>OW964569.2:19644616-22080721 GCA_943138885.2 Tholera decimalis
CTGCTCGCCGTCCGCAAGCCCGCGCTTACGGTGGACAGAGATCGGCTCATGATCCCCGGCGCCCCGGGCGTCTCCTGCGGCAAAATGGGCGCGAGGAAGAGAGTTGCCTCTCCCTCGCGCGTTCAGCGTCCTCTTTCGCTAGCGTGACAGCTACCCCTGCTTGCCGAATGTATACGGCGGCCCCATATTGTAAGAACAATTGAGGAACAAGGTGGCTTTATAGTCAGTAGGAGTCTGATACTACCTTCCGCTCTACCCAGAGCGGGAAGAGTCAGTAGATAATTTTCCCACCGAAAAAAGACTCATTTAACTTCAATGTTTAGGCGTTACTTTGGTGATAGTCATTGTTGATTTTTCACAACCTACACACAATGGACAATTAAAAGAAGCAGCGTGACAAAAATCTGCAAATAACGTAAAAAAACTCCAAATACATAAATCACTTTTCAAGCAGTTTGGTACTGGCATTTAGTTACATCACAGATTTGTGCGCCATTTTTACGGTTGGGTTTTTCATACAAGTCATTTGTTTTGGGTATTTTTCTTTACAAAGAACATGTTCAATTTGTATATTACAAATAACACATATTCAAATATTTTTATTAAACACATATTCATATTACTGTTATACAATAAAACAAAATCATACGGTTCTCTATCAGAGCGCACGAATGTATATTATTCTTCATCCCTTGTCCATAAACAATCTCTTCTTTTCTTTATTTACAAAGATCTGTCTTTCATGAATGCTAGCCCTTAAAACAGTGATTTTAGTCATGCTTGTAATTAAACGTAATTGGCATAATTTTACTTGTAAATGTTCCTTTGAATTTATGTATGAGTGTAATGTGATACTGTCATGCTATGTTTTGTTTTATGGGAGTTAGGACCGGGTGTAAATTGAAATGGCTTGTGCGGTATTCTAACTTTAGGGCAGGTAGTAAAAAGGGAATATTATTCTGCCCCTTTAAATGTATTTTTATTCAGTAGGTAGGCTTTTTAGGTCTAAAGATAAGAATAAGAGTGTCAGGGTTGCGGGAAAATTTTAGAAACTATTGTTTTTATTAATTTCTGAACAAAGATAATTAAAATTACGAGTACCTACATTGCTCAGTCTCCTGCGAGCAGCAATATCATATTTAGTTCAATAGGATATCAATGATCCCCAAACTAGACAGCACGGCGCTTGTACATAAAGTATTTTGGAGATTTGACTAACGTAAAAATAATAAAAAAAATACATATAGCGTTACAAGGGTTAAAACATACCAAGATGTGTAAGAACTCTTTGTCATAAGAGTTTTCTGTTAAACACAACATTATAGCATTTTACCACCATTATTTCACCAGATGGAAAAAATCAAGGGCTGTAGATAATTATCACGAAACTCGTCCAGTAGGAAAGCTCACTTCTTAGCTGTGTATATAATTAAATTATACCAAAAACATTTTGTGTGTATGGGTGGGGCATCCACTATATATCGGTGATATTTTTTTTGTGTGGCATATCGCAGGTCAGCCTCTGAGGTTGCCGGCTGCTTAACCGGATTTGCCTGTGGTTGCCTTAATTAATAAATTAATTAAAGCCTTATGTGTTCAGCGAAGGAGAAGTGGCTATCGAGAACCACGCCTAAGTATCTGGCTCGCTTCTCCCAAGGGATCGGCTTGCCGTACATGGTGATTGGACAGGGGAAGGAGAGTTTATCCGCGGTTCGGAGAATAGAACCGCCTGGTTTTTGTCAGGATTGACCTCAATCCTTCACTTCCGGAACCATTTGCCCAGAATGTTAGCGGAAGCTTGGTGAATGCGAGCGACAGCATTCGTGGTCCACTATATACCGGTGACGCGTTTCCGAAAGTGTTATAGCCCGATAGTGGAACTGGGTAGAAAAATACTGCGATTCCGACTCCAAAAATACTGCCAACTCGACATAGTTCAATCGATAAAAAATCAAACGGTTGGCTACTCGACTTCATCGTCAAGGCCAACGATGAGTTGCTTAGCTGGTTTCTTAACCCAAACGCTTCAGGCATAGTATCTAGTAGATCCACCCTATAGATGAAAGCATATACGTGTATAGCTATATGTCCGAACTTACTTTTGATAATGTTTGAGCAGCTGTTCCAACGTCAATTCATCTTTACTATGATTCTCAACTTTTTCGCAGCCCGATAAGTCTTTGCTTCGATATATGAGTATTGTAACGTTCTTAGAAGCTCAAGATATTATTGCAAAGGTTTCGATCTGCCTATTTTTGTAATTTAATTAAATGGACTAGTAACTAATTGCCTAACAATCTTACTTAAAATTATAATATATTTTTATAACCTCTTATCGTAAGGAAAACTAATATAAAACTATAACACTAATAATATCAAACAATATTCCCTGAACCGAACAGATAATAAGCGTTTATTGTAATTGTCAGAAGTCAGAACTTCGCGTAATCTGCTCAATGTTAATGACAGTTGGTACTTGTGCTCCACTCCTATAACAATAATAATAAATTGTAGTATAAGTGCAACGGAACGGGCTAACTTTTCAGCTATTAGCTCAAGAGTATTGTGTCGCAAAGTAGGCACTACAGAAGGTAAAAACCCAACTCATCACTGTAAAAAGTTTAATGACGTTATAGACCTAGACCAATTCTTCATATGGGAAGATTTCTGGCCGAAAGTTTTGGCGTAGGTATGACACTACATAGCCGAAGGTGATGGCGTCATAGTTATCAATCTGTGTGCCCCACTTTATAGATTTATTCATTGTATAACTATAAATTCTGTATGTTAAGTTTAGAGTTCGTTGATCAAGACTAAATTATTACTATTAGGTAAACTAAAAGAAAAGAGTGAGTTCGAGCTAAAACGAGGGAGTGGATGGGAAATTAACTGCATAATAACTATGCCCATCTCCCATTTTCTCAATCGTATTAGTTCATCTATTGTATGTCGCTGTCGGCTTCCAGTCATCTTCATTGCCAGTATTAGTTGGATAGCTTATCTGATCTACAAATTATTGATGTTTTTCACCAAATGGTTATGAGTTATTTACATAACATAAAAGTAAAAGAGCCTGAATTTTCCCACTACAAATCAAAAGCCTTGCCCTATTTTTAAAATATTCTTTATTTACGGCTTCTACACGCCAATTCAAGAGAGCAGCCATACAGGTCTCTCCGCTGAGTCTGAGATTAAATCGCAAACATTTTAGAAAAGAAATTGCTCTTATGTTATTTCATGGATTAATCGCCGTACACCTTCTGAATTCATTTCATAACCACGCACAACACGGTCTTGCATGTTTCAAGGATCGGCAATGTTTTGACCCAGTTAGCTCCCGAGATCAAAGTGTCCTGACGATGAGAGGATGACAGATGACATGAGGACCTCACTAATGACGATGTGAGGGTTATCGTGAGGTAGCTGAGGACAAATAGCGATAGAGGAGCCTCGAGAGGATTGCTAGTTCGGTTGTTTCGTTAGTGTGAATTATGAATGTACAAAAAGAAAACTAAAAACGGCAATGGAAGAATTTTTTGGTAGGTTTTGTGGGATTTGAGTTGTAATTGTATTTGACGAAAGGCAGTGACAGTGTGCTTTGAAAGAGGCGTTGAAGATAAGCTCGAATTATTCATTATATCGTGCCAGTAGGGTAAATGCATGTAAATTGTACAAATCTGGTGAGCGACCACAGAATTTTTTTTTATATCCTCATCACTGATGAAGTTATAAAGTTAGTGATCAGCGCTAGAAGTCCGACATAGACTTTTACATCAAAGTCTGTAACGCTCATACAGCTTTTGTAGAAAAAAGCATTTTCGAGAGAGAGATAGATGTATTCATTGAAAAGTATTATAATTGATTGGTTTTGTATCGACTTCCATATTTTGTGGTAAACTGGTTGCATAATAAATATTTTTTTCATGTATATTTCCTATTCTTTCATTACATGTATAGAGTGCTAGTTATTTAGTATCGGTGCCTATAAAACAAAATTTTAACGGGGTCATCACATGTAGCAATTATTGTGCTTGCACGTTTATTTCTAAAATTGGTTACATCGGTCATGTGAGGACACAAATCGTCATCGTCTTAAGTGTTAGCTTAATGGCTAAGGCGACGGATTTGTGATCGAGGGGTCGTGGGTTCGAACCCCACCAATTTCACTAATGCCGTGAACCCATTCCAAATTCTATCCAAATTGCACGTTCGCTTAAAAAAATTATCAATTTACGGGAATGCAGTCACTGTGGCCGAAATCAGCTGTGAAACGTTCGTCATTGGTGCCAATAACCATGTTTTTTTTTTAATTTTTAGGCTATCGTTTGACCACTATCTCACCTGATGGTAAGCGATTATGTGGTCGAAGATACCACGTTCCTTATAACTTCTTGGTTATTTTTTTGTCTACTTATGTAGCTAATATGTTAGCAATATAGGTAATTAATTTTATAATAATGATAATATAGCCCTCTTCCTCTTTCCTAATTTGCTGTGCATGTTTTGATCATTGTGGTCGGGGTCCACAATGGTCCATGTATCTTGTATGTATGTACAAGACAAGAGTGATCACATCATCACTTACCATCAGATGAAATGGTGGTCAAACGCGAACCTACTATCAATAAAAAAATATATCCTAAGTTCACATTGTGGAATGCAATAAATGTATTCAGTATTGAATAAATAATATTGTGTTCTATTTATTGGAGGATACTCAATCTATTGCGAAATGTAGCATTATATTTAGAACACCCACAAACACCGAGATATCAATGACACTCACATAATGTAGAAAACAGAAAGTTTTACGAAAACGTCCAGACAATCGAAACTATCAAACCGAAGCCGTCTGAAGTCGTAAATTGCATCCAAACTTTCACCACACTTCACCCGACTTCCAGTCTGATCCACTTACGTTCGCAAAGTCCAGACTTGACCTACTTTCTGGGCTAAATCTAAATAAACGTGTGAGTCTGAGAATAGACGAGTGTTCAAACTTATTACTAGAAACAGATAGAAAAATAAATAACTTTTGTCTCTATTTTTAAAGGTTGACTGGAGAGGTTGACGTTCTAAAATGATCTAATTATAAATAATAAGTGTTTTGACTTGAAATGCTTGAAGTATGAATTTTCACTATAATTATGTCAGCTGTAAGTTAGGACCAAGGCCACACCCATACATCGTAAAATTTACAGAAATACGACTAGTATGAATCTGTGATCTTATTCAATTGTAAACTATACTTATATAGCATATAAATATGCAAGTATAAATGCGAAAGATGAGATTTTTCTTTTCCGGGTTAACCTATTGTTGACCTAGATCACGCCTGGTGGTAAGCGATAGATGAGGCCTACGATGAATCGAACGAGCCCAGAACATGCCTGTTCATTCTTACTTTATCATGTATATGATAGGGAACACAGGGAACGTTGGTAGGTACTCAATCAAGCCTAAATAGCTAAACAGACCTAGATAAAATTTGGCACAGAGATGGATTCTAGTCTTGCATAGCATATAAGGTACTTTTTATTCCGGAAAAAACGTACAAAATTTTCACGTAAATGAAGCGGCGCGGCGGGAAAAGGCTCTCAAAACGCAAAATTCATTATATAATTATTCTTCTTTTATATCACTAATATTCTCGATTTTAGGTCGTAACATATTTTCTAGTTCAATAAAATGAGTTGTCATCACCCTGAAAAACAAAGCAAATAATTAAGTACACCATAAAAAAGAGAGCCAGAAATTTGAATAATCAAATTTGCTAACGTTAACAAAGGTTTCATAATACTACGAATCTCCGTAAACAAATGAAAACAACGCCGTAAAGCCGGTAAACAATACGTAACTTTTGGACACAAAATACGCTAATATTTGTAAACACTAATTCGCACACATTGAAATCGCACCAATCCATCAGGAGTGACAAACTGTTGGTAAAATATTTCCAGTGCCATTATTTCATTTTCGCTGGCTGACACATCAAAGGTACTTGTAATTGTGAAGCGCGGATCCCATATACATAACGAATACCCTTCGTTGCTTCTAGAGTGGTATACGTGACTTTTCGACAAAGCCGAATGCGAATTTCGGCTTTGAAATTGCCGAATACAAAAATGGCGGGATTTTGATGTTACCGTGGAAATGCTTGTATTTTGCTAGCTTTGTTGCTACTGTTTTGATGGGGGTTTCTAACCAAGGGTTGTAGCCGGTCTACAGTTTGGTTTGCCATCAGCTTTAGCTCTAAACAAGCCGTCACAGTGCTCACCGCTCGTTGGAAGCCCTTTGCTAACAAAGCTGTGACTTCTGCCAGCTTGTTTTTTTTTAACCGACTTCTAAAAATGGAGGAGGTTCTCAATTCGGATGTTTGTTTGTTTTTTTTTATGTTTGTTCAGGCATAGCTCCGTCGCTTGCCAACCGAATTGAAAAATTCTTTTTTTGTTGAAAAGTGTATACTTTCCAAATGGTCCCATGACAATTTTATCGAAATCGGAGAAGCCGTTTCTGAAAAATCAACAAAAGTCTAAAAAAAATATTTACATTGATGATCTTTTCGTTTACTCTGCATGGCGTTTTTTGTTCGCGCATAACTCCGTCATTTACGAACCGATTTGGAAAATTCACTGACCCACTAAAAAGCGCGAAAATAAAAACTTTTTTGCAAAAAATAAAACCAACTTCCATATCAAAACACTACAAAGCCAAAAATAATTTTAATTTCGGTAGTCGGTGTATTTTCTTTCTTTTTTCACACCGCCTTCCGAAATTAAAATTATTTTTGTTTTTTTTTGGTCTATGCAAATGGTTCGTCTAAAGGGAGAAAATTGAAAAAGTAAGATCGTGAATCTATAATTTTTATTAAAATCAACACAATTCAGCTTTATCATCATCATTATCTGCTTAGCCTTTTCCCGACTATGTTGGGGTTGGCTTTCAGTTTAACCGGAAGCAGCTGAGTACTAGTGTTTTACATGAAGTGACTGATTATATGACGTCCATAACCCAGTAGTTGGGTAACAAGACACCAGTCAGATTTTCTGGCTTCTGTCTACCCGTAACGATTGTCTAAGGACCTATACACACCACGTTTTTTAAACGCGCCGTTGACTCGCGTTTGTAGCGATACAGACGCGCGTGTGTAGCGATACAGACGCGATGCAAACGCGCGTGTATCGATACAAACGCGCTGGCATTTTGCGTTTTTAAGCAGAACCTCGTCAACAGTAGATAAATGGCGTCGGTCGAGACAGCATTGATTGCATGCGCTTTGTTATTAATTTTTATAAAAAGGAAGAAGAAAAATTAACGACGTTTTAGGTATACCCCTTTACAAACGAGAGAAGATTGTGTGGACATTATACATAGACAGAACGCGCATGTGTATCATATAATACAGACGCGCCGGTGCCAAACACAAACAGCTCTGCAGGATAAAAAAACGTGGTGTGCACAGGCCCTAAGATGTACAATTGACAGCCGGGACCAACAGCATAACGTGAACGGAGGAATCGCGATATGTTAAGATGGTCCCCCCATCCACCAACTGACCTCGCTATTTCTTAACCTTGAAGGTCTCGACGTACAGCTGTTATTGTTTAGCCACGACCTCCTCTACAATTCAGCTTCAACAAATAAAACTTGGCAGAACCGAAGCCGAAATATAATATCAGGTGTCACTCTAGCAAAAACATTTTAAAATCTACTCTTTCAACCTTTTCACAAAGCCAATGTGTACGCTGTGTACAGTCACAGACAAACTCTTTGTACAATTAGCAACACATTTCGGACCGGTTGCGATGACGCTAAACATACTCTCGGCGACTGTACCGTGAATTTATAGCGCAGGTCAGTTCATATTTTTTTTGTGTCATTTTTAAATTTCTGTTTTGTAATTGTTTTTGAGGCGTTCAAGATTATTTTTCCGTTTTATGGTAAGTTATAGGAAACTGTAAACTCAAAATTAAAATATAAGTATGTATTATTAAAATATAAAGTATAACTATATACTTTATGTGTGAGTTAATATATTATTTATTTTAATTGAAATAGCGAGTTGTCCTCGGCGATCCTTGACTCTCAACAAAAGTACCATTGAAAAAGAAACCATTTCAAAATATTTTTGCACAGAAAATACACTTCAAAAGGCACACTTTATCAAATTAAAATCTTAACCACACTTTAATGGAACTAGCACCTATTTTGACATGAAAGGATATTGGTTTTTTTTCTGTATAAAATGACTCAATTTTCTGATTATACAAACGGGGTGACATTGAATTAAAAGTAATATTAAAAATGAAACTAGACGGCATCAATAACAAATAGAATAGTAAAACTAATTTAATTTACTTGGGAATTCTTTGCGCTACAAATTTTAATTAAAACTTTTTATTTGACGCATTTTCTGCGTTTTTAGTATTATTTGTTTAAAAGATTTATTTGAACATTGAATTTAGAGGATAAAAATCACAAAACAGAAATTGAAATTAATTATTCAGGCAAATTAAAATGCTCTGTTTGTGTGAGTACAGTAACGAAATGAAAAGAGTAGGCGAATTTATATGCTCTTTACTCTTGGATCTGGGCTTAAAATCTTCTAATTCTTCATGACGAACTCTGAACATTTTAATTACCATTTTATTATGAACCATTATACAATAAAAAAAAAAATGTGAGTTCTAGAAGGTGACCGAGTGAGGTCAACGTTAGTGTTATAAATATTTTTTTTTTAAACTTTGTTATTAAGATATACATAATTTGACTCTGGACTTAATGCACTGATATGTCATGTCATAATCCAACCGTAATCCACGCAGGCCTAGTGTCTTACGCATTTGACATGTATAGTTTTGATGTTTATTATTATTATATTTACCAAATCTTTAAATTAGTAATACTCGATTGAAATTAATTGGATTATTATTCAAAACATTTGCACGCCATGGTATCTGCTAAATAATATTTTATTGTATGTGTACACATGTTAGGGCAAATAACTAATAAAAAATAAAAATAATAATTATCTTATCTGCCAGATTGGGTTCGAACCTACGAACTCTTAAACCGGGCCCATTACCACTGATCCATTACTGCTTTTGATCTTCAGGATAGTTCTGTTATAAATCCCTTGATCATTATAAACAGATCCAACACATACGTACTAAGTCTATCGGTTTCTATCGGTTACGTTTCGGGGAGTGTGCGATGGAATTACACAATCTAATACCGCCAAGCCCGTTCCATCATCGGACTACAAGACAAACGGCGATACGCCATCGTTACATGTTGGACATCCCACCCATACGCACAAAACGTTTTGGCAATACTTTCATTGTGCGTACGGCTAATGAGTGGAATTCCCTGCCAGAGTCTGTGTTTACTGATCGCTATAATCTGGGAGTCTTTAAGTCAAGAGGGAAAAGGTTACTTTTAGGCAAGCGTGCTCCATCTTTGACCACATCATCAGGTGAGATGGTGGTCAAACGCGAGCCTATTCTGAATAAGAAAAAAAAACTTGCACCACCACATTTCATATAATCGTCATTATCAGCTTAGCCATTTCCCGTCTATGTTAAGGTCAGCTTCCAGTCAGTTCGTGAATATTAGTGTTTTACATGGAGCGACTGCCTATCTGACTTCCTCGACCCAGTAGCTGGACAACACGAAACTAGGGCGTCCAATCCCGCAGCCTGAATTCAATCTCGGTATATGCGGGACTACGAATTTTCAATCCCGCGGGATCTCGGTATTTGCGGGATCCCGCATATTGAAAATATTCACATTTATATAAGGCAAATAAAACAATGAATTAATCAACTAACTCCACGTTTATTTACGTATTACTATTAGTATGTACTGTACTCAACTTTCATTACTTTATAATTTGAATAATTTTTCTTTTCGCTATTGTATTTGTACGCCTTTCTAGGCAAAACATGTTGATACTCTTATTGTTATTGTAATCCTTCCAACTGATTATAAAACTGACACATGTTTTTGACAAATAAATATATCTTATCTTATCTTATGAGATCAATCAAATTACACCGTTTATTTATCACAAAAAAAAACAAAGAATTAATCTACTAACTCCACATTTATTCCAGTATTACTACTAGTATGAGAGCAATCAACTTACACCGTTTATTTATCATAAAAAACAATAAATTAACCAACTAACTCCACATTTATTTACGTATTACTATTAGTATGAGATAAATCAAATAAGCCCGTTTTTTCTTCACAAAAAACAGTAACAAATACTCAATAAAAAACTTTACTGATATTTTAGGCTACATACTTAGGCTACCACTGACTGAAATTCGGCTATATTAGCCTACATAAGCTGTGAAAAACGGGCGACATCGGCCCTCGCGTTGTTTGCAACACTGCCGGCCGCCAATCACCGAGCGATCGCGCTCGCGAGAGGTCGTATGCATGCTTTTTTTCAGTCCCGCAAATCCCGCGGATCCCGCGCCCGTAATCCCGCATCACGCGGGATTGGAAAATGACGCGGGATCCCGCAATACCGAGATCTCGGTATTCCGGGATTGGACGCCCTACACGAAACACCTTTGGAAGACCAGTGTTATATTTTCTGGCTTCTAACTACCCATAACGACTATCAAAGATGTCCAAATGCTAGCCAACGTGCTTTCCAAGGCATGGATGCATCTAGTAAAACACTAATAATCTTCCTTCCGTAGACATGCATACCAAATACATGTGGCGTAGTGTGCGGTTTCATACAAACGCACTCTACAGTATGTTAACTAATAAAGGGCGTTCCCGTTAGCGTTAGCATCCATACATGCTAAAAAAATATTACCACGCGAAAACAAAATGTTTTTATATTTTTTACTTTAGTTTACTCTGCACACGCGTACTTGAAGGACGGCAACGTCGCAATTTATTTATGAATGCGTACGCGTGTACCGAATGTTTATTTTACGTATCAATTTAACATTTTTAGTAAATATTTTAATATTAAAAAAGAACATTCTTTTTTCGAATGAATCAAAAAAATCAAAATTCAAAATCAAAATTGTTTTATTTTACATAGGCCTAAATGGGCACTCATAAAACGTCAGAAGTTAGCACGGTTCGAAATTGGTCGTTTCCTATGGAGAAGAACCGGCAAGAAACTCCACGGTTACTCTTTTAAAAATATCTTGATTTTCACAATCTTTGCATAATAGATACAATTTTTTATTTATTTTTGGTATGAGAGGACAGTATAGACTAATTGACATAATAAAATGTAATATAACCAATCAGAAATGAATCTCAGAGTCTATAGTGTTCACACATTTACATTAAAAATTAACTTTACAGAACTGCAAATGAATTAAGCAAATGACATAAAAATAAAAATTATATACAAGTAAAATAAAATAAAAATAACAACAAAAAAAAAACAAAAAATAACAACAACACAAAAAAAAGTGGGGTTGTTAATAGACCTTTATACAATAACGCAGTCACAATAAGCCAGGGAAGCCACATGTGCAGAAGGAATCATTGCCAAGCAGTCTTATCTTCAACGTAGTCCTTAATCTTATAATATGCTTTTTTCAAAAGGACACGTTTAATATGGGTTTTAAATTTTCCCTCGCTAAGATCTGTCACATACTTTGGCAACTTGTTATAAAAGCGTATGCTGTTTACAAGGAATGACTTGTTTGTCTTGGCTAATCTCCATTTGGGTATAACAATTTCATGTTTGTTGCGCGTGTTTATAGTATGGAAATCGTTTCTAATCTTAAAAAGTCCTATATTTTTGCGTACATACAATATGCTTTCTAATATATAAAGAGAAGGCAGAGTCAGTATATTTACTTCTTTAAATACATTTCTAAGGGATTCGCGGGGACCCATTTTATAAATTGCCCGGATTGCCCTCTTTTGTAGTATGAAGATTGAATCTACGTCAGCTGCGGATCCCCACAGTAGTATACAATAAGACATAATACTGTGGAAATAAGCAAAATAAACTAACCGAGCTGTCGCTATATCAGTCAAGTGCCTAATTTTTCTTACTGCATATTGTAGCGTAAAACCGCTACGGTTAAAACCTCCTCCAATCCTAATGCAAACTTTTCAATAAAAAATTTTTTCTTCATAGCTGTTATTCACATTTGAACCAGGAATCGTGAAAAAATCGTCGGTTGTTTGCCTTTCGACGGCGTCATTACATTTTTGGGACCCGATATGTGATGGTCGACCTTATTTTTTGTGATTAATATCGAAATTATGAAGTGAAAGTTTTTTTTCTGTTGGTGTAAACCCAATAAAAAATATAAAGTGTACTAGCAAAAGTATAGTCTGTGGGTGATTTTCTGGTTAATTTGATCCCGTTACAAGCCAATTTTTGGCTCCACCCTACGGGCAAGCGACGTCGGTTATCGACGACGGAGGTCGGGGCGCTCTCGCCCGATATCCGAGCACATCCTGTGCCTGAGACATCCATCTCAAAGGCCTGAAGCGAGTACGAGGTAGATGCGGACTCCGCAGCGCAGTGGCTCCGTGATTTCTACGTTACTTCCCACAGTCGTGTTCAGCCGTCCAGGAATTACCGAGTTTTCGCAGCAGGAGTTCTATTTTAAATAGTGCACCTAATTTGTATATTTCTAATCTAAAAATTCTCACGTCAAAAACTCTTTCTAACCTAAGGCCTATCGAGACGCGTTGGATGCTCTTAGTGTTTTTGTAATTAAAATTACTAATAATGCGTATTCGCCTAGCTATAACCGATTGCAATCGATTTTTTTGTTAGGTAAGTTAAAAATATTTGCATAATACTTTCGATAACATTCTTTTTCTTTCCGCTAAGTTAACCCACGCCATCACTGAAAGGTTCCCAATAATAACTAATATTTAACTTTTTTATATTTTTTAAGTAAGTACTTGTTTTCTATCTTTTTCCTTTTAATCAAAATTAAACGTGTTAAGTAGCGGTTTGTGTTTTACTGTGCACTTAATTTTATTTACGCTACAATATGGCGCCCGAATTAAAGTAAGTTTGCATATTAATTATTACTAAAATACCTTTTTTTTTGTTATCTCGTGTGTGGTTGCTCTTGAGAGCAATCTTTAATTTTCATCTTTCTTGTTGTGAGTTTCAGGTTTTAGAATTGGTCAGATACCCGTATGGAAGTTAAAAGGATTACCTGTCTTGAATGTTTTCCCGATTCATACGACTGGACTACAGAATTGCTAACTGAATTTATGTTCTTTGCTAAATTGTGTGATGTTTGTGAAATTCAATTTTAAAGATTAACTTTGTAACTATACCCAATTTCCAATTCTTTTATTTTCTCCCAAAATATACGTATCTATCCCGAGTTTTATTTTATCCCAGTAGGTAGCGGTAGTTAGTTTCCCGTAGAGTGTGTTTGATGTGTGGATGGTTAGGCATCGTGACCAAAGGTAAGCTTTTTGAATGGTCGTGTGCTAGTGTCTACCTTTTTTATTTTTTAGCCCGACTGTTTGCTTTTCTGCTATTTGCTAGTGTCTGTTTTTGTTGGATTCTTAGCCCAGCGGATTCCTTTGACGTTCATTTTGTTGTCTTCTTCCCGTATCGATATTACGGCACGAGATCTAACGATTTCCTGCTAAGTCCCGCTCTCTTTCATTTAATCTATTTCTATTTTGTGTTTAAAAATGTCTGAAGGGTCGTGACCCTATAAGTTGGGATGATGCCGCCGATCAAGCATTCCTAAAATTAAAGGATGCGCTCATCAATACTCCCGTTATGGCTTGTCCAGATTTCTCGAAGCCCTTCATTTTGCAATGTGATGCGTCAGCTGTTGGTCTTGGTTCAGTTCTTTCTCAAAAGTTCGATGGTGTTGAACATCCTATCGCTTATTATTCACGCTTATTCTCAAAAGCAGAACGCAATTATAGTACAACTGAACGTGAACTTTTGTCCGTTCTTGATTCCATTAAGCATTTTCGCTGTTATTTAGATGGAATGAAGTTTTCTGTTATAACCGATCATATGGCCTTGAAATGGCTCCTCACACTATGTAATCCCTCAGGGCGTTTGGCGCGATGGGCTACTGTGATTTCCCAATACACGTTTGATATCATTCATCGCAAAGGGTCGCAACACGTCGTTCCAGACGCTTTATCTAGAATGTACGCGAGTCCGGTTACATTCGATCAAGGACCTGACCATACCAATGATAGATGGTATAAAAAGGTGTATTTAGGGGCTCGTGACTCCCCTCAAACGTTTCCAGCTTACGCCATTCGGAACGGTGTTCTGTTAAGACGCATGCCAATCACTAACCCATTGTGCTCTGATCCTTGGCGCGTAGTTTTACCCGTTGAAAAAGTTAAATCCGCTATATGGGAAGCTCATAATAATCCTCTCTCTATACATCCTGGAGTTTCAAAGACCTATTTTAAGCTCAAGGATAACTTTTACTGGCCAAATATGTTTCGAGATGTTTCAGAGACTTTAAGGCAATGTGAGTTTTGTAAAGCTTATAAGATCGCGAATTCCCAACCACGTGGTCATATGTGTTATCCAAAGGAAGTTTCTTTACCTTTACAAATGATTTCTATCGACGTTATTGGACCGCTTCCAATCGCTTATTATGGGTTCAAATACATTTTATCTATGGTCGATGTTTTTTCTAAATATGTTTGGTTAGTGCCCCTTAAAAGGATTGACGCCAATTCAGTTATAAAAGCTTTGGAATCTGAAATATTTTTTAACTTCGGAGTTCCACGGTCTATTCTCTGTGATAATGCTACCGTTTTTCGTAGTAATCAGTTTTTAAACTTTCTTAGATCGTTTCGCATTGAATCCCCTACATATACCCCTTATTACACTCCACAAGCAAACACGGTAGAACGTTATAACCAAAGTGTCGTTACTTGTTTGAGCATATTGGTTGGCGAGAACCAAAGGAATTGGGCTAAATTGTTACCCAAGGTCAAACTTTACCTCAATTCATGTATTAATTTAGCCACAGGGTTTACGCCAAACTTTCTCATATTCGGTAGAGAAGTCTGTATGGATTCATCGCGTGCGAATAACCAGACTCTAAGCACTAATTTAGCTGAAAGTCGGGAACAACACGCGAGTAATCTGACTTCGCTCGCCGAGATTTACGCAAAAGTAGCGGACAATCTTTCTTCTGCTTTTCTCCGTAATTCACGAAATTACAATACGAACCGGACGGCTATTACACTTAATGCCGGCGACATTGTATGGAGGCGTAATTTTTCAAAATCGTCAGCTGCTGAATACTTTACAGGAAAGCTTGCTCCTCGTTTCATTAAATGTCGTGTGATCAGAGTCATCTCCATGACTACATATGTCCTACAAGACTGTGATTCTCATCATATTGGACAATATCATATAAAAGACATACTTAAATGAATTAATTTGTTCCATATTCTTAACTTAATCAGCATTACTTATGTTAGGCCATTAGTTTTCAATTAACGACACCTCTTTTATTATTTCGACCCTCATTCCTCCCTGGAGTTAATATTTATTCATAACCATTTCCTCTCATTAGGCGTCGTATTTTTGATTTTGATTTAAGGTCCACCCTCTTCGACTTAACCCTCTTTAACTTAACCTTCTAACTTATCCCTCTATAACTTAAGCTCTTAAATTCAGTCTTGAGTCGTGTTTGACTTTGAGTCGTGTTTGACTTTGAGTCGTGTTTGACTTTGAGTCGTGTTTGACTTTGAGTCGTGTTTGACTTTGAGTCGTGTTTGACTTTGAGTCGTGTTTGACTTTGAGTCGTGTTCGACTTTGAGTCGTGTTCGACTTTGAGTCGTGTTTGACTTTGAGTTGTGTTTGACTTTGAGTCGTGTTGGACTTTGAGTCGTGTCTCACTTCGAGTTTTTATCTGACTTCGAGCTTTTGTGTTCGACTCCAAGTTTTTGTTTGACTTCCTTTGAGTTTTCGTCGTATTTTTAAGTTATTTCTTAATCTCAACTCTTATTTGTTTCGTGTTGATTATTGTTCTTTGTTCCTATATATATTTAAGAATATTACTCTTTTGTTTTTCTATTCTAATGTAGGTTTAGGAGACGCATCTGAAGCTCGCACTGTTAACGTCTAAACTGGAGGCCGGCTTTCAATTTTATTCAGTATCAGCTGCACTTCGATGTTGTTGATTTGATTTATTTAGTTTAAAGTTAGTTAGGCTAGTTTATTTAATTTGTATATTATGGTTTTCACTCTTGGTTGATGCTATCCCTTTTGTGTTGTCAGTCTGTTATTGTGTTTTCAATCTGTTGTTGTGTTTTCAATCTGTTGTTGTGATGTCAATCTGTTATAGCATTGTCACCCTCTCACTGGGTTGATACATTCACTTGGGTTGATCTCTCACCTTTCTTTTAGGGTTGTCAACCACCTTTCTTTTAGGGTTGTCACTCACCTTTCCTTTAGGGTTGCCACTCACCTTTAGGGTTGCTACTCTCATTTTTTTTTTTACTGGGAATGGGGTACTGTAGCGTAAAACCGCTACGGTTAAAACCTCTTCCAATCCTAATGCAAACTTTTCAATAAAAAATTTTTTCTGCATAGCTGTTATTCACATTTGAACCAGGAATCGTGAAAAAATCGTCGGTTGTTTGCCTTTCGACGGCGACATTACATTTTTGGGACCCGATATGTGATGGTCGACCTTATTTTTTGTGATTAATATCGAAATTATGAAGTGAAAGTTTTTTTTCTGTTGGTGTAAACCCAATAAAAAATATAAAGTGTACTAGCAAAAGTATAGTCTGTGGGTGATTTTCTGGTTAATTTGATCCCGTTACAAGCCAATTTTTGGCTCCACCCTACGGGCAAGCGACGTCGGTTATCGACGACGGAGGTCGGGGCGCTCTCGCCCGATATCCGAGCACATCCTGTGCCTGAGACGTCCATCTCAAAGGCCTGAAGCGAGTACGAGGTAGATGCGGACTCCGCAGCGCAGTGGCTCCGTGATTTCTACGTTACTTCCCACAGTCGTGTTCAGCCGTCCAGGAATTACCGAGTTTTCGCAGCAGGAGTTCTATTTTAAATAGTGCACCTAATTTGTATATTTCTAATCTAAAAATTCTCACGTCAAAAACTCTTTCTAACCTAAGGCCTATCGAGACGCGTTGGATGCTCTTAAATTATCGTAATTAAAATTACTAATAATGCGTATTCGCCTAGCTATAACCGATTGCAATCGATTTTTTTGTTAGATAAGTTAAAAATATTTGCATAATACTTTCGATAACATTCTTTTTCTTTCCGCTAAGTTAACCCACGCCATCACTGAAAGGTTCCCAATAATCTATACTTATAATAAATCTGTAGAGAGGTCAATTCTGTACATGAAATATATTTCCAAAATAACTATCAGGGGGTGAATAATGATCGATACTTATGCCAAAAATGCAATCAGTTAAATTTTTGTCTGTCTGTCTGTCTGTCTGTCTGTCTGTCTGTCTGTATAACCGTTATAGAAATAAAAACTACTCGACGGATTTTAACGAAACTTGGTACAATTATTTTTCATACTCCTGAGCGGGTTATAGAATACTTTTCATCACGCTACAATCAATAGGAGCAGAGCAGTGAAGGGAAATGTTGGGAAAACGGGAGAAGTTACTCCATTTTTTAAGCTTCCGTCGCGTGTGCAACCTTAATGGTTAAAGCTACACAAATCATTTCATGTCGGAAATGTTCTCCTTAAAATTATATAAAAAATATCCCACGACATCATATGTCTAACTTTTATGGTTGACTCACAAATACACGTGTAACTCCCGATAGCTTAGCAGTTCGAAGCTTTCTGATTATAATATTTGTCTACTCTTACGTTTATAACACTCTCAGTCACCCCTAATTGAAAAAGTTAACATTATTAACTATTCCATAAAAAAATTGGCCAAGTGCGAGTCAGACTCGCCCATGAAGGGTTCCGTAGTAACTATAATATAATATGCAAATTTATTTGACGAAAAAAAAAACCTTACAAATTTCTTAAAATTAGCTTATTTACATTTTTTACAACTGCGCCAAATAAATTTGTTTTGAAAAAAAAACCTTACAAATTTCTTAAAACTGGCTTTTTTACATTTTTTACAACTACGCCGAATAAATTTGTTTTTCATAGTGTTTGTATGAATTACAAAGTTATATTTGCGGTTTTAGAAAATATGCTGTATCTCAAAAACTGCTGAACTGATTTCGTTCAAACTAATTTTGGTTGAAAGTTTATATTAAGATCTACAGACATATATTTTTTTTAGATTTTTCACTCCATTATTATAGAAGTTAGAGGTTGTGTCCGCCACACACACATTTTACCACTTTGGAAGCTTATATCTTTTAAACGATTGACTTTATGGAAAAGTGGTTTTAGAAACCCCGATGTCGTTTTTAAAGAACTGTCTATAGATACCACACATGCATCGATTTCATGAAAAAAAAAATATTTTCAGGTTTAGTTCCATGTATGGGGAGCCCCCCTTTAAATTAAATATTTTTTAATTTTTTTCTCAAAATCGGAAAGCGGTTCACAGAATACATCTACCTATCAAGTTTCACATGTATAGTCCTAATAGTTTCGGAATAAAATTGCTGTGACAGACGGACGGACGGACAGACAGACAGACAGACAGACATGTCGAAACTATAAAGATTCCGTTTTTTGCCATTCGGCTACGAAACCGTAAAAAGAATCATATAAATCGGTATAGAAACACCAAAGTTATACATGAAATACGCTTATAATAATAAGCCACCGCGCGTGAATACTGAATCATGCTATAAGGATTATTTTTGAGAATCGGTCGCCGCGCTCGACGCGTCTCGCGGTCGAAGCGTTCTCTAGGTACTTAAGCCTCATGTGAACGTGATCTAAACAATATTACCAATACATTAACTTACGCTGACGGAGTCGCGGGCACAGCTATAGTGTATCATTACGCTAAGGCCAATAGGAGCGGAGCGTCAATGAAGAATGCTTCAAAATCGGGGTTAAATTTAACGTTAGCCCAAAATAACTATTCCACGCGGACGAAGTCGCGGGCAAAAGCTAGTAACTAATATTTAACTTTTTTATATTTTTTAAGTAAGTACTTGTTTTCTATCTTTTTCCTTTTAATCAAAATTAAACGTGTTAAGTAGCGGTTTGTGTTTTACTGAGCACTTAATTTTATTTACGCTACAATATGCAGCTGAGCTTAATTTACTTGAAAGAGTCCTAATGTGAGGGCCCCATTGCAACTTTGAGTCAACAGTTACACCCAAAAATACAGTTTCAGTAATAAGATCAATTTGTTTGCCGTCAAGTATCAAATTGAGTCCAGCTTGTGGGACATTAGGTAGTGAAAACTTGAGACATTTTGTCTTATTCGCATTAAGTGCGAGATTATTAGCTGAGAACCATTTCGAGAGAACAGCCAGACTTTCATTGATTTGTAAAACATCTGTATCTCTTCTAGCTATTTTAAAAATGAGTGAAGCATGATTTTTTCGTAGATTTTACTCAATGCTGGAAGCACAGATATCGGTCTATAATTAGAGGGATCACTCTTACAACCTGACTTGAAAATTGGTACTACTTTACTATGTTTCATTAAGTCTGGGAAAGTACCGCTGTCTATACATTGGTTAAAAATGCCTGTTAGGACGGGAGCAATTGAGTCAATGATATCTCTAAGAACCCTAACAGATATACCCCATAAGTCTTCAGTATTTTTAATGTTAAGACTTGCGAATGTTTTTTTAATTACATCAATAGAAATACGCTTAAATGCAAATGTTGGTATAACCTTCATAAAGTTTTCTTTCAGAAAAGATTCTGCTAATATTGGAGAAGATTGCAACGGTTTTGTAACCTCTATTGGAATGTTGGTGAAGTAATTTTCCAGCGTCTCAGCCACTTTTGACTTATCTGTGATGATATTATTATCAATGTTCAAAATCAATTCATTCCGATCTTGTTGATTTGTGTTTCCAGTTTCTTTGTTTATCACCTTCCACACAGTTTTTATTTTGTTAGCAGAAGTGCAAATTTTATTACTAATAGATTTTGATTTAGCATGGGCGCAGACTCTTTTAAATATTTTTGAATAATTTCTTACATAATTATGGAAGGATTCATTAGAAGTCAACGATTTTTCATGATATAATTTGTATAAGTTATCTCTGCTTATTCTAATTCCAGCAGTGGCCCATTCATTAAATTTAGATTTATTATTAATTTGAACTCTCTTAACTGGACAAGCCTTGTTAAATTCAAGGCAAAGTGTAGAAAATAATGTACTATAATTTACGTTGGGGTTTTGGGAGTCAAAATTGGCTGTTGAAAGATTACTGTGAATGTTATCATTAAAAGCTTTTAATTTGTTTTTAGTAAGAGGCCTAAAATCAATAGTTTTATTTAAAAGTAACTTTTTAATCAACTCAAAAGATACAAGTTGACCTGTATGGTCAGACCTAACGCCACTAACCAGGGAAGATTCTTCGACAGTAGTACAATTGGTAAAAATATTATCAATGCATGAAGCAGATGTTGCTGTTATTCTCGTTGCTTCATTGAATATACATGGTAATATTTTTTTAGCATGTATGGATGCTATACTATTGCGGGTTAACGGGAATACCCTCTGTTAGTTAACATACCGTATACTAACACCTGACGGACACGCACTACACATATACATATCACACCCTTATGCACAACAACATTACACTCACCTAGTTTTATTCATTCTTATTATTATATTAAATTTGATTTTAATTTTAGTATATAGTTTTCAATAGTTATTATTTTTTATGTTAAATTGTTTCCCTCGAATAATAATTAACTGGAATGCTGTCGTCTCCTTTTTGGAGGTGGGCGTTAATAACTGCGACACAGTTATTAAATACTAGTACTCTCGCGGGGCTTCGCTCCCGTGGATTCTATCACGGTAAAAACATAACTCTCCTTTTTTGCAGTCGGGTAAAAAGTAGCCTATAACCTTCCTCAAGCTTCAAGCTACTTCCATACCAAATTTCATCCAAATCCACCCAGTACTTTCGAAGATTAGCGCGTTCAAGCAAACAAACAAACAAACAAACAAACTAAGAAACTTTTCCGCTTTATAATATTAGTATAGATTGTGGCTATTTTCGTACACAATAATTTTGTAAAATGGATTTTTGTTTTAATAAATTATCCCATTATCTTAATTCATCGAAATAAAATCATCGAAAATAAAATAAAAAAATCAATATGTTAGGATGGTAAAACTCATCCACAGACTGACCTAAGGTAAGCGTTGCTTAACCCTTAAGATCGACTCGTGCAGCAATAAGACATTTAAATATAATGCAGAATTAATTTAGAACAAACCGCACATTCAATCCAAAAACCCCGTCCGACTTTTATTTCCAACCCTACGTACCGACAAGTTAGTCCTTAAACTCTAGAATAAGACCGTCACGAGTTGAACTAAAAAACTATTAGTTTAGCAACGTCAGCTGACGCATGCGTCCTGTTAGAAAAATTCAGCTTTTTTATAGTAATTTAATTCATCTACAAGTGTCTGAGGAAACTGAGAAGTAAAAAAGCGAACCGTGACTGTTTTTCCACAAGTAGACTCCTCGAAGTTAATTAACTTACCCACTATTTTAACTGAGAATGAATTTCTTTAAAACGTTTACTGTTGTATGGTGGAGGTTTACAGTCTTTGAGTGTACGTGAACACGAGTATGTGTGAAATTGTGAAGTGTTTTATGGAAAACTTATGAATAAGTGTTGCCTTTGGCCGACGGCGTGAGGAATAAATATGATTCGCGAGTTTTATACAAAAATTGCGAGGTAGATGGCCTCTTTGGTTTAACTGGAGTTGGTTTAAAAAGGTTGTTGTTTTTAGCTCAGCCATCAAAACATTATATTTTCGTGGGATTGAAACATGAGTATCTTACAGCTTCCGCAGCCCCTTGCATAAGTCTGGAAGGAACACTGGGTGGTTTTTAGTCTGACTTAAGCTTTAAGCCGCTTCTGGGCGTAGGATATCTTTGGGAATACTATCTAGATAGAAAAAAAGCGAGCAACTAAGTGCCGATAATGTTGTGTTATGTTAGTGATATGTACTAATTTTGAGTTGATTAGATTCAATATTAATAACAAATGTTTGAAATGACCAATCACGAATCCGGAAATAATAATACACAACACATAGATGCAGATAGAAGCAGTCATGCTATCGAAGGAGGAGGCGGGCCGCGTGAGGGAGAGGATGGCGTCCTCCCTCCAGCCCAGCCGCAGTGGTAGACGCCCACGGCGTCGGACGTCGGCCGACGATCTCCGGCCACCGTAGGCGCGGGCATGCGGACAGCGAGTAAAGGGCAACTCGCTGTCCGACCATGGACCATGCCCGGGTCGACAGCGCGTTGTGTTCCACGCGCGCCTCAAAGAGCGTCAGCAATATGACGAGACCCCCCTGTAGAGGGCCGAAGCCTGCCGGGGTCGTGGGACTAATCCCATTACCGTGACCCCGGAACGTAAAGGGCTATTGAAGGAACACCATGGATTTTAGTCAGTACAAGTCTGACAGTCCCTCCGGCCCTGCCCGGGGTGAGAGGACTTATTTGATGATTTTACCACGTAAAAAAAGGGGACAATAGACAGATTTTTATGTAGGTATATTTTAGACGTGAATAAGGTATAGTTGTAAGGGAGTAAAGGCGTCCTTCATATCGTGAAATGTAGATAATTTTTTTTACTAAACTACATTAAAATACGTTCAGTGGTATCGGAGATGAGTGCTCACAAACTGACTGAAAAATAAATAGGCAGAAAATAAACCGAAATATCGCTCGAATTATTTGTGTTTTATGATTCTTTTTTAGTTGCATTCTATCGCCCCCTTTCTATCTTATTTAATTTTATTTCAATGTACAGACACATAGAGTTTTGCTGGTTTTTTATATACATAATTATGGATTAGAATGAAACTCATGAAATGACGCAACCGCACTGTACACTAATATAATTACTTCCTTGATTAAATTGTTCACTCTGCCACTGATACATCAGGCTTTAAGGTCCTTTTACATGCGGTGGGAACGTTTCAGCGATACCGAATATAATCGAGAAGAATTGTGAGTGAGATGTTCTGGGAACAAGCACACGCCCGCAAGGATTCTTGAACCCGCGGGCCTGCGGACGGTGAGCAGAAGTAGCTCACCGTCCGGTAAAGACCAGGCGCCTCAAAAAGCAGTCTGTAGGATAGGTGTGGATAGGGCCGTTACCTTACGAGGTTGCGAGAATGTTCTAACGAGATACAACGGCCCCTGAATAAAAAGTGAAGGAGCAGGGTAGGTTCTCAGTCAATAGAAGTCTGACACTCCCTTCAACTCCACCCACAGTGGAAGGAGTCATTTGATGATTTTCCCGCACAGAAAAAAAGGGTTCTTGAACCAAAAAATTACCCACGGTAATGTGCCATCCTACCTTCGAACCCGTAATCGACCGAAATCTACAACTCGTAAGTCGTATCTCCATGGGCACCGCCAAAATGGCGTCCTCACCTTCCGCCTGACGCAGGTTCTCATCGGACACGGTTGTTTCGGGAGTTACCTGTGTCGGATTCGGCGGGAGGAAACGCCCGGGTGTCACCACTGCGAGGATTGCCCTGAGGACACGGTGGAACACACAGTGGAGGTTTCAGGTTTGCCCTGCTTGGGGAGAGCTCTACCGTGTCCTCGTAGGGGCGTTAGGCGGCAAGCTCTCGCTCCCGGCCCTGGTTCGATCCATGGTCCGGAGCGAGGAGGCATGGGAAGCAGTCACCTCTTTCTGCGAAGCAGTTATGCAAGCGAAGGAGGTGGCGGGACGTGCGAGGGAAAGGCAGGTCTCAAGGCCGTCACAGCCCTTGCGCCCCAGCCGCCGCAGGAGACGCTCCGGGCGTCGGGAATGACAGGGTGACTCCCAGCCACCGTAGGCGTGGGCCTGTGGGCTGCGAGCAATGGGTAGCACACCGCCCGACTGAAACCAGACCCGTGTAGACGACGCATCGTGTTCCACGCGCGCCTCAAAGAGTGTCAGCAAAATTGTCGGGGCCCACAAGAGGGCCGTTGCCTGCCGGGGTTACGGAATTGTTCGAAAGAGTTACGCGGCCTCGGAACACGAAGGGCATATGATGGAACACGGGTGGGTTTTAGTCAGTAAAAGTCTGACACACCCTCCCGCTTCACCCAGATCGAGAGGCAGTCATTGGATGATTTCCCATCCTTAAAAAAAATGTTGTATCTCCACCTCCACTGGGCCATGAGAGCAGTAGCTCTCAGGTATACACTTAGAATAGTATATAAATACATATGTATTATATACGGCTGCTGAAATTTTTCATAATCTAAGAGTTTTTAACCGACTTCTAAAAAAGGAGGAGGTTCTCAATTCGGATGTTTGTATTTTTTTTTTTTTTTATGTTTGTCCGCGCATAACACCGTCGATTGCCAACCGATTTGAAAAATTATTATCTTGTTCGAAAGGGTATAGTTTCCAAATGGTCCCATGAAAATTTTATCGAAATCGGACAAGCCGTTTCTGAAAAATCAACAAAAGTCTAAAAAACATATTTATGTTGATGATCTTTTCGTTTACTCTGCATTGCGTTTTTTGTTCGCGCATAACTCCGTCATTTACGGACCGATTTGGAAAATTCACTGACCCACTAAAAAGCACGAAAATAAAAACTTTTTTGCAAAAAATAAAACCGACTTCCATATCAAAACACTACAAAGCCAAAAATAATTATAATTTCGGAAGGCGGTGTGAAAAAAAAACGAAAATACAAAACCAATAACACCGACTACCGAAATTAAAATTATTTTTGGCTTTGTAGTGTTTTGATATGGAAGTCGGTTTTATTTTTTGCAAAAAAGTTTTTTAACGTCTATTGATATAATTTTTTTACCATTTCATTTAAATTTAAGCATTTTTAGTAAGTTTTATAAATAATTTTCGATAAGTTTTTCCACGAATGCTTTCAATTTAGAATGGGCAGCGAAAGTTCTCTCTTGCCATACGAGTTTCTTACGTGGATCGATTAAGGTCAAACGAACAAAGAGCCAGATTAAGATTTGATTCCTTTCTTGATGTTTCATTATGACATAAAGCAATGTGGGAAATGTTCTTTTTCAGTGTGTTTTATAAGGGAATTTACCAGAGTGGAGATAAAATCAGTACCTATTTAGCCCAAACTTAAACCCACATTACAAGATATTCCTTTAATTTTCTACAGATAGATAAAATTTGACCATTCCTTTTTAAAAAAATACCTTGCCACGTATCAACTTAAACATAACACAGAAATAGATAGGTAAAGTTCTCGTTGGTTATTTATTCATTAATTAATTTCATCAGTAAATAAATAAGTAAACAACAAACAAAAAAAATCAATTTCTTTTTAATAATCAGCTAATTACTAAGTTGTGAAAATTTAAAAATAAACAGAAACGGTATTAATTACGTGTGACATCCAATAATCAATAGTGAGTATAGTGCGTATATAGGGCTGCCATTACCAGAATTGCCGGCCCCAGACAAGGACTTCATAAACCCCGGACATTTGGGTAAAATAGCAATTTTTCCCCGGACACCGTAGAAAAAAATTTTTTGTACTTGAAACTAAAAACAATGATGTTTAATTATGGTTTTTATTTACTGGTAACATTGTAGACATTTAGAAATTTATTAATAATAGGCTTTCTTTTTAATTAATCAACGTAACAAAAACAATAAGATGAAATACAGAGATCATGTCTTTTGGTACCCGTAAGACCATTATGTGTCCAGGTTTAACTCGGACACTTATAAAGCCTGCAATACATGTTGGCCGAGCGTTGTCGAGTGAAGGCCAATACCAACATGTAGACGGTATATTTGCCTTGTCTTGCTATCGCTCGGTGTCACTTGCCTAGTTGGCCGAGTGGAGGCCAGCGCCAACGTGTATAGAGCTCATTTGGTGCAACTTGTCTTCGCTCGCCGTTGCTCGTGATCACTTGTCTCACTTCGGATCGGTGTCGGTTTTTGGTCACAAATCAAAGGCGCCCGCCTGCGCTCGGCCAACGTGTGGGCAGCTCTACAGACCCTCTTCTACATTGGTCGTCTGCATTGGCGTTCGACGAAATTGTCGAACGTGTGGACATTATTTCTTGCCTTGTACCTATTTGCCAACGCTGGCGTTGGTCTACGCTCGACCACATGTATTGCAGGCTTAAGAGAAATCCCCCGGACGCTGTCCAAACTAGGACAAATCCGGGGAAATCCGGACGGATTGCAGCCCTGTGCGTGTATGAATGTATTTTCATGTATTCCAGATGAGTCCACTCTTGACCTCGATGACGCCTATGGTAAGCGATAGATGAGGTTTAAAATAATCTTAGCGATGCCAAAAGATACCTGTTCCTTCATGCTTGAAAAGCTCATATGCAACACAAAAGCCGGTAGAGAGTTCCACTCCTTGGCTGTGTGCTAAATAAATGTAGAGGAGAAGCGCTCAGAATGACAAGACGGTATATCAGCTAAGTGTAGACGGTAAACTGCAGTACCTACATCTAGGGGGCCGGTAATGATAATGTTATAATATTTAAAGTTTTATTTATTTACTTCCATCTCTCATGTTCAATAGTACTCAATGCGGTTTTAATGCGATGTCCTCTCCCAGTGTAGATGAACCATTAGTAGATGTTTAATAAGCAATGAGCTCAATCATTACATTAAACACACTAGATAATTAGAATTTAGATTATTTATCGAATACGAACTAGTAGCTTCGTCTAAACATCATGTGGAGCTGTTTGAGTTTGAAAATTAATAATTAATTCGTCAAATACGAATGTTATCATCGTTAAATCTGGATGTGTGTATCTGTTTGCGTAACCCAAGGTGTGTTACAGAAGGTAACGTAGGTAATCTACGTGATAATTATAGTTCAGATAATAAAAACATATTTTAAAACAATATACAACGTGTAATTGAAACCCCATATCTATCCAAAAGTGCTGAAGACAACATCTGGTATGGAGTCTCTATGCACAGTTTCAGCTCAAAATAACTGACTCAAACAATTTATCGGAAGATAAAAAATTATCGGTTTCATATGTTTCTTGAATACCAATCATAACAAACGTGTCACAGCACTACGAGGGTCAATAACTTTCCACGTCACTTGCTAATAACACGACATTTCTCTTATTTCTTCTTAATTTGAAAAATTCGGTGTCTGGTATCAATGTATTGAAATTTCTAATAAGTTCCACACATGTGACCTAGGATTACAAAACCCTTGCCATATCGTTTGTTAGCATCCAAAGAAGCCGTGCACTTCGTATTTACACGTTGTATATATACCCTTTAAATTACACGTTGTATTGTTAATTTTGGCAAAAATGAATTTTCCATTGCCAGTATACAGCACGATCCTTTCGCAAATATAGTTTTTTTTTTTATAAATAAAGACCTAGTAATGTGAGTAGAATTCATTACTAGTAATCTTGTTAACCCATACAATTAAGCTGTATATAGGTGCATACTAGCCTTATATAAAATAGCGTTGATCTTCAGGCAAGTATTTATAGGTAGATGTTGCCCGTAATTCCCGTAATAATTTTACCCATGGAAATCGTACATTTTCCCGAGATAGAAAGTGCTATGTGCTATTCCAGACTATATCTATCTTCGTGCCCAATTTCAACGTCTTTAAATCCATCCATACATTTATACTTTCGCATTTATATTATAAGAATGTATTGATATTTTCACTACTAGACCGCTATAAACTTCAAACCAGAAAAAATATACGATTTTGACGTAAAAAAAAACTTTTTACTCAGAAGCTTTTTATTTTTGTATTTGAATACATAGATAATAGGACAGCATAAAAATCATGATTGCTTCGCCATATTGAATTTAAATCATTCTCAATCCAATATGGCACTCCACGGTTAGCTATATATAAATGATGACATTATAACTTACATAGATATGAAATGTATATACCTACCATTGTAAAAAGTTTTAATAGTACATTATGGTACAAATTTGTAATGTTGGTGATTGCCGCTGAGGCGCCATTGAGACCCGAGCCGTTAGGTGAGGGTCTTAAGAGAGCCAAGGACGGTAATCATCAATACACACGTGTATCATACAACGTTTTTCAACACACTTGTGAAGAAAATAATACTAAAATAATAACAATACCGCGCAATAATAATAAATTATTATTGGTATTACAATAATTTCAACAGTGAAAACGAGTTGTAAAAATTTTTTCGCAATGGCGGGAAAAATTAATCAGTTTTCCTATGCGCGCGCATCTAACAGATCGGCCATAGACTAAAAGAATGAGGTTTCTTTTTTTTGGCTTTTCTCGGATAGCGTTTTAGCCATGTACAGACGCCAGCACATGAAGCTACCCGAAACTGTCAAATTTTCCCAATCAACCTTGAACCTAATTTCTTCAACAATAAAGTTGAAAATCTATTAAAGAAATTTGACAGATTGTTGTAGCTTGATGTGCTGGCTTCTGTACAAAATGGGTAATTCAAAGTTTTCTTTATCACAGAAAAAACAAAAGTTATATTTGAGTGAAAGTTGTATTTATTAAAAACGTACAAGTTGAAATTTATCTATTTAAATACGAAGTTGCATGAAACTAGCAAGCAATAGGTAGGTACATTAATTTATTTGTACTATTGAACACGATCTTTTTTATTTCGAAACTTTTTTAAAAACAAAGCAACTCAACTAATTTAAAAAAAAAAAACCTATAACTCACTTGTGAATAATAGTAAAGAAAAAGTCACAGTTTGATTACAGGTGTCATTATGTGCCTAATTGCGGTGAAATTAGAGCCATTTTATGAGCAAGTGAGTTAAAAATAGATTAATGTGTGTATATTTGGTCTACACACACATTGACACATAACATGCGATACCAAAACCTCAGTTGTTTTTTTTTAATTATGACATCTTTTATCGCCCATAGAATTTTAGTACGTAAAGAATCCACTTCAGAATCACTGGTGATCAAATCCTAAATATCCCAGTAAGGACGGTGGCTCAATGAACATGTACCGCCATACACAGCTAGGCTCAGGAAAGACCCCTTTACAGTCTCTTCACGGATGTGCCGTAATCTGGGGGCACGGCAGTGCCCCCGCCAAGTCGAGCAAAAAAGCGGCACGGCCGTACCATTCTTTTCTCGAAGCAATTCAGGCCATTTTGGACCCCCTATAACTTCATTGTGGATAAAACTAGAAGCCTGAATTTTCAGTAACCAAACACGCATTGTATAAAAACGGTATATTTCCAATTTCATTCAATTTGAACCAGTAGTTTCGAGTCAAATTTCTTAATTTTGTCACTCACTGACTGACCGATCATCAAAAGTCTATGGCACTTCTAGCAGACATAGAAGCTTCAAATTTAGAATACAATTAGTGTTTAGTATATGAATCAAGGAAAAACTATAATATTTTTCAATTTCGTTCCAGTTTTCTAGATACATCAACTGCATAAATAACTTTGTAATCCCATATAAATATATAGGATTACAAAGTTACATTTGCAGTTAATTAATCAGTGTACCTGTATAATATAATGAAATAATAGATGTAGATGGGTACTTTTTTTTCTTGGTGAAAAATATCATCGAATAACTTCTTCCGCTCGGGTGTGTCAGAATTCTACTGACTAAAAACCCACCCTGTTCCTTCGCAAGCCCTAAAGTTCCGGGGCCGCGGTATCTCGATGGAACTTGCCCGCAAACCCCGACAGGCAATGGCCCTATGAGGCCCCGTCACTGGTATTGACTGCTTTTTGAGGCGCGCATGGGACACGACGCGCCGCCGACCCGGGCCTGGTCATTACCGGACTGTGAGCGACCCCTACTCGCCATCCGCAGGCCCGCGCCTATGGTGGCCCGAAATCGACTCGCGATCCACGACGCCCGGGGCGTCTCCCCCGGCGACTGGGGCGCGAGGAAGAGATTTGCCTCTCCCTCGCACGTTCGGCCTCCTCCTTCGCTAGCATGACTGCTTCGCAGCAGGAGGTGACTGCATCCCATTCCCTCTCGCTTTGCACCATGCTCTAAATCAGAGCAGGGCGCGAGAAGTCGCCGCCGCTGATCGCCTCTACGAGGATACGACGGTGCTCCACCCATGCAGGGCACACCTCGACCATATGCTCCACCGTGTCTTCCAGTGTAGATAGGTACCTAGATATAATAATTATGCTCAAAGGTAACTTGTTAAATGGTCAACGGAATAAAAAAGCAAGAAGTATTAAGAGTATTGGGGAGTATTAAGCAGAGTAAATTGCCCGAAATTGCATAATTACTTACTTATGGATTAACTTTAACCGAGACGTTTGACGAGTGCGGCATTAATTATTACTAACGAATGCAAAAGACGTACGTGCGTATTCATATGTGCGTATCAAAGCCTCCGAAAAAAACCCATAGAGACAGGGAGTGGGCTTTGAAAAAAACTTTAGCTGAAGTTCAAGAAGTAGTACCGGAAAATAAAAAAAGGAAGGCTACCTACAAAAATAAGAAAAGCTCATAAGACAGAGAGAGGGCTTTAAGAAAATTCGTTGTTTGTATACAAGAAGTAGAAGGTACCGGAAAGGAAAAAAGTAGGACTTTCTACAAAAATGAATGAGATCCCATATAAACAATACTTGTCAAAAACCAAGTCTCGCAACTCAGTTGTTCTACCGTAAAAAGTTGTGAGATCCATGTAATACCAAGTCGGTTATTAATTTATTCAGTCCCTACTTAAGGGACCTTCTGTCTTAAGTTGTTACGTAATTATCTAACCAAACGACATCTTATAGTGACCATATCAATATTAAAAATCTTTAACGTTTTAAATAAATAGATTGACTTGGCAATCGCAATAAACAATTTAATTTATATATGTATTACTTGTGAGATATATTGTGTTACATGCGATGGCCTAGTCAATCTATTCACTTAAAACGCTAAAGATTTTTAATATTGATATGGTCACTATAAGATGTCGTTAGGTTAGATAATTACGTAACAACTTAAGACAGAAGGTCCCTTAAGTAGGGACTGAATAAATTAATAACCGACTTGGTATTACATGGATCTCACAACTTTTTACGGTAGAACAACTGAGTTGCGAGACTTGGTTTTTTGACAAGTATTGTTTTTTATGGGATAGACTTTACGTTTAGACCCACAGAGGGGTTAGGGAGTGGAGTTTTAGAGGTAACACATACAAAAGGGGCCTCCTTTTGTATGCTGATAGTGATCACCAGGGTGGTCTAATTAAGGTAAAATTCCTTTACTCCCTTATATCTTCCTCAAAAATCCAGGCACCATTTAAAGGGATATCCTTTAAATTTCGCCTGGATCGCTACAAAAAAAAGTATATAATGTATCATAATATAAATATTTATAAGGTGAAGGAATAAATTTATTTAACAATTAGGCAACATAACAACAGATTAGGATTATAAATGAACTTGTATAGAGGAACTTAAATTTGTTTTAAAATGAGGTTTTGTACGACAGCTTCATGGTTCGTCGGCCACATCCGCATTAGTTTTGCCCAGGTAGGGCTGCTCCATCGCCGAAACCAAATAACTTGGCTAATGGTTTAAATTTATGTCTTGTGCCGCGAATGCACATGCTAGTGGCACGTATTATTGAGATGATGATTCTTGATCTTAACCAACCCATCACTACGCTGAAGGACCTGTTCCAGCGGTCAGCGATTGCAGTACCAAGATGTTTTATGAAAGTAGACATTTGTGGAGCGAAGACTCAGTCAACGGATGTAACAAGAGGGGTGAATGTAGTATGTCGCAATTCACAAGCGTTTGAATATTTTCTTATTTTTTCATCTTCGGCGGATTTTAGTACAGAGGCAACAGGACGTGAAATGTAAGAAGGAGCGTCAGTGTCTACAACACGGATATCAAATAACGCCTCCCTCTGAGCATCCCAAACGCCGCGGCATGAAAGGTCTCCACGTAGTCCGCAATCTCCTTCGGAGATGATGGGTTCTTTGACTACGTTTCCCCATGCATGTTGACATAAGTCACAGAACAGATCTCTAATTTCATTATGACGACGTGTTATTAGACCACCCTTTTTACAACATAGAGCATGATCGACATTAAATTCATTGCAGCCGCAGCCATCACATGATTTTGGCATAGAGACTGGTAATCTGTGGTAACGTAATGCAAGTGCGTCTCTAAACTCTAATGGTGACAGATCGAAATGGTCCTTCTTAGTCGGTAAGGTAGATAACCAGTTGGAGGATTTAGTTTTCATTTTTGTCGAAATTGAACGTTCAATCGCTCTTCTCTTGATAGGGGATAGTTTGACTAAGACGGTATCCAAGAGTTGGTCATTGAGAAAGTCTTTCTCGTTGCGGCATTCTTTTTGTGCATCTTTGAGGGATTTATGATGTTGAGAGAGGTCCATATGTGTATTTTCAATCAGAGCATTTGAGAGGACTGCACAGCCTTTTTTTGAGCATACATAGTTTATATTTGTCATTTTTGATAGAGCGGATATTGCTAGACCACCTTTGTGAACGGGTAGAGAGAATAGGTCAGCTTCCAAAGGTGAGATATCGCCTCCTAGTAAAGTGGGTAAAAAATTGGTACGCAGTGTGTTTGTTAATGGTTCGAAGAATTGGGTTACATCATCTAAGACTCTTAAAAGGAATGACCATTGAAATTGAACTGCTTTAGTAAGGGCAGTGTAAGCAGCTTGGGGTGAGTCTTTACAGATAAGTGAAAGTTTTTCTATTGTAGATTGCCAGTTTTTAATTTTCTTGTTCACAAAGTGTTCTTTTCCTTCGCCAATATAACTACCAAGGAAGCGTGATCCAGTTATGATGGTTACGTTAATCCCTTTGAAAATCTGTTGAGCTGTTTGCTTGTCGCTCTCGGTAATGATTAGGTATGATTTTTTATCTTGAGGAAAGTAACCATATTCAGGGCCTATTTTACTCATTTTATCCCACCATTGACGTAGGTTTCTGAGCTTACCTTGGGCGGAGGAGTCATCTGCATACCAGCATTGGGTAGTTGCTTGTTCTTTTTTTAGTTCTTTTATTAAGGGTAGTGTTGCAAGGGCATACAATGGCATGGCAAGTGGATCACCTTGGGTAACTCCTTCTTTGCTATATAATCTCATATCGGAATCACGTATTACAAGTTCTGCGTGACCATTGTAGGTGTTGTATAAGAAACGAGCGCAATGTGGCCAATATATTCTTGCTTGCCAGAGAGCTAACTGTCTGTTCATAGAATTAAAGGCATTATTTGCATCGACGAGTAGCATTCCCCAGTTAGAGCTTGGTTGACATTCTTTTTGGAAAAGATCGTTCATCGCGTGAATAGCACCTTCGATACCGCTGCTTAGTCCACTGCAGAGTTGCGATTGAGCACAGGCTTCGGTGACCTCGGATCCGGTGACTAAAATCATGCATTTGGATAGGATCCTGCGTAGGCATTCGCCAATGCCAATCGGTCTCACACCTGGGCATTTGTCTAGGGCGATAAGTCGACTTGACATAAGAGCTTGTATTTGATTCCATGGCACAAAATTGTTATTTAAATGCATTGTTAATTGTGCTACTGCAGTCCTCAGATGCAGGCTTGCTTCTCCAAATCGTAGCAAGTAATCTTTCCAATTGTCTGATGTGGTACCTGTTGGGCCTCCACCACCGTGCAATTTTCTAGCAACTGATTCCACATGTTCACTGGTTATGTCTACTTCTAGTAATGGAGTCAATTCGGGGAGGCCATCAGGCAGTGTGAACAGTCTTGAATCGGGATTGAATCCGGGGGGGTGCTTTTCTTGCAGTACATTCATTACCGTTTTTCCTGTTACATCAATTTCGTCTTCAGGTTTAAGAATTTTGCTTGTATCTTTTGTCATTAACCAATTTAGGGCTTCACGTGTTTTTCCTCGCTGTATGAGACGGGTGAAATTTTTTGTGACATATTCATTATTATCATTATAATTATTTCTGTTGTAGGAGTTACGGAGAGAGTGGTCTGCTTTCATAGCCTCAGTTATTAGTATATCAATGTTTTCTTCGGCCCATAGATTTTGGCGTCGGTCAAGTAATCTTGTTATATCTTTTGCTTGTTTAACATTTTTCTCTCTTTGTAGCATGACAGCAACGTAAATCAAAATGCGTTCAGAAGGATAGTCTGATTTAACAAGATATTCTATTTCTTCAGCTAATTTGTGAATAAATCTTCTACTTACAGTGTTGGAGGGAAGGTCATAGAGTTTCCCATGAAGGGTGCACACTTTTTCCCATCGTTTTTGCCATATGTCTGTCTTCGATCCTATTCCATTAAAAAACGGGGATCCAAAAGCATCTTCTAGGCATGTTGTGGGTATGGTCTGGGTTATAGCTGGAGGTGGATTCTCAGTATGGGCGGCGCGCAAATGTCGTTGTATTCCATTTACTTTGAAGGTTCTAGGACAATGAGGACACTGCACGGTATTTGATGAGGTTTCACTGTGATTTGCCGAAGTACGAACATTGGTATTCATTTTTTTATTTATTTACACGGTTAATTTTGATATAATACAGAAAAATAAAAGCAGTAATAAATATAAAATACGTAGAAAATTGACAAGAAAATTTTCGCCGTCTTGTCAATTTCAAATTTTTTCTTCTTTTTTAATATAAATGAAGGAAAGAATTAACTATATTAAAGACCACGTTAAAAACAATCCTAAAAAATTAGTATATAAAACTTCAGCTATATTCATGTAGGTTGAAACTTATGTTTAGTATCCTTAACCTACGCATGACCTTTTAAGTTCCCACGCTGTGTTCCTATCATCACTCTACGTATGTAAACCAGAACTATGTGAAATACAGATACTACACATATGTATTTCTGGTTTTATCGGTAACAAACTACCATAACCTATTTCTGTTCGTCCCTTACCAGAGCATAATTCGTTGTTACATTAGGACATACGCCCCGAAACATAATAAGTAACACTACGCTACCAAATGAGCTCATATATCGCCAAGTGCCGCGAATCTAAGTCATATTTTAGATTGCAGCTGTATGTATAGCACAATGAGTACGCTTGTAATACATAAATTGAGTCCTACGTATCATGAGGTAGATTACGCAAAAGGTTAGTAGCGCGTTATTCCTGTTATACGGCCCATAAAAAATATACATACAAAATAAGTTACTATAAACGAAACATGTATGCAAATAATATATGTGCATGCTTCAGTATTAAAAAAAAAAACATTTAAATATAAAAATATTATCGCACCGGTATTGGGCCCAGTTTCACAGCTACCGTCCGTAGTCAGGGCTCCAAGGAGAGAAGAACCTCCTAGCAATAAGATCAGTATCCAGACGTAGCACTTTTTGAATCAAACTCTTGATCCAGCTGCCAAATGATAGCTCGTGGCTATTAAACTATTGGTTGACACGACTATCGGTATAAAGATTGCCGAGCTTACATTCCACATGTCGACAACTTCGCAAGCTAAGTCAACTTATTTGATTTGCTTATCTTTCTTGGCTTTCAGTTAAATGTTTTTTTTTATTGATAGAAGTTATAGCTATCAGGAAACAAACATCAGCAGGGAATTCCATTCCTATACTTTTTTATTTTTAGGCTCACGTTTCACCACTATCTCACCTGATGGTATGCGATGATGTGGCTGAAGATGAAGCACGCTTACCTAGAAGAAACCGATTGACTCTAGCCTTTAAGACCCCCCTAGGTTACAGCTATCAAAGGAACTACAAACTTGGAAGGGAATTCCACTCCTTAGTTGCATGTACAAGAATTATTTTCCAAAACGCTTTGTGTGCATAAAAGTGTGATATTTACCATATACCGGCAGCGCAACAACGCGTTTTATCCAATAAAGGAACAGCCTTGGTAGAGTAATACCGTACAATCCTGACGCGCCTTCCTTCGTGACCTTATAAGAAAACGATGTATTAAATTTAAGCGTCAATAGCCTAATGGATAAGGTGTCGGACTTGTGATCGAGAGGTCCCGAGTTCGAATCCCACCCATTATACTATTTCCGTGAACCCACTCCAGACACAAGCATATTTAGTTTAGTTGGAGGGGTTAATAAGAATGCCAGCAATGTAAATTCTACCCACATTGCTGGTAATCTTTATACAAAAAAAAAATCATATAGGTTAGACTCATCAAATTCCTGAATGTCGCAAAGTATGATATGAAAGATGAAACCCAATAAAAATCTTAAATGGAACATAACTATAAATAACAATATCAAATGAAAAATATAAAACAAGAGAATCAGACATTTACTTGAAAAAACAAAACAAACGACTTTGTATTTCTCGCATCGATTGCACTTAGCCGAGCTCTGTCGAAACGCAAAGCATCTAAGAAATAAAAGAATTGCCCTATTCTTAGCCTTTGAACTGAAGCTTTTAAGGCATCGCCAGACGATCTCAGAGATGTTATAATTTGGGCGGACGATGACTAATTTTCTTCCAAATAATACGTACACGTCACTTATTTATATGAATTTCCAAAGAATGTACATTTATACATAATGATTATACAAAACTCAAGGTAAATTTTAAGTTAAATAAAGCAAGAAACCAGAAGAGTTCTTTTGCAGTAATATTTTTTGGGTTTTAAGATTACTGCTTATATCTGTGGCACGTTAATGCTAGTACAAATAAGTGTTACCATACCTATGTGGAAGAACAAAATAAAGGAAATATAAAAAATATATTTAGTAAATTAATATCTTCTGTACTTTCCCGTTAGAAACTACTAAAACTATATTCATTATTTTTATACATATCAATGCCACGAAGGTCTATTATTCTATGTCCCAGTGTGGCGAGTTCCTGTACACCATAGTTCGTTGTTACCTCCTGTTTGATCCATCTTATCAGTTTTGTATACCCTTTTTTAGGGTTCCGTAGTCAACAAGGAACCCTTATAGTTTCGCCATGTCCGGCTGTCTGTCTGTCCGCGGTTTAGCTCAAAAACTATTGGTACTAGAAATTTGTAATTTGGCATGAGTATACACGTTAATGACGCCAAAAAAGTGGTAAAATAAAATTTTCAAAAAAAAAAGGAATTATTTAGGGTACCTCCCCTACATGTAAAGTGAGATGATATTTTTTTTTCGTCCTTCCCATAGTCTGGGATATTGCTGGATAGGTCTTTCAAAAATATTAGGGGTTTAGGATGACCGTTTTCTGATTAAGTAAACCGCTCGTGACTTATCAAGCTTTAAAGTACCAATTTTCGTTAGAGTCAAGTGTCCACCCCCTCTATCAACTAAACGGTTGTAGTTAGAAATTCAAATGTCATGGCAGTAGTACCTATATATAACGAAGTTTAAAGGAAAACTATCACACATGAGTGGGCTTTACAATTTTACGAGTAATAGTCGACCAATTGTATTTGACTCAAAAATTTCGAACAACTCCATAGAAATGTCGATAGATGGCGCTAAGCGTCCGTTGTATCACGCTAGTTTCATATTTAAATAAGTTTTATATAAAAAAAAACTTTTTCACAAAATAAAAACCGACTTCCAAAAAACCACTAGGTACAATGTGAAAAATAACTTTAATTTCAGAAGATGGTGTCCTTGGATTTGTTTATAATTTATCTAAGTTACAATAGCCTAATGTCAACTTGCTCATCACCTTTTACAAAATATTGCTTTTCGCGATGCAGGGGCGTTAATTGTTGAGGAGTTCTCCTGGTATTTCACCATCAGCTCCATTTCACCATTCACATTGTGACGACCATAAATTGCTTAGCAACCATTTTAAAGTAATCGAACCGCAACTCGTGAAATATTTATTATTGAGTAGTTCCGGTGGCCATCTGTGATCTTCTTCATCAGTTCCGCTTCACCAAATGGTGCTTTCTGAGAGCAAATGCACAAGTTACTATAAAAAATACCAAAATCGCTGTACGATTGCCTTTAAAATTTGAGGATTTCCTTCGATTTCCATGAGATCCCTTCATCAAATTCTAATTTGGTGACAATGGTACTACCTCGAGAGCATACCATTTCAAACGAAAATATAATTTTCTAAATCGATCCACAATTGACGGAGTAATCGGTGCTCTTTTGTCTGTATTTTTTTTTTGTAAGTGTCATGTGTGTACATAAATAAATAATAATAAAAATATATATTATATATAAGTGACGAATTACTAACCTACTCCTTCTTTAGAAGTCGGTTAAAAAACAGTTTCTGTCCAGTAAAATTATAGTTAGTTGTGTTTAAGTAATTAAATTAGTTGAGGATTGTGTCAAACCTGTCTCATTTTTCAGTTTTGTGTAACAATTAGTACTTCTTTTCTAACTAGATGGCGTTGTCGTCGAATTATATCTCACAATGGTTTCGTTACCGCCAAAACTATAAGTAGGTAGTTATGAAAATTATTAAGCTTCTGCCCCAACCATAAAGCAAGTGCTGAAACGCCATTCAGTGCGTTACTTCACCTCTGCTGAAAACCACACAAACCCCCTGATCGTATCGGCCGCCCGACACAGACCCTCCAATATTTCTCGGGTTCGTCGCCCGCGTAACGTCCTAGACGAGCCCGACGACCCCACCACAATCCGACAAGAGAGCAGTAGGGAAACTAGCACTCTTAGAAAATACAGAAATAAAACGCGTTCCGTATTCCGGCCTCGCCGACGAGGCCCATCGCGACGTCCGCGTACTTGTAACGGAAACTCTCCCCGACCTTTGCCAAACGAGCCAGCCCGCGATGCTGAGCCAGTAGCGATAAATAACCCCTTAAATAATATGGACCCAGCCTGTCCCTTTGCTGCCCTCCACCAACGACCACGCTATGCCGAGGCCCGTACTCCACAGGGAGTGCCCTTAGCGTACGGTTGTTTAAAATGTAATTCTAGTTTGTAAGCCCTGGCTGGGGACCTTTAATTTTAGAGGTCACCACAGGATCGCCCGGTTGAGTAGTGACCAGCCTTAGTGTGCTGAAATACGAGTGGCCCTATAAAAAAAATAGAGTTTTTGTTGATCGCCCGGTTAAGTAGTGACCAGCCTTAGTGTGCTGAACTACGAGTGGCCCTACCTAAAAAAATTAAGTTTTTGAGATTGTGTGTAGAAAAAAAATAAGTTCTTGAGATTGTGTGTAGAGGCTAGAGATAAAATTGAAATAGTTGAATTGTGAAATTCATAATCAAGTCTCGTTGAGTGTAGGAATTTGGAGATTGAAATAGTAATAATAGAATATATATAAATTCAAAACACCGGCTATGACAAGTTTTATTTATACAAATCTCTAAAAAAAAAAAAAAACTTTCCGTGCAAAATTGTCGGATCGGGTGAGGATTTATATAGAAAATCAAATTAGTTAGGTGGTCATGTTTGGCTTTTAGTTAGAGCATGCTACGAAACGATCAGTCAGCGAATACGATACGCACTTGGCTGTTATAAAAACTACGGAACCCTTCACAGCGCGTGGCCCGACACGCACTTGACCGGTTTTCTATCTTACTTTCTTCCCATAAACGTCAGTTCTGCCTGATTATATCGGATCGTCTGAATACCCACTTACTGCACAAAGATTTTTCAAGTCTACCCTCCGGAAGCATTCGGTGAACAGAGATATCAATTGAATCGATCCAGTTATAAATAGTTTTATTTTAAGAGATTTTTTCAAAAATTTGACGTGAATATTTGTTGAATGATATTTGCTTTTAGTTTGCACTTTGTTTTAATTTGTTTGGTCGCGGTTTCTACTTTACTGAATTAATTTTATTTTAATTGAGTTTTCAGCTCAGCGGAATGGTAGCACTTAGTATATCAGCTTTTTTTATGTGGATATTTGTTATTGTTGGTGAGGTTATATCGGTGGGCAAACTTTGATCAGATTAAACGGGTCTGGATACTATTATGATACCATACGTTTTCAAGATGCCTCGACATATGCATGTACTGACGCCACGGTTGGTGCAATGGCTAATTGATCGACTGCGGTGCTGCGTCATGCGTGTGGCAGGTTTGATTCCTGCACGGAAAAATATTTGAAGATCCTGAACAACCTATGGGCCATCAGACAGTTGTTATGGGTGTGGTTTTGACTACCCAATATATAACAGTGACTAAATCAAACAAGTATATTTTTGTAATATTAAATCCCACCAAAAACATAAATGCGAAAATGGGGGCCAAGTTCAATTGTCGACTTCACCGACAAAAGACTTGAGATCTAAATGTGTGCAAAGTTCTGTAGAAAATCCTGAAATTTATTTATAAGAACGTATAACATTCTTAAGTAAACTTAAAACACAATTTCTTGTTTTTTCTTCTGCTGGAACAATGCTTATTTAAAAATATGACTTTTTCAATTTGAATAGTCGTATTATTTGCACAAAGCAAATAACTTATGATTTATTGAACCTCATCCTTTGAATTGGCTAGTTTTTACCAGCAAATCAAATATTTAGAAGAATAGAACCTTACAATATAAAAACAATAACATAAAGTTGATAAGTTGTTTAGCTAAATATAAGATGAGTAGTATGGCGGTCGCTGCTCGCCAGTTCTTTTTGCTTGAACTTGGCTTCATACGCTGCCGCGTGTTTAGATTCTAATCACGTATAAATATTGTACACCTTATAGGTATGTTACATTGATACAGACACAATAATTATAAGATCTATTTTTGACATGTAACAAACAATAAATGAATTTGTGGTTGTGTTTATATATTTTTAAACTCACCTAGGATACGTGAGAGATTCCTAGTGTATGGCGATGTGTTTATAAGATACTATTAGGGTAAAGGCGACATAGTTTCTCCGGGATTTTAGGTGCCTCATTGTCATTATTTTAGTTTCTGTTACGAATCTCATTTTATTTATACTACGTAAAAATACGAGCCTTTTTACGTACCTATCGCCCAATATCCGAAGCGTCAATAGCGTAATGGCTAAGGTGTCAGACTTGTGATCGAGAGGTCACGGGTTCAAATCCCACCAACGGCACGGTTGCCGTGAATCCAATCCAGACACGAGCATATTTACCTCAGTTGAGGGGGTTGTCAATATTGCTAGTACCTAATACAACGTGTAACGGAAACCCCATATTTATCCAAAAGGACTGAAGACAACATCTGGTATGGAGTCTCTATGCAAAGTTTGAGCCCAAATTATTGGTTTCATATGTTTCTTGAATACCAGTAATAACAAAGGTGTCACAGCACTATGAGGGTCATCACTTTCCACGTCACTTGCCAATAAAACGATAATTCTCCTTGTTCTTCTTAATTTGAAAAATTCGGCCTCTGGTATCAATGTATTGAAATTTCTAATATGCTCCACACACCTAGATATAGGATTAGAAAACCCTTGCCATATCGTTTGTTATCATCCAAAGAAGCCGTGCAGTCGGTGTGTATATACCCTTTAAATTACACGTTGTATAATTTCTATCCACACTGCTAGTTCTCTTTTTAAGAACAATTACAGATTTTTCAGCGGTCACGTATCAAAGAAAATTTTATCAGCAAATACATACCTTTCAAGTAAACATGCTGTTCAGGACTACAATTGGCCAGTGCAACGGTAACTGGACGGTCTGAACTGTCCACGGTACGTGGAGCTTAACGTTGCTTTCAATGAACAATAAACTTACAAAAGGCTCTTCGGCCTACAACAATATATTCAAATAAATAATCGATACCACTAACCTTCTGTGCTGGGTTCGCCAACTTCGACCTTCCTAGGTCACGCCCAAGTGTGGTTTGTATGTAATATGAGGTGAGTAAGTGAAAAGTGTGATGTAAGTCACGTGTTGTAGAACGTTCACAAGGCGCCAGTCTCCAGATGGCACGGTCCAAATAGCATCACAGCCCAAACTCACACAGGATTGAAGCTATTTATCACTACTTTTTCCAACAAATGCGCGTGCCACGCGATGGCATCAACCCGGCGATAAATCCAAAAATATCCCGGAGTTTTCGTCAAATGGGGATTACAACTTCAAACAATAGTTAACTCGCGACCCAATTATCGGTTTCAACAGGCGATTCCAAACGATATTTTTCCAATTATAATTAACTCAACAGGGTCCCATGACCAACATTTTCAACAACGGAACCAAAGTCTATCTGTCAAGAAGAGTTATGTCAAGCCCACAGATAATTGATGTTGCCAGCCAAAAGGTGCGTTCTGTTTCACGTCGGACCGAACATCTACCCCCCCGGACGGGCCTACCCGTCCGCTAATCAATTGGGAGTCTTGACAAGGTTGCAAATTTAACACAGCTTCAATACGGCCAAATACCGTAGCTAATTCCTCAAAGGTGAGAACGGTGTCTCCCAACAATCTCCGCCAGCGTCCCTTTGCCGCTTTCACCGCGGCCCCAAAAATACCCCCCCAATGGGGGCAGGCTGGCGGGTCAAAAAACCAAGTGACCCATCGGCGGGCCAAACTATTACCAATATCAACCTGGCTCTCATTAAGGAAGGCGTATACCTCCTTCAAATAGTTACTTGTACCCTTGTAATTTGTACCGCAATCAGAACTAATCAAAGGTAACCCACGGCGAGACACAAATCTTTCCAAAGTCACCTCAAAGGCCTCTGTCGAGAGGGAGGTTACCAGCTCCAAATGTACTGCCTTGGTTGACAGGCAGACAAACACACAAATAAGCCGTAACAATCTTACTATTACGAAGGGTGGACGTCTTCAACAAAGGGGGACCAACAAGTCCGTTACGACGCCAGCAAAGGGCCTCGCCTCATTGACGCGATCAGCCGACAAAATCCAAAATTTCTTGCTGCAGAATGGCCAACAGCACATTGCAACCGGCATGCTAGTTCTTAGTGTGACGATCAGTCACCAACAATTGAACCAAGTGGCCCTCCTTGGGCAACAAAAGGGGGTGACGGGCCCCATAAGGAAGGCTAAAGAGCCTCAACTGTCCTCCAACACGGTTTCCCGAAGTGGCTCGTCCCAACCAAGTTCAGTTATAACAAGGGCCAATTCCCCAAATCTTGCCTGAAAGGTCATTCACCTTCAGGCCAACCTGTCCCGCTAACCAAGACGACAAAAGGCAACCCTGGACTCCCGTGTTCAAAATGGCACAGACCACAATCGAGTCACCCAAGGGTCCCCAGACCTTGACCGAGGCCGTTGGCAACAAAACCGTCTTGATCGGGGGGGTCCTTTAGCGGGCAGGCGTCAATTTCTTAGCGATGCCTGGGCGGCGACCGATCGCCGCATCCAGGCTGCCTTCGTTCACGACGAGGCCAACAATCAAAACATTCGTCCGCGCGGTGTCCCGAGCCGCTCGCCATCACTGGAGGGGCATATGCCACCGGATGCCCGAATGGCGGAGGGCGCGACTCCAGCCGGGGACGTTCCGCCAACGGAGGGAAAAGGCAGCGGCGCCGACCCGGCCACTGCTGCCTAGCAGCCAATGCGCGTTTTCCCTGACGAGGGGAGACCAAATGGCGCTCGCGGGGCTCCCGTTCAACTTGCGTGGGGGGTGGAGTGCGGCGTACAGAATTGCGGGTCTCAGCCCGGTGCTCGTCTCCGGGGTACCCCCCCCTGCGCGAACCCTCCTCAGAAGATGGTCTGCTGGAGCGGTTCGCGTTGGCGCACAAAATCTCCAAGTGGGACCCTTTACAAATTCTACACGGGCGGGGGTCGGGGCAGTCCCGATGAAAGTGGGCCCCCAAGCACGAGAAGCACAAACGGCGTGCGTTGACAATGTGGCGGCGGGCACTTACGTGCAAATTCAAAAAAGCCGGGCAACGCGCCATGACGTGCCCCGTGGCCTTACAAAGGTCGCAATGATGATGACTTCGGGCGCCAGCAAAACGGGGGGCGGGGCGAACATCAACAGGCCTCCTAGCCCGAGGACTCCGGGCGCCAGCAAAACAGGGGGCGGGGCGCACATCAACAGGCCCCCTAGCCCGAGGACTCCGGGCGCCAGCAAAACGGGGGGTGGGGGGAACATCAACAGGCCCCCTAGCCCGAGGACTCCGGGCACCAGCAAAACGGGGGGCGGGGGGAACATCAACAGGCCCCCGAGCCCTAGTCCGTCCCTGGTCTCTGGGCTGAGAAGGTAGTGGGGGTGACCCCGTGGCGCCACGAGTGTTATCCAAAACCCGACACTCGTCTTCCAAAAATTTGAGGAGGTCGTCAAAGGGGGGAAGATGGGTGGCACTATCCCCACCATACTTCTGCTCAAAACGTGACCTCAACTCCACGGGGAGCAACTGCAGCACTATGTGCACCAACAAGTAGGACCAATGTTCTACCGGTAACTCCAAGCGTCTCAAGGCGTTGGTCGCTGAGACCAACGGGTTCAGCAAGTCAGTGCGCAACGTCGACGTGCTGACAATGGCCGGTAGCCCCAAAATCTGGTCGATGTGCACATCAGCCAGGCAGCGCTTGTTCTGATACCGTCGGGAGAGAAGCTCCAGAGCGGTCGGGTAAGAGGAATCCGTCACCGGCAAGTGCTGCACCAAGGCTCTGGCTTCGCCCTCCACGACAGACAATAAATAGGCCAGCTTCTGGGCAGGTCCGAGGTCCGAGCGTGCATCGACAAGACTCTCAAAGAGATTTAGGAAGCCCAGCCAGTGGTCCAAGCGACCGTCAAAATGTGGCAGCTCCAGGGTGGGCAGCCTACTCAATAGTCCAGGGCCTGCAACAACGGGGGTCCGCGGCTTGGCCGCATCAGGCACCCGGCTCTTCAAAATTTCCCGCGCTCGTAGACATATGACATCCCCCAGGTGGACAATCTGGTCATAGTCACCCAAAATCCTATCGCGGGCCGTCTGATCCATCACCCCCAAATCCACGTCCATGATGTACTCGTTGAAGCGTGTGAGCGCAGCATCAGCTGACTTGATCCTCTCAATCACTTGCCCATACCGAGCAAGGGTGAGCTCTTCCAATTCTACACGCTCAACCGTTGCAGCTGCCGATGTGAACCATCTCAACTGTGAGGTCAATCCGGCAGCAGCCTCACTGACTGCCCTTAATGAGGCCATTGCAACAATCAAATATTAATACAACAGGCTAAAATTAACTAAACAAACAACAATGACTTGTTAGCCGACCAAATAATTTCACCAAAATAAAACTCAAATTCAATTATTTCAAGTCCAAATCCGACCCTGTACTTATTCCAAGTATGAATCTAGCTTCGTACAGATGGCTAGTTACTAAATAAATAACAATTCAATGTATATATTGTGCAGGATCAACACCAATAACCATCAATAAACACAACAATTGACTGTATAATATTGAGCCGGAGAATCTCTATCAACACAGTCCAATAAGTACCACAAATGCAATAACCAATACACACAATTCAAGTCCTATTATGTTAGACTATGTGTAATTATTATTTAGATAACCTTTAAATTCAGATCAGTGACATTCAATTATTAATCGCAACAAATATACCAAATTATGTCAAAATACAACCAATAATTCCAAATTTCACAAATAAATCTTACTTGTCAATTCAACAAAGGGCTACAGTACAAATTACAAATACAACTTCAATTGATTCAACTTCAATTAGATAGCCCGGATGACATGGTAATATATTCAAAACTTATTAAGTTATAAGTTGTGTTAAGTAATCAAACTAAAGTTATTTTCAAAACTTCCAATTAAACCAGTGGATCTTATATTATAAGAGCCACGCCTGCTACCAAATACTAATGCTACTACAATTGGCCAGTGCAACGATACCTGGACGGTCTGAACTGTCCACGGTACGTGGAGCTTAACGTTGCTTTCAATGAACAATAAACTTACAAAAGGCTCTTCGGCCTACAACAATATATTCAAATAAATAATCGGTACTGGATGGGCGGTAATGCAACGTATGCGACTTAGAAGTTTTCGGTTACACAATTGACGGGAACCGGCGCTGGTTGGAACAAAAGATAAGAGTCCAGCGTCGTATAGGAAAGGCAGCACTAACCTTGATAATCCAGGATATTCAGGACTGCCAGCACTCTGATCACAGTTCACCACCACAGTATAACCGTTCTTCTGCTACGAATTGGTCGCACAAAACGACGCGACCGTTCGAATGCGATTCGATGCGTTTGTGCTCTAACGCGACTCGACAGCCATTGAAGGTCCGATCGTCCATCGGAAGATCCAGACGCGATCGATTTTTCTAGAGCGGTATAGTCTCTCTCCCTCACTCTCGAATAGACGAAGGTCTAGTGCAAGGGAGAAAGGATAATATGCGGAAGGGGAATGTCTAACCAATTAGCGATTATGCGTGTTGCCAATAATTAAAAATATAAACGAAAAGAATCGTATATCAGCGCAACCATTCCCCCGGGCTTGAAGGGATGCCTTCAAGAGTGAGGCAAACCACAAGAAAACTAATCTATTCGATAATTACTATCCTATAACTACGAAACTAAATACCTAATAACTAATATTAACCTAACCTTAAAGACGAATTAAATAAACTACTGGTTAGGCAATGGGCAAAGACGCACCACGGGACGCAAGTAGGATCCGGTGGTTGTCTTAACCCGAACGATACGAGTGACTCCGGTTGAGTCAGGGAAAATTTCCTCCACTACACCCAAAGGCCAGTGTAGTGGGGGCGAGTTGTCGGATATAAGAATCACGACCGTGCCGACAGAGACCGGATCGACCGGCGTGTTCCATTTGCGGCGAGATTGCAAAGTATGGAGATATCCAGTTCTCCAGCGCTTCCAAAACGACTGTACTAACTTATCTAGTAGCTCGTGTCTAGCAGTAAGAGTTCTCTCGTCTATTTCCTCGGCAGGCAAGTATTTCAGAGGCGTGAGATTCAAAAAGTGCGCTGGAGTCAATGCGAGCGGCTCTGAAGGATCACTAGAGAGTGTCCTACAAAGAGGTCTAGTGTTCATTACCGATTCTATTTGAATAAGAACGGTACTTAATTCTTCAAACGACAGAATAGTATCGCCTATGACCCGATATAGGTGTGACTTTAAACTTTTAATATTAGCTTCCCAATTGCCGCCAAAGTGACTAGCCGTCGGGACATTGAGTGACCAATCTATTCGATTTATAGCTAATGTATGACCATATTCCGAATTATGGTACTTCGAACAAAGAAATGCGTGAAGTTCCGAGAGTTTCCGTTTAGCGCCTATGTAATTAGTCCCGTTATCGGAATAAACTCTACTAACCGGGCCACGCCTTGACAGGAACCGTTTAAAGGCGCCCATAAAACTAGCTGTGCTAAGATCCCCAGCGAGCTCTATGTGCACCGCGCGTGTAGTCATGCAGACGAACAGACACACGTAGGCCTTGGTGGAGCGAACACCTCGACCGCGAGACATCGTAACCTTAAACGGACCGGCGTAGTCCGTGCCCGTGTGGACGAATGGCTTAGCGGTTTGAACGATACGACAAGAGCGATGATCGGCCATCTCAGGAAAGCTCTGCTTAGGGCGCAGCCGAAAGCAGGGAAGGCACTTATGGATCCTATTCCTAATTAAATTGCGTGCAGAAAGGATCCAATACTTCTGACGCAAGAGCGACATTAGCAGGTCGGGACCTGCGTGACAGTTCAATTTATGATGATAATCGACTAACAAATTCAAAACGAGGTCCTTGCTTGGAAGCAGAATGGGATGTTTCCCATCATAACTTAAATCCGAGTTTCTTAAACGGCCTCCGACTCTAATGAGTCCGTCTTCGAGAAACGGTTTTAAGTGTCGAAAAGCAGGACTACAATGTTTGCCTTTCCTGAGTTTAACCAACTCAGTGGAGAAATAAAAGCGTTGAAGCTCGCGAAGTATGAGCAATTCAGCGAAGTTGTAATCCGCTGCCGCCATGCGGTAACCAATAGGCAATAGTTTAGCGAAACGACAAATGTAAATTACTACTCGAAGTAATTTACTCCAAGACGAGATACGATCGACCAAAGAAAGAATAGTAGATCTTTCGGTTGGTGTAGCGGAGAGCAACGAATGTTTCTTCTCTTCGGGCACTTCGCATACCGAAGAGGGATTGAAGGGGACGACAGGCCACTTTGAAACGTCTAAGCTGGCCCACGGAGGACCACTGAACCAAAGCGGATGATCAATGATTTGGGAAGGTGTGAGCCCACGTGACAGACAATCTGCGGGATTGTCCGTACCGGACACGTGATACAGGTTTTGTGGCGATAAGTCGTCCTGTATTTTCGAGACTCTGTTGGCCACGAAGGTGTTCCACCGATGGGGCGACGAATGTACCCAACAGAGAGCGACTGTTGAATCCGAAAATGCGAATATGTTGCGAAATATAATGCGGTTTTGACAAGCGACTACGACATTTTTTATGAGTTGAGCTAGCACAAGAATAGCGCACAGCTCCAGACGAGCAAGAGAAACGACCTTTTTAGGGGAGACCTTCGACTTAGCGGTCAACAACCTAACGATATTGCCATCACTATTTTGAACGTGGAAGTAAATAACCCCCCCGTATGCTTTCTCACTGGCGTCCGCGAAAGCCAATATAGTGACCACACTATCGCCGACGATACCAACGTGACGTGGGATCCTTATATTACAGAGCAAGGGAAGCTCTTCTTTGAAGCGAATCCACAGCCTGACTATATCTTCAGGTGGAGTATCATCCCAGTCACAATCAGACAGCCAAAGCTGCTTGATTAGAAGTTTAGCGTACAGGACAACAGGTGCGACAAATCCCATGACGTCCCATATTTTAGCGACACACGACAATATTGTACGCTTAGTACAAATCTGAGCGGGAGTATTAATTTTCATGCCGAAGTTGTCCGACGTAGGTGACCAACACAAGCCCAGTACTTTATGTTGGTCGGACTCATCGAATTCCTTGACAACTGGCAGGCGGTGCGAGGGTGGGATCGAATCTAATACGACTTGGGAATTACTGGTCCACTTAACTAGCTCAAATTGACCAGCCTTCATGAGACCTATCATTTCCGAAGCGGTGGAAATGCCCTCGTCTTCCGTGCGAACGGAATGGACGTAGTCGTCCATATACAACCCCGCAGCGACAATATCTTTGGCCTGAGGGTAGGAGTCACCCTCATCCTCAGCCAACTGCTTAATAGTTCGAAGTGCATGAAAGGGGCTAGACTTAAGCCCAAAAACGACACGATTATATTCATAAACCTGTAAAGGTTCTTGCGGGGAAAAGCGATACAAAATGCGTTGGAAACGCCGATCAGATTCTCGGACTCCAATGCTGAGAAACATCTGACGAATGTCTGCGGAAAGCGCTATCGAAAACAAACGAAAACCAATAATAATATTGAACAAGTTCCCTTGTAGGTTCTGTCCACCATACAAGAGATCATTAAGCGAGATGCGGGTAGTAGTTTTACAACTACCATCGAGAACGACACGAAGTTTGGTTGTGACCTTATCATCTCGGATCACACCATGATGCGGAATAAAATACGAACTTCCCGCCGAATCAGGATTCGTAGATGAAATGTAGCCCTTTTCTAAATATTCCCGGATGACACTGTCATACGCGACCCTTAATTGTGGAGAAGCTTGCATCTTCCTTTCCAAGCAGTAAAACCGCCGTTCACTTGCTTGGCGCGAATTGCCAAGGGATTCGACATCAGCCTTGAAAGGCAAAGCTACTACGTAACGTCCCTCACTATCCCGAGTGGTAGTGCGGGTGTAAAATTCCTCACACAATTGGTCGTCCGGGCTGAATACCGGGGGAACACTCACTTCCTCTAATTCCCAGAATTTCCGGACAGCAGAGTCTAATGTGTCCGCGATACAGCAATGCGATACGGTCGAATTACCGTCAGTACATGCTGGTGCGTCACCTACGATCACATAGCCAAGGACCGTTTCTAATGCGAGTGGCGATAAATTCGAAGTCGATCCTTGAACTCTGTTCGACAAAAGCAGGTGCGGAAAAATCGAAGCGCCGATCAATACGTGAATCGGGCCTGATGAATAATATGTATCGTCTGCCAACGGTAAGTCTTCGAAGTTAGACAGTCGCGAAGTGTCGACTGTCGCGGTTGGCAGACGTTCGGTAATCCTATCTATTACCAACGACTCAATATCATAAGTTATATTATGATCGAAACGAGAATGAATTTTAAATTGTACGGAACCTTGAATGGGTTTACTCGAACCTCCTATACCCCTAACAGTGGAACAAGTAGGTCTATTATTTATGTTTAATCCTAAACGTTGACAGCAATCGCGAGTAATAAAGCTACTCTGAGACGCGCTGTCCAACAATGCACGAACGCAATGTTCGTGACCACGAGAATCTAGAATAACGATACGTGCGGTACCCAACAACACAGTTCTAGAGCCTTTATAAGGGCCGACTGCACTTGAGCATAATGCTACATCCGAGTTCGCGGGAATCGAACCCGCGCTCGGCTCTTCGACTGAGCGTGACGGCGACATATTTGACGCAGGCCTATTTCCAAAACATAGCAATGTATGATGTTTGTACCTACATTTTTTACATGTAGACGTCGACTCACACGCAGACACGCGATGACCACTACTTAAGCAATTTATACACAAGTTGTTTGACTTAACGAATTTAAAACGTTGATCGGGGTTATAACTCTTAAAAACCGTACACTTATAAATGTAGTCATGGTTTTCCTTACACAAACTACAAGCGACTGGTTGAGAACTGGACACATATGCGTTACTTGATTTACGATCTAAAGGCCTTTTATTAGTATTGACTCGAGCAACAGGTATCGAAGTTCGTTCTAAAACCTTTATATGATCACTAACGAAATTAACTAAATCGGAAAACAATGGGATTTCGGATCCATTCGACTTTAATTGATAATTGGATTCGAACGTACGAACGGTGTCTGGGTCCAGTTTTTTAAGCGCGACATGCAATAATATAAAATCAGCCAGGTCACTGACTTTTGTATGTTTTAAAGCAACTACCGACGAAGCGAACTTATCAATAAATAATTCTAAACTACTAGGGGTACCTGATGTAATAGATTTAAATTCAAATATTTGAGTTAAGTATGAAGTTGCCGATTGTCGACTATCTTCATATTTTTTACAAAGCAAATCGAAAATGAGTGGGTAATTATCCGCAGACGGGGTAATACCAGCGAAAATTGTACGAGCTTTATGTGTTAATTTACCTAATAAATAATATAATTTCTCACAGTCTGTTAGAGAAACATTATTATGCACGACATTACGATAACTAGCGACGAATAATGGCCAATTCTTAATATCTCCGTTGAATTCGGGTATTTCAATTGGCGGCAATCGAGGTGACCTTTGGACCTCACTATGAGAGTGAGCCGTCAGGTTCTTCTCAGCCCGTAAAATGCGCCCTAAAAGGTCTTCGAACGCAGAAAGCGATTGATAATCTACAACATATTCAGGGTTTAATTTTAGCTCATGAATAACAATTTCATCCAAAGCACTTTCAAAATCCACACGTAGTGATTGTACTAACGAGATGTCGCACAAAAATGATTCCTTAACGCTTTCATCCGAATGAATGTGTTTTATTTTATCTGCAATACTCTGCATGCGAGCAAAGATACGATCTCTCTTTGCTATCAGTCTTTTAAGAGTAATATCGGTCGGTGCCATATTTATGAGCTATGAATATCAAACTAATTATTATAAGAAATATTTAGTAACTACCCACCGTTTTGCGAAATAACGGCCGGGTGCGCGACGCGGTCTCGAGTAACCTTGACTCGACCGATTGGTATTTAATTTACAAGTAACGATAATTAACTACTAGCGGGGTTGCGAAATTCCTTACTAATCGATTATTAGCTAGGAAGACACGAAAACGACGTAATGAATTATGATGTACTTACTTGCCACGCGTTGGCAAATAAGTATCTATGCGGGGTTGACTACGAAATACGAATACGAAACTACGATATACCTAGCGAATTCTAGGGAATGGCTGTGCTGATTATTATCCGACTCGGGAAGGACCATTAAATGGATGGGCGGTAATGCAACGTATGCGACTTAGAAGTTTTCGGTTACACAATTGACGGGAACCGGCGCTGGTTGGAACAAAAGATAAGAGTCCAGCGTCGTATAGGAAAGGCAGCACTAACCTTGATAATCCAGGATATTCAGGACTGCCAGCACTCTGATCACAGTTCACCACCACAGTATAACCGTTCTTCTGCTACGAATTGGTCGCACAAAACGACGCGACCGTTCGAATGCGATTCGATGCGTTTGTGCTCTAACGCGACTCGACAGCCATTGAAGGTCCGATCGTCCATCGGAAGATCCAGACGCGATCGATTTTTCTAGAGCGGTATAGTCTCTCTCCCTCACTCTCGAATAGACGAAGGTCTAGTGCAAGGGAGAAAGGATAATATGCGGAAGGGGAATGTCTAACCAATTAGCGATTATGCGTGTTGCCAATAATTAAAAATATAAACGAAAAGAATCGTATATCAGCGCAACCAGGTACCACTAACCTTCTGTGCTGGGTTCGCCAACTTCGACCTTCCTAGGTCACGCCCAAGTGTGGTTTGTATGTAATATGAGGTGAGTAAGTGAAAAGTGTGATGTAAGTCACGTGTTGTAGAACGTTCACAAGGCGCCAGTCTCCAGATGGCGCGGTCCAAACAGCATCACAGCCCAAACTCACACCGGATTGAAGCTATTTATCACTACTTTTTCCAACAAATGCGCGTGCCACGCGATGGCATCAACCCGGCGATAAATCCAAAAATATCCCGGGGTTTTCGTCAAATGGGGATTACAACTTCAAACAATAGTTAACTCGCGACCCAATTATCGGTTTCAACAGGCGATTCCAAACGATATTTTTCCAATTATAATTAACTCAACAGGGTCCCATGACCGACATTTTCAACAACGGAACCAAAGTCTATCTGTCAAGAAGAGTTATGTCAAGCCCACAGATAATTGATGTTGCCAGCCAAAAGGTGCGTTCTGTTTCACGTCGGACCGAACACATGCCTACTGCTTAACTAGCCCCATCAGACCATAATATTCGATCATTTAAGGTTAAGCCTATTGCACAAGACGCATGGTTGAGCGGCTATCCCTTAAACCGGAAGATGGCTCACTGAGCACGATATGAGAGCATCTCATGGTTAATTACGAAGAGATACTCGGAAATGATGATTAGTGTATTCTGTTTCTATGTTTGCGACAACACAAGATACCGAGAAAACCAGCCGATATGTATTCCATATTTAATATGTTTTTACAATGACTAGAATTACTTTTAATGTGCTCAGAGATTTTTTATGTCTACAGATAGATACATTAAGTGCCTTTTCACATGTACCGGTTGCCGGGTAGCCGGCGCCGGAAACCCGGCGGTGCAGTGTATGGCCATGTACATTACCTTCATACGTACCAGCGTAATTTGCCCGGCAAGCGGTCGCCGAGTGCTCACCGGATCCACCACTGTGCGTCTGGTTGGCACCTACCGGCTAGCCGACGGCCGGACGCATAGTATTGTATGAAACACGCAGTATGCTTTCAGACGCACCGGCGGCCAGTCGCCCAGATACAACCACAGCGAGAGCACGCGCATGTTTATTCTCATACTCCGTACTTATCGTCCTATTATGGTATACCTACTAATAATACATAATCAGTTCGTGTGAAAGGTAAATGTGTTACCGGACAGTCGGCGCCGGCTACCCGGCAACCGGTACATGTGAAAAGGCACTAATTCCCTTGGTTTAGAGAGGTAAACAAAAACGGGTAATCAAAAAAAAATTAAGACAAGATCTAGATAAATAATACCCAAAAATACATACAATAATTATAATGTAGAAATATAGAACATGACGAACTGCTGACTAATTTCCCAAAAAATAAGCTGCAGCTGAATACAAGTGATTTACACGGAGTAACTGCCTAACTGACCTCGACAGCCCAAACTTCGAAAATCGACCCATATATATATATATATATTTTATTATTTAGCTTCGAGGTCCTCCCGTACAGAACAATATGTTTTATAAATGCAAAAAATTTAAGACGCCGAAAAAAATGGACGATTTCCTATCACTAATATTCAAAATGTTTTAAAGCATCTTCATCGTCTAACAATACATCAAAATACGTCGCTGTATATAATATGCACCTATGTAAGTAAAACAACATTTCTCGAACAAAGCTAGTATCTCGCGAATTCGCTGCTCGTTGCCGAATTAACATATGCACATAATTTGCGATATTACAGCGTAAGTGGTGGAGGGTAATATTGAGCAATAAATAACAACTAACGGGGCAATGGCGGGCTATGTCGAGGTTACTAACAGTTGTGGAAGTTCACTTCAAGATTTAGGTTCTCTTTTGTAATTGATGCCTGCCTGCCTATCTGACCTGAACCACTTAGCTACTTAGCTGGGTAACACGATACCCTGGCAAGACATAATAACAGCCGGATGGGTCGATCTTCAAGGTAACACACATCAAGCTACAACAATCTGTCAAATTTCTTTATTAGATTTTCAACTTTATCGTTAAAGAAATTAGGTTCAAGGTTGATTGGGAAAATTTGACAGTTTCGGGTAGCTTCATGTGCTGGCGTCTGTACATCTTTGACAATCGTTACGGGTAGTCAGAAACCAGTAAATCTGACACTGGTCTTACCAAGGGGTATCATGTTACCCAGCTATTGGGTTGTGATAGGCAGTCGCCGATTAGACTGGAAGCCGATCCCTCTATAGTTGAGATAAGGCTAAGCATATGAGCGTTCCAATCGTTGATTAACCAAATATTTATTTAATTCAGGAAAATATCCCATGTAAAAATCAATAAATTACATAAAATCAATCATTATAGAATAATTACAAAAGTAAAAATATTATTAAAATTATATAACTAAAACAAAGAAAAAAATTAGAAATATATATCAATATACTTTAATTCACTCATTATTAAAATTACATCTGGAATATTAATTGCCATATATGCGAAGAAGTATACAACGTGTAACGGAAACCCCATATCTATCCAAAATGACTGAAGACAATATCTGGTATGGAGTCTCTATGCAAAGTTTCAGCTCAAAATAAGTGACTCACAGAATTGACTCCAAATTATTGGTTTCATATGTTTCTTGAATACCAGTAATAACAAACGTGTCACAGCACTATGAGGGTAATCACTTTCCACGTCACTTGCCAATAAAACGATAATTCTCTTCGTTCTTCTTAATTTGAAAAATTCGGTCTCTGGTATCAATGTATTGAAATTTCTAATATGCTCCACACATGTACACATAGGATTAGGAAATCCTTGCCATATCGTTTATTATCATCCAAAGAAGCCGTGCACTCGGTATGTATATACCCTTTACATTACACGTTGTATATTTAACAAACAAATTTTAAATTGCTTATTAACATTCCCTCCAATTTACATTTGAACTCTCAACTCTGTTGGAAAATAGTGTGTACTAGCAACACTGCTTAAGTTTATCGCACAAACATCAACCGCTCGGGGTTGCCCCAAATTAGAACATATTGTGATCCCCACTTACATGCGAATATGACCCGCATTTGTATGTTCGGACTTAGTGCTGTTGCAGACATGATTACTGTATTTCCTACGGTGCATTTTCAATAGGATAGTTTAATAAAATATTTTATTCAGTCCGTCACATAGCTTAACAAAAAATATTGAACAGGTATTTTTTATTTTTAATGTAATTGAAAAGTGAAGACGATACAGTGAGTTGTAATTTCGCCAGACGTCACGCTGTGGTATACTTTTTCGCACTCTGTGACGTCAGCAGCCCGCACTCCTTAACTATGAAGCATTTGACCTTTGTAATTTTTTATTGATTTGAATAGGCAATAAATACGTGATCAATATTATTTGAAAATCTAACTAACGGACCAAATAAGATAATAATTTTGTAACACAGGAAGCTACCCTATGAAAGATTTTTTTATATGTGGAGATGGCTCGATTTTATGGTCATTTTGATTAAAGATGTTTTGACTGCATCCTCGTACTAGCTCCAAAGTAGTAGTGCTCCCTTTGTAACACCCTTTAGTTTTTAATTCCTCATTTAATTCTGTTATGGTGTACAATAAAGAGTATATCTATCTATCTACACCCAAGGTACTTAAACAAGCAAGTCAATATATGTATATTGTCCTCTCATACCTAAATGAGAGGACAATATACATGAAAATTGAATTGATTCACATTTTCATTGTGAAAATGAATGATGTTTTGAGAAGAGTACTTAAAACTGTAATGATAAGTCGATAAATCCCTCTTAATTATTTGTTACCTGACAAACATTCGAATGAAACTGAAAATGAAACTTCAAGGAAAGCTGTAAGAATAACGGTACAACTGCACTTATCAAAATAATCTTACAAAAATTTAAGAAAACTCCTCTTACACCTCTTGCGAAACTCCACTAAAACTGTTTGAAAGTTCCATCATTATTCTGCGATCTGCAAACATTATCAATTTTAAACTGAGGAGCTCAAACAAGCGCTTACGCCCGAACTTAGGCACTTCATACTTCTTGATCAGTTTCAACCAAATTCTGGACGAGATGGGGGCTTGTTCGTTAAAAAACGATAAATAAGTCGGTAAGCGTTCAAGTTTTAGGGGTCTAATGTAAAATAAGGAAACTATGTACATATGTAATGTACATATTTAAGTTGATGGTTAGAAATTTAACAGCCTTTTCGTAATTTATTTGAAAACTTTATATTCAACATTAAAAGTGTTTTTTTTTTTGCTGGAGTAATCTAAATAATCGACAATAGATTTATGGCTAAGGTTGGCCTTGTGATGGAGAGGTCGCAGGTTCGAACCCCACCCATTACACTTTTACCGAGAACCCACTCCAGACACAAGCATACTTAGCTTAGTTGGAGGGGTTATCAAGATTGGTAGTAATGTGAATTCTACCCTAGCTCTCTTAAAATAGTAGGGGAGCCCACGATGCTAAATGGGGATTTACTCGAGCGTCATTGAGACCTATTGGGTTGCAAAGCTTAGGTGATAAGAAGAAAAATGTTATATGATATATACCTTCATCGGTGGGGGAAGCGGCTATAGATTTTTAAATATGTAAAAAAATACTGTTGCATGGACATTCTCGAGCGCGTCAGATATTGATAGCATCAATGCCCTACGTAGTTTTAATAATGGAAGTATGTTAATCTGATCGTTTGCATTATGCGGGTGGTTGTATATCAGGAATGAAATTGAAAAAAAAAATAATTTAATCGAGCGCGTCAGATTTTCTAAGGGAGTGTTAAGTGCATCAAAAAAAAGCTCTCATTCACTAATCTGACGATTTCGATGTGACGCAAAATCACGGCTATTTTTATAATGTGCAAAAAAAATTCGCCGTTTTGAAATACTCAAGCGCGTCAGATTAAGATATATATTGTTCATTTTTAGGGTTCCGTAGCCGAATGGCAAAAAACGGAACCCTTATAGTTTCGACATGTCTGTTCGTCTGTCTGTCTGTCCGTCCGTCCGTATGTCACAGCCATTTTATTCCGAAACTGTTAAGACTATACACGTAAAACTTGGTCGGTAGATGTATTCTGTGAACCGCTTTCCGATTTTAAGAGAAAATTAAAAAGTATTTAAAATAAAGAGGGCTCCCCATACATGGAACTAGAACTGAAAATATTTTTTTTCATGAAACCTATACGTGTGTGGTATCCATAGACAGGTCTTTAAATATGACATTAAGGTTTCTAAAATGACTTTATCATAAAGTTAATCGTTTAAAAGATATACGCTTCCAAAGTGGTAAAATGTGTGTCCCCCCCCTCTAACTTCTATAATAATGAAGTGAAATATCTAAAAAAAACATATGTTGTAGATCTTAATGTAAACTTTCAACCAAAATTAGTTTGAACGAGATCCAGTCAGCAGTTTTTGAGATACAGTATATTTTCTAAAACCGCAAATATAACTTTGTAATTCATACAAATACTATGAAAAACAAAGTTATTTGGCGTAGTTGTAAAATTGTAAATAAGCTAGTTTTAAGAAATTTGTAAGGTTTTTTTTAAATTATTTTTTTTCAAATAAATATATTAAGTATATTATATTTATTATAGTTACTACGGAACCCTTCATGGGCGAGTCCGACTCGCACTTGGCCAATTTTATATTCTAAACGTGCTGTCTCATAATCTGACGATTATCTAGAGGGATTCGACTAATCTGACAAAAAAAAAATTTTTTTTTTAATCATTTAACTTAATTAATTGAAAAGCTCAGGAAATAGCATGCAAATAAATAAGTGTATGCTTTTTAAGTAGAATACTTGTATTTATAAAAAAATAATTTAAAAAAATGCTTAAAAAAGTGGTGGTCTAGAGGTCCGAGGTGTCCTGAACCTACGGATAATGCCAGTGCTGTGCTGGACTAGCCCATAGACTACCGAAGCCGGTAGTGTTGCTTTATGTAACAGAAATATAGGCATCACGCAGCTGCACGCATTTAAGTTTATCGACGAATTTTTGTTATTTCGGCTTGCGGAAATCGTCAGATTATATATTTTTCGTTATCCTTGAATTATATCCTTCAAAATAAACAAAAAATTTAGCTACGCTCGAGAATGTCGAGATGACGTTTTTTTTTTCACAACTTTGCTGCCCTCCCTTTTCTTTGCGTCACTCTCAAATTGTCAGATTAGTGGAATATACACTTTTTAGGATGTAATTAACTCACACTACCTTAATCTGACGCGCTCGAGAATTTCTGACGGTCAATTTTTTTTTACTAATCTGATCCTGTATCCTTCACGGGCGGCTTATATATGGGGCTCATGTTTGGTGGAAGTACTTAACCGGGTACAAGGTATCCCCCTGTATATTAATCTGCCGCGCTTTAGTAAATCCCGAAATCCCCGCTTGGGCTCCCCTACTAAAAATATCTAAACTGTGCCTGCTTGTATCACTATTTCACATTTTAATATTAAAATAAATTTATACTAAGTATAATATATAACCACTACAAAAATGTTTTCACAACCGACCTGTATGAACACGTTCGCAAAGATTATCCAATTTTACGCGGAAGGTATATTCTGACACAATCACGATGCCTACGGACTCTCAAAAACCTTCTTCCAACATTCACCTGACAGATTTTTATCGTACAAAAGTTTCGCTACAAAAAAACCCCGATCAAACTTTTCCAATACTAATAAAAGTTGGTGAACAAGGTATATACTGCGGGTGCGCTCACGTTTGTTTACGCACTAACTTCGGAGATTTAGTGGAGACTCACAATGTGAGTGCGAGTATACACGGTACTGTGTACTTATGAAAGCTCTCCTCGTTTTTCTTAAGTACAACAGTATCGTTTTTGTTAAGTACCTTATGTATTAAGATAGGTTCGTTTTTATGTAAGAGAAAATCACATGTTTTTGTCCGTTTATTGACAGTTTGTCCGATGTTTATTTATTTTATTTATTTATTTTATTATTTATGTACACACAGTAAAATACAATAGGACAACATAATTATAATATTTGAGTACAAAGGTACTGCTTATTTCTTAAGAAATTTCTTCCAGCAGACCTGCGAAAGGAGAAGTGAAAAAGAAATGTAGACAGTAGTGTGTGAGAACAAGAAGAGAAATAAAAATTAATATGTGAAGTCTAAAACTAAAATATTAAATATACCTACACATACTTATAATGCAATAAAAATAACATATACTTAAATAAATACATAATGTTAGAATATATAAACATATAAATATATACATAAATAATTAACACAGTTAAGAGGAAAGGTAATGCTCTTTTAATCGACATTTGAATAAAGATATAGTTTTTAAATCACAAATGCTAGGCGGAAGTGAGTTCCACAATCTTACAGCATGAACAGAGAAGGAATAAGAGTAGTAGCTAGTTTTATGAGGATGAGATTTAAGAAGGGATCTAAGGTGTGATCTACACGGTTCGTCGCTAGAACGAGCGTAAGAAAAACGCTCACGCAGGTAGGAAGGGTAAGACGGGTTGTGTAAGATGTTGAAGAGGAGACACAAAATCCTAGTGTTCCTGCGAAGACGGATTGGGAGCCACTTGAGTTCCTTGCGAAGGTGAGAAACATGGTCATACTTTCGAAGACCGAAAATAAAGCGAATGCACAGATTTTGCAAGCGCTCAAGCTTGTTTAATAGCTCCTCGGTAGCATCCAAATAGCAGGCATCGGCATAATCTATAATCGGCTGAATAAGTGTTTCCTTTCAGCTGACCTTATTGACCTGAGCACGCCACGAGAGATTGGAGTCAATAACCACACCCAGATCTTTAGCGGTTTCGGTATAGTCAATGCGAACACCGTCGAGATATAAAGGCATCAGAGATGCAACAACAGCCGCACTGCGAACGAATCTGCTGCCAATGATCATGGCCTGGGATTTAGTTGGGTTAATTTGCAAACCAACTGACTTAGCCCAAACGCTGATGCAAGCCAGGTCATGATTCATTGCAGCAATTGCAGAACCCGCGTCAACTACAGTAAAATGACGGTAAAGCTGCAAGTCATATGCATAGAGATGAAAACTAGAGGAGGTTACTCTGGTAACAAAGTTTATGAAAATTGAAAAAAGACGAGGAGAGAGAACGCTACACTGAGGAACACCCTCAGTGAGACTACATCAATCAGAGAAGGACTCCTCCAGGTGAACACACTGAGAGCGTCCCCGAAGATAAGATCCGAACCAGGCTAAAGAAGGAGAGAAATTGATAGATTTGAGGATACCAAGTAAAATGTCGAAATCCACTGAGTTGAATGCGCTACTGAAGTCCAGCAATACAAGAACAGTAAGGGACTTATTCTCCATTGCCCAGCGGATGTCATCACTCACTTTTAAAAGTGCGGTTACAGTACTGTGACCCGAGCGAAAACCGGATTGAAAAGGGTATATTATCGAGTTTGACGCCAAGAAAAATGATAATTGTCTATGAACTATGTGCTCAAAAACTTTAGAGAGAAAAGGGAGAATAGAAATGGGTCTAAAGTGGGTTAATAAAGTAGGATTGTTAGTTTTAGGTAAAGGTATTATGTGAGCCTGTTTCCAAACATACGGAAAGGAGCAAGAGGAAAATGAGTGATTGAAGGTGTGAGTGAGAACAGGAAGTAAAGAGGAAAGGATAAGAGTTATCATTCTTGAACACAACTTATCATTACCGACTGCTGAAGAAGTAATCGCATGAATAGACTTCTTAACGTCATCCTCAGTAACATCGCTAAGCTTAAAGAGAGGACAAAATGGTAACGGCAACCTAGAAAGACTCTCTAGTGTCGCAGCTTTAACAGACGGATCAAGAGAAAAGGGAAGGAAAGAAAAATGCTTATTTAGATCATTGAGGTTGACATCCTTACACTGGTTGGTAGGTGACTTACCTATGCCTACAGATTTGAGAAATTTCCATACATCGGAAGAACTGCGATTATTGAGTTGGTCGTGAAAATAGCGTCTCTTAGCATCTTGACACAGATGACTGCAGCGATTACGTAACGATTTGTAATAAGAGAGATTCAGTTCTGAAGGTCTGCGCTTATATCTGCTCTTAGCTTTATCCCTGCGAGCCATAATCTCTTTAATTTGTTGCGTTATCCATGGTGCAGGGTTATGTCTAACTTTGACACGTCTGATAGGGGCATGCTGATCATATAAGTCGAGAATGTTTGCGTTAAAACAATTCACCTTATCGTTGATATCATCGTTCTCAACCAGAGGGGTCCAGTCAAGATCGCCGGCATCACGCCGCAAAGCCTCCAGATCTATGCCCTTGTAGTTGCGGAGATATAAAAACTGGGGCTTACGCTTGGGAACATGAATACGATACGAAAGATAAATGAGATCGTGGTAAGAAAAAGTAGCCGTAAGTTGGCCATGGTAAGAAACATTACTAGGTGAGGAGACAATCATAAGATCTAGAAAAGAGGGTGTACAATTAGGAAAGTAGTGAGTTGCAGAAAGAGGCAAAACTTGCAGATTCAGAGTGAAAGGAGTTTAAGGGAGCGAGAATCATTTTTAATTAAGCAAGTATTAAAATCACCCATTAAAATGACATGCTCATACATGGGGCAAAGATCACTGAGAGTGGAGTCGAGAGAATTGAAGTAGTCTATGTGAAGATTAGGACTGTAGAGCACTGCAAGTAAAACCTTTGTGTGATGAACAGTAATTTCAAGAAACAAGTATTCAGCCGACTCAGAATACCGTGATGGAGATGAACTGACCACCCTGTAGGGTAAATCAGCACGCAGATATATAGCAACACCTCCTCCACCTTTGTCAGTCCTATCATTGCGGATCAAGACGAAGCCGGGGAGTGAGTACTGAGTAGAGAGGAGAGATGGTTTCAAAAATGATTCCGATATCAAGAGTGCATCCAAGTGAGCACTGCTAAAGGATGCCAGAAGGTCAGAATAGTGACCAGGAACACTCTGAGCATTTATGTGAGCTATATGCAGATTCTTAGGATCATTGGAGAAAAGAGAAGAGATTTTATCATGCAAAGTAAGTGGTAAGGAAGAGTCACTGTCCGCACTAACAAAACTAGTAGAAGAAGAGCACGAGAAGAAGCTGTCGTTAAGATCAGCTACATCATCCATGAATATAAATAATATATATATAATAATATATATAAATAATAATATAAATATTTAAAATATAAGAATAAATACTAAAACACTATTAAATTAAAGATTTAAGATTTTCCTCTGAGAAAACCTCCCCCACTCGCTGATATATTGGCAGAAATTTTACAGTATTATCTAGCAAAGTTATACAAGTAAAACAACAATGTTGTGATGTTTTACTCATAGGGCTTGCCATTCCTACTAATTGCTTTGCAGAGGCTTAACTATGGATTTGGGTTATATAGAAATGCTTCGAAATGGTTTGTGATGATAATGTTAGGGATTATATGATTTACAATCGCTTTGCTTTTTTATAATTACACAAACAATATTTCCCCACTTTTGCAAAGGTCCCCATAACCTTTCACACCTGCCAGTGCTGCTCTCTCCAACTAAACCGTGGTAAAATCTTCTCACTCACTGACCCTTCTTTTTAAAGGGAACCCTCAAAAGGTACATGGACTTTTGGAGAACAAACCAGGTAGCGTGTGATTTTTACCTCATTAAAACCAGCCCGGTAGTAAATGTTAGGGCATAGTAGACGTATTAAAAGATGACACTGGAACTCCCTTTCTGCAATGCCTATTAGGGCACACCAACTTAGCGCTTTCTAAACCCAGTTAAATACACATTTTTAATCATATAAAAATAAATTGTCGGAAGTTATGTCCTCTCATACAAATACATAACATAACATACAAATACATACATAACTTCCGAACGCCTGCATCAAATTGGATAATTATTTTTTGTTGTATATTGTTATTGTTAGGACAAGGTTTTTATTCCAGAAAATTTAGAAACATTGTGTAGAATCTTAGTTCGAACGCAGTCGAAGTCGCAGGCAGAAACTAGTAGGTATATTATAAAATAAGAAATACGGCTTCCTTCTTAAACATTACAGTGAACATTATTTACTAAGGCAATAAATAAAAAAACAGTGTGAAGATCACATTTGCGGGCAGTGCTGTCTGCTGTACATCAGCTTAATATGAGGCATAAGTCAAAAAAGATACCGTTGTCCAATACAAACTAAACAATGACCACACAATCGCAGAACAGATACAATTAATCTAACATGCATGAAGTACAGCCAGTGATGTGTGGAGATCTAAACTACGTCCATCTGTGGTTTGTCGCCTTGATATGTACAAAATGAACATATGCGCAAATACAAATAAGTGTAAATTGATATCAATATGTGTTAATATAAAATCACTGAAATAAAATTTTCATTATTCAGTAAATAATTATCAGCCGACGCCCGATGCTTCAAATGCCCTTAGTAGATGTACATTAGAAGAAGTGCAAGTGTAATACGTCGCCATTTCTACCAACCCCGTGCTTCTTGCACCCGACAAATTCTCTGTAAAATTCTCTTCCACATGAGTAAACAGGACCTCTCCTCCTGTAAACCTAATTTGCATCATAATTCCGCCAAGCCCGTTCCATCATCGGACTACGAGACAAACGGCGAAGCGCCATCGTTACATGGTGGACATCCCACCCATACGCACAAAACGGTTTGGGAATACCTTCATTGTGCGTACGGCTAAGGAGTGGAATTCCCTGCCGGAGTCTGTTTCCCGACAGCTACAACCTAGGAGTCTTTAAGTCCAGAGTGAATAGGTTACTTTTAGGTAATCGTGCTCCATCTTCGATCACATCATCACTTACCATAAGGTGAGATAGTGGTCAAACGCGAACCTAATTTCAATAAAAAATAACCATCAACATGTGCTTAGCCTTTTCACGAATATGTCGGAGCCGGCTGCTAGTCTAACCAGTTGCAGCTGAGTACTAATAATCTATACTTATAATAAATCTGTAGAGAGGTCAATTCTGTACATGAAATATATTTAAAAAATAACTATCATGGGGTGATTAGGGATTGATACTGATGCCAAAAATGCAATCAGTAAAATTATTGTCTGTCTGTCTGTCTGTCTGTCTGTCTGTCTGTCTGTCTGTCTGTCTGTCTGTATAACCGTTATAGAAACAAAAACTACTCGACGGATTTTAACGAAACTTGGTACAATTATTTTTCATACTCCTGAGCGGGTTATAGTATACTTTTCATCACGCTACAATCAATAGGAGCAGAGCAGTGAAGGGAAATGTTGGGAAAACGGGAGAAGTTACTCCATTTTTTAAGCTTCCGTCGCGTGTGCAACCTTAATGGTTAAAGCTACACAAATCATTTCATGACGGAAATGTTCTCCTTAAAATTATATAAAAAATATCCCACGACAGCATATGTCTAACTTTTATGGTTGACTCACAATAACACGTGTAACTCCCGATAGCTTAGCAGTTCGAAGCTTTCTGATTATAATATTTGTCTACTCTTACGATTATAACACTCTCAGTCACCCCTAATTGAAAAAGTTAACATTATTAACTATTCCATAAAAAAATTGGCCAAGTGCGAGTCAGACTCGCCCATGAAGGGTTCCGTAGTAACTATAATATAATATGCAAATTTATTTGACGAAAAAAACCTTACAAATTTCTTAAAACTAGCTTATTTACATTTTTTACAACTGCGCCAAATAAATTTGTTTTGAAAAAAAAAACCTTACAAATTTCTTAAAACTGGCTTTTTTACATTTTTTACAACTGCGCCGAATAAATTTGTTTTTCATAGTGTTTGTATGAATTACAAAGTTATATTTGCGGTTTTAGAAAATATGCTGTATCTCAAAAACTGCTGAACTGATTTCGTTCAAACTAATTTTGGTTGAAAGTTTATATTAAGATCTACAGACATATATTTTTTTTTTAGATTTTTCACTCCATTATTATAGAAGTTAGAGGTTGTGTCCGCCACACACACATTTTACCACTTTTGAAGCTTATATCTTTTAAACGATTGACTTTATGGAAAAGTGGTTTTAGAAACCCCGATGTCGTTTTTAAAGAACTGTCTATAGATACCACACATGCATCGATTTCATGAAAAAAAATATTTTCAGGTTTAGTTTCATGTATGGGGAGCCCCCCTTTATTTTAAATATTTTTTAATTTTTTTCTCAAAATCGGAAAGCGGTTCACAGAATACATCTACCTATCAAGTTTCACATGTATAGTCCTAATAGTTTCGGAATAAAATTGCTGTGACAGACGGACGGACGGACAGACAGACAGACAGACAGATGGACAGACATGTCGAAACTATAAAGATTCCGTTTTTTGCCATTCGGCTACGAAACCGTAAAAAGAATCATATAAATCGGTATAGAAACACCAAAGTTATACATGAAATACGCTTATAATAATAAGCCATCGCGCGTGAATACTGAATCATGCTATAAGGATTATTTTTGAGAATCGGTCGCCGCGCTCGACGCGTCTCGCGGTCGAAGCGTTCTCTAGGTACTTAAGCCTCATGTGAACGTGATCTAAACAATATTACCAATACATTAACTTACGCTGACGGAGTCGCGGGCACAGCTATATTGTATCACTAGCTTTTGCCCGCGACTTCGTCCGCGTGTAATAGTTACTTTGGGCTAACGTTAAATTTAACCCCGATTTTTAAGCATTCTTCATTGGCGCTCCGCTCCTATTGGCCTTAGTGTAATAATATATAGCCTTTCTCTATAAATTGACTATTTAATTAAAAAATAATTTTTAATTCGAACCAGTAGTTCCTGAGATTATCGCGTTCAAACAAACAAACAAACTCTTCAGCCTTATATTATTAGTATAGATAGCTGTTGCCCGCGACTTCGTCCACATTTCCGTCGTATTTCGTAAAAAGCCAGTAGCCTATGTCCTTCCTCACGGTTCAGTGATTTTGATGTAACAGACAGATTAACCTTCGTAATATAGTAGGGAAATATAATATGTCAATCTATAATACTGTTAAAATATATCGCAATACCGAACCGCACAATATTATTGTTAATAGCTGTGCCCGCGACTCCGTCAGCGTGTAACTCCTTGTGTGTTATTAAGTTAATGTATTGGTAATATTGTTTAGATCACGTTCTAATGAGGCTTAAGTACCTATAGAACGAAAATACTTCAGCGCAAAGCTTCCGGGTAAACTATGTTGAAAGTTGACCCGTCCGGCACGTGAACATAAAGATTTCTAGAAATGCTAACCCGGGAAAGAGCGACGTACAACTGACCATGCGATAAACAACTGACACCGAGATCTACTCCAGCAACACGAAAAGTCTGCCCTTGAGCCTTATTAATTGTCATTGCATAACACACCGATACTGGGAATTGCGTTCTTTTAAATTGGAATGGAAAATTATTTGGTATTGTGGGAATTCTGGGAATAAAGACGATTTCGTCTGCACCGCAACCTGTTAAATTTGAGCCTCAATTATATTTTGGTGCAACTGGGTTACTTTTAGCCGAGTTCCATTGAAAAGTTGTGGTGGTTTTAAATTTCGGAGCGGAATAATAATCAGAAAGTCTCGAACTGCTAAACTATCGGGAGTTACACTTGTTATTGTGAGTCAACCATAAAAGATAGATATATGCTGTCGTGGGATATTTTTTATATAATTTTAAGGAGAACATTTCCGTCATAAATGATTTCTGTGTAGCTTTAACCATTAAGGTTGCACTCGCGACGTTTGCTTAAAAAATGGAGCAACTTCTCCCGTTTTCCCAACATTTCCCTTCACTGCTCTGCTCCTATTGATTGTAGCGTGATGAAAAGTATACTATAACCAGCTCAGGAGTATGAAAAATAATTGTGCCAAGTTTCGTTAAAATCCGTCGAGTAGTTTTTGTTTCTATAACGGTTATACAGACAGACAGACAGAGAGACAGACAGACAGACCGACAGACAGACAGACAATAATTTTACTGATTGCATTTTTGGCATCAGTATCGATCCCTAATCACCCCCTGATAGTTATTTTGTAAATATATTTCATGTACAGAATTAACCTCTCTACAGATTTATTATAAGTATAGATTACGCTAAGGCCAATAGGAGCGGAGCGCCAATGAAGAATGCTTCAAAATCGGGGTTAAATTTAACGTTAGCCCAAAGTAACTATTCCACGCGGACGAAGTCGCGGGCAAAAGCTAGTACTTATAATAAATCTGTAGAGAGGTCAATTCTGTACATGAAATATATTTACAAAATAACTATCAGGGGGTGATTAGGGATCGATACTGATGCCAAATATGCAAACAGTAAAATTTTTGTCTGTCTGTCTGTCTGTCTGTCTGTCTGTCTGTCTGTCTGTCTGTATAACCGTTATAGAAACAAAAACTACTCGACGGATTTTAACGAAACTTGGTACAATTATTTTTCATACTCCTGAGCTGGTTATAGTATACTTTTCATCACGCTACAATCAATAGAAGCAGAGCAGAGAAGGGAAACGTTGGGAAAACGGGAGAAGTTACTCCATTTTTTAAGCTTCCGTCGCGTGTGCAACCTTAATGGTTAAAGCTACACAGAAATCATTTATGACGGAAATGTTCCCCTTAAAATTATATAAAAAATATCCCACGACAGCATATATCTATCTTTTATGGTTGACTCACAATAACACGTGTAACTCCCGATAGCTTAGCAGTTCGAAGCTTTCTGATTATTATTCTGCTCCGAAATTTAAAACCACCACAACTTTGCAATAGAACTCGGCTAAAAGTAACCCAGTTGCAACAAAATATAATCGAGGCTCAAATTTTAACAGGTTGCGGTGCAGGAGAAACCGTCTTTATTCCCAGAATTCCCATAATACCAAATAATTTTCAATTCCAATTTAAAAGAACGCGATTCCCAGTATAGGTGTGTTATGCAATGACAAGTAATAAGGCTCAAGGGCAGACTGTCGTGTTGCTGGAGTAGGTCTCGGTGTCAGTTGTTTCTCGCATGGTCAGTTGTACGTCGCTCTTTCCCGGGTTATCAGTTCTAGAAATCTTTATGTTCACGTGCCGGACGGGTCAACTTTCAACATAGTTTACCCGGAAGCTTTGCGCTGAAGTATTGTCGTTCTATAGGTACTTAAGCCTCATGTGAACGTGATCTAAACAATATTACCAATACAATAACTTAATAACACACAAGGAGTTACACGCTGACGGAGTCGCGGGCACAGCTATTAACAATAATTTTGTGCGGTTCGGTATTGCGATATTTTTCAACAGTATTATAGATTGACATGTTATATTTCCCTACTAAATTACGAAAGTTAATCTGTCTGTTACATCATAATCACTGAACCGTGAGGACATAGGCTACTTTTTTTTACGAAAAACGACGGAAACGTAAACGAAGTCGCGGGCAACAGCTATCTATGCTAATAATATAAGGCTGAAGAGTTTGTTTGTTTGTTTGAACGTGATAATCTCAGGAACTACTGGTTCGAATTGAAAAAATATTTTTAATTAAATAGTCAATTTATAGAGAAAGGCTATAGGCTGTATATCATTACGCTAAGGCCAATAGGAGCGGAGCACCAATGAAGAATGCTTCAAAATCAGGGTTAAATTTAACGTTAGCCCAAAGTAACTATTCCACGCGGGCGAAGTCGCGGGCAAAAGCTAGTACATACATAAAACGACTGCCTATTTAACCTGTAAATTTTAAATTATGTAAATCCTTCAACTTACGAATCACTAGCTCCCAAAATACAAGCTTGACTTAGTTTGGGAGTTAGCAGATCACATATATCTTTTGTTGATGTACAACCATAAATTAATGTACCGTAATGTACCGTGATGTTCATAGCTCAGTAAATACTTGCCTACTTATTCATACTGCTGTCCCATCCCAACTCAGGTTTGCCATCGTGCAATGGAGGGCTGCATCCTAGGCGTTAAGCTAATCGATCACATACGCAAGACCACACTGCGCTCCAAATTGCTGACGTTGCTAAAGAGGCCGCTAAGTTAAAGTGAGCCTGGGTTGGCCACGATTGCCGCATGCTCAATGATTTGTGGGCCAAAATGACCCCTTTCTGGAGCCCTGATACGGCAAGAAGGCGTCGCGGTAGACCTCATAGAAGATGGTGGGACGAGCTGGACCCATCCATTTCACTGTGCTTTTAAGATCCACGTCCGTATCGATACACAGCTCACTCCGATATTCACGCAACGTATAACTATTCGTCAATTATGATTACTGTCGTATAGATGCAAATGATGCCAGTAAATTGCACCAATCGAATTGGGCCTGAATTATCATTCGTGTACGCTCGGCTATAAATCAGCTGTGCATAGACAAAACTGTTTGACAGTTCACGCTTTGTTCTGAATGTTTACGATTGACATTGTTAGCTGGACTTTTGGGGATGGTAGTGTCGGTAATATGCACGGTCCCTAATTAACGACTCGTTTGGGGACTGGTTTTGTATACGGCCTCGATAGAATCGGTGGTAGATTGGAAAATCGGTAGAATTGTGGTTTACTAACATTGATAATATTCATTGTACGGAGGTTATGATATCGTACTTTTCACCTCATTTGACTCGGCTCCCAAGGCGGCTTTGCCTGCGTAAGTATCGAAAACTATTTAAACACCTGAACACGGTGTAAATTTCTGCACGCCACACTTTAAATTGTTTTTTAGATTTAGTTAATTGTGAGATTTTATTTAAGTAGTGTAGGCCTTTTCCAAACTAGAAAGGGATTTTTTTTTTAATTAAAATTAGGTTCGCGTTTGACCACCATCTCACCTGATGGTAAGTGATGATGTGGTCGAAGATGGAGCACGCTTACCTAAAAGTAACCTATTCACTCTTGACTTAAAGACTCCTAGGTTATAGCTATCGAGAAACACAGACTCCGGCAGGGAATTCCACTCCTTAGCCGTAATGCCGTAAAATAAATGTGTAATAAAAAATTAACGTGTAAATCTAAAAAAAAATTTCCACGTTTAAATAATAATAATTACGTTCCCACCGCTGGGACACAGGGCTCCTCTCTATTTATTTGTTATTATTATTATTATTTATTATATGCTTTATTGTACTCCTCACAATATTTCTATGGAAACAAAAAGTAAAACTAGTGTACAATGGGCGGTCTCATCGCACAGCAGACAACCTTTGGATGGACAAAACTTGAAGACGACAGATTTCGGGCGTCACAAATATACAACCCATTCCCTCCCAGTATAAGAGGGAATAGGTTGTAGTTAGCTATTCCGCGGACTCAGTGCGGGTTGGTAGACATTTTTTCGGTGCTAAGACATACCGATTTCCTCACGATATTTTCCTACAACGTTTTGAGAGTTGTGATGTGATGAAGACACAAAAAGTGATGTGCCTGCCTGTTTTCGAATCCACGAGTACGTAAATTGTGTCTGGGCACTGCTAGATGAAGATATTGAACAGTTGATTTATTTTCAACCGACGACAAAAAGAGGAGGTTATCAATTCGACGCGTATATATATTTTTTTTTTTTTATGTATGATCATCGAGTACTCGAAGACGGCTGAACCGATTTGGAAAATTCTTTTTTTGTTCGAATGGGTATATTTCGAAATTGGTACCACTATCACCAAAGTCAGGATCTGATGATGGGATCCTGGAGAAATCGAGGGAACTCTTCAAATATTATAGGCACACCTATGGCGTTTTGGGTATTTCTTATAGTAACTTGTGCAGTTGCTCTCAAAAAGTACCATTTGGGGAAGTGGAACTGATGATGAAGACCACAGATGGCCGCTGAAACTACTCAATAATAAGTATTAAGTGGATTGCGATTCGATTACTTGAATATGGATGTTAAGCACTTTATGCTCGTCACAATGCATATGGTGATGTAGAGCTGATGGTGAAGTACCAGGAGAACTCCTCAACAATATTTTGTAAAAGGTTATAAGTAGTTGACATTTAGGCTCTGGTAACTAGGTAAATTAAAAATCATCCAACTAAAAAGAGTGAAAAAAAAAACTTTTTAACAAAAAATTAAACCGACTCCCAAAAAACACTGCAAAGTGAAAAATAACTTTAATTTCGGAAGTCGGTGCCAAAAACGAAAAAACAAAACTAAAGACACCGACTACCGAAATTAAAGTTATTTTTCACTTTGCAGTGTTTTTTGGGAGTCGGTTTAATTTTTTGTTAAAAAGTTTTTTTCATACCTTTATTCGCATCCACACTGATTATGTTGAATATTGCTAATAAACTGGCTACATACGTGGGCACTAACAGTATCATTAGAACTTAAAACTCGATATTTAACATGTGTATTTATTGTTTCGAGTTTCCGATATTTTCAAGAGATCGTGTTCATTTATTACGTTGGGAACTTAGTTTAATAAATACACATCCCGTTTTAAGTTCTAATGATAGAACTACAAACAGTTAAACATTCATTTCCCTACAGTAACTTGTTGAATCAGAGCGAGCTAAACCGCATTTTTAACCACCCAGCGATCACTTGGCGACAACTTAATAACACAGCATCCTCGGAACAGCTTGATAGCCATTACCCATGCGGTTATTGTGATTGGTTTTAACAAGTTTGAACGACACAGTTTTGTTTAATTTTCTGTTGTTTTGTATAGAAACTGTCGTGGTGTGGGCAACTACTCTAAATGTGTTCACGTAAGGAATTGTTGCTTGGAGAGACGAATTCTGAAATATTTATGATATAAATTCATCGTATTGCCGAACGGGAATCTTATTTGTAAATGAGACCAGGAAAGCAAATCGGACCATCAATGAAACTGTCAAAATACACTATTATTTTTGATTTCGGTGTTTCTTTTCAAGGAATCAGCTAGAAAACGCTGGGCTCAGCTTGTTTAAACTCACCGAAAAAGAGCGATGTGTAGGTAAACGGATTATATGAATCTACTTACAAAATTAATATAATTTATCAGCCTGCTAGAAGTAAAATGTGTAAAATTTCACACTCTTTTCCCTCGATCAAGCCCAGGTTCGATCGTGTATGGAGTACTGCTCTCATCTTTGGGATGGATCTGCCAAGTACCAACTAGATACGCTTGAGTCTATTGAGAAACGGGCCAAAAGACTCATTGGCAATGGCGAATCAAAGCTCCAGAGCCTTGAACATCGGCGCAGGTTGCTAGTCTATCGGTTTTCTATCGGTTACATTTCGGGGAGTGTGCGATGGAATTACACAATCTAATTCCGTCAAGCCCGTTCCATCATCGGACTACAAGACAAACGGCGATGCGCCATCGTTACATGGTGGACATCCCACCTATACGCACTAAACGTTTTAGGAATACCTTCATTGTGCGTACGGCTAAGGAGTGGAATTCCCTGCCGGAGTCTGTGTTTCCCGATAGCTATAACCTAGGGGTCTTTAAGTCAAGAGTGAATAGGTTACTTTTAGGTAAGCGTGCTCCATCTTCGACCACATCATCACTTACCACCAGGTGAGATGGTTGTCAAACGCGAGCCTATTATCAATAAAAAAAAAATAGAAAGTAGCCATTTGTCATTTTGCTGACCCTTAAATATTTCCATATTAACAATCACATCGAAAGAAAGACAGAGAAACACTTTTGCATTTATAATATTAATTCTTATCTACTACACCATGGGGAAAAACCGTGATGTTTATGTAGGTGTGTATGTCGACCATAATCAACAAAATCGATTCACTATATTCCTTCTACAATGTGTACCAAGTTTTGAGCCTGATTTCCCATTCCATAACATAAATAGCTTGAAAATCACAAGAAAGAAAATTAAAAATCGTATTCATTATTCAGCGGATCAAGTTAATCAATGAACACGATCTCTTGAGAAAATACAAAACAGATCGGGCTTTTCATATATTAACCGGCCATCCAATACCCATTGTGTGGACTAGGGTTGCCAATCCACACCATCCAATAAACTACCAATATTTTATGGGTGCCTGGCTGGCCTTTATTTCTTTTTATTCATGATAGGCTCGCGTTTGACCACTAGGTATTTCACTTAATGGTATGCGATGATGTGGTCGAAGATTGAATAGGTTACTTCTGGAAAGCGTTCTTCATGCTTGCCTAGAAGTAACCTATTCACTCTTGAATTTAAGATTACCTGGTTATGGCTATCAGGAAATACAGACTCTGACAGGGAATTCCACTCGTTAGCTGTACGCATAATGAAAGTATTCCCAAAACGTTTTGTGCGTAAGTATGGATCGGATGTTCAACATGTAACGATCACGATTCTAGATAATTATCAGTAGTTAGGGTTAGTAATTATTAGTAGTAATAGGAATCAATAAAATCTGACACTATTCTTACCAAAACGTAAACCACACAGTAACTGGGTGCTGCCATAGTCCAAATAAGATAACTATAGCGCGGCACGCGAATATTAATTCAAATTCAAATTCAAATATTTTAATTCAGATAAAAAATACATATTTTGTTAGTAGTAATAAAACTTAGCCTAATGTTAGTATTAAATTAAATTTATAATTATAATCAAATAATGAACTAGTCTACTTGGGTAAGTGTGTCTGAACACTTACCCACCTTCGTAAAAGGGGAGAGTCCCACCGATCTGCAAACACATTCATGATTCTATTGGAGGCGGAGCGCAAGCGCGCCATCATGGAAGCACATCGCTTCCGCATGATCGCAGCGAACCCATCGACACACGCTTCAGCAAACATCTCAGACGCGCTACATCGCCACGGCAACCCCAAAAGCACCCTGAATGCGTTATTATACTGTACACGCAGGTCGCTGTATGCCCGCTGGGTATTCTTGGTCCACAGGGTGCACGTGTAAAACGACTGGCAGAAGGCCTTAAAAAGCGTTATCTTCACAGCGTCAGTACAGCGTGCAAACCTGCGGGCCAGCATGTTGCAGCGGACAGCCAGCGACCTGCGCTCCCTGTCTATGTCTACATTGTCTTTTAAGTCATCAGTGACCCAGTGACCCAAATATTTAAATTTTGAAACCTGACCCAAAGGAGACCCAGAGAGTGAGAGTTCAGGCAACTGTTTGTAGGTTAAAGTACCCGATTTAAAAACCAACCATTCACTCTTACCGGTATTATACACTCGAGAGCAATGAATCCGGGTCACTTAAAGAATCCTAAAAATCTCGGAAACTAAAAATGCTAGGTTAATGCAATAAATTGTATTTAATAGACAATGTCATACTCCTTAAATGAAGGTATTAAAATTCTTAGTTATTGTAAAGTTATATCATAAAAAAATCAAATTTGAAAAAGGGCCACTTTCGAAGATGGAACTACGAAATTACAGCATTTGGTTTTGCTTTGTTTGTAATCTGTCATTTATGTGGGTACATAAACCATGTTGATAGTGCTCTATATTCATTATTCAAGCTGAAATTATGTCGCTTACGCCTGAAGAATGCACCAGAATACTTACAATGCTGGAAACCGGCCGGAGTCAGCGCGATACAGCCAGGACTGTCGGTGTGTCGCTGTCAACAGTACAAAGAGTTCTCCGACGTTACGAAGAAACTGGTTCTAACCTACGCAGACCAGGAATGGGCAGAACCAGGTGTACCACAGCACGAGAAGACCGATACTTGGTGAACACCATGCTTCGAAATCGCTTTCTCACAGGAACTGGACTCACCAATCAGTTTCGACGCCTCGGAGGAAGTAACCCAAGTGCATGGACAGTAAGACGTCGGTTTGCTGAATCTAACTTAAAACCCCTTAGACCTGCAAACGGCCCTAAACTGGAGCGTGGGCATCGTATTTCAAGACTAAGATATGCCCAGAGCCACGTAAATTGGAGTATTGAAGATTGGTCAAAAGTTATGTTCTCCGACGAATCAAAATGTATGCTCTACAAGCACGATGGAAGACACAGAGTGTATCGAAGACCAGGGGAAAGATTCAAGCAAGCATGCATCGAAGAAAAAGTAGCCTACGGTGGTGGGTCTGTACTTGTGTGGGCCGGAATTTCTTTTGAAAGTCGCACAGAGCTGGTGATCATAGAAAACGGCTCTTTAACTAGCGTAAGATATGTGGAAGAAATCCTCAATGATCACGTTGGTCCATTTATGGTCAATTTAGGTGAGGATGCTATATTTATGCATGACAATGCCCGACCTCATACAGGTAGGATTGTGAATGACTACCTTCAAGAGATGAACATTACTCGTATGGAGTGGCCAGCGCGCAGCCCGGATATCAACTCGATCGAGAATGCTTGGGACGAGCTAGGCAGATGCGTAAAACAACGAAACCCTCCCCCAATCACGCTTCGTGAGCTCAAAATTGATCTCACAGAGGAATGGGAGAATATTCCCCAAAATCGTATAAGGAACTTGGTGTACAGCATGCCAAACCGCGTAAACGCAGTAATGGAAGCACGAGGAGGCAATACGAAGTATTAAAATTCAAGAAAATCGTAATAAAGTTCAAAAATTTCATGTTTCCTATTTTTGTTTTAAGGAGAGATCAGCAGTTTTTTTCTTTATGTAATTTTGTGTTAATAAAATGTATGGTCACTCATATTTTTTTTACTTTCATTTAAGGAGTACATTGTCTATTAAATACAATTTATTGCATTAACCTAGCATTTTTAGTTTCCGAGATTTTTAGGATTCTTTAAGTGACCCGGATTCATTGCTCTCGAGTGTATTTGAGCCCGTGAGCCACTGCATAACTTTCACAAATTTTAAGAAACCTTCTCATTGCACCGATAGATGGGCTCAGCAGCACCATGTCATCAGCGTAGCTGATATTTTTTACGCAAACACCATCCACATGACAACCGATTTTAGTGCTACTGAGCCTACCTATCAGTTTGTTTATGTATAAGTTAAATAGCCGGGGGGAGCTCAGACCCCCCTGCCTCACCCCACACGAGGCCATACATCTCAGAATATGAGCCTGCCCACTTAACCTTATTTTTCTGACTGCTGTACCAATATCTAAACAGTGATATCACATCATCTGGGACAGTCGTGTCATTAGTGAGCTTATGCCAGAGCAGGTCATAATTTACCAGGTCGAACGCCTTGGATAAATCTAAGAAACAGGCTATAACAGGTGTTTTTCTGTCTGTATAATATTGGATAGTCTGCTTAAGGCATAAAATTGCACTATCCGTTGATAAGTTTGGTCTAAAACCAAACTGACCATCCTCAAGAACGATATGTTTTGCAAGAATTTTATCAAGCAGACCATCCAACACTTTAGCGCAGACAGTGGCAAGCGATATCGGTCTATAGTTTGAGATATCCGAGGCGTCACCAGTCTTATTTTTTATTACAGGCACAACGGTCGTATTACTAAGTTCCACAGGTAAGTAACTATGGCTTAGACATAGGTTAAAAAACATAGCGAGTACTCGCGGTAAGTGTACCCCAGCGTATTTTAAATGTTCAACACTGAGGCTATCGTGACCGGGGGACTTTCCCCTCACCATGTTTTGTATAATTCTCGCGATTTCTTTAGCGGAGAACCTGACAGCGGGAGCCCCGGTCACGGCCGACCCCGCGCCACTATATGAAGGTTCGCTGTAGCCACACAAACGCGAGTTTACATTAAAATGCTTTTAAAATGCATTAGCTATATCAGTGGGGTCGTTCAAGCCCGCGACGCTCACCGGCACTCCCGACCTATGTTTTAATCTATTCGTTAATTTCCAAAACTTATTAAAAGCTTTACTTTTATGACTTTTATGAGCATATCCATTTTAATTTTCTCTTGATTGTTTTGACAATATCTTAATTTAGTTTTAAAAAGATTTCTCGATGAGCACATGTTTTCATAAATATATCCAGATGTAGGTTTGTTGCATAACAGCCACATTTGATAACACAGTCGGGCGTCGCGGTGAGCCTCACGAACGTGTTTATTCCACCCTTTTTTTTTTTTTTTTTAACGTGGTAAAATTATCAAATAAGTCCTCCCACTCCGGGCAGGGTGGGAGGGACTGTCAGACTTTTACTGACTAAAATCCACGGTGTTCCTTCAATAGCCCTTTACGTACCGGGGCCACGGTAACGGGATGAGTCCCACGACCCCGGCAGGCTTCGGCCCTCTGCAGAGGGGGCCTCGTCATGTTGCTGACGCTCTTTGAGGCGCGCGTGGAACACGACGTGCCGTCGACCCGGGCATGGTCCATGGTCGGACAGCGAGTTGCCCTTTACTCGCTGTCCGCATGCCCGCGCCTACGGTGGCCGGAGATCGTCGGCCGACGTCCGACGCCGTGGGCGTCTACCACTGCGGCTGGGCTGGAGGGAGGACGCCATCCTCTCCCTCACGCGGCCCGCCTCCTCCTTCGGAAGCATGACTGCTTCGCAGAAGGAGGCGACCGCTTCCCACTCCCTCTCGCCCCGCAGCATGGCCTCGACCAAGGCCGAGCGCGAGAGGTCTCCGCCTATTGTCGCCGTGAGGACACGTCGGTGCTCTGCCCAAGCTGGGCAGTCCTGCACCGTGTGCTCGACTGTGTCCTCAGGGCGACCCTCGCAGTGGTGACACCCAGGCGTCTCTTCCTTACCCATCAGACACAGGTACCTCCCGAAACTTCCGTGACCGGTGAGGACCTGCGTCATGCGATAGGTCAGGACGCCGTGACGCCGATCTAGCCACTCTTCAAAGAGGGGTCTTACTGCCGCAATTGCGGCGTGCCCGTTTTTAAGTTTTTAGTTTAAGTTTTTTTAAGTTGTTATTACAATAATCAAAATATTTATTTATCTGTTCTAAATCCCTCTCACCCCATATAACTTTATTACAAGAGATGTGGGGACCGATAATTTTAGGTTTAATTAAATTAATGTTACACTCAATTAACAACGGAATATGGTCCGACACGTAAACAACGTACAAAATAGATGCTTTGTTTACTAAATGTCTGGCTGCCTCAGTGACAACACAGTGATCTAGCCAGCGGAGGGAACCGTTGGCGGAGCTAGTAAAAGTATGCGAGTCTTGCGGCAAAAGTTCTGTATCAATGCAAGACCATGATTGATCCGCACAGGTTAATAGTAACTCACGTGAGAATCGTGTCCCAGGGTGTGCGTTAAAGTCTCCCAACACAAAAACCGACTCCACTTCACTACTCTCAATCACTGAGATAATCTCACTTAAACAACTCGTAAACTCAGTACGATTTTCGGCACAGTCGGTGGGCATGTAAACACTAAATATTAACAAGGACCGCTCGCCCTGCGCTATTTTAACACACACGACACGATCACTAGTGCAATTTATAACCGATACCGACGCAAATAACGATTTCCTCCACAACAGCGCCACACCTCCATACGGTCTACCCACCAGGACACCGCCAAAGATGTCCACAGCTGATTTCCCAGTATACGCGAAGTCTCCATCAATGGTCGCTAGGAAGGGCACGTCGTGAGGCAGCAGCCAGGTCTCCTGCAACGCTATCACATCGGCTTGTGCACATAGTTGACGAACGCAATCAGCTGATCGTGATATATTTTTACAGTTGAATGTACATAGTTTAACGTTCGACATACAACCCATTATTTGTTTGTTTTATTTTCAACACTGTGCTGCTCATTTACTTTTATGGTATTTTTCTTAAAGTAAATAAACTGTCTAAACCGTATACCCTCAGGCCATATTTTGTCATCTAAATATTTATTTAATTTGTATTTTGAGACAAACAGTTTAAATGCATTATACGGTCTTTCAGATTTCATATTGATTTTCTGAAGCTGAACTATTTCTTGTGTCTTATTTTGTATATAATCACAGATATCTTTTTCAGTAGTCTCTTTGTCGACATTGGTAATAAAAATCGGAATTTTTGACTCGGCTGCCCTAAAATTAAAGTTCACATTAGGGCTTGCAGTTCCCGTTTTTCCCTCGAACCGATTCTTTGACTTTTTATTTTGAACCAGCGTCCAACCGTCTTTAGTCGTAGTAGGATTTTTAGGCCATTCACCTTGCATTAATACTTCCACCATAGTTTTATTACTCTGCGTTGATTGTACAGAATTTTTGTTCGTTTCATTCATATTTTCTATGAACGTCGAGTTAATCGGCGTAGTAGCAGACTCATCGATAGCCGGTTGCACCCGTGCATGAGAGTGAACAAGAGAGCGATACTTGGGTTCATCATCGCCACTCGTTAGTTGGGTTTGCGAAAGTGAGCCAGAATCGATCAGCTGTGAATGTTGTGACGGTAGGTGCGGCGACAATCCAAACGGTCCGCTGTCTAAATTATACCCTCCACCTCTAATTTTATTAACATTAGAGTTAAAAATCGGATTTAATAACTGATTCTTAGATGATTGCATGATATTATTCTCTTTCATGGCCACTTCTAGGTCCTTCTTGGTGACAAAATTATCTTTAATATCATTTAATTCCGCACGCAAAATTAACAAATCCTTAAGCAATTTCGTGACGTCTACGTGGTCGAAACACACAGGGGGCAGCTTATGTAGCTCATAGGCGACAAAGACCGGCAATTGATCGGGGTCTATAGTTTTGAAAACCGCAATCATGTCTTCTAAATCCTTCTGTTTTTTGTCTTTTCGCCTTGACTTTAATCGTTTTCCAATCCTAGTCGTGCTGCATAACAATTTCTTTGCCTCGTCGATTTCCTCCTCAGAGAACGCCGACACGCATATTCTTATTAGACTTTCGTTATCCATCACGTCATGTTTAGTACGAATAAACGCAAGGACTTCCGAAATAACCAGATTACAGTTCGCACACTTAACCGTATCGACGGACATTTTCACGAATCACACATCCGCGACCACTCGCACAGAACTCACGCGTGAGACTTAATAGCATCATTCAACGACCTCTTGTCACCGTCACGTCAGCGCTTATTAGAACAGATCTTAAAATCAGAACAGATTTTAAAATGGTATCATTGGAAAAACGTCGAAGAATCAGTGATTCTATTTTCCTTTATAAACTACTCAGGTTCAAAATTGATTGTCCCCAACTATTGAGTAAGTTTCAGTTCCGAGCTCCTGCTAGACTCCCTCGTACTCCTATTACTCCATTTCGTCCTCCTCCGCGCCGAACAGTCTTTGGTGCAAACTCCATTATCCCACGACTTTGCAAATTGTTGAACAGTTACAGTGACCTTGTTGACATTAATTTTGACTCATATAGCAAGTTCCACAAAATAACAGCTAGTAATACTTAATTTTAATCCTTTTTTATATTTTACAGTATTTTGTCAATCCAATTTATTATTATAACTCTCCGTTTTGTTTAACTCTATTTAATTTTTATGTTAGTTTTAAGATTATCATATTAGTAATGTTATTTAGATTTAATATAGTTTTTTTTTTGTAATTTGTTACAGACAGTGTCTGTGGCGCAACTACTTACTACATTAATGGGGCATGCGGTGCTAACCTTTAAGAAATTGTTACACTAACCTAAGATAGTTGTAGAACATTGTATTTATTTATTCAAATGTATAAGTGTAAACAGTTGTTGGTTAGCCAAATAAAGAAAAAAAAAAAAAAAGATCAGACGGCATGTCTTTATTTCCATGGAAAAAGGTAGGCCTTTAGTGTGGGACTTGCAATATCCATCTCCCAAGCTTGACGTGCTGTTTTGGCGCTGCCACTTCAGTGATAGTTATGTTTTCAAGCCTCACGATCCGAGAGTTTCAAACCAAAACAATTTGAAACTCTCGGATTGTGAGGACCAAGTGCTCATGGTATTTAAAGATTTTTCCTGGTGACTAGTTCACACTGCGGCACTCAAGGACCTTGGACAGAGTTTAAGCAATGGTGTACAAAGTATTGCCGGTCTTTTGGGTGCCTTACCAGTGGAAAGCGATGCGTATGAATTCTCGATGCCAAATATTAGTCTGTTTTCAGATTTACTTAGTTAAAAGATACATAGATATAAGAACGTTAGGCATACTAAAATCAATCAGGCTAAAGTCCGCAACTCCACAGACTTGTATTTTACATAGCAATCGAATAAAGGTGTTTCAATCCTCAGTATAAAGTTGGTATTGCTTCTGTGACATAATATGGTCGAAATGTTTAGTTGGGTTTTTCAGCGGATAAAAGAATTTCTTCATTTATAATTATACAATTGTTCAAATTATTTAATAACTAGCTTTTGCCCGCGGCTTCGCCCGCGTTAATTTACACTTGTCAATAATTCTTGTTGCCAAAAGGGTGTACCGTATCTTTTTTGGTGGTAAAAAAACGCATATAATATTTAAAAAACCATCACCAGGGTCCATCCATCCCTAAAAACAGACAGACAGTTAGTATTTAAAATTTATCTTTTTAAAACCAAAAACGTAGCTTACAATACATTTTTGTAAACTACGTTTCTGGTTTTCCCGTCCTTGGTGTATTGATTTTGTACGCTTGATACTCGTGAGCACGCCACATACAATTGCCCATGGGAAAAGCAGTCTTTTTCTAAATGTACACCTGCGACTTTCAGTGTCTGTCCTTGAGCTTTGTTTATGGTCATTGCGAATGCCGCTTTTAGGGGAAATTTGAGTTTTTCGAACTGAATGTGAGGAATAAATACGTTTTCACCGCTTGCTGTTCCTGTCATAATTATTGCTTGAAAACATTGCATCCAAGGTGTATAATTTGTAGTCGCATGCCATTACAGAGCCTTAGTGCGCCCTGATTACGCATCAACAGGACTGGGACACCAAGTTTAAGCCTCAAATAATGTGATGGGGTACCCTGACAATTCCAGAGAGTTGATAAACTCTACAGAGTACGACGTCACTTGCTTTGTATCCATGACAATGTCGACGGACAGATACTCAACAACATCACAAGCCACATGAGACATAATCTTTTCGTTGATCTGCCCTACAATTTCGTTAGTTGGTGCCAAAATTACTCTTTCACGCAGCCATTCTTTATCCCTCATATTTGTTTTCAAATCAGAATAAACGTGGTTTATTAAATTATCTGTATCTTGGACTACGTTCACTATGTATGTTACTTCAGTTTCAGCTTCAGTTTCCAGCTTCAGTTTTAGTTTCCAGCTTCAGCTTCAGTTTCAGCTTCAGTTTCCAGCTTCAGGTTCAGTTTCAGCTTCAGCTTCAGTTTCAGCTTACGTTTCAGTTTCAGCTTTAGTTTCAGTTCCAGCTCCAGTTTCCAGCTTCAGTTTCAGCTTCAGTTTCAGTTTCAGCTTCAGTTTCAGCTTCAGTTTCAGCTTCAGTTTCCAGCTTCAGTTTCAGTCTTCAGCTTCAGTTTCAGTTTGAGGCTGGCGCTTTCTCTTCTCTTTTTCCAACACCCTTTTTACATCCTTTAGGGATGATTTCCAGGATAAAAACTATCCTACGTCTTTCCCAGGGTCCTAAGTTATTCCCATGCCAAATTTCATGTAAATCGGTTCAGCGGTTTAGGCGTGAAAAGGTAACAGACAGACAGACAGAGTTACTTTCGCATTTATAATATTAGCATGGATGTATGATAGTATGGACTATGGAAGTATGGATGCATATGGAAGTATGGATAGTATGGATATGGATATGGAAGTATGGAGCTATATTATTAGTATTAAAGTATGGATAGCTTATGTCCGCGACTTCGTTTGAGTGGGAGGTTTTCCCCGCGTAAATCCCGAATCCGTGAGAATTCCGGGATAAAAAGTAGTTTATGTGTTTTTACAGGATGTCAACTGTCTCCTTACCAAAGTTCATTGAGGTCCGGTCAGTAGTTTTCGCGTTAAAGAGCAACAAAGATACAATTCGAAAACTATCCTGCGGGAACCTTACATCGGGATAAAAATTATCCTATGTCCTTCCCAGGGTCCTCAACTATTCCCAAGCCAAATTTCATGTAAATCGGTTCAGCGGTTAAGGCGTGAAAAGGTAACAGACAGACAGATAGACAAACAGACAGACAGAGTTACATTCGCATTTATAATATTAGTATGGATAGTATTACATTAATTCAAGTTCTTCTCTGAACAGAGACAGGTAAATGGAGTTTGTTGAGCCTCTATTTTACTCCAGCTAAAACAATAAGAACAGGCGATGGGATCATTGTTATAAGACAGATGAAATAAATATTTATTATATTATTTGTTTTAGATCTCTTTTAGGTGTGATTAAGACGGCCTTACAAAGAAGAATATCAAAGTTCTATTCGGAGACAACGGATAAACAACAACGCTACCTCCAAGAATATAGGTTTGTGAACTAATACAAATAATCAGTCTATCACAAATAGAGTACGTCAAAGATATAAATGAAGGTACTTTTAATCTGTGTCCCTAGTCGACCTTTAAAGAAATATCCATTGTAAGGTCAGTAAGAACCCGGTCTCGAAATTCGATATTTAATATATACTTGACCCGAGTTCCGCTGTATTTGATATTAAAAATACCTGACATCTCATGTCAGGTGTTCTTAAGGTATCTGTAATATATTATAACACTTTTCTGTAGTAGGATTTTTTCTCCCTCCTTCCCAGAAGTCTCATTCCCACAGGAATTCTGGGATAAGACGTACCTTCCAGTAGTACCTATCTGCTAGAGAAAGACAGAGATCAGCCCAGGACGAACAGAATAAGACAGACATACAGACAATATATTAAACACGTTTATGGTTAAGTTTCGTGAAAATAACTATAAGCATTTGAGAAAACACAGTTATTTTGACATCACAGACAGACACTTTAATTTTATTTACATATACAACGTCTAATTTAAAGGGTATATACATACCAAGTGCATGGCTTCTTTGGATGATAACAAACGATATGGCAAGGGTTTTGTAATGCTAAGTCTAGGTGTAGAACTTATTACAAATTCCAATACACTGATACCAGAGACCGAATTTTTCAAATTAAGAAAAACGAGAAAATTATCGTGTAATTGGCAAGTGACGTGGAAAGTTATTGACCCTCATAGTGCTGTGACGTTTGTTATGATTGGTATTCAAGAAATATATGAAACCAATAATTTGGTATCAATTCTTTGAGTCAGTTATTTTGTGCTGAAACTGTGCATAGAGACTCCATACCAGATGTTGTCTTCAGTCCTTTTGGATAGATATGGGGTTTCCGTTACAAGTTGTATATTTGCATCACGAATCAAGGGTTGGCTGACCACCTCCGTGCTTCGGAAAGCGCGTTATCCCCTTAGTTTTGGCTCCCATTAGAATCTCTTCATCAGTCGTTACGACTTGTCAGAAGATATCAAAAATCTTGCTTGGAGGTGTCCACACGTGTTAAATACTTGTATTTAGCTGCATCCAGTAAGACTGGAAGCCGATCCCAGTATAGTCAAGAAAAGCTTTCACACACAGCATAGTCAAAAACAGTATAGTCAAAAAGATCCACACACTCAATATAGGGATCAGTTGAAAACCAGTTTCAAGTAAGTTTTAGTTGTAAGGCATTTTGCTGAACTAGACTTGTTTGGTGTAAGAAGAAACACACAATTTAGAAATTGAGTATCCATGATGGTATAATGGCGGGCTTAATAACTTATGCATTCTCTTCCAATCATCCATGGGTGGTGAACATGGGATAACATGGGAGGTGCATATAAAAAAATAGATAAATAATAATAATTTAAAGTGAAATGTTTTTATTTCTTTATTAATTTTATTCATTACTAGGATTTCGCCAGCGGCTTCGGCGGCGTGGATTTCTAAATACATTATAGCGTCTAGCACTCATCAATAATACAAGGTGTTTTTTAGGGTTCCGTAGCCGAATGGCAAAAAACGGAACCCTTATAGTTTCGACATGTCCGTCCGTCTGTCTGTCTGTCCATCCGTCCGTATGTCACAGCCATTTTATTCCGAAACTATTAGGACTATACATGTAAAACTTGGTAGGTAGATGTATTCTGTAAACCGCTTTCCGATTTTAAAGGAAAATTTAAGAAATAGATAAAATAAAGGGGGCTCCCCATACATGGAACTGAAACTGAATATATTTTTTTTCATGAAACCTATACGTGTGTGGTATCTATAGACAGGTCTTTAAAAATGACATTATGGTTTTTAAAATGACTTTTTCATAAAGTTAATCGTTTAAAAGATATACGCTTCCACAGTGGTAAAATGTGTGTCCCCCCCTCTAACTTCTATAATAATAAAGTGAAAAATCTAAAAGAACCATATGTTGTAGATCTTCATGTAAAATTTTGACCAAAATTGGTTTGAACGAGATCGAGTCAGCAGTTTTTGAGATACAGTATATTTTCGAAAACCACAAATATAACTTTGTAATTCATACAAATACTATGAAAAACAAAGTTATTTGGCGTAGTTGTAAAAATTGTAAATACGCTAGTTTTAAGAAATTTGTAAGGTTTTTTGATTTTTTTTTTTCATATAAATATATTAAGTATGTTATATGTTACTACGGAACCCTTCATGGGCGAGTCCAACTCGCACTTGGCCATTTTTTTTTACTTACCAATGAAAATAATTCAGGATTGGATCATTAGTTCCGGGGATTACCTCCTGTATACAAACTTACAAACAAATTTTATCTCTGTATAATATTAGTATAGACGCGTGACACGTGACAAATATACATACCCGTTTTCTATTTTTTATTTATTAAAATGTTACTAACCAACCTTTCTTTCAAATCATGGCAACATCTCTACAGTACAGATTGTATGGACTTCAAAAGAGACCTCTGAGTATGTTTCGGTGGCTCTTCTCAGGGTAGTCCCTTAAGAACCACCGGCCTCATCTAGTTTAAATCTACGGAAAAAAGAGAATACTTATACTTACCAATGAAAAACTTACGTGTAAAAGAGTTATTTAATAACAAATTGGCAAAATAAAGATCATAGAACATCACAAAGAAGCTAAATCTTTAGACATAATCTTTGTCAACCCTGCACGAGCCTTATCGAATATTTCGTAGGCTTTTTATACTTCGGACAATGCCGCAGCGAGGCTTATTTCACTTTTCTCTCGTCTGTCCCACTCACAAAGCACGTCCATACAATGCTTACGTCCTTAAGTATTTTCACAGCCCACTCGAAATAGAATAGTAAGATTTAAAAATGTACTCCACTGGGGATAAATGTAAGTACTCGTTCACGTTGACTCGCGGGCGCAGTGGCGGGCGCGGTCACGAAATATCAAACATATGGCGTAATATCCAAGTGTTCACGTACGAAACGCACGTGCGGTCTAAGTAGCGGGCAAGCATAAATAGTATACCTTCATTGTGCGTACGGCTAAGGAGTGGAATTCCCTGCCGTAGTCTGTGTTTCCCGATAGCTATAACCTAGGAGTCTTTAAGTCAAGAGTGAATAGGTTACTTTTAGGTAAGCGTGCTCCATCTTCGACCACATCATCACTTACCATCAGGTGAGATGGTGGTCAAACGCGAACCTATTCTAAATTAAAAAAAAAAAGCTATCGACAATCACGCGCGCGCCGCTCGCGGCAATATCAAACGCGTGAGTTGTTTGTGTGTGTTCACGTCAAACTAGCGGCAGAGCGCGTGATTCACCCGCGACGTCAGGTAAGTTCAAACAGTTTGAACTTGTCACTAGAAACGGTAGCAAGTTTTCATCATGTCTTTCAATACAGAAGAGTTTATTAGTGCCGTTCAGGCTAAAACTCCGATTTGGCAAAGTAAACATAGGCATCATATGAACAGAAATATTCTCAACTAGCTTTTGCCCGCGACTTCATCCGCGTGGAATAGTTACTTTGGGCTAACGTTAAATTTAAGCCCGATTTTGAAGCATTCTTCATTGGTGCTCCGCTCCTATCGGCCTTAGGGTAATGATATATATAGCCTATAGCCTTTCTTTATAAATTGACTATTTAATTAAAAATATTTTTTTCAATTCGAACCAGTAGTTCCTGAGATTATCGCGTTCAAACAAACAAACAAACAAACTCTTCAGCCTTATATATTAGCATAGATAGCTGTTGCCCGCGACTTCGTCCACGTTTTCGTCGTTATTCGTAAAAAAAAGTAGCCTATGTCCTTCCTTACGGTTCAGTGATTTAGATGTAACACACAGATTAACTTTCGTAATTTAGTAGGGAAATATAATATGTCAATCTATAATACTGTTGAAAGATATCGCAATACCGAACCGCACAATATTATTGTTAATAGCTGTGCCCGCGACTCCGTCAGCGTGTAACTCCTTGTGTGTTATTAAGTTAATGTATTGGTAATATTGTTTAGATCACGTTCACATGAGGCTTAAGTACGTATAGAACGACAATACTTAAGCGCAAATCTTCCGGGTAAACTATGTTGAAAGTTGACCCGTCCGGCACGTGAACATAAAGATTTCTAGAACTGCTAACCCGGGAAAGCGCGACGTACAACTGACCATGCGAGAAACAACTGACACCGAGATCTACTCCAGCAACACGAAAAGTCTGCCCTTGAGTCTTATTAATTGTCATTGCATAACACACCGATACTGGGAATCGCGTTCTTTTATATTAGAATGGAAAATTATTTGGTATTATGGGAATTCTGGGAACAAAGACGGTTTCTCCTGCACCGCAACCTGTTAAAATTTGAGCCTCGATTATATTTTGTTGCAACTGGGTTACTTTTAGCCGAGTTCCATTGCAAAGTTGTGGTGGTTTTAAATTTCGGAGCAGAATAATAATCAGAAAGCTTCGAACTGCTAAGCTATCGGGAGTTACACGTGTTATTGTGAGTCAACCATAAAAGATAGATATATGTTGTCGTGGGATATTTTTTATATAATTTTATGGAGAACATTTCTGTCATAAATGATTTCTGTGTAGCTTTAACCATTAAGGTTGCACACGCGACGGAAGCTTAAAAATGGAGTAACTTCTCCCGTTTTCCCAACATTTCCCTTCACTTCTCTGCTCTTATTGATTGTAGCGTGATGAAAAGTATACTATAACCAGCTCAGGAGTATGAAAAATATTTGTACCAAGTTTCGTTAAAATCCGTCGAGTAGTTTTTGTTTCTATAACGGTTATACAGACAGACAGACAGACAGACAGACAGACAGACAAAAATTTTACTGATTGCATTTTTGGCATCAGTATCGATCCCTAATCACCCCCTGATAGTTATTTTGTAAATATATTTCATGTACAGAATTGACCTCTCTACAGATTTATTATAAGTATAGATAAGTAATGGAAGGAAATTTCGGAATGATAAAAAGGCAAATTACTATATAAAGTATGAAATTCACCATACCGTTCTCTTTCTTTATTAATTTCGTGCACACCAATTCTAATTTTTATCATCTTCCACTTTAGGTATGAATTTTCGGTTAAAAATAAAAGATCGTCGTCCATGTTTACAACCTCTGACAACACATCACAATCGCGCATACGCCTGGCGGCCAATGTGAACACGAACTCGCCACGTCTCCGCGCCCGCACCCGCCGCCGCGCCCGCGCTTTCCTACGTGAACAAGTACTAATGCTTAGAGTAAATTGTTTGATTTTATTTTAGCAGTGTTATAACGTGTTTTGGGATGTTGGTGGGCTAACCTAACCTAACTGCTTACCTTTATTTCTACAATCAAGCTACTCTCAATTATTGCCAGGGTTGAGGGAAATGTTCTTACGAGTTACCGCTGACCCAAAACGTAAGAGCAGATGAAGGAACTGGGTGGAATTAAAATCAGTGGGAGTCGACACTTCCTTCATCTTCAAACAAAACAATAGAAAGTTTTAACGATATTCCAAAAAGAATATAAGTTAAAAAGCTCCTTTTAATTGTCCCTAATTAACTACCTAAATTTATTTCTTAAATCTGTAAGTTGATCCTAACTTTTCTAAGTCGGTCCCCATATTCAAACAATTAGTTCCAAACTCTTGAATAACGGTGATCCACTTGATCGTGTGTTCCGTCTTCAAATTAGCCAGATAACTTTACAAGTTGGCAAGCCATCATTACTTATGCTCTGTAGCCATCTTAGTTTGTGCTTAATTGCCGAGCGTGGTGCAAGTGGTCCCAATGCAGATTCACGTTGAGATGTTTTTAGTGGGACCACACATAGGTTTGTGTGTAGTTGAGTTGTGTAAAGTGTTGGCAATTTTGTAGAGATAAGATTTGCAATGTCAATTTTTTGATGATTGGGAAATTATATTTGGTTTGCAAAAAGGGTCATAGGCGTCAGGTGTTGGCTGACAAGCTTCACAGTCTGGCTCATCGGTGAAACTTGGCTTGCCTGTCTGTCTTCTACAGATTGCAATTCGGAGAGTGTGCGCAGGAGCTCTACGACCTGATTCCTATATGAAGCTCAAAGATTTGAGACCGACTGATTTTGAATATGTCCAACGATTGTCAAAGATTGACATATGATAGGGAGACCAATGGCTTAGCGTATTTTTCGTGGCACGAAGGAATCTCAAAATGTAAACATCGTGGCTCATACATAGACCGACAAATGTTGCATAACCCTAATGATCAACCTGTTCGGCAATTTATTTATTTACGGTTCACCAACAGATGTTACATCTAAACATTAGTTGATATTTGGTAAGGTTACAACTCTAATTGACTAAAACCATCGCGCTCACTAGATCCGGGAGCTGCGGAAGCACTTAATTTCTCTTCAACACGACATGTTTAGTGTAGTGCCTGCACCAAACACTTTTTTATGTATTTTTAGGGTTCCGTAGCCGAATGGCGAAAAACGGAACCCTTATAGTTTCGATATGTCTGTCCGTCTGTCTGTCTGTCTGTCTATCTGTCCGTCCGTCCGTATGTCACAGCCATTTTATTCCGAAACTATTAAGACCATACATGTGAAACTTAGCAGGTATATGTATTCTGTGAACCGCTTTCCGATTTTAAGAAAAAAATTAATAAATATTTACAATAAAGGGGAGCACCCTTTATTTTAAATATTTATTAATTTTTTGCCATACATGGAACTAAAACTGAAAATATATTTTTTCATGAAACCTATGCGTGTGTGGTATCTATAGACAGGTATTTAAAAATGATATAAGGGTTTCTAAAACCACTTTTTCATAAAGTCAATCGTTTAAAAGATATAAGCTTCCAAAGTAGTAAAATGTGTGTGTGTCCCCTCTAACTTATATAATAATGGAGTTAAAAATCTAAAAAATAGATATCTGTAGATCTTAATATAAACTTTCAACCTAAATTAGTTTGAACAAAATCGGGTCAGCAGTTTTTGAGATACAGCATATTTTCTAAAACCGCAAATATAACTTTGTAATTCATACAAACACTATGAAAAACAAAGTTATTTAGCGTAGTTGTAAAAATGTACATAAGCTAGTTTTAAGAAATTTTTAAGGTTTTTTTTATTCGTCATATAGATATACATATTATATTATATTATTATAGTTACTACGGAACCCTTCATGGGCGAGTCTGACTCGCACTTGGCCAATTATTTAATTCTTCTTTCATAAATCTTTAAATCAACGTATGTTTTGAAATCATACCAATATCATGTTTGAAATAGTTTTTAAGTGAAGTTAATTTATTATTCAAGGGGATCGGCGTTGAGAGTTAAAATACAGGTTTATGCCTAGTTCGGTCCCAATTGATAATACTTTTGTTTACTTCTAAGTTTTTAGGTTGTATTTACAAAACAATGTACAATTTTTTTGTGTATAAACTTATACTTTCTTTTGTCCTTTCAAAAGTAATTCATTCCACCCACCAAAGCCGAATAAAAATTAAATAAGGCGTGATCAAAATTCAAAAAGTTTATAATCGCTTCGCTACCTAAAACGTAATGGGAAAAATATTTAATTACAATAAAACATAAAGAAAGGGTTCTTAACAATGAATTCTCAAGTAATTATTGATAAATTACGCAAGTTTTCTCGTAATTTACAAAGTTAAGCCTTTACGATGCGGCCTCCTTGTTTAGATGCTGAGATAATTAGAAGAACACAGTGGTTGCTTTTTGTTATAATAATTAGTAACATCGCTTTGTTAACGTGCGCTAGACAGTTTTCGTGACGCACTTTCCACCTCAAAGAAAAAGAAAATGTGAAAAAAACTTTATAAATTCATGATTGACACGCTAACATTCGTTGGCTAAGTCTCAGCATTCATTTAATAGGTTCACGTCTTGAAAGATGTCAGTACATATTAATTTCAAAAATATAATAATGAATTCATAGAACAGAAAAAAAAACAACAGAATTAAATACGATTTATAAAACAAAATCATAAGTTATAACTTTGTATATTAAACTAACTAAACTAATTTTCAGAAATAAATAACCAATACAACGTGTAATTTAAAGGGTATATACATACCAAGTGCATGGCTTCTTTGGATGATAACAAACGATATGGCAAGAGTTTTGTAATCCTAAGTCTACGTGTGTAGAACTTATAGTGCTGTGACACGTTCGTTATAATTGGTATTCAAGAAATATATGAAACCAATAATTTGGTATCAATTCTTTGAGTCAGTTATTTTGTGCTGAAACTGTGCATAGAGCCTCCATACCAGATGTTGTCTTCAGCCTTTTTGGATAGATAAGGGGTTTCCGTTACACGTTGTATATAATATGTCAAATATCAAACACAAATCACAACAGATCAACATTCTACACATCCTGTATAAACAGCGTACTAATCCCAGCGGAGGTTTTACATAATTTAGAGACCATAGACTATAAATAAAATATGGCGGATCACTAACAACTAGATCATGACACCGAATTAACATCACCGCAAACCGAACACGTTATTACGATTTCCTATTAACCAGTAATAAGGCCCATACACACATTCATGGTCAACGTCATTTCAGATCAGTGACTGATTGCATGGAATATTAAGAGACGAGCCACTATTGATATCCCACGGCTTTTGAATGGAGCATAGTTTTAACGTTATTTATCGAAGATATAATGTGACACGATCTAATAGTGGGTGTGATATCGGGATAAGGACGTAGGTAGGACGTAGGATTGGGGTTGCGGGAATGTTTTAACGAGATACCGTGGCCCCGGAACTTAAGGGCAGCTGAATGAACAGGGTGGGTTTTAGTCAGTAACTTTAGCGAGTAAGTCTGACAGTCCCTTCCGGCTTCACCCAGAGTGAGAGAACAGAAAAGAGAACAGATGATTTTCCCTGGAAAAAAAGGTAGATAGGGTTTCGATTCGCTAATAAGTCTTCATAACTTCTACCAGATTTATTTAACCATCTAAAAGTGAGAACATTCACGCAACCCTGGCTATTCCGTTGATGATTTCAAACACTTAAACGAATACAAACAAATATGTTTTACATGAACAACTGTTCTTCTGTTTGACTATACTCACCTGTCAAAAAGACTAAGGAGATCAGATCGGAATGTAAGAGTTTATAGTGGATCAGACATGAAATTAAAACATAACCAATTAGCAGGAAACCAGATCAGGGGATCCAACTGGAATAACTCCTAACCTGTAATGTCTAGTTACTCGTATGTTACATCTTAGTAAATCTATACAATTTGTCAGTAAATAGAATAAAGCCAATTAAACATACAAAGTGGCGTACATCTTATACCTATAAATTACAAGTATTATTAATATTTTAATCAGAAAATTGTTACTATGGTTATGTTGTTGACAGTTTCGGTCACCATGACATGACCAGTCATGCAGCCGTAGCGCGGGTCCTATAACACAGCACGCGAATATTAGCGACTTCATCTGATTGGTGTTCCTGCTGTATTAAAATCACGCCTGGCACGCGACAATGGCAATAGACCGGACGGAATGTGTTTATTTATTCATAGAAAATAAACACAATGTTCTGAAAATAATAAACTTAGCTAATATACAACCCACAACATTTTCCTCAAACTACTTTAAACAAACGATACAATATCTGTTAGCAGACACTAGCTACATAGCTCACTAAATTTAAACTACTTCTTCCTTAACCATAAATACACGTTATAAAAGTAAGCCTCCGGGCGCATCTGTCTATCAGTATGTTCAAGATAAACACAAAAACTACTCATTAGATTTTCATGCGGTTTTCACCAATGGATGAAGTGATTCATCTGTAGGGTTTTAGTGTATAGTTTATTAAGATTTTATGTGAAATAGCCGCGCGACGGCGGGTTGACTAAAGCTTTGGTTTCCTAGGAAAGCGGTGCCGTCATATAGCGGCCGTAATATTACGGACGCAAAAAGGCGGCCATCTTTACGGTGACGATATGTGGAAAGTTCCACGGCCGTTTTTTCACACTGTCAGTCATTTTTTTTAAAGCAAACGTCAAACGAAAAGTATCCAAGATAGAAAATGGACGACCTTGATTTAGCTTTATTAATTTACTTGGAGGATGATATCATCAGAAGAGGAAAATAGTCGTATGGTGGAAGACGATTTATTCCAATCTCGTGGTACTGAAGGTGCATTTGAGATTTTAGTACGTCCAAGAGTTGGAACTCATTTTGTACGTTGTTCCGGTAAAAAAAAACACAAATACGTATTAAAAATAGCTTCACCGCTATCAATGAAACGTTCACGAAACTATCTGACACCGACAAGACGGCCGTCATGCAAATGGCGGCACCGCTTTTTGACGTTACGGTGTCAGTTACCGTTCTCTAGGAAACTGCGCCATTTTGTTTACATGGACAACGTTCTAGTGACGTCATTCACCGCTGTATAACGGCCGCTATTTGACGGCACCGCTATCCTAGGAAACCAAAGCTTTAGCCAGTCAAGTTGACGGCATATGATAAGACGTTGGTTTCCCCAATCGTATATCCAATAGCGTACGTGTTAGCACCAAGATACATAGAACGATATTATTTATTTAAGCGGAGATTGCTTGTTAACATTCAAATTTCAATTGGGACACGTGCGTCTTTGACAGACGACAGCGTGACATGTTCACGTAACGCTCACACATGACTTACATGTCTGCCATATATTTCACGTCGATGATCAGTCAGCATTGCGGAGGATCTCGTGGTTAAATAATGACTATCGTACAGGTTGGACTTCAAGGTTCAGCGACGATTGCTGGGGTCGATCCGTGGATTGGTTAACTAATCGAGATTCTTCCATACTTTAGAAAGCGCGTAAAGCCAATGACGTATTATAATAGACGCGTCATATTCCCACAAAACACCTCTAAAAAACGGCACGAAACACACACATAGAGAATTACTATCTAATACGTGTAAAGAAAGGGACAGAAAATAAATGCCATCTTTAGGTACACCTGATGTTAGAGAGAGATGAATATACATCTTTAGTTAAAAACCTCCCCTAACGTCACGTGACTGACTTCATTCATACGCTAGCCGCCATTAGCCGTGTAGAAAAATTAAAATTAATAAATGTATTTCTGTTGATATTTACCTATGAAATGATACATTTTGACCTCTCACGGAAGCAATTATAATTAGTGCAACGTCTGAAAACACACAAAGGCATGCTTTTTTCCTAATTTTCTTTTAAAACACATTTTTTCTTAAGATGTGTAGTGTAGCGATCGCGACACAGGTTTGTGCGTAACTAAACAGACACGAGGCACTTACCTTGATTTCAACTTGCCATTTTAGAGCGCGGACAACGTATCTATAGTTTATTATATATCTTTGCGTAAAGCCTTTTGTCTCAGCTGTCAGTTGTACATTTGTACTGTGATAATGTTTGACAGCGATTACGGGTAGTACCTAGAAGCTACATTATCTGACACTAATCTAGGCAAAGAATATCGTGTTACCCAGGTACTGGGTTGTGGAGATCAAATACGCAGTCACTCCGTATAAACTTAACAGCATTTATTTATTTATTAAAACTTTATGCAACACAAAATGTACAAAGGCGGACTTAATGCCATAGGCATTCTCTACTAGTCAACCATGGATGGTGAAGCGATAACATGGCAGGTGCATAAAAAAATAAACTAAGTAGATAACATATTCAAAGTAAAAGATTTGTTACAAGTGTATATACAACGTGTAACGGAAACCCTATATCTATCCACAAGGGCTGAAGACAACATCTGGTATGGAGACTCTATGCACAGTTTCAGCTCAAAATAAGTGACTCAAAATATTGATACCAAATATTGGGTTTCATATGTTTCTTGAATGCCAATCATAACAGACCTGTCACAGCACTACGAGGGTTAATAACTTTCCACGCGACTTGGCAATAACAAGATAATTCTCTTCGTTCTTCTTAATTTGAAAGATTCGGTCTCTGCAATCAATGTATTGAAATTTCTAATAAGTTCCATACATGTAGACATAGGATTACAAAACCCTTGCCATATCATTTGTTATCATCCAAAGAAGCCGTGTACTTGATATGTATACACCCTTTAAGTTACACGTTGTATACATATATAACTAGAAAAAACTTGCATACATATCTATTTATCATAATACATACCAAAAATATATTATATATATATTAATAAAAAGTTATAGAAAGGGGGTTATGAAAACTCTGCTTCCACTATTTGTTAAGAAAATAATCCCGCAACTTTCTCTTAAATGCATATTGATTGGTAGCCGTCCTGATATTGAGAGGTAGTGAATTCCAGAGAAGAATAGACTGTATATAGAAGGAAAAATGAATAAAATCAGAAGTATGAAAAGGACAGAATAAGAAAAGATTATTGGAAGAGCGCAGATTTTTAACGTGTGAGGAACATAGAAATTGAAAATGAGAAATAAGGTAAGAGGAAGGGGTAGGAGAGTTCAGCAAAGAGAAAAGCGTAGTCAAAGCGCGCAAACTTCTTCTCTGGCGAATGGGCATCCATTTGAGCTCTGGTTAGATAGGAAGCTGAACCCAACAGTTGGGACAAACAAAGCAGATGGTTGATAAGTCAAGATCACATTACACATTATCATCTTTCTACCCTTGTCCCATTTACTTGGTTTCGGCGAACGTAATACTTTTTTTACATTCTCCCCTGTCAGTCGCCATAGAATCATTTACTCGTTTTTTTTTTCATATTATTCCTTACACAATCCTCTACCTTTACATCCATCAACGTTCAAAGCCATTGCTATTTTAGACACTTATCGCACTCTTAGAATGAAAGTGACCTAACTCTAAATTCGTGTAATTTCAGATTTTGATGTAAAATGGCCTGAAAGATTACTCTGAATTGCCGTGGAAACAGGAAACTGAATTACGAGTTATAAAGAGACAGCTTATAGATTTGCCACTTATATATGAACATAATTTATTCAATGCTGCTTTATTACTGCTCACATCCAAAAAAATACTATTTTAGTTAGTTCGAGTTAAGTCCCTTTCATTCTGAGAGTGCGAATATGTACGTGTCATACTTGGACAATACATGTCCATATATTGCAAATAAATAGATAGATAAAACTTTTATTGGTCAACAGATGACACAACACACAAAAGTACATTAACATATAACACATAATTACAGTAAAAACAGAATAGAACAAAGTATACATACAATCAAAAATATTATAAACGAAAAAAGAAACAACCTTTAGAAATGTGACATGGAAAATCGGTGTGGTGTGTGTCTCCAAATTGCACCAAATGGGAGTCCAGCTCAGCATGTGCCAGGCAAATATGCTTGATGCTGGTATTCTGCTGGATCCCAGTAGCCGTACTTACGGACGTCGAGCAGGTGGCGTACAATAAAATAATAAAAAGAACATGAGAGTGAGAGTAGTGCTCTGCGAAATGGTTTGTGCAATATTGACAGAGGCAGCATTTCCGATACCGACATAAAGATGAGAAATATATTGGAATTAGTGTTTAGTTCATAATTTTACTAACATATAATGTAGATGTTTTAGTAAAAAAAAAAAAACACTGTAAAGTGAAAAATAACAATTTCGGTAGTCGGTGTCTTTAGTTTTGTATTTTCGTTTTTGGCACCGACTTCCGAAATTAAAGTTATTTTTCACGTTGCAGTGTTTTTTGGACGTCGTCGGTTTAATTTCTTGGTAAAATGTTTTTATTTCACTCTTTTTAGTTGGTCGATTTATAATTTACCTTGTTACAAAAGCCTAAATCGTAACTACTTATAACCTTTTACAAAATATTGCTTTTCCCAATGCTGGGTCGTTCATTGTTGAGGAGTTCTCCTGGTACTTCACCATCAGCTTCACCTCACCATATGCATTGTGACGAGCATATTGTGCTTAGCTAACCATATTCAAGTAATCGAAGCGGAACCCATGAACTACTTATTATTCCTACCTATATATTGAGTAGTTCCAGTGGCCATCTGTGGTCTTCATCATCAGGTCCACTACACAAATGGTGCTTTTCGAATGCAACTACACAAGTTAATATAAAAATACCCAAATTACTATAGGTGTGCCTATAATTTTTGAAGAGCCCCCTCGATTTCGCCAGGATCCCATCATCACATCCTGACTTGGTGACAATGGGACCAGTTTTAAAGTATATTCTTTCAAACAAAAAAAAGAATTTTCTAAATCGGATCAGCCGTCTTCGAGATATCGGTGATCGGCGATAAATAAAAAAAAAATATATATATATATACGAGTACATATCGCACCCTTAGTAATATAAGGGCACAACTCAAAAAAGTAGATTTTTGACTACTCGCGTTTCAAGATTCTGGATTTCTACATTACAGATATTTTTTCATATAACATGCTTATTATTTAAGTTAGCCAACCGGTAAGCTAATTAACCGGTTAGTTAACTGGTTAGTTAACCGGTAGCAAATTTCATTTTGAGCTCTTAGCATTTAAAACCTCAGTTTGCAAAAAATTTGACTTGATTCCTTATATTACTGAGGGTGCGATATATACGCGTCGAATTGATAACCTCCTCCTCACGGTATAATTACTTACTTTACATAATTAAAGCGTCAATAGCCTAACGGCTAAGGACTTGTGATCGAGAGGTTGCAGGTTTGAACCCCACCCGTTACACTATTACAGTGAACCCACTCCAGAAACAAGCATATTTAGAGTTGGGTTAACAAGATTGCTAGTAATGTGATTTCTACCCACATTGAAATTTAAACAAAATATAGAGAAATTGTCTAAATAATAATAATAATATTCCACAACTTTCACACAACGCCATCTAGTCCCAAATTAAGCAGAGCTTGTGGTATGAGTACTAGACAACTGATAAACATACATATATATTTTTAAATACATACATATTATAGATAAATTACACCCAGACAAAGAACAAATGATCGTGCTCATCACACAAACATTTGTCCTGGGTGGGAATCGAACCCACGACCTTGCGCATAGCAGTCAGGGCCACTGACCACTATACCAACAGGCCTGGCAGAGTCGGCAGAGAATGTTTTTACCTACATTATATACTTTCTCAATACCATGGCTGCTACTAACCCTATTTATTTACGTAAGTGATTGTTTACCTCAAACACTAAACTGTCAATTGGAGCGGGCGACGTGACGTGACGTCACAGATAGCTTGGCAAGCGTGACACGCTCGCGTGACGATACGCGCGTGATTTACAACATGTTCGCCTGTTTGATTCACGTCAACCGCTAATCAGTTGGATACTGAGATAATGAGGTAGTAACGTGTAAGAGGATTGTGCAAATTGTTGTATTTGTTATTGCTCTTTTACTTATTAGTTAGAAAATTATTGCTATTTATTTTTCTAACAGCAGCTCAAACAAGTACAGGATCAGTTGACTGATACCAAGCTTGATCGAGCTATCTTGAATGCAACACAATTAATGAGATTATTATTAGTATATATTTAACATCAACACGTTTAAAAGTTGGCATGGTATCATATAATTAAGTACCTAAGAAAAGGAATTTCACCTGTATCGTGAGTGCATTTTACAAACACTGAGACCCAAAACAAGTTTTGTAAAATTTAGTCCCGGGGTGAGAATCGAACCCGCGACACGCAGGGTAGCAGCCAATTGCTCCACCACAGCGCCAACCATGTCGTCACAATTATTTAGCAAATCCCTTGAAATCGACTTTTAAGACACACAAATATTATATCAAAAAGTGACGCACCTCTACAAATATATCCGAAGGATATACCCAGAGGTTAATATAAAATAATGTCAGGTGAGTGACAGTTTGACAGCCCGATTAGCGGTTTCAATTTGGGCAGGGCACGTGGGCTTGAGGCAAGGCGACCTTATGCTCTAGGCGAGGCAAAGTGTCACGCTGAATCACGCTCCCACATATATTTTCGCGACCAACGACACCAAACGAAATCTAAATATTTCTCAGGCGTTTATTTTGTATGCCCTGCTGATGTTGAAAATTCTTATATTCCTGAGTAGTAATGTAGCGTTTAAAGTATACAACGTGTAACGGAAACCCCATATCTATCCAAAAGGGCTGAAGACAACATCTGGTATGGAGTCTCTATGCACGGTTTCAGCACAAAATAACTGACTCAAAGAATTGATACCAAATTATTGGTTTCATATATTTCTTGAATACCAATCATAACAAACATGTCACAGCACTACGAGGGTCAATAACTTTCCACGTCACTTGCCAATAACGTGATAATTCTTTTCGTTCTTCTTAATTTGAAAAATTCGGTCTCTGGTATCAGTGTATTGGAATTTGTAATAAGTTCTACACACGTAAACTTAGGATTACAAAACCCTTGCCATATCGTTTGTTATCATCCAAAGAAGCCTTGCACTTGGTATGTATATACCCTTTAAATTACACGTTGTATAAGAATTTTCAAATCAATTTTATAGAAACCAACCATATGCTTAGTTTTTTTCCGGGGGTCATTCATTCACGGTATCTCACTAGAACATTTCCGCAACCCCGGCAGCCATAAGCTCAGCTTAAGAATATTCTAATATTTTTTTAAATTACCTTTTTATTTTTAGGCGTTTAATACATTCTTGAAATAACTACCTTATAAAGAGGCAAAAATAAAGAAGATATAACTAAATACCTACAAACGGTACTTGTCTGGTTCATGTTTTACAAAACGTTATGATAATATAAAACATCCGCCAGAAGCTCATAAAAAAACTCATTACAAAACCGAATACGACTCAGCGGGAACGCTATGTTTACAACACCTAGTACTTCATGTAACAATGCTTATACTTTATTCGCCGCAAAAATATAAAAAAACACCTTCATTTAAGTATCTCAACAGCGTTTTAAAAAGATAAATAGGTACTTTAATCACCAATTAAGGGTATCACAATCAGCGTTAATACCGGGTCAGGATTTCCTCGATCAAACTAATGCGGACATTATGGCACAGCATTCCCTGTGGAGTACAACATTGAGACGAATATTAAAAATAATAAACCGCCTGTCGACTGTCGATTACCCAATTTTCAGTAAAAGCGAATTTTTCTCCCGCTCGACGTAATGACGCTAACTGAGTGTGCCGAGTAGCCCCAGGCTTTATTGCACCTTTTTAGTGGGAATGATGATAATTTCAGTATGAAGTGCTTTTTATTGCGCAATGAGAACTCGTGGTCTCGTTTTGCAGTTGTTACCTGAACGAATACTCGTTTCATCGTGTTTTTCCCGCGCAGTTTTCTTTAGCCTACGTGTTTTTCCAAGGTTTTAGCTATGTATCTACATACAAAATTTCATTTAGATCCGTTCAGTGGATTTCGCGTAAAATTGTGACAAACATCCATCCAACCATACTCACAAACTTTCGCATTTATAATATTAGTAGTAGGATTAATTAAGTAGTAAGATGGTATCAACATCACTTAATGTTATTTTCTGTGTAGAATATAACATGTTCATATAACTAGTTTAATCGTTATAAACACGTTTTATGTCTTGGCTGCCTCGCGATATATTTTTAATACAGCAATAAATTTCTAGAAAAGTGTGCGTGAAATAAATAAGAAAAGATATTCAGCTAATATCTAACTAAGTTAAGACTAGCTAACTTACTTAAAAATGAAAGTAAAAACTAAAACCCAACTACGACAAAAAATACCGAAAGGTATTAAAAAGATTTTAATATCAATCTCTGAATTACTAATGATATTGTCCGCTATAAGCAGCGGACAATTACGATGCTTCTAATGGGTTTATTCCACTTTATTTACATGATGGGTTCAAAGACGACCGCATATTTTGAATAATTTAACCTAGGTGAAATGAGGAGACTAAAAAGTCGACTGTTCACCTGGGTGAACAAACTGGAATAAATCTTCTAATGATACCTCATATGAAAAATAATTTGGGAGATATGAGGGAACAGAAGAACATAAATGCATAGGCTGCTAAATATATAACCCTCCTTTTAGTTTTGCCGTAGTCGGTTAAAAATGGTTTCCTTCCACACTGAACACAGTACAACATTGACAATTTAAAATGCGCCGTAATCACACTTATGAAGCTGATGAGCGACATGCCTTGTGACGTCAGTTGACACTTCGCAAGCTCACGCTAGTTGACGCTATCTTTTACACTAGGCTACAACTAGCAAATTTGCAACAATAATTTAATATTTGATTATTTCGAGTTTATAGTTTTACATACTTTTCATATATGTTTTTTGACAATGACAGTTTGAGTTTAGACAGTAGACAGCAAAACAGTTGTGCAGATGTTAATAATATATTCCTCAGGGGATTCCCCATTAACATCAACATAATTATGATAAGTACTTGCTGTGCCTGTACACAATAATTTGTAATACACGTCTCCTGCGGCTCCTCGCTAACTAGCTCCGCGATCGTCACCAGTTTGTCAGACTGTGGCTTTATGAGTCCAAGCCCTATCACACGCGCTCCGGAGTCAGTCAAGGATCAATTCTGGGACCACTTCTGTTTTTAATAATGGTTAACGACCTTCCATCAGTCATTCTTCACGCCAAAAGTCTGCTATATGCACATGATTTAAAGCTTTTTTCTGAAATCCACCTTGGGGCTGCAACGTGACCTAAATTTGATATTAGATTGGAGCCTAGGACAAATGTTTGTGTGATGAGCACGGTCATTTGTTCTTTGTCTGGGTGTAATTTATCTATAATATGTATGTATTTAGAAATATATATGTATGTTTATCAGTTGTCTAGTACCCATACCACAAGCTCTGCTTAGTTTGGGACTAGATGGCGTTGTGTGGAAAGTTGTGGAATATTATTATTATTATTTCCTTTATTACATTTTATATACATATTATTTACATTTTTAAATATTCCTATAAAAACAAAAAAACATTTAAAAATATAAAAAACAGTAGCCCACCGGTATCGGGAACAGGGTCCAAGCTACCGGTGGTCAGGGCTCTTGAGAGAGGAACCTCCTAACAATTCGCGCCGTGTCCAGAAGTACTGCTTTCTGGATCAAGCCCTTGATCCAGCTGCCCAACGAGAGCCTCTTAAGATGTTTGTCGAGGCTCTTGGCTATTATGCCATTGGCTGAGACGACTATCGGCACAATGATTGCTGTATCCACATCCCACATGTCAACAACCTCGTGAGCCAAGTCAAGATACTTAATTTGCTTATCTTTCTCGGCTTTTACGAGGTTCTCGTTATGAGGGACCGCTATATCAACAATCATTGTGCGACGCTCTAATCGGTCTATTACCACTATATCAGGCTTATTGGCAACAATAGTCCTGTCAGTGATGATAGACCGATCCCAGTACAGTGTAATACTGCCATTTTCGAGAACTGGGTCGGGCACATACCTATAGTACGGTACTTCTGATTCCACGACATTGTATTTAAGAGCAAGTTGCTGGTGAACAATCCTAGCTACAGGGTTGTGTCTATGTAAATAGTCTCCGTTAGCCAGACGAGAACAACCGGAGATAATGTGACGAATGGATTCTCCCGGTTTGTGACATGCCCGACATATGTCTACCGTACCATCCTTCACAATATATTTCCGATAGTTATTCGTCATCATAACTTCATCCATAATTGCACAGACAAAACCTTCGGTTTATTATTATTATTATTTCCTTTATTTCTAATTATACACATATAAATTACATTTTCAAATATTTCTATAAAACACAAAAAACATTTAAAAATATAAAAAATAGTAGCCCACCGGTATCGGGAACAGGGTCCAAGCTACCGGTGGTCAGGGCTCTAGAGAGAGGAACCTCCTAACGATACGCGCCGTGTCCAGGAGTACCGCTTTCTGAAGCAAGCCCTTGATCCAGCCGCCTAACGAGAGCCTCCTAAGGTGTTGGTCGAGGCTCTTGGCTATTAAGCCATTGGCTGAGATGACTATCGGTACAATGACTGCCGAGTTCACATCCCACATGTCGACAATCTCATGCGCCAAGTCAAGATATTTGATTTGCTTATCTTTCTCGGCTTTCACGAGGTTCTCGTCATGCGGGATGTTTATATCGACAATCATGGCACGCCTCTCGTTTCGGTCCACCACCACTATATCAGGCTTATTGGCTACAATAGTCCTATCAGTGATGATGGACCGATCCCCGTATAATGTGATAAGGCCATTATCGAGAACTGGGTCGGGCACATACCTATAGTACGGCACTTCCGATTCCACAAGAGAATATTTCAGAGCAAGTTGCTGATGTATAATCTTGGCTGCAAGGTTGTGCCTATGCAAGTATTCTCCATTAGCAAGACGAGAACAACCAGAGACAATATGACGGATTGATTCACCTGGACGGTGACATGCCCGACACATGTCAACCGTTATTATTATTATTTTTATCGTGGTAAAATTATCAAATAAGTCCTGCCACCCCGGGCAGGGCCGGAGGGACTGTCAGACTTTTACTGACTAAAATCCACGGTGTTCCTTCAATAACCCTTTACGTTCCGGGGTCACGGTAATGGGATAAGTCCCACGACCCCGGCAGGCTTCGGCCCTCTACAGAGGGGGGCCTCGTCATATTGCTGACGCTCTTTGAGGCGCGCGTGGAACACAACGCGCCGTCGACCCGGGCATGGTCCATGGTCGGACAGCGAGTTGCCCTTTACTCGCTGTCCGCATGCCCGCGCCTACGGTGGCCGGAGATCGTCGGCCGACGTTCGACGCCGTGGGCGTCTACCACTGCGGCTGGGCTGGAGGGAAGACGCCATCCTCTCCCTCACACGGCCCGCCTCCTCCTTCGATAGCATGACTGCTTCGCAGAATTAGACTGGAGCCTTAAGAACAAAATGGAATTTAACCCTGCCAAATGTTTTGTAATGACTTTTACTCGTGCACGTCATCCCGTCAACCTTGCATACAAAAATAACGACAGCACCATTACCAGAACAAGTACAATGAAGGATCTAGGTGTACATTTTGACAGCAAACTCACTTTCCATGATCACATATTATTAGTAGCAAATCATTTCAACGTTTAGGTTTCGTACTACACAATGTTAAGGACTTTAAGAACATAAGTGTTATAAGATCTATATTTAACGTACTAGTTCGCAGTAAGCTGGAGTCTAGCGCATGTGTCTGGAATCCTTTTGAAAAGAAATACACTTTAGTTTTAGAGAGGGTTCAGAAGGCTTATCTTAGGTACATTTATAAGCGTACTTTTGGTTTCTATCCCTTCTTGTATCCTTCTAACTTTCTCCTAGGCAGTTTAGGGTATAATTCTCTAGAAGTTAGACGGAAAATGATCAAATCATTAATATGTTTAAAAGATTTCGCGGAAAAACAGATGCTCCTGATCTCCATGACGAATCTGTTTGCTCCGATCTACTTTAACCGGAATAGGAGACACAGATTGTTCGCTGTGCCCAGGAGTCGTACCGTCGCTCGAGCCCAATCCCCTATTCCTCGCACACTATCCGCGCTCAACGTTCTCTTCGATGCCAAACCTGATTGTGATGTGTTTGCGGATGAATGGAAGAAGATCTTGTCTGTGTGCCTGGAGTACTGTGAGATGAGTGTATGACTGTTAAATGTTATTTTTATAATTTAATTCTAATATAATTTAAATAAAAACTTTTTACCAAAAAATTAAACTGACTCCCAAAAAACACTGCAAAGTGAAAAATAACTTTATTTTCGGTAGTCGGTGTCTTTAGTTTTGTATTTTCGTTTTTGGCACCGACTTCCAAAATTAAAGTTATTTTTCACTTTGCAGTGTTTTTTGAGAGTCGGTTTAATTTTTTGGTAAAAAGTTTTTATTTCACTCTTTTTAGTTGGTCTATTTTTAATTTACCTAGTTATAGGAGCCTAAATGTCAACTACTTATAACCTTTTACAAAATATTTCTTTCCCAATGCTGGGCCATTAATTGTTGAGGAGTTCTCCTGGTACTTCACCATCAGCTCTACATCACCATATGCATTGTGACGAGCATAAAGTGCTTAACATCCATATTCAAGTAATCGAATCTCAATCCACTCAATACTTATTATTGAACAGTTTCGGCGGCCATCTGTGGTCTTCATCATTTATTTATTTATTTATTAAAACTTTATGCAACACAAAATGTACAAAGGCGGACTTAATGCCATAGGCATTCTCTACCAGTCAACCATGGGTGGTGAAGAGATAACATGGCAGGTGCATAAAAAAAAATAAACTAAGTAGATAATATTTTCAACGTAAAAGTTTTATTACAAGTGTATATATACATATACTTCTAACTAGAATAAACTTACATACATATTTATCATAATACATACCAAAAATATATTATATATATATATAATAATAATAAAACGTTATAGAAAGTGGGTTCTGAAAACTCTGCTTCCACTATTTGTTAAGAAAATAATCCCGCAACTTTCTCTTAAATGCATATTGATTGGTGGCCGTCCTGATATCGAGAGGTAGTGCATTCCACAGAAGAATAGCCTGTATATAGAAGGAAGAATGAATAAAATCAGAAGTATGCGAAGGACAGAGTAAGAGAAGATTATTGGAAGAGCGCAGACTTTTAGCGTGTGAGGAACATAGAAATTGAAAATGAGAAATAAGGTAAGAGGGAGGGGTAGGAGAGTTCAGCAAAGAGAAAAGCGTAGTCAAAGCGCGCAAACTTCTTCTCTGGCGAATGGGCATCCATTTGAGCTCGGTCCTGTACCTCGATACGTGGTCATATTTTTTAAAATTAAATATGAACCGGATACAGTTGTTAAGGAGCCTATCGAGCTTATCCAACAAGACCGCATTCAAGTCAAAGTAGCACACGTCACCATAGTCGATAATAGGGAAAATTAAAGTTTGCACAAGCATTGTCTTGGTTTTTGCAGGTAAAAAGTTCCTCAGACGATACAGACATCGCAAAGTCCCGTTGACTCTTTGACTGACACCGCAGACCTGACTTTGCCAGCTAAGCATAGAGTCAAGACGCAAACCGAGATCTTTAATGCTAGAACTAATAGGCATGACGGCACCATTAAAAATGATTGGGGGGAGCGAACTTACTGTCAATCTACCGATCATACGCGAGCTTCCAATCACAATGGCCTGACACATTGAGGGGTTTACAGACACCCCAAATCTATCAGACCAGCTTTTGATAGCATCTAAATCTCGGTTTACATCTCCTATAGCGTCTGATAAACTTACCACCCGCGCAGATGCATACAACTGCAGATCATCAGCATAAAGATGATACGAACACCGAAGATAGAGAGTTATAAAGTTTATGAAGATTGAAAATAATAACGGAGAAAGAATACCGCCTTGTGGGACACCAGCATCCAAGTCACGCCAACTCGAAGAATTCTCATCGACACGAACCGACTGCTGACGTCCCCGAAGATAAGAAGAGAACCATTCCAGAGACTCAGAAGATACCATGAGATGTGACAGGATAGATAGGAGAATATCATGACTGACGGCATTAAAAGCATTGGAGAAATCAATAAGCACCAAAACAGTAACCTTTGTGTTCTCCATAGCCTCTCTAATGTCCCCAGTCACTTTAAGGAGAGCGGAAGCCGTACTGTGGCCTGGTCTAAATCCAGACTGGAATGGACTAACAAGATTGTTCTGGTGAACAAATCCAGAAAACTGTCTATGGACGCAGGCCTCTAGTACTTTGGACAGGAAAGGAAGAATGGAAATTGGTCGAAAATGGATAGGCAAGGAGGGATTGGGTATTTTAGGAAGTGGACGAACGTAATCATCAGTTCCACTTCCTCAAATGGTACTTTTTGAGAGCAACTGCACAAGTTACTATAATAAATACCCAAAACGTCATAGGTGTGCCTATAATATTTGAAGAGTTCCCTCGATTTCTCCAGGAGCGCATCATCAGATCCTGACTTTTATGAAAATGGGACTAATTTCAAAGTATACCCTTTCAATCAAAAAAAGAATTTTCCAAATCGGTTCAGCCGTCTTCGAGTAATCGGTGATCATACGTAATAAAAAAAAAATACGCGTCGAATTGATAACCTCCTCTTTTTGTCGTCGGTTGAAAATAAGTCTTCAAATAATGTAATTGGCCTTTGGCCGTGTTATTTTGAAGTGAATAAATAAAAATAAATGTGTAACGTGTGTTTGGCACAAGTATTAAGTATTGCCTTCTATATAAAATAGACTGGTCGAACTTCTTTTTTCATAAATAAATTGAAGATTTGTTGAGGCATTGTTTAATTATTTATTTACACTTCATGCACATACATATGTACCTACCAGTCAACCACGAGTGGTGAAGAGATAGTGTCAGACGTACAATACGTACGTGAGAAGTGATAATATACTTTATAAATATATATAATACTAGCTTTTGCCCGCGACTTCGTTCGCGTGGGAGGTTTTTCCCGCGTAAATTCCGATCCCGTGGGAATTCCGGGATAAAAAGTAGCCTATGTGTTATTCCAGGAAGTCAACTATCCACTCACCAAATTTCATTCAGATCCGTTCAGTAGTTTTTGCGTGAAAGAGTAACAAACATCCATCCATCCTCACAAACTTTCGCATTTATAATATTAGTAGGATTAGTAGGATTACACATGAAAATAACTTTTAAGTAACCTGCTTCTTACCTATTTTTGTTTAAACATACACACACACACCACAACTGGAATTTTTACTCTACCTTGCATCTTTAGAGACACCCAGACCCGGAACAAACCTGCGGCATGCAGTGAAGGAGCCAATTGCTAAACAACTGAGCCAAGCATGTCATCGTACTTTATTTTGTGTGTCATGCCATTTTCTTTAAGATTGGGTCATCCTAATCTTAAAAAGAGGTTTTATTCGATGTAGGCTCTTTTCCACAAAAGAGCATACATTGATTTTTTTAAAAGAAAACTAACTATTTGGATAGAATTCACATTTCTAGTAATCTTATTAACCCCTCCAACTAAGCTAAATGTGCTTGGTGGGGTTCGAACCCACGGCCTCACGACCCTTAGCCATTAGGCTATTGACACTTTAATAATGAAAAATGGCTTTGGTTTTGCTATAGAAGATGAAAATACTCTGACTATCTTATTCGAACCGTAAAGATTAACGTTTTACTTTATTCGTTGGAGCAGATTTTTCGCCATTTAGTAATTCGATTATAGATTTAATAACACTATGTACGAGTTACCTACTATTATAAGCCAGATCAACATAAATAAAATAAAATTCACGAAATCAAATACAATTTTAATCTTTACATGCGCTGAATGCTTAACAAGGGTTTAAACTGGAACCGTATATTTGCAAAAATTATTTCAGTAGCAATTTTCAATTGCATTCATATTTACATGGAATACTTGCATCAAATATGCAAGTATTCCATGTAAATATTGTCACGCCAATCGCTTAGCGAAGTACGTCGAGAAACTTCGACAGAAATCTAGAATGTTCGAGACACTAACGCCATCTAGCGGCGAGTACCTGAGTATATCGAGAAAGTTCGACTGACTTCAAATACGTTCGAGACACTAACGCCATCTAGCGGCGAGTACCAGTACTGTGTATCTTAAGTAGCTTCTGGAATATTCATGGCAGTATAGGCAGTGAGTCGATTGGACAAGAATGTTCTAGAACACAGATCGGGGTATAAATAGATCGCAAAGGAACGCGGATATTCAGTCTTATTTCAAGATACGAGGCGATATAATTAAAGCTTTACAAGTGAATTTCGGTGCGATGAGTGACAAGTATTGTACTGTGAATAACTGTGTTAATTTTTATTTGGTGTTTATTTAAGTAAAGTGTTAATTTTGGTTTAATTGGTGTAAATTATTTCTATCCCGAACCCTCCTCCCTCCAGCCCAGCCGCAGTGGTAGACGCCCACGGCGTCGGACGTCGGCCGACGATCTCCGGCCACCGTAGGCGCGGTCATGCGGACAGCGAGTAAAGGGCAACTCGCTGTCCGACCATGGACCATGCCCGGGTCGACGGCGCGTCGTGTTCCACGCGCGCCTCAAAGAGCGTCAGCAATATGACGAGGCCCCCCCGTAGAGGGCCGAAGCCTGCCGGGGTCGTGGGACTCATCCCGTTACCGTGACCCCGGTACGTAAAGGGTTATTGAAGGAACACCGTGGATTTTAGTCAGTAAAAGTCTGACAGTCCCTCCCACCCTGCCCGGAGTGGGAGGACTTATTTGATAATTTTACCACGTTAAAAAAAAAAAAAAAAAAAAAAAAAAAAGCTCGTAACAATATGAATAGAGCAAATAGAGCTGCAAACCACAAATAGAGCTAACATTAAATAAGAACAATACAGTATTTTTCATGTCTGGAGGAACTCTTTGCTAAATAATAACAGCAGCGTGGTTCTATCTTCAAGGTTAAGCAATCCTTGTCGAGGTCAGTTTGTGGATGGGTGGCTATCTTAATCTATCGAGTTTCCTCCGTGAAAACACGTCAAGCTGTTGGTCTCGGCAGTCATTTGAACATCTTTGACGGTCGTTACGGGTAGAAGCTAGAAAATCTAACACTGGTTGCCAAGAGGAATCGTGTTTCTCAGCTACTGGGTTGTCGAGGCCAGATAGACGGTTGCTCCATGTAAAACATTAGTACAGCTGTGTTATTCTATAAGCCTCATTTTAAACTTCGAATCTGAATCCGCTGTGAGTTTATTGATTGGCATTCTAAAAACTCGGTTGTTAGCTCGAATTTACACTAGCGCTACCCTTGCGAGCGTGTCAGCGAGTTGAACTAAAGATTTTGACAGATAAAGTATGAGATGACGTGAGAAGTGGTATTCGGTAAGGTAATTCCTCCGTCACTTCGACGCTGTTTACAGAATGCAAAATCAAGGTCACTTTGAACCATAAGCGAAGTGACAGTGAATAGCTATGTGAGATGCGAGTTGTTGTTCGAATTTTACAGAATCGACGTACTGAGCTGCGTCCGGTAAGACAAAACCGTACTACCCAACGTAGTCGAGAAAAAGCTAGTCGATTCATATAAATTCACATAGAAACTTTGCCTATTATCTAACACATATATTCAACATTGACTAAAAACAATACCTTTTTTTTAAGTATGGGAAATTATCCTATGACTGCCTCCCGACCAGGGCAAAGCGGGAGGGTGTGTCAGACTTTTACTGACTAAAACCCATCCGTGTTTTATCATATGCCCTTCGTGTTCCGAGGCCGCGGTAACTCTTTCGAACAATTTCGCAACCCCGGCAGGCAACGGCCCCCTTGTGAGCCCCGACAATTTTTGCTGCGCGCGTGGAACATGACGCGCCGTCTACACGGGCCTGGTTTCAGTCGGGCGGCGAGCTACCCATTGCCTACCAATACCTACAGTATTTTTCATCCCTTGCCAATTTTTACGAACCAAATTAATGTGTAATAAAAAACTAAACCAACTTTGCCACTCAAAACTAGTTTTAGTAATTATATTCATCACAAATAAACAGCGATTCAAATTTTTAGTGACAATTATTCCGATAACACACCAACACCGCATCAGTGACGTGAGGTACGTCAGATGACGTCACATGACATGACAGCGCGTCAGGCGTGTCATTGCAAGCCTCGTCCACGTCAGCGGATAATGTCCGCCGTGATTACGACCGTGGTACAACACTAGCTTTGTCATCCCAGCTTATTATTATTCATGCACCAGACGGTGCTTCGATTAGCTAATTAGAAGTCATCGGGCAAAGTGCTCGGATTTAGATAATGGTGGCAGTTAATTTATGTAGTGTTATACTGTAAGCTTTGGTTAATAAATGATAATATTGCTGTCATGACTCGTTGATGACCGTAATGTTTTATAATTAGTTCGTATTCTGGTATTCTGAATGGTAGAGACTGTATAACATTGAGCTTTCCACTGATACGTATTAATAAGAATACGTGTTAATAAGCTTCATATTTCGACAGAAATTCCTACACTGAATATTTATGTTATGTTATAAATGTTAATAGCTTAACTGATTATTATTTTTAATTGTATTATCTTACTTTTTCTTACTTACTTAATATTATGAATTTGAAAGTTTGTCTGGATGGGTGCATGGATGTTACCTATTCTTTTACGCAAAAAATGCAGAACGGATTACGATGAAAGTTTACATTCATCTGGAGTTTCACTGGAATACCCTATACGCGATACAAACTTAAAATATTGGGATACATAATTTTCGTATATTTATCCTCAAATTAACGCGGGTGAAACCGTGGTATTTGATTGATTATGATTCAACTCAGGCAGCAATATTATTGTAGTGAACGCTATGTACGCTTTAATTTCCCTTTTAGCCCTTACGTTACGTAGTATATGGAAAGGATATCAATCCAGACAATGACTGAGATCCTTTCCATATACCTAAAACGTATGCCTACTTAATTGACTATACCTACTTAATTTAAATAAATAAACAAAACAATACTACGCCGACTACGGATATATCCGTATTCCGTATATGGTTTCTATGCAGGACGCCGAAATACGGATATAGTACTTACGCGTAGAAGTTCATTCATTCAATGTACAGTAACTGGCCTCACCAATAGAGTATTTTACTATAGGATGGCATCTCAAATAAAACAAGCATTAATAAAAGAGTAACTTTGTTGACTCTAAGTAAAAAAAAAAAAACTAAAAAAAAATTTTTTTTGCAAAAAATAGAACCGACTTCCATATCAAAGCACTACAAAGCCAAAAATAACTTTAATTTCGGAAGGCGGTGTGAAAAAAAAGAAAATCCATAACCAATAACACCGACTACCGAAATTAAAGTTATTTTTGACTTTGTAGTGCTTTGATATGGAAGTCGGTTCTATTTTTTGCAAAAAAAAAATTTTTCATGCTTTTTAGTGGGTCGGCTTGTAATTTATCTAGTTACAAAAGCCATAATGTCAACAACTTATCACCTTTTACAAAATATTGCTTTTCCCGATGCATAGCCGTTAATTTTTATGGAGTTCTCCTGGTACTTGACCATCAGCTCTACATCACCATAATTATGTATTGTGACGAGCATAAAGTGTTTAACATCCGTACTCAAGTAATCGAATCGCAATCCACGAAATACTTTTTATTGAGTAGGATCCCATCATCAGATCCTGATTTCGTAACAATGGGACCAACTAGAGAGTATACCCTTTCAAATTCAAAAAGAATTTTTCAAATCGGTCTAGCTGTCTCCGAGTTATGAGGTAACATACATAAAAAAATAATAAAAAAAATAGTTCAAGACGAATTGAGAACCTCCTTTTTTTGAAGTCGGTTAATAAGTTAAATACACTATGTAATATATAATATATATTACATAATGTCTGCATTCAATGAGTTACTAAAAGATTTTTACTATTACTACAAACAGTACTAAATGCAAAGTTCTTTCGAATCAACAATTGAATCTTGTTTTTTTTTATTGATAATATGCTCGCGTTTGACCACCATCTCACCTGATAGTAAGTGATCTTATTCAGTTATAAAGATCTTGACATACTTACGTAGATTCACGACAATCATACATTCTAACACCACATCATTTTCATCCGCTTAGCCTTTTCCCAACTATGTTATTATTATTATTATTTATTAATGTAGGGAAAATTAACAGTTGCGTATTAAAAAATAACAAAAATGTCTTAAACTATAAACTTATCTAATACACAACCCACAACATTTTCCTCAGATTACTGTAAAAATTTAAATCAATTTGTGAGCAGACATTTGCAGAATTGTTCAACCACGCTATTAATTATTACAATAAACAAACCTTAGCCTAATACATAAAATTTAAGCCATTGTACTAACAATAGTTTCTTATTTTGTGTATGAGTGTGTAGTTGTGTATGTTTACTAACAAAACAATCTGATGATGCGATTTAGAAATAACTAATTATTATTATTGAGACTAATATAAAATAACCAAACAAAACTGATATAAAAATTAAACTTCCGGAACATTTTCCGGAACATGGTCAGTGGCCCTGACTGCTATGCGCAAGGTCGTGGGTTCGATTCCCACCTAGGACAAATGTTTGTGTGATGAGCACGATCATTTGTTCTTTGTCTGGGTGTAATTTATCTATAATATGTATGTATTTAGAAATATATATGTATGTTTACCAGTTGTCTAGTACTCATACCACAAGCTCTGCTTAGTTTGGGACTAGATGGCGTTGTGTGAAAGTTGTGGAATATTATTATTATTATTATTATTCTGCCGATCCTTAAGTATTTTAATGATACTATTTTTAGAACTAGTTTTACTGAGATGTAAAATGTCGATTGCACTAAAATGTTCATTGTATGTATAAACCAAACGATGCAGCGGCGAGCGATCACCAGAATTTGTTCTGCGAAGGCTGGTGGCAAATAGATGTCTCGTGCGCACTGCTCGCCCCTGCACTGAGCGAGGGATCAGGTAGCTCAAGCGATTAATTCTTAGGGTTAGGTTCAGATTACAGTCTAACCAGGTGCAGCTGAGTATTAGTGTTTTACATGAAGCAACTGCCTATCTGACCTCCACAACCAAGAAGCTGGGTGACAAAATACTCCTTTTCTAGAACAAAATCAAATCTATCGGCTTTGACTACCCGAAACGACTGTCAAAATTGTCCAAATGACAGCCGGGACCAACGCCTAAGGCTGCGTTTCCACCAGAGATGTGCGAGGATGCGTAGCGAGGGATGTGTTTGTAAAGAACCAATAGAATCGCTTCATTTACCTCGCCTCGGTCAGCACAGCTCTGGTGGAAACGGCTCAGCGGAGCTAGATTTTGCGCATACTAAACAAGCGAGGGATGTGTGCGAGGGATGCGTGCGAGAGATGTGTTGCGAGGGATGTGTTGCGAGGGATGTGTTGCGAGAAATGTGTGTTGAGAAGGATGTGCGCATTCTCACAGCTCCGCTATACATCCTCGTAGGCACATTTTCATCGCACAGCTTTGGTGGAAACGCCCACACATTTTCACAGCACAGCTAGACATCCTCGCACGACACATTTCCATCGCACATCTCTGGTGGAAACGCACCCTTAACGTGCTTCCCTCGGCACGGGGGTATCTCACGGCTATCTACCAAACTCCGGGCTACTATATATCCGGGCCTAGGCTCATAGGCGACAAGGTACTATCGGGCAAGCTTCATAGTCTGGCTCATCGGCGAACCGTTGCTTGCCTGTCGGTTTTCTATAGATTGTACTTCGGGGAGTGTGCGCAGGAGCTCCATGACCTGATTCCTCCATCTCCATTTTACTACCGGTCTACCAGACGCACGGCTGGGTACCATCCACACTTGGTTGATATACCGTCTTGTCGTACCAAGCGCTTCTCCTCCACATTTATTTTGCACACAGCCAAGTTGTGGAATTCTCTGCCGGCTTCTGTGTTCTCTGCCACTTATGACCTTTCAGCCTTTAAAGCAAAAGTAAATAGATATCTTCTGGGCCCGCTCGGCACATCGTAGACCTCATCTATCGCTTACCATCAGGCGAGATCGAGGTCAAGAGCAATACATTCAACAAATCATGTCATCAAATCCAAAACTGAACAGACAATATCTCCGAAACAAATCAAACAAATGCAATCCAACCCTTCTAGCTGTGATAGATACCATATTCGAAAACCTCACACATCAAATCCTGCAGGTCACGTTATGAATACTGTATGCGGCGCGCAAAGACTCAAATTCCGCATCCGTGGTTGTGTATAAGCTTGTTTGGCCTAGATCGAGGCCGACACGTGCGGCGGACTCGCGAGGCCTTTGTGTCAGGCCCAGCAGGCCACTGTAAAGGGAAGGGCAGAAGAATATTGTCTTGGACAAGCTAGGAGTGTCTGTCAATAAATTATGTGCACAGATGTGATGGGGAAGAGCATTACAATAGCGAGAGGTTTGTTAGTTGCACTGCAGATTAGGTATTTTTGAGTTAGATCAGTTAGAAAATAAATAAAGTTAACGCCATTTAAAACTTATTAGCTTCTGCCCGTGGCTTCGCTCACTTGATAAGTTTTTTCAGCAATAAATAATAATATAGCCCACGTCACTCAGTGATAACGTAGTATTTTAAGTGCCATGATCAGTTTTGAAGATCATATCTTTCATAAAAACTCACTCGAAAACTTTAATATTTTTTTTCTTTTGAAAAGAGAACTAACAATATGGGTAGAATGCACATTACTAGCTACGGCAATAGTGTATCATTCTACAATTGTTTTAAGTCTACTGCTAAATCCTAGGATTTTCATTTCGCGAATTCCCAGTGTGGTCCCTCAGTTCACACGCACATTAATGGGAGGGCTTGAACCTGCAACCTCTCGCTCGCATGCTGTCGCTTCGCTTGTTTGTTAGTTTGTTGCACTGGAGATTAAGTATTCATGAGCTAAGTCAGTTAGAACAGAAATAAAATTAAAGCAATTTAAAACTGACTAGCTTATGGCCGATGCTTGGCTAATTTGAATAGTTTTTTCAGCGATAAATATAGCCTGTGTCACTCAGAGATAACGTAGCATTTTACTGCTAAATGTTTTTTTTTTTTCAATCTCATGATTAGTTTCGAAGATTTACCTACGTAAAAAAATTTTTGGTAAAATATAAATGCCCAGTTCTTTAAGGTAGAGACAGTAATTAAACCTACATTAAATCATTTTTTTTTCGTTAACTTTACAATGACTACAATTTATCTTACACTAGGGTCTTCTTTTAAGTTTGACTTCTTTTAAACCTGTGCTAGGAGGCCCTGCTCTTCTAAAGCTTTAAAAAACAGGTATTTTTATGTCGGTTACATTATTATCATCAATGATTAATTCTTCCAAGGAACTCTTCATTGATTACGGTTTCACTATCAAAGGTTTACAAAACAGTTAGAGGAAGAAATTTCAGGTAAATTCTTGTTCGCAATTCATTTAGAGTTAGTTTTCTGTGCCTTACTATGTTATACCACTCACTACGATGCACAACAGGAATTATTCTCTTTGCCGACTATTTAAATGCCTGCGTTTACCCGCCAAATTATCAATGCGAAAGCGCGTACGTGTTGGCAATGGGAATGGACTGGAAATTGTGCGGCTGACGTGTGGGCTTTGCATAAGAGGACGCCTCTTGTGGCTAGTAATTTGGACACGTCATGGGAATAAGCAAAAATTACCCCTAAGTAAAAATTGTTTATAGGCCAATACAATTATGTTGGGGCATCCAGGATTATTCGGGGACTGTGTTGAAGAGTATTTAAGTGCTCCCGCAATTCCCGGTCGCAAGGCTGTAACGGATCGCGGTTACAGCTTTGACAGTTAGTATTTGACAGACCCCTTAGCCCGCCCCAGGGTGGAATATATCCATGAGGAATTCCATATCGAACAAAAAATAACTCATAAATACTACAGCATTAATGGAAGGAAGCTTCTAAGCAATAACAATGACAGACCCCTTAGCCCGCCCTAGGGTGGAATATATCCATGAGAAATTCCATATCGAGCAAAAAATAACTCATAAATACTACAGCATTAATGGAAGGAAGCCTCTTAGCAATAACTGAAACAAAGCTTAGAATGAATACAACACCTTCGGTGAGACAAAAAAATACAAAAAATTAATCCGCCATGTATCCTGGCACTACTAAACTTACTGACTTAAAAGTTGAAAGTTTTCTAAAACCCCAACACTTTTTACCCTTAAAATATTCCATACACCAAAAACAAAACCAACATATTAATCTACGCCAAACTATTCAAAATCCAAAACAATATCGTGCAGAATATAATGTAACATTCCCATGCTATGCTATCGAATGTTTAATGCACGTTCGACACGATTCCGATGATTTATGCACGCAGATCGGCGCAAATATACTAGTAGCGCATCCCAAAAGATTCACGTGTTAAGTTAATATTCGTTTAACGGAAACCGTGCCATCGTTCCTTGTTGAGTTTAATAAGGATTTGGTAATTATTTTTTGGCAAAGACGGCAGTTGGGACTTAATGCCACTGGCATTCTCTACCAGTCAACCATGCGTGGTGAAGAAATAGCGTGGGATTATTGTAGTGAAATCTATGTACGCTTTTATTTTTCCTTAGCCCTGTTATAATTGAGACCGTTTCCATTTTAAAAAAAAACGTATGTGATGTAGCTGTACCTACTTAATTTAAATATTATTTATTTTTTTAAGTATTTAGACAGATTATACAGATTTTTCTAAGTATCAATACTATTACAAGACGATAGTTGCGAGACATAAGAAACTTGAGTGAATATAAATGATCTTTGTTTTGCAAATTGGTTATTAAATAACACTTTTATACGTCATATTTTTCGTAAATTTAAAAGTCCATACAATCTATACTGGTTAAATTATATGAGGACATTGTAGGTTACCGACTGACGCGATCTTTTGAGGAAAGATGCTCACAGATTTGAGTGGGCCTGTCTATACAGTGCAAGCATTTGTCAGATGTCGTATAGCTCAACTTAGAACAAGGAGCTTAACGATTTGACGAACAATACCAAGATAAGGACGTTTGGGTAGGTCGCTAAAATTACTAAAACTGACAGACAATTATGTTTAACTCGAATAAAACAACCTACATATACAGTTCACATATTCACAATAGTTTATTTAGATTATGAGACTGAAATTGCCTTTTACCACGTTCGCTGACAGTACGTCGTTATGACAGTACGTCGAGGGACGGGCCACTTATTTTTAAGAGTACGTCGTGGAAAATTGTACTGTCATAATGTGGTGTCAGGGTAAGTGCTCACTGTCAGCGAACGTGTTAAGGAAAGAACCACACAGAATTCAGTATGCGCGTCCTGTCAGTGCAAGCCTTTGTTAGTAAGTCTGTAAGCTCAACTTGGAATACTAAGGACTATTATAGTACTTAGTAGTAGTGTAATGATGGTGATAAAGTAAGACACAAACTTGTCTTAATTGATCTGCTTAGCCTTTCCTAACTTAGAATTACATAGGTATACGTATGTATACCAATCATAGCGTCATCGATGTTAGAATAAAGTCGAAAGTGTTATTAAACTTGATCACGAGAAAACAGCGATTTTGTGAAAGGAATACCATGTTCCTTTCACAAAATCGCTGTTTTTTCGTGATCAAGATTCATTTAATTTTTTTATATCTCGTTTGATTTTCGATCGTCTATATTTCCGTATACTTTCGATAAACCGTTTCAAGCATTAATTACATAGACGAATATAACATGCTAATTATATTAGTAAGTTAAATGTTTATTTTTAAACCGGTCTAAATTAAACCTTATCTACATGACAAATACGTATCACAAGGATATTTCTTTTATAAACAAATCCATTATAATGCTATATCTCTAAACAATAACAGCATAGCAGCGATATTGTAAATTCCCGCGGGTGCGGTCGAGTGTAAAAGCCATAAGTCAAAGCTCGCGAGCGACGTCACGGACAAAACCTATGCGAGGACACTATGACACTACATACAAGTGAACTCGAATATATTACGTGATTTGTGGGAGAGTTGACACCATGTGTAATGGTCCTTGCAGTTTGGCTGCATTGCTACTCATGGCGTTTGCCTGAGTTGATATTTATTTAATAATGTACACACATAACACATAAAAGAAAAAAAAAAAAACGAAAATAGACTAGAGCACAAAGATATGCCGTTTATTTCTTAACATATTTCTTCGAGTACACCTGCGACAGGAGAGTTGAATAAGGGATGATAGATACAGTTTGCATTTAAATACTTACAACGGTAATTCAAACATACTTAAAAATATATAAAGATACAAAAAATAACAAATAATTATATATGGACATATGTACAGGTAAAATATATTATATTAATACTATAAAAACACCTATAATATATAAAATTACGGGATTCTAGAGAGGTGAAAGATCTTTGACTAGCTTTTTGGAAATATGTATATTTTCAGCATCGCGGATTTTAAGTGCACGTAAGTCCACAGTCGTACTGCATTAAAGCAGGGGTGGGAATAAAATGCAATGCGTTCCTATTTGGTAAAGTGAAATCATACTCATACTTTGATAAGACATCAAGACAAGACAGGTTTATGTTGTTTTGTAAGGGGTAGCCCTATATAATTATGTAATAGTATCTACTTGAAATTAGCACGGGTTGCCAAGGAAACACATATTTGGATTTGCCTATCAAACCATACTCTTGGCTTATGTGAATTTATGTGTGTGTATATTATGTTACCGAAAATTTATTTAATATACAGTGAATTTTGAAACTAGATAAAACGATATTTTACCAAACTGATTCTTATACAACGTGTAATTTAAAGGGTATATACATACCAAGTGCATGGCTTCTTTGGATGATAACAAACGATACAAGGAAGATACAAGGGTTTTGTAATCCTAAGTCTACGTAAGTAGATCTTATTACAAATTCCAATACACTGATACCAGAGACCGAATTTTTCAAATTAAGAAGAATGAAAGGAATTATCGTGTTATTGCTAAGTGACGTGGAAAGTTATTGACCCTCGTAGTGCTGTGACCCGTTTGTTATGATTGGATCATTGATCACAAGAAATATATGAAACCAATAATTTGGTATCAATTCTTTGAGTCAGTTATTTTGTGATGAAACTGTGCATAGAGACTCCATACCAGATGTTGTCTTCAGCCCTTTTGGATAGATATGGGGTTTCCGTTACACGTTGTATAACTAGGTATGTTGTGAAGAAACCTGTATTACAAAAACCCTGGAGAGTATCGTTTAAACCTGCTTTGTTCTTCTCCCAGACGAACCCTAGAGAAATATTCAACTGTCTTGGATTTCACAACGGAATTTAGCTGAAAGAAAACAGCAGAGGAGTGAAAATGTTTAATTTCCTCTTTGCTGATAGATGATAGGTACATGCTATCATTAAACGGAATTTCATGATAATCCTATTTTCCCATACCAACCCAACGAGCACATTAGTGGAAATAGGAGCCTTTTTTTTTTTGGGGTGGGAAAATCATCGAATGACTTCTTCCGCTCTGGGTCAAGCGGAAGGGTGTGTCAGATTTCTACTGACTAAAAACCCACCCTGTTCCTTCGGCTGCCCTAAATTTCCGGGGCCGCGGTAACTCGGCAGAACTTTCCCGCAAAACCCCGGCAGGCAATGGCCCTATGAGGCCCCGTCGCTGGTGTTGACAGCTCTTTGAGGCGCGCGTGGAACACGACGCGCTGCCGACACGGGCCTGGTCCTTACCGGATGGTGAGCGACCCCTGCTCGCCATCCGCAGGCCCGCGCCTACGGTGGCCGGAAATCGGCTCGCGATCCCCGACGCCCGGGGCGTGTCCCACGGCGGCTGGGGCGCGAGAAAGAGAGTTGCCTCTCCCTCGCGCGTTCGGCCTCCTCCTTCGCTAGCATGACTGCTTCGCAGAAGGAGGCGACCGCATCCCATTCCCTCTCGCTCCGCACCATAGTCTGAACCAGAGCAGGGCGCGAGAGTTCGCCGCCGCCGACCGCCTCTACGAGGACACGACGTTGCTCCGCCCAAGCAGGGCACACCTCCACCGTATGCTCCACCGTGTCCTCCAGGAAATAGGAGCCTAGTTTGTTACTTTCGGCCGTAAAATAGTGGTTTAAGGGTTTAACAGGCAGTTCAAAGTTGCATATCTGCATCCGTAAACGTCTATAGCTATAAAAGTTACTTAAAGTGCTACAAGCTTATCAAATACTACCCTAGGCTTTACAGTAGTTCACTTTAAAACTCATTTACCACTTACACCTCAATATGAGAATTACGAAAGTCATTCTGCCACTTACAGCTGTACAGTTGTTTCCATTGTAACTGTTATAGATAACATTACTACAAAAAGGAGTTAATTGTAGACTGTTTGCAGCACCTGTACAGGAGTTATAGTAGCCACTATTATACTACTACAAGTTTCATTATAGAAATAATAGATGCTCGTATGTATACTATAGTTACAAAAAATTCATCAGTGTAACTAAAAACTACATTAAATATCCTAAAAAGAAACAAAAACTGCCTTTAGTAATACAATACTCATAACTTCTTCCTTACAGGATCAATCCATTCGCCATTTTTTACCGTCGCTTTTGTAAATATTAAAAAAAAAAATGAATGGTAAACGATGGAAATTAATAAAGAAAAGTGGAGGTTATCGCAGGAAAGTACGCAAGGTTTATGAAAACCTCCTAAAATCGTCAAACATGGCTGAACATTCCAGTGAATCTGCTAATCATCTAATATAAAAATATAAACGTTCTCATCATCATTAGGCAATATCTTTTCAATCGGAATATTGTCTTCATTTGACAATTTTTTTTTATTCTGATCTAGCGATATTTCCCATCCTGAAGGGCAGATTGACAGCTCTTCCTTGACTGCATAGTTTTAACTATTTTAAAAGGCATTCTGTAATAAAACAATAATAGGTAGTTAATTGAAATGTTTAAATTTCATATTATGGTATAAGTAGGTATAACTAAACCATAAAGTAACTGGATCTTATTTCTACCGACAACAAAATAATGTAAACTATTATTGAGACGTTTGATGATTATCTATTTGAAAAATAACCTGTATCATGTTTATGTAGAAATATCGGGTGTAAATTCAAGTATCGTAATTAAAACACCGTAATCTTGGATTTGTTTTTAAAGTTGAGAAGCGTACAATGTCTATGTTAAGTGAACGTTTTTAAGGGTAGACCACGGATCTCCAAAATGGAAACCATTCGAATAAGTACGTAACTAGATCTTATAATCACAAAAACAGGAAAATAGGAGCTTTTTGTGGCTGTGAATTGCACTAGGGGAACAAAAATCACTGGAAGTATTAGAAGGGTGAAAATTAGCGCTATGATTCTCAAAAGGGAATTATTAGAGCTAAAACTGCACAAAATCATGGCGTCATTGTAATGTAGTCATACATTGCAACGACGCCATGATTTTTTAAGATAACTTATAATTCACTTGCAAAATTGAGTTGATATACATTGGTTTTTCAGTTAAATGTGCATTAAATGTACCCGTAAACAATCAGCCACTTGCGAAATAGTAAGTTATCGACACGTAAAAATACGGAAATAAAATTTATTCTGTATAACAAATAAAAAATATCACATATCTTTTGTTATTTTTTTAAATATCATAAAAGCGCGTTAAAATTACTCGAAAATTATCTTATATATCTACAGTAAACTGAAACTTTGAAGTATCTTTATATATCTTGTTAATACAGAATACAAACTTTTACTTAAGTACTTTTGTTTTATTTTCATGATGGCGACGAAAACACTTTACCAAAATATTACAAATAATGTCAATTGAAGATATACAATAAAGAACTAATAATCAATTCATTCGTTCAAAGTAGTTCAAAATCATTCAAAAGTAGCGCTACAAGAGCTTTAGTATAGCGTTAATAAATCGTTATAGCTATTGAGAAACCTTTATGCAACCATTGTGCAGGTTAAATAGAACTTTAGGCTGCATAAAATGGCCCAAATAGTGCTAAAGCGGCTGCTTTAAGTCTGTAGTAGAGGCTCTAGCGCTTACGTCTAATACCATAAGTAATAATCGGATACGCTCCAAAGCACTAATGCAGCCCATTTGTGCTAGTTGGGAAGTTAATCCTATGGGTCTTTTTCCTAGCAATGTCGTAAATAGCCATAACGTTCTTGAAAATTGGTCAACTTCACCCTGCTTTAATCACGAAAACCCTCGTCCTGCAGAAAATCAGGCACTAGTTTTCGGGCATTTTTGCTAAACTGGGCTTCTTTTAATAATAAGTAATTTTAATTTAAAAAAATTATAACAATTTTCTTTAATTTAAATTATATATTTTATATATTGTTAAATACCTGCTGTTCGTAAAAATAAACGCTATTTCTTTTCGCGTTTATATTTGCCACTAACATTTTCTCGGCGCCGGTAACGCGGCAGATCAGGCTGCATCCCTAAATGTGCTGCACCCTGGGCCTAGGCACCGCTAATAACACTATATTTACGGTAATGTTTCCAAAGGTCACAGAAATATTGTTTAAACTAAATCCCCCAGCATCGCATCGTTCCCCGCACGTCTAATACACATAATTATCGCTACCCATAGCCGGCTTAGTTAGCGTTGACACGAGAACCCGCGCGCCCTCTAACCTCATTATTGACGTAACTCAATCCTCCGCCGTGTGGCACTCCTTCTGTACTTAGTCACCGTAAATTATTGTCAAATAACTATTAAGTAACGATAAACGTTGTCTTGTTGGTAACACGGTTGCGTTGGCGAAATTGGGGTGACATTTTTGGTAACCAGTAAATATAGGTTATATCTTACCCTAGTTAGTTTGCAACACTTTTAGGCTTGGCAAAATTTAATGAACTTCAATTTTTGTTAAACAAATGGCTTAAAACCGTATAAAATAGAGAAAATAGAGGTCCATGCTTTGCAGTAGAACTACATAAATTCATAATAAAATAGTGAAAGAGTTAAGATGTGGCCGAGAGTTTAAAGCTCGACTAGCGAGTTGAAGGTTGTGGTTGAGTTGCATCTGTGATTTAGATTAAATATAGTGATGTTTTTATCTAGATCTTATTTAGTAGATATGTATTGCGAATTTCATCATGGATAAAAATAAATACAAAGAGTTTGTCTTACATTTTGCATCGCCAATAGAATTTCACGTTCGGAGTCCGTGAGAATGTTAGAGAAGGCTTACAGTGAATCGACTTTATCGAACTCAGTCAGGTATATTATTGTGTAATTTATATTATAGCCACTGCTCTCAGATAGTAAAGGAAAAAATCCTGAGGAAACCAACATATCCTACTAAATACGAAAATATTCAAAGACATACAATATCCATCAATACATACTGGGACACCTCGTGGTTAATTACGGCCTATTCCCACTCAAAGATAGTAGTCCTGTGTCCCAGCTGTGGTAACTTAATAGGTTGTATTATATGGTGGCACATGACATTATTGCCATCAAGGACAGAACCTGCATTCAAGGTTACTGGCTCAACATCATGTCATAAGAAAAGAGAAGCCTATTGACAGCAAGTGAAGTCAAGCAGTGCCTGACGATAAGAGAAAGTATTTTTTATCATGAGCCATCAACCAATCCGTTAGTCAAACTTTGAATATGATATGGCTCGATAAATATTGTGTTATAATGTCTCCATTTCAAATACAGTGAAATAGACCTGTATTTTTCTTTGAACCACTGACTGTTCTTTTGAAGTAAACAGTTTTTAAAATGTGTACGGAAGACATACATTTATAAATACTTTATCCATATAAATAAAGTTTATGTACAGACACATACATTTTATTGATATGGATAAAATTAGGCAGGTAATTTAAAAACGCAGGTAAAGTAAAACTTTTTATAATTGTGTGTCTTCAACTTTCTGTTTGTCCTGGCTAATCTCTGCAACGGCTGAATACTTTCACTGGAACATAGAGGAGGTTATCAGGGTAACATGTAGACTACTTTTATATATAACTATAGGTCCGGAATTCCCGCGGGCTTGGGCCCTGTGAGGGAAAAACCTTTCACGCGAACGAACTTGTGGACTCAGTTAGTATATAAGGTACTAGTTTCCCGCAACTTCGTTCTAGTGGGATGGGTTTTCCTCGCAATTCCGGATCTCGTAGAAATTCCGGGATGAAAAGTAGCCTATGTGTTATTCCAGGATTTCAACTATCTACATACCAACTTTCATTCGGATCTTAAAGTGTAGTTTTTGCGTGAAAGAGTAACAAATGTCCATCGATATATCCATGCTCACAAGCTTTCGAATTTATAATTTTAATAAGATAAGACATGACGTTTATCAATAATTCACAAACCACACATAGTGAATAAGGAAATTGGCCGAAGTAATATTTTAAAGAGTCATTGCTAAGGTGTGGGATTTGGGCGTCGGGGATCACGAGCCGATCTCCGGCCACCGTAGGCGCGGGCCTGCGGACGGCGAGCAGGGGTCGCTCACCGTCCGGTAAGGACCAGGCCCGGGTCGGCGGCGCGTCGTGTTCCACGCACGCCTCAAAGAGCTGTCATCACCAGTGACGGGGCCTCATAGGGCCATTGCCTGCCGGGGTTTGCGGGAAATTTCTACCGAGTCACCGCAGCCCCGTAATAGGGCAGCCGAAGGAACAGGGTGGGTTTTTAGTCAGTAGAAATCTGACACACCCTTCCGCTTGACCCAGAGCGGAAGAAGTCATTCGATGATTTTCCCACCCCAAAAAAAAAAAAGTTGTGGGATTTGTGATCGAAAGGTCGCGGTTTTGAACCACACCTATTACACTATTGACGTGAACTCACTCCAGACACTGCTTTATTAGGTTAGATGGAGGGGTTAACAAGATTGCTAGTAATGTGAATTGCTATTGCACATTGCTAGTAGTAATATTATAAAAAAAGCAATATTCTCAAACAGCTAGAAACCATCCATCATTCTAATAATATTTACAGTCCAATCTAGCTTTGAACTCGCTAAGCTGTTCCCACACATATAAACTCACGTACACAAACAATCGCGGACATTGCGTTCAAAGTATTCCGGAAACGGTGTCCGTCGCACTAGAGCTGCGACCAACCTCGAGACGAATGCAATATGTGCACGTGACCGAACTAGAGACGCGCTGCGGACTTGTGTCCGCCGTATGAAATGTAAAACTGAAACCGGGAATAGTAATGTGTGTGACTTTAGAGGAAAGCGGGGTTGAGAAGTGATGCTGTTGTGTGGGGAGACTGTGTGTAGGAAGAATGGTTGTGAATAATTGATCAAGTTATTTTCAGTCATAATATTAATGCATTTAGTGCAGTGGTAGCCCGGTAGTTACGAACCCTACTTGCGACTTGTAAGTCGTGGGTTCAAACACGATCAGGCACTTTACTTTGTGTAGTTTATATGGTGTATTCCCGTTGTCCCCGTAGTCCGTATCCCCGTTAAAGGGGACAAAGGGAATTTAATAAAATAATTAAAATTACTTCCGTTAAGATTTCACGTATCGTTGTCCCCTTTAAATTTTTATTTATTTACTAAATACCTTATTTATATTGATTTAGTTTTAAATGAAAGGGTGGAATGAAATACAAAGTATTTAAATGTTATACTTACAAAAACATACCCCATTAATATACCTATTTAACTATAACGTCACAGAATTAAAATTGCTTAAAAACAATTTAGATAATAAAAACAAAAATAGTATTGAACTTAAAGCTTAAACATAATGAAAAAAAAAACCAATTCAAATAAAATTGACTACAAACGGAACTTTGATGTTATACTTATTAATAATATCACATTTATTTAGATTACAGAATTGGTAATAATCAACATCTATATATTATCATTTATTTCATTATTATTTTTAATACATTCGTAAATTATAAATACTTGTGTCGCAATCAAATGTGTAGCTATTGCTTAGATATTATGTGTTTTTTTAATTTTATATGTAGTCCTTAGTTCCATTTCATTTGTATAGGTACAATATTATCTCTATTAAGGCTGCTCTCTCGAAAAAAGCTTGAAAAAAGCATTCAGATGAAGCAACTTTTCGTCGGCAATTACAGAGAAATTACATCTGAAAAAAATTGTTAGTAATCTACATGATATGAACCGTAATTTGGTTTAGCCACAATTTTTCTATCGGTATCACATAATAAGAAAAAAAAATGCCAAATCACCTCCAAATCATTGAGATGAAACCATTTTACTCCTTAATTTCTTATCAAAAGAGTATAAAAAAATATACTACTGCTTTGCAATACAAATGAAAATGATTTGGTTTTGTTACTTTTTACAAATATGTATTATTTTTATTACAATAAATTAAAAATGCGTCCAATTAAAGACTGCGTTTACATCACCCCCGCACTCGTCCACAAATTCAGTGCGGGGCGCATCGTGTTGCTAGGTGGACCTACGTCGCGTTGCGAGAGCTCAAGCACTACGAAATAATATCGTAAAATATTACTGCAAAAATTAATTTTGTAAATAGTGGAATAACTGTTTAACCGACTGTAGAAAAAGGAGGAGGTTCTCAATTCATCTTGAACTTTTTTTTTATGATGTTACTTCATTACTCGCAGATGGCTGGACCGATTTGGAAAATTCTTTTTTTGTTTGAAAGAGTAGGTGGCTCAAAATCACCAAGGTGGCAAATTCCGAATTCTGTTTTATGATGAATTTACTTAGCAGCTATTACTTTGAAAACCAATTTAAATTATAACTAAACTTACGTTTAAACACTATTTACGTGGGCAGAGCATAGAATTGATTACTACTCTTGTGATTTTATTTTCAAAGAGAGCTATCGCTGAAAAACATCATGCCGGGAACATTTTTGTGAGGTTTATAATAATATTAAAATATAAAAAAGTATTTTTTTTTTACTTTGTTTAATAGCGGATATATGTTATTTATAAACTGAAATTATAAAAATCGAATGAAATTGCAAATAAAGACGGTAAAAAGCAAGATATCTGTACACCTGGAGCTATATAACTATTTCATTGCCTAAATTATCGAATTAAGACAAATATCGCTGTCAGATGTATAAATAAACAAGCTATAGGAATGACAAGTTTACTGTATTTTAATATTACAAGGGCCTTTTTAAATATCTAAAAACAATAATGTGTTATCTATGATTTTCGTAATGTTCCCGGAAATGATGAAGTGTTCACGGAATGATACGTGTGTTCCCTAAATGACGATATAGATACAATTTAGGTTTATCAATTCAAAAGCAATATTTTTGGATGTCGTACTTATTTATTTATTTTGGCATAAGAATCATAAGGATCAAAATGTAACTTAAACCACTTTAATGTCTTTTAATTGCTCTACACAGCCAGATAATCTTAATAAACTTTTATTATGGTGGTAATCATCCAACCATCTAAACACTCTACTTATAGTTTTGTATTTAAAATTAAATAAACTTACTAACTTTTCTTTGTTAAGTAATGGTGTTGGAATAGTACTTATTATTTGCTCAAATGCAATGTACGATTTATCATTCGGATCTTATTTAATTTTTTTTTGCATTATTACGCACCGAATTCAGGAAATTGACAAGGATTTATCCATCATCTTTATCGACACCTGTCTTACAGATGGCAACGTATCTGTAATTTATAGTTTTCTTTTGTGTTTATACATTAATTAATATAAAGGTACCAGGGGATATTAAATTTGGATGTAGGTTTTCCTTGTCTTGATTGTAAGATGTACCAGCTTCCACAGTAACTGATTTTTGTGCAGTCTGCTGACGAACAGACATCGACATTAAATCCTCCTCATCGGATGATGATGAGTTAAATTGTCTGGACTTTAAAAGAGACTTTGACCTCTGAGTTTGTTTCGGTGTTTCTTCTCAGAGTAGTCAGTTAGGAAATACCGGCCTCATCTAGCTAAACTAAACTTAACACGCAAAAATCATGACGTGTAAAAGTTTTATTTATAACCAATTTACAAAATAAATATTTCATTTCATTTATAAATGATGTTGTAAATGCTCCGTTCCTTCAATTGCAGTAAATCTTGTACATCAATTGTATCTATAAGCTCATCCGGTTCAGGAGACTTTCTTGAAGGTATTCCCATATTTTTTGGGTCAGAGTTCGGGTATAAACTACCAGATAGTACAGACATTTTCAGTTGCTTTTCAAAACGTTCGTGTTGGTACATTTTAATGATAACATCTGGTCCTCTTTGCCATGTAATTTTTGTAATATTCATGATACCTGGTATGGCATCTAAAGTTTTCGGAACTAAGTCTTTTGCTCTAGAAATGGCATCATCAGGAATCTCTTTTACCAGTATAGAAGACTTCGTAAGCAAATTTACTAAATCTGAGGCTGTTTTCTCTGTACTTTTTTGATGCTTCTTTCTCTGATTTCGCTTTTCTCTCTCAGTCATCTCAGCAATGTTTTTAACTTTCTTTTCAGCTTTTTTTTTCTGATAGTATGATCGATCCTTCGCCCTTTTTATTTCTCTTTTCCTCCATCAACTTATCTGAAAAATTCCTTTTCCTGGCATTAGCTTTGTCTCGTTGTCGCAAGTAAGCCGAACTATTTTTTTTACTTGATTTTTATACGCTTTTTTATTTTTTTCAGCCATATGAGGTGCTAAAAGAATTAAACATTTATTAAAAAATATGTTAACATAACATACTCTTAATTATTTAGCCAATAGTTATAATAAAAGGGCGGGTTTATTTGAAAAAGTCATTTCGGGAACGTTGTCATCATTTCGCGAACGCTCCGTCATGTCTGAGAACATTCCCGAAATGACTGTTCCCGAAATGACTTTTTCAAACAAATGCGCCCTTTTTAGACGTCAGCCATCTTTGAAATCATGTTTGGCTTTGTTGTTGCAAAATATTTGAGGTTACTATTTGCTATTAAAAACTACAAAACGTATTTTTCAATATTCCGAGTTGATAAACGCATTCCCGGTATGACGACGTATTGATGTACGATCTATAATTAATGAATTGAAAAATACTTACCACTTATTTTAAATTATTTTGGCAAAAAATACTCTCTGCGGCCATTTGTTTACGTCGTTCCCATAACTGTATCACGATTACAACTAAAAGTTGCGTTCAAAAACTTTATTTTTACCGAGAATCAAAATGTCGTTCACTGAAATGACGCATACATTGCCGGACACAATATTTTTACTTGATTTTCTTTAATTTCTTTTCTTTCTTTTTTATTGAATATAATTAATTGATATTAGATAAATTTGTAAGCTATTAAGCAAGAGAAAGTGTTTACATGATGTTATTTTATGAATATTTCCAATGTTAGTTTCTGCACATTGCTACATTGGACGCGTTCTCGAAATGATTTTTTGTAGTTATTTCTTCATATAATAATGAATATACTTTTCTAAAGCAGTATACCGCATTATGTATAGTTAATATAAATAGAGTTAAATAATATTTACAATGACGATTTGCTTAAATAAACTAAATTTAGACATTTATTTACTGGAAACCTTAATTCTCCACCTTGGTGATTTTGAGCCAGGTATACATTCTAGTTAGTTCCATTGTCGTCACGTATGGATCTGATGATGGAATCATGGAGAAATCGAGAGAACTCTTCAAATATTATAGGCATACCTATAGCGTTTTGGGTATTTCTTATAGAACCTTGTTTAGCCGCCTGGAGGATCGAGCAGCTAGCTCGAGCTTCTAGGCGGCGCGGGGCCCGGTCTCAGAGATCGGGTCAAGGGGGAGGAAAGGTTCACTTCCGGTATGCGTCTAATCTTTAGACGTAACCGTGAAGTGAACCAGGGGAGGGGAAATGGGGTGTAGGGATAGAGGGACTCACCTCTCTAAAAAAGTGAAAAAAAAAAATGGCAGATAAGGTTTTTGTTAAAGCTACCCAGGCGGGTCCCAGCTGCTCTTCAGCTGGGGAGTCCCGCACCGGACACGTCCGGTCAGTCCCACCGTACTCTGGGGGGGACAACAACAACTTTTTTCCCAGATTTCCGGCAGTCGCCGCATCGAGCCAGGGAGGCTCACGTGCCCGTGAGGTGGAGTCGCTGGACTTGTCCAGCACGTCCACCTCACCGGCACCGAACATTGAGCGAGCGCAGAGCGCCGCTCCGCGGAGGAAGGGGGCGCTGATGCTCGGGTCGGAGACCGACTCGGCATCGGACGCCGAGAGCTTCCAGAGCTTAGTCTCTGGGAGCGCAGTGAGGAGCGACGAGGGGGGCGCCGACAGGAGGAAGGAGTTCCTCAAGCGCACCCGCGACGACGAGTCGTCGTCGGAGGAGGGGCTTGTCTCGGCCCGCAAGATCCCCACTAGCGTGCGGGGTAAAGGCCGAGGCAAGACCTCGGGGAGGGGGCCTCCCTCTGGAGAGCCCAACACTGGTCTGGCCTCGGGTGAGGCCAAACTAGAAGAGGCCGTGGCAGCTGCCATCCGCACCATCTCGCGGAAGCGGAACCGGCGAAGCAAGGAGGATGCGATCGGCGAAGCCATGGCCTCCATCATGGCGGCCGCGCGGACTTACGGCGGGGCCCCGGCTGCAAGGGACGATATGTCCGATCTGCGGCCGGAGGTCACCCGCCTGACTGCCGCCATAGAGGCTCTCCAGAGGGAGAACGCCGCCCTTAAGGCGGACTTGGCCGCAATCCGGGGAGACGGTCAACGGAATGCGCCGCCGCAGGGCCAAAAGAAGAAAGGCCAGCCCACACCAGCGGAGAACTCGGTTCTCGACCTGGTGCGACAGGAGCTGGCCGCCTTCCAGCAGCGGTTCTCCGTATTGGAGAGCCGCGTGCTGCGACCCCCGCTGGCGGCGCCTTCGTACGTGGCTGCGGCCGCGTCCAAGGCTCCCCGGACGGCGACAAGGCCGCCTCAGGCAAAGACGGCCACTGGGCAGACGGCCCCAGTGGCGGCGGCTCCTGCGAGGGCGAAGACGGCCCCGGCCAAGCCCAAACTGGGCCCACCAAAGCCGCCTCCGACCCCGACACCTGCGGGGCCGAAACAGGCAGCCAAAGGGAAGAAGGCCCAGGCCGGGAACCAGCCGTCCCAGCAGCCTCCTCCAAAGACTCCTCCGGCCGGCGCCGACTGGCAAGTGGCCGGGGAGAAGAGGAAGGCTGCTGGCGCAGCCAGGTCCTCGCGGAGAAGGGAGCGACGGCGGCGGCGAGACGCCGCGGCGCAATTGCGCGCCCCCAAGAACGCGGCTGTAGTGATCACACTGCAGCCGGACGCGGTGAAGAGGGGCGTGTCGTACCGCGACGTGCTGGCGAAGGCACGGATGGCGATCGACATCATGGAGCTCGACATCGTCGGCGGCCTCCGTCACCAGGTCACTGCGACGGGGGCTCGGATGCTGGATATCCCCGGCGCGGCCAGTGGCCCTGCCGCTGACGCTCTAGCCGAACGGCTCAGAGCGTCCTTAAATGCGGAGGAGGCCCGAGTCTCCAGACCCACCAAGCGCGCAGACATGCGCATATTGGATCTGGATGACTCCGTGACGGCCGAGGAAGTGGTGGCCGCCGTAGCCAGGACTGGGGGGTGCCCTCCCGATCAGGTGAGGGCGGGCGCCCTGCGTCCTGGCTTCACGGGGACGCAAACCATTACGGTTAGCTGCCCCGTCCCGGCGGCCAAAAAGATCCAGGAGGGCCGAAGGCTCCTGGTTGGTTGGGTGTCTGCGCAGGTGAAAGTCCTGGACCCCAGACCCCTGAGGTGCTTCCGCTGCCAAGTGGGCAACCATGCGGCATGCGTGTGCACCTCGGAGGTAGACCGCAGCGATAGGTGCTTCCGCTGCGGTCAGCCCGGTCACAAGGCCGGCTCGTGCTCCGCCCCGCCTCACTGCTTCGCATGTGAGGCGGTTGGCAAGCCGGCCGATCACCGGGCTGGGGGCAAGTCCTGCGCCCCACCCACCAAAGCCAGGCGCAGAGGTAGGCCCTCTGCCGCCGTCGTCACCGCCACCGCCGCCGCCGCCGCCGCCGCCGTCGCTACTGCCGCCGCTGTCGCCGTCGTGGCTGAACCCCCGCGAGGGGCCCTGGAGGAGGCTGCAATGGATCCCGATTAATGGCCCCATTGCGCTTGCTCCAGGCGAACATCAACCATTGCGCCGATGCTCAGGAACTTTTGCTCCAGAGCATGGCGCAGTAGTTGATCAACGTCGCCGTGGTCGCCGAGCCGTATTTTGTCCTGCCCAGGAACGACTGGGTGGCGGACTTGGACGGCTCGGTGACTCTCGTTTCGTCGGCCACCGCCGGTACCCCGCCCCTCGATCGCGTCAAGAGAGGGCGTGGGATCGTCGCAGCACGGTTCGGAGAGATCGCTGTGGTAGGCGTTTATTTCTCCCCGAACCGAACTCTCGTCGAGTTCCAGAACTCCCTAACGGAGCTGGGAGACGTCGTCGTCGCCCTCGGTTCCCTCCCCGCCCTCGTCCTCGGGGACTTCAACGCCAAGAGTCCGGCTTGGGGTTCCCGGTCCACGGACTATAGGCGAGGCAGGATGCTCGAGCACTGGGCCCGTGCGCAGAACCTGGTGATCGAGAACCGGGGTTCTGTCCCCACGTGCGTGCGGTTTACGGGCGAGTCGGTGGTGGACGTTACGTTCGCCACCCCCAGCCTGTCACCACGCGTAACTGACTGGCGCGTTGTGGAGGAGGTGGGACCTATTCCGACCACCGGTATATCCGGTTCGACGTCTCCGCCCAGACCCCAGACGCGCCGGTCCGCCTCGGTCTGAGTGGTCCGCGATGGGCGCTGAAGCAGATGGACCGGGAGCTATTCCTGGAAGCCTCGATCGTGCAGGCCTGGGGGTCACCCCCGGACAGGCCTGCCGACATAAACGACGAGGCGGAGTGGTTCCAGGAGGCCATGTCGGAGATCTGCGACGTGGCCATGCCCCGGATCCGGCAAGGACGCGCCCGGCGTCAGCTGTACTGGTGGTCGAGCGAGCTAGCAGCGCTGCGCGAAGCGTGCGTTGCGGCGCGACGCCGGTACACCAGGTTCCGCAGGCGCCGCACCCGACCTTCGGATGCGGCAACTGTAGAGGCGGAGCTGTACGAGGGCTACAGGGCAGCGAAGGCCGTCCTCCGAGACGAGATCTGGCGGGCCAAGGAACTGGCCCGGGAGGAGATGCTGGCGACTCTGGACGGGGACCCATGGGGCCGCCCCTACAAATGGGTGCGAGAGAGGCTCCGCCCCTGGGCTCCCCCGTTGACGCAGAGTCTCCAGCCTCAGTTCTTGGAGGACGTGGTGAGCGCCCTGTTCCCATCGCGAGGGGAGCACGCTCCCCCGCCCATGGCTCCGTCTCCGACGGAACCTGAAGCTGGCGCAAACGCGGACCACAGCGACGACGACGTCTACGACGCTCCAGAGGTGACCGAGGTAGACTTGAGAGTGGCGGTACAACGGCTCAAGGCCAAAAATACCGCCCCAGGACCCGACAGCTTGCCAGGGAAAGCGTGGGTCCTGGCCTCGGAGACTCTCGGGCCTCGACTAGGTGGGCTTTTTAGCGCATGCCTGGAGAGGGGCCAGTTTCCGCTTCGCTGGAAGACGGGAAAGCTGGTCCTGATCCAGAAAGCCGGGCGCCCTGCGGACTCTCCGTCCGCATTCCGGCCCATCGTGCTGCTCGACGAGGCGGGCAAGCTCTTGGAAAGAGTAATTGCAGACCGCCTCTTCGGGCACCTAAATCGGGTGGGCCCGGATCTTGCGGAGTGCCAGTTTGGCTTCCGCAGGGGGCGCTCGACGGTGGATGCCATCATGCGCGTGAGAGCCCTCACGACGGGGGACGCGGTATCCCGGGGCAGGGTCGTCTTGGCGGTGTCTTTGGACATCACCAACGCCTTTAAAACCCTGCCCTGGAGTTGCATCAGGGAGGCACTCCGGTATCACCGGGTGCCGACCTACCTCCGTCGCATAGTCGAAGACTACCTGACGGACAGAGCCGTCATCTACCCCGGTCACCGGGGAGAGTGGAACCGGCGAGAGATGTCGTGCGGTGTCCCACAGGGATCGGTCTTGGGGCCGCCCCTGTGGAACATCGGATACGACTGGGTGCTGCGCGGAGACCTCCCTGACGGCGTCAGCGTAGTATGTTACGCTGACGACACGCTCGTCCTGGCGCAGGGAGAGTCGCACCAGGCGGCGGCCGACCTGGCGACGCAAGCGGTTGCGACAGTCGTTCATAGGATCCGGCAGTTGGGACTCGACGTGGCGCTGCACAAGACCGAGGCCATGTGCTTTCATGGCGGTCGGAACGCGCCACGGTCCGAGTCCCACATAACGGTGGAGGGGGTTCGCATCGGCGTCGGGAGGACGATGAAGTACCTGGGACTCGTCCTCGACAGCCGGTGGAACTTCAGGGAGCACTTCCTGAGTTTGGCCCCAAAGCTGAACCGGGCAGCAGCCGCCTTCAGGCGACTCCTGCCTAATCTCAGCGGGCCAAACGCCTCCTGCCGAAGGCTGTACGCCGGCGTCGTGCGGTCCATGGCCCTCTACGGGTCCCCAGTGTGGGCCCTGTGCATCCGGACGCGACCACTAAAGTTGGTCGCATGCCAGAGGGTCATGGCTATCCGAATGATCCGGGGATACCGCACGATCGCCGGCGAATCAGCCAACCTCCTTGCCGGATTGCTGCCCTGGGATCTGGAGGCGACTGCCCTCCAGCGCGTCTATGAATGGCGCGTGGAGGCGAAGCGCCGGGGCGTATCCCCGCTGCCTCGAGAAGTCGAGGCGCGGCGAGAAGAGCTCCGGCGCGATCTCAGGGCAGTATGGAGGGAACGACTGTCGCAGCCGACGGCCGGGCACGCCGCAATTGCGGCGGTAAGACCCCTCTTTGAGGAGTGGCTAGATCGGCGTCACGGCGTCCTGACCTACCGCATGACGCAGGTCCTCACCGGACACGGAAGTTTCGGGAGGTACCTGTGTCTGATGGGTAAGGAAGAGACGCCTGGGTGTCACCACTGCGAGGGTCGCCCTGAGGACACAGTCGAGCACACGGTGCAGGACTGCCCAGCTTGGGCAGAGCACCGACGTGTCCTCACGGCGACAATAGGCGGAGACCTCTCGCGCCCGGCCTTGGTCGAGGCCATGCTGCGGGGCGAGAGGGAGTGGGAAGCGGTCGCCTCCTTCCGCGAAGCAGTCATGCTTCCGAAGGAGAAGGCGGGCCGCGTGAGGGAGAGGATGGCGTCCTCCCTCCAGCCCAGCCGCAGTGGTAGACGCCCACGGCGTCGGACGTCGGCCGACGATCTCCGGCCACCGTAGGCGCGGGCATGCGGACAGCGAGTAAAGGGCAACTCGCTGTCCGACCATGGATCATGCCCGGGTCGACGGCGCGTCGTGTTCCACGCGCGCCTCAAAGAGCGTCAGCAACATGACGAGGCCCCCTCTGCAGAGGGCCGAAGCCTGCCGGGGTCGTGGGACTCATCCCGTTACCGTGGCCCCGGTACGTAAAGGGCTATTGAAGGAACACCGTGGATTTTAGTCAGTAAAAGTCTGACAGTCCCTCCCACCCTGCCCGGGGTGGGAGGACTTATTTGATAATTTTACCACGTTAAAAAAAAAAAAAAAAAAAGTGTTATAAAATCATAGTATTTTACAGTTTTAGTAGTGTTTAAATTTAGTTTGTAAAACATGGGAATAAGCAGAAACGAATGAAGAGAGGTCTAAAAAAATATTACAAACAAAAGGGTATACATTTATTATCAAGGTAAGTTTAAAGTTTTATCTACATTTTTCATTATAAACTATCGCTTTACTTATCTCGCATAAAAGTAGATAGCACAGAGTAAACGGACAGAGGGTAAGCTTCATACAACTGCGCTATGATAGGTACACTACTACAAGCAAGGCGCGTGTGTGCGCTTCGTCTGAGCGAGGCCTGGCTTGAGCCGATATGCACCGGTTTCTCTTCGTACGGACGAAGCCGCCAGTTGAGATAGAGAGACAGAGTTAAGATAATGTACAAGAGAAAGAAGAAAACGACAAAGAGAAGGAAATAGAACTAAGGAAAGAAAAATAGATTGATGAGAAAAATGAAGAAAACGAGAACGAAGAAGGACGAAAAGAAAACATAGAACAAGATTTTATATGGCTATCAAAATTTCTAAAAATAAATATATGTGAACACGGAGAAATAAATGAGGATGAAGAAGTTCAACCAGCCAAAAGAATAAAAATACTTTCTGAAAGAAAGTTAAATTTCAGTGAATTTTAGTTATAATCTATTTGTTTATAAAAAATGTAACAAATAATATGACATACACTAGTAATAATTATACTACCTATCTACCTTACTCTAAGTTCCTACCTACATACCTACCTTACCTACCTACCTACCATTTTTCTCTTAGTAGAAACCTTCCTCAGACTAACGATTATTCGAAAAAAAAATCCGTATTGGTCCAGCCATTCCTGAGTTTTGCACTTAGCAACACATTTAGCCATTAATTTTTATTTATATATAATTTAGTTAAAAAGATACATCAAGTTATTTACCTCATGCGTCGAGCCAGGCTGATCTATAATAGAGGTATAGTTTCTACAGTACATACTCAAAGTGCATCTATATCAATAGATAATAAATAAAAACAAAATTTGACCACTTTTGATGCGGTACAAATAAAAATGAATTTAACTTTCACGATGACTTGACCTTCTGTGATTTCGATACTCTGTGCCGAGATTAGGCGAAGCGACGACGCATGCTGGCGGCGCAGGCGCGGGCCGAGCGCGCCTCTTTTCTGTTGCATGCGGGTAGCGGAGAGCTGCGCGGAGTGGCGCGCGTAGAGGGGTCGTTAGCTCCGCCCAAATGGTCAAGGTTATTGGCATGAATACAAACCTTAAGGCACTCTCACTTCCTAATTGTAACTCAACGGGGACAACGGGCATAATTTGAAAAGCATAAATTACAAGAAATTAACGGGGACAGCGTACGGGGACAACGGGAAGTAATTTTAATTATTTTATTCGTCGTTAGATTAAAATGTCAATAAAAAATATTCAGGTTGTGGTGCACGGAAAAATAGTTATTGGGAGTAATATTCATCCATAACATGGCGTAGCCGTTCTATTATTTAGAAAAAAAAATCTTTAAGTTAAAATACTTTTTAAATATCACCACGCTATATCGATTAGACGAGTCTAGCTGATAGGTAGAAACAATGCCATGGTTTGGTTATAAGATAAAACTTTCTCTTTCTGCAGAATAATTTTCTGCTTTCACTCAGGCAAAGCCGATTACCTACATATGCTAATATTATATAAAATGGACTCAGTGTATATCACATGTATATAAACGAGTCATAAAATAGTGTTGCAGCACAGTGAGATACAAAAAAGTGCGATATATATATATGCGACGCGCCGCGCCGCCGCGCGCCTTTCCGGGCTTGGTCCTTACCGGACCATGCTCGCAGTCCACTACTAAAATACTAAAATGATGGAGTTTTGTTTTGCCTGTGATAAAGTTTTTAATTGTCATACTGTATTATTTTCAACCCAGCCGCCGTGGGAGATGCCCCTGGCGCACAGTGGGTCGAAACGATGATTTTAGTGACTTAGGGATCAAGTTTGTTTTTTTTTTATTTTTTCTTTATGCGGATCGATAGAGCTCATTAACTTCAATAATAATTGTTTTGATAATTTTTTTCCTAAACTTGCTCCTTTGGGTGGAAAAATGCATTTTGATATTTTTTTTGTATGGAGCGGACCAAATTAAATTAAATTTCTGCCAAGTGGCGTGTGATCCCGCTTTGAAACTATATTTATATATATCTTAGGGGTTGTCCAGTCTACTATCATTTGATGATTTGAACATTTGCATAAAGTTGCAACACTGCTAAATAAATGGATCGAAAAAAATTAAAAAAATACTTTGAATAAAAAGCTTCATTTTTTATTTTCGGATGTTCTTTTAAGTTATAATTGATATAGAATAGTAAGTAAAAGCACTTAATAATTCCCATAATTACTTAAAGACTAACGACAATACATTTAAAGGTCCCTGATTTGCTTGAATTTACTAAGTACGTATTATTTAAAAATGTGGATCTATTCATTTCTATTTGTTTATTTAATGAACTTATAAAATCTTTTAAATTAGATTTAAAACTGAATAGTAAGTAAAGATACATGCAAATATTAATTTACTAAAGGTAAAAACTTAAAACTAACTATATACAACAACAAATTTACTATTTCCTTTCAGTCATGACATACAAACTAATAAAAAAATCAAACTTACAATCTATCAATAATGTTATTCACTATCTTGTAAATTATCTACATCAATAAAATCTAAATCGGATTCTGAAGGAAAACTCAGCAGAAGCTCTTTGACTTTTGGAGAGAGAACCATTCTATTTTGTTTCGCCAATCAAGGCCGTAGACTTGTGATCTTTGGATCAGACGACAAAAGAAGATTGTGTAAAACATCCTCATTTGTCGCCGTTCTACTTACCTTTCTAGAATGACTCCCTCTATATTTCCTAAAATCTTTATTACGAGCTTCCGCTGCCTCTTCCGACAGTTTCCCTATAGGTATGACACCAAAGTTCTTTATTATGTCACTCCCATGTACCAACAATTTATGTACACTGGAAGGCATATAATACCAGGGATACAAGGTAACATACAATTCTGCCGTATCTTTACAAAATTCGGAAAATTTAGAAAGGTCCACGCGCTCTCCATATGCTACGGTTTGAAGAATCACGTGAAACCTTTCTATAAAATTTTCCCGAATCCCAGTTATACGGGCTGTTGTTGCTGCATCCCTGAAAAATCCTCTGGCAGTATTGCCATCATTGGTTGTGCCTACTCCTTGTTTGACTATGTCGATGAGTAAACCGCATTCCCTCTTAAATGCTTGCTGTATAGCACTCTTTCTAAGGGAGAGTTTTTCTTTGTCGTCGCCTCTGCAACTCCATTTTTTGAAGTCCAAACGATAAGCTGCAAAAAGAAAGAAATGTCACTTAAAAATAATCTCACAGGAAACTACAAACATGAAAAAATATGAAGTAATAAAATTATATTTACTGATATGAAGTAAGCACTCCATGCATCTTATCCAGGCATGTAAGGATGGCATACCATACTGGTACATTTCCTCATTTTTTTCTCTTTGAGAAAATGCCTCTAAATTGTTCATCTCTGACGGTTTTGCCTTGCAAATATCACAGACAGCTGCAGATGTATCCGACAAATATGATGTTACTTTGCCGTCTATCATCGTCAGGTATAATTGATGCTTAACGTCTACTTGGTGGATTCTTGTTGGCAGACGTCTTTCTATTTCTTCTGTTATGTTTTTTTTTTCTCTTTATTTTTTTTTCTTTATAGTTGCCACTGTTATCTGGGTTTCTTAGGTAAATTTAAACATTATCGGACGACAATAGAAAGTCGATGATGGTCGGTCGTTTTCCCAAACAATTGTTCCATCAAATTGTTGAAGCCTTATAGCCTTATAGCCTTATAGCCTTATAGCCTTATAGCCTTACTAGACTGGCCAACAATATAGTAGAGTCATCAAACTCTTTCTCAGTCTTTTGTTTGTAATTGCTTTGACCCGAGGCTCCATCAAAGCCCCATTTGCTTATAAGTAGTAACTCTGTTTCCGAGTCCAAATGCAAAGCAATTACATCTAAAAGCCTAGAAACCGTCAAGTTGAGTAATGCTTGCAGTTTAATAGCAGCTCCTTCTTCAGTTATGGTTATGTATTCTTTCCTTGGATAATATTTTGACTTTGCTTGCTTAATTTTATAATAAGAAGGGTATAAATTAGACCCATTTTCACTGGCTGCTTCTCTTAGGCTTATATATTGCCACTTACTTAATTTAAGTGAAACTAATAAAGCCAGTGCCTTATCGGGTGAATATGTACTACTGTTTGCTTTATTTGCACTTAAACACTGCTTAACTTTTTCTAGATCTTCGGGGTGATTTAGCAAATGGTTCATTATTTTTCCTACATCCTCATTTCCAGTGTTTCTTAAACTAGCAATTGTAGTAGCTTTCAGTTCATCGGGAGATAACGAAAGCGATTGGTTTATTTGATCAACGCGTCTTCGTTTTTGCCTGGAGCCATTGGATTGCATTGAAGCTTCTGTAGCAGATGGTGGTAGATTTTCAACATCTTCAATATCACAAATCTCGAGCTTTTCCTGTTCAGTGTTCACAGTTTCAGGTATTACTCCTTCGGACCAGTTTATCGCACTTTCTAACCAATCACCATTTCTTCTTAAAAACGGTGCTAACGTGCGACTACTTCGTTCCCATCTTGCACTTAAATTTGAACAAAAGCGCGTACAGAATTTTTGGAGCTTAGCACTGTTCTCTTGCGTCACGTTTATTTTATTTTGTAGGTATTGGAAGAGTTTTTTACTATCTGACAGCGACTTAAACTGCTCTCTTAAAATCATAAATAAATCTAAATTTTTAACTAAATTTTCCTTTATAACGAAAAGGGACGATCACAATCACAATAGATGTTAATAGTAGTAGTACGAATAAACGAACACTAGTAAATATATAATAAATATGGTAATTTTATACTTCCAGTGACAATCAAATGTTTACTAATATTTCTACTACCCTCATTAACATTAAAGTAATGACTAAAGGTGCAAAAAGTATTGTTTTTTATAAAGTAAAAAGTCAAGCTAATTACAGTCAATAGAAATTTATAGATAAATGATATCCACATTTTTAAGTAATACGTAATTAGTAAATTTAAGCTAATAACGAACCTTAATATATTTACATATATACGTTAGTTGTTAATTAATTATGTGAATTATTAAGTGCTTTTACTTACTATTCCACATCAATTTTAACTTAAAAGAACTTGAGAAAATAAAAATTATTCAATGTTGTTTTTCATTTTTTTCGATTCATTTATTTGGCAGTGTTGCAACTTTATGCAAATGTTCATAGCATCAAATGATAGTAGACTGGGCAAGCTTTAAGAAAAATATAGTTTTGAAGCGGGATCACTCGCTACTTAGCAGGAATTTAATTTAATTTGATCCGCTCCATACAAAAATATCACAAAATGCATTTTACCACCTAAAGGAGCAAGTTTAGGAAAAAAAGTATCAGAACAATTAGAGGTTAATGAGTTCTATCGATCCGCATAAAGAAAAAAGTAAAAAAACAAAGTTGATCCCTAAGTCACTAAAATCATCGTTTCGACCCACTGTGTGGCGTCGGGAATCTCTCACAATAGGCGTGGGCTTGTGGACGGCGAGCATGGTCCAGTAAGAACGCGGCGCGTCGTGTTCCACGCGCGTTCAGCACTAGTGACGGGGCCCCTTATGGCTATTGGTTGCGGGAATCTTCTAACGAAATACCGCGGCACCGAAACGCAAGGGCAGTTGAAGGTACAGGGTGGGTTTTAGTCAGTAGATGTTTGACACTCCCGTCCGACACTCCCTTCCGCTTATCAATAATTTTCCGAACCGAAAAAAAATATTTCATACATGGAAATAAACAAAATTTTAAATTTAACGTATCTCAATGATTAAACACTTTTTATAGATACGCTAACTACCAACAAACTTCTACCGCTTAACCTTTAAAAAGAGAACGTTGAAGATAAACCACGCTTTTAAAATAATTGATTTTTCATCGCGATCCCACCTCTGAACCGGGTAAGTTTAAGTCAACAAATCGTCGACTTATCCGGGTGCTCGGGTGCTGCAAACCCGGGTAAATAAAGCGCCAGAAGTGCTAACTTATTTGTTACAACATTTTCATATAAATTTTATATGTGGAGCGTTTTATTTAGCGTGCATTTGAATAATATTTTCAAGTTTATTTATTGGATAAAACGGTATTGATATTTTTATGTTGCAGATATTTTGTTTACTATTTCGAATTTTAAGTAAATAGGAACGTAATGGACTGATATGTTTTAAATAGGTTCATATAAACATTTTTACTTTCTTTATTTATTTTCACTTGCTTTTTTCACACACGAACTTTGGTTTCTCCAGGATATAAATTATGTATTTAAAAGAATGTTGAGATGGATGCGTGGCGTGCAAGATTAAAAAAAAAAACGAAGTCGCCTATCTTGGTATGGTCATATGATGAAGAGGGATGAGACGCATACAACTAAAAAAGTGATGGGTTTGAATGTTGATGGATGAGAGGTAGAAAAAGGCCAAAGAGATGAATAGATAGTATGAGGAATGATATGGAAAGAAAAAGAAGTAAATGATGCTGCAGTGAATGGAAGAAGAAAACGTTTTGCGCCTACCCCAAGTAAATAGGATTAGGGCAGAAAGATGATGAAAGTATGTAGTTTCTTACACTGATATGCATGCATGATAGCATATATCTTGATAGACAATCTAGAAAACAAATATATTCAAACACTTAACCTGAAGTAACGTGTTAATATTCCGTGTATTTATTATTTATACATATACTTCACATTTTTTAATATAAAAATCCAAAAAAGGTAAATGACTCATTATTGACGCGCCTCCTATTTATTAGAGGAAGTAGGCTAAAATTTCACCACGCTCCTGGCTCTATGCGGGTTGGTTGTCACATCGAATTTTGGTCTTGTGGCCGGAGCTGCGGTAACATTCTAACGAAATACCGCAGCCTTGCAACACAAGGGCATCTGAATGAGCAGGGTGGGTTTTTAGTCAGTTGAAGTCTGACACTCACTTCCACTCTACCCACAACGGGAGAAGTCATTTGTTGATTTTCCCACCCAAAAAAAAAATGGGCGGCTTGGTGGTTACGTGGACTTACGACCTGTGTAGCTCGTGGGTTTAAAACCAGGCGGACATATTTCTTTATGTAACGTGTACCACTGAAACTAAAGCACCCGTTAGTCAAAACAAAATGATAATTAGATAGACATCATTAATCAAAGCTATCCAAATTAAGTCTTATAATTCGGTTCATTTTAAATTATACTGCTTATCACGACGACCATGATAAACAAAAAAGTAAGTCGTAAAATAATTACAAAAACTTATTTTATTTGGATAGTACAGATAACAGCAAGTGACTTACATAGTGTTTGCAAATCACAACGATAGTTTTATATTTCCGATTATTTTATTTCGCCATATCGCAGAATAGGACAGCGTTCAATGGCAAGAGTGCAATATCGCCATATCACACGGTATACAGTATCATGCTGCTTGCTTTTCGTTGTATCCCACAAGGCGGCTGAGAGGGATAGTTGCGATCCCCCAAAAATAGTCTAGCTAACTAAAGCTGTTAAAATATTCACTTATGCTTAAACAGAACTTTTTTATCATTGCCCATCACTAGGAATTTCTCCTGTATTGTGGATGTATTTTTATAAACATCCAGACCCAAAACAACTATCTGTAGGCCATACAAACATTTGTTCCGGTGTGGCAATCGAACCTGCGATCCTTAGTGCACAACAGCCAAACGCTCAATCAATGCGCCAACCGTATTGTCAATTACCGAATACCTGCTCGGCTCTTATTTACACTGTGGATCTGAGCAGGCTGTAAATTGTATATACAATGATTTAATTCAGAATCTCATAATCAATATTAATATTGCCAAATTCATTTACGAACGGATTGTGAAGTCACATAACACACATTGGTTTTAAGAAAAGTATGGCTTTGAAAGACTGTCATTCAAAGTAACACTAATCGACACACTTTAAAACTAAGACTTTAAGTCATATTTTTAAATCTCAATCAATCAAATATATATACAACGTGTAACGGAAACCCCATATCTATCCAAAAGGACTGAAGACAACATCTGGTATGGAGTCTCTATGCAAAGTTTCAGCTCAAAATAAGTGACTCACAGAATTGACCCAAAATTATCGGTTTCATATGTTTCTTGAATACCAATAATAACAAACGTGTCACAGCACTATGAGGGTCATCACTTTCCACGACACTTGCCAATAAAACGATAATTCTCTTCGTTCTTCTTAATTTGAAAAATTCGGTCTCTGGTATCAATGTATTGAAATTTCTAATAAGTTCCACGCGTGTAGATAGGATTACAAAACCCTTGCTATATCGTTTGTTATCATCCAAGGAAGCCGTGCACTTGTATGTATATACCCTTTAAATTACACGTTGAATAGTAGGTCACTTCTAATATGACCACAGTATTAGTAATGAATTTGAAACTCCAAATGGTAGTTTTTTTTATAAAAAATTTGAAATGTAGAACGAAGTTGAACACATTAATTTATTTTAAGAGTAATTTCATTAATTTTAATTCCCATTCGTTACCTACCTACATGATTAATTATTTATTTTTTAAATAATTGCAGTACTAGCCTATTACATTATATTTCTAACAGCAAAGTTGATTTGAAGTTTATAATAATTAATGCAATAGTGAGAAAGGGTTGCTTCATTCATAGTTTTAAATAAAAAAAATATTGTTAGTAGGCTCACCGTGACCATTGGCTTGACCATTATCACAGCTGTTGGTAAGCGTTGATGTAGTCCAAGATGAAGCACGCTTTCCTAAAAGTAACCTGATCACACTTGCCCTGAAAACCCCTCAGATTATAACCACCAGGAAACACAGACCCCGAATTCATCGAGTCACTTTGAATTTTAGTTGATCAAAGGTTTCCTGGAAGATATCGCTACCAGCGATAAGACTGCCATTGTAACCATGTTTTAGGCAATACTGTAAAACAGGTGTGTTTAAATTATTTGTGTATAATAAGGTATATTCCATCTATCTATCTCGTCTAAAAGAAGTCATATCACGGGTCAATCTACAACATTTTAGCTTTTTGATAGTCATTATGACTTCGTCATAAACCCTAGAGCCCTATACCACGTCAGATATTTGTTGAATAGACCTACTAAAATTATTCAAAATTACATAATACATTTTTCCCGCCCAATTACCGTGGAGGTAACGAAGCATGCATTCTGCGCATTAACATATTAGCTCCAGTTGAGTAAAAACCATTACATCCCTGTTCGCGGGCTCGTGGCTAAACCACGCACAATTAATATAATTAGTTGAACATTATGCGGGCTTATTATCAAAATGGATGCTTAGATTTATAATGCATAAGGGTTTGCTCACACTGCGAAGCGACGCGATGGTGTTTGGAAGGATAGTTATTTAGACTGCGCGTCTCAATATCTACGCCTTAAACATGATTGCTATTAAGCTGTTTTATGGACATCTGTAGCATGTCCTCATTGCATAAGGTCGACTTGAAAACCAGCGCCAGGTAGTTCCAGTAGCAGTTGTCATTTTGCTGAACTGGGCCTATTTGGCACAGCCGTAAAGCACACACAATGTAGTTTTATTTGATTAAGTTTTTGTTTTCATTTTATTTATTGTACGCCTTTACATTTTAGTAGTTTACGCTACTTCTTTTAATAATAACTTTCCTCTCTGAGTTACGAGTACGGTAGCCAATCTCAGTGGGGAAGAAGAACAAGAAGAAGAAGAACGTAGCAGACATGATGATCCACAAATGTGTGCGCAAACACAGATCGACTTTCTGAAAACTAGTACTACAGCACAAGAATCATCCTAGTTTAAGCCCCGTTGCACATGTTTTGTATCTTGCCACTAACATATGTATAAATACGTAATAATTTAAGACCAATAATTGTATGGTTTGTCTTGAACAAATAAATATTGTTTCTTGTTCCGTTACTCTCGTAATCCAATGGGATGCCAATATGGCAAGACTGTGGAGACATTAGATGCAGTACCAACGGCTTTACATACTTTCCGAGGCCCGGGGATATTACACAACCTACTTCCAAATCTTTGTTTTTTATAGAGTTTTAACTATGTACGGATCTCTAAATCTCAAAACCTTAATTGAAGAAAAAGGATCAAGGGACCAGATGGGTATTTTGACTGTGAGACAAGTAAGTTCGAGTGTACTACGTGAGCTCGACAAATGGATGTGCGATTAACGCTTAGGCGACAAAACTGTACTGCGACTCACCATACTTCGAATACACGCTTGTGCGACACACTGAAGACCGACATCACGCTAGTACGACATGTGAAGACATATTTATGTTCATAATCATATGTTCAATCACATCACATGTATATTTATGATGACCTTGATGGCTCAGTTAGTTACTAATTCTTGGTAATGTTCCCGGATTCGATTACGGGTTATAAAACTTGCTAGCACTTTTAACGATATAATTCCGTGTGATCATTTCATAATTTTCTTCTAAATACGGAAACATTTATATTAAAAAAAATATATATATATTTGTAATATATATATTTTGCCCGGTTTGCAATGAACCAAACTATTTTTTAAATATATTTTTTACTTAAGTTTATTGGCCATTTATAGGTATCGCATAATCGTTTGTCACATTTGGGTAGTGACAAACTACTGTAATACTGCACCAACATACTGTCGAATTACAGTACTGTCGCACTATCGTAATATCGCACTACCGTAGTGTCGAACTACTGTCGCGCAATCGTTTGTCACACTAGCGTCATGTTAATCTTCAGTGTGTCGCACAAGCGTGCATTCGAAGTATGGTGAGTCGCAGTACAGTTTTGTCGTGTAAGCGTTAATCGCACATCCATTTGTCGAGCTCACGTGGTACACTCAGTAAGTTCCGCAGGGAGTCACAGCGAGCAGTCTCGGCATTTTCACCCGTTGCCCCTCTTCTTTGGCCCGTGGAAACTGGCCCGTCCACGTAATGCCAAGAGCTGTGACACGTTTGTTATTACTGGTATTCAAGAAACACACGAAACCAACAATTTAAGTTCAATTCTGTGAGTCACTTATTTTGAGCTGAAACTTTGCATAGAGACTCCATACCAGATGTTGTCTTCAGTCCTTTTGGATAGATATGGGGTTTCCGTTACACGTTGTAGACTTAGCGGCTACATACCCAAGTAATAAACATTTTTTTTGTATTGCAAGTGTGTACTGTTTTACATTTGAGTAGTTGTCCCTGTAGTGACAGTAAGCAAACCATGGTTGTGGTTCTTCATGACGCCTCGGCTGTCTATCTACAGCAATCGAGACCTCTAGCTACCTGGAGAAAGCTCAGCGTAGGACCAGCAGCAACAAAGGTGGGCGACTACTTGCCTGATAAGTAGTTATTGTCGGATTGTTATGCATGTTCAAACCGCACGAAGAAATTTGATTGCACGATGTAAATCGTGATGAAGTAAAATATATTTCACTCCGAGTTGCAGTAAGACGCTACAGCGTTTTATTGTTTGAAAAATATATAATTGAAAAATTATTTATTGTGTTTTAAATAAAGTTCCATATTACTTACGCACAGCTTCGCGTCGCGTTGAGTATCGGTGTGAGGTGAACCTTTGTGAACCTCTTTGTATAATGTTGTGTGTTACTTTTGAACAATAGGGACAAAGGATCGCTGCATTTTGACCCGCGCGAGGCTTTGGTTTATAAAGGAAACTTATAAAGTGTTTGTTAAACTGGGCTTTGTTTAGTACTAGCTGTTGCCCGCTTCGTGACGGGGCCCCATGGGGCCTTTGCCTGCCGGGGTTGCAGGAATGTTCTAACGACACATCACAGCCCCGGAACGCAAAAGCAGCTGAAGGAACAGGATGGGTTCTTTAGTCAGTAGAAGTCTGACACTCCCTTCCACTCTCCCCAGAACAGGAGTGATTCGATGATTTTATCAGCCGAAAAAAAGGCTGTTGCTCTTGATTTATTTTGGGGAAAATTTTGCACTTTTCTCGTGATTAAAAGGAGATCATGTGTTGTAGAGAGACGAGGAGACAGTATATGCCAATATATGTCTATATATGTATATAGTATTTATATGCCAAATTTCGTTCAAATTCGCTAAGCCAACTTTTATGCGTAATTGAAACACAAACATCCAAACATTCAAATTTATAATATTAATAGGATTAGTTAGGGCTCTTGTGACTACGTTTGAGTAACTTCAATTTATTAAGTCCTTCATTTGAATAAATTATTCATGAAATCGTCTGATGTTATTATAATTGAATGCTTATTTTCAGTCAGTGTAGTTGATAAAAGACCATGTCAAACTGTACAGAAATAAAATAGTAAAAGACAAACTAGTTTCGCCAAAATTTTAGTTGGACCGGTAACATATACAACGTGTAATTTAAAGAGTATGACCAAGTCACTTATTTTAAACTGAAACTGGGCAAAGAGACTTAAAACCAGATATTGCTTTAACCATTTTGGATGCCCCGCTTAGGCAGAGCTCCGCCGTGTCCTCGTAGGGGCGATAGGCGGTGACCTCTCGCTCCCAGCCCTGGTTCAATCCATGGTCCGGAGCGAGAAGGCATGGGAAACAGTCACCTCTTCCTGCGAAGCTTGTTATCCAAGCGAAGGAGGTGGCGGGACGCGCGAGGGAGAGGCGAGTCCCAAGGCCCTCACAGCCTTTACGTCCCAGCCGCCGCAGGAGACTCTCCGGGCGTCGGGAGTCGCAGGGTGACTCCCAGCCACCGTAGGCTCGGGCCTGCGGGCTACGAGCAATGGGTAGCTCGCCGCCCGACTGAAACCAGGTCCGTGTAGATGGCGCGTAGTGTTCCACACGTGCCTCAAAGAGTGTCATCAAAATTATCGGGGCCCACAAGGGGGCCGTTGCCTGCCGGGGTTGCGGAATTGTTCGAAAGAGTTACCGCGGCCTCGGAACACAAAGGGCATATGATGGAACACAGATGGGTTTTAGTCAGTAAAAATCTGGCACACCTTCCTGCTTCGCCCAGGTTGGGAGGCAGTCATTGGATGATTTCACATTCTTAAGAAAAAGCCATTTTGGATAGATATGGGGTTTCCGTTACACGTTGTATATATTTATGTACATTGTTCCAAATACCACATATGTACATATTTTTACATAAAAAAGAAATCAACCATACCTCCGTCCACTCCATTCAACTTCAAATAAAACGAAAGAATTCAATGGCGTGCGTGAGCTTTATAGCTCCCACATTTTTATACCATAAAAGAGGCACAACAAAAACAATCGTCATTGACCTATCTTTTTCAAAAAAGGTATAAAACAAAGACAAAATAAAGGCGTATCTACACCAAGTTCATTATACAGTAATCCGGGTTGAAATTAAGCCGGGGAGGGAACGTAATCTAATTTGAGGAACGCTACGACTGTATGTAGGCACACAACCAGACCTGACGACGCCCGCAACTCGATACAGGCTACTTAGATTTAATTAATCGCAATTAATTTTATTCAGTAATTGTATGGGAACGGTTTAATTACTTTGCATTTGAATTTTGTAAAGCTGGGTTTATTTTAAGTGTGCATATGGCTTAAGACTTTTCTTTAATATAATTCTTATTTGAAACTTTTCGGAAATGGATTTTTGAAAACGGATTCTTTTAATACCCATAGCTAAATGATATTTCTATGTTAAAATAATAACCGAATGCTATCTGATAACGAAGGAGTCTAAGTTTCTGTTTGTTCAGCATGAGCTCGCTCTTAACTCCGATCAATCCTGATGTTAAGCAATAGATGAGGTCTACGATGGAACGAGCGAGTCCAGAAGATTCCTGTTTACTTTTGCTTCAAAGTCTGACAGTTCATATGTGGTAGGGAACAGAAGCCGACAGAGAGTTCCACGCCTTAGCACGATAAACTTATAGGAGAACCACTTAGTACATCAAGATGGTATATCAATTCAGGCCGCGAGCGCAAAATCGGCCTAAGTACCTTAGTGGACCTATCTTCTTCAAAGAGATTTTTGCCGTGTCGGAAGCCGTGTCTTAGCTATACTTTGTAGATCTTTAGCAGTTGTTTTCAAACCCATCAAACCGATCGATAAGAGTTCTACATAATGCGTAATAAGAATCCATATAAACCCACCAGGAACTACCATTATTGAGGACCACAACATCAAAGAATCCAGGAAGTAAGCACATCCCATCCTATATGCAGAGGTCCTATTACGCGTAAATAAAATTCCGTGGAATAAAATCTAGAAGGGAAAGGGAGATAATGCCGACAGAACGACAAAACGCGTAACATTAGTGGTCTCGGAGGTGGGATCGGGATTGGAATCAATTTTGTGAAGTCTAATGTTTGTCCATGAGTAAATAACGAACGTAGAAAAATGGAGGATTTTCAACCACGACTTGTTTGTGTGTTGATTTGACATATCATATAGGAAGGAAAGTAACACACACGTTTCTGACGCTATTTATAAATTATGGCGCGTATTAGGATCAAAATCTTAGGAAACGGTTAACATACAAAATGTATCGTTGTGTCAGGACTTCAGGAGCTAGAGAAAAGTGACAAAAATTAAATTTCATGATGGTATTTCATATTCCCGATAAGTCAAACAGGGCTCAGTCACATCAAGGTTTTGCTTCTGCGCGATTTTTTGTGAATTTACAAATTAGCAGTGAAGGCTCGAGTTCAAAGCTCAACTTACAAGTGTCACGTACTTTTTACAACACATATTTATCATCATCTCAACACGGTGAAAGTTAACTAGGGGAAATATGCATGTTCTAAAAACAAAAACAAAAATCCGAAGACATGCGACAATGCGGCATTTAGCAACACTAGTCTTACTTATCATTAGAACTTAAAACGGGATATATACCACGTGTATTTATTGTTTTGAGTTTCCGATATTTCGGCACTGTTGCAAGCGCCATGATCACGGATGAACTGAAGTAATTGCGCGTGGAAGTTTATGAGCAGACAAATCGGTCTACCCTCTTTCTCGTTCGTTTTCTGTTAGCGACACCGCTACCACTGTCACATGTATCACTAAACACTCGATTCTGTTCCCAACACACAAAACTCACCGTGTCGACTCGCGAACTTTCTACGGAACTTTTTCGGTTTATACACATTTGAACCACTGGATTCCAGGCCCTCGACAGTTGAAACCCATCCTCAAGAAAAACTTATACTAGTCTTACTTGGTAAATTACAGCACATTCGCTGTCATAAGAGGCCTGTGTCACACTAGTGGGAACTTTATAGGTTGATTTTGAAGATAAAAATAAATGAGTGCCGTTTCCTCACTAAGAAATTTCATTAGTCGTAACCAATTCCCTATATTTTTATAAATTAATGTCATTTAAAAATTCTTTTCAAATTCAACCCCGGTAAGATTTGTAACAAAACGCAATTTATAAGGAGAACAGTGTAAGCAGTTACTCAGTCAGACACTCGTTGATAATTTAAAAGTGACTGCCTGATTGTACCTGATTCATTATTGTTAAAACAAAGTCACATATAGCCAAAAGAGTTTTCCAGACGCAGACTACACAAACTGAAGAAATAATCTGGAAACTTTCAACTATTTCTAACTAGAAACGTTTAAGAATATTCCGGGCAACATAAAAGAGTTATGAAATGAAAAATCACTGCCTTACGTAAGTACGTAGTTGTAAAAATATAGTGCCGTAAATTGTGGAGGTTGGCGGGCGACTCCGGGTGGCGAGGCTAGTCACACGAGTCTGAATAGGACTCCGATACATTATAAGCCGAGATTTACTGGCCGTCATAAATAATCGCTCTTCCCCCACTATTTCGTACAAAATCCGTATAATTCATGGTAACAAAGACATCGAACGCCACCTCCTTTCTAACATTTGTTGTGCCCGTAGACATAGAGAACTGTACTGAGCATTTCCGTCACAATATTGACGAATTTAAACATGTATTATCTATCACTAATCAATAATTAATAAGAAAAATAAGAGAAACGAACTTTCGGTTAATAACGGTCGCAAAGTCGTAAAAATGTAATAGGCCCGTTTTGACATTTGTGACACAGTGACGTCTAGAAATCTTTTATTATATTTCGAGTTTTGAGTTGAGAGAGATTTCGAGAATCTTTTATTTTTTCTACCACTTTTGTAATTTCGTCATTTTGGCACAGGCTTCTTCCAGCATGTCATCATTTTCTTAGTGGAGAATGGCGGCTTTGTATTGTGTTTTTTATCACTAAACAATATTTAATTACTATTAAAATCAAATGAAGCTGGTGAAATTCAGTAATTAATTGGTTACAGCACTAGTATAAAAAAAAAAGACTGAGAACGTAACTGTTTTTGAGAAGTTTCGTAATAATTAGAAATTGTATGCTACTATAAAGTAAGCGGGAAAAGAATACTCGCAATATATTCCAACATATTATTTAACGCGCCAAATTAATGTATGTATTTTTTTAAACACTTTATGTAATTAATTATTATTTTATTGTTTCTTTCTTTTCTTCTTCTAGGGTCTTTCTCTAATTTCAAAACGGGCCTTTTATTTTTTGACAACTTTAACAACGAATGTGATAATTTTGTAACCGTATCTACTCGACAGACAGAGAATATCATAGCTTTATAAATCAGCCGCACGGGTAAAGTCAAATCGGTAATGTCTGGAGATTAAATTAACTAAATTCTTAAATTATTATCTAAGACACATCTATGCTTTGATGTATTGGGAAGAACGTTAAACACGAGTTAAGATATAGATCTTAGTTATCACTTGTCGATCGTAAGGCTGCGTTTCCACCAGAGATGTGCGAGGATGCGTAGCGAGGGATGTGTTTGTAAAGAACCAATAGAATCACTTCATTTACCTCGCCTCGGTCAGCACAGCTCTGGTGGAAACGGCTCAGCGGAGCTAGATTTTTGCGCATACAAAACAAGCGAGGGATGTGTGCGAGGGATGTGTGCGAGAGATGTGTTGCGAGGGATGTGTTGCGAGGAATGTGTGTTGAGAAGGATGTGTTGCGAGGTTTGCGCATCCTCGCACCACACATTAATGCGCATTTTCACAGCTCCGCTATACATCCTCGTAGGCACATTTTCATCGCACAGCTTTGGTGGAAACGCCCACACATTTTTACAGCACAGCTAGACATCCTCGCACGACACATTTCCATCGCACATCTCTGGTGGAAACGCACCCTAAAGCCTGTCTTTCCAGCCTACCTGGATTGGATTCTGACGGTCAGATGGCCAGTGATAAAATGATAATTTTAAATCTATAGGACTTAATTGGCAGATCCGCGTGTCTTACATTATGTTGTACTAGAAATCGCCGCATCATAATTAAGAAAGGATAACTACGGAACCCTTGAGTGGAAGGCAATGCTTCACCCAGTTCTCTATGTAAACGCTTGTTACTAGGCCGTACGTCGCCTTGTGATAGAATATTCATTGCGTCGTAGATATGTACTGTATCTTTATTGTTATTGCTTGACAGCCGATAAATTTATTCTTTCAATATTCCCTTTGCTGATAGATAACGTTTTTTAAGGCTACACGCTGTTATTGTTCGTCTCCTGAAAGGGGAAACAACGAGAAAATCGTTTTGTTTGACTCACTTATCTGCCGTTTTAACGGATTTTTTGTCAAATACCTGACACACTTTATGACACGGTTGGCTTCGTGGTTGAACAATTGGCTGTCGTCTTGCATATCGTGGGTTGGGTTCGATTTTTGTTTGTACAAACTTTTGAGTATTTTTCAGCTTGAATTTATAAAAAGTAGAATTCTATATTTGGGTTCAGGTCTTCAAATATGTCCAAATTTCGTCAAAATCTGCGGTTTAAAAAAAAATGAAGCATTCAATTTAACAGAGACTGAAATAGGGGATTACCTTTTATGAAATATCGTGAAAAAGAAGTCGCGGACAACACCTAGTATAATGTAAATGCGTCTCAAAGTTAAGCAGTATAATGAACAAACCAGGCTTGTATTTATGAGATATTGGTGCCTGAAATTATTGGTGCTTGAAAATGAGCCAAGTTCACGTGTGTAGTTATAAATCGTTAATCAAAATTGCCCGTGATTAAGTAGATGGCACTCGTCGCAACGAGTGCAACGACTCATTAAAATAAATCATTGGGCTCGCAGACTTGTACAGATTACTCCGGATCAAATTCTTGTTTACTGGAGCTCAATGCAAGGGAAATTACTGCAGTTCGCCAGAGAACAAATAGTGAATGCATATTGAATTACCGCATGTGGAAGCCTTCGTAGACAGTTCTTGTAATACAAAGTAATATTATACAATAGTACTAGTTGGACCGGCACACGTTGTTTTGCCATATAAATGATTTCTAGTAAAACAAAATAGCCTACGAACTATTCTCAGACTTACCAATTATAAACAAAAAAAAATCACTAAAATCGGTATAGCCATTTCGGAGGAATTTGATCAGAAACACTGTGACACAAGATTTTTGTATATTAGATTATAGCTTATAACCATCCTATAATCTTTCCACTGTGCTAGCGCATGATAAAGATATCGTGGCGTTTAATTTGGTAGAAAGAGATGGTGTATAAACCCTTAAAAATATTCATCAAAATTACATGATAGACATTATGTAGGTCTTTATTAAATCATCATGTCATGGGTATTTTTGGTCCTAAGACATACGGATTTCCTCAAGATTATTTCTTGCACCGTTTTTTTCAGTGATGATGATGTGCCTGTCTGTTACCACCGGGCTACTGCTGCCTATTATGAAGACACGGAATCAAAGCCTTAACAAAAAATGTGTAGGTATTATGGCATGAATATATTACAGTCTATTTTTGAAGTCGATTAAGAAGACCGGCCAACAACTCATCGTCAATTTTCAAGTTATTTCCGACGAGTGCATTGTTGCCAATTAGTATCTGGGCTCATAAATCAACTCCGAGCTCACATGAGGAATTCAGAATACAGCAATATCTGTTTACCAACACATGCCTCTAATTTCGATACCATTGTAGGTTTGTGGACGGCGCCAGCATGACTAGACAAGTAGACAATATTACCTAAATACCAGTAACAGGCCTGTGTGCACTGATTCACCACCTTCTAACTATCTACTGGACTTACCAAAAACGGGAAGGTACAACGCTATTCGTGTTATGAAGTAGCACGTCATGAAATTAATAGAACAGAGGGTCCGTACCTAACATCTTGGAGTCTTTGTATTGCTATAGTTGCATCATTATCACATGAAGTCGAACAATCGACAGTCGACAGGCCCGTTGGTATAGTGGTCAGTGGCCCTGACTGCTATGCGCAAGGTCGTGGGTTCGATTCCCACCTAGGTCAAATGTTTGTGTGATGAGCACGGACATTTGTTCTTTGTCTGGGTGTAATTTACCTATAATATGTATGTATTTAGAAATATATATGTATGTTTATCAGTTGTCTAGTACCCATACCACAAGCTCTGCTTAGTTTGGGACTAGATGGCGTTGTGTGAAAAAATTGTGGAATATTATTATTATTATTATTATTTCTTTTCATGCTTTGCATTTCTCCCATTTAAGTGGGGATTTCAGGCACGGGCCGAAGCCAAGTGCATATATATTTAAAATTTAGGTATTTAGGAATTTTTATTATTAATGTAGGTGAAAAAGATTCTTTAAATATATTTTTTTATATTACCTATATATGTGAGGTTGCAGGAACTTTCTAACGGAAAACCACGGAATGCGAGGGCAACTGACGGTACAGGGAGGTTTTTCAGGGATATGGAGCAGGGTCTAAATCCCGCAATCTCATTGAAAATGAAGGATCCTCCGACCAGACAGGTGTTTTTGTCTGGTTGGGAACTGCCTGATGTTTCTTAGTTAATAACAGCTGCACGGGTCGATCTTCAAAGTTAAGCAACGCTTGCCTAGGTCAGTCTGTGGATGGATCGGTGACCAACATGTCGAGATGCTTCCGTGCCTCGGAAAGCACATTTATCTGTTGGTCCCAGCCATCATATGTACATCTTTGACAGTCGTTCCAGGTAGTCAGAAGCCAGAAAACCTGACACTGGTCTTACCAACTGGTATCGTCTTACCTAGTTACTGGTTTGTGGAGGTCAGATAGACAGTCACACCATATAAAGCACTAATACTCAGCTACATCCAGTTAGACTAGGTTAGATGGACTTGGGAAACGAGTTGTCGCTGCCGGCTGTGATTCGTTCCATGGCCGGCGGCGCAGCGTCGTGGGACGCGGTGATTTCCTTCTGCGAAGTTGTCATGTAGCAAAAGGAGGCTGCGGAAAGGGAGAGCGGGATCTTGAGCGCTCTCCTGGCCCGCAGAAGGTGCACCGGGCGTCGACAGAGGGCAGACAATGCCCTCTTTCGGCACCCCTAAATGGGTCCAGGGACGGTGGACTTGGGGATGCCCGCCGTCGCCTATAACACAAGACCCGAGATGGCAGCGCGTTTTGTTCCACGCGCGCCCTTCTCATTAGTCACAGGGGGAGCAAAACACCTCACTCCCCCCGCTTAAAGATGGGGCCCGCAGAGGCGGGCCGGCACTAGTAGGGGTCGCGCTGAAGAATACTTATGTGTTCCCGCAACCCCAGCGCATGTGTACGGAGGAACACGGGGTGGTTTTAGTCTGTATGAGTCTGACAGACCCCTTCGCCCGCCCCAGGGTGGAGCATATCTATGAGGATTTCCACCTCGCTGATGATGAGATTCTTGGTATGTTATTATGTTTTGCGTTTATGGAAGTAAGATCACCTTAAGGTAGCCTAGTTATTATTTAATTGCTAATAGCTAAGCGTATACTCATCTTTGTCATAGGCCACATCATATACTTTACTTTATACTTTTTCGTTTGGACGAGCCTAGCTGATGGTAAGCGGTAAATGAGTTCTACGATTATAAAAACGAGTGAGCCTAGAAAATGCCTGTTGTTAGCCGGCCAAATAGGCCAGCCAACGTTAAACTGGGGTGTCCTAAACTTTTCCACGATACGTGGAGCTTAAACGTTGCTTTTCAAACAAGAAGGTTACACAATAATCTACAGGCTCTCCGGCCGACAGCAAACTATAGCCTCCGGGGCCCTACAAATAGTTACAAATAACACTCACCTGAGCTGTAGACGGCAACCTAGGATCTGTTTGATCACGTCCAAAGTGTTTGTATGTAATATGAGGGTGAGTAATTGAAACGTGTGATGTAAGTTACGTGTTCCAGGACGGTCACAAGGCGTCGATCTCCAGATGGCGCGGTCCTGACCAGCATCACACCTAACTCGTTTCCAGCAAGCGCGCGCTACGCGTGGTAGGCAATAAGGCGATGTGTTCCAAGAAATATCACTGGATTCTAGTCAATTCGGAATTACAAAGTTCAATTAAACACTGTTCACAATCAATCTGCTCATATCTCGTGAGATCCAATTCGATTTCCAACAAATTCCGCGTGCCACGAGGTGACGCAATACGGCGTATGATTCAACAATATCCCGGGGTTTTCGGCAAGTGGGGATTTCACTTCAACAATTGATAATTCGCGACCCAATTATCGGTTTCAACACGCGAATCCAACGATATTTTACCAATCACAATTAGCTCAACAGGTCCCAAAATGCGGACGGCCTTTTTCAAGCGCAAGGTCTATCTGTCAAAGTCAAGTAATGTCAAAATCAAATTCTTTATGTCAAAAGGGTGCGTTCTGTTTCACGTCGGACCGAACATCTACCCCCCCCGGACGGGCCTACCCGTCCGCTAATCAATTGGAAGTCTTGACAAGGTTGCAAATTCAACACAGCTTCAATGCGGCCAAATACCGTAGCTAGTTCATTAAAGGTGAGAACGGTGTCTCCCAACAATCTCCGCCAGCGTCCCTTTGCCGCTTTCACCGCGGCCCCAAAAATACCCCCCCAATGGGGGGCAGGCTGGCGGGTCAAACAACCAAGTGACCCCTCGGCGGGCCAAACTATTACCAATATCAACCTGGCTCTCATTAAGGAAGGCGTATACCTCCTTCAAATAGTTACTTGTACCCTTGTAATTCGTACCGCAATCAGACCTAATCAACGAAGGTAACCCACGGCGAGACACAAATCTTTCCAAAGTCGCCTCAAAGGCCTCTGTCGAGAGGGAGGTTACCAGCTCCAAATGTACTGCCTTGGTTGACAGGCAGACAAACACACAAATAAGCCCTAACAATCTTGCTATTACGAAGGGTGGACGTCTTCAGCAAAGGGGGACCAACAAATCCGTTACGACGCCAGCAAAGGGCCTCGCCTCTTTGACGCGATCAGCCAAAATCCAAAATTCTCGCTGCAGAATGGCCAACAGCGCATTGCAACCGGCATGCGAGTTCTTAGTGTGACGATCAGTCACCAACAATTGTACCAAGTTCAGTTACAACAAGGGCAGGAGCACCAATTTTAGGGTAAGGACAACTCACAAGGGTGACCTCAAACCAGGTCCTTCCCTCAACAGTGGTGTCAGCCGGTTCGCCAATTCCCCAAATCTTGCCTGAAAGGTCGTTCACCTTCAGGCCAACCTGTCCCGCTAACCAAGAAGACAAAAGGCAACCCCGGACTCCCGTCTCCAAAATGGCACAGACCACAATCGAGTCACCCAAGGGTCCCCAGACCGTGACCGAGGCCGTTGGCAACAAAACCGTCTTGATCGGGGGGTTCCTTTAGCGGGGCAGGCGCCAATCTCTTAGTGATGCCTGGGCGGCGACCGATCGCCGCTTCCAGGCTGCCTTCGTTCACGACGAGGCCAACAATCAAACCATTCGTCCCCGCGGTGTCCCAAGCCGCTCGCCATCACTGGAGGGGCATATCCCACCGAATGCCCGAATGGCGGAGGGCGCGACTCCAGCCGGGGACGTTCCGCCAACGGAGGGGAAAGGCAGCGGCGCCGACCCGGCCACTGCTGCCTAGCAGCCAATGCGCGTTCTCCCTGACGAGGGAAGACCAAATGGCGCTCGTGGGGCTCCCGTTCAACTTGCGCGGGGGGTGGAGTGCGGCGTACAGAATCGCGGGTCTCAGCCCGGTGCTCGTCTCCGGGGTACCCCCCCTTGCGCGAACCCCCCTCAGAAGCTGGTCTGCTGGAGCGGTTCGCGTTGGCGCACAAAATCTCCAAGTGGGACCCTTCACAAATTCTACACGGGCGGGGGTCGGGGCAGTCCCGATGGAAGTGGGCCCCCAAGCACGAAAAGCACAAACGGCGTGCGTTGACAATACGGCGGCGGGCACTTACGTGCAAATTCAAAAAATCCGGGCAACGCGCCATGACATGCCCCGTTGCCTTACAAAAGTCACAATGATGAGGACTCCGGGCACCATCAAAACGGGGGGCGGGGCGAACATCAACAGGCCCCCTAGCCCGAGGACTCCGGGCGCCAGCCAAACGGGGGGCGGGGCGATCATCAACAGGCCCCCTAGCCCGAGGACTCCGGGCGCCAGCAAAACGGGGGGCGGGGCGAACATCAACAGGCCCCCTAGCCCGAGGACTCCGGGCGCCAGCCAAACGGGGGGCGGGGCGATCATCAACAGGCCCCCTAGCCCGAGGACTCCGGGCGCCAGCAAAACGGGGGGCGGGGCGATCATCAACAGGCCCCCTAGCCCGAGGACTCCGGGCGCCAGCAAAACGGGGGGCGGGGCGAACATCAACAGGCCCCCTAGCCCGAGGACTCCGGGCGCCAGCAAAACGGGGGGCGGGGCGATCATCAACAGGCCCTCTAGCCCGAGGACTCCGGGCGCCAGCCAAACGGGGGGCGGGGCGATCATCAACAGGCCCCCTAGCCCGAGGACTCCGGGCGCCAGCAAAACGGGGGGCGGGGCGAACATCAACAGGCCCCCTAGCCCGAGGACTCCGGGCGCCAGCCAAACGGGGGGCGGGGCGATCATCAACAGGCCCCCTAGCCCGAGGACTCCAGGCGCCAGCAAAACGGGGGGCGGGGCGATCATCAACAGGCCCTCTAGCCCGAGGACTCCGGGCGCCAGCCAAACGGGGGGCGGGGCGATCATCAACAGGCCCCCTAGCCCGAGGACTCCGGGCGCCAGCAAAACGGGGGGCGGGGCGATCATCAACAGGCCCCCTAGCCCGAGGACTCCGGGCGCCAGCAAAACGGGGGGCGGGGCGAACATCAACAGGCCCCCTAGCCCGAGGACTCCGGGCGCCAGCCAAACGGGGGGCGGGGCGATCATCAACAGGCCCCCTAGCCCGAGGACTCCGGGCGCCAGCAAAACGGGGGGCGGGGCGATCATCAACAGGCCCCCTAGCCCGAGGACTCCGGGCGCCAGCAAAACGGGGGGCGGGGCGAACATCAACAGGCCCCCTAGCCCGAGGACTCCGGGTGCCAGCAAAACGGGGGGCGGGGGGAACATCAACAGGCCCCCGGGCCCTAGTCCGTCCCTGGTCTCTGGGCTGAGAAGGTAGTGGGGGTGACCCCGTGGCGCCACGAGTGTTATCCGCAAACCGACACTCGTCTTCCAAAAATTTGAGGAGGTCGTCAAAGGGGGGAAGATGGGTGGCACTATCCCCACCATACTTCTGCTCAAAACGTGACCTCAACTCCGCGGGGAGCAACTGCAGCACTATGTGCACCAACAAGTAGGACCAATGTTCTACCGGTAACTCCAAGCGTCTCAAAGCGTTGGTCGCTGAGACCAACGGGTTCAGCAAGTCAGTGCGCAACGTCGACGTGCTGACAATGGCCGGTAGTTCCAAAATCTGGTCGATGTGCACATCAGCCAGGCAGCGCTTGTTCTGATACCGTCGGGAGAGAAGCTCCAGAGCGGTCGGGTAAGAGGAATCCGTCACCGGCAAGTGCTGCACCAAGGCTCTGGCTTCGCCCTCCAGGACAGACAATAAATAGGCCAGCTTCTGGGCAGGTCCGAGGTCCAAGCGTGCATCGACAAGACTCTCAAAGAGATTTAGGAAGCCCAGCCAGTGGTCCAAGCGACCGCCAAAATGTGGCAGCTCCAGGGTGGGCAGCCTACTCAATAGTCCAGGGCCTGCAACAACAGGGGTCTGCGGCTTGGCCGCATCAGGCACCCGGCTCTTCAAAATTTCCCGCGCTCGTAGACATATGACATCCCCCAGGTGGATAATCTGGTCATAGTCACCCAAAATCTTATCGCGGGCTGTCCGATCCATCACCCCCAAATCCACGTCCATGTACTCGTTGAAGCGTATGAGCGCAGCATCAGCTGACTTGATCCTCTCAATCACTTGCCCATACCGAGCAAGGGTGAGCTCTTCCAATTCCACACGCTCAACAGTTGCAGCTGCCGATGTGAACCATCTCAACTGTGAGGTCAATCCCGCAGCAGCCTCCCTGACTGCCCTTAATGAGGCCATTGCAACAATCAAATATTAATACAAAACACCAATCAACAACCAACAATCAAATATTAAACAAACAGCAATGACTTGTTAGCCGACCAAGTAATCTCAACAAAATAAAAATTCAAATTCAATTATTTCAAGTCCAAATCCGACCCTGTACTTATTCCAAGTATGAATCTAGCTTGCTAAGGATGGCTAGTTACAAAATAAATAACAATTGAATGTATAATACAATGCTGGATCAACCTCAAATTAAACATCAATAAGCACAACAATTGTCTGTATAATATTGAGCCGGAGAATCTCTAACAAAATCCAATAAATACAAATAAATGCAATAAGTCAATCCACACCATTCAAGTCTTGTTATGTTAGACTATGTGTAATTATTATTTAGATAACCTTTCAAATTCAGATCAATGACATTCAATTATTAATTGCCACAAATACCAAATTATGTACCAAATTATGTACCAAATTATACCAATAATTCCTAATTTCACAAATAAATCCTACCTGTCAATGCAATGAAAGAGGCTACAGTACAAATTACAAATACAACTTCAATTGATTCAACTTCAATTAGATAGCCCGGATGACATGGTAATATATTCAAAACTTATAAGTTATAAGTTGTGTTAAGTAATCAAACCAAAGTTACTTTCAAAACTTCCAATTAAACCAGTGGATCTTACATTATAAGAGCCACGCCTATACCAGAATGAACTATGTGGATTTTATATTAAAACCCACGCTCTGCATACCAATTTGTTAGCCGGCCAAATAGGCCAGCCAACGTTAAACTGGGGTGTCCTAAACTTTTCCACGATACGTGGAGCTTAAACGTTGCTTTTCAAACAAGAAGGTTACACAATAATCTACAGGCTCTCCGGCCGACAGCAAACTATAGCCTCCGGGGCCCTACAAATAGTTACAAATAACACTCACCTGAGCTGTAGACGGCAACCTAGGATCTGTTTGATCACGTCCAAAGTGTTTGTATGTAATATGAGGGTGAGTAATTGAAACGTGTGATGTAAGTTACGTGTTCCAGGACGGTCACAAGGCGTCGATCTCCAGATGGCGCGGTCCTGACCAGCATCACACCTAACTCGTTTCCAGCAAGCGCGCGCTACGCGTGGTAGGCAATAAGGCGATGTGTTCCAAGAAATATCACTGGATTCTAGTCAATTCGGAATTACAAAGTTCAATTAAACACTGTTCACAATCAATCTGCTCATATCTCGTGAGATCCAATTCGATTTCCAACAAATTCCGCGTGCCACGAGGTGACGCAATACGGCGTATGATTCAACAATATCCCGGGGTTTTCGGCAAGTGGGGATTTCACTTCAACAATTGATAATTCGCGACCCAATTATCGGTTTCAACACGCGAATCCAACGATATTTTACCAATCACAATTAGCTCAACAGGTCCCAAAATGCGGACGGCCTTTTTCAAGCGCAAGGTCTATCTGTCAAAGTCAAGTAATGTCAAAATCAAATTCTTTATGTCAAAAGGGTGCGTTCTGTTTCACGTCGGACCGAACACCTGTTTACTCTTGCTTTAAAGGCTGACAGCTCATAAGTGGTAGGGAGTTCCACACAGAAGCCGGCAGAGAGTTCCACATCTCAGGATTCACTTCGCTCTTACCTTTTCAAAGTCTGTTCTAAAAGATACATGAGCCTTCGGTACTGCTTCTCATTGTACGATCATATTAGTCGGCCAGTGACAAATTTTGGCGTGTTTGCCATCTGTAAGCGAGCCAGGGGAAATGACGCCACGTCCACTCACTGATCACTGGCGACTAAAACTGAATTAATGACATTCCCGTGCGTCGGGAAAACGTGTTGGTACAGCCGATCGCATGCCAGTTATGACAAAACCAGTTTTAACTGGCCTGTGGTATATTGAAACAAATACACAACGGGTGGTAATTAACACTGGTTAAAAGAAAAAACAACTAATTTTCTTTATTTTTTTAGTCTCGCGTTAAATTACTATCTCACCTGATGGTAAGCGATGATGTGGTCGAAGATGAAGCACGCTTGTCTAGAAGTTAAATATTCACTCTTGAATTAAAGAACCTCAGGATATAGCTATCAGGAAACACAGACTCCGGCAGGGAATTCCAGCCCTTAGCTGTACGCATAATGAAAGTATTCCCAAAACGTGTGTACAGGAGATGGTGGTGGCAGTCTTAAGTCTGGGAAAAGGTAACAAACAGTTGTGTTTTTCTACGCCTTGTATGGATTAAATCTTCTGTTTTTGCTCTGCTCGCTCTCAGAAATTTAAATCCCAAGATATTTTTTGGTGTAAATTGACACAAAAACATCTTAAAAATGAAAGAAAAATAACATATATCTGTCAGGGAGTTGATTTTTTTTTAAATACGCATTTTATTTGAAATACGCATTATACATAATTATATATTTTGTGTGGAACTGATTTTATTTTGAAACAATTTAACTTAAGTATTTCTATACATAATAAAAATATATACAGACGAAAATAAAGATAAATTATAGGGCATCGAAAAATTCGTCAACATCGCTATCAATGGGAAAAGTGCCCAGAACACTGGCCGCATTGCCACGTTGAATGGCAATGCTGATTCTCTGTCCAAAGAAAAGGCCAGCCCTCTGGTCACCTGTGGAGTCGACTAATCGTTTGCCGATGTCACGAAAGAGTCGATGAGCACTCGGACCCCATGGTCCTAACGTTTCAACCCCAAACGGCTCAAACATATAGCACCCAATTAGGTTGTTGTATTTGCGCCGTTTGAGATTTTCTGCACCTGCAGCTGCCGCCCCAGCACAGCCCGCCGTACTGAGAAGATGGGATGGCGCAAGGGTGTCAACACAAGTAGCATCCCACACCAAAGGCCTACCCAACTTCCAAGGCATTATAGTCATCCCGTCTGGTCTCTTCCCATCGCCCCGTGCCAAGCCGTTGGGTTCTAAAACAGATGGTACTCCAGCGGTGACAAGAGCCCGACGAATGATGTCATTTATGCTGGCATGCCGTGCTATCCGACCAGAGCTTCTGCTGCAGGAAAGGCCATGATGTCCGAGGCGGTCGACTGCCGCACCGCATTGACAGCGATGTGGAGCACCGCTAGGAGCACCCAGACGTAGACATGTAACATATTTTGTTGATTCCAACTTACAGTTTTCTTTTATGTATGTTCCTACTACCTTTTCACAGCTCGTGAAAAGAAGTAGCTGTACGTATGTGTCTATTATGTACAAAAAGTAATTAAAAATCACATCAATTCATTTCTTCGTTTACAAGTGCAAGAAAGACAGTAAGATTTATTTTTAGTAAAATTATACAATTTAGTCACTAGCTTCGTTCGCTCTTGTATGAAATGAAACATGTTTTGCTTTATCAGATTAGTAAGTTACACCATATCTTATACTTATATTTGTTGAGCTCAAAGCTTTTTTTATCAGAGCGGCAAATCTCAAACAATCCACAGTCTATTGAATTCAATTATAAATTGTGATTTTCTACAAACCACTGCTCCACAATACGGACAGTGAACTCGCTAAAACATAAAATGAGAACCTAGAAATAAGTTCTATTGAAATTACTAATTATTCTAATTAAACAGATAGGTACTCTTGTTTCTGAATTTCCAACCAAATTGTTTATTTAAACATAATTTCTAAATGAAATAACTCATTTGCTAGCTATTATTAGATCAACGTATATTCTATAGGTCATATTTAAATGGTTCATTGGCCACAGCACTACTTAATTGAATTATGTGATGTCATTTTGCTGTAATTGACTAAAAACTGTATAAAAACCGGCCAAGTGTAAGTTTACGATTCCGATACGGTCAATATTTTATCATGGTATTTTAAAACGACACACTTTAAGTATTATCAAGTGAATTCTGTTTTGTTTATAATTGTTGGCTTAGTAGTTTTGAAGATAAGGAGACGGAATCTTAAATTATTATCTATTAAAAATAAAATTGTACTATATTTAAGGCACACAACATAAGACCTTTTATTTAATGTTGCACGCAATAGTATGAAAAACTTATTTTTTTATTTTGCTATTTTTCCCCGAAAATTGCCCTGATACTCAAAAATTTTATGTAGAATGTTGACAGGTGACCGCAACAGTAGGTAGGTAGAACAAATACATCATTCGATCCAGAAAGGCCAATAACGCCCTGGTTTTACCTACCATTCTATTCGTAGACCCGTGTCTCCGAAGTATTTTAGCAGGGCAGGTTAGTAGCAGATGCGCCGGATTCTCATTCTTCTCCATGCAGGCTCTGCACAGTAGGCTATCTGTATATCTTATGATATAGAGGTGTCCTCAAAATGTATTAATTAATAATATACAATTCCTAATAACCTTTGAATCTATCCAGAAACCGTTCAAGAGACTCAGGCAACAATACACTGGTCGAGTCAAAGCTCCAACCCAGCCTTAAACATCGACGACGAGTTGCAAGTCTATCGGTTACATTTCGGAAGTTTGCGATGGAATTACACAATCTAATTCCGCCAAGCCCGTTCCATCATCGGGCTACAAGAAAGACGGTAATGCGCCATCGTTACAAGGTGGACATCCCACCCATACGCACAAAACGTTTTGGGAATACTTTCAATGTGCGTATGGCTAAGAAATGGAATTCCCTGCCGAAGTCTGTATTTCCGGATAGCTATACACTGGGGATCTTTAAGTCGAGAGTTAAGAGGTTACTTCTAGGTAAGCGTACTCCATCTTCGACCACATCATCACTTACCATCAGGTAAGATGGTGGTCAAACGCGATCCTATTAACAATAAAAACATTTACATTGCTGGTACACAAGAGCCAGCCCTCTGTGAGAGGGAATGAGCCGTAACGCCATCTATCAACCCGCATTAGGCCCGTGTTCCACCACGCAGTCAAGATGCGGGTTAGTGGACATCACATGGCTTCAAATTGTTTGGTCGGTTTCCTCACGATGTGAGAGCAGTGGCTGTGATATAAATTACACAATGTAATATGCTTCACTCTCCACCCGCAACTCGCAAGTCGGGCTCGATACCACTAGGTCACCATTGCTCTTGTAAACGTATTGAGACGGTCAATTTGAGCTCCGTGTAACTCAAATTGAGCATCTCCAGGTCAGGACATCTCGAGTTGCGGAAATGTTCTAACGATATACCGCAGCCCCGGACCACAAGGGTAACTGAAGGAATAGGGTGAGTTTTTAGTCAGTAGAAGTCTGACACTCCCTTCCGCTCCACCCACAGCGGGAGAAGTTATTTGACGATTTTCCCACCCAAAAAAAGGGTCAGGACGTCTTCTGGTTATATGAGTTTACGTGTGAATTTGAACTGAATAGCTCTAGTAGTTTCGGAGTAAACTGTGACGAACAGATACTCAAGTGAACCTATATCAGTACCGTTGTTCATTTGGATGTTTTAAAAACTAAATAGAAAATACGGGTTTTTATTTACAAGCTTCTAATCCCGAGAACAATCACTGAAACTAACTCACAGGTCAATAACCTTTTAAAATCTGTACAATGATATATACATAATGGTCAAATCATATGACAACACAAAGTTAATGTCTGAGGTGCTGTAGTGAGGAAAATACCGAACAGATTTGAGTGGACCTATGTAATCTAAGATGTTTGCAAAAATTTCTTAGTCATTGCGTAACACACTTTAAGAACTTTAAAGGGCTCAACGATTTACTGTACAATACCAAAGGGAGGACATTTGTTCATACAAACTCGCGAGTGTAATTTTATTCAGGTATAAAAGATATACGCTTTCGCATGTGGAAGCAATAGTCCCCAGGCGTTATCCCACAGGGCGTGTTTTCATGCACATTGGGGATACCGGGAATATATCACGATACACGGTTGTAATGGTATCGTGTACAATGTACATGTCATGACATGACAAAATTAATGCCGCATTGACACATGTAAAGAAGAAAAACCCACTTTCAAAGATCTTCTTAAATAAATAAATATTTTCTTTTTATTGTGTCTCAAACGGTTACATTTAAAAATGTGGATAAAACAGCCCCAGAAAGTTGTTAATAACACTTGTGTCGGTGTTACCTCGATCCTTCCCTTAAATAATACTTAGCAATATTGAGACTATATAAAATTAAAATTTAAACTGGTATTTAAAAAACAAAACAAAAAGAAACAATCATCATAAGTACCAAGTAAAGTACAGCTTTATGAAGTGTGTATATGTGAGTAAGTGCAATGTTTGACTATAGTAGTATGTGGGTATGGGTTTGAGTTCTTAGTAGTAACTTCTTAAAAGCTTTGTCCTATATCCAAATAGGATTAGACTTTGAGCTAATTGTTCTTGTTCCTATCTAGACTTATACACTTCATTGTCAATATTTCAGCAGAAAGACAACTACTGCCGGACATAGGGCTCCCATGAACCTGAAGGGAATTGCGGGAATTTTCTAACAAGATACCGCGGCCCCGGAATGCTATGGGTTTTTAGTCAGTAGAGCAAGTCTGCTACATCTTTCCGTAAGTCATTTGCTAGATATCGCTATATCATCAATAACGAAATTCTACCCGCTAGTTTCTCTGCAGACTTTAAATTGCAATAAACAATTCGATGTGTTAATCCATATTATCTTTACTAGGTACAACTAATATTACAAATGCGAAAGTCATTCAATCACGCTCAAATTTGGCATACTTAGCGATTGTAGTTTCGAATAGCACACAGACTTAACCTAGGAAAATGTGCGAAATTTCCACACGGCAATAGCTAGAAAATGTGTGGTTAATCACACTATAATCCATTTAGAACTTTTTGCATGAAAGAGTAACAAAAACACATTCTTACAGACTTTCATATTTACATTATGACTTAATTTAATTATGAGGTAGGATATGATAGATTAGCATAATATCGTTTTAGATGCAAAGTTAAATGTTAAAGACGCCTGATTTTACCCGTCTTGCCTGAACACTGCTTACCAAGAAGAAAACCAGTGACAAATACCGCTTCCCCTTCTCAATGGGCCTCAAAATTGTGTCATTTTAATTTGCAAGTTAAAGCGTTGGCTGGGACCGCTTCAGCCGCGCTGCCGTGTCCCGGGGGTACCTCATCCATCTCAGTTCCCATTACGCAGCGATTGAGAATGAAGCTGAACAGAGATTGTGTCATTTGTAAACGCTGATCGACCGCGTTGTTTTTACATTTGCTAGGAAATTACGATGCGAAAATCCAAAGATATATAACATCCACCTAACGATGAGCTCGTGGCGTAATAATAACAGCCGATGTTTGAGGTTAAGCAACGCTTGCCGAAGTCAGTTAATTGATGGGTTACCATCTTAATATATTGAGATCCCTCTATTACTCTAAAAGCACTTTAAGCCGTTTGTCCCTGCTGTCTCATGAACATTTTGGACAGTCGTTACGGATAGTCGGTATTATTGCAACAAGTTACAAAAGGTATACATTGCCCGTTGTGTACTCGCTTAATCAACGCAATGACCAAGTCCGCTTACAATGTACTGCATGCGCCACACTTCAACCATTGACGTTTTGTTCTTTGCCCTGATTGGCCGTGAGGCACGGCGCATGTTTATCAACAGTGAATTACAATCAGTAGCAAGCTCTCGATTTAAGTGTGTGTAATTTATTTGTGTGCGTAATTCGCATACGTAACGGGCCTCTTGCTTGTAGTAGAGCTAAAGAGTAGGGAGACAAGCGGCGACACGCGTACTCATACAAATCAGGAACTATTTCCTTTCTAACCTCTTTTATCTGTTCTGTGGGTATCATGTTAGCCAGCCACTAGGTTGTGGAAGTCCGATAGACACTCGCTCCATATAAAACACTAATCCTTAGCTGCATTTGGCTACACTGGAAGCCGACTCTAACATTGTTAAGAAAACACTAAACAAACGATGATGTCACATCTAGCAAACCTGCGTTGAGCCGCAGGGTGGATAGCCCATTCCCTGTCATAGAAAGCAGGTCGTGTCGCAGCAATAAGAACGTCATAAGCTGATTACATTACTTTATGTTTAAAGATGTCATAGCTGATTGGTCAAAGCTGAGTTGGTATATCCTACGTGCAGATTAGACAAACAGTTTCATAAAATTTTAAAATTAGGTCTGTTTGTATGTTGTCGCTAATTGGGTCATAGAACGCTGTGCTGCGATTTTTCATCCAGTCTAATTAGTTCACGAATATAAAACTACACAATAAAACACTAACTCGTAAAACAAACCTCGTACTAGAACCAACAAACCTAGCACCTACCAATAAAAGGACTACCGGTAACAAACAACATTACAGGAAAGTTGTCAATTAATCATAGCGGTAACGCAACCACACTTGTGCAATAAAACTGTACATTTCACGTGTTGTTTACAGTGTGCGGCCCGGGGGCCCCGCCACATGCGGCCTGCTGCCCGAATGGGGCCCTCATTACGTCGATACCGTCAGTCGTCATGCGGTACGCTAATGTGGTATCCCTTTAATGTTTTTATCATACCTGTTTACCTGTATGCAGCTGACGGTTAAAAATGTTATAGTTGTGGTCGGGGATATGGAAATCATATAATTTTATGCAACCAACCGGTTTAAATGGCCGACGCAATTTATTATTAACGTGTTGGTATTTCAGCTGCCTTCCTTCGTTTTTTCAGGCGCTGACGAATTGTTTATGGGTAGACTTAAATTATAACGGCCGTGTTTATAGTGTACGCTATTAGTCGGGTTTTGAATGCAGATTGTGTTAATAAAATGGGTTTTAACAATTAAAACGACGTTTTTAATGAGCTTTGCAAAGCTTTAAAGATTTTTATGGTCTTAACTAACCAAATAAATAGTTTCTAGCACATTCAATTGCTGTTGTGTTATAGTTGTATCAACAGAAATTTATGGCGGAGGTCTTTGACCAGTAGCACGAAAACATAAGTCTTTTATTTATTATTTATTTATTTATTATATACTTTATTGTACACCTTACAATATTTCTATAGATACAAAAAAAATTAAACTAGTGTACAATGGGCGGTCTTATCGCACAGGGCGATCTCTTACAGACAACCTTTGGATGGACAAACTTAAAGGAGACAGATTAAGGGCTGTCAGTGTACAAACATATAATTGAACATAATAATATAAAATACATACAATATCAAAATTATATACTAATAAATATTACATGTATAATTGAGAAAGAAGGGGAAAAGTTATAGGGAGAGGTAATGCTCCTTCACCATTCTTTTGAACGCTGGTAGCGTTTGAGCACGCCTCACTACTTTACTTTTACTTTTGTGCTACTAATATTGTATGTAGAATGTTCATTCGGATGGATGGATTTTGAAACTCTTTCATCCAAATATTACTGACCGGACATACTGGCTATTCCTTCGTCCTGTTAAAGAGTGAAGTTCTTTATCAATATACCTACCTAAAGTAAAGTGACAATAACAGGCGGTCATAATACCCGAGAGAGACCAATTTAACTGGGCCACTTGAAAACCATCTGGAAAGGTGTAGCCTCTACAGTGACCAAATATACGGTCAAAAAAAAGAATGATAACATAATATAATGGCTTGAACGAAAATAAGAAAGACTTCGATAGGGTGTCGTAGTAAGTAATAGTCCCTGACTATTAATGAGATTTTCAAAGCAACTGTGTAAAAAAATGCGCGTAATATATCATGCACATAAAACGTTACATCCTTATTTACACAAGTATGGGAATAATTCGTAGGGTTGTCCGGCGACCATTTAGTTATAAATGTCGATCATTATAGCCATGGGATGCTATTTTTCAGGGGCGGCACGCAATCACACTACTTTATCATGTCGGATAGCGTTTTCAACATACGCCATGACTGTTTGAGGAGTGACAGGTGAATACTGCAAGTAGACAGATAAGCTTCTGTGATTAAATGTTTCGAATAAATCTGGGTTGCCATATCTTTCCTTATTTCCTTTGTATGCTTGATAGTTTTCGTGATTTCGTATTCAATGTTGGTACCGTACGTGTTGTGTCTAGAACCTTGAAGCATTCTAATTAGATGAGAAAATGGGTCTTTCTAACAATGTTAGTATAGGGAAAACAATTAGATGGAATTAAGTATTACGCCTACAAGGACAATGTCTGAAAGCAAGGCTAATTTGACATTTAACTCGTGAGTGGGAGGATTGAACGTTATAAGTCAATATTCTTTTATTAACGGGTATAAGGTATTAGCCTATTGAGAAATAGTTTAATTGGCCTTTAATATTTATTGTTGATTCGTAATAAAAAACAGAGAGCACACATATAATATATCTCCTCCTTACTTTAACTATTTATCTACTGCACATAAATAAAAGAAATAAAAATTAAAACAAAAAAGCCTTTTATTCTATGCACACATTTTAGCCTTACAAACATCATAACTATGTAACAAACTACATAATATATTAGACTGAAATACTTTTATAATAATTTACATTTCTTTGTATTTTTTGCATTATAATAGCATTGCATAATAAATAGTTGTTCGCATCCTAACCTAATTGTTTAAATTTGCATTATAATGATTGTATTTTTTATTATTTGTATTATATTGTATTATTAATTATTTGATTTTGCATTGTAATAATTATATATATTTTATTATTATTTCTATTACATAATTTCTAATATTATTGTTATTTTTAATGATCAAAAAGAATTAAATTTTAATGGACCCCCCTCAGGTGAAGGCCTTCTCCACTGCACATATAAACTTAAAACTTAAACAGTTCTCCACAAAACTGACAATTAAGCTTGACTAAAACAACGAGTCGCACGCAAAGCTACCACATTCATTATTATAAATACATTCATTAATCGGTTACTACAATGTACATATTATTTACTTACCCAGAAAAATGTACATATTATTTACTTACCCAGAAAATATGACACTGGTCTGGCCAAGGGGTATTGTGCTAACCAGTTACTGGGTTGTGGAGGTCAGATAGGCAATCGAGGTCAGATACTCAGCTGCTACCGGTTAGACTGGATGGCGACCCCATCATAGTACGGAAAAAGCTAAGCAGATTACGAGTTACGTATAAAATGTTTCGTTAATTTACTTTTTTCCACTAACCTCTCAGGTCAAGCGGATTTTTGTTACAAACGCACCGCACTGCCACTTTATCACTTGAACTCCTGAGAACGAAAACCAATAGTGGTGACCCCTAAAAGAACTTCGAGTCGACGAAGGATGACGAGTCCCGGAGAAAGTTAAATATTCTGGTTCCTTCAACTAAATTAATCAGAAAAGAACAGTAGAGGTGTAAGAAATAAAGCTTAATTTCCAATTTCCTTCGTACTGAGAAATCTCGATGTGATGTGACCCCATCTAGGGATCGACCTCTGCAAATGCTGCTTAATCTTGTGACAATTTCATAATATTGGAGCAAGAAGGTATTTGTGGTTATCAACAACAAGTCAAACGTGCGTGATAGATTCTCACACGAAAGTGTAAATAAAACGAAAAAGTACAAATTCAACAAAATACAGAACATTCCGTGTGACTTTCTGACATAGTGAGTTCAATATGTAAATTGATGTGAGTGTATCAGTTTGTGTGTCCCGTCAATCTGATGTGCGATGCCGTGACAGTACAGACGCTCGGGAAATACTCTGAGTGCTTCATCTGTACTAGTGGAACTCGTCACTTGGTGCTGCGTTTAAGTTAAGCTAGTAGAGTGATAAACCTTATAAGTTACGATTGGTTGATTCTTCTTCTGTTCAACTATTTAATGTCACAGTCTCATGATCAGAATTTTATGACTTTCATTTAATTTTTACGTCAGATGAGATAGTGGTCAAAAGCGAACCTATTTTCAATTAAAAAAAAAATAGATCCCCAAACTACTACATTTTTCATTCACTTCGTATTATTATGGTTGCCTATAGAATAGAGAATGTTATTAACAATTTCTCAATAAAACATCGTTTATTGAGATGTCGTATATGATGCATTGTCCTGTTATTGCTACTCCATAACAGATTCAATCGTTTTCGTGATCCTCGCCTCCCTTTTCCCAACGTCGACTATTGGGCATTTTGCCTCATTTTAATTTAGATTGATTGGTAATTTTTGAATAGTTTTATTAAAACATAGCAATGTTTGTCTCAAAATGAAATGTTGTATATGTAGATATCTTACATAAATTAGAAGTTTATTTCTGATAACGAATGCTTAATATGACATCCACTTTTTATATCAGGAACACTACCTACGATGTCGTTACAAAGGGAGTTAATGGTATCTTAAAAGACCCACCATATTCGTTACTCATGAATAAAAGCTCTATTTCTTTACCACGAAGCAAAAAGAAGAATACACTTTTAAGCAAAGAATGGGATACATAAACAGTCCTAACTACTGACGCCCAAAAGCAATGTAAACGTAGCACAGTATAATATGCAGGAATCATTGCGACTGTGTCACAAGAGACGCAGGATAGCTGCGACCCCGTAATGGCCGCCTAACAGATGCCTGTCAAATATCACAGGTACGTCTCCGTCAATTATATACTGATGCAAGCTAATGGGGCTGCAATATTGATGTAGTCTGTCACTAATGTATTAGTCAGTAATACCGTTTATATGAAGACGGATTGCTTGGTAAGTTTGCTAATAAACGTACATGATAATAAACGCAAGGCTATTGAATTGGTGATCACAATTAAATTTGTTTTGAAAACATAATTAGGTCCAACACCAACGTCAACTGCTGATATCATTGAAGTATTCATATTATCTTTTCGCTAAATTTCCTATAATATTTCGTCGCTCCGAAGACTACCATCAGTATACTTAATCGGCAATGTATTGAATTTTGAACTTCAATCCTTCTGACACCTCAGTAAAGTGTACAAGTTTATAAACTTTTACAAAAAGCTGCGGAAGAGCTCTTTTAATATTCACAACGATGACAAAAATCTTGTCGAATACGAGAAATAAGATATGAAAATTTAAGTGCTTTTTATTTTTTATCTCCGACTTGCTCATCATTCTATCCTACTTTATCCGTTAGCCCATAGTGTCTTTTTACTCCATACCAGTGTATTATTCGTCATTTGAGAAGTCTCCTCTTTTCAAGGTAGATAACCTTTAGCAAAATCTAAATTCCATTTTACAATTTTCTCACCGAAGCCATTTCCAAAATTCTTCTTTTCTATTTTCATTAAAAGTGTTACCACCGAGACACTTAAGTATTTACGAATAGTAAAAACTTCAAGGTAATGTACATGTTTCCACTATTTACCTACATAAAGTAATTAAAAGCATCACCTTATCGCAAAAGTATCGCAGATTGGAAGGCATATGGAAATGTAAGTTAAACATATATGTAGAATATGTAATTGCTTAAAAAATAGAAAGATGTCAAATATCTAATGTATTTGAATACTATCAAAAGCAATACAAATTATTGGAATATGTTAGTACGATTTGTTAACGATGTGTGATTCGTGTTTTCTCTTGGTTTTGATAATTAAATAAAAAAGTCAAACATCCTTAGAGTATCAAACATATTTCGCTTTAACCACGCCAGGTTTTATGAAAGTACATTCACATTTTTTCCGGGTAGAATGAAAATGATTTTAAAGGAGAAAGGATCAAAAAGTATTCCGTCACAAAGGCTGTATATACATCAGGCCGAAGCCAATAGTTAATTTTTCAGCGTCACTTACCTCAGCTTTGCAAGTTTAGGCCAAGATAAATTGATACAGGATCGCCACTCTAACCTGGCCTACTATACCTCTTAAGTTCCTTATAAAACTAATCAAAAGTTAACAGTAAGAGAGGTCTAAGTAAAATAGGTACTTGGGCGAAAAACGCTGATTTAGCGATATTAACAATTTTACCATTCAAGTGTCGAGTTTTGATTATATTGCTTTTTTATGGAGTTTCCTTCTCTTTTTATCAGAGCATACATATTTATGATCTTTTCTTTATTTTTGTGCTGTCACGCTTCTTTTTATTTTTGGTCTATTATATACCTTTTGTTAGGAATGTTTGTAAATAAAAACCTTTCATAACGTGACACTTATTTATGACTGATTTTGATTTTGAACAACTGAACGCATTTCGTTGAAAACACACGTAGATTAAGGAGTAAATTCCCTTGACATGGTTTCACGCAGGTAAAGTCAGCAGCGCCTTATCTGTTAAGCCGGCTCTACACGTTGGCCAACACAGTGGCGAATGTAGTGGCCAATGACTATTCGCCAACGTGTAGAGGGGGTGTTTGTGCACCCAACATGCACAAACACGCCGTCTACACGTTGGCCAATACGCATTGGCCACTACATTCGCCACTGTGTTGGCCAACGTGTAGAGCCGGCTTTACTCAAATACGAATCAAAGTTTGTATTACAAGAAAATACGAAACTAGAAAAAAGACTGCCTCGTTGGTGTAGTGTTCGCAAGCGACGGTTCCCGGGTCAAGCAAAAAGTTCTGTTGGTTAAAAGGCCTATTAAATAATATTTTTATTTTCTTTTATTTTGGTTGTAGTTCTTAGGAATCTTTAGTGCTATGGTTGAGCACTATTTTTAGAGATTATACAATGTGGATCTGGAATTACGACATTAAATTAAAACGAGCACAGTACTAGTCCATCAAAACATTTTAAAACACGAAGATTAGTAGTTAATGTAAAATTAAAAAATTGCAATTTACAAAGAAAATAAATAGCAGAATCAACTGCATAAAAAGTAAACACGCTTTATCTACGAAAAGTCACGACAATGCACGCGCGGCTCGTCTTGTGATAAAAAAGTAGGCTTGTGCTTTCCTCAAAGGGCGCCGCTATGCACTGACATAGTTACCGAGTAACCGAGTCAAGGACTTTTTGCCGAAAATAAAAACCTTACAATGTTTACCTATTATTACGGACTCAGATCTACATCATGTTGAAAAATAAGAAAATGAAAAATAATTTCCTGTGGCTAAAGTATTCATTGGATTTGATTGATTTTTTGTATACGGGTAAAGAGCATGCCACTCTTTACGTGGTTCAAAGGAATGTCAATCGTCCTGCTCCACTTTGTATATAAGGTAGCAGAGATTTACTTTAGATAGCACTTTGGAGATTTAGATGTGAAATGAATGTTCTTTATTAAAATAGAATCGTGTATGTATAATAGTAGTGTTTACAAAAGTTTAACAGTGGTCATTGTGTGAGCGCACTCTCAGGGCACGCGCCTCGTATGTCTGTTTACATTATATTTAATTTATAGTATTTATAATAACATTCCTTTGTGCATTGTATGTGCGGTTCTAGGTGCGCGTGTCTCAGACGTTTGTTTATGATCGGCAGCTTCTCAAAAGCGAAGGGTAGGTAGGCTACAAATCTAAATTACATATGGAAGCCGTATGAGTTCTTCTCGCATTTTCTTCTAGTTATCATCTGCTTAGCCTTTTTCTGACTAAGTTGTGGTCGGCTTCCAGTCTATCAAGATGCAGCTGAGTATTTTACATGAAGCGACAGCCTATCAGAGCTCCACAACCCAGTAGCTGGGTAACACAATACCCCTATGCCAAACTGTTGTCAGATTTTCAGGCTTCTGACTACCCGTAACGACTGTCAAAGTTTTACAATTTACAGCTGGAATCAGAATTATAACGTGTTCTTCAATCACGGAGGAATCTAGATATTTTAGAATGATTACTCATCCACGGAGCGACCTCAACGACCGTTGCTTAACCATGAAGTTCGGCCTTCATTCCACATAAATCATAAAAAAACTACACACTCGTGACTATCAATTTCTATCAAGTCTTCTGCAATGGTCAAGGACAGTTTGACAATGACTTTGCTATATATTTTTTTCTAATATTTATAGATAGATAGAATATTCTTTATTGTACACCAATAATCGAATCACACTTAAATAACAATATTGTAAAAAAAAATGGTTACAATGGCGGTCTTATCGCTGAGAGCGATATCTTCCAGACAACCTTTAGTAGGACTTTACGAGCTTTAATTAAAATGGGGAGGGCTATATTAGTGTACTACTGTACAAATATTCATCAAAACGGAAAAACTAGCAAAAACATATAGTATACATAAAATAAACACATTTTTATGCAAAAAAATGAATCTGAATCTGAAAATGAATCTAAATAAATATATAATGTGTTCTTTAACATCATGTGGAAAAAAACAAAGGAATAATCATAATTTTGAAAGGAAATGATTGGCAACCGATCTTTTAAAAACAGCGAGTGACTGAACTTATCTTACTGACACCGGCAACGCATTCCACAACCGAATAGCATGCACCGTCAACGACTGGTCGTAAAATTTTGTGGAATGTGTAGGCATCAAAAGTCTCAAATTCTCAGATGATCTCAAATTTCTAACATATGTGTCATGAAGGAACTTAAAACGTTCTTTGGCATAAAAGGGAGTTTTTGGATTTATATAGGTACTAACTAAGGTTGGAATGGAAAAATTTAACAAATGTCACTAAACGTTAAAGGTTCTAACGTTACACTAGCGCAGCCCCTTGTTGGCCCATTTAAGAGTAATTAAGTTAGATCAATTAAGTGGGCCACATCAAATAGCTACTTAGGACTAAATAACGGCACATGCTATGAATATTTAAATTTGTAAGTGCTGTTTATAAAGTGGTATGGTAGAGCTACTAGTGTATATGCGTAAAATTTATATATGCGTAAACAAACCTTCCCCCTTGCTAAGACGCTTCATTGCCTTCATGATTCATGAATCCGTTGTGAAAATATAGAAATAGATACCTACAAATATACTAACAGGAATAGAGCTATCCGGCTTGTATAGTGCTGTTTCTCTCCCATAACTTAATCCAAGAAGGAAAAGATGAAGTGTTATGAAATTGTTTTAAACGCTTTGGTAAATGAATTTGCTACGCAGAATTGTCAAGCATATTCGCGAAGTAACCGTGTACTTTCCAAAGCTTTAATTTCGATAAATGGCATTAATTAAATTATTAAATTATATTATATTAAATTTAATCTGGTAAAAAAATTGCAAAGGGGAATGCCTAAAAAATGCTTGAAATGGACAGAAACTACTAATAGTCCTTAATTCTATTGAGAATAAAATATGAATAATTAAATAATTCTTAAGTTTATTAACCTAAGGAAAAAATATCACGATCATAAAAATATTTAACTTGATAACCGTCTAATCCATTCTTATTTTTTTGTTGGTGGTCAGTGTTTATTTGACGTGAGTAATCGACATTCTGTCAAACAAGAATCTTCAAATAATCGTTAGCGAACTATTTTATAGTTATTGTACAGTAATCATCAATTTAATATAATTCGACCTATTTATACCGTAAATGTAATTAAAATAATATATGTATGTCAATATTAATTATAATCAAGTTATTTTCAAAATAGAAAACGTATCGTAGACTGTATGAATCATAATTATGTCCTTTGTCTTACTGACGTCTGACAGTTTGACATTACTGCATTTCATTTTTTCGATTGATTACTTGATTGATTTATGATTTTGCGTGTGTGACTTGAGTTTTAAACAGATAGCTTTTAAGGATATTTAACGATGACTGTGGCCATTTTTTAAGGATTTTGTTTTGACTTCTGCTCACGTTACCCATTTTTCAACACGGACTTTTGCACCCGCCTAAACGAAGACTCGGCTTTTCGACGGACCTGAGCCTGTTTTACATAATAATTTGAATCGTCGCAGAGCGCAATTCCAAAGTATTAATGTAAATAATAACAATGTTGCTGATTTTCCACAACTGACATACAGCGAAATAGTTTTGTTGGCGTGTGGAACTTACCAAATAAAACAGGCTCGTTCATACTATGGCGAGCCTAGACGAGCTAATGGTATGTAATTATAAGATAGAGATAAGCAGAGAAATGGATAATGCATTTGTTGAGGATTTAGCTCTTTCGGGTAATTGTTTTTTACTACGAGGAAAAATACAAAGTAGGCATATTTCTCAAAAAATATATTTTATTTACATAATAGTTAACAATTCTTTATCTGGAAGTAGAACTCTACAGTATCATTGTTGTAACTGCCTAGTGGGACGGCGAACAGTTGGTACCTTACCTTATCTCAATAATATGGTACTTAGCATGGGCCGGGTACCAATCCAATATCTATCCTCCTGCACAGTTTCTTGATGACATATTAGTGGTTTTTAATGATGATTAAAACATTTAAATGCTGTTTTGTTGTTTATTTGTTGCATGTTTTTTGATAATTATTGAAATTATTATGCGTTCCCTACGATTTGTAGTGCAATTTGGCGTATATTTCATTGTTGTTCGTTTCAAGCATTTTTTTGTGTAGTGATGGGCATTCCCCTTTACGGTCGGTATTTCCTAGTTGACTATCCTGACAAGTAACACCAAAACAGACACATCAGTCAGTCTCTTTTAAAAGAGACAAAAAGAGTAAATTACTTTCATTTTCATTGATATCTAATTTATCAGGAAAATACATAGATTCATATCAACTCTAATCGGCAAAGACCGATCTTATTTTTTTCAATTTAAAATGGATCTAGTATTATTCTTGGCCTTTCGCATCATAAATAATTTACTCTTTTCAATACCATTTAGTTTTATTTAGAGTTAGATAGATAGTATATACTTTATTGTACATCAAAATTTAAACACACCTATGTAACAATATTGCTTATAAAGTTGATCATTAATATAACATTTTTAATTAGCTACATGAGCAACTTCTCTGAAAGCATTCTTAATTAAAAATTAAGTTGCTACTCTGAGTATGAAGTCTAAGAAACTTTTTACTTGTTTTTATTCAAAGTTTAATTTTCGAAGAAGACGCTGACCTAATTTATTATGTCGGAATAATGTTCAACGCTAAGTGAAATAATGTTTGAAGGAAGTAGGTATTTTTATTTATAGGCCGATATAGAGCTGATAGATTGCAATGACAAATATTGATATGACGTTCTTCAAATAATCATTAAAAATACATAAATGTACGTACATTGTAATTAGTGAAATGTGAGAAATGATTCGCGATTGTTGTTCAAAGTGTGCAATACAATTCTTGTGGTTATACTCAGTGGCGTAGGAACCAGTTTTTTAATGGGTTAAAACATATGACTACTGGGTTGCACATTGTGCCTATGTATTTACAAAATAATAAAAACACAAATGATTTCATTTGATACCATTGATTTCACGTTTGTTACATTTAATGTGTTTACAATAAATAAGCAATTGTAATTTTATATTCCTTCTGTTAAGAATAAGAATATTATAATTAAGAATTAGAACAAACATTGACCATATGATTGAAAACCCTGAATTTTGTTAACATACTTGATCTCGTTAGACACATTGGCCTTACTTTAAAACCATCCCGCCCCTTCCCCACACTTGGGCCGGGAGCTGCGGAAGTAAAGTAAATAATGAATGTGGGTTTTTTTGGTTACCCTAACTTCTTAACAATCTCTTGTTCTTCCTATCTTGGACTATACTGATGCTAGCTATCTTGATTTGACCCAAGACCAATTCGACAAGCTAGAGCGACTTCAAAATCTCTGTATTAGGTTTATATTAGGTTTAGGCTTGCGCAAATATGACCATGTTTCTGAATTTCGTACTAAGCTCAAATGGCTTCCTATTAGGTTTCGCCGGAATGTTCATTTACTTTCCCTGCTTTATAATGTGCTATTTAATCCTTTCATTTCTTTTTATCTTAAAGACCGCTTTCGGTTTCTCTGTGACACACATTCAAGGTCCTTGAGATCATCGGAAAATTTAGAGATAAGTATCCGTATGCATTCCACTTCTTTCTTCAATAAATCTTTCACTATCTAAGCGGCCTGTTTATGGAATGCATTGCCCATAGATGTGAGGCGTGCTCACGTTCAAAAAAATGGTGAAAGAGCATTACCTCTCACTATAATTTTTTTCCCTCCTTTCTCTATTATGATTTTGATTAGTATATATTAATATATTATATTTATATATATGGTATTTATTTTATATTATTATGTTAAATTAGTATTATGTATGATGTTGTACACTGACAGCCCTAAATCTATCTTCTTTAATTTCTGTCCATCCAAAGGTTGTCTGGAAGAGATTGCGCTGTGCGATAAGACCGCCCATTGTACACTAATTTTATTATTTGTATCCTTAAGTGTATACAAGTGTGTGTAAGGTGTACAATATTATAAAGTATATAATAAATAAATAATATACACACATAACCAACTTAATAGATTCACTAAATGATTGATAGGTAGAGGGGTCAACACATCCTGCAATTGAAATACACCGAAGAGGAGGTCGATCTAGATTGCTGTTCCTTTGTCTTGTTAAAAAGTAATATATTGTTATATGGTTATTACAGTGGTTTTAATTAAAACAAAAACTAAGTACATAATAATATAAAGTTTATATATAGTATCCAAGGATAACTGATACATCCAAAACTTCGGGTTGATCAATTAAGATATAACAGCGCGGAACGTACGCACTACGATAAACACACATACTTTGATACGTATAACCGTAACTCCAAAAGACTTTATTCAATGTTAAAGCAGTTTTTAAGATACCAGACAATCCTTTTTGTTTAACTGAAAGACTTAGACCATAATACGGCTCGGCGACGCTATTAAAGCCTCGTCACTGTACCACATTACTTACTAAACCAGGCCTAAGTACTGTCGTACGTATATGTAAGGCCTTGAACAAGAAAATGGGTTGAAGAAACTTTGGCATTGTGTTAAGATTAGACTTATAGACTTATTAGTCTTCTCCGTCGCATATTTACAAAAAGAAATAAAGGGTACGAAAGTAAGCTATATTCTTATTTCTTTTCTTTTTTAAAAAAGAGAACTAAAAATGGGAGCTGTATTCACGTTACTAGGAATCTTGTTAACCCCTCCAAATAAGCTAAATGTGCTTATGTCTGGAGTGAGTTCACGGCAATAATTTAATGGGTAGGGATCGAACCAGCAACCTCTCAATCACAAGGCCGACACCTTAACTGTTAGGCTTTTGATTGTTTTTTGAATATTTATAGTACATTTATGTAAGATGACGGAGATAGGCAACTTCGATACAGGGGATCTTAGTAAGGCTAGTGATAAAACTCTGTACTTTAATGTTCTTAGAACAATAAAGATCTTATTTATATTATTGGTAAGCCAGTCGCTTAGCTAAGTACGTAGAGAAACTTCAACCGACATCTAGAATGTTTGATACACTAACGCCACCTGGTGGCGAGTAGCAGTACTGAGTATGTCGAGAAAGTTCGACTGACTAATACGTTCGAGACACTAACGCCATTTAGCGACGAGTAGCAGTACTGAGTATCTCGAGTAGCTTCTGGAATATTCCTGGCAGTATAGGCAGTGAGTCGATTGTACAAAAATGTTCTAGAACTCATAGACCGGGGTATAAATAGATCGCAGAGGAAAGCAGACGGAAGTCTTATTACTGGATACGAGGCGATATAATCAGAACTCTATAAGTGAATTTCAGTGCGATTTAAGTGCTAAGTGACGAGTATTGTAGTGCGAATAACTGTGTTAATTTTAGTTGGTGTTTATTTAAGTAAAGTGTGAATTTCGGTTTAATTGGTGTAAATTATTTCTATCGCGAACCCCCGCTCGTTACATTATTATATTAAATAATTTTATGCCAGAGAGAAAACTTAGTCATTACAGTCGAGACGAATACGACTCCCAAGGCGAAGTAAACAATATATCTTTATACACTTTCTTGAAAAAATATTTTTTAGTTATTTCCTATACATACATAACATAATTAGCCTCCAAATGTTGGGGCGCAGACCTCCTCTCTATGAGGACGAATGGGCCGTAATCCCCCTCACAAGTCCTGTGCAGGTTGGTGGATGTCACATATCTTCCTATATCAGCCGGTTTCCTCATAATGGTTTCCTTCATAGTTAGAGATGATCGAAATTACTGTGCCGTACCACTAGGCCACCACTGAAATGAAACACTTTTACACGTCATGTTTTTTTGCGTGTTAAGTTTAGTTTAGCTAGATGAGGGCGGTGTTTCCTATTTGACTACTCTAGGAAGAAATACCGAAACAAACATAGAGGTCAACGTCTCTTTTAAAGTCCATACAATTTGTGTTGTTCTAATCATATGAAAAACATGTAGGTTCATGTCTGTGGTGCTCTTTGAGGAAATAACCACACAGATTTGAGCGGACCTGTCCAGACAGTGCAAGCATTTGTTAGTTATCGTGTAGCTCAACTTAGAACTTAAGGAGCTCACTGTTCTTCATTCTTAATATTTCCTATACAAATTCATTGCATCCTTTGTATTCCTTATTTAATTTGCCTAATAATTACCCGCATTATCGCATTATAGAACGCAAGTTTCCGACCAAATAGGAATCTCAGGCACTTCGTCAACAATTTATTTAAATGAACACCTCACGTTAAAAAATAAAGCTTTATTTCGTGAAGCCAGAAAGTTCGCCAATAAATATAGTTATAAATACGTTTGGGTACGAAATGCTACGATACTTGTGCGCAAGCAAGATGGAACTTCTTCATTCGCAATACGTTCTGATGCTGATCTCAGCAAAATTGTTAGTAGTCAGAAGACTCCTACTGATACTACAGAACCTTAAATATGCTGGTTGTTTTTGGACGAATGGTTTTGTAACGTATCTTTGCCTGTTGTTCTCACCTGTTGCAAATGTATTAATCCGCGGCTATATATTAAGATTTTACTTTTGTTTAATGATTTTTATATTATCATATTGTATATATTGTGAAACTTTCTATCTGATGTTAGTAAGCGATTTTATAGTTTCTATAAATATATGCTCGTATTTACAAAGGATAAAACAGTACTGTATCAAGGTTCTATTGTGTTTATGTTTATATAATAAGGTTCACTACTTCATAATAATTATAATAAGTACATCGTCTCAGTGTATAAAAATGTCAAATGTTATACAGATTTATTGTTTCATATTTTCCAATGGCTGCAAATAATATCGTGATATATTACCAGAACTGTAGAGGGATCCGTACAAAGTTACATACGCTTTACATGAACATATTATCGTGCTCGTATGACGTTATTGTGTTGACGGAAACTTGGCTTATTCCTACCATCCTGGACAGTGAATTTATTGACAACCGATACACCGTCTTCAGATTCGATCGTGACCGTCTAGCGACTAAGAAACGCGAGGGGGGAGGCATTCTTGTGGCTGTCCTTCGAGAACTACGTCCTTCTAAGATATCGACACACATTTTCCACCCAGAGGTAGAACATATTGCGGTACAGTTGCCTTCATCACGACAAAACACACGCCATATTATTTGTGCCGCATATATACCACCACGAACACATGAGGCCGCATATTCACAGTATTTCGATATGCTACAAGACTTGGCTAATGACTCTACTTGTGACTCATATTTCTTTTTTGGAGATTTTAATATCCCAGGTATCGAATAGTCAGACCAAGGTGGCCATGCTCATGTATCAAGCTCGGCTGGGCGTAGCTTGTTAAATTTTATGGAATTTGTTAATGGCACTCAATATAACACCACCAAAAACAAATTAGGACGAATACTGGATTTAGTTATTTCTAACGTGGATTGCCAGACAATATCTTGTAATATTCTTCTAGAACCTGACATGCACCATCCTCCGTTCTCCATATTAACTACTCTGGGTATGCAATTTGCTTCCATGAAACCTCGCTCGGTCCAAAGACATAATTTTCATAAAGCTAATTTCGATGAAATAAAACTTGAACTAGGTAAAGTTAACTGGGATAAGGCTCTCTCTCACCTCTCTTCAGAGGAAGCTGTCAATACTTTCTATGAAAAATTATACGGCATTATTAGATTGCACGTTCCGTTATCTCGCATTAAAAATGGAAAGTATCCAGTATGGTTTTCCCCATCCTTGATACGTATTTTAAAGAATAAAGAACGTGCATGGATCAAATGGAAGAATTATAATAATATCTCCGACTACTTAACCTTTTCCAAATATCGCAATCTGTTTCATCATGAATCTGCTAGATGTTATCGAAACTACATGGAATCTGTTGAGAATAACATCCCCAAAAACATTAAGTACTTCTGGTCTTATATATCAGCTCGAAAATGCAAGGCTAAACTACCTGCCAGCATGTATTTCAAGGATATTACCTCCGATGACCCCAAAAATATCTGCAACTTATTCTCAACTTACTTCTGTTCCGTCTACGAACCTTCTTCTTTTAATCCAAATACATGGCAACCACCTACTACCTGCAGTGAAAATTTAATATGTATATCAGACATTTACTTGACTGAAGATGTTATAAGTACGTCATTAAAGTTGCTTGATCCTTCTAAAGGAGCTGGACCGGATGGATTGCCACCTAGCTTCTTCACAAGATTGTATGAAATCCTCTGTACTCCCCTGCAAATAATATTTAATAAATGCCTACGAGAAGGCGTTTTTCCCGCAGTTTGGAAAAATGCCTTTATTACTCCAGTCTATAAAAGTGGTGACAAAAACAATGTAGAGAATTACCGCCCCATCTCAATACTTTCCACCTTGTCCAAGGTCTTCGAGAGACTGGTACATGAATCAATATATTCTCGTCTTCACCGCCATATTATCCCGGAACAACATGGATTTGTAAAACGTCGTTCCACCACAACAAATCTTATGGTTTTCACTAACTATTTATTCGAAAATATGGATCAACGGTTACAAGTAGACGCTGTATACACAGACTTTCAGAAGGCTTTCGACAAGGTGGATCATAAATTACTCATGGATAAAATAGCCTATAACGGTATACGCGGAAACTTATTGCGTTGGTTTATGTCATATATTTTTAACAGAACCCAGAAAGTCGTTGTTAATGGTTATGAATCTGACACTGTAATTGTTACGTCTGGAGTTCCACAAGGTTCCATCTTAGGTCCTCTTCTCTATGTCATATTCATAAACGATATTAAACAATGTTTCGTTAACTCTCAGTTTCTAATGTACGCAGATGACATCAAAATCTATAAACCTTGCAAAACGATAGAGGATTGTCAACTTCTTCAAGATGATCTAGACAGGTTACATACTTACTGCATTGTTAATAAGCTCATTCTTAGCCTTCCAAAATGCCACACTATCTCTTTTACTAAGAACAAAAAGAAACACATATATACCTATTCCATTGACAACGTTCCCCTAAATACTGTTCGTTCAGTACGTGATTTGGGAGTAATACTTGATTCCTGTCTACACTTTGACTTACACTATGATACAGTAGTAAATAAAGCTTTTCAAATGTTCGGTTTCGTCATGAGATCGTCCCGTGACTTTGTGCGTCCCTCTACCTTCTTAATGCTATACAAAACATTGATTAGATCACAATTAGAATATGCTTCACCTATCTGGAATCCTTTGTACAAAAAGTACGGTGCTGGCTTAGAAATGGTACAGAAAAAGTTTTTGCGTTCTATGAACTACAGGTGTTATCACTCTAAAGTTCCCTACACACATTTATTAAATAAATATCATGTTTTAAGTCTAGAGTACAGACGATTGCTTCTGTCAGTAATGATGTTGCATGGTTTGTGCAACAACAGATTTGACTGCACAGATTTAACAAATAAATTATGTTATACAGTACCCAGAACTGTTATCCAGCGCGGAGTGCGCGTGCCTCGTCTGTTTCATACAGAGTCCTGTAAAACTAATGCCGGAGTGCGCGTGCCTCTGCGTCGTATTGTGGACATATATAACTCGCACTTCACACGGCTTGATATATTTTGTCTATCTAATAAGCAATTTAAATTAGAAGCTTGTAAACTCTTGTCTGAGATTTAATTTAATAATATGTTAATCAGTTACGGATTTATTAGATAATGTTATTTTAACTATTTCGTTTTTAGCTATAATGTGTCATTGTAACTTTCATTTCTTTTGTTAACCTGTGGACAATGGTGTGGGTTGCATAATTGTTTAATTAGTTATACGAATTTTAGTTAATATGTTTTTATTATGTAACTGTTATTTGTCCCTAAATAAATAAATAAATAAATAAATAAAATAAGTGGAATTGGGCAAGACACCTAGGAAGGCACGATGATGACAGATGGAGTAAAGCTGTGACTAAGTGAGGTCCAAGGATTGGAAAGAGGAGCGTTGGTCATCCCCCAGCGAGATGGGCAGACGAAATTGTTGCCTTCGTGGGTATACCCTGGATGAGACTGGCACTGAACGTGAAGCTTGGCACAAGCGAAGGGAGGCCTACACTACACCCAGCCGTGGGTGAAGTCAGGCTGTGGATGATAATGATGATGAATAATTACTCATTTAAATACTATGGTTGCTTGTTTTCGTTTTAATTGTAATATTATTTGCCTTGCTTAACTCCCGCGAAAATCGATTAATCGGCGCAAAAAGTAAACCTACGCGCCATTTCTCAAATTTATCTTTAGTACCATAAAGATAATTTTGAGGAATGGCGCGAGGTTTTTTATTCTTGCACCGTTTATAGATATTTTAGTGTCTTACTGTAAACCAGCCTAAAATTATGAATAAAACCTTTTTGTAACATTTAATGAATATTAAAAGTTTTATATAAAAAAATGATTTAATTGTTTACTCATCGATTATTTATTATCTTTGTACACTTAGTGAGTAATTAACGGTGTAAATTCAGATAGATTTTTTTTAACCAGCGATGTTGGTAGAATTAATTAACATTACTAGTACTTGACCATCAGCTCTACATCACTATATGTATTGTGACGAGCATAAAGTGTTTAACGTCCGTACTCAAGTAATCGAATCGCAATCCACGAAATACTTATTATTGAGGAGTTTCAGTGGCCATCTGTGGTCTTCATCATCAGTTCAACTTCCCCAAATGGTACTTTTCGGAAGCAACTGCTCAAGGTACTATAAGAAATACCCAAAACGCTATAGGTGTGCCTATAATATTTGAAGAGTTCCCTCGATTTCTCCAAGATCCCATCATCAGATCCTGATTTCGTAATAATGGGACTAACTAGAAAGTATACTCATTCAAACGCAAAAAGAATTTTTCAAATCGATCTAGCCGTCTCCGAGTTATGAGGTAACATATATAAAAAAAAAGTTCAAGACGAATTGAGAACCTCCTTTTTTTGAAGTCGGTTAAAAATAGTACAATAGACCAATAGAACTCTATCGGAGCTTGAGACCAACGATTAATGATATTTATTTTACAAAACTATATAGGTGTGAATAATAGTTATTTGTTATACAAGATTGCAAAGTTGCTTTTTAACCGCGTGCTCAATTTTGATGACCGAGCAAGCGAAGGATTCTAAAATTGAATCACGAGTGCAGCGAGTGATTCAAACATTGGAATCCTGAGCGTTAGCGAGGGAATCAAAAGAGCACGAGGTGAAAAATCTTTGCACTCGAGTGCAACACGTAACTTTTCATCCCACCTCAGCGAGGAAATGACTAAATGCAAAAAAGAAATGGAGCGCAAAGCAAATTAAAAAAAAGTAAGTACACCAAGAAGGTTCCAGAGTCTGAGTTTTTAACAAATTAAAAAAAGTTGTATGATAAATTCGGCCCCATGGAGGTAGAAGTAAAAAGGTTTAATGATATTTTACTTTATCCTATAGCGGATAAAAACGGCTTTTGCACTCAGATATCGAAGAGCAAAAATACTCTTTCCGAGATGGGGGGATGAAATAGTACATTGTTCACCGAGAGGAGAAAGTGACCGATTACCGTCGAGGGTGTCGTTTGAAACACCCGAGATCGGGAATCGCACTTTCTCTCGAGTGATACATAGTGCTTTATACTACACCTACGAGGAAAATAAAAAACTAAATCTTTACTAATTGAAATTTATATTGAAATTGTTGCAGTTCCTCAAACAACACATAAATTGAAAATGGCGCCAATGGCGTCTGCAATTTTCACATGTTCTTTTTTTTCAATTTGTTTATCCTGCCGCCGCAGGGTCACACTGCCAGCCAGACACCATCCAACACACAGCTAGTGGCCAGTGTCATTTTGCGAACTTGGAGATAAAAACTCACTGTAAAAACTTTTTGGCTTTTGATACTTAGGTTACCGGCGCATAGTCTTACCCAAAATTAAAAAAGAAAAACCACGTAAGAAATGGATTTTCATACACTTTTCTCTCCCGCTCAGATGCGTTTTCTCCCCGCATATTTGTTCAATATGCAATGACGTACTTTCTACCGTAAATTTGATAAAGTATCAAGGTACTTTCCAAGCAGGTGTAGTATAAAATATATTTACATATATAAAATTCCGTGCTTCGGAAAGAACGTTAAACCGTTGCGTTGGTCCCGGCTGACATTTGTACATTTTTGACAGTCGTCGTTTTTAGTTGGCCGGTTTGTAATTTACCTATTATGGCTGTCAATTATTAAGGAGTTCTCCTGGTTCTTCACCATCGGCTTCACTATAATAACCATATTCAAGTAATCGAATCGCACCCCACGAAATACTCATTATTGAGTACTTCCGGTGGCCATCTGTGGTCTTCATCATCATTTCCACTTCACCGAATGGTGCTTTTTGAGAGCAACTGCACAAGTTACTATAAAAATCGCTATAGGTGTGCCTATAATATTTGAAGAGTTCCCTCGATTTCTCCATGATTCCATCATCAGATCCTGACGCGATGATGACAATGAGACCAACTAGAAAGTATACCTTTTCGATTTTACAAATCGGTCCAGCCATCTTCGAGTAATCGGGGAACATACTTACATAACAAAAAAAGATTCCGACGAACTGAGAACTTCCTCCACTTTTTGAAGTCGTCTAAAAATTATAAATAATGAATAATTAATATACATACCAAGTGCACGGCTTCTTTGAATGATGACAAACAATATGGCAAAAGTCTTGTAATCCTATGTCTACATGTGAAACTTATTAGAGATTTCAATACATTGATACCAGCAAGGATCTTCTACCTACAAGTTCCTTGGATACCAGAGACCGAATTTTTCAAATTAAGAAGAATGAAGAGAGTTTTCGTGATATTGGTAATTGACGTGGAAAGTTATTGACTCTCGTAGTGCTGCGACACGTTTGTTATGATTGGCATTCAAGAAACGGTTACGTATTATAATACCTAAGTTTATTTTAACTATTTTCATGATATAATACGTAACCCAAGAAACATATGAAACCGATAATTTGGTATCAATTCTTTGAGTAGCTTATTTTGAGCTTAAACTGTGCATAGAGACTCCATAACAAATGTTGTCTTCAGCCCTTTTGGTTAGATATGGGGTTTTTGGTACACGTTGTATAACGTTTGATGAGTTTCCTCTATTTTCCGGGATCCCATCATCAGATTCTGACTTGATGACAATGGGACCACCTTGAGAGTATACCCTTTTAAATTAAAAAAGAATTTTCCAAATCAGTCCAGCCGTCTTCGAGTAACAAATATACGTGACGATTTGATAACCCCCTCCACTTTTAGAAGTCTGTTAAAAATAGCGTAAGAAAGGGTGGGTAGAATATAATGCTACTCGTATAATATATTAAGTAAATATCCATTAAAAATGAAATAAAAAAAAATGAGTTGAAAAGGGCTCCACGGCGGCCTTACTCTAGACTGGGAACACTGGGCCTTAACTTTAGCAATTTTGGTATAAAAATTCTATTTGTGGAACCTACCTACAAACAGCTAACACAATGAATGACAATAAACATTTCAGGGCTTATATTGTCACTGAAAATACGTAATGTTAATGTATATTAAATAATGCACCTGTTTAATCACAACATTCACAGCGCATCCAAGCGAACTATAAATAAATAATTTCTAGCGATCATTGCAAATACGCCTGTGGTTTCGTACAACAACAGTAATGAATACTGTTGAATATTAATCGTCTGTACGCTGCACAATCGAAATTTTAAATCAATTACACTGTACATTTATTTTAAACCTTCCGGAATAATTATGTTCTACGAATGTAGCGTTGTAATCGTAAAGCCTGGTGTTCACTAGGTTATGTGTTGGGGAACCTGAGCCACATGTGAACAATTTTACACATTAAACCTTTGCTTTGCAAATGTCAGTTGGGATATATATAGGAGGATGTAGATAAGGAGCGTAAAAATAGTAACAAATTATAAGACTTACTAATAAAAAAAATACGTCATGCTCCCTGGCGGAACCACTTTTGCTATAACAAGTATGACTTACATGAAAAATTCTATGGAAAGTCTATAAAATTCTAGTCCTATTAAAAAAGTCTATATCTCTAGTTTCGACATAAACTTTTATTTAAAGTGGTTGCGCTGTGGAGTATCCTTTCCGGCAACACTACCATGATATATCTCTTATTATGCATAGTATAAACAAATATATAATAACACATAATTTTATAACAATTCTATAATGAACTAGCACCCCCAAATCTTCAATCTAATTTAAATATACGAACAAAACGGTGCCTCAAACTTTGTCTTCGAAATAGTCCCTAATTGCCTAGATAAAACTTCTTAGCAAATAATGTTTACGTCAAATATCAGTGACCGTGTGGACTGCTCGGCCACGTGTCGTAGAAGAAAAACGACTACGTGAATATTACGAAGGAATTTGTAAAACACTAACGCTAAAGGTCGCAAATTCGTATATCCAATATTCAGGTTTAACCGTGGCCGCGCAGTCGAACCGTGGAGAACGGCGCGGCCACGCAGTTCTGTTAAACGGAGCTTAGTAGAGGTCCAATTCTTTTTGCTAATCACTGTCACGATTTCAAAGATTTATAGTTTTCCCTATCAGCTGTTTCCACTATCGTAGGCCAGAGCTGAGGTCAGTGATAACGATATCGCACGCAGTATCGATGTGAAAGCATCCTGAAATCAGATTCTCAATTCTCTTGAAAATGTCTGACTGACATAACATAAATCTTGATCACCCTTCTTCTTACTTGCATTATACATATGTTTAAGACAATGTAGGTCGTGAAGTCCAAACATTAGGGCTTTATTCATACTATCTACCATTTCTTCGAAATCGTATCAGTGATTAGCAAAAAGAATGAGTCCTCCACGAAGCACCGTTTAAGAGAACTGTATGGCCCTGCGGTTCTCCGCGTTTCAACTGCTCGGCCACGGTTAAACCTTTACAACTTTCTGAATATTGGAACTATGAATTTGCAACATTCATAGTTAGTGTTTTACAAATTCCTTCGTAATGTTGACGTAGTCGTTTTTATTCTACGACATTGTGGCCGAGCAATCCACACGCACACTGATATTTGACGTAAACTTTTTTTGCTAAGAACTTTAATTTAGGCACATAGCGACTACTTTGAAGACAAAGTTTGAGGCACCGTTTTGTTCGTATATATAAATTAGACTGAAGATTTGGGGGTGCTAGTTCATTATAGAATTTTTATAGAATTATTTGATACTACATATTTGTTTATTCTATGCATAGTAAGAGATATATCATGGTGGTGTCGCCGGAAAGAATACTCCACAACGCAACCACTTTAAATAAAACTTTACGTCGAAACTAGAGATATAGACTTTTTTGTTAATAGGACTAGAATTTTATAGATTTCCATAGATTTTTTCATGTAACTTATCCTTGTTATAGCAAGGGTGGTTCCGCTAGGGAGCATGACGTAAAAAATTGGTTGTTGGATCGATCTTCAACGTTACGCAATGCTTTCGACGGTACGCCTTTCCCACGCGCGCCTCAAAGAGCAGTCAGCAGCATGGACGGAGCTTGACAGGGCCATTGCCTGATACCGTAGCCGCGGAACGGGCAGTTGAAGGAACAGCGTGGCTTTTAGTCAGTACAAAATGCAACGATTGCCGAGATCGGTCCGGTCTGTGGACAGCTGACCAACTTATATATCCATGCCTCTTAAAGCACGTTAAGCTGTTGTTCCGACTGTCTTTTATACATTTTCGTCAGTCATAACGGATAGTTAAAAGCCATAAAATCTGACACTAGTTTTTTTTCTGATAGGCCCACTCTTGACCTCGATCTCGCCTGATGGTAAGCGATAGATGAGGTCTAAGATGGGACGAGCGAGCCCAGAAGATGCCTGTTTACTCGTGCTTTAAAGGCTGATAGGTCATAAGTTGCAGGGAACACAGGAGCGGGCAGAGAATTCCACAGCTTGGCTGTGCGCACAATAAATGTGGAGGAGAAGCGCTTGGTACGACAAGACGATATATCAACCAAGTGTGGATGGTACCCAGCCGTGCGTCTGGTAGACCGGTAGTGAAAGGGAGATGGAGGAATTAGGTCATGGAGCTCCTGCGCCTGGAGTCTTGCCAAGGAGTAATGTGTTACCCAGCCACTAGGTTACGGATATCAGATAGGCAATCCCTCTATGTAAAACACTAGTACTTAATTACATCTGGTTAGACTAAACACCGACACCAGCATGGTTGGGAAAAGGGGAAATGAAAGGCTAAGTAGAGAAATAAAAAAAATATATTCATTATTATTTTATCGGACTTTCGCAACGTATGTTTATGTGGGTGGACCACAAAGAAAGGGAATTACACGGGCGACGTTGGGTAAGATTGCCCAACATGATTGTTGCCCAGTGTACAACCTGCTTTAATCCCCAATAAAAGCTTACCAGTGTTTCTCTGCAGACGACACAGATCATGTTGTGGGCTTGGGGCACTTTAATTTGTGTGACGTCATATTGATATCGGTATAATTAATGTTTTATAAAATGTATCCTGGAAGTACTGAACTTTCCGATTTTACTCGGGTTATTTCGTCGGTATGTTTTCATTATATTGTATAATTGAATCAAGGTTGGTCTGATACGATTTGTTTTTGTTGGGTTTTTATTTTAAGTGAGTCTTTGATTGTTTAATGATTTTATTGTTTGTAGGCTCGCGTATTACCACCATCTCACCTGATTGTCATCGATGCAATGTTCGAAGATTAAGCACGCTGACCTAGAAGTAACATATTCAATTCAATCACGACTTCAAGATCCCCTGATTAAAGCTATCAGGTACATAGGTACTTTGTATTTAATGGGTCATATTCAAAATAATTTACGGATATGAAACAGATAGGAAAATGATTTTGTTGTAACAGAGAAGTAACAGAGAGGAATTATTAGGGCCAGTTTATAATCACATACTTTTTATAGAAAATTAGAAGTTATCATAAAAATAAAATATCCTTCTCTATCCTGTTCAAAATGGCTTGAGATAAAATGCAAATAAATATTAAAATTTATAAACTATGCTTTAAGTTTTGTAGTTCCTATAAATTGTGTATCCTAATTCTCTTAATTAATTCTCTTGGAATAAAAAAACAAATAAAAAGTTTTAAATTAAATAATGCATAAACGTGACGGGATTAGTAAGATTTTAACAAAACACCAAAGAACAATGGCGGATCCTCTAACAAATTTTTGTTGGCATAATTTTGTAGCGTCTATTAATGGAAAATATACAAGAGTATAGAGTTTCAATTAGAGCATGGAAACCGGTTTTCGATATTATCGAAAAACCGGAATATCGGACCATAAATCCGATATCGAAAAAGCGATATTGGATTTCAAATATCGGTTTTTCGATATTTTATAAGAAACAAAAACCAGACGCAATAGAATCTTTCTTACCTATTTCATTGAATTTAATTAATGTAAACAAAACCTATCGGAGTCTTTTAGCTATGCGTTATTCGAGTCAAGTGCAGCAAGCTGGTATTTCGCTATGCCATCCTACAAATGACTGCAGTACTCCATACAAGAACAAACCTGTGCTTTATACAAATTCAAAAGCTGTACAAGTGTGAAGTATCGCCTCACCTTGTGGAGGATTTCCAGCTTTTTGGCTGCAGTCAAAGCTTTTGACTCAATGGTTGAGCCGAAGTTTAAGTTAGACGTCAACTCTTTGCCCAAAAGCTCCAGGTGGTCGGTAACTGATAGGTATAGATGCACCTCTGAAAGTAGGAGATAATTTAAATTGGCTCCTTTTAGCAGTGAAGAGATAATCCTGTGTTTTCCAAGCATTGAATTTGACCAGATTGTCGGGTCAAATTAATTTGCTCCAACATGGCCTTTCTAAGACAGTCTGTTTCATCCCTGCTAGCTAGAGCTTAGACTTAAAGATATACTTATCCAGTTCTAGAACACTGGATAAGTATATCTTTAAGTCTGTGCTGTCATCCGCGTACCCAAGAGCTGGAGCAGGTCCTTGATATGCAGCAAAAAAGAGTCGCAAAGAGAACAAACCTCTTAAGAATACCGCATTGACATTGACAGCCATAAGATCCGATGAGCAGCCATCGATAACCGCTCGGATTGACCGCTCATTTAAGAAATCAGAAATCCGGTTGCAGAAGCCAGCAGGGACGCCAAATGTAGGAAGCTTACTCAGTAGATTAGCGTGCCAGACTCTGTCAAGGTCTTTGAAATATTGAAGGACTCTACAAGAGCATTGCCGTGTTTCTTAATGGCCTCGCCCCAGCAGTGCGTAACATACACAAGAAGATCTCGGGTCGACCGACCAAGGCGGAAGCCATACTGGTGGTCACTAAGTAGCTAAACTACCTTCCGCCACCGCCTAATTCCGTTCAGCCCAAGGAACATCTGCCATCTGGACGTGACTTGCTATGGCCTATTTGGAAAGCTATCAATGGACTACGAACCCAAGTAGGCCGCTGCAAGCACAATTTAGCAAAATGGGACATTAAATGCCAAATTGACATCCAGTGTGATTACGGCGTTCCTGATCAAACAATGTCCCATTAGCTGGAGTGTCCAATGACCCAAAAACGTGTACATTAGAAGACCTAATAAACGCTACTGAACGAGACCTGCGTGACTGGGCCTGATACATATAAAGTACGCAATTTACCATCGATACAAAGAAGAAGAGGAGCTCATTGTCTTCAAGGTATGCTAGCAGCTTATTATTGAGTAGGGTACTCCATCACTGCAGATTTTGGAGGTTTTTTGGGTACTGGTTACACATCTTGGTTGCTTGTAACAACTCCAGAGCATAACTTTTTAAGACTCGTGCAGGTATTCGTCCGGCCTGCTGGCTTTGTTCTCGTCTAGTCTGCAAAGAGCTTTATGTACCTCTTAAATGGGAATTTCTAAAACTGACGTTCCATATTTCAGCAATAACGATCTCTTGAATTGCCGTAGTCTTCGTATAAGATGACTGTGTAGTCACCCCTCCCATTGAATATCTACTTCTTTACGTTTAACGTGATATATATTTATACAAGGTATAACAGATTAAGCGCTATACCTCAGACACCCAAATTAAAATATTAAATTATAAGGCTAAGACAATATTCGCAACTAAATAAATTGAAACCAAACCTAGACATTTTTAGGGTTCCGTAGCCGAATGGCAAAAAATGGAACCCTTATAGTTTCGATATGTCTGTCCGTCTGTCTGTCTGTCTGTCTGTCTGTCCGTCCGTCCGTATGTCACAGCCATTTTATTCCGAAACTATTAAGACCATACATGCGAAACTTAGTAGGTAGATGTATTCTATAAACCGCTTTCCGATTTTAAGAAAAAAATAATAATAAATATTTAAAATAAAGGGGGCTCCCCATACATGGAACTAAAACTGAATTTTTTTTTTTCATGAAACCTACGCGTGTGTGGTATCTATAGATAGGTATTTAAAAATGATATAAGGGTTTCTAAAACCACTTTTTCATAAAGTCAATCGTTTAAAAGATATAAGCTTCCAAATTAGTAAAATGTGTGTCCCCCCTCTAACTTCTATAATAATGGAGTTAAAAATCTAAAACAAATATTTGTCTGTAGATCTTAATATAAACTTTCAACCAAAATTAGTTTGAACGAAATCGGGTTAGCAGTTTTTTAGATACAGTATATTTTCTAAAACCGCAAATATAACTTTGTAATTCATACAAACACTATGAAAAACAAAGTTATTTAGCGTAGTTGTAAAATGTAAATAAGCTAGTTTAAAAAAAAAAGGTTTTTTTTATTCATCATATAGATATACATATTATATTATATTATTATACTTACTACGGAACCCTTCATGGGCGAGTCTGACTCGCACTTGGCCAATTTTATAACGTAAAACGTATGTGCGTCACGTCATACAATATCCTTACGCAGACGCATACACTCATTCAATGTTAGCGGCCGACACGCACACGAGCGAATTTTCCTTGAATTAAGGATTGTATTAATGTCATGATACTGTGTTTCCATTTTAAGTTTAATCAAAGATTTTTCCGTCTAAATTTAACACCTATTTTGTATGACGGAATCGATTCAGAAGCCGATTCTGAACCAACTACATTCAGGAATTGCTTTTATTCTGTTACACGTTGTACCTACATTATGCTACTCAATCACTTATTTTAACTTGTGTTGATTTTTTTATTTAATGACACAGCAGAATATGTTAAGAAATTGATATTTTTTGTGTATCATACTTTTAAATTCGAATTGATTTAAGATTGCAATGAAATATTTTTAATAATAAATGACGGTGATTTTATATTTCCAGAGCACACTTTGATACAGTCTCTAAATTCTAATATTTGGACCCTTACAACGTTATAACGAATTTGATCATTGTATTTCCATAATATCGGAAAAATATCGAAATACCGGAATACCGATATTAAAAAATTGAATATCGAAACAAAACCGATATTGGGAAAAGGTTCCGATATTTCATGCTCTAGTTTCAATTCATGATCACTTTTGCCTTAAGATCCACTGTTAAAGGAACTCTTGAAAAAAAGATATTCGTTGAAGAAGTTTTAGAGGTTATGTCTGGCCATTATTACGTAAGCCGATTTATTGGGAAGTAGACAGGTACCGTACACTTGATTATATCCATAGTCAACGCTAGTGTGGAAAACATAGACCTAGTAGTGAGCCATTGTCAGTTGGTCAGGGGTCTCCCACCCGCGATCTCACGGCAGCATGGAAAAAGTGGCTGCCGCAACCGAAGGCTGGGCACGCCGCAATCGCGGCGATAAGTCCCGTCTTGAGAAGTGGCTGGAGAGACGTCACGGCGTCCTCGCCTTCCACCTGACGCAGGTGCTTACTGGACACGGGTGTTTCGGGAGGTACCTATTTCGGATTCAGCGGGAGGACACGCCCGGGTGTCGACATTGTGTGGACCACCAGGAGAACACGGTGGAGGTGTGCCCCGCTTGGGCAGAGCATCGCCGTTTCCTCGTTGAGGCTATCGACGGCGGTGACCTCTCACGCCCGGCCCTGGGGCAGAGCGAGTAGGAATGGAATGCAGTCGCCTCCTTCTGCGAAGCAGTAATGCTAGCGTAGGAGAAGGCCGAACGCGTGAGGGATAGGCAACTCTCTTCGTCACGCCCCAGCCACCGCAGAAGATGCCCCATGCGTCGAGGATCGCGAGCCGATCTCCAGCCACCGTAGGCGCGGGCTTGCGGAACCAGGCCGGACCAGGCCCGGGTCAACAGCGTATCGTGATACACGCCCGCCTCAAAGAGCTGTCAGCACCAGTGACGGGGCCCCATAAAGCCATTGCCTGCAGGGGCACAACCCCGGTAACGTTCTAACGAGATACCGCGGCCCCGGAACTTAAGGGCAGCTGAAGGAACAGGGTGGGATTTTAGTCAGTAGAAGTCTGATACTCTCTTCCGCTTTACCCAGAGCGGGAGAAGTCATTCGATGATTTACCCACGCAGGAAAAAAAGGGGTCGCCACTTCCAAGGTATTAGAAGTAGATTATATCGAAAATCTGTTTTAAACAAGTAACTATGCGTTATGAAAGCTATACTTGCAGGCATTAAGTATTACAAGTTAATTGCGGCTCTATCTCTAGGATGGCAATGCATGTACAATGCCTTTTGTAATGCAGATCCATATAGGCCGCGGAAATCACTTTCCATCAGTCGGAACATTTGTTTGCCATCCTCTCATATGGTTCTTAGTCGTATTAAATAAATAAATAATATAAAAGTAGGTAATAGGTACTTATAAAAAATGAAACAGTTTGTTTTATACATATATGTGTGTATTTATTCTTCATCTTCTCTTATGATAATATCGTCCAAAAAACCTGTTGATGGAGTAATAGTTGTCTGATGTCTGGCCCATCCGAGATACCAAACTACTGTCATGGTATGTGCGCAGCATCCGACAGTTCGTCTTCCCACTGAGCATCTGCAACAGTACTCTATTATTCCTGCACGGCCGGACACATGATTTTCTATTAATATATACGTATTGCCTTCTAAAGACATGGCGTGATTTAATTTTACCTCTAATAAGGGTTGTATCACTACTGCCTTTAAGATTGTATTCAGATGAATTTACTCGCTCACTGCATACCTCAATCCTGTATCCGCCGTGGAAACGTACATGTTCACCATAATATAAACGTGCTTGTCGTGTTTGGTACGTTCCCAGGGCGAATAGAATGAGGTCTCTATATTCTAAGACAGGAAAGTAAACATTGTTTCTGTTTGCTGATATGTTTTGGAAGTTCTTCTATTCATATTGACAGCGACAACCATACTAGCCAGATTATTTTCTAAATTCATATTTTGCCTAATTATGTTTAATATTTCATTGGCATATTCATTGTCTTGCAGGCGAGCACCAAACTTATTTAGTAAAGCTGCTGCTATCTGGAAGTTTTGCATCATGTGGGGAAGTGATCTATGGAAATAATCTTGCCTCAGTAATTTAAAATCTCTTTTAAATTATCCATTGACCACTTCCACTTATGCGGCAGTTAACACACATTATTCGAGTAGGCATTACACGACTTCCCATTATACTATATAAAGCTAAATTACCACTGACTCACTGACTCACTCACTCACTCATTGACATAATTGTTCTCCCAGATGGTGGATGGGGAGGTGGGTATATTTTGACAGATTCGTAAACAAGTAACTCTCAAACCTACGGGAAAAGTGCCAAACCTCCCCTTTTCACCCCCCTTCTCCCCCCCCCCCCTACTAACTACGAGACCCGTATTTTTTTTTTTACGGATTCGTATAGAGGAGGCTCGGTAAAGTAAAAACCATTTATCAAAGTCGCCCCCCACTCACTCCCCCTTTAGGCGGATCTCGGAAATTAAGAGACTTGGAACATTTTTTTTTTCAGATTCATTTAGAGGGGCAATTCATTCATTCATTCATTTCATTTATTTCCAAGTAACAAAACTCAATTGGTTAGTAACAAAATTCCTTAATCCTAGTCAAAATACTTCTGCAACCCCCCCCCTTTTTTTTTTTTTCATAAGCACGCGAGGTGCTTGCACCTCGCACAACACGCAAATACTAAACCCCCCCCATCTCCCCCCATCACCCCCCCCCCTCACTTTTTTTTTTCACAAGCACGCGAGGTGCTTGCACCTCGCGCAACACGCAAATACTAAACCCCCCATCTCCCCCCCCCCCATGCTTTTTTTTTTTTCACAATCACGCGAGGTGCTTGCACCTTGCGCACCACGCAAATACTAAACCCCCCCCATCTCCCCCATCACCCCCCCTTTTTTTATTTTATTTCACAAGCACGCGAGGTGCTTGCACCTCGCGCAACACGTAAATACTAGTTGTGATATACAAATGGATGCACAAACAACAAAGTCCAAAGTATCAGGTAGAATCGTAGTCCAAAAAAGTCAAAACAAAACGTCGTCGTCGTAAATAGCAGCTGATTGGAATTCTTAGGCAAGCACTAGTCGCAAAGAAAACTCAGTTTATACACAGAAGCAGTTAATAATTTCAATAGTACGGAAACACAACCGACATTATACGAGAAAGCGGCAATTGTCAATACACCTTACGCAGATGTCAATGTCATGTCGTTTTTTTTAATGTTGCCATTTTTTGCTTGCAGTATGACTTTATTTTAGTATTTATTTATTCAGCAGAATTCTTAACGAAAATCTGCAATTATATTTATTATGGTTTATCAATACGCTTGTAAAGTATACTTATGCGATAAGGGCAAATCACTTTAAGTAAATTGGAGTAGATTTACTAATATATGGTATAAAAGCCAGCAGAGAACTTTCAACTGAGACAATATTAGGCTAAAAGACATGAAGTCAAATTGTAAAGGAAAAAAATATCTAATCCCTTGTGATCATATTAGTCAACTGTGTTTCCAAAATAAACTATATTTTTTAATAGAGTGGGTCAGTTCTTAAGCATATCATGAAAAAAACTAATAAATTATTTTATTAACATTTGCAAACATGACATTTGTAGACGCTCAAATATTCTATCAACAATTTTTTCGCCATTGTTCTTTAGTGATAAATTATTATTATTAATTATCGTAATCAGTTTACAATTTAACCAGTTTTTTTTCATGCTGTTTTATTTCAGCACAAATACACAGTGAGTTTCGTTAAACGTAAATCAAAGTGCAAACTAATAATTAGGTACATTCCAACCCACTATTTCTGGAAGGCTGATCCAAGCAGCTCTGACAAATCACCTATCAAGTGTAAATTGGGTTTTAAAAGGAAACTTAACTGACTTTCTACTCCTCATGAGCCGTAATCCAAAATCCCTAGTTTCCCTTTCCCTTTTCGTTTCAATCTCCAAACCATAAAAAAATACTATTCAACACTACCTCAAAGCAAATACAAATGTAACGAACGACATTTTTTTTACCATAAAAAAATCTATTTTACGATGCCAGGTGGCTTAGATTAACCCATTTTGGAGTTTTGTGTAATGATTTTAGCTTAATACAAAAAATAGGATAAGTTTTATGGTTTGTTTACATTTTGCCTAATTAATCTAGTTTGAATAGGGTATAAGCATGGTAAATTACATTATATTCATGACGACACCAATAAATCGTTGATTGCACATCGATAAAATACATTTTTCACGTTTTATATTGTCTGGAGACATTTTGATCGAATCTATCCATATTGTCGTTTCGTGAAGATTATCTTCACAAAATTATTAATATAAAAATAAGAAAGAAGTGGGGTAGGTATGATTAAAATGTAGTTTTATTTGACTACAATGTGAACAAACCTTAACCGTTCATGTCTGTTACGTCACAGAAAAAAGTAACCGATATGATAACATATATGAATGAATTGCTTATGTCTAACCTAAAAAACTTTCGCAGTATCAATTCTTACTCTTTTACGAATCGTTTTTTTATAGCAATTGCACCATTACCCATTTAGCCCTTTTTTTTTTTTTTTTTTAACGTGGTAAAATTATCAAATAAGTCCTCCCACCCCGGGCAGGGTGGGAGGGACTGTCAGACTTTTACTGACTAAAATCCACGGTGTTCCTTCAATAACCCTTTACATACCGGGGCCACGGTAACGGGATGAGTCCCTCGACCCCGGCGGGCTTCGGCCCTCTGCAGAGGGGGCCTCGTCATGTTGCTGACGCTCTTTGAGGCGCGCGTGGAACACGACGCGCCGTCGACCCGGGCATGGTCCATGGTCGGACAGCGAGTTGCCCTTTACTCGCTGTCCGCATGCCCGCGCCTACGGTGGCCGGAGATCGTCGGCCGACGTCCGACGCCGTGGGCGTCTACCACTGCGGCTGGGCTGGAGGGAGGACGCCATCCTCTCCCTCACGCGGCCTGCCTCCTCCTTCGAAAGCATGACTGCTTCGCAGAAGGAGGCGACCGCTTCCCACTCCCTCTCGCCCCGCAGCATGGCCTCGACCAAGGCCGGGCGCGAGAGGTCTCCGCCTATTGTCGCCGTGAGGACACGTCGGTGCTCTGCCCAAGCTGGGCAGTCCTGCACCGTGTGCTCGACTGTGTCCTCAGGGCGATCCTCGCAGTGGTGACACCCAGGCGTCTCTTCCTTACCCATCAGACACAGGTACCTCCCGAAACTTCCGTGTCCGGTGAGGACCTGCGTCATGCGGTAGGTCAGGACGCCGTGACGCCGATCTAGCCACTCCTCAAAGAGGGGTCTTACCGCCGCAATTGCGGCGTGCCCGACCCATTTAGCCTAAGCTGTGATTTAAAACATTAAAAGTACTTACCAATGCTTTAAATGTCTCACAGTAAAATGTAACTCTCAATTGTCGAATAATCACTGCACCACGAAAATCTCGACATCGTATGATCAACAAAATGGCCGAACGTTTTTGATTCGTAAATGAGTAGGACAGTTAAGTGACTAAAGTTACAGTAAAATAATTTTGATAAACTATCATAAAGAGAATAAAAATATGACATAACAGAATGGAATAACAGAAATTAGTGAAATCAGGACACGCATTAATTAATTAACTATAAAAAATACACGTTTTGTAGATCATTATATATTTATCGAATTAATTGGGCTTGAACCATACTCGATTAAGAAATAAAATGCTTCTGAATTGTAATAGATACTAATATTGAATAATAAAATATTTTTAAAAGTACCGCCATGAATGTGGACACAGGTTGCCTCTATGAAACAAAATCTACCCCTTGGTAGATTTTTATTTGAAATTATTAATTTATTAAGATTTATGGAGGATTTTATTGTTTAAATAAGTTTACAATCTGTTTATTAGAGAATTTATAAGTAGTTATGCCTTGTTATAAAAATAACCATGTTGGACATTAAAAAGTACAATAATTTTGAATATGACCCTAATATTGTTTTAATATTAAAAGAAATCTATAATAAGAGGGATCATATTATGTGTTCTTATACGGGGTTGAGTATAGTTCTTTATCCCTACCCTTTCTAGCTTCCTTTTATACACATCTCAAACTAATTACATACATATAAACCGCTTAAATCTACAATTTCAGGTGGCTGAAGGGGCCCCGCAAAAGTTTTAATTTCGCGAGAAAACTTCGGGGCTCCTGGCTTTGCGGAATGTTACTGTAATCAGGTTAATGGGACTTTTGATAGGCCGCCATTTTCTTTTGCACCAACCTCGAAGACTGTTGCTGATTGCACATGAAACATTTAGGAAAAGAATACGTTGCATTAGAGGTAAGTGCATTTTTGTGTTTTTATGTGCAGAAGAAGGATATGGATACGTTTTGTTAGCGCCCATGTATGCCTATGTGAAATATAATATGTTGAGTTTGAGTTTGAATTTAATATAAGTCCTCACGACCAGCACCCAATCCTGAGCATCGAGTGTGAGTACCTACTCATTGCTAAAAAACGTATAAAACAAATGTTTTGTTTTTTCACAGGCGTCCATTTTCGGGTCGCAATAGTTCATAAATGTACCATAATCATTGAAGCAAATTAGCTGTAATGCTTCCGAATTTCACAAATAAATTCCCGACAGATACCGACAATTGCCGAGCATTCCCGAAGCTGGCGCATCGGAAAACTTTTTAATTTTATTGGCACCTAAATATCGAGAGATAACGCCTTAAGGATATGCCATTTGACTTTGTATTACCCGTAATCTCGGCCTGATCCACGTCTGTAATCGAATGAACCCGCGATTGTGATGAAACTTCAAATTGTTGGAGTTTAGGCGGGCTTTCATTTTTCAAATTATATATTTTTACTTAGTAAATTTGTTCCTTTTTCTTCCTGTAGAAAGAACTTGTGGCAAAATAATAGCAAAGGTTGGCAAGGTCGAACCGTAGATGGGTAACCATCTAAACAAATCGAGATTCTTCGGAAGGCACGGCCAGCTGTCTTTTTTACATCTTTGAGAGTCGTTACGGTTAATTACGTATATGTGAGAAAATTTGACATCAGTCTTGACAAGGGGTGTTGTGTTATGCTAATTCTGGTTGTTGCTGGGGGTTAGATAGTCAATCCGTATAAAACACACTCATCTTAGTGTTAATTAGGAGTATTAATCGACCCCAATACAGTTGGAGAAAGGCGAAGCAAATAATTAATTTTATTTCTTACTTCTGCTCGATGAATAATATTGTTAGGCTGTATAAATAACATTTATCAATAAAACAGTAAAAAAATGTGTCTGTACATTAATTAATTTTGTAATTGATTTTTCATACTAACATTAGTTTTAAGCGTGTATATTTACTAACATCATGGATTTATGTTGTCCGAATGGAATAAAATAAATTAAATTAAATTAAAAATATTTACAAAAAAAAAATAATGAAAGGAGGAACCTGTAATTGGCTGTAAAATTTTCACACTGTTTCTAGATTAATTTAAGTAGCTGTTGGTCTCCCATGTAAATGAATAAATAAAGAAATAAATAAAAGAGGGCTTAGAAACAGTAATAGAGCAAGAATTTAAATTTAAAGTAATTTTTTGTCTGTTTGTACACGCTAATCTCCGGAACTAATAGACGGATTTGAATGAAACTTTTTTTTGTTATATAGCTACGAAATCTAGGCAGCACATAGGCTATAATTGATTACGCAAACTAGAACACCTGATGCAGAACCTTACACGCGAGCGAGCCCGCAGGCAGAAGCTAGTAAATAAATAAATATCGAAGTTCCGTCTTGACCCAGTACTCATTAAAAATTATCTCCAAAATAAGTGTACATTAATAGAATAATATAACATTTATTTTGAATGCACGAATAACAGCAGCTATATACAGCAGCATACATACTTAAAGTTTTATTCACTACGCTTACGCAAAAACTATTGAATATGGACAGTATCTAAATGACACTCGAATAGAACTTAAATTTTCGGTATTACGAGATAAAGACAATGACAAAATCGTAATTTTACTGTTTAATAAATCTGGCAATACCGAAAATAATATAATGAATGAAACAAGCCACATTTTTTTAGTAAGTATATTTACGATATGTGGTTTGTTTTGTAAAAAAATCGATTGATCGAGATTTGTTTAACCGAGCACTACACGGCAACGCACCGCACCTATGGCTACGGCAAACTGTTTGAATATTTCATAGCGACAAACACAAGTCCTGGCGATTTGCGAAGCGGATAGACTGCCCGGTAGCTATTTGACACTTTACAGGGGAATGCAAGCAGGTGAAAATTGCTCTGCACTCAGAATTTGCGGCACAGCTTATCGCCAGCCTTTTCTGTCGGCTCAATTATTAATTTAGTCGACTCAATTAAACTGTTGGCTAGTCGTGTGTAACAAGAAGTATTCTAGTTTTTTTACATCTCTTTGATAGTTTTAAGGCACGTCTCGTTTAATTCTAAGGCCGAATGTAACAGAGTGATTTGTTGCATTAATTCCACCTATATACAACTACTGTATATAAAGTTTAAATACATAATGGTGACCGAGTAACAAACAGCTTAAGAAATTGTAAGCACCAAGTTAGTGCAATGAGAGTGCTCATTCAGGGCTCGGAAACGTTATTTAAAATAACGTTTTTAAAACGTTTTGAACAGTTCTTTGTACGTCATTTTGTTCGGAACGAAAACGAAATGAGAACGTTATTTCCGCAAGGTAAAAACCGGTTTATTCCGCAGGACGCAGCCGCGCACGGTGTGCGGCGACAAGCATGAACTTGTTTAATTGGATCGGGTACCACCTAGCGTTTATATTTTGATTTAAAAAATGCAATTCCGATGACAAGTTAATTGGTAATGTGACAAAATCAATCTGATGCTGTAGGGAGAATCAACTTTTTTTTAGATTTCCTGATGTAATTATCTACTTATATCATTATACATATAATAAAACTGGAGTTTCTGTTTGTGATATTAAAATAACCGCTTTTTACTACATGCATACGAATGTATATAGGGTTACCAAAACAACATTTTTTTCAATTTTTGTCTGTTGGTCTGTTTGTTCCTGCTTATCTCTGAAACGGCTGGACCGATTTAAACGGGATTTTCACTGGCAGGTAGCTGATGTAATAAGGAGTAACTAAGTTACTTTACTTGGGTTACTTACTACTTTTTTGTTAAATTCCACGTAGACGAAGTCGCGTGCACAGCTAGTAATCCATACTAATATTATAAATGCGAAAGTAACTCTGTCTGTCTGTCTGTTATCTTTTCACGCCTTAACCGCTGAACCGATTTACATGAAATTTGGCATGGGAATAGTTGAAGACCCTGGAAAGGACATAGGATAGTTTTTATCCCGATGTAAGGATCCCGCTGGATAGTTTTCGAATTGTATCTTTGTTGCTCTTTCACGCAAAACTACTGAACGGAATTCAATGAAATTTGGTAAGAAGACAGTTGACATCCTGTAAAAACACATAAGCCACTTTTTATCCTGGAATTCCCACGGGTTTAGGATTTACGCGTGGGAAACCTCCCACTCGAACGAAGTCGCGGACAAAAGCTATCCATACTTTAATACTAATAACTCCATACTTACTATAGTATCTGTTATTACAAATACCAAATAACTTACATTTTCTTTGTAATCATAATCCATAATTCATCCATCAAAACAAATATTTTCTTGTCATGACATTTTTTACGTCAAGGCTGACAAACTGTAATTTCTTCTTCTTTGTAGTCACTGAATGGCTAATAGACTAAAAAGGTTGTTCATACTTTTATTATATAATTGTTATTCACTTTTATCGATAGGACTAGCTTAATATTGTATATTATATTGTGGTTGTCTACTGATTAACGGCATTTTAAATTATAATTATAAATTTCTAAAACACACTCTCAGATTTTATCGAAGAGGTTTAATAAATTATGCTCGAATATAACTGGCTGATCAAATAACTGGCAAGATGGACTATTTAGGACTCTACAATTTGAATTCTGGTACAGAATGAGAATGGAATGGATTTTGAACGCTGAGCTGGGTATAAAAGGCGCTGGGGGCCATCTCCGGGAGTTCAGTCTTTGACCAGTTTTTGAAGAGTTTAGTTCTCGACGAGTTTTGACGAAGAGTGATGGAAGAGGAAGTGCAGTACCCGCTGCCCTGACTCCTTGTTGGGAGCCTGCTGCCTTGACGCCTTGTTGGGAGCCTGCTGCCCTGACTCCTTGTTGGGTGCCTGCTGCCTTGACGCCTTGTTGGGAGCCTGCTGCCCTGACGCCTTGCTGGGAGCCTGCTGCCCTGACGCCTTGCTGAGAGCCTGCTGCCCAGACGCCTTGTTGGGAGCCTACTGCCAGACCGCCTTGCTCAAGCTGCTGTACGACGAAGACATCGTGGAGTAGAAGGCGATCCTGGAGTGGTCCGCCAAGCCGTCCCGCAAGTAATATACTCTAAACCTCCTCCTCTTCTCTCCTGAGTGTGTCAGTTAGGTAGGTAGGCCGTTTTTTATAAAATACTGTATATTATTAATATATTAAATTTAATGGTACATCTATTTTACCCTCTTTTATTGGAGAAGTAGAAGGTATCGTTACAGTTTGGCGCCCAACGTAAAATCATAGCTAGTCGGTTTAATTTATTTTCAAAATTCTAAAAGAAACTATTACTAGTAACTTTTTTCTTTGGACTCACTTTTTGGCTTAGACTCTTTTTTAATATTAAGTTCTAGGATAGGAGACTCACTCTTTACACTAACACTATACTAGACTTCCTCTTCACACGAACACTAGTTTATCACCTCTTTTACCACTAGTTTATTCCCTCTTTAACCTCTTATAACACTTTTTTTTATTTTTTTGTGATCTTACTCTTACTCAACCTCTTTCTTATATTTAATTTATCCTCTTGAGTTTTTTTTAGCACTCTTTAACCCTCTCATTTACCTGCCCTCTCCCTCTTTACCTTCTTTTGCTATCTATAATATTAATTTTCAGTCATGGATAGAATTATACTCCACTCATCGTCAAAAACTAAACAACGATTTAAGTATATAATTATGTAAATATATTCATCTTTCGTACTATATTCATGACTCATCTCTATCTTCTTCTCTTCTTTTAACTATCGAGTTCTTTTCGGCTTATTGAAACTCAATAGTTTATTTTATTTCTTTCTTTAACTTTGTTCTTAAATTTTAAGAGGCTTCTCTTATATCTGAACTAATCAGATATTACTTAGAAGTGCGTTTAGGTACATATTACCAAACCTTCTCCCTTTCTAACTCTCCAAGTTCGTTTCTTACTATTTATCGACTCTAAAGTTGATCGAAGCGGATAGCAACTTCGTAAAAATAAGCCTTTGCTAAACCTTGTTTTTTATGTTATCGACTCTAAAGTTGATCGAAGCGGCTAGCAACTTCGTAAAAATAAGCCTTTGCTAAACCTTGTTTTTTATGTTATCGACTCTAAAGTTGATCGAAGCGGCTAGCAACTTCGTAAAAATAAGCCTTTGCTAAATCTTGTTTTTTATTTGATGGGTTTTCGACGCGAGCGGACTGACAGACTCCGAAAACAAGCCTACTGTCATGTACTAATCAGGTCGAGTAGTGATCATTGAATGTGAATCCTACCTGACCTAACTTCGTGAGATGTTGGTGTGATTGAATGAGGCATGTAAGTTATATGAATGTGGATAAACTTTAACCTTACAAAATTTTTGTTCTAGACCAAAAATTTTCTCGGGGTCGATGGGGAAATATAGTATCTGTTATTACAAATACCAAATAACTTACATTTTCTTTGTAATCATAATCCATAATTCATCCATCAAAACAAATATTTTCTTGTCATGACATTTTTTACGTCAAGGCTGACAAACTGTAATTTCTTCTTCTTTGTAGTCACTGAATGGCTAATAGACTAAAAAGGTTGTTCATACTTTTATTATATAATTGTTATTCACTTTTATCGATAGGACTAGCTTAATATTGTATATTATATTGTGGTTGTCTACTGATTAACGGCATTTTAAATTATAATTATAAATTTCTAAAACACACTCTCAGATTTTATCGAAGAGGTTTAATAAATTATGCTCGAATATAACTGGCTGATCAAATAACTGGCAAGATGGACTATTTTGGACTCTACAATTTGAATTCTGGTACAGAATGAGAATGGAATGGATTTTGAACGCTGAGCTGGGTATAAAAGGCGCTGGGGGCCATCTCCGGGAGTTCAGTCTTTGACCAGTTTTTGAAGAGTTTAGTTCTCGACGAGTTTTGACGAAGAGTGATGGAAGAGGAAGTGCAGTACCCGCTGCCCTGACTCCTTGTTGGGAGCCTGCTGCCTTGACGCCTTGTTGGGAGCCTGCTGCCCTGACTCCTTGTTGGGAGCCTGCTGCCTTGACGCCTTGTTGGGAGCCTGCTGCCCTGACGCCTTGCTGGGAGCCTGCTGCCCTGACGCCTTGCTGGGAGCCTGCTGCCCTGACGCCTTGCTGAGAGCCTGCTGCCCAGACGCCTTGTTGGGAGCCTACTGCCAGACCGCCTTGCTCAAGCTGCTGTACGACGAAGACATCGTGGAGTAGAAGGCGATCCTGGAGTGGTCCGCCAAGCCGTCCCGCAAGTAATATACTCTAAACCTCCTCCTCTTCTCTCCTGAGTGTGTCAGTTAGGTAGGTAGGCCGTTTTTTATAAAATACTGTATATTATTAATATATTAAATTTAATGGTACATCTATTTTACCCTCTTTTATTGGAGAAGTAGAAGGTATCGTTACATTACATATCCATATCCACTATCCATACTTCCATATCCATCCATCCATACTAATATTATAAATGCGAAAGTAACTCTGTCTGTCTGTCTGTCTGTCTGTCTGTTACCTTTTCACGCCAAAACCGCTGAACCGATTTACATGAAATTTATCATGGGAATAGTTTAGGACCCTGGGAAGGACATAGGATAGTTTTTATCCCGATATAAGGTTCCCGTGGGATTGTTTTCGAATTGTATCTTTGTTGCTCTTTCACGCAAAAACTACTGAACGGATCTCAATGAAATTTAGTAAAAAGGCAGTTGACATCCTGAGAAAACACATAAGCTACTTTTTATCCCGGAATTCCCACGGGATCAGGATTTACGCGGGAAAAACCTCCCACGCGACCGAAGTCGCCGGCAAAATCTATCCATACTTTAATACATAAACTATCCATACTAATATTATAAATGCGAAAGTAACTCTGTCTGTCTGTCTGTCTGTCTGTCTGTTACCTTTTCACGCCAAAACCGCTGAACCGATTAACATGAAATTTAGCATGGGAATAGTTTAGGACCCTGGGAAGGACATAGGATAGTTTTTATCCCGATACAAGGTTCCCGTGGGATAGTTTTCGAATTGTATCTTTGTTGCTCTTTCACGCAAAAACTACTGAACGGATCTCAATGAAATTTAGTAAAAAGACAGTTGACATCCTGAAAAAACACATAAGCTACTTTTTATCCCGGAATTCCCACGGGATCAGCATTTACGCGGGAAAAACCTCCCACGCGACCGAAGTCGCCGGCAAAATCTATCCATACTTTAATACATACACTATATTATTATAAATGCGAAAGCAACTTTGTCTGTCTGTCTGTTACCTTTTCACGCCTAAACCGCTGAACCGATTTACATGAAATTTGGCATAGGAATAGTTTTGGACCCTGGGAAGGATATAGTATAGTTTCCCGTGGGATAGTTTTCGAATTACATGCGGACGCTGTCGCTGGCAAAAGCTAAATTAAATTAATATAATTTGATTTTTATAATTTGCATGGGAATAGTTTAAGACCCTGAGGAAGACATAGGATAGCTTTTATCCCGGAAATCATCCCGAAAGGATGAACAAAGGGTATTGGAATTTCGTATAGGGAAACAATAATGTCCCCGCACTCCCCACACACATAATACACGTAGACCACTGAACCGATTTAGATGAAATTTGGTATGGAGATAGTTTTAGACGCTGGAAAAGACCTAGGATAGTTTTTATCCAAGAAATCATCCTTAAGGATGTAAAAGGGGTGTTGGAACTTTGTTTCCTCCCCCTCCCAATTCATTCAAATTGCGTATTCAAAAACCACTAAAATCATTTTTTTTTAAACTGCACAACTACATGTAAGCTATACAAATCTTTGTTTAGGGCTGGGGTCAAACCCACGGCATGCACCAGTCAACCGTTACGCCAACGGTGTGGTTTAAATTTTAACCAATCAAGTTAATATACGAATCTTTTCTATTTTAAAATCGGGGCAATATGCGGCTGCCCTATTGAAAATAGGAGAACATCGTGTGGCAACAGATATCAACGGGATGATTTATTTGAGCTCTGAATTCTGTAACATAGTCAAGATACAGATAATTTAATAAATCACGTTTATTCGGATTTGAAAACAAATATGAGGGATAGAGTATGGCTGCGTGAAAGAACAATTTTGGCACCGACTAACGAAATTGTAGGGCAGATCAACGAAAAAATTGTCTCATGTGGATCGTAATGTTGTCCGTCGACAATGTTATGGATATTGAGCAACTGACGTCGTAACCTGAAGAGTTTATCAATTCTCTGGAATTTTCAGGGTACCCAGGTGCTACAGGTCCATCACATTATTTGAGGCTTAAACTTGGTGTCTCAGTCCTGTTGATGCGTAATCTGGACGTATCAAGGCTCTGTAATGGCACGTGACTACAAATTATACACTTTGGATGCAATTTTGTTCAAGCAATAATTATGACAGGAACTGCAGCAAGCGGTGAAAACGTGTTTATTGCTCGCATTCCAATAATCCCGACCGATTTGCCATTCCAGTTTAAAAAACTCAAATTTCCCCTAAAAGCAGCATTCGCAATGACCATAAACAAAGCTCAAGGACAGGTACTGAAAGTCGCAGGTGTACATTTAGAAAAAGACTGCTTTTCCCATGGGCAACTGTATGTGGCGTGCTCACGAGTATCAAGCTCACAAAATCGCAGGTTTTAGCTAAGGGCGGGAAAACCAGAAACGTAGTCTACAAAAATGTATTGTAAGCTACGTTTTTGGTTTTTAAAAGATAAATTTTAAATACTGTCTGTCTCTTTTTGGCGATGGATGGACCCTGGTGATGGTTTTTTAAATATTGTATGCGTTTTTTTACCTTCCAAAAAGGTGCGGTACACCTTTTTGGCAACAAGAATTATTGACAAAGTGTAAATTAACGCGGGCAACGCCGCGGGCAAAAGCTAGTATTATAATAATACGAAAGTAACTGTCTGTCTGTCTGTTACCTTTTCACGCCTAAACCGCTGAACCGATTTAGATGAAATTTGGCATGGGAATAGTTTAGGACCCTGGGAAAGACATAGCATAGGTTTCGTCCCGGAAATCATTCCTAAAGGATGTAAAAGGGGTGTTAGAATTTCGTATAGGGAATCAATAATGTCCCCGCCCTACCCACACACATAATACACTTAGACCGCTAAACCGATTTGGATGAAATTTGATATGCAGATAGTTTTAGACCCTGGAAAAGACATAGTATAGTTTTATTCCCAGAAATAATTCCTAAAAGATGTAAAAATGGTGTTGGAATTTTGTATAGGGAATCACTGATGTCCCCGCCCTCCCCATCCACATAATACACTTGACCGCTAAACCGATTTGGATGAAATTTTGCTATGGAGATAGTTTTAGACCCTGGAAAAGACATAGGATAGTTTTTATCCTGGAAATCATCCCTTAAGGATGTAAAGGGGTGTTGGGACTTTGTATTCCCCCTCTCAATTTATTCAAATCGCGTATTCAAGAACCACTCATAACATATTTTTTAAACTACACAACTGCATGTAGGCTATACAAATCTTTGTTTAGAGCTGGGGTCGAACCCACGTCATGCACCAGTTAACAGTTACGCCAACCGTGTCGCTTAAATTTCAAAATCAAGTTAATATACGAATCATTTCTATTTCAAAATCGGGGCAATATGCGTTTGCCCTTTTGAACATAGGAGAAGATCGTGTGCCAACAGATATCAACGGGATGATTTATTTGAGCTGAAGCAGAAACTGAATCTGAAACCATGCAACTACACAAGTTTCCCTCGATTTTTCAAATCGGTTGAGCCGTCTTCGAGTAATCAGTGATCATACATAAAGAAAAAATATACGCGTCGACTTGAAAAACTTACTAATTCTGTTGTTTATTTTTAAAATTAATAAATAGATTGATATAATATATTTTATGGCGTTTATTTTGAAATTAATTGATAAATTAGGAAAAAATCGATTAACATAACAAAATCGATTATTTTCTTAAGAAAAATCGATTATTTATTAATTATTAATGGATTTCTCATGCTAAATAAATAGACGATTAATTAAAAATCTATTTTTCATGTACAATGTCACATCCCTAAGTTTCATACCTGTCGAACCCAAGAATAAAAAAAAACGGTTTTAAAACGTTTAATAGCCAAAAACGATTTAAATTATAATTGTTCTACAAAAACGTTTTTTATAACGTTCTGTTCAAACGTAAACGAAACAAATCGTTTCTTAGGTATTTATCGCGAAAACGTTTCGAAAAATATACCGTTATCCGAGCCCTGTGCTCATTGCACTAACTATTATTGAGCCAGATTCGCAATATTGACAAATGAGAGACTTTCAAAATGAACAGCTTCTAATTCACAGGTTTCTGTACAAGAAGACTTTTCTGTTTAATAGGTACCAATCATAAAGTTAGTGCAATCACAAAATAAAAATAAAGATTCTACGTCTTCATCATAGTTTGTTTACTTTTCAAATGCAAAGCAATACTGGTATCCTGTTTTTAAGGTAAGAGTCAGCTCCTGTCTCACCTCTATAATCCAGTAAAAAATTGACTTGTTAAGAATAAAAAAATGTATATCGAGTAAAATAGCAAGTAGGTAATAAAATAGCTTCTTATGTTTCTACGTCATCTGTAAAAAGCTGACCTTCTACGGTCTTTTGTGTAACAACCTTAGTAAGAATGACACGTGGACATTCCCATGCACGGCAATTCCAGACGCGTGAACAATTATCCCGGAGACCGTATGCAATTGTCCCTAGGTACATATTTTGTTCCATCTTTTGTACCGGGCAATGCATTTCATAACACTTCGTTCACTGGTGCGTTCGTTAACTTTTTCATGGTAACGTGTTATTGACAAAGGTAATATTTATTCAGCCATACTAGGTCCTAGCCGTTTGTAATAAAATATTGTTTTCGTTAAATTAAAACCGGCCAAATGTGACTTGGACTTATGCACCAAGAGTACCGTACAAATATATCTAAGAATGTAAGTACTGAACTAACTATATGTATATCTACTTAAAAATTTCATATTTTTTCCTTAACTTGTAATACTTTTTTTCTCTTGGTGCCAAATTTCATGATGCTAGGTTAACGAAAAGTACCCTATAGGTTTTGATTCCCTTATGCAATCGCAAAGTATCTAACATAAGCATTGAACGCATTGACTTACAGGTTTGATTTTTTTTTAGCACCTAATAGAGACTGTAAACTCGAGTATCTGATATAAATTTCAGTATATCATTTCGGGTGTCTGAGTAAAAGGTCTGGAGTTGACAGACGGACAATCAGACAGTGAATTGATCCTATAGGGTTTCCGTTTTTCTCTTTGAGGTACGGAACTCTAAAAACGGCGTAGCTGTGTTTGCGATTGATTAGTTACATCCAACGCCTGTCCAACGTTGCTTCATGTGGAAATTGGAAAAAAAAACAGAATAGATATTGTGTAGCCAGTTTTGTAGTGTGTTTTTTTTTGCGTTTATTTTATTTTCATTACACACGTGTATTTATATGGGATACCGATATTCATAGTTTACACTTCAAACAGGTGAAACCGGATTGGATGTCTTTTGTTTTGGACATTATCCCTCCGTGATGTGGAACTGTGTTTTTGCAGATAAGCGACATATGAAAACGCTTGGTAAAATATTCTATATCAAAATGAAACTAGCAAAATGAAAACTGTACCTACTAGATAGGAATTAAATAAACCGCTGCGATCGCGTGCTTAAAGTTGCAAACGAAGAAAAACATGTACGTTTGTGACTAGTAAAGGACAAACCAAAAAATAGTAAAATAAATTATTAACTTAAAATAATAACTTGAGGAATCACATAAGCCTGCAAATTTGTGTCAAAAAGTTTAAAAAAATAAAGGAACGCAGCACTAGTATTCCCATACATTACATTCACCCACGAAACACAGACTGTAAGATCATGGCGGGAAATATAGGTTTCATATTAGCGACCAAACCAGTGGCTACATTAAAAGTTACTAAATTTAGGTTATTTTTCTCAATATTCAGATGATCGTTTCTGCCATACATACCATTATGAACTTAGTAAAGAAGCATCAATGTTTTAGTTCACTAATTCGTTTTCCTAATGTCTGCACATTAAGAAATTAATTGGTGAAAAGGGCTTCTGTCTCATTCAATGTTCTAAAGGAGGGGGGAAGAAACTGGGTGGGTTTTTAGTCAGTAGAAGTCTGAAACTTGCTTCCACTTCACCTAGATCGGGTGATGTCATTAGATCATTTTCCCCCCTAAAAATGAAAAATAAGCATAAGCGTGTAGGACTGTAGGTGTGTCTATTGGTAATGAAAGACAAACCCACTTTCACATTCAAAGTTTATTTTAAGACAGGAGAAATATTCGGTCTAGAGTATAGGCACGGATTAGGTTTTTACAATAGCAGTAAATACGAGTACACTATTGACTACGAGGTTTTAGGTTACATATAAAATCAACGCGGGCTTCGCGGCGCTGTGATATTTAGGACTGAAGGTAGGTCCGTGAACGCATCGGGCGCCGCTGTTCGGCGCGAGCGCAGCGATGTATAGGTATTTATGCGTATGTACTTGGTTCAAAACTAGCCGGCCTGCTGCATACTACCGAGTGTCATCCGGCGATGCTTGTGAATTATTTATTTTATACGTTTTTATGATGTGGATGAATGTAAGTGCGTTTTGTATGTGTGATGTATGTCTGTGTGCTAAACAATACATAAATAAGTAATATATATATATTTATTAGTATTTATTTATGTTAGGTTTTTAATATATAAAGATAGATAAATTAATAAATACAAAGTTGCCTACAAGCGTAGAAGTTCTATCCACTGAGGTACACATCGTATTCATTAAATTATACTATAACGATATTTTACCTAATGAAAATGGTTTGACACGAAATAATATGCGGGTAGTTGTTATATTGAAAATTATTATACCGCACAATGAGTACATGTCCTATTTTGGTGACGTAAGATTTACATACTGCCATGTAATATTCATAAAACAAGCACATTTTCATCCTTTCAATCCTGTTTTGTTCAGTCATGAATCCATTTATCACAAAAGCTTTTAATCAAACTACTCATACCTACATTGTAAAAAAAAAACAAATATAACTGCGTATGCACTACGAAAGCGTTAGTTGTTTAATAATCTGTACAAAGTTGTATAAAGTCAGCCATGTATTAATGAATGAGGTAGAGTTTTTATTAAAATTAGGAAAATCACACATAATGCCCCACTGACTGGTAAATGCTATTCTTTGTACCTAATGTGAGCACAGTATATTAACTAGGTATAAGTCAAGTTTTCCACACGTTGTTATCTTTTAACGTTCTCAGTGATATCGGTATACACAAAAATTAATAGGCAGCAAATTTCAACTAAGAGCAGCGATCGACGCGAGAATTAATAGTGCACATTTGTGTGCATAAATACAAGTGCACCTTTTATTCCACTGCTCTCATAATTTATACTAATATTATACAACGTGTAATTTAAAGGGTATATACATACCAAGTGCAAGGCTTCTTTGCATGATAACAAACGATACAATTTTGTAATCCTATGTCTACATGTGTGGAACTTATTAGAAATTTCAATACATTGATACCAGAGACCGAATTTTTCTAATTAAGAAGAATGAAGAGAATTATCGTTTTATTGGCAAATGACGTGGAAAGTGATGACCCTCATAGTACTGTGACACGTTTGTTATTATTGGTATTCAAGAAACATACGAAACCAACAATTTGGGTTCAATTACATTCTACTCGTTGCTTCGGTCTGGTGCGAGCGTGTGTTGTGTTAATTCTCCTAACTATTTTACTATTGGCCAATTAGTGTAATTTCAAATCTCTGTCGCACTTCGGGTGTTCTTATGGTCTAACCACGCCTTTTGGGTGGGTCTAGAAAGGGACAATATATTTTGCATTTTTATACTCATAATTTCGGACTTGGAGATTGTTCCGATTGGCGGGGATCGAACCAGCGAACACTGACGTGCGGCGGGAAGTGCCGGGCGTTGTACCGCTGAGCCACGCTGCTACCTGGCGCGCGCGACGGAATAGTGAGACACTTAAGACGGCTACGAGTAACTGGCTACGAGTGCTACGAACAACTAGCTACGAGTGCTACGACTAGTGACGTCCTCTGCTACAAGCCCGCACATCGGTTACGCGATTCGCAAGTACAACTAATTATTGCAATATTCTATTGAATAACTACATTTCGATCATGCAGCGCAACTACATGTTGTCTTCGTGGAAATGTGAGCAAGATCAAACTATATCGCAATTTATGGCGGAACAGAAAGCGTTGGTCACAAAATTGATTTCCGATATGACTGATATGAAACAGCAAAATTTGGCGATCCAAAAAACAAATATTGGTATTGAAAAATCTATTAATTCTATTAGTGATCTTTATGACGATATGAAATCTCAAGTAAAGCGGCTCCAAGATGAGTGTAGTGACTATAGGAAACTGACAGAGTCTCTGGAAAAAACGGTAAGAGACCTACAGTATAAGTCTCGGTCATCAAGTATTGAGATTCGTAATGTCCCCAGTCAAGATAAAGAATCAAATACCGACCTTATGAAGATTATGGTTGCTATTGGGAATATGGTGGATATGCCGATTTCTCCGAGCAACATCCGTGACTTATATCGCATCCCAGGGACCTCAGCCACCAAACCGATCGTCGCTGAGTTTATAAGTGTACATACTAAGGCTGATCTCATCTCTCGTGTTCGAGGATACAATAATAAGCAACCAAATAAGGACAATAAGCTGAATACACAGCTGTTGGGTATAGCTGGCCTAAAACGTGCCGTGTATATCGACGAACACTTGTCTAATTCCACGAAGAAACTATTTTATTTAGCGAGAGAATACGAAAAAAAATACGTCTTCAAATTTTGTTGGGCCGCCAACGGTAATATCTTTTTGCGCAAGCAACCAGGACTCCAACAAATTCTAGTTAAATCTGAAGCTACCCTCATCGAGCTAGAAATGAAGAAATGACTACTCAAAACCTCCGAATTACTTAGTTATCGTTACTGCTGGATGTCATGTAATGTACTTCAACTATTGACCTTGAATGCTAAACTGTTAATTCTTAACCTGATTGGTATAATATTTTTTCTTTATCTTAATCTGCTTTATAAACACATCTTCAATCTACACTTACAAATTAATCTAATAACACAAATAAACACACTTACACTCAAACTTCATATTCCTAACAATATACAAAAAAATACATATCATTATACAATTAATAATGTAACTAAATTTATAGTGCCTAATTTACTATTTAGCTATTACGTCTGTAGTAAAGTTTCTCGTTATCCTTGTGCGGTTCCATTTGTTCCATGTGTTTGTGTTCTCTGTTACTCAAATGGCTAATTTAGTAGATAATGTAGTATCGGATTTGGACGATATTTCAGTTGCAGATTCTCACTGCTGCTCTCCAGAAGAGTGTACAAAATACTTAAAGAGATCAAATAACTCCACTACGATTTTACATATTAACATACGCAGCATAAAGAAGAACTTTGACCAACTATTAACGTTATTATCCTTAATTAAAGTTGATTGTGATATTCTAATATTGAATGAGTGTTGGTTGAGTAAAATTGCAAACCTTCCTGTGTTAGATGGCTACAACTCCCACTTAACTCACAACAATAAAAATCAAAATGAAGGCGTAGTAATGTACATAAAAAACCATATCCAGTGTAACGTTCAGGAGCCTGTTTTTACTAGTGGTAACTGTCTAACTTGTCAAATCAATCACGAGTTAGCAATAATTGCCATTTATCGTTCGCCCGCTTTAAACTCTAAAGTAGAATTTGATAATTTTTTAGACAGTCTGGACTGCGTTCTTACAACACTAAATAAGTGTAATAGTATATACCTTATCGGAGATGCAAACATAGATATTAAACCGTCCAATACAGATGAACGTTGTGCTAATTACCTAACCCTCAACGCCACCCATGGTCTTTTACCAGGACATTACCTCCCCACTAGAATTAATAATTGTATTGATCACGTACTCTTAAAATCCAATAAATCTATTAGTATTCTTGTCTTGGAATCTCACATCACAGACCACCTTCCACTATTAATATGTATGGATGGACCAGGTTCAGTAAAACAGACGGCCCCTGCTTATCAGACCCCTAAAATAGATTATCCTAATCTCATAAAGGAAATAGAAAGTCAGGATTTCACTCAAGTCACTAACACGGAAGACCCTAATATAGCTGCCACTTGTCTGATAAACATAGTTCAATCTATTCTGAAAAAACATACACGTATAACCAATGTTCCTAAAAGAGCTAGAAACCTAAAGCCTTGGATTACCCCGGGTTTATTGCGTTGCATTCGTCATCGCGATAAACTCCATAAAAAAGCCCGTAATTCACCTAATAATGATATCGTCCAAATCACGTATAAACGATACCGGAATTATTGTAATCATCTTCTCAAGAAGCTTAAAACAGCATATGAAAAGTCAGAATTGGCAAAAGCTACAAGTAACCCTAGAACACTCTGGAACAAAATAAAAGAGATTACACATACCAAAAAGATATGTACTCCCCCTTTAGAGCTTTTAAAAATACGTCCGGACCCGTATACTGCAGTCAATCAAGTGTCTAAGTTCTTTGCCAGCATAGGTACAGATCTAGCAGCTAAAATTGCGGCCCGGTCACAGCCATTTTCTCCACCAAAAACTTCCTCCGCTAATTCTTTGGTCATTCTTGACGTTGACTATTTTGAGGTTGAGTCTACCATCATGAATTTAAGACATGATAGTGCCACTGGATGGGACGGTATATCTTCTCTCGTCCTCAAACTGTGTCGCAAACCTCTTGTTCCCATTATCACACATATAATAAATATCTCAATAGCAAAAGGAATTTTTCCAGAACCCTTTAAGAAGGCCTTGGTTCATCCGGTGTTCAAGGGCGGGAGCAGAGACTGTGTAAATAATTACAGACCTATTTCGGTTCTCTCGACAATATCAAAGGTTATGGAAAGGTTGATAAATAGTCGTCTTCTAAACTTTCTACACAAACATAAAGTCATAGCGCGCAACCAATATGGCTTTAAAAAAGGTGTATCTACCGAAGATGCAATTACCGACCTAACGGAAATAGTTGCTAAGAATTTAGATGATCATCGTAAATCCTTTCAATATTCCTGGACTTACAGAAAGCCTTTGACACAGTCTCTGTTCCTATCCTCCTGTCAAAATTGGAGGCCATAGGCATTCGAGGAACAGCACACGACCTGTTCAAGAGCTATCTTGAAAACCGAAAACTTCGTGTCAAGATTGATTCATACAGTAGTGATGAAGAAATCATCACATACGGAGTTCCGCAAGGCAGTGTAATAGGGCCTACGCTCTTCTTAATATATATAAACGACCTTTGCACATTGACGCTGCCCAACACCAAGATTTTCACGTATGCTGATGATACTGCGATTGTAGTATATGGGGACTCATGGACAGACGTGAAATATCATGCAGAGCAATCACTACAAACAGTCATGAAGTGGCTGCAAAATAACCTTCTTACACTTAATTTGGCTAAAACTAACTACATTCCCTTCTCCATTAGTCACAGCACCAAAGCCCCATCTGATCTACATGTTTTTGCTCATTCTTGTTTGGACTCTTCTTCATGTTTTTGTACATCACTATCTCGTGTCAGTCAAACCAAATACCTAGGTGTAGTGATTGATGACGGACTAAAGTGGTACTCCCAAGTTGATAGTCTAATGTCAAGGGTAAGGAAACTTATCTATATCTTCAAGTCTCTTAAACACCGCGCTGACTCCAAAACATTAAAAATGGTATATCTTGCACTTTGCCAGTCTGTCATCAATTATTGCATTTCGGTTTGGGGTGGCACCGCGAAGACTAAGCTACTTGGGCTGGAGCGCGCCCAGAGGGCTGTGCTTAAGGTGATGCTCAGCAAGCCGTATAGATTTCCCACTAGTGAATTGTATGCGGAATGCAGGGTGCTTACGGTGCGGCAGCTCTTTGTGCTCAATGCCACCCTCAGAAAGCATAGTCAGGTCCCTGTATTAAATCCAACAATACGTAAAGCCAAATCCGCATGCCCATCTGTCCCTCACAAAACAGCCTTTGCTAGCCGCCAGTTGTATGTAAAAAGTTCCCTTATTTACAGAAGGGTGGATAAACATATCCAAATAAATAATTTGAACAAACATGGAGTTAAAATCAAACTACAAAACTGGCTGTATAATCAGGACTATACCCGTACAGAAAACCTTATTTCTAAAATAGTGTAGGCACGTAATAATAATCTCTATTCTACAAACCGATTACAGGAACCCATGCCACTTCACAAGAACACTCCTCTCACTGCTACCCACACCCCACAAAACACAGCCCCTCCTCCCCCTTACAACACAACACAACCCACCACACCATAACACAACACAACAAACCACACCACACCATAACACGACACAACCTCACCACACCACAACACACCACACTACTAAGCCACATCTCCCTCCTTTAACACACATACCTATATATTCATATAAGCTCTTAGTAAACCATGTCATTATATTATGTAGGACCATTATGGTATCACACGTATATAAATGTATTTTTGTACACGAAGTTACAGTAGAACACTGACTCCTAAGTCACAGGGTCCCCCTAGTTTAGGAGGCAGGGTCTTTCACTATGTATGCAACCTTTCACTAAAATTCAAAGTTCCTAGTTTTTGTAATAGCTTTGTATACTAAGGTTCTTGTGTTAATAGACGTTATTTATTATTATTATTATTTCCTTTATTCAACATATATCTCAAAAATTACATTTTTAAATATTTTAAAACTTACAATAAAAAAACATTTAAAAATATAAAAAATGGCAGTCCATCGGTGTCGGGAGCAGGGTCCAAGCTACCGGTGGTTAGGTCTCCAGAGAAAGGAACCTCCTCACAATGCGAGCTGTATCGAGGAGAACTGCCTTCTGTATCAGGCCCTTTATCCAGCTGTGCAACGCCAGCTTCGACAGATGGTCGTCGAAGCTTTTAGCTATCAGCCCATTGACTGACATGACAATCGGCACAATGACAGCCGAGTCCACATTCCACATGTCAACAACCTCATGAGCTAAGTCGAGATACTTTATGTGTTTCTCTTTCTCAGCTTTCACGAGATTCTCGTCATGTGGGATGGTAACATCGATTATCATTGCGCGGCGCACTAATCGGTCTATCACCACTATATCAGGCTTATTGGCAACAATAGTCCTGTCAGTGATGATAGACCGATCCCAGTACAACGTGACATGGTCATTTTCGAGAACTGGGTCGGGCACATACTTGTAATACGGTACTTCAGAATCGACAAGTTTGTATTTCAAAGCAAGTTGCTGATGGATAATTCTGGCTACTTGGTTGTGTCTATGCAAGTACTCGCCGTTAGCAAGACGAGAACAACCGGAGACAATATGTCTGATGGACTCACCGGGATGATGGCATGCCCGACACACGTCAATCGTCCCGTCCTTCATAATATGTCTCCGGTAATTATTCGTCAAAATAACTTCGTCCATTATTATTATTATTATTAATTCTGTGAGTCACTTATTTTGAGCTGAAATTTTGCATAGAGACTCCATACCAGATGTTGTCTTCAGTGCTTTTGGATAGATATGGGGTTTCCGTTACACGTTGTAGAACGGAAAAGTTTATTTATTTAAACGTGCTAATCTTTGCAGTACCCAGTATTTTACTGGGTAGTTTTGGATGAAATGTTGTATGGAAGTACCTTGAAGTAGGTACTTTACCCGACTGTAAAAGAAGGAGGGTTATGTTTTTACCATGATAAAGTCCAAAGGAGCGAAGTTCTTCACGACTGCTAGTCACATATAAATACGTGGTTCTCTCAAATAACACATAGCCCGAAGCAATAAACTAGTCATAATTGTGACCTCGAGGCCAAAAAGCACTAAAAAAAGCTTATATAAGCAACATATCTATAATAATTTTCGTCATCTCTTCCATAAAATTTGCAAATAAGAAAGCAATCAGAAGACACCCAGACCCGTACCTCCCACAACAATAAAACCCACAGACGTTTATTTAATTAATAAATAATGCTAACAAAACAAGTATTAAACCAGAACAAATCTATTACGGTTAAGAAAAGCCCTATAAGTTGGTTGTTCGTATTATTGGAACTGCGCAAGTTGGCTTTGTGTGGTGTAAGTAAAGTCAAACACGCTATCAAGCGCTCGTGTTGGCTGGCCTACTATATAGTTACATTGTGTGACTGACGTACTGGTATAAGGAAATATAAAATTGAAAAGTAAAGTGATACCAATCTTATTTTACTTCTTACTAATATTAAGCCTGCAATACATGTTGGCCGAGCGTATACCAACGCGAGCGTTGGCAAATAGAGAAATAATGCCCACACGTTCGACAAGTTCATCGAACGCCAATGCAGACGACCAATGTAGAAGAGGGTCTGTAGAGCTGCCCACACGTTGGCCGAGCCAGGCAAGCGCCTTTGATTTGTGACCAAAAACCGACACCGATCCGAAGTGAGGCAAGTGATCACGAGCAATGGCGAGCGAAGACAAGTTGCACCAAATGATCTCTATACACGTTGGCGCTGGCCTACACTCGGCCAACTAAGCAAGTGACACCGAGAGATAGCAACACAAGGCAAATATACCGTCTACATATTGGTATTGGCCGTCACTCGACAGCGCTCGGCCAACATGTATTGCAGGCTTTATAAATGCGAAAGTTTGTGAGGATGGATGTATAGATGTATGAATGTTTGTTACTCTTTCACGCAAAAACTACTGAACGAACAACACATCCTGAAATAACAACAGAAAGTTGGCAAGTGCGAGTTGAACTCACCCATGAGAGGTTTCGAAGTAGCGCAAGCATAGATTAGCGAAAAATAACTTTGTTTTTCATAATGTAAGTGTAAATGAGAAACTTGTATTTGCGGTTTTTTTAAATTAAGTTTATCTATACGAGATGCAGTCACAAACTGGTGACTTATTTAGTATATATTAATTCCTTAATCACATGGCTGTGACAAACGGACGAATAGACAGACATGACGAATCTATGAGGTTTTTAAGCTAACATGGTCACCAATATCATTAGAACTTAAAACGGGATATTTAACATGTGTTACTCATTGTTTCAAGTTTTCGATATTTCGGCACTGTTGCAAACGCCATGATCACGGATGTACTGAAGTAATTGCAGCAGACGAATCGGTCGACGCACTACAGTAACGAAGCAAGCCTATCAGCAACCTGAAAGCATTGTTATATTGGACCCGGAAGGCACTGACTATAGTTGTCAGCACCAGTGACGGGGCCCTATATGGCCATTGCCTGCCGGGGTTGCGGGAATGTTCTAGCGAGACACCACGGCCCCGGAACTTAAGGGCAGCTGAAGGAACAGGGTGGGTTTTTAGTCAGTAGAATTCGGACACTCCCTTCCGCTTAACCCACAGTGGGAGAAGTCATTCGATGATTTTTCCACACGGAACAAAAAAGGGCACTGACTATGACTGACACTATGACGTAAGCGCCAAAATTAATCTTGACCTGAAAACGTTATTTTTTCATATATAATCATTTCTAATGAAAAAAAAAATCCTACAAATAAACCAACCAAATATATACAAAATAATTCATAAAAATTGGTCAAGCCGTTTCAGAGGATATCGACAACAAACACTGTGACACGAGCTGTTTATACGACGTGTAATTTAAAGGGTATATACATACCGAGTGCACGGCTTCTTTGGATGATAACAAACGATATAGAAAGCGTTTTCTAATCCTATGTCTACATGTGTGGAGCATATTAGAAATTTCAATACATTGATACCAGAGGCCGAATTTTTCAAATTAAGAAGAACGAAGAGAATTATCATTTTATTGGCAAGTGACATGGAAAGTGATGACCTTCGTAGTGCTGTGACACGTTTGTTATTTTGGTATTCAAGAAACATACGAAACCAACAATTTGTGTTCAATTCTGTGAGTCACTTATTTTGAGCGGAAACTTTGCATAGAGACTCCATACCAGATGTTGTCTTCAGTCCTTTTGGATAGATATGAGGTTTCCGTTACACGTTGTATAGTAGATATCATATAAACGTATTGAAATTAAATTACATGAAATATTTATTTTGTAAATCGGCTATAAATAACACTTTCACACGTCATGTTTTTTTGCGTGTTAAGTTTAGTTTAGCTAGATGAGGCTGGTATTTCCTAACTGACTACTCTGAGAAGAAAAACCGAAACAAACTCAGAGGTCTGTTTTAAAGTCCATACAATTTATATTTCTATATGAGAAGCATGTAGATTCATGTCTGTGGTGTTCTTTTGAGGAAATAACCACGCAAGTTTGAGCGGACCTGTCCAACAATTTGACGAACAATACCAAAGTAAGGACATTTGGGTAGGCCACACAAGTACTCAAACTTTGACACAGAGAAGAGATAGGTCTCCTCTCTCAATGAAATAATAATAAAAAGTAGCCTGAACCTGAACCTCCTCTATTTTTAGAGACAGTTCCATCAAAAGCTGTTCAACCGTTCCAGAGGTTAGGCGGTACAAATGGCAAAAGTAAAAAGAAACTTCATATTCATTTCTTTTTTCATTGAATTAATCCAAAGCGTAATAAGTCTGAGGAATTAAAAACAGAACAAATATAGATAAAACTTTTTTATTTATTTATTTAATCACATTTCAACCTGACTTAATGTTAACATAACATCTGCCAAACTGCAAAGCAGTTTTTCGGCACTACGTTACTGTGAATTCGCATGCATTATACATTGTATTCACTATTTTACGTTAAATACTAAAACTAATTAAAACAAAACTTATATATACTATAATTTACCAATACAATATTAAATACTAATTATACTAAAATACCACAGTAAGCCCACCAGTCGACTGATCGCAACAGCGACGGACACATAGATAATTAGATATTTTAAATTACTCTTTATACAAAAATATTCTTGGTATTGTGTATTCCTTTTACAAAATTTATGTAAAAGCCTATACCTACCGAAATGATAAATAGCTCACAAAATACACTAAAAAGAAAATCGGCTTTTTTGCGAACATATCAGCTTATCACAAGATTTTCTTGCACGAGCGGAATTCAAATGAATCAGAGGTTAGATTTCAAACATTCGTACCCCATCCACCGAACATCGACGTGCGAAACAGTCACAGTTATCCAAAGTTAAAAAAAATGAAGAAATATATTGTACTCATCAAAGTGGATGGCATGGATGATTTACAAGCGCGGCGCAACATTGCGACAACTTGTTTCTTTTTACATCGCTCTAGGAATCTCCTGTAACGTGGGTGCATTTTTACAAAAACCCAGACCAGGAACAACTATTTATAGGTCATGTAACATTTGTTCCGGCGCGGAAGTCGAACCTGCGATTGGCAGCGGAGCATCGCTCAACCACTGCGCCAACTGGTTCGTCAATTGTTCGTCATTCCACGTACTATACGACTCGCATTCGAAGAGGCAGATGCGGCCTTTAACTAAGAACTTTGAGACCAGTCGGTACGCGATTGCTACTCCAGGACCTTCTCAATCGGATTGGAAGGGAGTGTCAGACTTCTTCTAGCTAAAAACTCACCCTGTTCCTTCGGTTGCTCTTTGCAATTTTTTGTTTAAGTTGAACAAGATACCATGGCCCCAGATTACAAGGGCTACTGAACGAAACAGGAACCGGGTGGGTTTTAGTCGGTAGACTCTGACGCTCTCTTCAGCTCCACCCAGAGCAGAATGAACCTTTTCATTATGTTCCCACCCAAAAAAAAATCTTTTTTAACTCATCATCTATCTGTTCTGCGGGCAACGTGCGCTGCTCACTGCCACTAAGTATGGCTTACTCAGTATATGCCAATAACCTTGGTCCTTATGCAAATATCCACATTTCTTTCACGACCACGCAAAAGAACACTGAGTACAAATTTCAGAGACATATCATCCGTTCTAAAGTATGATTACAAGGTATTATCAGCGTAATTTTTTCAACTTATATACTGAAAAGAAAACAAGAACTATGGTGTAAAAGCGTATCCAAAAGATTTAAGTTTCATTTTTCGCAGCAGTAACAAAGTACTATTGTTGACTTAAGAAATAAATCACAATGGAACTTGGGCTTGTAGTGGAAATGATATTATCTATTGTATTCGCGTCGTTAGCTTAATATTAAGTGCTGCTGACTGTACTTTCGCCGTTTCCTTTGCTAAATTATTTCTAAAGATAAAAGAAAAAGCTAAAGTATTTTGATAACTAGATTTTTTAGTTTCGAATTAAATATAAAATATTATCTTTACTTTTTCCGCAAACATTTACGGTAAACATAGTGATTTATGAAAGACAAGCTCTTAATTTTTACGATTTTGAACTCTAAGGGCCAATATCAAAGACCTAAGTAAATAAAAAATAATAATAATCGTTAATTTCGCAAAATCTGTACTTACATTAGGTTTCAGACGTGGATTTCTAAAGCTTTTAACACTTTTCAATCCAATTAAAAAGAGATTTGGAAAAAATCCTTCAACAAAGAAAAATTCCATTTGTCGAGCAACTTAGCCATTCAAAGTACTCTCTATTAGCTTAAACGTGGGTTCGTTAACCCCTGTAAGTGATATGCGTCACTCGAGCCGCTCATCTCGTCTGGTCTGACCAGCCAATGGATTGCCGTGCACATCTGCTGAGCCAATCTAGTTTCAATTTAGCCACGACTGCTCTCATTCACACCTATTTGTATGTAGATTTAAATCTGCCTAACCCTTTACCTACTATTTATATAGTCTTCAAGCTAAAGCAAATGCTGCTGAATAAATAAATATATTTTACACTAGCTGTGCCCGCGACTTCGTCCGCGCGGAATAGTGACTTTCGGCAGCATTTTTAATTTTTAGGCAAATTATTTTGAAAATAAAACTCATACATTATTTGAATGTCGTATTTATTAATACAAAAATATATATAATATAATAAAAATAAGTTTTAAGCTTCTAGCTTTAAAAATGACGTAATATCCATACAAACTTTCAACCCCTTTTTTTTTTTTTTTTTTTTTTTTTTCTCGCTGAGAAATGACAGTTACGCACTTCCGCTCGCTGGGGGGGCGAGACGGGGAGTGTGGGACTCCCTGTCGCATGACGGCGACAGTATACCCACTAAAACTCAGCGGTGTTCCCTCCGGCGCCTTGTTGGGAGGGCTGTGGGAGACATTCTGCGTCCACGGCCCTCTGGCGCGTGCCCGCCTAGATGGCGGGCCCTACGTGCCCCCCGGGCTGGGGGGCGACGGGAATGGCCGGGAACACCTGGCCACTCCCGTCCGGCGGAAAACTTTCAACCCCTATTTCAACCCCTTACAGCCCTTTTTTCACATTAAAAAGCCTATGTCCTTTCTCAGGCTCTAGACTATGTCTGTACCAAACATTAAAATCGGTTCAGTAGTTTAGGCGTGATTGCGTAACACACAGACAGAGTTACTTTTGCATTTATAACATTAGTAAGGATGAGGTCTATCAGACTTCAACGACCCAATGCTATATTTAGAGTCAATAATGAATAAGTTACTACCACTAACCACATCATCGCTCACTATCAGGTGGGATTGTGGTCAAAGTTGAGCTTAATATCAATAAAAAAAAAAAACGTTTTAGGAGCTACAGTGTGTTACGGAATTTAAATGATATTGAATTCACAAACAGTCTGAGAATATGTCCACATCTAAAATTCCTCGGAAGACTAAGATTTCTAACATTCTACCGAAACCGGAGTGCAAATACTCACTTTTTCCGTCGTAAAGTTCTTGCACGCGAGGACGTTAGCCGCATGTAGTTCCACAGAACTGGCAACACTCCAGTAATACCCTCCATATCTGTAATTTCGCTCATATCACGTTATTACCTAGTCCCGCATGATTACGCAAATCGACTATCGTAAATAACTTTTATGTATTCCCACGTATTAGTTTGCAAAAATTATTGTCACGCGCCGTAAACTTTTATGTGTCAACTACAAACGTTGCTACTTACGATCACTACATAACTCTATAAGCTTTTCGTGTAAAGTTCGCTTTTAACGTCCTTTATATGCTTCATCATAGACAAATTGTATAATTTATCCATTATATCTGATAGCTTGTAAAACTCTTCACAAATTTCCTACGCGATAAAGAAAATTGGCATCAATATCAAAGTGCCCTCGACTTGCAAAAATCCTGAATTTTTTGTTATGGTATGCTATAGATTTCTTCTAAGACAGACGCTTTTCCATTTCAACAATGGCACTGCGAAGATTAAAATATAGGTATTGATTGTGAATAATGCTCGGGGATGGGAAATGAAAACATTATTTCTCTTCGAGACTTGGTATCGTACCCTATTCTGAGGCTGCCTTTAAACTATGTGGATTAAAGAAATTACTAGTTTAATTCTGTAAAATTTTGTTTCCATAATATGTTGACCTGTGTGTGGGCAACAAAAACGAAGGCGGTGCGAGGAACTGTAATTATCAGATTGTTATTATGTTAGCTAAATTTAGTTTTTATTGAAATGTATTTTAAATGCACCAAAAATAGATTTTTAATGACTTTCAGTTCCGCTGAAGGGCGCATTTTAAATCGTACACAAAAAACTCCGCCGCTTAGCCGTCACAACAAATGTCAAAACACGAGGTTTATTACATTTAACATAATTTAAGATAAATATAGGCATTTTTAAAAAGGGTGAATTATGTGAAATTCTGGGAACGGCGCGTGGCGATTCACCATCGTTACATGGTGGACGTCCCACCCATACGCATAAAACGTTTTGACTTTCATAATGCATACAGCTAAGGAGTGAAATTACCCGTCCGTCTGGTTTCCTGATAGCTATAACCTGTCTCTTTAAGTCAAGAGTGCATAGATTACTTCTAGGTGAACGTGCTTTGTCTTCGAGCACATCATCGCTTACAGCACTCTAACGCGAGCAAAAGACTAACCTAAATAACAATTTCTTTATTTTATCATATGAAATCAAATTACAAGTATTTCATTTCCTCGTCCTTCATAACATCCAAGTCAAAGAGACAAGCATTACATTAATGACCAAAACAACCCAGTACCAAAAATTCCTCAATCAAAATCTCCTACATACGTAAACAGACATACGATAATGACCGCGTGCTCTCACAAAACATCAGATTAATGCAAAAACAAAGCATTTATCAACCGTTATCCATTACTAATTGTCCCTTCATAACCCGAGCTATAAGCCAAGCTATGTCGGGTTACGAACCGGGCTATGAGCCGGCCTAATCAGTTTACTTAATAAACCTTTTTTATCATAAATCGCAGGAAAATGACAGAATAAGTCTGTCGCGTCGGCGACCAGGGCTCGTCAACATTTTGTGAACCATCTGATTTCCCACGGGAGGTCATGCTTTAGATTTTAATGTTCATTCGCAAAATAAATAGCTTTTTTCAACATAATTTTTAATCTGTGCACTTAAATATTTGCAAATTATGTTTATTTTTATTAAGAGTTTACGAGTATGTAATGGTTTCCCATTTGGGATATGAAATATGTTTCCAAAACAATACAAGTTTATATTTGAGTGTTAACTAATACTAGTTTGGGTTAATCGAAAAAATTATCAAATCTTTATTCCAGAATTAAAACGCAGGAAGTATTTAGTTCACTGTTTCTAAAGGCTTTACCCGTTATAATGACAAGACTTATGTACTCTTTTCCAACTAAACTGGAATGTTTGCCAGTTACTCTCAAAGGCAATAAAAGTAATGACAAATTCCCGACCATCATTCATTTTTAGTGCAACATTTTATAAATTCCATACCATTTACATTTTTAGTGGTTGCCGCGATGCGATGCCTAGCGGGCTTTCTTGCAGAAGTGACGACAAGTACGAAACAAAACTTTTAATATGAATACTGAAATAAATAAATAATTAAAACAAACTAGTATGTATGTATTTTGAGGCATTTTGTATGGATGATGAATAAGTAAATATCTATCTAATAATACCTCATACAGAATGTACTCAACTTACTTAGATTAATAAAGTTACTTTGTATTTTTTTTTCTACTAACACAAGTTTGCTTGTACTTACTGACACCATGATTTATATTGTCCGGACTAAATAAACAAACGAAGACCTGAAAAAAAACGGTTTTGCTCAATTTGATTTCCTCATCTCATACCCATCTCTTCAGGTCAACTTATTTATATATTATTATATTGTTATTATACTAGCCTGAAGTGTCCCACTGCTGGGCAAAGGCCTGCCTCAATTTCTTTCAGCGGTCACAGTTCTGTGCCTTTTCCTTCCAATTCTTAAAGAAGCCATCCAGGTCGTCCTGCCATTTCTTTTGCGATTGATGCAATATTATTTTATTGCAACATTGTGTGCAATATTTTTCACTCACATAATCTAAACCTAAAATGTATTAATTCTAAACCTTAAATTGCGACGTAGAAGAAACAATCATGCCAATAGCCATACACAGCTGAAAAATAAATGAAATAATGCTCATAAGCCGGATCAGCCAACAGCAATTTGATCTTCCTTTTCCGCCTCAGACGAATTTTCTTAGTCATTTTTATCTTCTAATAATCGTCACTTTTAATAAATACAAAATTTACACGCAAAATTAAAAAAAAAATAGTACCACATAAATACATTGTTACTAAACTTCCTGGATGCAAGGGGTCATAGTTGCTGGAACTGGAACAGGCACCCCACTACCATCTGAATTTTGGTGAACTGGGCCTACTCGTAGGTATTTGCGCAGCCGTGACTCACACAGTAAGCTTAATCGTGACAGTACTAAGTACTTATTATATAGCCTTTTTTTGTTATAATTATGTTGTTTTATATTTTGTTATTGTATGTACTTGTGGCATGTGTCAATGAACGTGTTTTTTTTCTTTTTAGGGTTCCGTAGCCGAATAACAAAAAATGGAACCCATATAGTTTCGTCATATCTGTCCGTCTGTCTGTCTGTCCGTCCGTCCGTATGTCACAGCCATTTTATTCCGAAACTACAGGACTGCACTGTATTAGGACTATACATGTGAAACTTGGTAGGATTTTAAGAAAAAAATAAATAATAATTATAATTAAGGGCGGCAAAAAAAAAATTCAGTTTCAGTTCCATGTATAGGAAACACATGGAACTGAAACTATTTTTATTTTCAAGTACCTATGCGTGTGTAGTATCTATAGATAGGTCTTTAAAAGTGACATTAAGGTTTCTAAAACCACTTTTTCACGCTTCCAAAGTGGTAAAATGTGCCCCCACCCCCCTTTAACTTCTATAGGTAATAATGGAGATGGATTCTGTAAACCGCATTCTAATTTTAAGAAAAAAATTAAAAAGTATTTAAAATAAAGGAGGGCTCCCTTATACATGAAACTCAAACTGATTTTTTTTTTTTATGAAACCTATGCGTGTGTGGTATTTATAGACAGGTCTTAAAAATTTAATTGGAGTTTCTAAGACCAATTTTTCATAAAGTTAATCGTTTAAAAAATATACGCTTCCAAAGTAGATAAATGTAGATCTTAATATAAACTTTCAACCAAAATTGGTTTCAATGAGATCGGGTCAGCAGTTTTTGAGATACAGCATATTTTCAAAAACCACAAATATAACTTTGTAATTCATACAAACACTACGAAAAACAAAGTTATTGGGCGTAGTTGTAAAAAAATGTAAATAAGCTAATTTTAAGTAAGGTTTTTTTGTCAAATAAATATACATATTATATTATATTATTATAGTTACTGCGGAACCCTTCATAGGCGAGTCTAACTCGCACTTGGCCAATTTTTTTATCTGTTGCGGTTGCTACGGATCGACTGAGATTAGCCGGGATCAAGTATGCGATCATACATTCAAATTAACCTCACTTTTAAGTCCGCCATGTCAATTCGACGAATCATCATTTCCCAACCATGTTGGAGTCGGCTTCCAGTCTAACTGGATGCTGGTACCCATGCATAGACTGACCTCAGCAAGCGTTGCTTACCCTCGAAGATCAAGCCTTGTGTCTGCTATTATTGACCTCCTTGGTGTCGATAGAAGAAAAAAAAACTCAAATCTCATGCCTCCACCCTATCAAACAAACACAATAAACTACTTTACTGATGCTCTAGGCTATCAAAATCATCCAATAATAATAAGACCCTTTCCTTTCCTACTCGTTCCTAGTAATGTCCCACGATACTGCGTGGGACATTACTTCTATTTTTCGTGATTCCATTGTACGTATAAAATTGAAGGATATGTATAAATTTGAACAAGTGATTGTCGTTTCTATGAATGATATTACCTACGTCATAGTTTCTAACAAACGACTAAAGGTTGCGCGCACCTACATACAGACAGGATAAAGGTCACTTCTGGTCTTTGGTAACAGGTAACTAAGTACGCGTAGGATGTATGATATACATACATCATTATGTAACTATTTAAATAGTTCTTCAAGAAAACTAAATAATTGTAATATAACTTTACGCAATATTTACAAGTCACTTTTAAGCAATCTATTTAAAAACCGACTTCAAAAAAAGGAGGTAGTTCTCAATTCGTTGGAATCTTTTTTGAAGTGAAAACTTCTTTAGCGGCGCTGAGCACTTTTTGTATGGGTAAAAATTGTTAAACTCGCGTCAGGTTCACGTGACCGATCGAAAATCGTAAGACTTTTTTTTAAGTGAAAACTTCTTTAGTATCGTTGTGATTTGAAAGTTAATGAAACGAAAAAGCGTGGGGAGTTCAGGAAGCGGAAGGTGAGAGGTAAGGGGGGTTTGTGTGGGAGCGGGGCGGGGGGAGGGGGGTCTCGTGGGGGTTGTGGGGGGAGTTGAGGCGGGAGTTGAGGGGGGAGTTGAGGGGCGAGTTGAGAGGCGAGTTGAGGGGCGAGTTGAGGGGCGAGTTGGGGGGCGAGTTGAGGGGCGAGTTGAGGGGGGAGTTGAGGGGGGAGTTGAGGGGCGAGTTGAGAGGCGAGTTGAGGGGCGAGTTGAGGGGCGAGTTGGGGGGTGAGTTGGGGGACGAGTTGGGGGGCGAGTTGGAGGTGCAATTGGGGGGCGAGTTGGGGGGCGAGTTGTGGGGCGAGTTGGGGGACGAGTTGGGTGGCGAGTTGGGGGACGAGTTGGGGGCGAGTTAGGGGCGAGTTGGGGGGCGAGTGGGAGGCTAGTTGGGGGGCTGGTTGGGGGGCGAGTTGGGGGCGAGTTGTGGGGAGAGTTGGGGGGCGAGTTGGTGTACGAGTTGGGGGACGAGTTGTGGAGCGAGTTTGGGGCGAGTTGGGGCGTGATTTGGGGGACGAGTTGGGGGGCGAGTTGAGGGGGGAGTTGAGCGGGGAGTTGAGGGGCGAGTTGAGAGGCGAGTTGAGGGGCGAGTTGAGGGGCGAGTTGGGGAGTGAGTTGGGGGACAAGTTGGGGTGCGAATTGGGGGGCAATTGGGGGGCGAGTTGGGGGACGAGTTGGGGGACGAGTTGGGGCAGGTTGGGGGCGAGTTGGGGACGAGTAGGGGGGCGAGTTGGGGGGCTAGCTGGGGGCGAGTTGGGGGCGAGTTGTGGGGAGAGTTGGGGGGCGAGTTGGGGTTCGAGTTGGGGGACGAGATGGGGAGCGAGTTGGGGGCGAGTTGAGGGACGAGTTGGGGGGCGAGTTGGGGACGAGTTGGGGGCGAGTTTGGGGACGAGTTGGGGGGCGAGTTGGGGACGAGTTGGGGGGCGAGTTGGGGGGCTAGTTGGGGGGCGAGTTGGAGGCGAGTTGTGGGGCGAGTTGGGGGGCGAGTTGGCGTACGACTTGGGGGACGAGTTGGGGAGCGAGTTGGGGGCGAGTTGGGGGGCGAGTTGGGGGGCGAGTTGGGGGAAGAGTTGGGGGGCGAGTTGGAGTACGAGTTGGGCGGCGAGTTAGGGGTCGTGTTGGGGATCGAATTGGGAGGCGAGTTGGAGGCCGTGTTGGGGGACGAATTGGGGGCGAGTTGGGGGCGGAGTTGGTGGACGAGTTGGGGGGCGAGTTGGGGGGCGAGTTGGTGGACGAGCTGGGGGGCGAGTTGGGGGACGAGTTGGGGGGCGAGTTGGGGGGCGAGTTGGGGGGCGAGTTGGGGGGCGAGTTGGGGGGCGAGTTGGGGGGCGAGTTGGGGGACGAGTTGGAGGTGAGTTGGGGGGCGAGTTGGGGGCCGTGTTGGGGGTGAGTTGGGGACGAGTTGGGGGACGAGTTGGGGGACGAGTTGGGGGGCGAGTTGGTGGGCGAGTTGGGTGGCGAGTTGAATTCGTAAGACGGATGGAGAGTAGACAGTCGGCGCGGCGTAGGAGAGGAAGTATCCCCCTCTCTTTCTACGGCGTGGCGAAAATGTATGCCTGCGCCTGTTTTTTCGAGATATAAACTTTTAATGTAATATAAATTGTCATGTTTGTGTACGATAGTGCAATAAATAAATATTGTATTCTACCACATAAATGATAGTACTTTTATACTGATAATTAAAGCAATTCGTGCAAAATTATTCCCTAACCATTCCAAAATATCAAAAATGCACAACGTTAATATTCAAGTTTTCACTTCTGCCGGCACTCCCGGAGTGCAACCCGCATTTTTTTTTTATGTATGTATCCCGATTACTCGAAGACGGCTGGACCAATTTGAAAAATTCTTTTTTTGTTTGAAAGGGTATACTTTCCAATTGGTTCCATTGTCATGAATCTTGGAGAAATCGAGGGAACTCTTCAAATATAATAGGCACACCTATAGCGATTTCGGTGTTTTTTATAGTAATTTGTGCATTTACTCTCGAAATGCACCATTTGTTGAAGTAGAACTGATAATGAAGACGACAGATGGCTACCGGAACTAATCAATAATAAGAATTTCATATTCAACTTTATTCCCTTTTGAGCATCTACGGGGCAGTAGGTTCTAGTGGTTCCTATTTTTATTATATACTTCCTATCTTCATTATTTATTTGGTTTTACAATCATTTTTCACTTGCCAAACTACAGTTTGTTGGCGAGAATCGCTCCTAACTTAAATTAAACATATAGGCACATAAACTTATATAGGTACTAACTACTTAGTTACTATTCAAATACATGTTAATTAATAACGCTATGCTTATTAATCTTATAGCCACATAAAACTAGTAAATACAGTATTTCTTGGTATTTTAGTCTTCTCTTCAGTAGTCTTTTTTTAATATCACAATCTGTTTTATTTGAAAAATCAATATTTTTTTAATCGCAGCTTTTCTAAGCAGTGGCCAATTGTAATAAGTCCATTTTTGTACTCTTCGACCATTGAAATGATCAATTGATTATTTCTTTTCGCATATTTTTGGCATTTCTGTATTCCCATTTTTTGGCGAATTTCACTATTGCAGTTTTATTGTAAAATACCCAAAATCTTCGCTAGATTTTTCTCACTGCTTTTATTAATGACCTTGTTAAGGGACGAGTAGCGGATCTCAAGAAAATTATTAATCGAATGGGTTTGGCCATAATAAGACCATTCATCATTAGAACATAAAACGGGATATTTACCATGTGCATCTTTTGTTTCGAGTTTCCTATATTTCGGCACTGTTGCAAGTGAGAGAGAGATCACGCATGAAATAGGTATCACGTTTTAAGTTCTAATGATACTGTTAGTGACCATGTTAGCTTAAAAACAAGACCATTTGTCTGACCATAGCCTGTTTTGTTTTGTTATTGTTACAGCCTACAAATTGTTTGAGAATAAACAAAATTATAGTTGAGACAACTTATTGTGATACAAAGAATAAATGATTTAAGTCTTATCGTACCAAGCGCTTCTCCTCCACATTTATTGTGCGCACAACCAAGCTGTGGAATTTTCTGCCGGCTTCTGTGTTCCCTGCCACTTATGACCTTTCAGCCTTTAAGGCTGCTCTCTCGAAAAAAACTTGAAAAAAGCATTCAGATGAAGCAACTTTTCATCGGCAATTACAGAGAAATTACATCTGAAAAAAATTGTTAGTAATCTACATGATATGAACCGTAATTTGGTTTAGCCACAAATTTTCTATCGGTATCAATTAACAAGAAAAAAAAATGCCAAGTCACCTCCAAATCATTGAGATGAAACCATTTTACTCCTTAATTTCTTATCAAAAGAGTATAAAAAAATATACTACTGCTTTGTAATACAGATGAAAATAATTTGGTTTTGTTACTTTTTACAAATATGTATTATTTTTATTACAATAAATTAAAAATGGGTCCGATTAAAGACTGCGTTTACGTCACCCCCGCACTCGTCCACAAATTCAGTGCGGGGCGCATCGTGTTGCTAGGTGGACGCATGCCGCGTTGCGAGAGCTCAAGCACTACGAAATAAAATCGTAAGATATTGCAAAAAATTAATTTTGTAAATAGTGGAATAGCTTTTTAACCGACTTTAAAAAAAGGAGGAGGTTCTCAATTCATCTTGAACTTTTTTTTATGTATGTTACTTCATTACTCGCAGATGGCTGGACCGATTTGGAAATTTCTTTTTTTGTTTGAAAGAATATACTTTCTAGTTGGTCCCATTGTCGTCACGTTTGGATCTAATGATGAAATCATGGAGAAATCGAGGGAACTCTTCAAATATTATAGGCATACCTATTGCGTTTTGGATATTTCTTATAGTACCTTGTGCAGTTGCTATCAAAAAGCACCATTGAGGAAGTGGACCTGATGACGAAGACCCCAGATGGCCATCGAAACTACTCAATAATAAGTATTTCGTGGATTGAGATTAGATAACTTGAATATAGATGTTAAGCACTTTATGCTCATCACAATGCATATGGTGAAGTAGAGCTGGTGGTGATGTACCAGGAGAACTCAAAAATTAACGGTTCTTCACCGGGAAAAGCAATATTTTGTAAAAGGTGATAAGTAGTTGACATTTTGGCTTTTGTAACTAGATAAATTACAAACCGACCCACTACAAAGCGTGAAATAAAACTTTTTACCAAAAATAGAACCGACTTTCATATAAAAACGCTACAAAGGCAAAAATAACTTTAAATTTCGGAAGACGGAGTCAAAAAAAAAAGAAAATACAAAAAAATGACACCGACTTCCAAAATTAAAGTTAATTTTGCCTTTGTAGTGTTTTTATATGAAAGTCGGTTCTATTTTTTGCTAAAAAGTTTTATTTCTGATTCTTGTTTACAAGTTAAGAGTATTCTATGTAGGTATCTATAAGTAGTGTTAATGTTATAAAGTTATAGTATTTTACAGTTTTATTAGTGTTTAAATTTAGTTTGTAAAACATGGGGAATAAGAAGAAACGAATGAAGAGGGGTCTAAAAAAATATTAAAAACAAAAGGGTATACATTTATTATCAAGGCAAGTTTAAAGTTTTATCTACATACTAGTATTCACGCGGGGCTTTGCTACCGTGGATTCTATAACGGTAAAAACATAACTCTCCTTTTTGCAGTCGCGTAAAAGTAGCCTATAACCTTCCTCAAGTTTCAAGCTACTTCCATACCAAATTGCATCCAAATCCATCCAGTACTTTCGAAGATTAGCGCGTTCAAGCAAACAAACAAACAAACTTTTCCGCTTTATAATATTATTATATATTATACTAGTACTCACGCGGGGCTTCGCTCCCGTGGATTCTATCACGGTAAAAACATAACTCTCCTTTTTTGCAGTCGCGTAATAAGTAGCCTATAACCTTCCTCAAGCTTCAAGCTACTTCCATACCAAATTGCATCCAAATCCATCCAGTACTTTCGAAGATTAGCGCGTTCAAGCAAACAAACAAACAAACTAACAAACTTTTCCGCTTTATAATATTAGTATAGATTATATATTATATTATATATAGTATAGATTTCATTATAAACTATCGCTTTACTTACCTCGCATAAAAGTAGATAGCACAGAGTAAACAGACAGAGGGTAAGCTTCGTACAACTGCGCTATGATAGGTACACTACTACAAGCTACAAGCTACAAGCTAGGCGCGTGTGTGCACTTCGTCTGAGCGAGGCCTGGCTTGAGCCGATATGAACCGGTTTCTCTTCGTACGGGCGAAGCCACCAGTTGAGATAGAGAAATAGAGTTAAGATAATATACAAGAGAAAGAAGAAAACGACAAAGAGAAGGAAATAGAACTAAGGAAAGCAAAACAGATTGAACAGAAAAATGAATAAAACGAGAACGAAGAAGGACAAAAAGAAAACATAGAACAAGATTTTATATGGCTATCAAAATTTCCAAAAATAAATATATGTGAACATGGAGAAATAAGTAACGATGAAAAAGTTCAACTAACCAAAAGAATAAAAATACTTGGTGAAAGACAGTTAAATTTCAGTGAATTTTAGTTATAATCTATTTGTTTATAAAAAATATAACAAATAATATGACATACACTAGTAATAATTATACTACCTATCTACCTTACTCTATGTTCCTACCTACATACCTACCCTACCTACCTACCTACTATTTTTCTCTTCATAGAAACCTTCCTCAGACTACAACGAATATTCGCAAAAAAAAATCCGTATTGGTCCAGCCATTCCTGAGTTTTGCGCTTAGCAACACATTTAGCCATAAATTTTTATTTTATTTATAATTTAGTTAAAAAGATACATCAAGTTGTTTACCTCATGTTTCAAGCCAGGCTGATTTATAATCATATCATATCATATATTTATTTGCATTCCACAATGTTGTTTCAGATGTTACAATAATAGAGGTATAGTTTCTACAGTACATATTAAAAGTGCATCCATATCAATAGATAATAAATAAAAACAAAATTTGACCGCTTTTGATGCGGTACAAATAAAAATGAATTTAACTTTCACGATGACTTGACCTTCTGTGATTTCGATACTCTGTGCCGAGACTAGGCGAAGCGACGACGCATGCTGGAGGTGCGGGAGCGGGCCGCGCGCGCGCGCGCGCGTGGCGGAGCTGCGCGGAGTGGCGCGCGGAGAGGGGTCGTTAGCTCCACCCAAATGGTCAAGGTTATTGGCATGAATACAAGCCTTAAAGCACGAGTAAATAGGCATCTTCTGGGCTCGCTCGTTCCATATTCGACCTCATCTATCGCTTACCATCAGGTGAGACCGAGGTCAAGAGTGGGCTTATCACTAAAAAAAAGAAGTAAACTTTTATATTAATGACTAGCTTTTGCCCGCGACTTCGTCGGCGTGGAATAGTTACTTTGGGCTAACGTTAAACTTAACCCCGATTTTGAAGCATTCTTCATTGTCGCTCCGCTCCTATTGGCCTTAGCGTAATGATACAATATAGCTGTGCCCGCGACTCCGTCAGCGTAAGTTAATGTATTGGTAATATTGTTTAGATCACGTTCACATGAGGCTTAAGTACCTAGAGAACGCTTCGACCGCGAGACGCGTCGAGCGCGGCGACCGATTCTCAAAAATAATCCTTATAGCATGACTCAGTATTCACGCGCGATGGCTTATTATTGTAAGCGTATTTCATGTATAACTTTGGTGTTTCTATACCGATTTATATGATTCTTTTTACGGTTTCGTAGCCGAATGGCAAAAAACGGAATATTTATAGTTTCGACATGTCTGTCCGTCTGTCTGTCTGTCTGTCTGTCCGTCCGTCCGTCTGTCACAGCAATTTTATTCCGAAACTATTAGGACTATACATGTGAAACTTGATAGCTAGATGTATTCTGTGAACCGCTTTCCGATTTTGAGAAAAAAATTAAAAATATTTAAAATAAAGGGGGGCTCTCCCCATACATGGAACTAAACCTGAAAATATATTTTTTTTCATGAAATCGATGCATGTGTGGTATCTATAGACAGTTCTTTAAAAACGACATCGGGGTTTCTAAAACCACTTTTCCATAAAGTCAATCTTTTAAAAGATATAAGCTTCCAAAGTGGTAAAATGTGTGTGTGGCGGACACAACCTCTAACTTCTATAATAATGGAGTGAAAAATCTAAAAAAATATATGTCTGTAGATCTTAATATAAACTTTCAACCAAAATTAATTTGAACGAAATCAGTTCAGCAGTTTTTGAGATACAGCATATTTTCTAAAACCGCAAATATAACTTTGTAATTCATACAAACACTATGAAAAACAAATTTATTCGGCGCAGTTGTAAAAAATGTAAATAAGCTAGTTTTAAGAAATTTGTAAGGTTTTTTTTTCGTCAAATAAATTTGCATATTATATTATAGTTACTACGGAACCCTTCATGGGCGAGTCTGACTCGCACTTGGCCAATTTTTTTATGGAATAGTTAATAATGTTAACTTTTTTAATTAGGGGTGACTGAGAGTGTTATAAACGTAAGAGTAGACAAATATTATAATCAGAAAGCTTCGAACTGCTAAGCTATCGGGAGTTACACGTGTTATTGTGAGTCAACCATAAAAGTTAGACATATGCTGTCGTGGGATATTTTTTATATAATTTTAAGGAGAAAATTTCCGTCATGAAATGATTTGAGTAGCTTTAACCATTAAGGTTGCACACGCGACGGAAGCTTAAAAAATGGAGTAACTTCTCCCGTTTTCCCAACATTTCCCTTCACTGCTCTGCTCCTATTGATTGTAGCGTGATGAAAAGTATACTATAACCCGCTCAGGAGTATGAAAAATAATTGTACCAAGTTTCGTTAAAATCCGTCGAGTAGTTTTTGTTTCTATAACGGTTATACAGACAGACAGACAGACAGACAGACAGACAAAAATTTAACTGATTGCATTTTTGGCATGAGTATCGATCCCTAATCACCCCCTGATAGTTATTTTGGAAATATATTTCATGTACAGAATTGACCTCTCTACAGATTTATTATAAGTATAGATGGTATGTTTTTAACGTAATCGTCTATTACATTCAATTGCAAATTTTTATCGATATAATTTATTATTTATTTATTTATTTAGAGTTACCAACATTTGATTGCACTCATACAATTACATAATAATAACAAGCAAAAGGGAATGAACATAAGTGTAACAATCAATTATAGGCAACTACAACACTAACATATACATAATATAGTTTAAATACAGTTATTTAAATTTATTGCTATCTTACACCACATAACTATGTATAAGGTACCGCACTATAGGTGCCGCAGATTGGCAAGGAATTCCACTCCTTAGCCGTACGCACAATGAAGGTATTCCCAAAACGTTTTGTATGTATGGGTGGGATGTCTACCATGACTGACTACCCGTAATGACAGTCAAAGATGTCCAAATGACAGCCAGGACCAAAGGCTTAACGTGCTTTCCGAGTCACCGGGGTACCGCACCGCTAATTTCCGAGCTCCGGGTTAATACGGAGAAATTTCTCTTAAAACCCCAATATCACTTTTTGAACGACTGGGGAATCGAACCTGGGACCTCATATTCAACAGTCACGCTTACGAACACTAGACCAACGAGGCAATTCAATATTTTCTGGTCAAAGATAAATTTTGTTCGGGTTTTTTTCAGCTCTTTAATTAAAAAACATAGACACATTCAACATCCTAATATGGTGAAAGTGAGTGTCATTAATATAGTAGTGTTATCCGTCATAGTGCGAATATACGCCCCTTGAAAGTATAACTGAGATACTCGTAAACTTTACTTCCCAGCCAGACATCTGCAGTCACACATCTGCACCATACGACATAGGACGCACTCCAGTCTCGCACCCTTTACTGACTCTGGCAAGATATCTCAAAGGCACTGAGATCTGAATACGCCAGAAATGCACATCTCGACACTGGCGTTTTATTGAAATAATTTCTTTAAGATCTATTGAATTGGATAGCCATGTTTTGCAAGTTTCTTTTTTTTAATTGCAATTATATTAAAAAGTAAAGCAAGAAAAAAACATGTTTGTTATTTGGGACTCACAAAATAGGAACAAAATAAGAGGTAAAAATTAATCTGTGGAACTAATGTTCCAATTCTAAAATTTGTTTCATCTGTTGTAAGGTGCATTATTTGTGGCGCGCACGAAGTGCTAGTTTCTAAATTATAGCAATAACATCATGTGCCTCTTGCTGCGGCAAACATGTCTAGTTCAGCAAAATGTCACACTAAAAAGTTGCCTGACACTGGTTCTCTAAAATTTACGTACTCAACGTAAGACACGGTACAGACGATACAGGTACGAATACAAATCAGTCTGAAGAATGTAATTAAATCTACCGTTAAATAAAGAGAATAAATGTGCTGTTCATATTGAGGTAAAAAAGTGTTAAATGATAGGTACCTACGTTGATTCGTGCGAGTTAGTAAGAAAATAAAACAATAATAATAATATTAAACTACAAGGAGGACATTAAATGTTATAAAAAAACTTCTCGAAACATTTTGCAGTATGTAGTCCATTCATCAAAGATATGGTCAAAGATCAAACAATCAATATTCACATCCATACTTAATAAATCGGAAATTCAGTCTGTCAAACAATTCAGATGTGGAAACGCTTTTATTTGAAGACCCGGGTTCAAATATAGGCTAATTTTTTTTTATACAAATGTTAACCCCAAAAAGGCTGAAATGACCCTTAATTTCAGCCTTTTTGGGGTTAACATAACTTTCGGTTACTTGCACACTTGCATCCCTATGCAAGTGTGCAAGTAACCGAAAATTTTGGTAAATTGGTTATAAATAATACTTTTATACGTAATTTTTTGCCGTTTCAAGTTTAGCTAGATGAGGAGGGTGTGTGTCCTAACTGACTACTCTGAGAAGAAACACCGAAACAAACTCAGAGGTCGACGTCTCTTTTAAAGTCCATACAATTCGTACTGGTCAAAACATATGAGAAGCGTGTAAATTTATCACTGTGGTGCTCTTTTTATGAACATATATAGATTTATGTCTATTGTATGAGAAAGCTTAGCCTTTAGCCAAAGTAATAGCCAGCCTTTGGCTCACGGGAACTGTTTGGGAAAATAGTACTAACGAAGTTTAGCTTCCTATTGTTACGCCAGTTGCTTAGTGAAGTACGTCGAGAAACTTCGACATAAATCTAGTTCGAGATTCTAACGCCATCTAGCGGCGAATAGCGGTACTGTGTATATCTAGTCGAGACACTAGCGCCATCTAGCGGCGAATAGTGGTACTGTGAATCTCGAGTAGCTTCCTGGAATATTCTGGGTAGTATAAACAGTTAGTCGATTTTATAAGAATGTTCTAGACTTCATAGACCGGGGTATAAATAGATCGCAAAGGAACGCGGACAGTTAGTCTTATTACGAGGCGAATACGTGATATAATCGAAGCTTTACCAGTGAATTTCAGTGCGATTTAAGTGTAATTGAAGTGATAAGTGACAAGTGCTGTGGTGCGAATAATTGTGTTAAATTTTTATTTAGTGTTAAATTAATTAAAGTGTTAATTTTGGTGGTTTAAATGGCGTTAATTATTTCTATCCCGAACCCCAGCTCGTAACACTATTATAAAAACCAATACACAAATTCAATACAGTCATATTCAATCACAAAACTGTGAAAATTAAAATATTATGCTAAAAATATAACTGGAACGTAGACAGCCATGTTTCATGTCAACACACTGGCAGCCCTGTTAGTTGGCTACGTAAACATCTCCAGGAAATCGAGTGAAAACACTCCAGACTGCACGCGGTAACACTCACGCCAACTGAGTAATGAATAGTGACTGTAGGCAGGGTTGGGCAGTATTTGAATTACTTGTAATTAAAATACGTAATTGAAATACAAATACGTATTTGGTATTTGTATTTCAATTACTTCTTTAAAATGTAATTTGTAATTCGTATTTCAAATACCTGACGCCGAGGTATTTTGTAATTAGTATTTCAAATACTTGGGGCTTCAAAATACATTTTAACATTAAAATACACTTAACCTTCATTCATTTAGCGATCGTGAGTGTGAGAGCGAGGCGAGACCGCGAGCACTCTCGCGGTCTCGCCTCGCTCTCTAATGATCGTAAAGCAGCCACAAAACGCAAAAAATGGACTTACGTCAAATTGTCAATGTCAAGCTAAGATGTCAATTTGTCAAGTCATAACGGTTTGTTTTAGTTTTTTCCAAACACGGAATAAATAAAGCTTCTGTTCTGTGTAGAATGAACGAAAATGGTTCAAACAATTTAAGACAAATTTGTGCTCATCAGGTCCTGTAGAAAGATTGTTTTTTTAGCAGGTTTTATTCATTCTCCAACAGGACGCTGTTTGTCTGACAGTACATGTATGTATGTATGTATGACCAAGCGCGTATTTTGCGTAAGGGTAGGGATCTTCTTATTCTATCCATGCCAATTCCTCCAGGAAGGCGAGCAACGCCCTCGTTTTGCTTACCATTTCTCGGAGGGTACCTGGTTTGCCGAAGTATTTAGTCCTGTAGTCCGCGACTGCAGGGCAGCTCAGTAGCAGGTGTGCTGCTGTTTCGTCCTCCTCCATGCAGGCTCTGCAGAGTGGGCTGTCTGTGACTCCTATTACATAGAGGTGTTTATTAAAGGATCCATGACCGGTAAGGGCGGCTGTCATCAGCCGCAATTGCGGTTTAGACAGTCGTAGGACCTGTTTTGACAAGCGGCCGTCAAGGGTCGGGAGAGCCTCTTTAGCCTGCCTGCACTCACCATGGTTCTCCCATAGTTTGTGGTGTAGGTCTCTGGTACATTTCCTTACCAGGTGACGCAGATAACCGAAGGGGAATGGTGTAATGGGTTCAGGTCCCATAATCGCCATACTCGAAGCCCTTCTAGCGAGTTCGTCCGCTGCATCGTTGCCTCGGGAGTCGCTGTGTCCTTTGATCCATTGAATGGTTATATTATTGTGTCTACCAACCTGGTTGAGGAGATTGTGACACTCCAAGATCAGCCCGGAGTTAACTGTGTGGCTGCTCAGTGCTTGCAGGACTGCCATGCTGTCCGAAAGTATGCGTATTGAGTGGTCCACAACTTCCCTGTTTATAATAGCTGAGGCTGCCAGTGAGATCCCCAGGCACTCGGCTTGAAACACTGTGTTGTAGACCCCCAATGGTCTGGCTATACGAATGTTGAGATCCTCCGAAAAGACTCCTGCACCCGTACCAGTACCTGTTTTGGAACCATCGGCGAAGACCCGCACCTCAGAGGGGCACAGCCCCTCGCAGCGGTGATCCTCGTACAGTTGGATTCTGTATTTTTTGTCAAAGACAATTTGTTTGGGCACCCGGTCATTAACTGCCTTCGTTATGGTGAGCTCGTTGTTGAGTTCCTCAAGCAGAGCGGTGTGCCTTGTTTCTATCTCACCCCAAAGGTCCAGTGTTTTGAGACGTACTGCTGCCATCGTCGCTTCCTGTTGTATGAACAGATGGAGCGGCGGGAGCCCCAGCATAGCCTCTACAGCTGCTGTCGGGGTAGTTCTCATGCAGCCCGTTATCGCCATGTAGGCCAGCCTTTGCATGCGTTGTAGTTTGTTAATGGCTGTGACAAGCTTGGTGCGGGGCCACCACACCACGGCCCCGTAGGTAATCATGGGCCGAATTACAGCGTTGTACAACCACATAGTGTTTTTTGGGGATAGGCCCCACTTCTTACCTATCATTTTCTTGCATTGCCAGAAGGTGATGCAAGCCCTGTTTAATTTATAGTCTAGATGGTTACTCCAGTTTAGTTTACAGTCCATTATGACCCCCAGGTATTTAACCTCGCTAGACAACTGGAGTTCTGTATTGAACAGCTTAGGTAGGCGATGAGGGCCTAGTGTTCGTTTATGAGTGAACAAGATTAATTCGGTTTTAGTGGGGTTTACCGACAAATCATACTCCCTGCACCATCGCTCCACGATGCGTAATGCTTGCTGGGTGAGGTTACAGATAGTTCCTGTTACCTTCCCAGGCACGAGGATCGCGAGGTCGTCTGCATAGCCTATTGTGTAATAACGGTGAGCGTTGAGTTTCGTGATGAGGTCATTGATCACTAGATTCCAGAGGAGAGGTGATAGCACCCCGCCCTGTGGACAGCCTCTGGCTATTAAGGCTACCTGCTGGTCTTCCTCAAGGCGAACCACACGTTTGCTTAGCATGTTTGTAATCCAGTCAATAAGTACCTGCTGTACCCCATGTCTGGAGAGTGCGGCTCTTATGCTGGAGAAGTTTGTTTTGTCGAAGGCTCCTTCGATGTCTATGAACGTACCCAGGCAGGAACCCTTTTGGTTGATCGATTCTTCAATTACGGTGACTACCTGATGAAGAGCGGATTCGGTCGACTTACCAGCGCAATACGCGTGTTGGTTGCCGTGCAGTGGTACTGTTTTTAGAGCGCCGTCACGTAGCTCCCTTTCACACACTCTCTCCATTGTTTTTAATAAAAAGGAGGTCAAACTGATTGGGCGGTACGATCTTGCGTTCGTGTAGTCACTCTTACCTGGCTTTGGGATGAATATGACTTTCACTTCCCTCCATACCTTTGGAACGTATCTAAATGCCAGGCACACTCTCATTAGGGGCACCAGTCTTGTCGCAAGAGAGTTGCCTCCCCATTGAAGTAAGGCAGGGAAGACTCCGTCGGGACCTGGCGCCTTAAAAGGTTGGAAGCTTCGGATGGCCCACTGGACTTTCTCCAGCGTGATCATCTTACGAGCGTGTAGCCAATCAATGTCTGATGGTGTTTGGATTTCGTCCGTCCATTCGGTTACCTGCGCGAGGACGCTACCTGGGAAGTGTGTTTCGATTAGGATACGCCTCGTTTCTTCCGGTGATGTGGACAGTGTGTTATCAGGTTTACGAAGTGAATCAGGCCCAGAGGTGTTCTGCTGTGCCAGTATCTTCCTTACCCTGTTTGCTTGTTGGCAAGATTCGATGTCGCCACAGAACTTCCGCCATCCAGTGGTTCGTCTGAATCTGATGCTTTTTTTGTAGGCGGATTTGGCGGCATAGTAAGCCTCCCAGTCATCCTCCTTGCATGTGTTCATGGCCCTATTGAATGCCTTCCTTACCTTCCTGCGTTTACGCTCCAGATCCGCTCCCCACCAGGGCTGTTTGCCCGGTGTGTCACGCGGTGTGATTTCTGGGCATGCAGAATGGTAGCTGCTGATCAGTGATTCGGTGAGATGGTCTACCTGCGCGTCTATCTGAGTCGCATCCACCAGGTTCACCAAGTCGCTTGTAACGGCAAGCCTTGTGTCAAGGCTGCGTGTATAAGCCACTCTATCCGTATTACGCGGGTTACGTCGAGGGAGTTTAGGAGTAACACAGACCTGGATGTCGAAGCGGATCCACCTATGATCGGAGCATGAGGCCTCGTCAGATACCTGCCACCCAGTGATGAGTTCCGCTGCACCCTCCGTTGCTAGTGTAAGGTCTATAATTGTACGACTGCGTTTGGTCACGAATGTTAGTTCGGAACCTGTATTAAGAAGGGATAGGTTAGTTGTGAACAAGAATTCAACTAAGGCCTTACCTCGTTCGTTTTGTGTGTCCATACCCCATAAGGGGTGGTGTGCATTGGCGTCGGTCCCGATGACGACCTCATCCCCCCTGCCTTCACAGTGGGTCACGAGGCGGGCCAGTTCTCGAGGAGGCGGCGCCTCTGCCTCAGGCATGTAAGCCGAGACGAAGACGATCGCTTTCTCCTCGTGCCCCTGCTGTATGGTCATCTTTGCTGCAGAGACATCTCTGCAACAGAAATCGTATAAGAACTGTGTTTTGACATTACCTGTAACGTAGATGCACGCCCTCGGTTTGTCGTGGTTCGTGTTGACTAGGAGCTTACCTCCGAGATTGGAGAGTCCTCGTACTTGGCCGCCACTGATCCACGGCTCCTGAATCAGGGCAATGGCCGTGTGTTGAACCTCCAGCCACTTGCGTATTTGGGCCGTCGCAGTCTGGCTGTGGTGGAGGTTCGCCTGTATAATTTTACAATTGGACGAATTGGGAACCATCTTTGATGGGACCCTCGTCATCCAACCCCAGTTGTAGCCCGGCTAACAGGTCGTCGAAATCACTCCCACCCGGGACAGAGGATGGTGACAGTGTGATGTCATCCATCGCCTCTCCCGATGCAGGGGCGGCGTCCACAGTGTCTGGCACTGCCTCAGCAGCTGGATCCACCGTGGTTGTAGCCGGGTTGTCTTGTGCACCTAGTGGTGGTGCAGTTTGGTCCCATCCTGGAGGAACGTCAGTAAACCTGCTGTTCGCGCCCTGGTACTTGATGTATACCGACCCCAGACCAATTGAGAGTCGGCGATTGTGCTCCATAAGTATCGGAACCTGCTCCTCCGGAATGGCCAGCACCACAAACCAGCATGCTGCTTGTTTCTCGGCATGCAGAAGAACCCACCTCCTGACGTCGACCCACTGGTTCTGGAACCAGAGGGCTCGCCCAATGTAGGTCGCATCCTTGTACAAACTTTTTAAATGTACTGACAGTACATTTAAAAATTTAGTGTTCATGAAAGGATACTCTGGTTTTACTGATTAATTCATGTTGTTTTCCTCTACTTTTCAGCCCGTGCTGGGCTTCAAGTCTGCTATTGCAATAGTGCCACAATGGTCTATTATTGATTTCCTAATTGTCAATCGATGCCATTGTCATTTTGCTAAAAGATCGTAATCTGTTAAATTCATAATGGTCTCCTAGTAGAATAGGGTAGTTTCCTAAAATATTTTATTTAGTCCGTCACGTAGTTTAACAAAAACATTGGACACGTATTTTTTATTTTTTCACGTAATTGAAAAATTAAGATGATACAGTGAGTTGAAATTTCGCGTGACGTCACATCTCGGTATAATTCTTAGCAATGTGTGACGTCAGCAGCCCCCTCTCCTGTACTTTGAAGCTTTCCATCTTTTTGAATTTTTCTTGACTTGAAAAAGCAAAAAATATGTGACCAATATTTTTTGAAAATCTACCTAATGGACCAAATAAAATAATTATTTTGTAACACAGGAAACTACCCTATTGTGTTATAAATTGACATAGTTGTATTGCCATTATTATAAAACCTGTTAATAGAAATGTAGTAAAACTATACAATTCAATAATATTTTAGCTGTCAAAGTCAAATGTGACATTACTGCTTACTGACGTTTCATCTGTTTTTTATGTTTAGCGGCCGGTGTTTTGATTTATTTTGATTTATGTGTTTTAAATTATCTTAAATAGATAAGCCTATATTTATTACAATACAAAATGGTGCTAATTGACCAAATTTCGGTTGGAACTGTAAAAATTTTAGCAGATTACCGCGTAAGGGTTCCCGCCCACGTCAGACTTTTTGTAGGACAGATAATCGGGTCGATTTTTCCTCCGATTCTCAGGACCGATTTTGTGGTCGACTCAACGCCTACGTCCGTCACTTTGTCTGTGGCTATCGAGGGAGCAGCACGTCATGGACAGAGAGAATCTCATGAATATAAGGAGGAAGGTGGATTTACAGAGGAAATGATAAATGATAATGATAAATGATGAACACTCTGATGAATACTTATTAGGCCCCCCTGCCTTACTTACGTAAGGCAGGGGGGTCTGACGTCACCGAGGCTCTTTAACATTTATGTCAACCATCTAATTGAGGAGCTCAGCAGCATGTATGTCGGATGGCCATATTGATGAGGTATGTGTTAATAATCTAAGCTATGCTGATGGTGCTGCACGATATGGTGCTGCTGAGCCCCTGGTGGCTTGAGGCAATTGTTAAAGGTGTGTAAAAGTTATGCTGCAGAACACGGCCTGAAGTATAATGAAAGTAAGAGTGAGTTCATGATGTTTAAATGCAATAATAAGGATCCCAGCTATATACCACCCTTACTAAATGGTGTACCATTGGGCCTTGTTTCGAAATTTAAATATCTTGGGACATATAGTTACTGAGAATGTATGTGATGATTTGGATATAGAAAGGGAGCGCAGGGCATTGTCGGTGCGTGGTAACATGTTGGCACACAGGTTCACTCGGTGTACAGCTGAAGTCAAATTAACATTATTTAAAGCATTTTGTCAGACGTTTTACACCAGTGGCTTGTGGGAGAACTTTACACAAAAGGCCTACAATGCCTTGCGCGTCCAATATAATAACGTGTTCAGGGCACTGTTTCGTCTTCCTCGATACTGCAGTTCTTCCGGCATGTTTGCGGACGCTCATGTCGAAGACTTTTATGCGATTATGCGCAAGAAGGTTGCGTCGGTAATGGCATGAGTGCGAAGGAGTCGTAACAGTGTGCTCAGGATGGTGGGCGATAGAAGTGACACTGTCCTGCTTAGTAGGTTCACAGAACTCCATGTTACGGGGGTTCGGCGGGCCTGCTGAGCGGGAGCATGTGTCATTTGTTTTGTTGTATTTGTAACTATAATTTATCTTTTTACCTATTTATTGTGATTTTGTGTGTATAATTTTAATTTTTGTTTTTGAATTTTAATGAATCAAATTAATTTATTATAATAATAATAACACGAACAATAATAACATAATTTTAATCTAATCTATGGACTATGTCTGAAAATAAACGATTTTTATTTTATTATTTTTATTTATTATAAATGATAAATGATCTTTATTTTGCAAATTGGTTATTAAAAAACACTTTTACACGTCATTTTTTTTTTCGTAAATGTTAACTAGATGAGGCCGGTGTTTCCTAACTGACTACCCTGAGAAGAAACACCGAAACAAACTCAGGGGTCCGTCTCTTTTAAAGTCCATAAAATCTATACTGGTTTAATTATATGGGAACCTTTTAGGTTTAAGTCTGAGGCGGTCTTTTAAAGAAAGATGCTCACAGATTTGAGTGGGCCTGTGCATACAGTGCAAGCATTTGTCAAATGACGTATAGCTCAATTTAGAATAAGGAGCTTAACGATTTGACGAACAATACCAAGGTAAGGACGTTTGGGGGCCTCGCATAAGCACTCAAACTGCCAGACAATCATGTAAATGAATCATGAAAGGTTTGTCTTTGGCTTTTGAGGAACATTTGTTGATCCAATAATCTCTCAGAGATTATTGAATCGTAACACTTGTCCTTCCCTCGCAAGTGCATGCGACCGACTGTCGGTGAGTAGTGTGCGTTTTACGCTACATTTCCGAACGTTCCATTTTTCACCGATAATCGGATCGGTCGGGATGCACCGATTTTATTTCTGACCAACTTTTTGTAGGACGTGTGCGTTGCATTATTGCTATCAGTGTGTTCTATTTTTCTCCTACAAAAAATCGGTCACCAATCATCAGACGTGGGCGGGCAGCCTTAGTCAGTCATTCATTTTTCATTGTGTACGAGATTACCATTCTAAGCCATTTCTTTCAATGGAGTGTCAGTGGTTGAACATTATAATAATAGATTACCAAACTTGTCAAAATCTACAAATAAAAAATTGGCCAAGTGCAAGTCAGACTCGCCCATGAAGGGTTCCGTAGTGACTATAATAATATAATATTATAGTCACTACGGAACCCTTACACACACACACTAATTACCTTACAACCTTACAATTTTCTTAAAAGTAGCTTATTTACATTTTTTACAACTACGCCAAATAACTTTATTTTTCATAGTGTTTGTATGAATTACTAAGTTATACAGGGAGTCCGCCGGCAGATTTTACACTTTGAACAGAGCTCACGGCGACTAGCAAAGCGTCAGCGGGGGAAGCGGGGTATCATTCGGCGCGGGAGTGTTGCGGGTTGTTTAGTAGCCATGAGTCAGTGGACGGGAGCGCACCGCGCTTTTGCGGTTGAGGCGTATTTCGCGAACAATAATTCGATCAATGTGGCGAGGCGTCGGTTTTGTTCTCACTTCGATATCCGACGAGTAAAGGATGGTCCGTCAAACCAATTGATATGGTACAGAAGTTTAGAGGAACTGGATCAGTCAGAAATGAGCCTCGGCCTGGACCTTCAACGTCTGTTACTACTCCTGAAAACACAGAACTTATGAGACGGGAAATTATGACAAATCCGCGTAAGTCTGTTCGAAAGATTGCAGTATCAACGGGTTTGAAAAAGACATCAGTTCACAAAATTATTAAAAAAAAATTGAAGTTCCATCCATACAAGCTCCAAATCATCCAACAATTGAAAGAAGATGATTTCATAAAAAGGCAAAATTATGCTAGAGTCGTTCTGGAACGATTTTCTACACCTACGCGGTTATGTAACATATTTTTTAGTGACGAGGCGCATTTTCACATCAGAGGGTACGTTAATAAACACAATACGCGTTATTGGAGTGCGAGCAATCCAAAAGAAATCCATGAAAAGCCTCTCCACAGCCCGAAGACCACAGTTTGGTGCGCCATTTCTGGAAATGGCTTCATTGGACCTTATTTTTATGACAGAGGTGAAACCGTTAACGCATATACTATATACTGCGCGATGCTGGACAACTTTTTTATACCGGAGCTGCACTGTCATGCTAGCTACAATAACTGAACCCACTTTCAGCAGGATGGGGCTACGGCACACACCTCCAGGGACTCAATGACTAAACTCAGACCACTTTTTCCTGGAAAATTGATAAGTCGCTTTGGCGACATAGCCTGGCCCCCTAGATCACCTGTTCTGACTCCTTGCGACTTTTTCCTGTGGGGATACCTCAAATCTCGTGTCTACAGCAATTCGCCATCAACGATAAAGGCCCTGTAAGAAAATATCCGACGCGAGATTGCGGCTATCAGTCCAGAACTTTGCAAGAGAGTTTTCGCCAACATGAAAGAAAGATTGCAAGAATGTTTGCGGCTAGAAGGACGCCATTTGAGTGGAGTGATTTTTAAAACCTAAAATTTCGTAATTATTATTTTGTAAGATGATAAATAAATAACTTTGTCTTTCTTTATATTATTGATTCATTTTGTTTTTTTAAGTATAAAATCTGTCGGCGAACACCCTGTATTTGCGGTTTTAGAAAATATGCTGTATCTCAAAAATTGTTGACCCGATCTCGGTCAAACCAATTTTAGTTGAAAGTTCACATTAAGATCTACAGACATATATTTTTTTTGATATTTCACTCCATTATTATAGAAGTTAAAGGGTGGAGGGACACATTTTATCACTTTGGAAGCTTATATCTTTTAAACGATTGACTTTATGAAAAAATAGTTTTAGAAACCCCTATGTCATTTTTAAAGACCTGTCTACTATATACTACACACGCATAGGTTTCATGAAAAAATAATATTTTCAGGGTTCCGTTTTTTGCCATTCGGCTACGGAACCCTAAAAATCAATGATCCACCATTCCGACACCATTGCAATAGCAGACTCGGCCCCTGGTCTAGATTACTTATTTTGTATTTTGTAATTTGTATTTCAATTAAAAATAGCTAAAATACTGTATTTTGTATTTTATATTTCAAATACCTTACTTAAAGATATTTTGTATTTCATATTTTAATTACTTGCGATATAGTATTTTGTAATTTGTATTTCAATTAAAGCAAAGCATGTATTTTGCCCAGCCCTGACTGTAGGTACGAATATGTCTAGGTAGATATACTGTCTTTAAATACTGGTTGCGCTGATATACGATTCTTTTAGTTTGTATTCGTTTTGTTGGCAACACGCATAATAGCTGATTGGTTGACACCTTTTCCCTCCCGCTTATCCCTCCTCGCACTAGACCTTTGGCACCTCGAGAGTGAGAGAGAGGGCAATACCGCTCTAGATCATTCGATTGGAAATCGAACATTTAGTGGCTGTCTGGTATCGCGTTTGAACGGTCACGTCCTTGTGTGGCAAATTCGTAGAAGAAATAAGGTTATATTGTGCTGGTGAACCGTGATTCAGAGTGCTGGCAGTCAATCCTGGAATATCAAGGTCAGTGCTCCCTTCCTATACGACGCTTGATTCTTGTTTCTTTTTTTCCAATCCAAGCGTCACGTCCCATCAATTGTGTAACCGAACCTTCTGGAATCGCAATCTAAAGCTTTCCCGCTTAAACAAATACAATAACTAATATTTATTTAGTTAGCCTACGTTGTCTTACTGTTGAACAAAGGCCTCTCGAAAAGCGTCAATAGCATAATGACTAAGGTGTTGGACTTGTGATCGAGGGGTTGCGGGTTCGAACCCTATCCATTACACTAATGCCGTGAATCCACTCCAGTTACAAGCATATTTAGCTCAGTTGGAGAGGTTAACAAGATAGCTAGTAATGTAAATTCTACCCACATTGCAAGTTATCTTTAAAAAAAACTGTCCAAACTTCTTTGTCTGCAGTCTTCTCCAGCCAATCCGTAAGGAATGAATCCAGATCGTCTCGCCATCGCTTCTTAAGCCTGCCTCGGTTACGACGTCCCAATGTGTGAAATATGTCGTATAATGTATCGAAATCTTAATGTTTAATCGAACGAATAATGATCAATAATAGTTATAATTGTTTGTTGTTGATTGTCATGTTATGCGATTTCGCTCTGGGACATAATCAAGACAAAACCTGTGATATTTATTTAGCATTTCTGGTCCCTGCTATCAATATTGAAACTGAATTGGTCCTAAAGGTTAGGAACCACGGGTCTAACCCATTATCTTAACAATTTTTATAAAGAGGAAATCTACACTGATATTATATTGAGGAAACTGATCATTTGTTGTGGATAAACTCAAAATCTATTGAATCGATTTCAAAAATGTTTTCATCACTATAAAGCTACATTATCAGCCAGCAACATGAAGCTACTTTAATTTCGCAGAAAAGAAAACCTATTCACGCAATGAAGACCGCGGCAGAAGTTGTTATTATCATGATAAAGTCCATAGGAACGAGTTATTCCGATGCCCAGCCAGTCGTTTGATAATTCTCTCTCAATAAAGGTGTTATAATAAAATAAGTCAGCCTATTACATTCCCACTGCTGTGACACAGGTCTCCTCTCTTTGAGACGGAATGAGCCGTAACCCACGCAGGCCCAGTGGGGGTTGGTCGATGTCATAATTTTACAAAAATTTAAAAAAAATATATAAATTTTTCATCAAACCTATACGTGTTTGGTGTCTATATACAGATCTTTGAAAATGACATTAAGGTATCTAAAATCTTTTTTTTTTTTTCCTAAAATCTATCGTTTAAAAGATAGACACTTTCAAAGTGGTAAAATGGGCGTCCCCGCCCTCCCCCTCTAACTTAATAATAGAGTGAAAAGTCTAAATAAAATAAATGCTAATCTTATTGTATACTTTTACTTTTGTTTACTTTTAATTAGTTTGGACGAGATAGAATCAGTGGTTTCTGAGATATAGCACATTTTCTAAAACCGCAAATCTATCTTTGTATTTCATACAAACACTATGAAAAACAAAGTTATTTCGCGTAGTTACTACGGAACGCTTCATGGGCGAGTTTGACTCGCACTCGGCCAATTTTTTTTTATTTTTTTGTTCTAAGACATGTTGGTTTCCTTACGATGTTTTCCTTACTGATTTGAGAGCAGTGGTGATGATATAAATTACACAAAATAATGCCCCTGACACAGACACAGACACAGTTCGAACCCACGACATGCAAATCGCAAGTCACGCAAAGTACGGCTACTGGGATCCAGCAGAATACCAGCGTCAGGCATATTTGCCTGGCATATGCTGCTGGACTCCCATTTGGTGCAATTTGGAGACACACACCGCACCGACTTTCCATGATACATTTTTAAAGGTTGTTTGTTTCTTCTTTCGTTTATAATATTTTTGATTGTATGTATACGTTTGTTCTGTTCTTTTCCTGTAATTTATGTGTTATTTATTTATTTAAGGACAACCAACAAAGCATACACCAATAAACATGTTAAAAATTAAAATATTGTTACAAACTATTGTGGCAGCCTTAATTAAAGGCTGCCACGGCATGCATTAAACAATAAGCGTGAAAGTAGAGATTAAACAAAACAAAAAAAAACTTACTAACATAAAAAAGCTATTGCTTTAGTACCAGCATAGCATTTCATATATTATAATATATGAAATATATGAATGATTAATTAATAGTTAAATAATAATTAAAAAATATAACTTGATATAAGTGGAAAGCTAGAAGCAAAATAAAATTATTTGTCATTTTTGTATAAATGCCCTACGTAAGACAGACTTGAATTTGTGTAAGGAATAAGACATATCAATATCGACACTAGGTAAGGAAGACAAGCGACTATATTGAACCTGCATTCTGTTTATGGTGGAAAAATGACCCAGATTGGTTTTAAAACCCTTAGCGCGAAGTAACTGATATCTAGATATACGAGCTAGTTTATAAGGCACATTTATGTTTATCAGACTGAGTAACCGCGGACAATCAATGTGATTGTTTATTAATTTGTATAGAAAGAGATTATCTAAGATCGTACGACGATTTTCTAGACTCATGAGATTAAAATGTTTCAAGCGAGAGCTGTAGCTCATTAATTTTCTACCCAAATGTGCAGTGATATGACAAGTGCCAAATAAATCTTTTCTGCAATGATTCTAAACGACTTTTATGTATTTCGTAGAATGGAGTCCAGACAATGCTACAGTATTCTAAACCGGACCTGACTATTGAGTTGAATATAGCAATTTTAGTTGAAGCGCGTTTAAAATTTTTACTGTTACGCAAAATGAAACCCAACATCTTAAACCCTTTACTAGCAATTTTATCTACGTGAATATTAAACCGAAGCTTATTGTCAATGTAAACACCTAGATCACGAATAAATTCCTTTTCATTAATAATTTGGTCATTAACTTTGTAATTACGAAAATAAGGTCCTTTGTTCCTAGAAAAATGTACGTTATTGCATTTATCGCCATTATTTTTTTGTTATATTTAATGTGCTTTTGTGTGTTGTGTCTTCTGTTGTCCAATAAAAGTTTTATCTATCTATCTATCACTGGGCCACCACTGACCCTATATAACAAAGGTGTTAGAAAAAGAAATCATTTATAACGAACTCAAAATACAAATTATTCCTTCAGTAGATTAAATTCAAGTACAGATCGTATGGAAGTATGAATTGCCTCCACTCAATAAAAATAAAAGATTAACGTTAACGAGAAAATTCCTCTAGCCCAACAACGATAAAATTGTCTTATAATTTATATTCGAATGGAGCTTTTTCCGCTTTTGAAGTAAGAAATACCTTTTATTATTTCTTAGTTTATTATCGTTTTTCCTTCAATTATCTTTTTATCTTTGCCACGTGTATTGAAGCTATAAAATTAAACATCTTTATTAAAACGGCTAAGAATGAATAATTAAAACGGCTTTGTAAGTACTAGTTAGTAAGACTAATGTTATATTTTCATACTAGCTTGCGTTAATAAATATCTTAAATCCCGTTTTAATCTTTACATAAATATCTACACTTGTAATTTTCTGTAAGGGTTAAAATCGACGCCTTGTAATTAAATACTTAAAAACACCTCTTTACATATTTCTTGGTATACATTTTTCTTGGTAAAAATAATCTTATATTACGAGAGATGGTTCAACTACGGGTTCAGCACAGTTATTAGGCCTCTCTTGCGTCACTAACAGAGAGACTGGCTACGGTTACAAACAGTATTTCAGATAGAATCAGTTGTTATCTACATAAGTGCACCACGTAAAATATTTTACTGTCTAAGAAAATGAACTAACAACACTAAACAGGCTGCTTCCAAGCCTGAAATGTGATTACTAGCGAGCTGTGCCCCCCGGTGCCACTCGCCTCGCACTACACAACAAACTGAATTTGCAATATTTTCTATATGCCGCGCAAAATTCAAGAATCAAATCAAAGTTGCGCGAGATTCTGCCCCTCGAGATACAACCATGTTTGCTAGACCGAAATTTATCTTTTCACAACCAGAAATTGTGTTTACTATTTTTATGGCGGATTCCTTTAAATTCGTGGAGTCGCCCGAGTCGAGACTGTTTGACTTCGGACCGCCACGCAGCGCGGCTCCCTCGGAAATATTGAATTTTATATAAAGTTAAGACGAACTTCGTATGGACGTACTTTCTGGTGCATTCCACATTTCCACTTATGAAATTGCTTTTCATTTGAGAGCGGGCAAAATATTCGTACATACGTAGTTACAGTTACTGTTCAGCACACATTCGCATAAAAGTGTGGAGCGGCTTGCACAAAAACAATGGATTTGCATTACAAAAGCGGGCTCTGTGTGCATCCTAATGAACAGTAATTGTTTAAATCCACAAGAAAGGGGGGAGAGCGGAATACGCAACAACTTACAAACAGTTAATTAAATGTGCGCGTCGTTTTTATATCACAGCACAGTTGTGCACAGTTGCACAGAGCACAGTTACAAAGAGCACAGTTGCACATGTTACGTAACAACACCACATTACAATGCTACCGGAATTTAAGGGAGATTGAGACTCTACTAAAACAGTGTTTAAAACAAGAGTTTGTTTTTATTTTTCGCCATTTTCCGGTATTTAAGAGTATGATTATACAACTGCATCCTTTGTGACTACTTAAGCCTGCGCCGAGTAAAATAACTCAAAACGGTCTTCACAACTAAAGGAATATAACCTATAATAGTACTTTAATTACCATACAAAAATATGTAATGAACACTAGAATAAATGTGTTAGCAAACATAGTTGGCAAAATTTAAAAATATTTTATAGTTTATTAAACAAAAATACATAAAGTTGGACAAAAATCCTTACAAAACATGCTCGTGCGTCGCTGAATTTTGATAGTAAACTGTTGAATTTTTTCATAAACTTCAATTCATATTATTCTCTAATTATCATACTATCATTTACAGCTTTAACATTTCAAAAATGTCGCTTGGTTGTTTTAATTTTAATTTTTTCTTCTAATTTGCGCGCTATTTGGAACCATACGCAACGTACACCGGTCGAAAATTCAGTCGTCCACGGGAGCTCAGAGAGGGGTCACGTCTCATCGTGGAGCGTTTCGCCGGTAACGATAATTCGCGATCTATTGTGTACGTATGTATTGCAGCAATCCGTTGAATAACATAAGTCATATTTTTTGTTTTTTGAGTACGATTTATTATGGATACCCAACAATTACTTTTTATTGTTCAATATATATTTCTTTAACATTTTTTTTTTAATATTTGTTTTATTATGGGAAAATGTAAAAAAAAATATTATTAGAAGAAAGTTGGCGCAAATTTTCGAAAAAAAAGCCATTCTCATAAAAAGTACGTATTTCTATTTTGTGATGGTATTATTGCTTTTTAACCGACTTCAAAAAAAAAGGAGAAGGTTCTCAGTTCGTCTTAAACTTTTTTTTATGTATGTAACCTCAAACTCGAAGACAGCTGGACCAATTTGGAATTTTTTTTTCGTTTGAAAGGGTATACTTTCTAGTTGGTTCCATTGTTATGAAATCAGGATCTGATGATGGGATCCTGGAGAAAGCGAGGGAACTCTTTAAATATTATAGGCACACCTATAGCGTTTTGGGTATTTCTAATAGTACCTTGTGCAGTTGCTCCCGAAAAGCACCATTTGAGGAAGTGAAAGTGATGATGAAGACTTTTTTCAAACATTCGATATGGGTATCGTGTAATGGGTTTTTGGGGGTGGTGATTGCAAATCTGGAATTTATTTTTAAATTCAAGATGGCGTATGCAACTTTTTCTCACAAATTCGATATGGGTACCGTGTAATGGGTTTTTGGGGGTGGTGATTGCAAATCTGACATTCATTTTAAAATCCAAGATGGCGGATGCAACTTTTTCTCAAACATTCGATATGGGTATCGTGTAATGGGTTTTTGGGGGTGGTGATTGCAAATCTGGCATTCATTTTAAAATCCAAGATGGCGGATGCAACTTTTTCTCAAACATTCGATATAGGTATCGTGTAATGGGTTTTTGGGGGTGGTGATTGCAAATCTGGCATTCATTTTAAAATCCAAGATGGCGGATGCAACTTTTTCTCAAACATTCGATATGGGTATCGTGTAATGGGTTTTTGGGGGTGGTGATTGCAAATCTGGCATTCATTTTAAAATCCAAGATGGCGGATGCAACTTTTTCTCAAACATTTGATATGGGTACCGTGTAATGGGTTTTTGGGGGTGGTGATTGCAAATCTGACATTCATTTTAAAATCCAAGATGGCGGATGCAACTTTTTCTCAAACATTCGATATGGGTATCGTGTAATGGGTTTTTGGGGGTGGTGATTGCAAATCTGGCATTCATTTTAAAATCCAAGATGGCGGATGCAACTTTTTCTCAAACATTTGATATGGGTACCGTGTAATGGGTTTTTGGGGGTGGTGATTGCAAATCTGACATTCATTTTAAAATCCAAGATGGCGGATGCAACTTTTTCTCAAACATTCGATATGGGTATCGTGTAATGGGTTTTTGGGGGTGGTGATTGCAAATCTGGCATTCATTTTAAAATCCAAGATGGCGGATGCAACTTTTTCTCAAATATTCGATATAAGTACGATACTTACACACACTTTTGGGGGTGGTGATTGCAAATCTGGCATTCATTTTAAAATCCAAGATGGCGGATGCAACTTTTTCTCACACATTCGATATGGGTATCGTGTAATGGGTTTTTGGGGGTGGTGATTGCAAATCTGGCTTTCATTTAAAAATCCAATTTAAAACACATTGTTTAAACCCTTAGATGTGACAAAGGAGAGGTATAATAACACAATTTTACTATATCATCAGAATATAAATCGTTTCTCCGGCAAAATATTAGATGAGGAAATGTTAATAGATAAATATGATATAGATATCTTATGTTTTTGTGAAACCTGGCTAAAACCAGATAGAATGTTGTTTAAAATTAATATTTTTCTGTTACTAGTGCATACAACAGGTCCTCAGTAGGAGGTGGTACTTTAATATTACGTAGATATAAGGAACAAATCTCTTAGATATAAGGAACAAAAATATATCACCGCTTGCTCTGTTGATTGCTTGTGTGAGGTAGCATGTACAGAAGTTGAAGGCCAAACTTTCTTAAGTGTTTATAGACCACCAGCATCAAACTTGTCATCATTCTTAATGATAATGGGAGAAATTTTAAGTACCTAAGCTTATAAGAGATAATAAATTAGTTTTCGTTTGTGGTCACCTAAATATTGATTTGTTAGTAAATTCACCTGAACACTGCAAGCTTACTTCATTGTTTGGTTCATTTAACTTAAAATGCACATACAAGGAAGCAACAAGAATAACAGCAACATCAGCTCAATGCATAGATAATATTTATACTAATTGTGCCATAAAATACTCGTCTCAAATTAGTGGAGTTAGGTCTGACCATACAGGTTAACTAGTATCCTTTGAGTTGGTTAAAAAGCGGCAATTAAATAAGACTATTAAATTTAGGCCGCTAACTAAAAAGAAATTAATGTTTTTAATGATAACATGTTAAGTAATCTTTCAATGGCCAATTTTGACTCCCATGACCCCAATGAAAATTACAGGATATTATTTTCTTTACTATGCCACGAATTTAGTAAGACATGTCCAGTTAAAAAATTTCAAATGAGTAATAAATCTAAATTTAATGAATGGGCCACTGCTGGAATAAGAATAAGCTGAGACAATGTATACAACTTATACCATGAAAAATCATTGACTTCCGATGAAGCCTTCCATAATTATGTAAGAAACTACTCAAATATATTTAAAAGAGTATGCGCCCTAAGCTAAATCTAAATCAGAAAGTAATAAAATTAGCATTTCTAACAATAAAATAAAAACTGTGTTGAAGGTGATAAACAAAGAAACTGGAAACACAAACCAAAATAGGGTTAGAATGATTTGACTTTGAACATCGATGATCAGGTCATCTCAGATAAGTCAAAAGTGGCTGAGAAGTTGGAAAATTACTTTACCAATATTCCAGTAGAGGTTACTAAATCTCTAAATTCTTCGCCATTATTAGCAGAATCTTTTTTAAAGGAAAACTTCAATAAGGACATACCAACATTTTCATTTAAGCCCATTTCTATTGATGTAATTAAAAAGCATTCCAAAGTCTTAACATAACAAACACTGATGACTTATGGAGTGCATCTGTTAGGGTTCTTGGTAATATTATTGACTCAATTGCTGCTATCCTAACAGGCACATTTAATTAATGTATAGACAGCGGTAATTTTCCCGATTTAATGAAACATAGTAAAGTAGTACTAATTTTTAAGTCGCGTTGTAAGAGTGATCCCTCTAACTATAGACCGATATATGTGCTTCCAGCATTAAGCAAAATATACGAAAAAATCATGCTGGACCAGATGCTATCATATTTTAACTCAAATGGAATTCTGCATAGTCGGCAGTTTGGTTTCACGAAAGGTAGGTCAACAACAGACGCAGGAGTAGCGCTCATCCGTCACATTCTGGAATCTTGGGAGAAATCTCAGGATGCAATTGGCATATTTTGTGACCTCTCCAAAGCTTTTGATTGCGTTGACCACAAAACACTGATCTGTAAATTACACCATTACGGAGTTCGTGGATTCGTGTTCTGCTGACCTTGTTCTTTCATATTTATCAAACAGGCAACAAAAAGTTATTGTTAATGGAGCGACATCTGCAGGATCCCTAGCCAAGATGAGTGCTCCGCAAGGTTCAATTCTTGTTTCCTTTTTATAGTGTATATCAATGACATACATGATGACCAACTTATCGGATATTTTTTATTTGTAACTCCATTGTGCTGTATTAATTGGTCTATACGACAGTATAGACCAAAGTTTTAAATATAATTAAGCATATCTTAGAACTGGAAACATATCTTACAACTATATAATAATATAGGTTAACCATCAGAATTGAAGAAAAGCTGAAAAAAAAGAGCTGTCACTTCTTTTGGACTGTAAAACCAGGTGGAATAGTCTTTTAACAATGCTGGAGCGATTTTATCTTTTAAAAACCTTCATTCAAAAAGCTCTTATAGATCTCAATCATCCAATTCGTTTGGAAGAAGTTGATTTTGAATTGGTAAATAAAATTGTTGATGTGCTGACCCCAATTAAATTGACAGTAGAAGCAATCTGTCGGCGAGATGCTAATTTATGCACAGCTGATTCCGCTTTGAAATTTCTTATAAAACATCCTTAGTGGAAAAAATCCAAAATCCATGAAAAGATGATGAAAATCAGTTATTATCGGATTTGGAATGGCATGACTTATTTCCAGTTTCTATACAGGCTTAAGTTTGGAAGCAAATAAAGTGTATTGTTAAAAAACTTAAAAGTCGAGATGACACGGAAGAAGAAGAAGGAAGATCAGGATCACAAACAGATGATGAGTTAAGGCCACAAACCTCCCAATCCCAACCCCAATTGACACTAAAGGAAAAGTTATAGCTGGAAATTGATAAGAGTATGAAATCCCCAGATCGTGAAGTACAAATACAAAATTAATCGGGGTTGGCAAAATATAGTATTAGACGTGAAATAAGCCTGTTTGAAAATGGAGGAATTAGTGGATATCACTTAGAAACAGCATATAAGTATCTATTGTCTATTCCTCCAACCAGTGTAAAACCTAAACGAGCGTTTTCAGCTGCTGCTTATGTTGGTAATAAACGAAGCAGGCTTGGAAGTCAAACCTTGGATGCATTGATATTTCTACGATTGTATTTTCAAAATTCGAAATAAGTTTTATTGTCTTTTTATTTCTTACAAAGTATAGTATCTTTTTGTCATTTTTTCTTTTCTTACTATACTGTGGTATGTGAAGTGTACCAAAATTAAAAATATATATATTTTAAGAAATTACTCGTTTTTTAGAGTTCAGTTGCCGAATGGCAAAAAACGGAACCCTTATAGTTTCGTCATGTCTGTCCGTCTGTCTGTCTGTCTGTCTGTCCGTCCGTCCGTATGTCACAGCTATTTTATTCCAAAACTATTAAGACTATACATGTGAAACTTGGTAAGTAGATGTATTCTATGAAACGCTTTCCGATATTGAGAAAAAAATTAAAAATCATTTAAAATAAAGGAACATACTGCTACCCCATACATGGAACTAAAACTGATAATATATATATTTTTTTCTTGAAACCTATGCGTGTGTGGTATTTATAGACAGGTCTTTAAAAATGACATAGGGGTTTCTGAAACCACTTTTTCATAAAGTCAATCGTTTAAAAGATATAAGCTTCCAAAGTGGTCAAATGTGTATCCCTCCCTCTAACTTCTATAATAGTGGAGTGAAAAATCTAAAAAAATATGTATCTGTAGATCGTAATGTAAACTTTCAACCAAAATTGGTTTGAATGATATCGAGTTAACCATTTTTGAGATACGGCATATTTTCTAAAACCGCAAATATAACTTTGTAATTCATACAAACACTATGAAAAACAAAGTTATCTAGCGTAGTTGTAAAAAATGTAAATAAGCTAGTTTTAAGAAATTTGTAAGGTTTTTTTCGTCAAATAAATATAAATATTATATTATATTATTATAGTTACACACGGAACCCTTCATGCGCGTGTCTGACTCGCACTTGGCCAATTTTTTACATTTGAGACCAATTAGAAACCACATAGTCTAATCCGGGGATAGCCCCAGGGTCCCAGGATTCAGCATCAAGAATCACGTAATCCCGGGATTGAAAAACATGCTCGGGATTGTATTCTCTAGTTGCAACTAAGAAAGGATTTCTATCGAAATTCTATTTTAGTTGCCAAATGTGTCGAAAAAAAATAGAATTATAAATTGTAAAGAATCAGATAGATAGCCCTACAGACCTCAATCTGAACGATAATTCTGTAAGCAGTTTTATGTCGATAGGAGCCGGGTTTTCTGGTTTAGAACAAGTTTCAGCTTCCTTTGACATTCCCTCTATGTCCGACAAATTATACGCCAAGTGCCATAACAAGGTCTGTCTACTACGGGAATTAGCCAAAGAAAAATTGGCTAAGTGCGAGTCAGACTTGCCCATGAAGGGTTCCGTAGTAACTATAATAATATAATATGTATAACTACTACAACTACTAGTCTGTCTGTCTGTCCATCCGTCCGTCCGTATGTTACAGCCATTTTATTCCGAAACTATCAGGACTATACATATAAAACTTGGTAGATTGATGTATTCTGTGAACCGCTTTCCGATTTTAAGAAAAAATTAAAATATATTTAAATTAAATTAAAAAATATTTTCAGTTTTAGTTCCATGTATGGGGAGCCCCCCCATACATGGAACTAAAACTGAAAATATTTTTTTTTCATGAAACCTATGCATGTGTGGTATCTATATACAGGTCTTTAAAATGAGATTGAGGTTTCTAAAACCACTTTTTCATAAAATTAATCGTTTAAAAGATATACGCTTCCAAAGTGGTAAAATGTGTGCCCCCCTCTAATTTCTATAATAATGGAGTGAAAAATATGAATATATATATATATACAACGTGTAACGGAAACCCCATATCTAACCAAAAGGGCTGAAGACAACATTTGGTATGGAGTCTCTATGCACAGTTTCAGCACAAAATAACTGACTTAAAGAATTGATACCAAATTATTGGTTTCACATATTTTTTGAATACCAATCATAACAAACGTGTCACAGCACTACGAGGGTCAATAACTTTCCACGTCACTTGCCAATAACACGATAATTCTTTTCGTTCTTCTTAATTTGAAAAATTCGGTCTCTGGTATCAGTGTACTGGAATTTGTAATAAGTTCTACACATGTAGACTTAGGATTACAAAACCCTTGCCATATCGTTTGTTATCATCCAAAGAAGCCATGCACTTGGTATGTATATACCCTTTAAATTACACGTTGTATATATATATATATATATATATATATATATAGATCTTAATGTAAACTTTCAATCAAAATTGGTTTTAAAGAGATTGAGTCAGCAGTTTTTGAGATACAGCATATTTTCTAAAACCGCAAATATAACTTTGTAATTCATACAAATACTATGAAAAACAAAGTTATTTGGCGTAGTTGCAAAAAATGTAAATAAGCTAGTTTTAAGAAATTTGTAAGTTTTAGTTTTTTGTCAAGTAAATATACATATTATATTATATTATTATAGTTACTACGGAACCCTTCATGGGCGAGTCTGACTCGCACTTGGCCAATTTTTGTAAAATGTTATAATAAGCAATATAACATTAGATTTATAGATTTCTTTTATTATTTTTTTCTTTTAAATTAAGTTACACTTGTTACATATATTGTTATGAAATAAATTACGCTTATATTTTCTGCGAAGTAAGTTCGCTAGACAGCATTAATGAAAAAATGTTTTTTTTTGGTATGGCCCCACGTATATATAATAAAGTACCGAATGTTATTAAAAATATGACAGTACATCAGAATTTAAACGAGCACTAAATGAAATTTTAATAAACAAAACTTATTTTAGTCTGGTTTTATTATGACATTACATAATTATATTTTTTTTTTATTTCATACTGGTTTTATTATTCAAATAAGTACTGCATACCCATCTACCCTAACTTGCTACTTACCCAGTTTCGAAGCGTCAATAGCCTAATGGATAAGGTGTCGGACTTGTGATCGAGAGGTCGCAGGTCCGAACCCCACCCATTACACTATTGACGTGTACCCACTCCAGACACAAGCATATTTAGCTTAGTTGGAGGGGTTAACAAGATTGCTAGTAATGTGAAATGTACCCACATTGCTAGTATTCTTTAAAAAAAAATCTGAGGAGTTTAATATATAAAATCAAAGTTTTATTGCAATAGGATGAATAGTGAGGGAACGGATAATGTATTACTACAGTAAAAACAAACGTTAATTTTTATATAATAGGTATAATTTATTAAATTTATTTTTGTGATTTATTTACGTACCTACTTGCTTCATTTAGATCCATCCAGCCGTTTGAGCGTGAAGAAGTAACAAACATGCAAACAGACACATTCATTCACAAACTTTCGCCTTTATAATATTAGTGTGATAAATAAAACCATCTAAATAATTAATATTCGTTTTTCAAGTTTATTCAACATAACGACAAAAAATTAAAAAATGCAAAGTTAGCAAACTTCGTCGTGCAACGGCAAGCGGGCCTCGAGCGAACTTGTCATTGTGTGTGTGACAACGCACACGACTAGCCCGCTGCAGTAAATACCTATTTACCGCGCGTCTCGTAGGCTCGACACCCTCTGTTTAAAACGTTAGGTACTTATTTTGCTAAACCTGGTACATAAAATAGACTGAGAAATTATCTGAGTGTTTAGAAAACCCTACTATGAAATTAAGATTGAAACTGTCTAAACTAATGAAATTAACCGTACAGCTACATTGAGGTTCTTTTATGCTTATGTCTAATCCAAAACGTGTGTGAATATTCCATTAAGACATCTAAGAGACATTTTCCGTCTAAGGAATTGAGAACACATAATTATTTCTGGTTTTCACAGTTACAAATTACACTTTCAACAAAACATATATTCTTTATAAATTTAATACCGCACTAACTACCACAAGCGGCTTCGTCTACGACAAAGTCGAAAGTTATGCCAGAAAAACATACTCTCAGATTATATATATCACATTCCAGAAGATATTGTACCTAATATTCTTTCGTGCAAGTCAATGTAGTTGACAAGAAATTAAGCGGTAACTCACATACAGACAGACTTGCTTACTTATCTTACTAATATTATAAATGCGAAAAGTTTGTGATGGTGGATGGCGCATGGATGGATAGATGTATCTTTCACGCAAAAACTACTGAACAGATTTGAATGAAATTTGGCAAATAGATAGTTGACATCTTGGAATAACACATGGGCCGTTTATCCCGGAATTCCCACGGCATCGGGATTTACGCGGAAATACCTTCCCACGCGAACGAAGTCTCGGACAAAATCAAGTTTAAAATATACATTTAATTCCAATTAAGTAACAACAGATATTTTTGTACCTTCGTCCCTTGTAGCATTTCCAATGTATTAAGATTACCCTATTTATACCATTTTGCAACCGTCTCGCAAACGGTCGCTGAAAATGCTCTTATAAAAACTGCATTCAATTCTGCTGACCTGCAGTCTGCTAGCAGCCCTAAGGATATTTCCTTCCCTATCTCACAATCTCCTTAGTTCAACAGATTTCAAGTGACCAGACGTTTTGTTGAGACACTTAAATTTTATTATTCGCAAAGACTGTCTAGGGCAGATGTACTCAACCTGCGGCCTGGCGTATTTGATTGGCCTACCTGATTTATAACTTTGTTGTAATATAAACTATTTAAATTAAAGAAAACAGGGCAAACTGTTTTAGAGTATTGTTAAAAATATAAAAGCGCCCAAAGATGTGCCCACATCCTACTAACATTCTTTGGGTATACGTATGTATGCGAATCATCTTTTTGAAAAATAAAAAACACCAAGAATACGTTCAGAAAGAAACTTACAGATTCTCATCCGAATGATGTACAAGATTGAAAGATAATCGACAAGATTGTAATAGGCTAGCATTAGCACGTAGCGACAAGCCAGATCTTGATAAAGGTTTGAATAAGTGTCCACAGTTTTAAAAATTACATTAAAACTTTTTAATTTTTTTTAACTTATTTTTCATAATAAAGTAAATACATCGTTAACTCGAAATTGCGTTTTAATTAATATCTAAATATTTTTGCTTGCGGCCTGGGCTCCCATGACTGAAACGTGTTTGTGGCCCCTGTAAAAATAAGGTTGAGTAGTGTTTCTATAAGCAGTTAGGTAGGTCTAGGGTCTTTGAAATCTACAAGAAAATTTAAAGCAATTGTACAAACTAATTACGGGATTATACGGGTACAGGGCATAAAGATGAATGTTACTTAGTGTATTAATTAATAAGACATTATAGTTGCCCAGCTTCCGAAGGCTGCCGAGACGACAAAGGCTTTGCTGCCAAGGAAACGGACGGAGGTCCTGCCTTTGATATTGTGGTATTAAGGATACGCCAGTGTTGGGTATATGTCTGAGGTAGGGTCATATTTCTTGCCTTAGTCAGCAGTAATGTATGGATCACATCATGCAACAAAATTTTTGAACAAGTGTCCTCAACACGTTGCCTTGGAGCTGAGAATTTACTTATTCGTTTAGTTTGATAATGCAAACTTACCACGTTTAATGAAATTATTCTACAGCCGATATGGCGGATTCTTCAAGATGGTGGACCCGACAAAATATAAGGGTATGTAACAATGGAGGTATACTCGTATACTATATAAGAAAACCGGATCAGTGCAAGTCGAACTCGCCCGCCGCGGTTTCCGTACTAGGGGACGGTATTTATTTTGATATTTATCATTATAAATAAGAATTAATGTGTCGAAAAAAACAAATAACTTGATATCTTCACGCATTCCCGAAATAAGGAGTCTTGACAGATACCTATACAGACGGATTACAAAGTGATCCTATAAGGTACCATTTTTTCCTTTTGAGGTACGGAACTCTAAAAATAGATTATTTATATATTTCTAGTTTTATTTAAACTGAAATTCATAGTGCATACATTATTATCTTTAACACTGCGTCTATAATAAAGTAAAAATATTACTAGATTACATTGTTATTGGATGACTAGATAAAATCATAAGATATTACATTCAGTTCACATATTAAAAAGACAGAATCATACTTTAGTCGCATTACTAATCCACACGAACCGTACATTAGAAATATGCACTTTATTGAATCCAAGTCGTAACGTAACCCATATGTTAATGCCCTTACACGCAGGCCTGCATTATGCACGAGCATATGATGCATTCATAAACAGTGCGCCAAAATCCCTCGTTGACGGACAAAAGCGAGTAATTTGTGACGGCGACACAGGTCTCGACCGGTGTGGGATTAGCCGTTATTACTCCTGCATATAACATCACAGGACATGTGTAGCCTACAGGCCTTCGCATGTGTAATTAGATTTTATTCGGCCGGCTGAACCCCTCTAAATTAGCTTTGTGTCATCGAACATCCAGCCATGAGCCACAAGTTCCATTGTCCAACCACTGATTAGCAAAACGGTTGATTTCGTGCGGTGAAAAGTACGAACGATTTGATACGCTGGTCGCATCGAGTGATCGTATTACATTTAAATTCAAATTGTGTTCAATTTAAATTGTTGTGTTTCCACGGTGATTTATATTTACTAGTTATTTCACGTATCTCTTTGTGTATTGGATTGTTCTTAGAGTTGTATTAATATTATGTAGCATCTAATAACGACTACGACTTTAAATGCATGTTAATTTCGGAATACTGTTTTCGAACACGAATAAACCAGTATATCGTTTTAAAACCTACAACTGTAGTAATGAGTTTACATCTAAGTTGTCATTTTCATTGCAATTCATTTTATTTATACTTAGAAATCGAATTCGAGATCAAAAATGTAAACGAAGGTGCTGCCAATTTTAAATAATAACCTCAATTGTGTAGTTTGACGAAAAGTGCTACAACATTGTGCTAAAATTGTAGCATATATTTAAAAGTTAAAATATAATATTTCACACAGTTTTCAATCAAATTCTATAAAGTGACGACAAGAATAAAATATAATTGTTTGAAATAAAATCGTACAAATTATTTTTAAGATATTGGGAATAGGCAGTGGTCTTAAACATTTGGACTTCATTTAGTGTTTTCAAATAGTGAAAAGTTTCGACTACGCATGAGTGCTTATTACTAATGAAATAAATGAGAATTTTCTTACACACAAACCTTGACCTAAAAATTATGAACAGAACAAAAAACAAATCAACCAAATCGGTGAAAAAACATGAGCAACTTGTTCATCACATTATAAATATTTTATTTTCATTACGTTTACCTTACCTATTATATAAGGACTTGCCTTAGGCTATCATATATAAGTATAATACTTTAGTAGAATTTCTAGAGAAATGTTGACTACCCCTGAACTGTCACTTTGACAATGACATTTCTTTGTTTACATTTTTGATCTCGAATTCAATTTCCCGGTATAAAACGGTACTGTTTTCGACATATATGGTACACTTTATCGGTACAGGCAATCTTATATTAAATAAGTATTATTTGTTTGTTGTACACCAACCATAGTGTAGTACTTTGGACTCAATCTAGGTGAAGAACTCCCTTTTGCAGTTCATGTTTATGTTCGCATATGCACATTTATCATTATCAAAACATAAACCTCCGTCTTTTGCAGTCGAGTAAAAAGTAACCTATCTTAAGATTCAAGCTACTTCGATACCTTTTATACAAACTCACCCAGTACTTTCGAATATTAGCGCGTTAAAGTTTGCCGCTTTTATAATATTAGTATAGATATTGGAACAGCCATCTGCTACAGTATTACTATACTAAAACAATTACCGTTTCATCCCAGAAAACCAAAAACGTTTTACAACGCCATAATAACAAAAAACAAAGCACAGAACTAACAAAGAAACTCGATTACAAATTTGCCGCGAGAATTAAAAGTTGTTAACTAGAGTCGCGGTGAGTTAGAGCAGTACATGTGTTGGGGGCGGAGCAGTGAGACAATAGACATAGGGCTGGTGCACACTGTGCTGAGAAGCATATGGCTAAATAATAACAGCTAAGCGACTGCAAACCCTGCAGGCAAATTGAAAATTAGAACCGCAATGAGTTAGTATGGTTCATGTTTTGGGGGTGGACTCAAAGTGGTTAGATTTAGTGCAGACTATGGTGACCGTGCCTCGGAAAGCACGTTAACCCGTTCTGCCCCCGATGTTATAATTATAGTCAAATCAAGCCCTATAAGGACTTTATTTTTATATCTAAATTATTAACAAAATTACGATAAGCACAATCACAGTAAATGTTGAGAAGACTCAATCGTTCATTATAATAATAACAATAAGTATACTTACTGTATTAAAATTGTTTTATTTCGTATTTTCACCAATATATTTACAGTAACTAATGCTCCGGTAGATTGACATTATTTAAACATGGCGTTTTAGCTACTCATTTTCACAGTAAGTATAGTTACTCTATTTATAACTTGTGTAATTCACATAAAATAAAACCAATCCGTAAGCCACTTGCTTGATGTATATCAAGTAAGTGAGTGAGCAGATATACTTACTGTAACAATGTAATTACAGTATCTTACCGACTTACCGTAAATACGCTTAAGAAAGTGTTAGTTGGGCTGATAGAAGTGGTAATTATAGATACAATTCATTAGATTAAAAACAAACCATCAATAGGTACCGGGTGTTTCAAAAAAATGTATACACACTTTAAACTATCGTAGTTTTCCCGCTCTACAAGGCTAATGTTATATACATTGACATATATATTACATCGTAAGGACTGGGCGGACCGCATGTTATAATGACGCCTCGAACTTGGTCCCAAAGTGGTCTAACCTTTATCGAAGTGAACTAGAACGCGATCGGCTATCTTCGGGAGGGGTCGTCAGTTTTACAAGCAAAAATGCCAAATTGTGTCGTCAAGGGTTGCGTGAACTACGATATAAAGCAAAATAAAAAAAATATAACATTTCATATCACCGGTAAGTTAAAAATATCTCATTAAATCAACTTCTAACATTATTTAAAACAATTTTCTTCCTTGCATGTCTCAACCTTTAGCATAGACAACGCGAAGCCGCGTAAAAGTGCGACATAACTTTGCAGCGGCGCGCGATGCAGCCGATGAAATAAAAAGATTTAATAATATTACTACAAGATTAAATTATGTACAAAATTAATTTTTATTGTTTATTAAAAGCAAATTAAAATGTATTTTTATGTACAATAAATATAAAATTCAAAAACTAAAAGGTTTTTTTTTATTTCTTTGTACCTCGAAAAATACCACACCCCGCTCTTACAAGGTTACGTCTAAGAGCAGACCACGCCGAATGACATCTTAGTTATAATAGACGGCGCTAGTGTGTTTTGTAGGGCGACCGCGTCCGTCAAATGTTCTGACGACCGTATCTTTACTATTTAAATCAATGGTTATATATGTTTTATTTTCAACAAGATGGTGCCCCGCCGCACTATCACAGGGACGTACGAGCTTACCTGGATCAAAATTTGCCGGGCCAGTGGATAGGACGCAGGGGGCCAATCGAGTTTCCAGCACGCTCTCCAGACCTTACACCACTGGATTTCTTCTTATGGGGCACAGTAAAAAATGGTATTTAACAAATAAATTATATTGAGGACTAATCTACAAACATGTATCTTTTGTTATCCGTTTAAATATTTAAGCTATCTGCTATAAATTATCATGATACACCAATTTTTTTTTCAATTTCCCAACATTTCATTTTTTTTACTTACTGTATTATGACAATGGGGGCAGCGTTTGTCCCGGCTGTCATTTGGACATCTTTGACAGTCGTTACGGGTAGTCAGAAGCCAGTAAATCTGACACTGGTCTAGCCAAGTGGTATCATGTTACCCAGTTACTGGGTTGTGGAGGTCAGATAGTCAGTCACTTCATGTAAAACACTAATACTCAGCTGTAACCGGTTAGACTGTAATCTGACCCCAACATACTTGGGAAAAGGCTAAGCAGATGATGATGGTGACCAGAGGATAAAAACATTTAGTCATTATCCATACTAATATTATAAATGCGATAGTAACTCTGTCTGTCTGTATGTTACCTTTTCACGCCTAAACCGCTAAACAGATTTAGATGAAAGTTGGCTTGGGAATAGTTTAGGACCCTGGGAAGGACATAGGATAGTATTTATCCCGGAGTTCTCACGGGATCGAGAATTACGCGGGAAAAACCAAAGAGTATGTAATACACTATGTTTTAGGAATAACCTCCCACGCGAACGAAGTCGCGGGCAAAAGCTAGTTTATTATATACTTTATTGTACACCTTACAATACACTTAAGGATACAAATAATAAAACCTAGTGTACAATGGGTGGTCTTATCGCACAGGGCAATCTCTTACAGATGGACAGAAATTAAAGGAGATAGACTTGGGGCTGTTAGTGTACAACATCATACATAATACTAACCAAACCTCATAATATAAAATGCATACCACAAAATATAATATATAAATATATACTAATACATATCAAATTCATTATAGAGAAAAAACATATTTTCTTTAGCATTTTTTTATTCATTTTTTTCCTCGATGCCTGGTTTGATCACCATCACACCTGATGGTAAACGATGATGTGATCGAAGATGAAGCATTATGTGTAACATTACAGCAATTTGAGTCACCTTTTAAGCAATAGATCGCTTGTGATAGGTGACACCGCTCTTCCATTAGTCGGTTTCCAAGAAGAAACAACAATGCAATTTGGTGAAAGAAAGGAAAAAGATAAGGTGAGACAAGGTATGATATTTTGTAAGTTAATATTGTTCAGTGTCTTCAGTTTTCTTGTCTTGATCTCGCTTCTAAATAATAATTGCCATACCGTCATAGCTCAAAGCTTTGTCACCAAGTGTATGTAGTCAAAGCATTGCTTGTTAAACGAATACCCAAGGGGCGGAAAGGTTCTGTTGTGGCAACGAGATGAAACTATGACCTAGTGTGTGCTAAAGACTGGTAGATGCGAAAAGCACAGTACAGGTCGAAAGGCAGTGGCACTGCAACCAAGCTATTAAAGATTCTAAGTCATAAATAATTTATTAATTTGTTAACATATGTAGTACAGTAAATGATTGTTATAAAAAATATCAGGGCGCTATACGACGCCAAAAAGGCGTACACAAATAAACACTTATTTCTTTATGAGAACTAATTTTTTGAGCTGTTATTTAAATATTCGAGATGTTATTATGATCAGTTGAAAAACATATTGAGCAGTTATTTAATTTAATGGCGGTTGATTAATTATTGCGACAGTAAAACATGGACAATAATAAAAATCAATTAGTCGTTTATTTTATTATACAATGTCAATTCTAAAAATAATTGAGCAGTCCAATAACTGAATGAGCGGTAAAAATGATGGCCTGCGTCAGATCCCCTCTAGGGTTGGTGAATCATGTGGGTTAGGTTAGGTTAGAACCATGACCATTAGCGCCAGATCCCTTCTATTGTTGTTGAATCATTTGGGTTAGATGAGGTTAGAATGAGGTTTCTTACCGACAAATTCCGATTTATTACTGCCCACACGTAACCGCTCGTTCAATAATTTTTACCGCCCATTTAATTATTTTCCTGCTCAATTATATATTCACTGATCTATTTCATTATTTTTATTACTCATTTTTGTTTACTTTACTGCTTAGTTTTAACTGCTGAACTAGTTATTAAACGTGCCAATTATAATTTTTAACTTACCAAAACCGCTATTTACAACTGCCTGTTTAAATCAGTGCCTTTTTTTATTATTCACTTATTGAGCAATATTGTGAATCAGGTGTGTTTAAATAAATTTTTGTTGTGCAATAAAGAGTATTCTATCTATTTCATTATTATACAATCTCAAACATAAACAAAAAAATAACAAAACATGTCAAAAAATAACGTCAATAAAATAATAATAATGTTAATGAAATTAAATAAAACAACTTTATTCAGCATTCGTAACAAAACCCTAACTCGCAGCTTTTAATGAGGTCAGACGGTTCAATGCTATCACAAATAATTTAGTGTTCTGTCATGTGTGAGAGTTTCATTGATACCAACATTATTTTGAAATGTACTTACTAAGAAACTGATCGATAATTCTGTCAGACAAATAAATACATTATAATTAAAGCCTTAGTTTGCCCTATGCCTCATTCCTGTGTAAACCAACCTTATCCAGGTACTAGTGTTGTCAGACGCTGATTCCCGGGACATTGAGGATAAAATTAAACATAACGGGTCTATGCAGCTAAACAACAGAATGTGTTGCTGACTGCTAGCACAAAAACGTGTGAAACACTCCCTTATAACTTAGAGATTTCGCTTATTAGCAGTGATCGGAATAGCTAGAGCTATTTAGGTTCGTTGACCGTAAACATTGATGTTAATACGGATATTCCACGGGATTCCGACTGATACTACGGGATTTTATTGAATTTCATTATTTTTGTATGTATAAAAATGGTTTATGTAAGCCAATAAGCGCATGAGCGACGTTGTACATTTTACAACTGTAAATGTTTTTGTACAACTTTAGAATAAAAATGTTTAAATGATTGTTGATTCTTGAATAAGAAATTGTTACGTAAAAAATATATATGTGGTTTAATGAATCAAGTTTATCTATTTATTATACTATCCTTAATCCCGTCCTTCTTATATTTACCCGTCAGAAAGGAAGTGTAATCTTTCATTAGTCCCGAAGGCGAGAATAGTTTTTTTTATAATTTTACTACTTAAAATATATATGTATGTATATTCCCAAAGGGGAATATCCATATTATTCTAACCTATAACAGCTCTACCTATTCCGATCTCTGCTTATTAGACTTATACAATGGGGTGGTATTAAAAACATGATAGGTATATAGTTTTAAATCTCGAAGAGCTCGTGGCTAAATGATAACAGCCGCACGGGTCGATTTTTAAGGTAAAGCATCGCTTGCCAAGGTAATTTCGCGGATGGGCGACCATCTTAACATATTAAGATTCGTCCGTGCCTCAGAAAGCATATTGACTTGTTGGTTCCGGGTGTCATTTGTACTATCAAGCAATCTTCCGCATGCTCACCTTTAAGGCTATAATCGCATAGCACGGCTCACAACTCGCTCGCCCACTGCGTGTATTTTCACCAAAAAGACGCACGATGCGTATTTTAGTAGTGTTCGTAATAGTAAGTATCAATATAATGTTACACGCCCTGTGCTCACAAAAATGCATATTGTCTCTAATTGGACGAAACCAGGAAGGGGTGCGGTTTGTCACTGGCTGTGCCTCCGCTGAAATATTTTCTTAAGTGAGCATGCGTATCTTTGGCCAATAGTACATTTTTGACTATCGCTACGAGTAGTTAGAAGCCGGGAAATCTGACTAGTCTTTCCAAGAAGTATCGTGAAACCAAGCTGCTGGGTCGCGGAGGTCATAACCTGTTTGCTAATCAGAAAGACACGTTTTTTTATATCATTAGCTGGCTTGTAGAAACATCTAACTTTGACCATGCTGAAATTAAGTAATAATGACATGACATGACGTTAGTATATATTACACATATATTATAAGTATGTTTATTAATATTTTTATTTAAGTAGGCATACATTATATTACCTGTGGCGTGGAAGTTTCTCGAAGGACCGTAGCGGGGATATAATTTTTGGCGGTGAAATATTGACCACAGAGTAATGAGCTGACCAGGGGTAGGAAAAAGGACTTACTTGGATATCTTGAGCTGGTTAGCTTGAGAAGAAGTTGCACGTGGGTTGAATCTCTTTCTTCTTGTTTGCCGAACACTTTCACTTTGGTCTTTATTTCGTCACATGTGTGCGGCCAACACGAATAGTTGATAGTTTTTAGATTTATAGATACATTAGAGGGTTCATTATCTCGGCGCGGCGCGGGGTGATAACTTCACGACGGTTTCTTCACGAAGACGAGTAGACACAATATGGCGGAGGTAATTATACCTTTTTCCTGCGAATCACAGCGTCTGAGCGATGATTGGTTAGCGATGAATGCGCAACTCTGATTGGCGCGCGGTGAGCATTTCTTCTCTGATTTGTGGGAATTGGATATGAGGAAGGGATATGGTTGGCTCAAAAACTGCGGTCAAATAGGAATCTGTATTCTAATATGTAAGATGCGTTCGGAAATATGATGATGACAACATAATTATACCATTAGAGGCGCGTTCCGAAATGTGACAGTAGAAAATTATAAATTAAATAAAACTTGCGCAAGCAACCTGCATGCCAGAAGCTTACACATTGGTACCCAAACTAGGCATAGTCTGTGTTTTGGTGAACAATACAATTCATTAAGTTTTAATCTAACACTGTTCTGCTAGCACACTTATACACAGAAAACTACTTATACAAACAGAAAAGATTTAGGAAGACTTATCATTTTTGACGTAACAATAAAGTACAAATCAACAGATGTGTGTATATTGTTATCAACTACAATAATACATAAATGTCAGTTCAAGTAACGGCAACCAAAAACACGTACATAAATAAAGTGTCTTCGTACATTGCGTCCACTTTATTTTACTGTCAGAGTCCATATTCCCGGCAAAGAATATTTATTCAAACTTGCAAAAATCTTCAGCATATTTTTTACTTCCAACAGACATTATTACCATTCAGTTTGTTGAATTAATGTTGGTAAATCTTGTTCTCACCTTTTATTACGTATTCAATTTTTCAGCGAAACTTTGACCTCGCGGGGAGAGCTTTTTGCAAGTTTTTGTAGTACGTACTGTAACTTTGCAGACTGCTGTTTTAATTACCCGAAATTTCAATATTTTTGTCACAAAACCACTCTGTTATGAAAAGTACTGGACCGAATCGAATTTAATTTGGTATAAGCATAGTTCAATAATCTACCTATCGCGCTATATGCTCACCTAGTGTAAATAACTAGATTAGATTATTTAAAAAAAAAATCATAATTTCGAAACCATAAGTTTTCGCTTAACTAAAGTATGTTTTAAATGATCACTTATGATGCTCTCAAGCTGAAAAAAATCTTTGGACCACTTTAAACGGGCCACCCTGTATAAGCTGTTGGTTCCGGCCGTGATATGTAAGTACATCCTTGACAGTAATCACGTGCAGTCAGCAAACAGAGAACTGTTGACCAGTCTTGGCAAGTGGTATCGTGTTACCCAGCTACGGGTTTTGCAGGTCAAATAGGCAGTCGCTCTATGTAAAATACTAGTGCTCAACTGCATCCTGTTAGACTGAAAGCCGACCCGTTTTTACACATTTGAACCACTGGATTCCAGACCCTAGACAGTTGAAACCCATCCTCCCGGTTGAAATTGTCGTATTTGGTAATCTTAGTCGCTTCCCTTACCAGTCTGGGTATATAGTGGCGTTCTGTCGAATCGAAATTCTGTCGAAATCAATCAATCAATCAATAAATCATTTATTCTCTCTCCACAAAGTTGCCTTATAATATAATTAATATAGTTACAATTTCATAAGCTGTACTCTTTGTGAGAGACTGGTGCCTGAAATAGGTTTTTGGAAAAAAACCTGTGTTACAGGTCACCAGGCCCCTTCACGGCTAGAATACGCTTTTAATTTGGTGCCGTGTAAGGACAAAGGAGTAAAAAATATTAAAAAGAAAATAAATAAATAATAGAAATGTAGCTATAACAAAAAAAAAGAAAAAATTATATAAAAAAATTAAAACTACAACTAAACAGAAATTATTGACTCGGTTTATGAAATCGGGTGTGTGAGTGAGAAGTGTAGTGTCAGTGAGGTTGTGGGTAATATGTTTTGTATAGGTGAGGAGTGTGAGTGTGTGTAGAGGTGAATGAGGTATGTATTTGTAATAATGTATGTGAGGCAAATATTGAGATGAGGAGTAGCTATGAATGGAGTTAGTTTATTTCAGAACGGTTAAAAGATTCTCTGTTTTTTGATAGTCAAGGGTCTTCAGGTGCTTTTTTATTGCTATAATACAACTTGATTTGGTTTTAGGATATAGATTTAGGTGTTTGTTAAGGTTATTATAGAGATATTGCCCGAGGAAACAGAAGAATCTTTTAGGGAGTGAGGATTTGAATTGGGCCGTGGGACACACTCTATCCTTACGTCGCTTATCTTTAAGTAGGTTAGCATCAAACTGCAGCTGAGAATGTTTTTTCATTAAAGAGTGTAGTATGAAAGTTTGCCTGACAGTGAGAGTATCCCATACTTCGTACAATTCAGTGGTCGGAAAACGAAATGGGAGTGCAGCACCAACCTTGAGTATGGCACGCTGGGCTCTTTCTACTTCAATCATGTGCGTTTTAGCGGAACCACCCCATGATGTGATGCAGTAGTCAATTAGCGATTGGCATAATGCGTAATAGACCATTTTAATCGTCTTCCGTTCCGCCGTGTTCCTTAATATTCTAAAAACGTAGATAAGCTTTCGCAATCTGGTCACCAGGCTCTCAATGTGTGGTTTAAAAGATACATATTGGTCAATAGTTATCCCGAGGTATTTAATGTTGTCTGTCATCTCAAGACATGGGCAATCGCACACGAAAGTTTCAAAGCCACAAGTGTGAGCAGTAATAGTTAGAGATGAAGGTGGGAGCAAGTTAGACCTATGTACAAACGCTATGTACTTTGTCTTCGAGACATTGAGGGTTAAAATATTGATTTGGAGCCACTGACTAACTGTGTTAAGGCCCAGTTGTGCAAGAAGAAACACTTCCTCCCAGCTATCACCACTAAAGAACAGGGCAGTATCATCAGCAAAGGTAATGATCTTTCCCTTCTCCAGAGAAAGACGACAGAGATCGTCGATGTATACCAAGAATAGTGTCGGTCCAATAATACTACCCTGGGGTACACCAAAAAGTACTGACAACTCGTCGCTTAGACTATCATTTATCCTTACCCGTTGTTTTCTACCAGTAAGATAATCCTCTAAAAGTTTCAAGGGAATCCCTCTGATACCGAGCCGTTCCAGCTTATTTAGAAGGTGTGGGATAGAGACAGTATCGAACGCTTTTGCAAGGTCGAGAAATACCGTCAAACATCTCTTTCTGTCATCCAAGCTCATCACGACAGAGTTCACTAATTCGTGGACCGCATCATTTGTACACTTGCCAACTCTAAAGCCATACTGTGCTGAGGAAAGAAGTTTGTTTGCTTCCAAGAACTTTATAAGACGCTGGTTGATAATACGTTCCAGAATCTTAGATAGAGCAGGCAAGATAGAGATGGGACGGTAGTTATTTACGCAGTCTCTACTGCCGGTCTTATGGATAGGCTTGATAACAGCTGTTTTAAAAGCTTTGGGGAAAACTCCCGTTGCGATGGATAGGTTGCAGATATGTGTTATTGGAGTGCGGAGGAGGTTTTCATATCTTTTGATAATTTTACTGCTAATCTGATCGATTCCCACTGCACAATTATCCCTCAGGCCTTTGATGAGATTGCCAATTTCCTGTTCGTCGGTCGGAAGAAGAACAAGCGAGCTAAGGGGAGAAGGAGACGAATGCATATCAGCGCTTAAAGGTGGAGAACGGATCGAACAAGAGAATTTACTAGACAGATCTGCCCCAACGTTCGCAAAGAAGCTGTTGACGTTGTTAATATCCGTCTCAGGACTAGTTGATGACAAGAGAGATGAGGAGAAGTCTGCCCTTCTGTCTGAACCGCTCATTCCTTTTATGACATTCCACAACTGTTTGTTGTTACCCTTTGCATTTTCGATTTCCTGTTTTTCATACCTTCTTTTTTCCTTTTTGAGTAATGCATTGCAGAAATTTCGGTAATCCCGTTTTATAGTTTTAAGTTCTAATAATAAAATAAATTCTAACATATTTGACATTCGATGTGTTGGTGAAAGAGTCAATGCGTATTATTTATCTAAAGATTGGAATTGTGGAATTCCCTGCCGGAGTCTGTGTTTCCAGATAGCTATAACCTAGGAGTCTTTATGTCAAGAGTGAATAGGTTACTTTTAGATAAGCGTGCTCCATCTTCGACCACATCATCACTTACCATCAGGTGAGATGGTGATCAAACGCGAATCTATTTTTAATAAAAAAAAAGAGAAACTAGCACTTTGCCTGCGACTTGAACCGCATGGATTTCGAAATAATTTACTGCCACATCAACACATAGCACTCACAAATAATGCACCTTGTTGCACTAATCTATCTTGTTGCACGAATGATTTTTTTTTGACAAAGGTCATTCGTTTCGAAAATAACCCGCTACATACAACCTTGCAAATAAGTTTTGCGTCTTTTTAATATTAGTATAGATAATATTGACCTGAAGTGGACGCCAAATATCTTTATTTAATTAAATCTTCTTCCTTTTCCGTTTTCGTTTTGACTAAACTTTTTAAATATTGTGCGATTAGTAGGTATGTGGCGATTTGGATCGCACTGTATTTTTTTTTTGTTTAAATATCTATGTTGTACGCTAAGAAACATTTAAACACACATGCATAAACACCCAGATTCGGAACAAGTATTTGTAGGCCGTACCAACATTTGTTTCCGTGTAGGCATCGTACTGGGGACACGCAACACAGCAACAAGTAAGCCAAGTGTGTCGTCAATTTGCGTTGCCGATCATTTACCTGCTGGAAGTGGTACGAGGTGCATATCCTACGATTGAGTTCTACACTAGCCCCTTATCCAAAAATTTAAAAATATGGTCCCTGTCATTACATAGATTATAATGAAAGGAAGGGCTACACGCTTCTCTTTTTAAACCCTGACGCAAAAAGAGGGGTGTTATAAGTTTGACCGCCTATGTTTGCCTCGATGCGACGTTAATTGTTTTACGTGCTATATTATAGTTATAAAATCAAAATATTGGATAGTTTTTTAATTTTTAAATATTTGTTCACTTTTTTTGGCATTAAGGGTTTCTTTTTAATTTTTCAGTCGACATCTGTCGGAAATTTTCGGAAGCAAACGTGAAACATTAAACTCGCGAGACATTTAAAATACCGTTCTATGTCATTGGAAACTGCATGAAAAACGAGAAAAACTCTAACTAAAATAATAATTATATTTCACCGAAAAATCAAAATATGCGACACCCATATCATAGCAATAGAAAGTGGTGATAGTGTTTATGGTAAAGTATACATTTTAAATCCATGGCACTAGTAATAATCAGAACCCTACAAATTGCAATATATAAAATACGTGTATTAATAAAATACGTGTATTATTAATAGTGCAATCTGTCTGTTTATCTATACTAATATTATAAAGCGGAAAAGTTTGTTTGTTTGTTTAGGCTACTTTATACGCGACTGCAAAAAAGGAGAGTTATGTTTTTACCGTTATAGAATCCACGGGAGCGAAGCCCCGCGTGAGTACTAGTTTTATATAACATACATGTGTGTGTGTGTTGCAACATAGATGTAAGTATTACTAACCTATTTATGGATATATCTAATCTGAAATAAATGTTTAAATCTATACTAATATTATAAAGCGGAAAAGTTTGTTTGTTTGTTTGTTTGCTTGAACGCGCTAATCTTCGAAAGTACTGGGTGGATTTGGATGAAATTTGGTATGGAAGTAGCTTGAAGCTTGAGAAAGGTTATATGCTACTTTTTATGCGACTGCAAAAAAGGAGAGTTATGTTTTTACCGTAATAGAATCAACGGGAGCGAAGCCCCGCGTGAGTACTAGTAAATAAATATAATGTAACCTGATTTTTAACCGACTTCTGAAAAAGGAGGAGGTTCTCAACTCGGATGTTTGTTTGTTTTTTTTTTTTTTTTTTATGTTTGTTTGGGCATAGCTTCGTCGCTCGCCAACCGATTTGAAAAATTCTTTTTTTGTTGGAAAGGGTATACTTCCCAAATGGTCCCATGAAAATTTTATCGACATCGAACAAGCCGTTTCTGAAAAATCAACAAAAGTCTAAAAAAAATATTTACATTGATGATCTTTTCGGTTACTCTATATTGTGTTTTTTGTTCGCGCGTTTTTAGTTTTTTGTAGTTGACATTTTGGCTTTTATAACTAGATTAATTACAAATTGACCCACTAAAAAGCGCGAAAATAAAAACTTTTTTGCAAAAAAATAAAACCGACTTCCATATCAAAACACTACAAAGCCAAAAATAATTTTAATTTCGGAAGGCGGTGTGAAAAAAAAGAAAATACAAAACCAATAATACCGACTACCGAAATTAAAATTATTTTTGGCTTTGTAGTGTTTTGATATGGAAGTCGGTTTTATTTTTTTGCAAAAAAGTTTTACATACAATAACATTACAAAACATTTCCATAAAGTCAGCAAGTTATACTAGAAATAAATATTTATCAGACATTACTCGTAGCATGAAGTAGAAAGCGCGGGTAATGTTCGTTTGCTCGCTTACATTAACACTTAGGGTCGTGCGCCGCATTAGATTACATACTTCAAATGTGGGTTTAATTACTTTGTATACTGTAAACCCGTTTAGAATGCAGGCTAAAAAAATGCTCTGTATGGTTTCGCGCACATAGTTTATTTGCCATAACTATGTCAAATAATCCTACTAATATGTATTATAAATGTGAACACTTGTATGTTCGCGTTTCAATCACACCAAGATGGCTGTACAGATCTGGGAGGAACTTGGCATAGGGATAGGTTTTAGTTTAGAATAGCGTAAGTTTCAAATGAATTACTTAACAACTATTTATGTAGCTGTTAGTTTCTCTTATTTATTGTATTCACTTTCGTTTAATGTTATTGTGTATTACAGTATTAGTTTTGTTTTCATTTATTGATAAAGGCACTTAAAAAATTGGTAAGCACAACCAATTTTAACACGCTTTTATTAGGTCGAACTGTATGTAACTATGTAATGAAATCTAAGGTAACTAATTTAACCATCTTTCAAGGGTCGTAGCGTAATGAAAATTGGCAGCTGTATGTAGTTCTGATGACAATACAATAATATGGTACTGTAAAACTGATCTGATGATGGAGCCGGAAGATATGAACTGGAACTTCATGATGGAAAATCGTATCTTAACTGTTTTTTATTTCTTAGAAAAGTCTTGTAATGAACTTTGACTACGATTAGGTTTCAAGGTCTGATGATGAAGCTGGAAGAGAGGCACTGGCATTCCATGATGGAATATCGTATCATAGTGTTTGCACTTGTTAGAAAGGCCACATAATGGACTTTGAATACGATCAGGTTTCAAGGTTATAACAAACCTAAAAAAACCTAGAAAATCTGTTATCGGTTTTCTTAATCTTTTTGAATTACCGCGTAATTCATAGATTTATTTTTTTATAGATGTCACTTTCAAATCCTCTGGGGGATCGACCGTTTAATTGTTCACTACTCGTTTTGTTTTTACGTGCATTCATAAAAGCGTGTTTTTCTAGTGTTTTTAAACTATTAATTTTTTTAAGTACCTTTATCAATCAATGAAAACAAAACATAGGTATGGAAACCTATTGAGACGTGGTTTGAAATTTAAAATCATGTACTTAAAGCCTCAACATAACATCAGAACTGTTTCATCATCTTTAAATTACATACTGTACACCAATTCCCCACCGTCAACATTGCGTGTATTGTCATAGTTGTATAAGGTTAGAAAAATGTATTAGTTTATTATAGTATTTGATTATTTTGTGTAAGTAATAATTTTTAAATTATTACTTATTCTTTTTCTGCAACTGCCATGTTTTCTTTTCACCGCCCGTGGTTGGCTGGTAGAGAATATCAAAGGCATTAAGTTCGCCTTTGTGCCTTTTGTGTTGCATAAAGTCTTAATACATAAATAAATTATTATTTTACCTGATAGGGTGATGTTAAGGATAACATATTAATATAATAATATAACCTACGTACAACCCAGCTTTTACACACTAATCCATTATTCAAAAGCGGCCATCTGCATCCATAATCAATCGAGAAATAAACACAAAATTATTTATAACTCAACAATATTATCATTCAGGCTGGTAGACTCGCAGTGAATCCCGGATCCGCTTCATAAATCATTGAATAATTCGGCCATTACAGCCGCCACGTCCTCGCTATTATTCAACCGTGGATTAGTAATTAACAATAACAAATGATCGTATTTGTCGACTCTAAGAACATGGCTGTACTATAAATATGAACTTGTTTGTTTAATTGTGTGTGTTTTTGATCAGGTACATAGATATACTTAAAACGGAGTAGGACTTACCTACTTGTCCTTATAATCTGAGCCAAAGATTTGATGATATATTGATAATGTGACGTTTTGTGAATACAAGTACCTACCTCTCGATAAAATACAAATATATCAGGGCCTTTTCTTAATGCTCTACATGTTTGACCAACGTTTTCAGCGTGCATCGCTGGCAGAATGTATTGGTTTGAGGCTAAGTTCGGCTTGTACGAAGAAAAAAGAAATCGAAATATCTCGCCTATCCGCCGTATGGTTGACACATACAACAGTAATTTTGTCGAAATTGATATCTTTAATTGCACAATAAGTAAGTTTAAAAGACTCATTCGTTGTACTCTACTGAACACAATTAGTGATAATACGGTTAAAGATGTTTATTTCTCATAAGAATTACAATGGTAAATTCACTTACATGAGAAACTTAAATCTAAACTAACAGTAAGGTTGCTAATGAGCGTAGTACAGAGTCTAAACTTAACTAATTCAACAATAAAGACTATTTGCAAGACAACCTTCATTAATATAAAGTAAGAAAAAATCATAAAACAATTGGTGGGTTAGCTTATAAGTACACAGAATTAGTGGGCACTTGACAAGAAGCGCCATGTTCGTCATTACACTGAGCGTAGTTGATAGTTGATACCTATATTTTGACTTATTGTTTTTGTTGTGTGATATGTTCTTTGAGTAGTTTTTTAAATAATTGTAGTGATTTACATTCTTTTATATGTGTGGGTAAATTATTGAATATTTTTGCCCCTTCGTGTGTTAATTTCTTTTTCCGTTTTTAGTTCACCTAAAAGGTAGGTGAATATCTTGAGCATTTCTGAGGCAGCGTTTATGTATGCTAAAATTTTTGGTAAATTTTATTTTGCGAATGAATAGTATTATTAGATTTTAAATATTAATATACAAGTATGATATTTGTAGTTTTGTGATATGTTAAGTAATTTGGTTTCTTTATATAAATCATTAGTTGGTGTTAGGAAATCGTAATTAAATAGGGTTTTTATTATTTTGTTTTGTGTTCTTTGAATGTATTGTAGGTTGGTTTTTGTAGCTGAGCCCCATACCTCGACTAAATAATCTAAATGTGGTTTGACGAGTGAATTATAAATAACATATCGTACTTTTCGCGGGAGGCAGCCTGTTAAACGTCGCAGTAAGCCTGACAGCGATGCGATTTTGGACCGTAGTTTCTCTAAGTGTGGTTTCCATGTCAGATGTTCATCGAGTAGGAGTCCTAGATACTTTTCCGTATTAGTTTTATTTATAACTAGCTTCCACCCACGACTTCGTCCGCGTGTAAAAAAATCCCCCGATTTTGAAACATTCTTCATTAGTGCTCCGCTCCGTGATGATATATAGCCTTCCTCGATAAATGGGCTATCTAACACTGAAAGAATTTTTAAAATCAGAACCTTAGTTCCTGAGATTAGCGCGTTCAAGCAAACAAACAAACAAACAAACTTTTCAGCTTTATAATATTAGTATAGATTTTACCATCTATAGTAAGTGAGTTGTAATTGTGAATCTTTTTATTTTTAGCCTTGAAAATTATGTAATTAGTTTTGGACGTATTTATAGTAAGTAAGTTACATTGAAACCAGACATTTAATAGGATAAGGTCTTTCTGTGCTTCTTCAATTACTACGTCAACGGAATGACCAAAGTAAAACAAACAGGTATCATCGGCATACAATGTAATTTCTCCTTTGAGGTCAAGTTCATAGATGTTATTTATGTAAATAATGAACAATAGTGGTCCTAAAATGGATCCCTGCGGGATTCCGCACGTGATACGTGTTGAACCACTTTGAGAAGTACCCATTTTTACGACCTGGAATCTGTTAGTCAGGTATGATTTGAACATAGTGTGCGCATTTCCGGTGATTCCTATGCTATGTAATTTTTTAGTAACAGATCTTGACTTATAGTACCGATGGCTTTTTTCAAGTCTATAAAAACCCCAAATGAAATTTGTTTTTTATCTATATTATTCTTTAGATTTATTATTAGATTATTAGATATTAGAGACGGAAGCCGTATTGCTGTTTGTTAAGAAAGTCAATTTTGTTTAAATACGTTTCGAGCCGATTGTGTAGTATTGTTTCAAATATTTTTGATATCACCGGTAGCACTGATATTGGACGATAGTTATTAGGATCAGTCTTGTTACCGGCCTTGTAAATAGCACTAACTTAAGCGAGTTTTAACGTGTCTGGGACATTGGCTTCTTCAATACATTTATTTATGCATTTAGTTAAGTCTTCAACTAACATAGGTGCAACACATTTTAAAGATTTAGTGCTTATTCCGTCGATACCAGTGCTTGTATACGTATTTAAGTTATCAGTTATGGATTTATAATATAATAGATATATAATATGGACTCTTTGATATTAGTTGGTGGCAATATAGATAAGTTGTCAGTATTATTATGTTTAATGCTTGGCAGAGTAAATGTTTTGTTATTGTGGTACTTTAGTGGGATTTTGTGTGCTAAAATTGAGCCTATATTCGAAAAGAATTCATTAAAATATTCACAGATTTGCTGCTCATTGGTTATTATTTTACCCTGTATATTAAGTTTTGATACACCTCCAGTCTCCTTTTTTTATTGCAAGCTAAACTGTTTATGATATTATATTGTACTATTTTATCTTGTATACCTATGTACTTTATAATTTGTCTTATTTTTTATATTCATTATAGTTAGTTACATTTATATAAATATTTGACTACTTGTTATAAATTGATATAAACGTTGCACTTCACGCTACCTAGCGATTAGATATTCTCTTTTACTAAACTCTAATGTTTATCTGTGGACAACGTAGTGGGTTCCATTATAGTCAAAACTTCATTTTTTGTTAAACTAGTTGTAAGTTCTTATAATGTAACTGTTTGTTGTTCCATGTAATAAAAATAAATAATTAATAAAAATACTTGACATGAGAAAAATATTATGATGCACAATTTAGATGGAGTTTTGCTAACTGATGAAGAGGAAACGGAGTTTATATCCTAGATTAAAACATGCTTTGTTATTCTGATAAATGGTTTATCAGATATGATATGGAGTAAGTGCTTGAAGCTGGAACTAACAATCTACCAGCAGACATAGGGAGAAGTATTTTTGGGTTAAGCCGCTTGCAAAATGTTCTTACTAATATTTAAAATGTGAAAATTTTGTACTCTTGTTTTTTAGTTCTCTGAAATTCAAAAATCCATTATCTAAACTTTATACAACAAAAGCATACAAAAGTGTACTACATTATTTACCTGGAACGGAAGGACAACTAAAGGGTTTTTAGTCAGTAGGAGGATGACACTTCATTCTACTTCACCCAGCGCGGAGTCCTTTGATGATTTTCCCAGAAATAAAATAAACGCATTCTTTACCACTCAACTAAAGGCATTGAAAGGAACATGGCAGATGCATAAATGATCAACGCAGTCGAGAAACAAAAAAAAGAAAATATATTTTGGTAAAATCATAGATAAGTAGGTGAATACGCCAAATGTCGGCCCCCTAACGGATTTTCTGACTGGGGATCGCTCTGGCGCCATCAGTTTGCAACGAAGGATAGTTTCTGATGCGGTTTTGGATAGTTTAATATATCTATTTCATGTTTATAGGCATAAAGTTGACATTTCTATTAAAAGAAAAAAGTATTAAGGTTTAGATGAGTCGAGAACGAAAAAACCCTAAAGTCGGCCATTCACGGCCCATGGTCGGTCGCGTTTTTCCCAAATGTCGGCCGGGTATAGGGTGTTTTCAATTAAGACTGACAAATATTATTAATATGATTTATTTTGGCAGGAGTCTAATATCACACTAAGTATACATTTGTAATTGTATTTGTTTATTACTAAAATATATTTTTCCCCTCAACAATGTTTGATACTAAAATTATAACAAAGTAAAACATCACAATAAAATAAAATACTTGTGACGTTGTTCGTGGGACGCCAAATAGTTTAATGTACGAATTGACATCCCATTATCTTTTGCCCCAAGAGCTTCTTTTATTTAATTACGATCGTAACGGCATAATTTTCTTTGCTTTCGCGAAGGCTTTGCATCTACCTGCTCTGTCATTGTAGTACCTTAAATTAAAAGCATTAAGTGAAAACGAACGACTTTTTATCACGTGCAGGTTAATGAATCAATGAAAGTAAGTAAACTTCAAAGATATTTTTTAAGCTAATAAACAAGGGTTTCATAGATAGCAAGTTCCATAGAGCAATTTATATTTATATCCCAAATTCCCAAACCATAATTAGCTACCATAAATATGTTTTCAATATTGTCAATACCTACATTAAAACTAAACTTCTTAATAATATTAATAAAATATACTTGTCATAATACATATTTAATTTTGAGAAAATAAATTTGATAAATAAATTAAAAATGACTACCTACCACCCAATCAATGAAAAAATACAAAAGTAATCAGCCTGTATAGTGGCGTCCGAATTTGAGACTGGTCGACATTACGATCCTTAATATTTCTAATGTCGGCCCCTATTTCGTGTACCTTATTTCTCGAGATTCAACTAATGTCACCCCGGCCGGTATTTGGCAATTAAACGTAAAATAGATTTATTTGTCTGTAAGCTTTGCAAATTCTCTTGTTAAACCAATGGAATTGGTAGAATTGGAATTTATAAAACAGACTGCATTTACTTTAAGTCGGCCACGGCCGAGAATCGGGTTTTAAGTCAAAACTGGCGCTCTATTGACGGCCTCCTATTTTGCCCTTAAAACAATACGCAAAAGTTGAAAAAACTATCTCAAAATATAGTAAAAATAACGTTTTAGTGATAATAAAGCTCAAAACAAAAATAAAGAAATGTCTTACCGTAGTAATATCAATTCCCGAAGTATGGGTATTCACATCAGGTAAACTACTTTTAACGCAAACTTGACGCTTCAACGGCGCAGTCGCGACTTACGTTCAGTGTGCGAAGAGCGAGTGACGTAATCGAATAGTAACGGTTTGTACATATAGAGTATGAACTAAGGTTGTAATTCAGGTAGCAAAATTGTCACTTAATTACCTTTTGAATGAACGCAAGCTAAAAACGTACAGACGGCCGAAGTTTGGGGGGGGGGGCGACGTTTAGCGTATTTACCCTATATGAAAAATTGATTTCTGTTTGTGATTCAGTATGCAGCTATTAGAATTTCTATTAGCTGCATATTGTTAACTGCATTGAATAGCCTTCGAATAGACTTTAAATATCCTTTTAACTTTAAATGTTAAAGTTCAAATTGTTTTATTTTTATCGTAAAGCAGTTCACAGAATACATCTACCAACCAACTTTTTAATCCTAATAGTTTCGGAATAAAATGGCTGTGACATACGGATGTACAGACAGACATGACAAATCTATAAGAGTTCAGTTTTTTGCCGTTCGGCTACGGAACTTTAAATAGGTTGATGAAATCGCAGGCTAGCCGATAATAAAGTAAAATTGGATATAATACTAATAATATTAACCTATAATCTACTCCTAAACTAAGAAGAAACCTCACAAAAAAATCTAAACAAGTTCCAATGTTAAGGAAACTTTATATTATGTTTTGGATAAACTCCAAACTATTGTATCGATTCATACAGTTTGACAGTCGGTAAGTTTATCCGTAAGTTTCAACAAACAAGTTAAAATGTGAACGTTAGTATCTGTTGTATGTGCTTTTATGATAACCATCAATTTTATAGGTATACCTTGCCAGGTTTCTACGTTGTACTGTATATTAACCTGGCTGTAAAAGAGCCAACAAAATAGATTTATTTTAAAATGCTTTTAATATAAGATCTGTATTTATTTACCTAAGTTGTTATGTACTTATTTACTGGGTTGCGGAGGTCAGATCAGAGTCGTTAAGGGCCTATACTACCTCGAATGGCTTAGCATGATCCTCCGTTATGTCGAAAATACTGCAGCAATAATTTTGAAATAAATATATGGTAAAGTTGAGGATTAATGTTAGGAAAACACGATTCCATAAATATTTCTTGATAGAAAAAAAATCCAAAGTTACCTCCAAACTGAACAATAAACCGCTGGTATTCAAAAATAACTTCAAATTAGATAAAGAAACTTTTTTGAAAATTGAACTAACTATAAAGCAAGTCTTATGTTATTTACTTTTTTTTAATTACCGTTATTTTCACCGTAAAAAGAAATAAACTAAATTATCGGTGTCTTAGAGTCTTTTCGCTGCCACCCTGTCTCGCTTGCTCGCGTGACCGCGGCCAGTAGTGTGCGAGCGATATAAAGAGTGAGAAGCGCTGAGGTAGTATAGGCCCTTTTTTTTTTTTTAACGTGGTGCTATTATCAAATAAGTATAGGCCCTTAATGTAAAACACTAATACTCAGCTGCATCCGGTTAGACTCCCAATATCGTTGGGAAAAGGCTAAGTAAATGATAATTTATTTCCTATTTCAACAAATCAATAAATAATTTGGTATAATTTAGGATATAGTTGTCTTCAAAACTTATTTATTTAACTGACTGTTGTCCGCGACTTCGTTCGCTCGATTTTATCCCACTGCATGGGAAGGGTTATGTTTTTCGCGCGTATCTTCTATGTATGCATGTCATCATCTTCCTGCTCTTATCCTTGCTACTCGGGGTCGGCGTAACGCGTTTCTGTCTTCCATTCTCCCTTATCAGACGTCAAGACATAATTTATTCAGTCCTCTTCCATATAATTCCTGACATTCCATAGTGCGAAGGCCAACAAAAAATGAACAGATAGTCCGTGCATCTTTTTTTTTGGCCTCTCCTTCCATCGACATCCAAACCTATCAATTTTTTTTAAAACATGCGTGTCATCCCCTCATATCTTCTAAGCCACTGAACGGATCAAAAACACACATATAAAATTAAACAAATAATTAATTCTAATACAGAAGATACTTTACAGTCGGGCGGGATCCATTAAATATTCTAGACCCGAAACTTTCTACCCAATATGGGAACCGACTGTAAAGTCGCTTTGTTCGTAATTATAATTTTTATTTTTTATGTGTATCACTAAATTATTATAATGTTGAAGTTATTCAATTGCTTCCCCTCCTGAACTGAACTTGTTTATACACCGTGGCTAATTAAACGTCTGACAACGGTAGCTTTTATGAAAAAAGTGGGTACTTATGAGATTTGAATAATTTAAAAATTAAAATATTTATTCATTATTATGACGTACTTAGAAACACCGTGTTCCGTGTTCATTCACCTTAACTCAAAATACGGTTTGCGTCAGGGTGAATAAAGTGAAATATTTTTCTTTGTGTCTCTTACCTAAATTAATGGAAAAAACATACAATCACGCCTTTACTTTATGTCGGATACATTAAAAATCACCATGTTTGCAAAGTTTATAACTTTCATCCCCTGTTTCAGTCCTTTTAGCGTTATCATTACAACTTAAAACGTTATATTTTAAGTTCTTCTGATATTGTTAGAGTCCATGTTAAGTTAAAAACCTTTCAGGGTTACATTTTTCAAAATGGGTATCCACATGTGACCCCGGTTCAACTATCTCCATGCCATTGCATCAATCAGTTTAGCCATGAAAGCGTAACAGACAGACTGTCGCATTTTTATATCAGTATGAATTTATAAGAGAGATAAGAGAGGCAGGTAGACAATCAAACAGACAAAGCGTTGTTGTATTAACAAGCCCAAAAAACAGTGTGGTTTGGATGTTTCTTTTAACTACTTGATAATAAAGTAATAAGAAACATTAATTGAAAAATGTATTTTATTTGTTACTAGCTTTTGCCCGCGACTTCGTCCGCGTGGAATAGTTACTTTGGGCTAACGTTAAATTTAACCCCGATTTTGAAGCATTCTTCATTGGCGCTCCGCTCCTATTGGCCTTAGCGTAATGATACAATATAGCTGTGCCCGCGACTCCGTCAGCGTAAGTTAATGTATTGGTAATATTGTTTAGATCACGTTCACATGAGGCTTAAGTACCTAGAGAACGCTTCGACCGCAAGACGCGTCGAGCGCGGCGACCGATTCTCAAAAATAATCCTTATAGCATGATTCAGTATTCACGCGCGATGGCTTATTATTATAAGCGTATTTCATGTATAACTTTGGTGTTTCTATACCGATTTATATGATTCTTTTTACGGGTTCGTAGCCGAATGGCAAAAAACGGAATCTTTATAGTTTCGACATGTCTGTCCGTCTGTCTGTCTGTCTGTCTGTCCGTCCGTCCGTCTGTCACAGCAATTTTATTCCGAAACTATTAGGACTATACATGTGAAACTTGATAGGTAGATGTATACTGTGAACCGCTTTCCGATTTTGAGAAAAAAATAAAAAATATTTAAAATAAAGGGGGCTCCCCATACATGGAACTAAACCTGAAAATATTTTTTTTCATGAAATCGATGCATGTGTGGTATCTATAGACAGTTCTTTAAAAACGACATCGGGGTTTCTAAACCCACTTTTCAATAAAGTCAATCGTTTAAAAGATATAAGCTTCCAAAGTGGTAAAATGTGTGTGTGGCGGACACAACCTCTAACTTCTATAATAATAATATAATATAAGCCTTTATTTTCTGGGATTTTACAATTATCATGCAAACATTTTATATCTATTAATTTTATATACTTGCTCTTATAATAATTATCTAATTAATACATCGGCATCTGAATTCCTCTTCCTCTTCCCAGTTTGTCTTTCGACAAAGGCCTCCTCCAAGGCTTTCCACTTGTCCCTGTGTTTAGCTACCCGTATCCACTCGGGACCTGCTACCTTCCTCAAATCGTCCTCCCATCGCATGAACTGTCTCCCTCTGTTTCTTTTGTTCTCTCTAGGATACCATTCCGTAATTATTTTTGTCCACTTTTCTTTGTTATCTCTCAACATATGTCCTGTCCAACGCCATTTTAATTGTCTCCATACTTTTTCTACTTTTTTGAATTTTGTTTTTTCTTTAATATTCTCTAATCGTTCTTTGTCTCTTCTTCTTATGCCCAACACGCTTCTCTCTATTCCATTCTGACACACCTTAATTTTGTGTTGTTGCTGTTCTGTTAGCGCCCATGTTTGGCATCCGTATATTAAGCAAGGCAAAATGCATACATCAAAAACTTTCCGTTTTTCTGACATTGGCATCTCTTTATTCTTCATTATTTCGCTTAGTGACCAAAAATTGGTTGATTGGTCACTTCTATAATAATGGAGTGACAAATCTAAAACAAAAAATATGTCTGTAAATCTTAATATAAACTTTCAACCAAAATTAGTTTGAACGAAATCCCGCAAATATAACTTTGTGATTCATACAAACACTATGAAAAACAAATTTATTCGGCGCAGTTGTAAGAAATGTAAAAAAAGCCAGTTTTAAGAAATTTGTAAGGTTTTTTTTTTCAAAACAAATTTATTTGGCGCAGTTGTAAAAAATGTAAATAAGCTAGTTTTAAGAAATTTGTAAGGTTTTTTTTTTCGTCAAATAAATTTGCATATTATATTATAGTTACTACGGAACCCTTCATGGGCGAGTCTGACTCGCACTTGGCCAATTTTTTTATGGAATAGTTAATAATGTTAACTTTTTCAATTAGGGGTGACTGAGAGTGTTATAAACGTAAGAGTAGACAAATATTATAATCAGAAAGCTTCGAACTGCTAAGCTATCGGGAGTACAACCATAAAAGTTAGACATATGCTGTCGTGGGATATTTTTTATATAATTTTAAGGAGAACATTTCCGTCATGAAATGATTTGTGTAGCTATAACCATTAAGGTTGCACACGCGACGGAAGCTTAAAAAATGGAGTAACTTCTCCCATTTTCCCAACATTTCCCTTCACTGCTCTGCTCCTATTGATTGTAGCGTGATGAAACGTATACTATAACCCGCTCAGGAGTATGAAAAATAATTGTACCAAGTTTCGTTAAAATCCGTCGAGTAGTTTTTGTTTCTATAACGGTTATACAGACAGACAGACAGACAGACAGACAAAAATTTAACTGATTGCATTTTTGGCATGAGTATCGATCCTTAATCACCCCCTGATAGTTATTTTGGAAATATATTTCATGTACAGAATTGACCTCTCTACAGATTTATTATAAGTATAGACTAGTTAGTACCATCCGCGCACTTGTGTTCCCCATATTTTTGCATACTGCGGAGACGTGGACTCTGCGGGACAGTGAGAAGCAGAGTATAGAGACTTTGGAAATGTGGTGCTGGAGAAGAATGCTCGGCGTATCCTGGACGAAATTCCGTACAAATGCTTCCATACTCCAAGAACTCGGCATCAAGGACCGCCTCTCTTCAGCAGGCCTTGCATCCTCACTTTCTTTGGGCACATTTCGAGAAGGGACCACAACTCGATCGAGTCGTACTGGTTCGAGTGGAGGGCACGAGACTACGCGGAAGGTCACCGATGAGATGGACAGATCAGATAAGAGCTGCTCTCGGTGACCCAGTGCACGAATGTACCAGGAAGGCTGCTGCAAGAGACGAGTGGCGGAGCATTGTGAGTCGGGTCACTCAACTGAAATAACGACCACTCTACCAAGAGTGAAACGGCAAAGAAGAAGTTAGTACCATGACCAATGGCTACATAAACAATTTCTGGTTAACTTTTTATATTTTCAAATTAAAGATTTACACCTCAACGGAATTAAATACATTAATCTACACAGTAAATTGTCTTACAATTAATTATTTAATCACAACATTGAAATGTAATAATATCAGGTTATTTAATCGATAGTGCATTTGCGACCATTAGGCCAACAGTGAATGGTTGGTATTATCTTAATTGTCGAATCATTGGATCGTTTATAAATGGACAAAAAAATATTCATGCAGAACGTGATAGAGATGCTATCTCATTGTTGTTGTCATCAAACAAAAAGGTTTAAAATATGAGCAAATATTTACTGTTAATTAATAAGGACATTGTTCTACTCAAGTGGTGGCAAGTGGAGAGTACAGGCGACGTGGTTAAATCGACCAAATTAGATTGATCGCGATCCTCTTCTTATCTGTGATTGGTTGCTCTAGCACATCTTTACTCCAGTCTGCTTCGTATAATGAACACGTATCATTGAATTTTAAAAGAGTTAAGGGGGACACAAAAGTTTACTCATAGTGCAGAAATATTTTCCCGCTGAGACAAAGATATTATGGTGCAGTTTTCATGTGATTTGTAAGCACTCTAACATTAATTGTAAGTTTAGTTAAAGTATCGTATAAAAGCAGGTGTTAGCAACAAACTCTACAGCTACACTAAAACGCACTCAAATGCAACAAAACAGTGTGTTAATAATAGATACTCAAAAATAATGAACAGAACTAAACTTTTAACAACCATATAATGAAAATAGTTTATAAAGTATTATTATTTAGTTTTTTACAATGCAGCTGTCGTCACAGCAGCAACGTGGTCGGCACTAGCCGAATTCCTTCGTCGCCACTGACCGGTATAACCTGACCTTTCGCCCCTACCGTTTTCTTTATCAATACTTTACTATTAAAATATTATATACTTTTTAAACCAATTGAAACAATATAGCCTAGAATATATCATCTAGTTTAGAGGTCAGGATTTCAATGTTGCGGGCCTACGGACGGCGAGTAGGGGTAGCTCATTGTTTCGGGAGTTACTTGTGTCGGATTCGGCGGGAGGAAACGCCCGGGTTCCGGTCACCACTGCGAGGATCGCCCTGAGGACTCGGTGGAACACACAGTACAGATTTGCCCCGCTTGGGTAGAGCTCTGCCGTGTCCTCATAGGGGCGATAGGCGGCGACCTCTCGCTCCCAGCCCTGATCCGTTCCATGGTTCGGAGCGAGGAGGCATGGGAAGCAGTGACCTCTTTCTGCGAAGCAGTTTTAGATACGTTAGGTACTTTATATATTAGGATGTGTTAAGTAAGAAGACGAATAACGATCTTTATGGTTTATTTGAAAGCGCTCCTTATATACAATGACAGTCACTCAATAATTAAAATAAATGGAGTACATTAATAACTTATATCTAACACAATTCGGTAATGTAGGTGTACTTGTGCCGCGCTTCCTTCATGAAACGAGCGCGATGATGCGGACGGCCTGTCCACATTCCTTAAACTTCGTCAAGCTTAGTGCGCGCGGCCTCATGGCGCAGGGCGGTCGTATGAGCTCCTCTATTTTGCATGTCTATGCGTAAGTATTAGCTGCTACACAGTTATGCAAGCAAAGGAGGTGGCGGGACGCGCGAGGAGAGGCGGGTCTCAAGGGCCTCACAGCCTTCACGCCCCAGTCGCCGCAGGAGACGCTCCGGGCGTCGGGAGTCACACGGTGACTCCCAGCCACCGCAGGCGAAGGCCTGCGGGCTGCGAGCAATGGGTAGCTCGCCGCCCGACTGAAACCAGGCCCATGTAGACGGCGCGTCGTGTTCTACGCGCGTCTAGTTTCAGCAAAATTGTCGGGGCCCATAAGAAGGCCGTTGCCTGCCGGGGTTGCGGAATTGTTCGAAAGAGTTACCGCGGCCTCGGAACAAACGGCATATGATGGAACACGGATGGGTTTTGGTCAGTAAAAATCTGACACAGCCTCTCGCTTCGCTCAGAACGGGTGGCAGTCATTGGATGATTTCCAATCCTTAAAAAAAAGGGGGTAAGTAGCTCATCTTCCAGTAAGGACCTGGCCCAATTTGTTCCACGCGCGCCTCAAGGAGCATTCAGCAGCAACGACGAAATCGGATAGGGCACTTGCCTGCCAGGGTTTCGAGAATATTCTAATGAGATACCGCGGCCCCGGAACGCGAGGGTAACTGAAGGAGCAGGGTGAGTTTTTAGTCAGTACAAGTCTGACACTCCCTTGTGCTCCACCCACAGCGGGTGGAGTCATTTGATTATTTTCCCAGACAGAAAATAAAAAGGGTTTCAATTTTATTATTTTTCTTTATTACCAAAGCTATGCCTCTTAGTCGTTGTAGCTACTTTATCATTGTTTTATATGTAGGATCTAGATCCATTCAACCTTTTTTATATTATTTAATTCAGAAAGCTTTTATCAGAATATACCGATTTAAATTATCAATGATAATGAAAAACTTTTAACAATTATATAATAAATTTCACCTACAAATAATGAATACGCAATCTAATCGTTATTATATTGTCTTTTTTGCATCCCTACCATGTCAGGATACGGTCTTATGAAATTTTATAGAAATGTCACCTTATCTACCGCCCATACATCGCTTATACATGATTTGTTTGATTTTAGCGTGACTAAAAACTAATAATGACATAACAATAAATAAGCAGATACAATGGTGTACTGATTTTTGAAATTTTGATTATCGAAACGTCGTTCGTACTGGACAGCTTCTAGTTACAATCTAGTGACGACAAACGGCTGGTTGTAAATCTGTGTTGTGAAGTCATAAGTTTTAAAACACAATTCATTTTTCCCCTTCTCTTCATAGTTATTAAAAAAAAACTTATAAAATTGATTTCAGTCTTTTCGAAAAAAGTGTAGTTAAGGAAAATAATTGTCTTAAAGCAAGAAGGTCTTGCAATACTGGCGAAGAACTATACGGTGCATGTTTAGCGAATTCGGGGCGCGGTCGTAACCCGAATGGAAATTAAATTGACACTGGCGTCGCAAGTCACTAGCGCAATCATTAATTCTTTGTTCTGTTGCGCTTTAGTTTCACTGAGATGGTGGCCTTTACAGTGTTGTATTGGCAAGCGGGAACAGGAATGACATATTATACAATATAATATCAGTAACATAGCAGTGAGTACATCGAAATGATTAAGTGGTCCTATATGCATCCTTTTGTATGGCTTATTTTATCAATGCCAGATTCCTAATGGCATATTATAAAGAGGAAAAGTTTTGTTTGAACGCGTGAATCTCAGAAAATACCGGGTGGATTTGGATGAAATTTGATATGGAAATAGCTTCAAGCTTGAGGAAGATTATTTTACCCGACTGCAAAGGAACTTAATCATGTTCTTATCGAGATAAGTCCACGGGAGCGAAGCTGCTACTTATTACTGCTAGTTATTCCTAAACTGAAATATTGTCCTATGACAGTCGAAAATAACTCTAAATTCATTGCTGTCTTCGTTGAAAACGTAATCTGGTGGACAGTGTACAGGACAATGGATATGGCCGACGTAATCGCGATGGTTCTTAGCTACAATTTATCGAAATCTGTTCAGGTGTTTCGATCGAAACAAACACAGGAGAGGATTTTCTCTGTTGATGCTTAAGTAAATAATAATTGGCATTGCCTGTGAGTCTTTGTTTAGGAGAGAAAGGTATTATTTCTAAATTTGTATATAAACAGTACCAGAATAACTTTCCATCACAAATCATCAGTTGAGCAAAAGCACTTAATCAATTGCTTCATCATTCCATCTGCTCAGCAAAGGATCTAACGAGAGAAGATAATATTCTTACAACAGATCAGTATTAAATTACTCATTATTAAATGTACCTACATATTAAAACGGTGAAGTAAAAGATCCTGATGTAATCGGTATGTCTTCGCCCGCTCCGGTTGGTGCGGAAGGGAGTGTCTGACTTCTATTGTCTAAAGCCCCACCCAGTTATGATGCTGTGAAGGACATTTTGGCGACCCTGGGTTGAAAGTCATGCATGCAGATACACACACATATACACACACACACACGCCCACTTACACACACATCCACTGACACACACACACATACACATAAAATATACATTCACACACACATAAACACACGTATAAATACACATTTATATAAAACACACTCTAGTTTCACACACTGCCATAAACACGAAACTATTTTTTTTTTTTAATTTATTCTTGTAAAAAATGTGTAACTTATACCTAATTAGCACAACGACACAATTGTTAATTAATCGAGGAAGAGCGAGGTTTATCCCATCCCAAGTATTTTCGGATTACTTTCTGGGAAGCGCCGGCAACTTAATTCTATAGATTTATGATAATAAACACATTTTTCTTTATTAGTTCCTTCAGCTGCCCTTAAGTTCCGGGGCCGCGGTATGTCGTTAGAACATTCCCGTAACCCCGACAGGCAATGGACCTATGGGGCGCCGTCACTAGTGCTGATGTCTCTTTGAGGCGCGCGTGGAACACGACACACCGCAGCCGGTATTTCCTAGTATCGAAAATCCGAAGACATATACCCACCTGCACTGGGCCCAAGTGGTAGGTTACGGCCCATTACCTTTCATAGAAAGAGGGGCCCGTTGCCTAGTAGTTGGGATCGCTACTGACTAATTATCTTATATTACGTTATACAGAAATGTAGAAAGACAAAGCACTCAAGAAATTACTCAATAAACCACGCCATAACTCGACAACGACCTCCCTCGGAATACAAGCTCATTATTTCGATAGTATTGTGCCAATAGCTTCTCAATGGCCCCGATTCAACGAGCGGCTTTTATTGCAAAACTTCTACAATCGTTATAACAATATAGTTCATAAACGAAAAATATGTTTTGTTAGTGTCATTTAGACTTCGTTTATTGGGTTTGCACGTACTCATCGCGCAAGTAATATAAATTGATTGGACTAATGTGGCTTGGATTTTTCTCAGGTATTTTTTCTTTACAAACTTTAACTTTAGTCTGTGTTTCCCGACAGCTACAACCTAGGAGTCTTTAAGTCCAGAGTGAATAGGTTACTTTTGGGTAAGCGTGCTCCATCTTCGATCACATCATCACTTACCATCAGGTGAGATAGTGGTCAAACGCGAAACTATTTTCAATAAAAAAACGGAAACGAATCACTGGTCGTATATATGTGAAGGGGGGTGATGAAACGCTTATTACTAAAAGAGTTATAATTATAAATATGCCCGTTATTAGCCAAGTTATTTCCGTAACCAATCATTGACAGCTATCAATTTGCTTAGAGATCTGTATATATAACTTTATAGATCTAATCAGATAATTATTATACAACGTGTAACAGAAACCCCATATCAATCCAAAGGGGCTGAAGACAATATCTGGTATGGAGTCTCTATGCCCAGTTTCAGTTCAAAATAAGAGACTCAAAGAATTGATACCAAATTATCGGTTTCATAAATGTTTCTTGAATACCAATCATAACAAACGTGTCACAGCACTACGAGGGTCGATAACTTTCCACGTCACTTGCCAATAACACGGTGATTCTCTTCGTTCTTCTTAATTTGAAAATTCTGCCTCTGGTATCAATGTATTGAAATTTCTATTATACTTCACACATGTAGACATAGGCTTACAAAACCCTTGCCATATCGTTTATTATCATCCAAAGAAGCCGTGACACAGTGAAAGAAACACGTTGTATATGTGAAGAGGGGTGATGAAACGCTTATTACTAAAAGAGTTATAAGTATAAATATGACCGTTATTAGCCAAGTTATTTCCGTAACCAATCATTGATAGCTATCAAGTTGCTTAGAGATCTATACATATATATAACTTTATAGATATAATCAGATAATTATTATATATCCGTATTTTGGCACAAACGGTACTTTATTATCCAGGGAAATAGCGTACAAAGATCTAATAAGTTACCAACTAGGACCAAACCACTTTCAATTTCGGGGTTTCAATCTTAACTTGGTAAATGTAATTAAGCTCGTTAACATCCAAGCAATCGTAATGTGATTATTTTGGAGCTACACCTGAATCCTGCGTACTGAGTGATAATAATGACATATGTGCTGGAAACTATGTTTATAGGAACTAAAGGAGCTTATAGCCAATTTTGTTTCGGGAGACTATCACCAAATGACTGACTTGTCCCGATTTAGGTGGAGCGTAAGGGAGTTTTAATATTCTACTGACAAAAAACCCATCCATATCCTTTAGTTGCTTTTGCGTTCCAGTGGAATCTCTATAGACCATTCCCACAACTCCGACATATTGTCGGTGATGGGCGCACGATTTTCAGCATGTAGGATGCACTTCTTTTATGTATAAAAGCTAATAGCATAATGAAACTCCTGAAAAAAAACACCCTGATGACGTACACCAAATTGTTACACCACTTTTTCAATACATTAAACTGGGTATAATTACTGGCTCCTTGTAAACAGTCTTGCCTGAATTTGGGAAGCAGCGAGTCACGTAGTGAGCATGTTACAAGTGTGATGACTGTGGCATGGCTTAGTGCCGGTAATCCTGGTTAATTCCAAGCCCGAGACTAGGTCTTACCCTGACCTTCATTGTACAATGCCTATGTAATCCGTCATGTAATGTGAAGCAGTAAAAGTAACTCTGTTTGTTTGTTATCGAAATATTTCTTAACAACTGTAGGTACTCGTAAATAATTTGATTTCTTTTATTCTTTATTGCTCACAAAACGTACAAACAAATTGAAAGCATTATTCTGGAAGCCTTATTTTAACGGAACTTCTTTTGAATGGAATACATTAATTGATATATTTATTTCCTATTTGTTATTTACTGTCCTCCCTCCAGCCCAACCGCAGTGGTAGACGCCCACGGCGTCGGACGTCGGCCGACGATCTCCGGCCACCGTAGGCGCGGGCATGCGGACAGCGAGTAAAGGGCAGCTCGCTGTCCGACCATGGACCATGCCCGGGTCGACGGCGCGTTGTGTTCCACGCGCGCCTCAAAGAGCGTCAGCAATATGACGTATAACAATATGTAGAGGGCCGAAGCCTGCCGCGGTCGTGGGACTTATCCCATTACCGTGACCCCGGAACGTAAAGGGCTATTGAAGGAACACCGTGGATTTTAGTCAGTACAAGTCTGACAGTCCCTCCGGCCCTGCCCGGGGTGGGAGGACTTATTTGATAATTTTACCACGTTAAAATTTGTTATTTACTAATAGACAGAGAGATAATGAGAGTCGACTTTTACTTTTTACTTTCCTAAAAAACAACTGAAATTGAATGACGAACATTACACTAAGTAATGTGCCTGCCTGAGTTCAAACCTACGAACTACAACTCCTAAGTCAAGCGTCAAACGGGCCAATGGGCCACGCTACTCAGCAATGTTGCAACAGCAACTACAGTGGAGATATCTCTATTGTACTTCTCATAGCAAACTTCAGCGCAATAGAGGAATTTTGAAAATAAAATATAAAGTTCAGTAATAATAAACAGCTCCCATAATTCCAACTGCATCATTAAATTATAACTGTTGCATATTTCAATAACCACAAAAGCGTAATTGAAATAAATGATGAACCATTAACCGCTGTAATTTCTAGCGTTTTTCTTCATAAACTGGTCAATAAAGTGTGTTGACGGGGAGCCTTAAGAAATGGTAATATGCTGCTAATCTCACCCGTAATTAAGGGGTATTAGAATGGCGACCAACTTTACGACTTTGATATAAACTCACTCTTAAAATAAAAGTGACCTAAACCCAAAATCCTGTAATCTTATTGTGATATAACCTGACCTTATACTCTAAAACCTTGTGGTGGTTGGTAATAGGGGTCAGAATTACAAAAATAAAGGGACAGCCAGCATCGATCACTTTGACAAATGCTTGCACTGTTTGGACGGACCTGCTCAAATCTGTAAGATTCTGTTCTTTAAAGGGCGCCACAGGCATAAACCTACATGGCTCTCATATGATTTGATTACTACACATTGTATGGACTTTAAAAGAGACGTTGACCTCTGAGTTTGTTTCAGTGTTTCTTCTCAGAGTAGTCAGTTAGGAAACACTGGCCTCATCTAGTTTACATTTACGGAAAAAAAATGACGTGTAAAAGTGTTATTTATAACCCATTTGCAAAATAAACATCATTATTTCATTACTGGTGATATTTAAAATCATTATATTTCATACGTTTAAATTTCATAGTTTAATTTGACAATCTTTTGTTAATTTGAGATTTAATATACTTTTGACACTATTTGTATGTAATTAGCCATAATTAGTAAGCGTCAGTAGCCTTATGGCTATATCGGACTTGTAATCGTCCCGGGTCACGGGTTCGAATCTATAGCCGTGAACCCACGCGATACACAAACATATTTAGCTTAGTTTGAGGGGTTAATAATCAAACAAATAATCACATAGCTAGTACTCTTTTAAAAAAGAAAAAAATATGATATCTATAATCTAGCAAGCCGAGCAATATTTTGAATTTGGATTTTTATTATCTATGGGTTACGGACCTGAAATAAATTATTTTTATTTACCATATATATTTCTATATGCATACGTAAAGCAAAAATGTTGTACCCCTTTTTACTGGATATATATTTGGAAGGAGTGCAGAATCCATTTTTTTACTCAACACTGAATTTTGAAAACGTTTCTTGTTCAATCCCACAAATTTTAATTTTTGAGTTAGATCACTTTTATTGTAAGAGTGCGAAAAGTAAACCATTTTATTATTGACTTTTAATAAAATATTGTTTATTATCCACAAAGCAGTCAATGGAATTGCGGGTTAGTGCTCCAGGGAGTAATTTTTAAATCGTTCATATGAATTTCTCGCTTCAAAAATACAATTTCAATGTGCCTTAATTCTCGCTTAATTTCCATTGGCTTCCAGTGGCTTTTAAATTTATGGAACAATTAATTGTATATTTTATTTAGACCACGAATCGTACAAAATATTGATTTCTATTTAATTTTATAATATTAACGTAGCCTTACCAATTATATTGGGGTTGGCTTCCTGTCTCACTAGACGCAGCTGAGTACTAATGTTCAACATGGAACAACGTCTATCTGACCTTCACAATCCATTAAATGATACCCGATGGTAAGGCCAGTGTAAAGCTTGGTTTTCCTAGGAAAGCGGTGCCGTCATATAGCGGCCGTAATACAGCGGTGAATGATGTCATTAGAACGTTGTCTATGTAAACAAAATGGCGCGGTTTCCTAGAGAGCGGTAACTGACACCGTAACGTCAAAAAGCGGTGCCGCCATTTGCATGACGACCGTCTTGTCAGTGACAGATGGTTTCGTGAACGTTTCATTGATAGCGATGAAGCAGTCTGTGTTAAAACGGCCGTGGAACTTTCCACATGTCGTCACCGTAAAGACGGCTGCCTTTTTGCGTCCGTAATATTACGGCCGCTATATGACGGCACCGCTTTCCTAGGAAACCAAAGCTTTAGATTCTCGTCCTCTCTTGACTGTCGAACATGTAGAATTTATAGCCAGGACTTGCTGTCTATCGAGCTTTCCGAGACACAGAAACTGGTTTTTTCACCTAAGCTTTGATTGACCTTGGTAAACGTTGTTTAACCTTATAGATCATCCATTTCATCTGCTATTATTCAACCACAAATTCCTTTAGTAAAACTATGCAAGACTAAACACGATAAGTTGAATCTCAACTTTTTTTATTTAATTTAAAATCTTTCAAAAAGTCAAAAATATGTAAAAAAGACAAGTACAGACAAGTGACCTCGTCCCATCTAAGTTTATATCTTTACGCTAAACTACTCATATTTTCTGTAGAACTCTTGTATTATAAACCGAGCAAAATCTCCACGTCGTTGTAACAAAGTACACTGATCCCAAAATATTTTCAATCTAAAAGACACATAGCAAGTAAAGCTTGTTCTCTAACTTGGACTAACTTTAAGTTAGATTCGATCCGGGAAGTTTCCATGAAATATTAGCGAATACACTCCACTTTGTAAGGCGTAAACACACGAGACATGTTATACACAGTGGATATACTATACGCATATATGCTGCGTATACAGAGCAGTTTTGGTTGAAAGGAAAATTATTTTGACATATTTATGTTTGTGTGTTAATATGTCAAAATAGTTTATGGATATTTCGTAAAATTAAGCTTCAAGGTTTACGTTCTTATTTTGAGGCAAAATTGTTTAAGTACTTATATGACGTCGAGTTAGATGAAGGCCTAAAAATGATGGATGGACTGTGTAAGGAATGATATGAAAGAAAAAGAAGTAAATGATGCTGATACGGTCTTTGTTTAATAAGAACACAATATTGCATATTAGACTAGATATATTTCATTATACAATTTTTATATTACATTCACTTATTTCAGTTAATGACACACACCAGACACTGCTTTTCAAATATGTATATGGCTATAAAACTTTTCAAAAACTAAGCAGGTCGCACATTGCACTATATGCAACCTTATTATCTTCTCTCAATGAAGACCAATTAACTTTAAAAGTTTCTGCAGCCTTGGTCTGGCTAAAGCTTTTGTAAAGGTATCAGCAAGCTGATTCTCAGTTGCAACCTTGCATACATTTAGCTCTCCATTCGTGACCATCTCTCTTACAAAGAAGTGTCTAATCCGAATATGTTTAGTCCGTTTATGGTACTCCGGATTCTCGGCTAACTTGATTGCAGCTTCATTGTCTACTCTTAGAATAGGCACACCCTTCAATTTGGTCATGTCTCCAATGACTCTCGATAGCCAAATTGATTCTCGAGCGCCTTCACTGGCAGCTACAATCTCTGCTTCGGTGGTAGATATAGCCACACTTGTCTGGCGCCGACTCATCCATGAAATCGCACCTCCAGCATACAAGCATAATACACCAGTTGTTGAACGCCCTGTGTTCAAGTCACCACCATGATCTGCATCACTGTAACTCTCAAGGATACCCGTTTTGTAACCACTTTGGTATAATATTCCTTTTTCTGGAGCATATTGCAAGTAACGCAGTATTCTTTTAACTCGGACACAATCCTGTTCTTTAGGATTTTCGAGATTCCTTGACGCTATGCCAACTGCGTATGCGATATCTGGTCTAGTTCCTACCATTAAATAAGCCAATGCACCAACAACTTGTCTATAGTTCTTCAATAAACAGTTCATATCACATGACTTGTCTTGACCATGACATTCATCATCCTTTATTATTGGTGTCATTACCGGCCTACAATTTTCCATGCCAAACCTCTTGAGCACTTTCTTTGCGTAAGATCCCTGAGATATTTTAATTCCATCATCAGTCTTCTCTATTTCAATGCCAAGGAAATATGATACCACTTTTGTTGTCAGTTTAAACTTACTTTTCATTTGTGCTATAAACTCATTAATAAGATCCTGGCTGGTTGCAGCCACCAAACCATCATCAACATATAGCGCAACTATGAGTTTACCTCCAGATGGTGTCATTCTTATAAATAAGCAAGGATCAGAATCACTAACTGTGAATCCACTCTCTTTGAAATAATCCAAGATCCGCTTATTCCAGCATCTTGGAGCTTGTTTCAAACCGTAGAGGCTCTTTTTCAATAAACATACCCGACCAGAACTATCATCATAGCCTTCAGGCTGTTTCATGTAAATTTCCTCCTCAAGTGTACCATACAGAAATGCTGTTGACACGTCGAATTGCATCATCGACATGTTCTCATTTGCTGCCACAGCCAATACACACCTAACTGTTGCCATTTTAGCCACGGGACTAAACGTTTGATCATAATCAATCCCTTTTTTCTGTCTAAATCCCTTAATAACAAGTCGGGCTTTGTATTTGTCCACTGAACCATCAGCATTTAGTTTAACTTTGTACACCCATTTACAGGGTAAAGCCTTTCTATTCTTAGGAAGAGGCACAATGATCCAAGTCTTATTCTCATTTAAAGAATCCATCTCGCAGTCCATTGCTTGTTTCCATAGATTCCATTCAGAGCTATTAACAGCCTCTTTATAACAATTTGGTTCTTGGTAATCACAGCAAGCCATGTTTAAAACATAGTCTTTGAGTTTCTCAGGTGGACGAAGTAACGATCTATCTCTTAAGATTCTTCCACCATATTCCATAATTTCTTGTTCAGGAATTTCATCTCCAGTATGAATTTCTCCCCCTAACTCAAAACTATGTTGAGAAACATCACTCCTAGCATCATCAAATGCATCCAAATCCTCAACTGGAACAACATCTTCTCTACCAACAGAGTCTGTGTTATCAGTATCAACACTCTTGTTATTGTATCCACCGTTAACTGGATTTCCTGCACTTTCATCAAAATTTTTCATTCCATGGATCTCTGGCAAGTCAAAAGGAATTTCAATTTCAGCTTCTGTAGAAGCTTTCAATGGATTTTCCGCACCCAAAGGATTTTCATTGAAAGTTACATCCCTTGACCTCACTAGCATGTTATCCTTGCCGTTCCAAAGCCTGTATCCATCGTCATTATCATAACCAATAAGTACGCATTTTACTGCTTTCTTATGCAGCTTTTTCCTGGTCTGTTTTGGTACATGCGCATAACAAGGCGATCCAATAATCCGTAAGTGCTTAATCTGTGGCTTCTTGCCATTCCATAGCTCAAACGGCGACTTGTGTTCCACTGTAGTTGGACCTGTCCTATTCAAAATATAGACAGCAGTATTCACCAACTCAGCCCACAAAGTTTGAGGCAGTTCCTCATGTGCATGCATCATAGCTCGTGCTGATTCCACAATCGTGCGATTCTCCCGTTCACTACACCCATTTTGTTCTGGCGTGTATGGCATGACTAACCGCTGTTTTATACCCATATCTGTCAATACTTTCCGTGCTTTCTGATTGTCAAATTCACCACCATTGTCACTCAGTACTTCTTTTACTGTATGACCAGTTACCTTAGCAGATGCCAACATTTCTTTCAGCTTCTCATGTACCTCTGCCTTTTCTCGAAGAAAGTAAACAAATCTGTAGCGTGTGAATTCATCTTTGAATAATACAAAGTAACGATACCTGGATATCGACAAAGGGAATGGACCACACACATCTGTGTGAATGCGTTCTCCTGGCTTAGTGGCCTTCTCCCGTACACCAAACTTCAGTCTGTGGGATTTTCCAAAAATACAGCCTTCGCATAATTCTCCACTTTCCTTGGTTTTTATTCCGAATTCCCTCTCGATTAGACTTCTTACATGCCTTTTGTTTGGATGACCCATCCGCTCATGATACAGTTGCAGCATATCTACTTTCTGTGCCAAATTTATAGTTACTTTAGATGGTGGTACAATCTTACAGTTAAGCCTGTACAGATCTCCATACCTTTCTCTATGTCCTGTAACCATAATTTTTCCATCAATTTTCATTGAACAAGTAGCAACCCGCGACTCGAACAAGCTTCCTGGATTTCTATCTTGTGATGACAATACCGAAAACAGATTTCTATTTATCTTGGGAACGTACCAAACATCTCTCAATGTTGACTTGACAACCTTCTTGTTAACTACAGCTTCAATGCTAAGTGAACCTTGCCCAATAGCTTTAATCACATTTCCATCAGCCGTCGTTACTGTGTGCTCCACATCAAAATATTTAAAATCTTGATATAAATCTGCCCGCATTGTTACATGGTTTGTAGCACCATTATCTACATACCAGTTCTCACGATCAATGCTAGATTCAGCTGAATTCACAGTCAATAACATCATGTTAACTCCTTTATTACCGTCTGCAACTTGACGAGATACACTCCTCTTAGGACAATCTTTCTTGATATGACCAACTTCTTTACAGTTGTAGCATCTTATCTTCTTATTAGTTCCTGGAGTTACGTTATCACCCGTTTTAGTACATAGCTTCCTTGCTTTCACCGCAAGAGCGTCACAACTAGACTCATTGTCTTTACCATTGTTACCGAGCGCTTTTTCATGTGCACACAACTGACTTGTAATATTTTCAATAGTCCGATCCTTCTTTGACATTAGTAACCAGCTCGATTTGAACGAAAAATAACACTCTGGCAAAGTGTCTAAGATTTTGCAAATTAATAATATGTCTGGAAGTTCCTTAACTCCCTCTTCCTTCATTAATTCTTGCCTTAATCTATACCAGATATTTTTCAGCTTAGAAATGTGCGTTACAATATCATCAGCTTGATCTTTTCTGTAACTGAAGAACTGCAGACATAAATCATATAGACGATCCTCACTCACGCCTTCATATAATCTATGCAGCTCATCCCATACTTCTTTAGACGTTGAAAATCTTATGACCTTGTCTAATGTTTCGTCAGCAATATTGTTTGTGATTAGTAACAAAGCCGTACTGTCCAACCTGTTGTACTTCTTAAGATTCTCTTCATAAAGTCCCAAATCTGCAGCAGCTGCACCGCCAGCCCCACGTACAGATTCATTTGGTCTCTTTATATTGCCCTCTACAATGTCGAGTAGGCCGTCGATTCCTCTTAGAAGAGCAGACATGCGGTACTTCCATTGTATCCAATTCGTACCTTCAAGTTTAGCAATTTGAATCTTCGACAATTCCATCTTGGATAAAATGGCCCATAACCTGATACGGTCTTTGTTTAATAAGAACACAATATTGCATATTAGACTAGATATATTTCATTATACAATTTTTTATATTACATTCACTTATTTCAGTTAATGACACACACCAGACACTGCTTTTCAAATATGTATATGGCTATAAAACTTTTCAAAAACTAAGCAGGTCGCACATTGCACTATATGCAACCTTATTAGATGCCTTGACGCATCCCTGGCGTCTGACAGAGTAGACGTGTTGCACTGACACCAAGTAAATGGTAAAAAAGTGTAAAAAAGACAAGAAGCTGGTGATGACTTTGACGTATAGATTTATTGTCATTTAGTAATAACAACATTACAAATTGAAAGGTAAAATTCTTTAAAAAATCTGTCTATTTCCTTCTCTAAGTCTAAACCACCTTCGGACATAAAACCAACAAATTATCTTCGGGGTTTTAATACAACTCCGATAGTTGGGAACTTCCAACTGATATTACACCTCAGCCGTAGTGGAGCCGAATTGAGGACCAGTTTTGACTTCAGTTCCAGTACAGCTGAGTACTTATAAATTGTAGCTCAAAACAGTTATAGCAAAGGCTGCCGCGGTCAACATATTTATATATTTACTATGTCGAGCGGAGAAGCCCCTTCCGACAGGCTTTCTTTCATAGATTCCTTCTCAGAAAACCTAAAATCCACACAAATGTTCAATTAATTTAAGCGTATTTTTTTTTATTGTTTGATTATTTTACAGAAAGCTTACAGACTAATAACAAAGATAAAATACATTCGTGGATAGGGAAATTTGCTAATGACAACCTTCCACATATATGCTATCAAGTTACCTACATCTAATTTTCGTGGACATTTAACCAAACACAATAAATAATATACTTATCACTAAGGTTACAAACTAAGTAATGTAATAGCCTAATGGATAAGGTGTCGGACTTGTGATCAAGAAGTCGCAGGTTCGAATCCCACCCATTACACTATTACCGTGAACTCATTCCAGACACAAGCATATTTAGCTTAGCTGGAGTGGTTAACAAGATTGCTAGTAATGCCCACATTGAAAGAAATATTTAAAAAAACATAACGCAAAAATTACGTAACTTAAACGCTATAAAATATCCTGTAATTATCAGACTAACAAATCAAGTTAATGGAGAGCTTATATATTACTTTCAGATACCTGTGGAGTATCAAATTGATTTTGGTAATGTCCTCGTTTTAAGATTTATTAAGGTAATGGTGTTATATCGATTAAAAAGAATATAATTTGTAATCCCTATTGCAATAGTGGTAGTGTCACTGTCAACATCGTTGTCCACGTAAATCTGTCTAATAAAATATAAATAATACGTATTTTGGAAAAGTAATTCGTTGGAAAGACAATTATAGTAACTAAGTAGTACGTCGAAGTGAAGTTTTGGTGAAAAGTGAATATCTGCTACTGATATAAAGCGAAAACACTATCGAAAACAACAACCTGTTTCTGGATAGCTAAGGCAAACAGTGGTGGAAAAAATACAGTCAAGCTTTACCGAAAGGACTTCTCATGGCACCACGCATATTACATAATTGTTTAAGGAAAGGTTAGTCAATAATAGGAAATAAAACTCACAATATAACCTCAAAAAAATAACGGAACGTAAAAACAGCGCCATCTAACCACAACATTCATAATTAAATCAGTTGATACCGCTACTTACTACCAGAGGGCTATACTGGTTACTACAGGACACATCGTAACCTCAGTACGAAGCGCCATCTAGCGACGAATAGCGGTACAAACGACCAGAAAAAGCCAATTAATACTATTAAAAATGGAAGAAGTTATGGCTGCACTTCGCAAGATCCAAAAAGATCTTGATGAACAAAAAAAGGCTATAACAGAGAGCGCTGGAAATATCTCAGAAAAAGTAACAGAAAATGTAAACAAAATATTAGATGACAAATTTAGAAGCTGGGAAGAGAATCAAGAAAAGCTCAAAGTAAGAGTGGAAAACCAAGAACAAAGGCTAAATATCGTCGGCTTAGAGTGTAAACCTGCCAAATCCATCTTTTGACTTTATGACGTTATTCATACCATTCGAAAGTGTGAAAAGAAATACGTAATCTAGAAAAACAGCCACAGTCTGTTTTCCTTTAAAATTGACAAAAACGGCGTGTGAGTAAAACTGTCAAATCCATAACCTCAAAAGTTTCCTGCTAACTCCGTGTAAGCCGCCATTTTGTACCGAGATTCCGATGCCGGCAAATGTGCTCGTACAAATAATTGATGTTTTCTGTGATAACAGTGTAAATAAAGGTTGAAAGTTAAAGTACTGAAAGGTATGTGTTTATACTGTTATCTTATTATTTGTTTGTAATGATAAATTAAGCAATATTTATTGTAAAACTTCAGATAACCCATAGCCCAAATACGTGGGATTTAGCAGTTTTTCCTTACAATCAATCTTACATTTATTGTACTTAGCAGGTATTATGTAGCATCATAAATTAACTTTTAAGTATGTTTTAATTAATATCTTGCTTAATAAGCTTTCTGTTAATGGGTTATAGTCAAGTATTTAATGTATTTATTCAAGTTTCAAAATCTAATTGACAAATTAAGAACTATACATTTAGATTGGGACGTAATTTTAGAGTTTAAACGTATAGTATAATTTTAATTTTATTTCGCCTTATTTCCTACAATTATTGTTATCAGAATGCATTAATTAATTCTTTTAAGTCTGCAGAACACAGTTTTTGAATACGCTTGGGATTGGTAGATGGACTGTTTTAAATTGGAAAAATAAAAAAGGGGAGCTTTTAAAAAGAATGACAAGGATTTTGACTCCAAACAAACAAAAAAATCTTCTTAGCCTTTCGAATCAGAACTTAAGGAGCTGAAAAAGTTTTTAAAATCACAGCCAGCGATGGAATCGCACTGCTGTCGTGCTAGTACACAAAAGAAGTACTTGTTGCCAGAGTGGTGTTCAAAGCGATCCCTTTATGATTTTTATGTCAATGATTGGTTTAAAACACGTAATGTAGTTGCTTTATCCATCTGCAAATTTCATGAGGAATTTGACAATCTTAATCTCGGATTGTTTCACTCTAAAAAAGACCAGTGCGAAATATGTGCTCTCCATAAAATCGGAAATAAATCCCAAGAAGAATATTCAGAACATCTAAAGAATAAAGAAGAAGCTAGATCTGAGAAGGAGAAAGACATACGTGAAGAAAATCTTGTTTTTACTGTAGACTTGAAGGCGGTTCTAATGGCCCCTAAATCAAATATTAGTAGCTTGTACTATAGAACAAAGCTCCAAATACACAATCTTGCCTTTTTTTTAATTTAAACAACAAAGAAGCCTATTGTTATCTATGGAACGAAACTGAAGGAGGCTTGAATTCTGAAGAGTTAGCAAGTATTTGGGTAAGCTTAATAGAAAAAAAGATTCTATAAAATGAGTCAGAAAATCCAAATAAAATATTTTTATAGCGATGGTTGTACCTATCAAAATAGAAACTATGTGATGTCTAATGCATTATTATGCACGGCTATGAACAACAACATCATCAAAGATCAAAAATTTCTAGAAGTTGGGCATACACAGATGGAATCTGACAGTATTCATTCTTCTGTTACACACCCCAGACCTTACGACGTAACTTACTTAAACCATAGCTTTTTCAAAAGCTTTAATGACGTTCGGTTTTTCAAAAGCATTCGTCCTGGACGCGGTAAAGGTGACCCCAAAGTATCTGACATTAAAGCTCTTCGGTATAATCCAGATGGTGATATATTCTTCAAATTAAGATTCACAGAAGATTGGACCATACTACCGCAAAGAAAATCACCGGCAGTTACTGCCTTTTGATTCTCTCCGAAATCAGCACCTTACTAGGAGGAAAATAACGAAAAGAAAATTTGATGATCTGCAATATCTGAAAGATACCTTACCTGCAGACCACCGTAATTATTACGACAATTTACCTCATGAGTACCTAGAGAACTAAAGTTGAGACTGATTTGAACATTGAGACTGAGTAATATTTGCCTACGTTATATAAATTATACCAGTTAGTTAAAAGAATACTTAATTATAAGAATAAAGGTTTTATTTAGTTTACGCTTAAAAGAAAATAAAAAAATATGTTTCTAGATTTTATAAGGACAGAATCTAATTTTTTTATCATGTTTTCAAGTAAAAATATTATAATTTAAAGATTGTGACTGAAAGTTTCAAAACTTTAATTGTAGTATAAAACCGTATAAGTTCGTTTGATCTTGAAGGAAAATTATGTTTCTAAATTAAGGACATAAAGACGGAACTTAATTTTTGTTAATTTTTTGAGTTTTTCTTTTGTTTTTTGAATGCTATTAATACTTTTATACATTTTTTTTTGGTTTATGAAAACCTGTTAAGTTGTTTTTTTAAATAAATATCTGATTACGAAAACCTGCTAAGTCACAAAAGTGGTGTTAATTAAATAAATGCTGATGTAAATTATCTTTTTTATTATTTCAAATTGTATGGTACACAAATACAAGTTTAAAAATATAAAATCTTTTCATAAATTGTATTCATATTTTTTTAGGAATGTTTTTTGTCTCTCCTGAAAATTTACCTAATATGGAGTTAGCAGGTTTACACTCTAAGCCGACGATATGTTGGAAAAACATGCAAGACAAAGAAATATTGTTTTCTTCGGAATTGAAGAAATGGAAAAATGTTATTTTGATCTGGAGAAAAATATAATAACATTTATCAACAAATATTTCTCATTAAAACTAAATTGCAGTGACATACAAGAAGCTAGAAGAATAGGTAGAAAGTCTGAAAAACCACGACCAATAATCGTAACACTTACCACCCTAGGCAGTAAAATCAAGATAATGAAACAGAAAGAGACTTTAAACGACACTACTTACTATATAAAACAAGATTATCCTCAGCACGTATTAGAAAAAAGAAAGATGCTCCAAGAGCAAATAAAAATTGAGAGAGAAAACGGAAATAATGCAGTCATTAAATACGACAAAATTATCATTTTGAAAGATAAATCAAGACCTGAATGGACAGACCACAGAAAAAGAAATCTTTCTATTTCACCACAGCACAACACAAATAATGAGAATAGAAACCCAGGTAGTTATCGAGCAGCTAAGAAAAATAAAACCTTAACACGCACCACGCCTCAGAGGTCTTCCAGCTTTTCAGAAGGGATGATTAAACCGGGGATACTCAACTACCTAGTTAACAAAAATGGAAAAAATCAACACGAAGAAAATAACACCAATATCATATAGCAACCAACAGCACCTCTCCCAAAATATAGGAAATACGAAAAAAAATCAAAAAGCACTGAAACATATCTTGCAAGCCGGCTGGTCACCGAGGAAGATTACGACCACAACCTTCCGAAGATTACGCACTCAAAAACCACGGAACGAAATCAGCTCTACATATGCACCTACAACGTTAGAACTCTATCATCACACGAAAGGTTAATTGAACTCACTGAAGCTCTATCAAATATTAAATATGATGTCATTGGAATATCTGAAATGCGACGCCTTGGCAACAATATAGAAGAATACGATGATTTTATTCTGTGTCACACAGGGGAAACACCAGGCTTGTATGGGGTTGGCTTTATCATAAAAAAATACCTTAAACAATATCTGGCAAGTTATATCGGCATATCTGAACGAGTAGCACTATTGCACCTGGACCTACCCTGTAAGAAACTTACTATAATTCAAGTATACGCCCCTACAGAGTCAGCGAAGGAAGAGGAGGTCACTGTCTTTTATGAAAACATTTACAAGGCTATAGATATATCATATAATAATTACATTATAATGGGAGACTTTAACGCCAAAATAGGTCAACCACAGCAAGATGAGTATTTGGTAATGAAACAAAACGGCTACGGAGAGAGAAACGCCAGAGGTCAAATACTTATAGATTTTGCCTTAGAGAACAAATTAGCGATTATTAATACTTTTTACAAGAAGAACCTGAAAAAAAGATGGACGTGGCGATCCCCGAATGGCAAATTCAAAAACGAAATCGATTTCATACTGACCAACCGACCACAAATGACTCAAAATATTGAAACCTTAAGTATCAACTGCCCATCAGATCACAGGCCACTTAGAACGGTAATAAAACTCACGAAGCCCATAAAAAGTAGAGCAAGTTATAATAATAATAGCAAATATAGCTCACTCAAAACTGAAGAAGAAATATCATTATACATGCAGTCGCTGAAAAATTATGTACCTGCTCTACTAGAAACAAACTTGGAAGACACAGTACAAAAATATTATGATAAACTGATAAAGTCCATCCAAATTAGCTTGCACAGAGCACGAAATACAAAACTACCAACGGAGAAGCGCAATGTACTAGCAGAACGCACAAGAAACCTCATAAAAAGAAGACAACAATTACAAAGAACTAGTAATAAAACTCGTGCCATGAAAAATGAACTAAAGGCTCTATACAAACTAATAAGTAAATATATAAAAACCGACTATAAGAACCACAGAACCAAACTCATTACACAATATCTGGAACTGAAAGGAAGCCTGAAAAAAGGATACAAAGAATTAAAATATAAAAAATCATGGATTGAGGGATTAAAAACCGAGGGTAAAACAGCATATAAGCGTACCGATATTATAAATATTGCCACTGAGTTCTATAAAAAACTATACGGCGGCGCAAATAATTCTAACATAGCATATCATGACGATACGACACACATACCGCCACAATGCTACATAGATCCAATTGAGTGTAGTGAAATAATAGAGATCATAAAAAAGCTCAAACCTGACAAAAGCCCAGGATCGGATAAAATTACTAACGATGCCTTAAAGACAGCACACGCCGTACTAGCCGCTCCGTTAGCGAAATTATTTAACAAAATTATAGAAACGTACGAAACACCTTTTCAGTGGTCGGAATCCAACATCACTTTGATTTACAAGAAAGGAGATCCTAAGGATATAGCTAACTACAGACCCATAAGCCTACTGCCTACAGTATATAAACTTTTCGCTTCGATCATAAATCAAAGAATAAGCACGACACTAGAACAAAAGCAACCTATTGAACAAGCGGGGTTTAGAAAGGGCTTTTCAACTGTTGATCATATTCATACTTTAGAGTTAACAATAGAGATACCAAGAATATCAAAGACCCTTATATCTCGCTTTTATTGACTATCAAAAAGCGTTTGACACGGTTTCACACGAAAGCATATGGAGAACTCTGAAAGATCAAAATATAGAAGAATATATTATGATACTAAAAAATATATATAGCAAATGCGCTGGTAGAGTGAGGCTGGAAACTATTGGACCGAGCTTTCCTATCGAGAGAGGTGTGAGGCAAGGCGACCCTCTGTCACCCAGAATATTTATTACCATACTAGAATCAATAATACAAGAACTAGACTGGACAAACAAAGGATTATACATTAAAGGAAAGTATCTAAGTCACCTCAGATTTGCAGACGACCTGGTTTTGTCATCTGAAACAAGCTCTCAACTACAACATATGATAGAAGCTCTACACAGACACAGCAGGCAAGTTGGTCTTGAAATGAACATTGAGAAAACAAGAACTATGACTAATCACATAAAAACTAACATAATAATAGACAGTGGGAAACTAGAATATGTTGAAAAATACATTTATTTAGGCAAGCAAATAGGATTTAATAGTGACAGCAACGAGCTTGAAGTAGAGAGGAGAGTCAAAAATACATGGTCTAAATACTGGAGTTTTAAAAAAATATTTAAAAGTAATATGCCCACAAGATTAAAAAAGAAAGTTATGGACTCGTGCCTCATTCCATGTCTTACATATGCGTGCCAAACCTGGAAGTTTACTACAAAAATCAAACATAAAATAACCACTTGCCAAAGAGGTATGGAACGCAGCATGATGAACATTAAAAAGATACAAAAAATAAGGCACACAGACATAAGAGCAAAAACAAAAACAACTGATGCTCTTAACCATGCAAGAAAACTTAAATGGAAATGGGCGGGACATGTAGCGCGACTCAAAGATCAGAGATGGACAAGAACCGTAACGTTATGGCATGGACCTATGGGCAAACGTCATAAAGGTAGACCCCATGCGCGCTGGGAGGATGACATCAAGAAAATAGCTGGACCACAATGGCAACAAATAGCACAGGACCGAAAAATGTGGCAATCTTTGGAAGAGGCCTTCACCTGAGAGGGGTTCCTAATATAATACAATCAATAATATTTCAGTGTAATTGTAAACTTAATTTTAGGAAATAAAAGGCTTTTTATTTTATTTTATTTTATTATTTATTTATATTGCAATGAGACAAACTGCTACGCCGTAGCGCTTTGCTACAGCGTAGCCGGTCTACACGTTACGCTCAAATGGCCACGATTAGAATCATACCATTGATGATTTAAAGCCCGTGGAGCTCGTAGCTAACTAATTACAGCCACAAGGATGATCTTTAAGGTTAAGCAACACTTTCCTGGGTCGGTCACCCACCTCGTGCCAGTTGTACATCTTTGACAGTCGTTACACTAATAAATCTGATACCAGACCTGCCGAGTGGTATCGTGACACTACTGAATTGTAGAGGTTAGATAGGTAGTCGCTACATGAACTTGTATTCAGTTGCATCTGGTAGTATTGAAAGCTAACCTCGATTGGGATAGTTGGGAAAAGGATGAGCAGATGATAGTGATCAAAAGCCCGGTTTCAACCAACATATACAACGTGTAACGGAAACCCCATATCTATCCAAACGGGCTGAAGACAACATCTGGTATGGAGTCTTTATGCAAAGTTTCAGCACAAAATAACTGACTCAAAGAATTGATACCAAATCATTGGTTTCATATATTTCTTGAATACCAATCATAACAAACGTGTCACAGCACTACGAGGGTCAATAACTTTCCACGTCACTTGCCAATAACACGATAATTCTTTTCGTTCTTCTTAATTTGAAAAATTCGGTCTCTGGTATCAGTGTATTGGAATTTGTAATAAGTTCTACACACATAGACTTAGGATTACAACACCCTTGCCATATCGTTTGTTATCATCCAAAGAAGCCATGCACTTGGTATGTATATACCCTTTAAATTACACGTTGTATAAAAATGTAAGGCTAGCTTGTCTATAAATTCGCATCGATATAAAGATGTTCATGTTTTACACATCTCTTTTATAGCATAGTTTTTGTATCCGCCCGTTATATGACCTGTTTGGCACATATGAAGTTAAGACCTTTGGGAAATCTCCGTCAGATATTGTTTTGAAATGGCTCATTTTAAAGTTTGCGAGCCCGCGGGGCGGTATTAGTGTCGTGTTACGGAGATGAGATGTGTAGTAAGTTATGTGTTTTACTGCTATGTACCGTGTAGCTGATTTTGTTGTTCAACACTGTTGCGCGGATTGGTTGAACAAGGTTTTGGTGCAGTAAGAGCTGACTTATTTTATCAGGGCATCTATAGAAGCTTAAGAACGTCAATTGCACATTATAAAGTACAAATATGTGTACAAACACAAATTCGAAGGCTTCCGTTATATTTTAATTAGATTTAGTTAGATTTCATACGTGTCGCTGTTAGTTTAGGGTGTTGTGAATATCTGTGTCTGTTACATCACATCTGATGACATGACACTGCGACACAACACCGAGCGCTAGTGCGCATTAAAGCGACGATTTACTGGCAGTATGATTTGAGACTCGGTCGGGATCGCACAGCCGTGCTACGCGTTCGATGGAGTGTCTGAATTGTGCTACCTATATTGTTATCTTATTATAACTGTAATTTAATCGTAATTATTTAAAAGGAAAGTTTAGCCTGATTGTGCTATAATAACTAGTGCTTCTATTTCCTTCGCCTGACAATCCACGCCTATAAAGTGCAACTTCAGAATTGAGATCATGGATCCAATTAATATCGCTAATGAGGACCTAGTCCCTTCAACTTAATGAATTACACAACAACATGTTTTCCTATCAACCATCACTATAGTATATTGTACAGACTCCAACAGACAATTTTGAATACAGCCCCAGTCAAACCAAAACGCGGTTTTTTACAGTAAATAAAAACAATGAAACTAAAGACTAAAATAAAACATCTTTTAAAAACACCACGCGAACAGTGATAAACTAAAATAATTTATTGCTGGCAGCCATCACCAATTCCATTTTATCCCGACAGAAAATAAAAACTCGTAGAATCTCATAGTCTATGATACGAAAGCTCCTCACTAAAACATTTAGATTCATGTTAGAGGGTTGATATTTATGTCCTGTGTTTGCACAGATTAAATAAACAAACTATTGTATCCCAAGTGAAAAACGTTCGTCCTTTCGAGGAGATTAACAACGTACGGATAAATACCTAAAACGTACTCAAAAACTTTGTACAACACAACGTTTGAACAGGACGATATTTCAGCCAGATTTCACAAACACAGCTTTACACGTCAAATATTTTCGTTGTTTTAATGTAAAATTATACTTTTGATCCGTAGAGGATTATGACGAGTCGTGAAAAAACACCATTTGTATTTAATTTTTGGTAAGCCTTTACGGTAGTTTAAATCTATTATTCATATTTATGCTTAGTATATTAGTTGCTAGCGTAAGTTTCTCTATCAGTCAATATGTTATCCTTTCACACTGTACTACGGACATAGTTGTAAACGCTGGGAAGGACAAAGGATAGTTTTGACCTATTTCCGGGTGGGAAAATCATCGAATGACTTCTCCCGCTCTGAGTGGAGCGAAAGGGAGTGTCAGACTTCTACTGACTAAAAAACCACAGCTAAAAACCCACCCTGTTCCTTCAGCTACCCTTAACTTACGGCGGAGCCGCGGATAGAAAGTTAGTACATAATACAATGAGAACAAGTCTAGTTATGAGCCAGTTATGTAGGAAACCAATTTGTGTATGCAACATATAATAAATAAGTAGAAAAATATGCAAAACAATTATTTGGCATCTAAAGGAAATAGACAGTAAACACAGAAAAGTACAGCTACCTAATTCAATAGTAAGACAAAATGAAACATACGAAAACTGCAAAATATGTACTTAAAAAAAGAAGAGTTTTCAGGTCTTTAGTGCAAGTATCAAACTACCTACGCACTTAAAATAGATTTAAGCACGGAATTCCTGTACAAAATAAACATTTGTTTGGCCTAGAGATAGTTGTTCCGGGCCGGGGTTTGTGTGTGTGAGTTAAAATGTTTGTAAAATCACCCACAATACAGGAAAAATCCCAGCGGGGCTCCACATGTTTAAGGTCATGTAAGTACATTACGACCTTAAAACACGTGGAGCCTAGAGAGATTAGATGTTTAGTTATACTATAACGCCTTTGTTTAATCTTTACAGCTGTTAAAAGGTAAAAAAGTATAAAAAAAAGGTTAAGCCGTCACCCCGTGAGCATTCTCATTCACAGGGTTCCAGCAAACCCTTCCAAGCAATCTGCCAGCTCCGCACCGTCATAGATACAACACAGAGTGATACAAACTGACTTTTACGTAGGTTTGTAATTACCACTCAGAGCCTCCACAAGAACGACTTACACAAAACCGTATCCTACGTAAAAACTCAATGAACGCCGAAAATGGGCAATTCATTGGCCGACATTATTGAATTATGATTAATAGTCCGGAAGTAACCCGAGGATACATCACGGGCGGGGTTGGCCCGCTTCCAACTGCGCGAATAATGCTCGGCCGACTGAAATATGCTTCTGAAGACACAATAATGCTAGCTTAATCATGTCCATACGTCTTCTAACCAACGCAACGGCTCGGAAATATCACAGTCGCCTTGTGATCTAGTTATGTAAATACTGGTCTCGTGAACACGGTTTGTTGTGCATTTTATGTGACAAGTGACAGCCCTGTTATTTGGGCCGTTTGCTCGCTGAAGTTACGATGATTAGGTTGTATCACGTAAAATTACGAGCGTGTGTCTCATCGCCGCACCGACACAGCCGTGTATGTTCGTAACGCGCTTAATTTACAAAAACATTGGAGAGCAAAGAGCTTGCATCGAGCTTTTAAATTGATAAAATTAAACTCAGCTACATCCCAAGTAACACAGACGTGCTGAATAAAGATTGAGTAAGAGCAATCATCTAGAGCATATGCTGAATACTAAGCTGAATAACGTCTGAGTACCGTCTATTCAGCAGTTATTCAAGCAAAAAGGGCCCCAATTTTGAATGCTTAACTCTGAATAACAGCTGAGCAACATCTGAGTAGAAGCTTAATAACGTTTCAATTAGCTTAATAACTTTTGAATAACAATTCACATTGTTTTTATTAAGCTCTTACAACTGAGTTATTCAGCTTAGTCGAATTGGTTATTGTATTCAGAATTTATTGAGCATTTAAATTATTGTTTACATTTTTGCAAACAATATTCATACATATTGTCAAAAAAAATGGAAAGAATATTATAATGTCGATGTCGAATGGTGTTGATTTAACATGGCCGGTAAAATTATAAAATCGGTAAGTAAATTTTAATTTATAAGTTAGAGGTCTGCTACATACTTTGAGGAGTGGCTAGACTTTGAGGAGTGGCTAGATCGGCGTCACGGCATCCTGACCTACCGCATGACGCAGGTCCTCACCGGACACGGAAGTTTCGGGAGATACCTGTGTCTGATGAGGAAGGAAGAAACGCCTGGGTGTCACCACTGCGAGGATCGTCCTGAGGACACAGTAGAGCATACGGTGCAAGACTGCCCCGCTTGGGCAGAGCACCGACGTGTCCTCACGACGGCGATAGGCGGAGACCTCTCGCACCCGGCATTGGTCGAGGCCATGCTGCGGGTCGAGACGGAGTGGGAAGCGGTCGCCTCCTTCTGCGAAGCAGTCATGCTATCGAAGGAGGAGGCGGGCCGCGTGAGAGAGAGGATAGCGTCCTCCCTCCAGCCCAGCCGCAGTGGTAGACACCCACGGCGTCGGACGTCGGCCGACGATCTCCGGCTACCGTAGGCGCGGGCATGCGGACAGCGAGTATAGGGCAACTCGCTGTCCGACCATGGACCATGCCCAGGTCGACGGCGTGTTGTGTTCCACGCGCGCCTTAAAGAGCGTCAGCAAGATGACGAGGCACAGTACAGGGGGGCCTGTAGAGGGCCGAAGCCTGCCGGGGTCGTGGGACTTATCTCATTACCGTGACCCCGGAACGTAAAGGGCTATTGAAGAAATACCGTGGATTTTAGTCAGTACAAGTCTGACAGTCCCTCCGGCCCTGCCCAGGGTGGGAGGACTCATCTGATGATTTTACCACGAAAAATAAAAAAAGAGGTCTGCTACATGTTAATTGTTAGTGCGCAAGTAATTTTGTCGTGAATAGTATGTGTTTTGTTTTTAGTATTTATTACGCGCCGCGTGAAAAATCAAGATAACTGATAGTAAATAGTATTTTTATACGTACAAACTAGGTCTAACAAAAGTACTTGCGACGAAATAGCTAATACTAGCGATTTTAAACCAACAAAGTAACATGAATCGAGTTGAAAATGTTGTAGTTGTAAGATTAAGCATTTTGGTGATCTCTTAAATTCCTTGTAAGTATAAATTACAAAGATTTTTAATAGCGATCGAAGTTTTGCTTTATAATGCTGAATAAAAGTGCACACTCATGTCTTGTTACTGAGCTATAACTTGTAAAAGAGTAGTCTCATTGCACTAACTTCTGAATAACAATTAGATAGTTGGCCACATTTCTACATTACTCAGATTTTTAGGGTTCTCTAACGAACGCGTCGGGCCTTCGTTGTCCACTTACGTAGGTACTAATGCTGTAACAAAATAATCATGTCATGTGATGATGTGACTCATGTGACCGAAACTCGGCTTGTAAATAAAAAAATCTATGAACTGATAGTAACTGAATCATACGATATAGGTATCAAATTGTTCGTAAAAATTTTCAATGTTAGGTACGGAAAGGCGCACTGGCGCGGGATTGGTGGCGGTGGTGGTGTGAGTGGACAAATGGAATAAACGGCCCGCGCCGTCTCACTTTCACTCCTGCGCCCAGTCTAACTCCGCGCTCGCCCCCGCCTTCACTCTCGCACCCGCGTGCTCGCTACCACTTCACAGTCGTACGTCGTACCGACTCGACCGACTGCCGATTTTAAATCAGTCAGTCGGTCGCGTTGGTTGCGAGCTTTCGGTGACATTCGCTCACGCGTCATGCGAGGCCCTACCAAACGGTAAACAATAAAACTAACGACGCAATAGGCTAAACTTTGCAGTATGTGTTCCGTTTTTTATCGATGAAATTTATTATGTTGAACTGACATTAGAATATCTACGTATCATTGCATCGTAACGATAATTTACATTCATTTCGTTTCAGGGAAATGTCTTTTAAAATAGTTTCAACACGTCGCGTGGTAAGGGTCGCACAGAATTGTGTACTGTACCGTCCTTATGGGAGAACAAAGGACAACTTCGATGGCCAAGATATAATGCGGATTTACTAACTAAAGACAGCAGGGTCCAACCTCGGGCAGATTGACGGCTTACAATGAGTTGTACTCTAAAAAGAAAAAACTATAAAACTTATGAAGAAGCTGAAGAAGAATTATCGAAAATGCTAAACTTAACGGATACTGACACTGATCTTGATCAGATTGAACCTTCATTTTGTAACTGTGATTTGTAGCTGTTGATAAACAATTTTGTAGGTGAAATAAACTATTAAACTTTTTGACTTACATTATTTATTTTTAATTAAACTTCGAACTTAACCTATATACCTATACAGTGTGCAATTAAGATACGAAATACAACTCATTCCTCAATCTTGAATTTTACATCTTGAGGAGATAGGCATATTGAAGCGCGTGTTTCAGTTGGCATTTTAGATTTAAATATGTTAAAGTAACTTGATTTTACTGGCTGATCAAAAACTTCAGTCAAACCTGAAACTTTGAAAACGTATAAAAATATATTGTCATTTTCTTTAAGTATTTTCTCAATTTCCATAATATCATTCTGGTATATACCAGTCAGAAAATTTGATAGGCTTTGCTATTTGATTTTCTTGGGGTACGGAACCCTCTTCATTGCACGCAACCACGCATGCTGGCTGGGACCGGGTTAACTTTTGTTTAAACTATTTTCATTAATCCTTTGATGACCAGAAACACTTGGACAGTTACTACTGATATTTAAATATTCTTGTTAAATTTTTCTTTTGATATAACCGGTTGTCTTATGTTTTAGCCACGACTTTCGATCCATAATGCAAACAACGGAAAAAATAATACCAACGTTCAAATGACCTACGTACAATAATATTTTAATAAAGCTGGTATTAAGCTATGGGCGCTATAACAATACAAATGTGGTCTTTAATTTGAATAAGTTAGTTTTAAATTCTCTATTAAACTGAAAAAAGCTTAATAAAAACGTAAATAATATTGTTTATTCAGCAGCTGAATAATTAGTAAGACATATAATCTTATCCAGTTTAAAGATAAAATAAAAACAATTATTCAGTATTAAGCTGTATAATAGAACTAGTATTTGCGTGTTGCGCGAGGTGCAAGCACCTCGCGTGCTTGTGAAAAAAAACAAAAAAAAAAAAGTGGTGGGTGGTGATGGGGGAGATGGGGGGGGGTTAGTATTTGCGTGTTGCGCGAGGTGCAAGCACCTCGCGTGCTTGTGAAAAAAAAAAGGGGGGGGGGGGTTTAGTATTTGCGTGTTGCGCGAGGTGCAAGCACCTCGCGTGCTTGTGAAAAAAAAAAGGGGGGCGTGATGGGGGGGTTTAGTATTTGCGTGTTGCGCGAGGTGCAAGCACCTCGCGTGCTTGTGAAAAAAAAAAAAGGGAGGGGGGAAATGGGGGGGGGGGGGTTGCACAATTATTTCGACTAAAGCATTGCCCCTCTAAATGAATCTGAAAAAAAAAATGTTCCAAGTCTCTTAGATTCCGAGATCCTCCTAAAGGGGGGGAGAAGGGGGGCGGGGGGGGGACTTTGAAAAATGGTTTTTACTTTACCGAGCCTCCTCTATACGAATCCGTAAAAAACAAAAAATACGGGTCTCGTAGTTTCCGAGATACGATAGGGAGGGGGGAGAAGGGGGGTGAAAAGGGGAGGTTTGGCACTTTTCCCGTAGGTTTGAGAGTTACTTGTTTACGAATCTGTCAAAATATACCCACCTCCCCATCCACCATCTGGGAGAACAATTATGTCAATGAGTGAGTGAGTGAGTCAGTCAGTCAGTCAGTCAGTGGTAATCTAGCTTTATCTAGTTAAGCTGTATAATAGAATATTTAACGATATTATTCAGAAGGTGATACTTTATTCAGAAAATAGCTGTTTCAATTCTACTAGCTTAGTACTGGTTTAATAAGAGCAATACAGATTATGGTTATTCAGATAAATGCTGCCGGCGGGGCTGTTTTTCAGCTTTAAGCCACATGGAATGCGTAATGCTAAATAACGTCTGTATAATAATGTTACGGTGACAGGTTATTAAGCCTAAAGAAGGGAAGGACAGAAATACAGAATTTATTAAGCATTCAGAATTTTAAGGGTCCGAACTCAACCTAATCCAGCATTTGGCTATTCCCAAAGCTCTTATACAAACTATATTCATCTTTGAACTGTAAAATGTTCTAAATGTGTACTGTTATCTTGCTTGTGTGTTACTTGGGATATGAAAGACCACATTCTGAGAAAAAGTATATCGATCTCCAAGCCATCGACTATCTCCATACCAATTATCACATTGAACTGTTGCTCCGTTTTAACGTAAAAGGAAGACAAACAAACAAAACACTTTCGCATAAAACCATTATTGTATTTATAACATTTCTTTAAAAATCTTACAACAGCATAATTTAAGCATTACTAACATTATATGGACAATAATGCACCTATCAATGTAGACATGCAAACTTTATGACAGAACCTTCATGTTTCCTTTTACCACATTATCTACCAACATTGAAACAACACGAAAATAAATAAACTAAACGACTGCACAACTTGCGCAGAGTAAACAACAATTAATGGCAAATATGTAGATTGAAATACATTCGACAACAAAATAGTTATTCAATATTGTAATAGTACACTGTCGAACATGTCAGTATCTAGTAATTTGGGGAACAATTTAAATGTTTGTCGTCCCTGATTCACAAAAAGCACGACGACGTGATCTGAATGCGACGATCGGGGAATCGCAACATTTTTGCAAACCAATCTCTGTTTTAATGGAAACAACGAAGATATTTGATTCAGACTTCTGTTACATATGAACCAAAATCTCTACTGTAATTGAATAAGTAATTGGATTTAAAAATGTACCTTTCGGAAATGCAAGGAAGGATCTTTCGACAACTCTGTCGATGTTTAATTACGAGCCTTTCTGTTGTTTCTCAGGAAGACAATTAATATTTCCTGGACGAAAGAATAAAGAGTATACTTATCATGAGTACTTTTACATGAGTAGGTATTGTAATGTTTATTTCTGAATTGAAACTTTGTACTGAAACAACAAGATATACTGTAAAACGTGAGTGCCTACTATAGTATTATGCATTTATTAGCAGAGAGCAAAACCGCGAAAAAACAAAGAAAAAATAAATCTTAATCTAAGTACTCTCTAAATTGAACAACCCACACAAACCTAATCAAAGACGTTAGAAAACTAGACCAATTAAGGCGCTTGTGTCTCAAGCGGGAAATAAGGCAAGATTGCATTAAAATCTCTAACTTATTACTTGAGGCTGGCTGGCTCATTACCTGTAGAACAATCGAATTAACAGGCATGCCACACACGTCCAATCTGAGACTCAAAGCGTTAAGCGGGGAACAAACGTGCGACTCAGAGTCAAAACCACGCCGTTCCGGGAATTAAGGCGTAGCTACAACTACGGCAGAGGTACGCTAGGGTGAAATTGAGCGCCGAAACGTACAATTAGAACTGGCACAATTTTAATTTGAACGTGTGTTCTGTTCAATTAAAGAGATTAGGTATCGAATGGGATAGAATTTTAAGAAAATTCTGGATTCATTTGTTGCTAAAAATATGTAAGCTTACTACTTTTAAGTAAGTAGATATTTTCTTATTGCACTAGAATAATCCTATCAATGATCAGTCTATTTTTCCATGCTTTTTACCAATTGCTAGTCAGTTAAAAATGTCTTGCTCTCTTTTTCTACAAAATTTTAAAGTTTTTGAAACAAAAGAATATACTGAAAATCCAATGATATCTAGTGAAAGCTTAGCTTTAAATCAAGATTAATGACTCTGTGTCTCCTGCCATTACTGGGTGTCAAGCCAACTTAGAGACTGCAGCCGACTCCAGCCACACATCATCTGGATTCGATTAAAATCTAATCCACTAAGCGTTATTAGAAACTGAGATGAAATAAGATTATAAAAGAAAGGACACTTGCCATTACTACTCTTTAAAGACTTTTGAAATTGTGTCTTTAAATTATTTATTTTATCCAATACACATTACACAATAAATTTAAAAAATGTTTTGCCATACACGAAAGCCTCTTAGGACTTATCTGTGTGCTGGCGAGTCGTAATTTGTTAGTTAATTTACTATACAGTGAAAAGGAAAATTAGGAGTACTAAATACAATTAACTATTTTATATGTAAAAACGTTTGTATCTGTACTTACAACTTTTCGTATTTGATAGGTATAGCGTTTGCAATTCTTCTGGGAGTTTGTTAATATAGTAAGGTACTACATAATACCTCTATAGTCTCTATTGGAGCAGGGAGTAATTCGGTACCGGGACCGCGGTACCGAATGCCACCTTGAATTTAATTAATATTTTTGTGGGCGTCATTTGGGACCGATGCGGTGCCGTGGTCCCAAACGACCCTTGGAAATAATGAATTATTATGAGTGGTACGTTGAGACCACACACTTAGACCCTTTCTTTATTTACGATATAGGAAAGTACAGTCAAAGAAAAAATCAGTTTTGGTAAAATCTTTTAGTTTTTAACACGCTTTTATTAGGTCGACCTGTATGTAACTAACTATGTAATGAAATCTAAGGTAACTAATTTAACCATCTTCCAAGGGTCGTAGCGTAATGAAAATTGGCAGCTGTATGTAGTTCTGATGACAATACAATAATATGGTACTGTCGAACTGATCTGATGATGGAGCCGGAAGATATGAACTGGAACTTCATGATGGAATATCGTATCATAGCTGATTTGGATTTCTTAGAAAAGTCTTGTAATGAACTTTGACCATGATTAGGTTTCAACGTCTGATGATGAAGCCGGAAGATAGGCACTGGTATTTCATGATGGAATATCGTATAATAGTCGTGTTTGCACTTGTGAGAAAGGCCACGTAATGGACTTTGAACACGATAAGGTTTCAAGGTTATAACAAACCTAAAGATTTTTTTTGTTTTTACGTGCATTTATAAAAGCGTGTTTTTCTAGTGTTATTTTAAACTATTAATTTATTTATTTGAGAAATCACAGTATTAAATTATAAAGAATCCTTAACCTTAACAAAATATTTGTGACTTTTGGGAATACTTTCATTGTGCGTACGGCTAAGGAGTGGAATTCCCTACCTCGATGAATGGACCAAAATTGAGGGTGGGAGTTAATGTTATACCAAGAAGCTTAATACGATCGGTTATCGGCACGGTTATGCCACGGGAAGAAGAAGAGTAGCCCATTGGAATTGGTTCCTTTTTACGTAAAAGAGACACAGCTGTTGTGAGTGTGCTGTGTTGAGTTGGCATCGCCCCATTCAGAGACAGCCTTTCAGGACAAGTTCAAGCGCCCAACCATGGCATCACGGAGATACTGGATCTGTGACCCACCAGCACGCGCGCTTGACACATATCTCTAAGCAACTATGCATACCCAATCTGAAAGTAGGAAGCTTAACAATAAGGCTATCGTGCCAGACCCTATGCCTTGGAGATGTCAAGGGAAACAGCAAGTATTTCCCCGTGCCTCTCAATAGCCTAACTTCAGATATGCATGGCACACGTCAGAATATAACCAGTTGACCGTGATGTTATAGAGGAATACATAAGCAAACTCATTAAAAAAATTACGAATAAAATATAGTAGCCCAACCCAAAATCGACCCCAAATCCTTATGATGAGCAGTTTTTTTTTCTCTACATGATGTTAAAGAACACATTATATTTTATATTAATTATTTATGTATATTATTGTATTTATGTATTTGTATACATATATATCTATGTAAAAATATTTTTTCTGTTTTTATGGGTATAATTATGTAGTACACTGATGTAGCCCTCCCCACTTTAATAAAAGTTTTGAACGTCCTTCCAAAGGTTGTCTGGAAGATATCACTTTCAGCGATCAGACCGCCATTGTAACCAGAGAATTAAGTAATATTGTTAAATAGGTGTAAAATAAAGTATATTCTATCTATCTATCTATCTAAATATATTATTTGAGACCAGTAGACCAACGAAGTCATCTTAAAACTACTCAAGGATTAAATAAGATCCGTAACCGCTATTTAACGTACACAATTAGCTATGTCTTCTTTTCTTCAAGGAACTGAACAAATACCTACTCTACGTTCTAAATATACATAAAAAGCTTTTATGTCCAAGACGTGACGACGGGATAATTAAATTTACCCGCAGAGAGAAATAAAAAGTGACTTGATGAAATATGACCGAGAAATCTATTTAACAGCTTCAGCCATTAATCGTAGCTGTTTTCTAATTTACTTCAAATAGGAAAACGCGTTACTCTAACATAAGTTGTATATATAGGTTTTGGTTTTAGCTTTAAAAATATCAATCTTACCGTACTTATTCTTTTGAACAAAAATTCGTTGAATAAAAATTTGTGCAAAAATAATTATATCTTACTAATATTATAAATGCGAACGTTTGTGAGAATGGATAAATAGATGTATGGATGTTTCTTACTATTTTAATGCAAAAACTACTGAAGGGATCGCAATGAAATTTCGCTAGTTGACATCCTGGAATAACACATAGGCTACTTTTTATTCTAAAATTCCTACGGGCCTGGGATTTACGCAATCAATCAAGGAAAACAATCAGACGCGAACGACGTCACGGGCAGAAGCTAGTAATACAGGTTGTCTCAAAAGAAAGTTTATATTTGTTTAGCTTACTGTGTGAAAGCAATGATTAGGAGGGACGCGTGAAATATGTCAATCGGTAGCCTGGCTCTTGGAAATTCAGAAGCTATGGAGCGTTTTTCGCTAGTAAATCGTCCGTTGTGCGTATGCAAATTTTAGAAAAATTCTGCGACTGTGGCGCGAATAAATTTTTCCAATTGCCCCAATTGAATTTTAAAGGAATTCAGCAAAATCAAAATTAAAATTATTTTATTACACATACGAGTACCCTAGGCCTACATGGGCACTCATAAAACGTCAGAAGTTAATGCGTGGTTTGAAGTTGTTCGTTTCCAATTGAGGAGAACCGGCAAGAAACTCCAAGATAAGTCTTAAAAAAATTATTGACTTTCACAATCTTTTCAAAAGAGTCACAATTTTTTTAGGCATGAGAGCTTTAGAACTGTATGCAAAATGACCTATAGCAATGATCTATGCACATTAAAAGCACTTAAATTGCACGCTTCCGAATGGAGAAGTCAGAATCATCAGGAACAGACCGGTTAACCCGTTCCACGTTCTTTTCCGCTCTCAATAACCTTGGTTACCCAGGTTTTGGTTTAATTAGTGTTGAACCGGTTTCGTCAAACTATGATACTCATTTCCGAATGAAAGGAATGCTTGGCGCATCATTGAAGTGACGAGAACCTCGAATTTCGTCGCAGCATTACCATTTTTGTAAAATTCGTGTATGCATAACGCGTGATAAGCTTCTGAAAAACGCTATAGCAACTAAATTCCCAAGAGACAGGCTACCGATTGACATATCTCTTGTACCCCGCCAAATCGTTGCTTTTACGAAATAAGCTAAACAAATATAAACTTTCTTTTGAGACACCCTGTACATACATCTACCGCGGTCGGTAACACGAGTATTACTAACAACAGTTTAAAAACTCGTTGCGAGGTTTAGAAAAAGTAATCAGAGACAAAACAACTTCGTTTATACATAAGTTGGGATTCTACGACTATAGGTACTTTTCCTATCTCAATGTTCTACGACAACTCAACTCGAACTGTCAACCCACGCAACTCGCGCCTGACATTTCGTCTCCGATAACTTAGTCGAGCTAACCCTATTTCTGTATTCAACCTTAATTTATGGGACCTAACACAGAGGGGATGACGGAGCCTCTTTCATTCGATTAAAGGGATTTGAAAAAAATGGACAGTCGCCCTTAACTTTATCCCAGTCAAATAGGTACTTGACATGATATTCCGAATAACTGCAACTGATTTTTTCTTCATAAAACTGTCATTTTGCTTCAGAACTACTCAACTCATTTCAGGGATTTCCTGCCGTGAAATAGCTATGGTTTGATTCGCTCTTATTCAATTTGACATCTGGAATTGTTTTCAGAGTATCTACGTAATTCAAACAAAAACACAAAAGGTTAAACAATACTCTATATAATATAGACAATATATTATAGGATGTCAAAATATGCTGCCATATGAGCGTAGGTACTTTAACATAACGTATCTTCGGAACAAGGACATACAATCCTACAGGTTGACTTTAATGTATTACAAAAAATAATATATATCATACTGACACTTCGCCCGCGACTTATTTCGCGTGAATATCGACAATTTAACTGACTCAAAAGAAATGTCAAACCAATGTGCTATTCCATCAATGTAACCGGTACAAAAACGAAAGGCTTGCATCATGTCGCCAGTGTTCAAGGATTTGAAGCTTTGACTCGATCAGTCTCTCGTTGCCAATGCGCTTCTTGGCCCGTTTCTCGATAGACTCGAGTGCATCACATCGGTATTTAACAGATCCATCCCACAGATAGGAACAGTAGGTACTCCATACACGACCGTACTTGCGCTTGATAAAAGGGTAGTTTGAAAAAGTTATCATGCCAATGTATGCTACTGAGGACATGAACTATGTAATTTTCATTTAACCTTATTTTAGATTTCCAATGTTAATATATATTTTTTAATATTCATATAAATATTACTGTGGAACGTTTTTGATTTATTGCAATATTAATTTTGCATTCGAAACTTAAACTTGTACAAAACGTTCCAAACAACATGTAAGACAAATGGAAATAGAAAATAATAAAAAACACGATTAATTAGAAATTTAAATGAAATGAAATGAAATATTTATTTTGTAAATTGGTTATAAATAACACTTTTACACGTCATGTTTTTTTGCGTGTTAAGTTTAGCTAGATGAGGCCGGTATTTCCTAACTGACTACTCTGAGAAGAAACACCGAAACAAACTCAGAGGTCATAGTCTCTTTTAAAGTCCAGACAATTTGTATTTGTATATGAGAAGCATGTAGGTTAATGTCTGTGGTTTTTGAGGAAATAACCACGCAAACTTGAGCGGACCTGCCCAGACAGTGCAAGCATTTGTCAGTTATCATGTAGCTCAACTTAGAACTTAAGGAGCTCAACAATTTGACAAAAAAAACCAAAGGAGATTCGGGTAGGCCACACAAGCACTCAAACTGCTTGACATCATTAAATAAATTATAGTGAAAGTAAAAACAACGAAAAAAGAACAACCTACATTGTCCTCACATTAACAATAATGAAATAATTATATTTAAAAAAAAAACAAAATAAATAGGTATATACAATACTTAACAAAACAAATATTTTAATCAATAAAAAATAAATCAACTATCAAAAATTAGAAAATAAAAAGGGCTCACGTATATCACTGGAGCATCTCATTCCCAAGCCTTCTTGTCCTCAATATAATCTTTAAATATTAAATAGAAAATTAAAGTCTTGGTCACCAGCAAATCCTTCAATATAACCGATTGTTTGAAGGACTTGCTGGTGGCCAAGACAAGGACTCGAGTCCTTCCACGCCCTGCAGGCTTTTTATAAAAGGACAGGCGATCCTCAAGGAATTACGACTAAACACTGACTTGAAGTCGTTTAATTTAGCCTAGGTAACAGGTTCTCTGTTTGACCAGAGTGGCACAAGAAGTTCTGAGGTTAAAGGAAGCACGCTTTCTTTTAATTTTCGCCCTATGTTCAGCTCTTGAGATATTCTTCAATATCACCACACCTCATCTTTCCTTATTTGAATATGTTTGGTCTTTAGCCAGATCAGTTATACTTTTTTCTAATTTATCAGTTTTTTCCATCTTCATACCAATTTAAAGTGATTTCGAACCAATTTTAATCAATAAATTGTTGTTTTTTCTTCTTAAGGCAGTTGTCTGAGTCCTCATCGGCAGTGCGCACAGTCAGCGATCGACTATTAATATATGCATCTCTTTTGTTTACACGGAGTTATATCTGTTGAACGTTTCTTGAGCGAGAAAATAGCAGAAAGTTAGTCGCTTCCACGCTGGCGTTGGGACAACTGCCTAACGAAATAGAAAAGCTCAAAGTCTAAAGATGTAAGGAATGATTACCAGGTTATTTACAGACAATAAAAGAAACGGCAATAGTCTAAGACAACAACTTTAATCTCGTTTTGTTCGTAAACAGAATGCACAGAAACAGAAAAGGCACAATATTGGGAAGACATGTACGACCTCCTCCAGAGCATTCCAGCTAACGAATACAAGATAATAGTGGGGAATGAATGGACATGTGGGTACCAGGGATATCACAAGAAATAATGTACATTAAATGGTAACAACAAACTAATGAGTGTGATAAAAGATTACTTGGAGACCGATTTGGAAGTAGGCTATGACAGCGCAAATTAAATCTGGTCTAAGTTTGAAACCGGGTACAGGACAAAAGCGTCAGGGATACTAGAAGTCACCAAAGGATTTCATAATTGTGGCAAAGATCCTAGCAGGTGGAATGTCAGAATCAAAGAGACCCCAGTGAATAGAAAAGGTTTTTTTAGAAATGGCAGAGTTCTAAACTAGATGATGATAAGGACCGAATTAAGTGGGGAAACAGGATGCTAAAAACTGTATGAGTTCTATGCAAGGGCGGATCCAGCTTTGGCGCCAGGGGGGGGGGGGCGTCACGTAGTCGTAGTCAAGTCACAAGAAGTTATAATTTAATTTTGATAATAATAGATAGTAGGTATTTTATTAATAAATGTTAGTACTGAAAAGTGAAAGTGCTTAAATAAAAGCATATTGTGGCAAAAAATATATAAAAACATTGTTTAACAATTTTAATTAGTGGTCCACCTAGGTCCTGGACCCAGCTCAGAGGGAGTCATGACCCCATGACAAACGGATCCGCCCTTGGTTTTATGAAAGTCAGGAGAGAGCTAAAAATGCAGACGAAGACTGAAATTAGCAAAACGCAAATCTCTGAATATAAGAGTAAATAAATAAATCAAATGTAAAGACCAAGAGAAATTACTAACCAACAATACAGAAATTAACGAGAGATGGTTCGAATACTATAGTCAGCTATTGAAGGAAGAATTTCCAAACGAAGATCCACCGCCATGTGCACCCACATATGGTCCAATACCAACTATAAATGAGGCCGTGGTGAGAAATGAATTAGGTTAAATAAAAAGCCGCAAAGCCATAGGCCCAGTAAATGGTGGTTAGCAAAGCTATGCAATATCATCATGATTACAAATCGTATTCCAGAATCTTGGCGCCCGAGCTATCTAATGTCATTCTACAAAAACAAGGGCGATGCGGCGCAGTGTGAAAACTATATAGGTATAAAATTGACCGCTCTCATACACTCAAAATATGGGAACGAATCATCAACAACCATCTCAACAAAATCTGTGAAATATCTCCAAACCAGTTTGGCTTCACAGCATCAAGTCAACCACGGATGCTATACAGGTAGTTAGGATCGTGACGGAAAATATAGAATTAACAACAAAGACTTGCATCTGCAGGAACGACTAAACATATGGACGCAAGCCCTGGAAAAGTACAGCCTGAGAGATAGCAGGAGTAAAACGGAGTATCTAAAATGTCCTTTCAGTGGAAACAGTACTCCAGAGACTATTCACAATTCACATTGGTACGACGCCCATACCCACAATAAACCAATTTAAATGTCTAGGCTCTATGTTAACGAGAGATGCAAACGTGGACGCTGACGTTAACTACTCGCAGAGTCAGCGCCGCATGGCTGAAGTGCCGCTCACTAACTGGCGTGCTTTGTGATCCCTGTATCCCAATAAAAACTAAGGAGAAAGTATTCATATGGGCAGTGCGCCCGGCGTTACTCTACGGTACCGAGTGCTGGACAGTCAAAAAGAACATGAGCAAAAAGTACATACCAACGAAATGAAAATGCTGAGGTGGACGGGAGGTGTGACTAGACACGATAAAATACAAAACGAGTATATACGAAGCAGTTTCAAAGTCACACCAATCGCTGACAAAATTATCGAGAATCGCCTTCATTGGCATGGTCACATCAGAAGATGCCAAGAGGACCACGTTGTAAATATTGCCCTAAAATTTCCGGAACAAAAACGTGGCAGGGGCCACTCGCCATTAACCAGGTGATCACATATAAAGAGAGACCTCGAGAAAACCCAATTGCCTGAAACGACAACCCAAGACAGACTGGCCTGGAACAGGAAAGTGAGGAAACCCGACTCCAAATGAACTGGGATCAGGGACGAATATAGGTATTGTTAATTCTTCTTTTCTAGTAGCCACTGTAAGCCAATATAGTGACTCTAGGTAAATAGATACCATCTTGACGCTGTCTCAGGATTCGTACGTATAATCAGAAAGTGAGAAGCACCAGGCGAGACTTAATTCGCTAATTAACTCGCATTTGGAGTTGTAGTAAACTATGGAATGTTACACTGCGCGTGAGCCGATACATACGTGTGTGATTTTTGTTAAGACTTATCATCAGATTATCGATCTCAATAGACCGTGAAAATGTGACGTCCCAAGTCTATTAGGGTTGTAGGCATGCCCATCATGCCCACAACGGTGAATTCGCCCTTGTATTGAATGTATATCACTGACCTAGAGGTCAGTTATACACATTGTTCTGTCCAACGTGAAACCGAACGCACCCTTTGGTTGGCAACATTATTCTATTGTCTATAACTTTTTTTCTTTGACGTTTCCGTTCCTTGTAAAACTAACTGCCTTGGTTGTTGAGATTGATTTATTGGTTCTTGTTAAAAATCGGGTTGAATCTGCGCAGTTAAAGATAGATTAATCGTGATCAGTGACTAATTGAACTCTAGAATCCCGAATTGAGTGGAAACCTGGGATATTTTGAACTACCACGCCGAATGTCGTCAGCCTGCCTGACTCGCGAGATTTGCTAAACGTAGCAGAGTTGTGCTGTGATGCTATCTGGACCACGCCATCTGAAGACCGGCGCCTTGTGAACGTCCATGAACACTTGTCCACACTACACTTTTCACTTACTCATTTCATGCTTATACACACACTTTGGACGTGGCCTCAGGAAGGTCGAAGCTTGGCGTCTACAGCTCAGGTAAGTGGTTAGTGTTAAACTGTGTAAAGTAATATTATATTTACTGGCCTAAGGCCATTGGTTAAGCAACGTTTAGAGCTCCACGTACCGTGGACTGTTCGGACACACCAGTATCATTGCGCTGGCTTCTTGTAGTCTTGAACATTTTGGTAGCAGAGCGTGGTTTTATAATATAAAATCCACTAAGTAAATTGGAAATTTTGAACATTGTTGAAAATAACTTTAGTTTAATTACTTAACATAACTTATAACGTAATAAGTTTTGAATATATTGTCTTGTCAGCCGGGCTCTCAAAGTTGTAATTTGTACTGTAGCCCCTGTTGTTGTATTGACAAGTGAGATTTATTTGTGAAATTAGGAATTATTAGATTGTATTTGGTTCATAATTTGGTATTTGTTGTGATTAATGATTGAATGTCACTGATCTGAATTTAAAAGTTTATCTAAATATTAATCACACATTTGTTAACATAACAAGACTTGAATGTGTGGATTGACTTGTTGCTTATAGTATTTATTGGATTGTGCGTTAGAGTTGTCCGGCTCAATATTATACAGTCAATTGTTGTATTTAATTGGTGTTGATCCTGCACAATATATACATTAAATTGTTATTTATTTTGTAACTAGCCACCTGTACCTGTACTGTGTAAGCTAGATTCATACTTGGAATAAGTACAGGGTTGGATTTGGACTTGAAATAATTGAATTTAAGTTTTATTTTAGTGAAATTGCTCGGTTGGCTAACAAGTCATTGTTTGTTTGTTTAGTGAATTTTAACCTATTGGTATAATATTTGGTTGTTGCAATGGCCTCATTAAGGGCAGTCAGGGAGTCTACTGCCGGATTGACCTCACAGTTGAGATGGTTCACATCGGCAGCGGCAACGGTTGAGCGTTTGGAATTGGAAGAGCTCACCCTTGCTCGGTATGGGTGCTTGAATGAGAGGATCAAGGCAGCTGATGCTGCGCTCACACGCTTCTGCGAGTTCATCATGGACGTGGATTTGGGGATGATGGACCAGGTAGCCCGCGATAAGATTTTGGGTGACTATGACCAGATTGTCCACCTGGGGGATGTCATAAGTCTACGAGCGCGGGAAATTTTGAAGAGCCGGGTGCCTGATGCGGCCAAGCCGCAGACCCCCGTTGTTGCAGGCCCTGGACTATTGGGTAGGCTGCCCACCCTGGAGCTGCCACATTTTGACGGTCGCTTGGACCACTGGCTGGGCTTCCTAAATCTTTTTGAAAGTCTTGTGGATGCACGCTCGAACCTCGGACCTGCCCAGAAGTTGGCCTACTTATTGTCTGTCCTGGAGGGCGAAGCCAGAGCCTTGGTGCAGCACTTGCCGGTGACGGATTCCTCCTACCCGACCGCTCTGGAGCTTCTCTCCCGACGGTATCAGAACAAGCACTGCCTGGCTGATGTGCACATCGGCCAGATTTTGGGACTACCGGCCATTGCCAGCGCGTCGACGTTGCGCACTGACTTGCTGAACCCGTTGGTCTCAGCGACCAACGCCTTGAGACGCTTGGAGTTACCGGTAGAACATTGGTCCTACTTGTTGGTGCACATAGTGCTGCAGTTGCTCCCCGCGGAGTTGAGGTCACGTTTTGAGCAGAAGTATGGTGGGGATAGTGCCACCCATCTTCCCCCCTTTGACGACCTCCTCAAATTTTTGGAAGACGAGTGTCGGTTTTCGGATAACACTCGTGGCGCCACGGGGTCACCCCCACTACCTTCTCGGCCTAGAGACCAGGGACGGACTAGGGCTCGGGGGCCTGTTGATGTTCACCCCGCCCCCCGTTTTGCTGGCGCCCGGAGTCCTCGGGCTAGGGGGCCTGTTGATGTTCGCCCCGCCCCCCGTTTTGCTGGTGCCCGGAGTCCTCATCATTGCTACTTTTGTAAGGCCACGGGGCATGTCATGGCGCGTTGCCCGGCCTTTTTGAATTTGCACGTAAGTGCCCGCCGCCGCATTGTCAACGCACGCCGTTTGTGCTTCTCGTGCTTGGGGGCCCACTTCCATCGGGACTGCCCCGACCCCCGCCCGTGTAGAATTTGTAAAGGGTCCCACTTGGAGATTTTGTGCGCCAACGCGAACCGCTCCAGCAGACCAGCTTCTGAGGGGGGTTCGCGCAGGGGGGGGTACCCCGGAGACGAGCATCGGGCTGAGGCCCGCAATTCTGTACGCCGCACTCCACCCCCCGCGCAAGTTGAACGGGAGCCCCGCGAGCGCCATTTGGTCTCCCCTCGTCAGGGAGAACGCGCATTGGCTGCTAGGCAGCAGTGGCCGGGTCGGCGCCGCTGCTTTTCCCCTCCGTTGGCGGAACGTCCCCGGTTGGAGTCGCGCCCTCCGCCATTCGGGCATCCGGTGGGATATGCCCCTCCAGTGATGGCGAGCGGCTCGGGACACCGCGCGGACGAATATTTTGATTGTTGGCCTCGTCGTGAACGAGAGCAGCCTGGATGCGGCGATCGGTCGCCGCCCAGGCATCGCTAAGAGATTGACGCCTGCCCCGCTAAAGGACCCCCCCCCCGATCAAGACGGTTTTGTTGCCAACGGCCTCGGTCAAGGTCTGGGGACCCTTGGGTGACTCGATTGTGGTCCGTGCCATCTTGGACACGGGAGCCCAGGGTTGCCTTTTGTCGTCTTGGTTAGCGGGACAGGTTGGCCTGAAGGTGAACGACCTTTCAGGCAAGATTTGGGGAATTGGCGAAACGGCTGTCACCACTGTTGAGGGAAGGACCTGGTTTGAAATCACCCTTGTGAGTTGTCCTTACCCTAAAATTGGTGCCCTTGCCCTTGTTATAACTGAACTTGGGTGGGAGCCACTTCGGGAAACCCTGTTGGAAGACTGGCTCCAATTTGTATCTGCACTTCCTGCGGTGCTTCTTGTGCGTCTCTTAAGCCACGTTGCGCGCACTTTGGGTGGAACTGTTGACATTCGGGCTTCTTACGCCTGGACGGACAGTCAAATTGTTTTGTGTTGGTTGAAGACGTCCGTCCACCTTTTGGAGGTCCTTATTGCGAACCGAGTGTCGCAGATTCAAGGTTATGAAACGCCTTTGATTTGGAGGCATGTGCCTGGTGACCTGAACCTGGGCGACGTGGCCTCACGCGGGTGCATGGCCCCCCACTTGATTGCTCACCCCCTCTGGTGGGGACCGGACTGGCTGACTCGCCCCGAGGACGATTGGCCTCGAACGCCAGTCTTGATGTCGGATCCTTTGCCCGGACTTGAGGTGTTCGCTGTTGGGACAAAGGACCCTCCGTTTGATCTTGATTTTTTGATGAATCGATATAGCTCCCTCGACAAATTGTTGAACGTTACCTCGTGGATCAGGCGTTTTGGCCATAATTCTAGGAATCCAGGGGACAAGCGCCTCTCACCAGTTCTCTCTCCTCAAGAGCGACAGGAGTCACTCCTCCTTTGGGACCGCTCTGTGCAGGCTGCACACTTTGAGAAGGAGATCGAGGTCTTGAAGTCTGGTAGGGTTGAGTTGTCGGGAGCCGTTAGTAAGTTGAATCCCTTCTTGGACCAGACGGGTCTTTTGCGTGTTGGAGGACGGTTGAGGCACTCTAACCTTCCTTATGGGGCCCGTCACCCCCTTTTGTTGCCCAAGGAGGGCCACTTGGTACAATTGTTGGTGACTGATCGTCACGTTAAAAACTCGCATGCGGATTGCAATGCCCTGTTGGCCATTCTGCAGCGAGAATTTTGGATTTTGTCGGCTCGTCGTACTATTCGTAGCATTGTCTTCCGTTGTATGCCGTGTTATCGGACTAAGGCCTCTACTATGCAAACCTTAATGGGAGATTTGCCGGCTGATCGTGACAATGAGGCTAGGCCCTTTGCTGGCGTCGGAACGGACTTTGCAGGTCCCTTTTCGTTGAAGACGTCCACACTTCGAAATAGTAAGATTGTTAAGGCTTATTTGTGTGTTTTTGTCTGCCTGTCAACCAAGGCAGTACACTTGGAGCTGGTAGCCTCCCTCTCGACAGAGGCCTTTGTGGCGACTTTGGAAAGATTTGTGTCTCGCCGTGGGTTACCTTCTTTGATTAGGTCTGATTGCGGTACGAACTACAAGGGTACAAGTAACTATTTGAAGGAGGTATACGCCTTTCTTAATGAGAGCCAGGTTGACATTGGTAATAGTTTGGCCCGCCGAGGGGTCACTTGGTTGTTTGACCCGCCAGCCTGCCCCCATTGGGGGGGTATTTTTGAGGCCGCGGTGAAAGCGGCAAAGGGACACTGGCGGAGATTGTTGGGAGACACCGTTCTCACCTTTGAGGAACTAGCTACGGTATTTTGCCGCATTGAAGCTGTGTTGAATTCGCGCCCATTGTGCCCGCTCTCTTCGGACCCGAATGACTTGGAGGCTCTAACACCGGGCCATTTCTTGATTGGACAGCCACTTGTCGCCTTGCCGGAGTACCCCTTTGTTGATGTGAACCAAAATCGGCTCTCGCGGTTTCAGTTGGTGCAACAGCTCGCTCAGAACTTTTGGAAGCGTTGGAGCTTAGAGTATCTGCACATCCTCCAGCAACGCGTCAAGTGTCGCCGCAAGGGGGCATACTCATTATTAATTTATTTTTAATGTCTTTTTTATTGAAATACCATAAAAATACTCGTAGTCTCAATTTTATTACACCCATAAAAATTACCATTTTAACACGACTCTCTGTTTACATTGACCGAAACATCGATTCCAGGATTTAAGTGTTAAAAACTATATTCTCATTGATAATAAGAAATTTCCATACCTAGAAAAGCCAATGACTGTAAGGTTTTTTTTTGCAATGGAGTGTATACATATATATAAGAGGGAGTTTGAAAGTGGCGCCTATTACGGAAAAAATTAAAGGAATTCGTCTATTTTGGTGTGACATGTGATGAGGAGAGATGACACGCATGTTACTAAAACTGTGATGGGTTTGAATGTTGATGGATAGAGTGGTAGAGGAAGGCCAAAGAAAAGATGGACGGATTGCGTGAGGAATGATATAACATCTGACAGGGGAAAATGGAAGTAAAAACGTGTTACGCCGACCCGTAACTGGAATAACGGCAGGAAGATGATGATGAATCAGATTTCTATAAATCAAAAACTTGGATCGTTTAAGTGAAACATATATTTTACTAAGGTCAATCAGATTAAAATAAATCAAAAACGTTTCAGGTGGCGTGCAACATCTAAGTATTTTTAACCGACTTCAAAAAAAGGAGGTTTACAATTCGTCTTGAACTTTTTTTTTTTATGTATGTTACCTCATAACTCGGAGATGGCTGGACCGATTTGGAAAATTCTTTTATTTTTTTGAAAGGGTATACTTTTTAGTTGGTCCCATTGTCGTCACGTTTGGATCTGATGATAGGATCATGGAGAAATCGAGGGAACTCTTCAAATATTATAGGCACACCTATAGCGTTTTGGGTATTTCTTATAGTACCTTGTGCAGTTGTTCTAGAAAAAGCACCATTTGAGGAAGTGGAACTGATGATGAAGACCCCAGATGGCCACCGAAACTACTCAATAATAAGTATTTCGTTGATTGAGATTCGATTACTTGAATATGGATGTTAAGCACTTTATGCTTGTCATAATGCATATGGTGAAGTAGAGCTGGTGGTGATGTACCAGGAGAACTCCTCAAAAATTAACGGCTCTGCAGCGGGAAAAGCAATATTTTGTAAAAGGTGATAAGTAGTTGACATTTTGGCTTTTGTAACTAGATAAATTACAAACCGACCCACTAAAAAGCGTGAAAAAAAAACTTTTTAGCAAAAAATAGAACCGACTTCCATATAAAAACACTACAAAGGCAAAAATAACTTTAATTTCGAAAGGCGGTGTCTTTAGTTTTGTATATATTTTCGTTTTTGACACCGCCTTCCGAAATTAAAGTTATTTTTGCCTTTGTAGTGTTTTTATATGGAAGTCGGTTCTATTTTTTGATAAAAAGTTTTTTTACTAAGGTCAGTCAGATTAAAAAAATCAAAAACGTTTCAGATTCAATTAGCTTGGATCACATTTTAGGAAATTGGTTACGTCTCTGTCTTATATTTGGGTTGTTCCACAAATCTTGGGCTCTTTTCGTATTATATTTATTTAGGTTCTCTAAAAATATACAGGGTCTTTCATTAAGCGTATCCTACCTTTAAATTTAAATAAAACAAAATGTGTGTGAGATATTATCGAAATTATTTATTTATTTGAAAGATGTAGTGATGCCATTATGTGTAGAATATGACATCATTCAAGTGTCCGCCATGGCTTCTCTGGGTGGAGCGCATGCGAGATATCCAATTTTCCATGACTTTTACGCATAAATCAGGCTGAATTCGACCTATGGCATAGGATATGTTGGCTTTGAGGGCCGCTGTGGTTTGTGGTTTATTCGCATAGACCTACGACTTAAGAAAACCCCACAAGAAAAAGCACAAGATTACAATTATGGTCAGTTGCTAACTGCTCCAGTGCCCATTCAGCGAACACACGTCGTTGTCTATGGTCGTTTACCTTCAATTCCTGGGTGAGTTGAATTTTATACGGGTGCAGGCCCAAGTCACGATGCAAAATTCGCCAAGTTGTGGTCTGTGAAAGGCCGAGTTCTTATGAGCGACGTGAAATCGACTGCCTCGGATTCTCCTGCACACTCTCACGGACAGCGGCGATGTTTTCGGTAGACCTTGCGTTTCGTTGACGTACGGGTGTTGGTCGATCATTTACCGAACCAGTGGACTCAAATTTATCCACCACATGACGAATAGTCCTCTCGATAGGACAATTATGGCGACCGTAAAATGGGCGAAACGTGCGGTGCGTTGCCCGAACAGAACACTCATTTTGATAAAACAATTTTATCATTTGCACGTGTTGTTAAATGCTATAGCTATCCATGATTGTGTCCATGATGATTTGGCAAAACAGAATGAATAAATGACAACCAATTTGACAGATGTAGCTTCAACAAGATGGCTGCTGCTAACTGTCAAAGTTCGGACGTGCCTATTGGAAGACCCGTTATAAATTATAACGGGTCTTCCAATAGTAGTAATATGGAATATTCAGATCGATTATAACTTATAATCGATCTGAATATTCCATATTCTACATCTATGATCTGAATACATATGTCTATGGCATAGATGTAGAATATGTCTATGGTGACCTATTTTTTTTTTATCTTTATTAAGTTGATTTGGGGTTTTTATCTCAATGGATACGCCAACCCCATCATGGGTGACCTATTAAAAAAAATGTCTATGGTGGTGTTAATCAGCGTTGCCGTTTGTACGGCAATTGCCGTTTCGTACGGCATTCAGGCTCTTTTAAGGCGAATTGTACGGTATACGGCAGAGTGATCATTGCCGTACACTAAAATACGGCAATTAGGCAATCATAGCATGAGGAAGTACTGGGTATACCACTAACTACTATATACGTATTTATGAAATGCAGTAATGTTTACTTAAACGAAATTAAATAAATTGTAGATGAAACATAATCAGAGTATGCGTAAAAATGAACGCAACTCTACATTATTGTATTATTGTCTTTAGTATTCGGGGAATCCCATAGCATAGTGCTAATCGGTTTCGCGTCACTAACTTTAGTTTGTATCGAGTTAAAACTTATTTTTTACTTTTGAACAGTGTTTTCGCAGTGCAGTGGCCGGTGATATTTACAAAATGTCCTCGGATTCAGAAGAAGAAGCCACAGGTCCGTCAACACCTAAGAAATGTAAGAAAACCAAACACAGGGCCCAAAGTATAGGACACAATGGAAATCAGTAGACGAATTTGATTGGATTGGCCCTGATGAAAATAATATTGATTGATTTGATGGGAGGAGAGGAGTGATCTGTGGTTTCTATCAAATTCAAATCTATAGGTTCAGTGGCTTTCTTTTTGTCTTTTTCACAAACAGGTTTTTTATTTGTTTGACTCGTGTTTTATACCTATATTTTTCTTTTTCATGTAAATGATAAAATAAAAAATGTACGGCAATTTTTGTTTCAATACGGTAATTTCATCTCTTGCGTACGGTAACTTTACAAATGACCAGCGGCAACACTGGTGTTAATGTCATTGACTGACATGAACCAAAGGAAAAAAAGCGCGGGAACCTTCAAGATTGCTAGGCGCCTTTTTTTTTAATCTTAATTTGTAATAAATAAAAAGCAACTCATTTTTGAACAAATTTATTAGTAAACGTGGTAGAGATGGCCCGGAGCCGTAAAAAACGTAAAAAGGATCATTCGGCTGAAGACGGAGAGGCGGAGTCTGTTGATGAGGGCTCAGCGTCTGACGTCGGCTCTGTAATATCCGAAGAGGATACTGATAAGTATACTCCTTTTAGAATCCCAGATTACGTCCGATATTACCCCGAAGATGGTGGTAATTTTGAATATATCGTGTTTCTAGAAAGTATAGAAGAAGATAAACCCATTGGCTTGAGGGATATGATGTCCCTTGCAAATGCAATTAAGCGTTACAATAAAGGTGTCAAACAACTGCAGCGGATTAACAAGAGTAAGGTAGGTGTCATATATGAAAGACCAGCACTGGCCAATGCTGCTTTAAGTAATAAAAAGTTTCTAGACGGTCACAAATTAAAAGCGTCAATCCCGGCTGCCGCTACGGAGGTTACTGGAGTCATCACACATGTCCCCATTGAACTCTCAAATAAACAAATTTATTCCGCACTAACAAGCACCAAGAACATCGTATCTATAAGACGTTTTATGAGAAAATTAGTGGAGAATAAAACTGTAAAATATACACCAACAAAAACAGTATCAATTACTTTCTCATGTCCAGTTTTGCCAGAGAGTGTCGACCTCAACAGTTGGCGCTTTGAGGTAAGACCATATATTCCTCCAGTGAAGCAATGCCTTAAGTGCTTGAGATATGATCATATTGCCAAATTCTGTAAAAACTCTGAGAGATGTTCAATTTGTGGAGAAGCACATAATTACAAAGCATGTATAGTTCCCGCCTCGGGTGCAAAATGCTGTCACTGCTCGGGCAATCACATTGCTATATCTTCTTTATGCCCTGTAAAAAAAGAAAAGATTCTGCTACATAAACAAAAATATGAGAAAAAAAGAAGTTATGTTGAAACTCTTAATGACACAAACTTTCCGAAACTAAACAAAACTGATCAATTTCTGTCACTCTTAAATTCAGAACTGATTTTAAAAACTATTTCAGAATCAATAGTTAAATTAATAACACAAAATAAAATGAATGAAAAATCAATTTGTAGTACTAGCATTAAAGATGTCCTGCAAGAATCCTTTAAAAATATTAGGTAGGTATTAAAAATATATATATTTTAATGGATTATTTAAATATAGTCCAATGGAATGCTCAGAGCTTATTACACAATCAACATATTTTCAATCACTTTTTGTTGGACAATTCTATTCATATAGCTTTAGTTTGTGAAACTTGGCTTAAGCCCTGTCACACTATCAAATTTCGTGGTTATGATGTAGTCAGACTTGATTCAGGGAATGCTCATAATGGTGTCGCCATTATTTTACATAAATCTATTATGTATACTAAAATAAACACAATCTATGATGATTCCTTACAAAATATAGCAGTTCGTATTAAATATGCTATTAATAAAGAACTTACTATTGTAAGTTTTTACAGTCCAACTAATTGCAACCCTCCTTTTTCTAAAACAAAATTAGATAGACTAATTCAATCTTTACCTCGTCCAATTTTTTTAGCTGGCGATTTTAATGGTTTGCATACAACCTGGGGATGTTCAGCTTCTAACTGCAGAGGTAGGGATATTTTGGATTCCATAAATAAAAACAATCTTGTTCTTTTAAATGATGGTCAAACGACTACTGTTGGTTCCCACACTTGGAGGCGAAATGCTCTTGATTTGACCATTGTCTCTCCTTTGCTAGCCCTGGAGTGTGAATGGTCAGTTCATGATGATCCTTTAGGCAGTTACCACCTTCCTGTAATTACAAAATTCTTAGTGAATAACAATAATTCTTCTAGCTTTCATATACCTGACAGTATTCCTCTTCCATTTTCTTATAATTTCAATACTGTTGATTGGAAAACATATTCATCCGGCATTGATGCTCTTTTATGTAACTTTTCTATAGACAGACACAATCCTTTGCTTAGCTATAATAAATTTATTAAACTCTTACATTTGGCACTAGTAGATTCAATTCCATCTCCAAGGCGCTACTCCTCTGATGGGGGGCAGGCTCAGCCCCTTTCAACCTCCAACAGAAAGAAAAGAACTCCACTCCCCTGGTGGAATGCTAACTGCAGCAAAGCTGTGGAAGATAGTAAAAATGCTTACTTAACTTTTAAACACAATCCCTCTGAAACAAATTACCTAGCTTTTAAGAAACTCCAAGCAAAGAAAAAGTTCATTATCAAGTATGAAAGAAAGATGAGTTGGTTGAAGTTGTGTGAATCTTTCAACAGAACTACACCTATGTCTGTGGTCTGGTCATATATGCGTAGATTTAATAAAAGTTCTGCATCTACATCTCAAAATAATAACATATATTCTTGGATCCCCGAATTCCTTAAAAAATTTACACCAGATACAGTAGAGCCAGCTTTTATTTTCAACCCTCCTCATCCTGTTTCTCCTAGTAACTTTCACTTAATTAAACCTTTTACATTTGTTGAATTTACTACAGCAATTCATTCTCGTAGGGATACTGCAGCTGGCCTCGACCATATCTCTTATAAAATGCTAAAAAATATACCTGATCAATCTAAATTAGTTTTGCTTGAAATCTTCAATCTTCTTTGGCAGCATTCTCTAATTCCTGAAGATTGGAAAACTGATTGCCTTGTCCCCATTCTCAAACCCAACAAAGATAAAAATAGTTTTGTCTCTTACAGACCTATAGCTTTAACTTCATGTATGGGTAAAATCTTCGAGCAACTTATCAAACAAAGGTTAGAACATTTTATTGAGAAGAACCATATACTACCTTCGAATCAATTTGGGTTTAGGAGGGGTAAGTCTTCAAGGGAAAGCATTGCTAATTTACATCTTGATATCTTTGAAGCCTTCAAATCAAGGAATGCTCTTGTCAGTGTTTTCTTTGATGTGGTAGGTGCATTTAATAATGTTAATCATCATATACTCTCTTCAGAATTGGCTGCTGTTGGTTTGCCTGCAAAGGTGATAGAATGGATATATAACTTTTTGAATGGTAGAAAAGTATTTGTTAAGTGTAAAAATAGGCTTATAGGCCCTAGGTATTCTTACAAAGGCACTTGTCAGGGCAGTATATTGAGTCCTTTAATATTTATTTTATACATCCACAAACTTAATATTATCCTAGGCACTGAAGTATCCAATCTCCAGTTTGCGGATGACCTGGTAGTGTACTGTGTTGGTAATAATACCAGTACAGTATGCTCCAAGCTTAACATTGCCTTGTATAAACTAAATTGTTACTTTAATTATCTTGCATTAGACATTAGTATAGATAAATCTAAGGTTGTAGTTTTTAGCAATATTGGGCCTTTTATAGTCAATATTAAATATGACAACACTGATTTGCCTGTGGAGAATAGTGCAAGATTTTTGGGTGTTATTTTTACAAGCAACCTCTCTTGGAGAAAATATGTTGATTGTATATGTGACAGAGCTCAAAAAGCCCTAAATGTCCTGAGGTCTCTTGCAGGGACATACTGGGGTTCAGACCCTAAAATTCTTTTAAAATTATACAAATCCCTTGTACGAAGCCACTTTGAATATGGTTACCTCTGTTTTTCTTCAGATAGTCAATTGGTAAATAAACTAGATATCCTTCAAAATCATAATCTTAGACTTATTACAGGTGCCATGAGAACTACTCCCATTAATTCTTTACAAGTAGAATGTAATACTCCCCCCTTAATCTTACGCTTTCAGTATCTCAAATTCTGTTATTTACTTAAACTTTTCTCTGTAAATCACCATCCTCTGATTAAAAAGTTATTTTCACTTCACATTAAGTATCCTGTTAACACTCATCTGACCAAAAATATTCCATTTATGCTTTTTGATTTTTCATTCATGATCAAGTTAGATGGTCAGTTTAAATTTCACAAATCTAATGAATGGGTGTGTTATGTGAAAGAGTTTGAATGTCTATTTCATGAGCTGGATATAGTAATTGACAACAAATTAAGAGATCGGCAAGAAGTCTATAACCTCTTAGATCAATACCCAAACTATCGCCACATTTATACAGATGGCTCTAAAAGTAATGAAAGGGTTTCTATGGCTTATGTCATTCCTCATAAGGAATTTGGACTGGGAGTAAAACTGAAGAAAGAATCAAGCATATTCTCCGCCGAAGCTTATGCCATTCTTGCTGCACTTAAATACATTCAAGACCAATCTGAAAATCGTTGGCTCATTATCACTGATAGCATGAGCGTATTGCATGCTTTGAAAAACTATCAAATCAGTGCTCACTAGGCATGGGCTAACCATATCCGGAAAGAGATTGGATATGTACTATATCATTCCAAGTAAAGATATATATCCGAATAACATATCCATATCCGCTTAATATATCCGGGAGTGAAGTAAACTCCAAGGAGTGAGATAAGGTAATTCCGACTTTTAAACAGATCCACGGAGTGAGGTGAGATGTCTGGTTTGTATATCTCCAACTTAGTTCTAATGTAGCTCAAGACTGATAAATCCGCGAAATAATAATAAAGTTTTTAACCATTAGGTTATTTACAAAATAGTCTAGTACAATTTTGCACTTTAAAAAAAACAAAGGTTATATTATATAGAATGTTGATGTTCACATCACACAGCACACACAAATAACGAGTCTTAATACTTAACTACTTATCTTTCATTTATAATTAACACAGTAACACACAGTACTGAAAACAAGACTGAACAAAATCTCATACGATCGAGTAAACAAAACATAATTGCTCAAAAGCTTGCATATAATTGTATTTCGTAAAAAAATATAAACAATAACAAAGAAACGTTTTGATTTCAAGCGGGAATAGTTTACTCAATATGGTCGCAATAGCTGCTCTATCGCTTTAAAGCAAAACCAAACTCCGATCTTAAAAGGGTGCGTCTATTAAGTTTATTCTCTTACAGCGCTTTAGCGCTTAAAAATTACATGGGTCGTACATCGTTGTGTTCGGATATACTCGTGTCCGGAGCCGTGCGCTCCGCTCCCCTGTCTCACTCACTCATCGAGTGACGAGTGGCCGGTCGAAGCAAGTCGGAGCGCTCGGCAGTGTTTCCACAATGAGGGGAAATTCCCCTTTTGAGGGGAAATTAGGATCCAGAGGGGAAGAAAAAGGGAAAAGACATGAAAAGGGGAAATTGCGGGAAATCATGGGTAAAGCCTAGCCTAATATATTGCGGAATATTTCGGAACTAATTTTTATGGACGTGGACTAGTGTTACTGTATTATAAATAAAAGAAACAGTGGCAACACATGCAGGTATTATATATTTCTGGTCAGGCTATAAATAAGAATACGAATTGTTGAATTTATACTTTATTCATGCTTAGTCTATTTTTTTTGGATCCACTTGCATTTGCATTGGACTGTACAAACTTAAGGTGTGGTATTACTAACTGATTTTTCATTATTTGTACTGAAGTTGTTCCCGTTCTTTTCAAGCCAGATTTTATCTGTTTTGATACTTTTTAGATCACTAAACAACCGTTCTACGGCAGCATAGGTCAAAGACAGTAACATAAAATAGTTTACCAAAATTGGCAGTTGTCGGAATTTGCGACGGCCGCGATTTTTTTTTTCAAAGTCGATGATTTTGTTGATGTATTTAGTTTAAATATTATTATTATAATATCACCATTCACCAGGGGCGTGGGCAGGCTATAGAAGAAGATTGATAAAGATTTTTTTGTAGTTACTACACCAGTGCCAATACTAAAAACTACAGCAGAATAATTTTTGAGGGGAAAAAAGTCCTGAGAAGGGGAAATTTGAATTGAGGCGTGGGGAAACTAAATTATTAAAGTGGAAACATTGGCGCTCGGAGCTACTTGGATATAGGATATGTTAACTTTTTTGACAGGGAAGGAGTGGATATATATCCGCGTATGGATATATATCCAAAGATATAGACGTGTCCGGAGTTACCCATGTCTAGTGCTCACACAAACTGCATTATAATAGAAATCAGGCACATACTTCATAATCTTTCAACAAGAAACTATAGTATTACATTTTTATGGACTCCATCACATATCGGAGTTTCGGGTAACGAGCAAGCTGATTTTCTAGCACGTGCGATTGCTGACATTGTTGACAGTGACAGCGGCAGCCCCGTCGACGATGTCGCTATTCCTTATAGCGATTTAATACCTATAATCAAGTCCAAACTTTTAAAAGATTGGCAGGACACATGGACAGAATCTCTTACTAGAAAAGGTACTTGGTATGCTCAAATTAATCAGAATATTGGTAAAAGCCCTTGGTTCACCAATTGCCGTTACTTCAGAAGCAGACAATATTATACTATTCTTTGCCGTTTGAGATTTGGACATTGCCGTTTCAACGCTCATTTACATCGCATGCGCATAATTCAATCGCCTTCTTGCACCTATTGCTCAACAAATGATGAACAGACCCTTGATCATATTTTCTTTCAATGCTCAAGTTTTAATATTCAAAGACTGTCTTTAGTAGCCAATTTATTGAATTTATATGAAAAACCAGAGAATATACCGCGCTGCATTGAAGACATTTTGAAAAATAAAGACACCTATGTATTTATTTACGATTTTATTAAAAACACGATCAAGGACATATGAAACAAGGATTTTAACAAATATCGGACTCGACTTAGAAATAAATTCTATGAGATAATATCTGGGTAAATAACTAACAATTGAATATGGAATATGCATCGGATGTAACATTGAAGACTTGGCTCCGGCCTTATTACACACTTGGAACAGAAACAAATATTACAGACCTGGCTGTATGGGCTTGACTCTTTGCCTGTCCTAACGGACGAAGGGAAAAAAAAAAAAAAAAAACATGAACCAAAGAGTACAATATAACATGAACTCACAAAACTGACACTGACAGTCCAAAACAATGTCAATACTCTAAAATAACCTCAAAAATAACTTGATTCTCAGATTCCCAATTAATTATTGTTTACGAACCTTCTGTCTGACCAATTTTGGCTCAAATTATACTATGTAAACCAGTCTAAACAGGTCCAGCTAAAAACAATGTCGCTCTGTTTAAAACCTATTAGATTTTATCGATCTATTTACGCTATTGGTCGGAATTACTCTGAAGACAAAACGAAATATCAAATTGAAGAAGAAGGTCCTAAGCCTCGGACAGTTCATGGTAAGCCGTACCCAGAATGGAGGAAACCATGGATACAACGAGATGGGGAGTTCAGAACCAAACTCTCAGTTTTTGTGGAGAAAAATCCAAGTCCAGATATTTTGCGTGCCATGTCAAGTTTACCCAATTTGACTATGAAACAAATTAAAGATTGGTGGGCTGATATGAAAATACTACAAGAAATAGAGAACCAAAAGTATTTGCCCAAAAGAGTTGCTACTCTTGGATCAAATTTAGCAGCAGTGCACTTTTTCACCTATCGTCAATGTGCTGTCAGGTAATATGCTATTATGATATAAGAATATGTATTTATTCGGTATCTTTTATGTAATGTAACTGATAGAAAAGACCACCCAGAGTACAGTATGAACTATGCCAGATTTTTTACAATGTAGGTAGTTTAATAACCCAAATTCAGTTCTTATTTTAGTAAGTCACAGGTCTGCTGGAAGAAATTTCTTTTGAAATAAGCAGCACCTTTGTGCTCTTTTATCTATATTTGTCTTTTTTTTTCTCTTAGTATCATGTGTATAAATGAAAAACTTTTTACCAAAAAATTAAACCGACTCCCAAAAAACACTGCAAAGTGAAAAATAACTTTAATTTCGGTAGTCGGTGTCTTTAGTTTTGTTTTTCGTTTTTGGCACCGACTTCCGAAATTAAAGTTATTTTTCACTTTGCAGTGTTTTTTGGGAGTCGGTTTAATTTTTTGGTAAAAAGTTTTTATTTCACTCTTTTTAGTTGGATGATTTTTAATTTACCTAGTTACAAGAGCCTAAATGTCAACTACTTATAACCTTTTACAAAATATTGCTTTTCCCAATGCTGGGCCGTTAATCGTTGAGGAGTTCTCCTGGTACTTCACCATCAGCTCTACATCACCATATGCATTGTGACGAGCATAAAGTGCTTAACATCCATATTCAAGTAATCGAATCGCAATCCACTCAATACTTATTATTGAGTAGTTTCGGCGGCCATCTGTGGTCTTCATCATCAGTTCCACTTCCCCAAATGGTACTTTTTGAGAGCAACTGCACAAGTTACTATAAGAAATACCCAAAACGCCATAGGTGTGCCTATAATATTTGAAGAGTTCCCTCGATTTCTCCAAGATCCCATCATCAGATCCTGACTTTGGTGATAATGGTACCAATTTCGAAGTATACCCATTCGAACAAAAAAAGAATTTTCCAAATTGGTTCAGCCGTCTTCGAGTACTCGATGATCATACATAAAAAAAAAAAAAAAAAAAAAAAAATATACGCGTCGAATTGATAACCTCCTCTTTTGGTCGTCGGTTGATAAAATAAACACAAATACAATTTATTTTATTTATTTATGTATAATTTAGTAGTTGAACAGCTATCTTTTGTTTCAGATTGAAGAACTCACCAAAATGGATATCTGGTGATATAACAACATCGAATCTTCCTGATCGCTATACCGATGGCTACTTAGTAGAAGCTGTAGACTGTACCAATTTCCACCACAATGGTATCCGATATGAGGGCTTACAAAACTTGCAGAACCTCAATTGTCTCAAATGGTTATGTTTGAAGAATAACAAATATGTAGATGTATGGGGCATAGATAGAGTAGCTGGTCAAAATGGAGAAACATTGGAATACTTAGATATAAGTGGCTGTAACATATGTGTAGGATGCATCTTTGCTCTAGTTAGGATGAAAGCCTTAAAGTTCTTAGTTATAACAGACCCTGGAGATAATATTAGCTTACAGGCTGCTCTTTCAATGCTAGAAGAAGAGAAGCCTGACTTATTAATAAATGCAACATAAATAACAAAATTATGCCAAAACTGGCATGTTACAAGTTTAGTGTAATTTATTTATAGTGAATAAATAACTTGTTACCAATTGTGTATATTTTTTATCATTTGTGATAGCTTAATTTTGTATGTCCATTATCAATTTCAGATAAGTATTGTTTTGTGATCCTTTCTTTTTCATCACTGCCCCATGGCACAACCACTTGGTTCTAGGGATGAAACGTTGGGCACGCCGCAATTGAGGCGGTAAGACCCCTCTTTGAGGAGTGGCTAGATCGGCGTCACGGCGTCCTGACCTACCGCATGACACAGGTCCTCACCGGACACGGAAGTTTCGGGAGGTACCTGTGTCTGATGGGGAAGGAAGAAACGCCTGGGTGTCACCACTGCGAGGATCGCCCTGAGGACACAGTAGAGCATACGGTGCAAGACTGCCCCGCTTGGGCAGAGCACCGACGTGTCCTCGCGCCCGGCATTGGTCGAGGCCATGCTGCGGGGCGAGAGGGAGTGGGAAGCGGTCGCCTCCTTCTGCGAAGCAGTCATGCTACCGAAGGAGGAGGCGGGCCGCGTGAGGGAGAGGATGACGTCCTCCCTCCAGCCCAGCCGCAGTGGTAGACGCCCACGGCGTCGGACGTCGGCCGACGATCGCCGGCCACCGTAGGCGTGGGCATGCGGACAGCGAGTAAAGGGCAACTCGCTGTCCGACCATGGACCATGCCCGGGTCGACGGCGCGTTGTGTTCCACGCGCGCCTCAAAGAGCGTCAGCAATATGACGAGGCCCCCCCTGTAGAGGGCCGAAGCCTACCGGGGTCGTGGGACTTATCCCATTACCGTGACCCCGGAACGTAAAGGGCTATTATATTTAGGAAGGAACACTGGATTTTAGTCAGTACAAGTCTGACAGTCCCTCCGGCCCTGCCCGGGGTGGGAGGACTTATTTGATAATTTAACCACGAAAAAAAAAAAGAGGAAGTTACGAGTAAATACAAGTAACTACTCGATACTTGACAACCAAGTAACATGTAGTATCGGGAAGTAAGTACTTGTATCGATAAGTACTCGGTCAGCCGGTCGGTCACTCACTCACTGATTTAATTTTTGTTTCACGAACACATTTTTTCTACTGCTCAGTTGGCAGCCTTGCGTATGGTAGGTAGAATCTGGGTTTTTTCATCATTTATTATTTTATTCATTCAGACGATAGGTCTGTCACTACATTCCTTCATCGCGTAGCGGTTGATTATTTCTTTTTATTAAATTAAAACTTAACTGAATTTAAATTGTAATAGCAATATTTAGCAAAATCAGTGATAATAGGACCACAAAACTCTGAGGTGTAGAATGTGAAATTTGTGTGGAAAAACGGAAATTTAGAAATGCTTAAAAGACGAAGTATTGTGGCAATACTTCCACCAGAAATCGATTAATCAGAAAACATCTAGAAAAAATATTTTTTCTAGGGAGCATCGATTACAGATTTTTTCCATAATATTTGGTATTAAATTTTTAAAAATACTTAAGACTATACCATGTACTGACACTGCTGTTCTTATTTGCCTCTTATACTTCCGACGGAAAAATTGACCGATACAAGTAGGTATCGATACTTTTCATTCGATAACGAGTAGGTATCGATACCTCGTGACCGATACGGTATCGAGTAAAAGTATCGATAGGTACCCAGATGGTATCGTTTCATCCCTACTTGGTTCAACTAGTTGTACCCCAGGGATTTCTTTTTCCCGGTGGACCAACTGTTCTATAGTACAATTTCTTATTCCCCTTGGTACAACTATTCTACCTAGTACTGAATTAGATTTCAAGGTTATCAAAGTTATTGATAAGCCAGATTTCTAAAATTGTAAGTAGGTATATTAACTCTACTTCATTCTCTAAGACATTATTATAGTTTATTTATTAATTATATACATACTTTTGTACACCTTACAATATTAGGTACTCTGGAAAAAAAGTAAAACTAGTGTACAATGGGTGGTCTTATCGCACAGGGCGATATCTTACAGACAACCTCTTTTAATATCTTGTGTAATTTTAATTTCAAAATATTCCTTTTGACTAGCATAGTATTTATATGTATCATCTATGACTAGCATCAAACGATCTGTCCAACGGGAAAAACAATCCCCTTACTACAACCAGTTGAACCAAATTGTTGTTCCATGGGGCAGCAATATTCTATTTTTTGTTAAATAAATAAAATAGGAAAGAGGTAATGAAAATAAAAAACAAAATGTTTTCGAGGTTTTTATGTTTTAACATAAGTTCATACAATGATCCAATATGCTTGAACAAACTGTCCACAACACTATGGGTTGGTTCTCTATTACCTGCTCACAGTTGGTTTGTTGTTGATTACAATGTCTACATTTAAAGTGCCACTTATTGGTCCATTAGTTGGATTCATAAACATTTAAAAAACTTGCTCATGTAAAAGTGGTTACTGATTTAGATATTCATTTTTCTTATGATTGTTTTGTCTCTAATTCAATCTAATATACATTAAATTGAACACTTAAAATCTAAATAAATCATCTAAACAAGATATTTACATTTACCATTTTGACTAAACAATTACACTAATAGCTTATGTAGAAGAAATAAATAACGAATATGAAATGCTTTATTTAAAATGTCCATTCGAAATAATTGCTAATATTTCTTAAAATATAACATTTAACTTGTTATGCAACATAGTTAATTCAGTCTAATAAAGTAAAACTGCTTATTTTCTGTTGTTTATTGACTGACAAAGCCTAGAGCTGATAATACAATCAGATGCACAATTTTGCGTCAAAGTAATAACTGAACTAAGTTTTGAAAGTCAATAAGGCACTAGAAATATGCAGCTATTAAGATTTTTCATATTTGTTATTACTATAACACACATAAATGGCATTCACTCAAAACTCAACATACCATCAAAATTAGAATTATTTCAACAAGAGGCAAACTTAAAGATATGGACAGTTCAAAAACAAATTGAAACATTTAGTACAAACCATCGCAATCATAAACCATGGAGGAAAACTTCTATTTTTAAATATTTATTAGATATTGCAATGAAGTGTGTAAATATAATCAACACATGCTTTCATGGAAATTTCATAAAGTTGTTTGGACTTTAATGCAATCTTGCTTTTACGTAAGTTTATACCTATTCTATTGATTAATACGATTTTTAAATTATTTGCAATTGTTACACGAGCATTTATGAAATTTTATGAAAACATTTATGTTGTAGTGTGCGTGAAAAAATAAAATACATGAACCTACATTAATTTCGTAAAATAATCGAATTAAAATCGTTTCGTAACTGAGCGCTCGAAGGAAAAATCAACATTTTTCACTAACTTCGGTGGAATTCACCTGCCACAACATGATATTATATTGATTAGTAAATATATTTCTATTATATTGATATACTGTAAAATTGAAAACCAATCTTATATGGGTATTATTCTGAGTCACAGTTTATAGTTATTTCACTGATTAAGAAAAGAGCCTATTGCATGCCCTTATTTTGAATTAATTACCCTGCTTGCCTGAACGTCAACATAAAGTGCAGTCTCGTACACGCGACACGAAACAGCGTCTAGGTCGATAACTAATTCAAATTAGGGACGAAAACATATGTGTATATTACTACTAAGTGGTAACAACAGTTCTATTATTTATTTATGAGTTAAAATGTATGACAACAATGACGATTATGATGAATTGACTACGCGAGGTGGCATACCAAAGCCCGCTAGTTTCGTATTGGCAGCTTGAACAATACTAGAAAGAATCGACGAGACGTGATCACGCTAAGGTTTACATTTGAACAGAACAAACTGTCGAGTTTTGGTACCAGCCCCGTCTACTTGCTTATCGAAATACAATATTTAACCGTGCGAAAATATCTCTTAAGTTTTATACTCTTAATAAATTCATTTCACTTCCGGACTCCTAAAGCAATTATCTAAATACTATTAACGCCGAAGAGATCATTAAAAAATACAATTTTGATATACATAACATTTGTATTGGCCGAAATTTCACATGTATAAATTATATATTTATCTTTTTATCTATAATATAATTAATATTATCTAAATAAAACCTTAATTACTTTGAGAGCCAGGAATACTTAGTGCTAGTATACAATACAACTAATATTTACAATGAGATTATTATATTGTATAAATATTGATTTATCTAGTGTCGTTACTGATTTGAGCTATTTTTGTAAACCATAGCAGTATGTTTTCAAAATGGATCGCTACATCGATCGCTTATTGATAGATAGAGTAATAATTATTAAAATGTTTACAATTTGTGTCACTCCTCACAATTCACCAGAACACGGCATACACAACGTATCATTAACACTCGACAACTCACTCAATAAATCACAGTAAAACGTACATTATTAAAAATAATTAAATAAGTAGATATTAATCTAATAAAATGAAATAAATTTAAACACTTGGAAGACCCAACATCACAACATAAATAGAAAACAATACAAAATAAAAGAGCCTTAAACGATTGTGAAAATGTTCGCACCAAAGTTCCTTGCTTGTACCTCACGTACTGTAACATGTTCATACAACTCACGCATCACGTACTGTAACATGTTCATACAAGTCACGCATCACGTACTGTAACATGTTCATATCACGCATCACGCACTGTGTTGTGTTGCAGTACACGTATCACTTATTAAGGTCTCTATACTCGAACGGCGTGTACACTAATAGACTACTTGGATAGTTTCTATTATATTCACCGTTTATCATATAAACACAAGAAGTGTCATTTTGTAAATGCATGCATAGCTCAGTTCACTGGCTAATTACCATAATCTCAATTACTGTTATTGCGTATGATAAAAATTAGATTTTTTTGCTAAAATAGCGTTTAAATTGTTTGCTATTTTACCAAAAGAAAATATTATTCATTGATAAACAGAGACCTCCATTTATCACTAAATCAACTTCCATAAGACATTCTTACACGCAACTCGCTCAATAAGCAATTGAGTGAAGGCATCATTAAAACAATATCTCTCGATAAACACACAAATCTGAAGTAAATATACTATATCAGCTTAATATATCGATTGCAAATATATAATTCTCTAGAATATAATTATAATCATATTGTTTGTAATAGTAATTCTCATATTGCAATGAAATTAAAGTAGTCGGTTCAATAAAATATGGACTATTGCCCATAAATTGTGATATATCTATTAAGATATATCACAGAATTTAGTCAAAGGATAAAAAGCAAATATCGAGAGAATGAAACATTTTGTTTTAGCATTTAGAAAACAAAATAAAGTGAATTACAGTTGACGAAATCTTCTACAATTAATTTTGCTATGTATGTCTAGCCGGGTTTATTTTCGATGTAATTCTTACATCATACTTAATAAGTGGTTTTGCCTCAACACAGATTTCAGTCATTCAACACTCACCAACAAAAGAACTTAAATAACAAATAAGAATTGAGATCGTGCCAATAATGACGATGTGCTTTAAACGATGAAACAAATGATCAATTAGTTAAATAACCAATTAAAAGCGAATATAGATATGTTTCTATTAGTCTGAGGGTGCTCTAATTTCATTCAGTTGAAACTTTCAAACTCTAAAAACGGTTTCATACAATCTAATATTAAAGGATCCTCAGACGAAAGAAGTCGGTTTTTTTTGTGATTTTTCATTTTTTTTATATTTGTACACTATAGATATGAATATCTCATAACCATTTGACTGCCTTTACCCACGTATTCGGAGTTATACGTCGCACTCGGCAGCTAGTCACGTAAATCAGGGTAGCTGCTACAACCAGACTGCCCAGTGCGTATATCATAATATACAATTACAGGAATCAATATTGGTTAAGAACAAAATATACTATTGGAAAAGGGAACAAACCATTAGTACCACTGTTATTCTGCAGATAAAACTATCATACAATTTGAATCAACGAATCAATTAGACCATGCATCGCCAATTCTCACGGACTTAACATTACCAATTAATTTTTATGATTTTTTCAACTTTTTATTAATTAAAAAAGTATTTCTGAATAATAATAAAATACTATAAACGAGTAGCTATACATTAATCTAATCACTGTATTAAATGCTTCTGCATTTACGATCTAATGTCACGAAACCTTTCGCGTTCAGCCCCATCATTGAGAACCAACAGACATTTAGCCATTGCCAGAGTAAAACTGTCCACTTTCCATTATAGAAACTCTACAAATGAATAAATCATTGAAAACGTCAGCGAAATACGTTCCACCTGGATGAATACTAAACCCCCAAAAATGTCTACACTATGAGCATGGAGAATTTTGTAAAGAGAAGAATTATAGATTAATTCTAGCAGAGTGAAGTCACTCTTGACTTAATAACCCTCAAGTTTTAGCAATGTGGAAAAATAGACACCGACATGAAATTCCATACCTTAGCTGTATGCACAATGAAAATTTAATGAAAATGTTGTGTTGCTCGGGCTACACGGATAATTGAGCAATTCCGAGGAACACTGTAGTATAACCGATAGAAAAAGGACAGACTCTCCAGTTAACTCGGTGTTTACGTTCGAGGCCTTTGGAGCTTTAACTCGACTAGTATATCATCATCATAAAGTTCTACTAACATAGATGTGTGTGACGAAAACAAGACTCTTCAAAACCGAACTTTTCGGTATGACCTGACGCGTCTAATTAACGGATCATTAATTACCTGTGGTATTAATTGTAGTGGAAAGTTAACCAGCTGGTTTTCTTTCTATTTTTGTACGATCCTTATTACATGTTTGGCATTTTAGGCAAATGTAGGTAAGTGTGAGTAGTTAGGCGAGTGCTGTCAAAAGCTAAATGTCCCGTGGTTCTGCTCCTACTGCCGCACAATGATGGAGATGGTGTAGCCGCATCGCTAACTGGCCGTCGACGTCGGCTGCAAGGTCGCAGACGCGATGGGAGAATTTACTGAAATAAAAATAGTATTTGGTTTTGAAAACAACATGTTGTGTTTCTGTTTCCCCTAAACTCATAAGAAAACGCCAGAATTTAAAATACAGTATGCTAGAACACAGACAAAAAAGAAACAAATGATGCCACTTATTAAAAAATACCGATTGGAGATTGCGGTGCAGAAAATGAGTTTATGGAAGGAAATGGGAAAGGCCTTTGCCCAGAAGTGGGTCAATGTCGGCTAATAAAAAAAATAGCAGATACAATATAATAATAATTCAGAAGAGTATTTAACAGGTCAGTACATGAAGCGTTTCTTGCATAGATTAGAAATAATTCTGATAAAGAATTCTGGCTCAATTTTAGGAATCTATTATGATTATTTTAAAGTTGAAATGGGTTGTTGTATAAACTACAGAAATACTTACTAGTAGGGGTATTCACTTCGGAGTGGGGCGTGAGATTCGACTGAGCCATCAGTTTCTGTCTCACTTCGCGAATCTTTAGCTGTAGAGCCATCTTTGTCGGGAAAATATCCATGTGCGTTGCCTGGAAAAATAATGGTAATTCATTGTCACTTTATGAGCCAATGAACAATATATAATTATAGTCTTTATCCTTTTGAACGCCAGAGCGTAAACGCATCGGCATCACTGCTAGCCAAGCCACAAATTCAACGCAAAAGCCTACAAAAAAATAGGGATTCCAACATCTTATCGATAAGTTATCAATAACCAATGAATCATTGCTTTTCGTTCCATATTTTTAAATAAAATATTACTCGTTGCATTATTATTTTATTTGACCCTATTTGGTATCATACTATCATTAAACACCAGTTACAAAGTTCTAAATAACCTAAAAGCAGACATTAGAACTACAAACGAATAAATCAAATAATAATAAGGTACATCACTAATCTCGTTCATGACGTCATCCGCTGTCGGGAAGACCCGACTCTGGCGTGGCTGGCACGACTTTTGATAACTTTCTGGCAAGCGAGTAGGGAGGTGATATCGTGGGACACAATAAATAATAATCATATAGTATTTAAAACAATTTCATCAATTTACTTATAATTATTACTCCGAGTCTTCGTAACTTGCAAAACTTATGTCATCCAAGTCCTTTTACTGTCGTACTTTTCTAATAACGTTCAGTGTATTTACATAAGTTACTGAACGTTTTTCTTCTGGCACTCAATCCAGTTCAAAAGGGACCAGTCTTGCGAACGCAGCATTTCGTGGGTCGCTAGGTCTTGGTTGGTTAAAATCCAACGGAGGTAAATTGGAGACGTCACACCCTAAATCATTGGCGTCCCACATACTCCATTGATAGATGGAGTTCTTCAGTAGTCATTTGACTGCCAGCCATTTTTATTATACACTCGCACAATAATAATGCCGTTACAAATATTACCACCGATCATAATAATAAATGTAGGAAATCACTAGCAGCTAATGACGTCACCGCTTGACGTCTATTCCCGACTGTGGCGTACAGGAGTGTGGACAGTAATGGATATCAATTATGGTTTTTTTCCACAATTTTGCACAATTTTTGACTTTTGTTTTTTCTTGTGAAATGTAAGTAATGAATATATCTTTGTGCTATTTTACAATATTTCATTAATGTAGTTTTAAATAATAGGAAAAAGAACAGAAAACTTAATTTAGTATATTTATTTTGTACTTAAACAACATCGTTTTCTTTTCGGCTGTAGACGACGGTGGCGTGTTTGGCACGTTTTCGTTTGTCGGCTATAACCGACCGTGGCGTTCAAAAGGTTAACATAATATATACAAAATTTTAAAGGCAAGATACCAATCATCTATTATTTATTTCATTTGATTATAGCAAACATTGAAAGTTTGTAATATATTGTGACCAGATAAAATTCATTTCAAATACTATAAATATTATAAACTTTACAAGATTAAGTACCGAGTCTTATCGAGATTGAATAAAGAAACTTACGCGCATTTTTATAAACTCACGATGTTTGCAATAATCTGGTAACTTCGATATTTGTCTACCAGTTTATCATTAAGGTGACGACTGATTAGACAAACAGTAGTAGATACATCATCGTCTGCTTAACCAGGAAGCCGACCCCAACGTACAGTCTAACGGGATGCAGTTCAGTACTAGTGTTTAGTAGTTTTGTTTTAGTAGCATGGAGTAACTACCGATCTGATCCATACAATCCAATAGCTGGATATCACGATATCCCTTGGCAAGAGCGGTGTCAAATTTTCAGAGTTCTCTGGTCATAGTCCGGTCCAGTCATAGAACAAAAGTTGTTGTTTATGATGTTACTAATATAGTCCTGAGAGGTTGTTAGTGTCTTACCAATAACCCTGTATAAGTATCGTGTGTGTGTGTGTGTGTGTGTGCGTGTGTGTTTGTGTGTTGGTGTGTTAGTGTGCGTTGTTGAAATGAAATGAAATATTTATTTTGTAAATTGGTTATAAATAACACTTTTACACGTCATGTTTTTTTGCGTGTTAAGTTTAGCTAGATGAGGCCGGTATTTCCTAACTGACTACTCTGAGAAGAAACACCGAAACAAACTCAGAGGTCATAGTCTGTTTTAATGTCCAGACAATTTGTATTTTTATATGAGAAGCATGTAGGTTCATGTCTGTGGTATTCTTTTGAGGAAATAACCTCGCAAATTTGAGCGGACCTGTCCAGACAGTGCAAGCATTTGTCAGTTATCGTGTAGCTCAACTGTTGTGAATACCTGAAAGTGTATGGGTGTGTTTTTTGAGCATACTTGGAAGTGGGTGTGTTTGTTGAACATACCAGGAAGTGTGTGTTTGTTGAACATACCTGGAAGTGTGTGTTTGTTGAACATACCTGGAAGTGCGTGGTGGCCTGCGTGGTGGGGAACATGCCGTGCTCCTGGAACAGCTTGAGCACGAGGTGGCGGCGCTGCTCCAGCACGCGGCGGTGGCCCGCCTCACCGCGCGCGCCCGACCCCCCCGCCCCGCCGCCACCCGCGCCCCCCGCCGAGCACGGCGTGCGGGGGGACATGTCCTCCATGCCCTCCGATGATACTGAAACCATACTCATTATTAAACACCATTTTTTACTAAAACACTATGTGCTTAACATCAACATTCATCATAACACGATACCCCTTCACTAGACCAGTGTGAGATTTACTGGCTTCTGACTACCTGTAACAACTGTCTAAGATTTCGAAAAGAGCCGGAACCAAAGGCTTAACGTCCTTTCCGCGGCACTTTTTTTTAAATTATCACTTCTCACATGTGTATCGCACCTCCCACACTATCAGCTCTTCACCAATCATAGTTACCCGAAGATTTTTAGTTTTACCCTCTGGGTCAGTTTCGGCAACTGCCAGACAAGTCTCAGCAGCGCGAAGGTAACTCGAGCCTTGGCCAGGCCTCCGTCACTCGCTCAAGGTCGCGCGATAAGTACCTACCGGCTAGCCGTGTGTTCGAACCCACAAGTGGCAGAGGAGCGCCGCACGCCCGCCGGTGTAGTTGCGCGCGTAGAACTTTAACAAGCATTTTAACCATGTCGAATTCACGACATTATTGTGCGGTATACGGATGTCAATTATATTCAATAATAATAATATCAATATCATTTAAGTCTTTGTGTCCATGCTTCCCACATGATTATTTGATCACACTCTTTATTAGATTCAGAATTTTTGCCGTTATCAAATTTACAAATGCATCGTTTAGATAAGGTAAAAAGCAAATTGACCATTTTATAAAATTAAATCATTTATAAAACATTTTTGTATTTTATTTCATTGGGTCAACCCTAAGGTATTTTCATATCGTCCGACGTCATCGCCCGCTGTGCACTTGAAACGCTCCGGTTGAGTCAAAGCAGTTAAGCTCATATTTCCCCGTGTCGCTTGACAGCTAGAAAGTTTAGTTAATTATAGCGTAGGTATTTGTCGTTTTGCAGGGAAGTGATGGATCTGTTACGTTAGTAACTTATTAGTAATCTGTGCCTTGGCGACCCGCGAACTAGCGTCCTCTTAGGTTCCTTCATTCTCTGAAACGACGCTCCCGAGATAAGTAAACTTGTGGACTTATTACACAGCCTCTGCGCCAATAAAAAACGGTGCGGTGTAGTGTTGCCCAAACGAGAGTCTCGCAAGAGTCTTGCAATTAGCGATTATCCTATTGCTATTTATTAAACGGTAGTTGAGATCTCAGAACAATGTAACAGACTCTGTTACATTGTTCTGAGATCTCAACTACCGTTTAATAAATAGCAATAGGATATAACAGACTCTGTTACATTGTTCTGAGATCTCAACTACCGTTTAATAAATAGCAATAGGATAATCGCTAATTGCAAGACTCTTGCGAGACTCTCGTTTGGGCAACACTAGTGCGGTGTTCTTCACAACAACAGTACTCATCTCCTTGGTCTTTCGGGTGTTAATTTTCAGACCAGTTTCCGACGCCTCCTGTCATAAGTCGTCCAACTTAGCTTGCATGTTCTGTAAAACCATACTTGATAGGCTGTCGAAGGCCGTGGAACAACCACTTCTACGCAAAGAGCAGTCTCGATTTAGGGCAAACCGCTCGTGTGCGTATCAGATCAACACTCTTCGTATTATACTGGAACAGGCATCAGAATGGCAGAGGGAGATTTACAAATTTACCTTTGTCGAATCCGAAAAAACCTTTGTTACGTTGAAGTGGCCCAGCATTTGGTGCCGCCTGAAGAACATTGGAGTGCCGCCTAAAATTGTTCGTCTGCTGGAGAGCAACAAGATGTAATTACAGATATTCTTGCAAGGGGACGCATGACGGCCTCATCTCGGTTGATATCGGGGGTTCGACCGAGTTGCCTGCTTTCACCTCTTCTCTTTCTAGTCGTTATTGGGATTATGCTTTGCATTTCTGATAACAGGCGCCGCGGCATAGAGTGGGGATTATCCAACGTCTTGGAAGACCTGGATTACGCCGATGAGCTATGCCTGCTGAATCACACACACGCCGACATGCAAGCTAAGTTGGGCTCTGTATTGCAGGGCCGATAATTGTCGAGTGATTTTTTGTTAAAACGTTATTTTTTTAGTTTTTTTCATTATGCGTATAACGTATTATATTGTATTATTATTATTCACGTATTAGTGAAATACAAAGTTGTAGGTAATATGTATGATATTTATCCAATTTTTATTCGAACGAATTAGTCCACTTCTTCTAATTATGTTAATTATACCTAAGTCAGGCTTGGGCACTAAGAGAGATAAAGGGAGAAAATGGGAACCTGGTTTAATTTCAAGTGGTTTTTTATTTTTCTTCTTGCACCATCAGAGGGCCTCGCGAAATGTACCTTGCCCACATTAAGTTTTTCAATGGGTTCTAGGCAATAGTGCTCTATCGTCGACCACATTACTACCAGATGAGATAATGATCAAACGCGAGCAAATAACAATAATTTACGTTAATTTCAAAACTGCTGCTATAAATTCGGAACTACTGTAATTTTTTTTATAGAGAACTAGTAATGTGGGTAGAATTCACATAACTACCAATCTTGTTAAACCCTCCAACTAAGCTAAATATTACCTCTCGATCACAAGTCCGATACCTTCGCCATTAGACTATTGACGCTTAATAAAATACTTAAACAACCTACCTCTATAAGTATCAAGATTGAAGTCAGGTCCGAAGAAAGTGTTCCCGACGAGTTTGTTGGTGGTTGTATGCGGAGTGCCGTACGAATGAGGCGTCGGCATCCCATTGCCGTTAATTACTTCTTGTTCTAGCTGTGGCGTTACCACTGTGTTTTCTTCCTCTGTGAACCAAAAAATAAATTGTTATAAAATCATTTCAAGTACTATTTTAATGTGTACGCAAGTGTATTCGGGAGCAAATTGAACGAGAACTACTGACGCACCAATCGCGCGCTCGGAGCAGCTCTACGTCACACCCCGCGTCCCGCTGACAACCGCTGACACCTAAAAATCGACTTCTGCGCATTGAATGACTCTTGCAAAGTTATTTGACGAGAACTATACATAGAGCGACTGCCTATCTCACCTTTTAGGTAACACGATACCCCTGAGCCAGACCAGTGTCACATTTTCTGGCTTCTGACTACCGTAATGAATGTCAGAGATGTCTAAATGACAACATAATAAATGCTTTCCGAGGCATGGGGGTTTCACATCGCCAACTTCCAAACTCCGGGCTACTGCTGAGAAATTTATTTTATTGCATCTACCACGCTATGACTTCATCACTCATGGTTGACTGGAAGAGAATACCAACGGCATTTCAAACTCAAACTTAAAATATTTTATATCACATTACGTCGCTGTAGAATGATAACCTCGTATGTCCAGAAATCCAAACATCACAGGAAACGAAAAAAACGGTTAATTTTGTCAATGTTTAAAATATTTTATGTGCTTTTGTCTCATGTTTTGAATGATAAAAAAGACTTATTTATGTTATTAACCAATGCGTTACTTAACTGGATTATGCCAGAGAAATGATATAAGAGGTTTTCTGTTCTTATATCTACGTAGTTTTTGTTTAAACGCCCATGTCTCTATAGATAAGAGGTTTTCGTTTTACTCCATAGATGGCACTTGTAGTCATATACTGGGTACACAGTTTCACCGTATTATAAAATACGAAAAAGATGTTTTTTGACATACTATTACGAGGTATTCATTCTACAGCAACGATTAATAGACCTACATGGGCACTTAGAAAACGTCAGAAGTTAGTACACGGTTTGAAATTTGTCGTTTTCTATGGAGAAGAACCGGCAGGAAACTCCACAGTAATTAATTACGCCTTTGTACCTAGCAGTCACGCTTGCGCTCACTAGAACGAGGCAGTTTGAGAGCAGTGGAGATGAAGAAAATTACACTAAGTTATCAATTCATTTCTTCCAAAGTCAACTAATGGGCCAATCATAAAAGTCACAAGAATTAAAATAATATTTCTATATTAGCACTTCGCCCACGACTTCGTCTGCGTGGATTTCGATATAATTTATTTATATATTTTTTTAATATTTATATTTTGTAATTTATTTAATTTATAGCATTCAAAAATACTGCAACTTACTATCATGTATTTTTTTGTATTGAATCATTAGTTCCGGAACTTAGTCCCTACATACAAACTTAAAAACAAATTTCCTCCTAATAATACTAGTATAGATTAACCCGTACACGTACTATATTAAAGAGATACATGTACTGGTATTCAAATCACTCTCAAATCAAATCTCAAATTTTAATTCTAATATCGACGGTTAAAAGTAAATAGAGTATAAGCGACATTTTGGACTGGTATTGTTTTGAAAGCCGACTGTTTCTTGTGTTCTATTATCTTTTATACAACTGTGAAAAGTACCTTATCCTTCTTTTACTATAACACTTAATCAACTGTCTGATGTTTTAATAAAAAAATACATCATTTATTCTAAAATTCTAAACATTGAATGGCTCTCCTAAACATTTCTTTTTTTGTCGCTTATACCCTATTTCCTTTTAACCGTCGATATGAAGATTTCTTGGTCTGTGATCAACTAAACATAGATATATGCAACCACTGAAGGCTGATACATACATACCTACAGATGATTTATCAGTCTAATTAACAAGAATGTTTCATGTATTGATCACGATTACTTGACGAGGTAGAATTGAAAATGTTCATTTATTTATTCGGATCAACTAAACCTCTTACTACGTATGTACATATTTTTTTAACCTTTTGAACGCCATTGTCACATGTATGTGACAAACGAAATCTTACCCTGAACGCCAACGTCACAAATATATGACAAAATACACGTCGCACCATATTATGAAATAAACAATTTAACCATTACTTTTGTGTGTTTTTATTTATATAATTTAAAAGTTTAAGCTTCCGTCTATATTGTATTGCATGAAACTAATATAAATAAACCACCAATATCGAGAAATTTGTTGTTTAAAAGTAGATGTTAAACGCGTATAAAAGGAGTGTCTCACACGCCGTAGTCTGCTATATGTGACAGCTAGTGTTGTGACGTATGATTGTAAAATCAATAAAAACTTAAGAAGATGAATATGAAATTTTCCTTTATAAAAAAATCCTTTTGTTATTTCTATTCCTGATGTTTTGTTTATATTAGGTACTAAACTGATGTTCTTCCTAGTATATTATTAGGTACATTTTGTTAAGGATTTGTATTGTAAGACTGATTCGTAATAATAATTATTAGGTATATGTAAATGTTGATTTTTAAATAATTTTTGCGTAATTTTTACGTGTAAAAGAAACAATAATGAAAATACTGATTTCAATTTCTTTTTATTACTACATTAAAATCCTTGCGTATTTTTAGATATGGATACGTATTATATTAGATATGGATAGGTATTATATTAGATAAGAATACTTATTAGAATCGATAACCAACGTGTACACTGCTACATCCCTAATTCAGATGCGAGAATGCCATAAAATTGACTGGCAAGCAACGCCATTGTCACAATACCAAGACAAGTCATGTTGAATAGTGTTGTAACCATATTGTAATAAATATATTTTTTTAGTTTTCTAATATCTGCTTTTTCATTGATAAAGTCTCCATTAAATGCTGTGTAAAGTTTACTATATTGGAATATAGTGGCAGGTTAAATAAAATTTCAGTGTCGTTAGTACGGTTTATTAGAAAATTAAAGACGAAAATAAAAACTCAGTTGTATATCGATATAAGTTTTGGAATCCCTATTTTTTATGAAGGTCATTTGACAGAAAAAGTGGCCTGGCGTCAGGGGTACGGCGGCGATACGTTTATACTCTGGCGTTCAAAAGGTTAAATAAGTATTAAATCGACCCCGATTACCATCTTCCGCCTTAGGGCTTAAATTTTCGAACACCAGAGCATAAATATCAAGAAATACAAACTCATATTTGTCTCTTAAATTCTCGCAACTACGGTGGGTTGAACACAGTTTACAGATCGGTCAAGATAGACGCCAAAGTTGCGATATCATTAGTAACTAAAGCGTAAGTCTTCCTCGATGCCTATTTCTATTCGTATTTGTAAAACTTTACATTTGCCTTAATACCTTTCAAACTAAAGGATTAAAGTTTGACAGATTCTCAACTTCAAATATTCAATTCAGAAATCGGTTCTTAAACTTTTAACCCACATCGAAAAACGGAAGAAGTACCAAGCCAAATGAATAGACTCGACTGGCTACGTTAGTCTTATGATCTTGTCTGCTCCCGCTACACCGACCTCAACCAGATGAATAGATATGTATCCCTTATTATTTTATTTTTTATTTTAGGCTTATTATAAACGAAATTAGGGATCAATGTAACAGTTTTGTGCACATTTTTATTTTTTTAATTAAGTTTATGTGTCGCTTTTGAATGCAGTAATGTTTTTTAGTCAATCTCTCTTTAGAATCTTTGAAATGAAATGAAATATTTATTTTGTAATTTGGTTACAAATAACACTTTATCACGTCATGTTATTTTTGCGTGTTAAGTTTAGTTTAGCTAGATGAGGCCGGTGTTTCCTAACTGACTGAGAAGAAACACCGAAACAAACTCACGTCTCTTTTAAAATCCATACATGTGTAGGTCCAATCATATGAAAAAAATGTAGGTTCGTGTCTGTGGTGCTCTTTGAGGAGATAACCACACAGATCTGAGCGGACCTGTCCAGACATTTCAAGCATTTGTCAGTTATTGTGTAGCAGTTTTATATTAATGTAAAGTTCTAACAAACATTTGCTTCGTGAAGCTAACTTACCCATCTTGTTATGTTTCTTCCTCATGTAGAGTTGAGGACTGCGCGGCACCACCATAGCGCTGGGACTACAGGCCTCCGGCTTGAACTGCGGCAGGGTACTGAATTTCTGCTCGAAGTTCACTGTCTCCAGTACTCTGTTGGTGAAACTTCTGTAACTATTTGACGTTGTAACGCGGGCTGGCCTTTTCAGCATTGCCATACAACGTGGCAATGCAGCCAGTGTTCTTGGCACTTTTGATGCCCTATAAATTCTTTGTATTTTCATCTTTATAGTTACATGTTTTATTTTTAGAGCTTTGTAAATATTGTATGGATTATATTCTTATGATATTTAAAAAAAAACTTTTGTGCCATCATGGAAAATACTTCAATAATTTGAACATCATTATACCTATAGCAGCGATCAGATTTATTTTTAAAGTAGACAAGTGAACTACAACCTTACATTCATAATCATTTATTGACAGTTTTTTTTTGTAATACATTCAAGAATTCCCTGACTCCTGCGCTAGTATTAACTGTATTACTGAGCCAGTTTGTTCCCCATGACAATAGGTTATATTCTTATGTCAATAACATGAGAGAAAAAAAAACATAAAATGAATTAAATTAAATGATGCTGGAAGAGCTTAAACAATAAAATAAAAAATGATGAATTTAACAATGCAATTTAGAATTATACATATACTAGTACTCACGCGGGGCTTCGCTCCAGTGGATTCTATCACGGTAAAAACATAACTCTACTTTTTTGCAGTCGCGTAAAAAGTAACCTATAACCTTCCTCAAGCTTCAAGCTACTTCCATACCAAATTGCATCCAAATCCACCCAACTTTCGAAGATTAGCGCGTTCAAGCAAACAAACAAACAAACTTTTCCGCTTTATAATATTACTAGCTTCCGCCCGCGACTTCGTCCGCGTGGAAAAAATATCCCCCGATTTTGAAACATTCTTCATTAGTGCTCCGCTCCTATTGGTCTTAGCGTAATGATATATAGCCTATAGCCTTCCTCGATAAATGGGCTATCTAACACTGAAAGAATTTTTCAAATCAGAACTGTAGTTCCTGAGATTAGCGCGTTCAAGCAAACAAACAAACAAACAAACTCTTCAGCTTTATAATATTAGTATAGATTATAGTATAGATGATTAACAATGTGTGTGTGTGTATTTTGTGTGTGTGTGTGTGTGTGTGTGTGTGTGTGTATTTTGTGGGTGCGTGCGTGTATGTATGTATATGTTTATCGGTGCATGCCTGTGTTTGCGTGGGTGCTATAGGTTTTTGGGTAAGCGGGGGTTTTATGAGAGTGGGCTACGAGTGTGGCTAGTCTCGACCATAGCGCCGTAGAAACATACTTATAAAACGAAATCTCCCGCCGCGTCCGTCTGTCTGTCTATCTGTTAAACTCGCAATAAACTCAGAAAGTGCTGAACATATATTCATTAAGTTTTCACCAATATGGGGAAGGTTTGAGTGTATAACTTATTAAATTAATTTTACTATCACTAGTTTTTAAATTATGTTTATACTAACAAAAATTTATATACATATGGACAATCAATTTGTGTGAATTAGCAGAATGTGCGAAGTATAGCAAAATTAACGATAAAGGTTTGTTTATATATTTATCATGTTATTAAAAAAAAAATTGTGAACGCTGGTACCCGTAACACAAGTTTCTTGGGTACCAGAGTTCACACAAGCATTTCAACATAAATTTTCTTACTTTTGTTGTATTGTATATACCTTCTTGTACTTTTTGTGTGAAAGTGTTTGTCTGTACACGCTTTTAAGTCCAAATAAACATATTATTATGATTTATAAATTCGCCCCTAAGAAACCGCGGCGGGTTACTATCCAGCAACGAGTACATACTTGTCTCGTCCATCTTCATTGCGTTTCTTGAACAGGGCCTTCTTGTGCGAAGGGCTGGGTAGGTCGCTGTGTTGCTTGGGCGACGTAGCAGTGTCAGGGCTAACGGCGCCATTATTCATGGAAGCTTCAGACCGAGGCACGCTGATACTGTTACTGCACGAGGTAGCAGGCTCATTGCTGCCTGTAGACCCGGTCGACGTCCCTGATGAAAAGGTGGTATTAGAATTTTGGACCCATATTTATGAAATTGTTGATAGTATATGTTACCTGTCTGGTTGGTTATTCTCTTTTCTGATATCTCTAACGAGCCGGCTATTAAATGAAAGACGAATGATAAATAAAGTAATAGTAGCCTGGGCAAAATAAAAGAAAATATTGCAGACCAACTTTGTAAAATTATATTATAAAGTCACTGTCAATTTCTTTATTTCAATTACCATTATTAATAGGACACTTGAATATCAACATTTATAAATAGTTAAAAAGGATATTTAAAATAATAAAGTAACGTCCAAAAGTAGTATCTTGTACAGAAGGAACCAACAAGAAACTCCATAGTTACTCATCTGAGGTTGTAACACCTCAAATGAGTAACTATGGAGTCTCAATACACTTGCTAACGAACAATTATAGTGATAATAGAGGTACAAGGCGATGGCAAATTCCATAAGTCGTAATACCGATGGCAATCACCAGTGCTATATAAACATCGAACGGATCTCTCTGGATAAATCAGAAATTATTTCTGAGATACACTGCCAAACTCACTGTGACATTATTTGCGTCCAAGAGGCCTATCGAGATGAAACCCAAAGCCAGAAACATCGACGTAGTCATGCTTATTGCTGAGATTGTCGGTGAAGCACGATTCCATAACATCTCCAGTCGCTGCTATTTCAATAGTCCACACTAACCATATGATCTCTCACACAATATTATTATATAGTGTTTTTAATTCTGCCAAATATCAACTGGACGCGCTTGAGTCCATGGAGAAACGGGCTAAGAGACTCATTGGCAATGATGCACTGGTCGAGTCAAAACTCCACAGCCTTGAATAGGTTACTTTTAGGTAAGCGTGCTCCATCTTCGACCACATCATCACTTAAGCTTTGGTTTCCTAGGATAGCGGTGCCGTCAAATAGCGGCCGTAATACAGCGGTGAATGACGCAACTAGAACGTTGTCTATGTAAACAAAATGGCGCGGTTTCCTAAAGAGCGGTAACTGATACCGTAACGTCAAAAGCGGTGCCGCCATTTGCATGACGGCCGTCTTGTCAGTGTCAGATGGTTTCGTGAACGTTTCCAAAGAGAATGTAATATACTAGATTGCGATGAAGCAGACAGTGCGTCAAAACGGCCGTGGAACTTTCCACATGTCGTCACCGTAAAGACGGCCGCCTTTTTGCGTCCGTAATATTACGGCCGCTATATGACGGCACCGCTTTCCTAGGAAAACAAAGCTTTACCATCAGGTGAGATGATGGTGGTCAAACGTGAACCTATTATCAATAAAAAAAATTAATAAACCAAGAGCAAATCAAAGATATGATAACTAAATTCGGGTACGATCGCATGAAAAGTTAATTGTCAGCTAAACAAAAGTAGCCTATCCAGCTTTAATTATCGATCCATTGCCCATTATGACGTGAAATGACAAACAAAGACACATTCGCATTTATATTTTTTTTATTCAGAATAGGTCGAAGATGGAGCACGCTTACCTAGAAGTAACCTATTCACTCTTGATTATACAGTATGTTAACTAACAGAGGGCGATCCCGTTAACCCGCAATAGCATAGCATCCATACATGCTAAAAAATATTACCATTCGAAAACAAAATGATTTTATTTTTTTTAACATTAAAATATTCACTAAAAATGTTAAATTGATACGTAAAAGAAAGTCTGTACACGCGTACGCATTCATAAATAAATTGCGACGCTGCCGTCCTTCAAGTACGCGTGTACAGAGTGTTTCTTTTACGTATCAATTTGACATTTTTAGTGAATATTTTAATATAAAAAAAAAACATTTTGTTTTCGAATGGTAATATTTTTTTAGCATGTATGGATGCTATACTATTACGGGTTAACGGGAACGCCCTCTGTTAGTTAACATACTGTATTATATTAAAGAAGTTAGAAGACATATTAGCTTACCTCGACTGAGTCTCTTCTGTAACGGTGCCCGACCGAGCTGTGCAGGAGTCGGCGCTAACGGGAATGGCCGGGCCTCTGCCACAGGAGTTTCCCATTGCCTGATAAAGATATAACCATTGCATTATAACCGTACTTTTAAGTAAATTTAGTTTATTTATTTTTTTAGTACAATAGATATTATAATTATGAAATAGTTAAGAACTTACATAATTTATTTTAATTCTGTCTATGTCTTAATATGTTTTATTTCATTTCATAAATCTTTTATTTCATACTAGCATCTGACCGCGGCTTTGCTCGCACGTACAGGTCTCGTTCGGCGAAAATAAAGTATTATAGTAGCCTATGTCACTCACCAGCTTCTCCACATCTTCACACTAAGAATTTATAATAATTACTAGCTGTGCCCGCGACTTCGTGCGCGCGGAATAGTGACTTTCGACAGCATTTTTAATCTTTTAGGCTAATATTTTGAAAATAAAACTCATACATAATTTGAATGTCGTATCTTATTTTTTAGACTTTTGATTAGTCTAAAAAATAAGTTTCAAGCTTCTAGCTTAAAAAATGACTTAATTTCCATACAAACTTTCATTCCCTATTTCAACCCCTTACAGCCCTTTTTTCGCATTAAAAAGCAGCCTATGTCCTTTCTCAGGCTCTAGACTATGTCCGCACCAAATTTCATTAAAATCGGTTCAGTAGTTTAGGCGTGATTGCGTATCACACAGACAGACATAGTTACTTTCGCATTTATAATATTAGTAAGGATTACAGTTATGTTCCGTGGTTTCATCCGCGTTAATTATTTTATTATATTTATTACATGATTATTACTTCATTTTCACTTTAAAAAGCTGTGCTGCCTTGAAGTGCTACCAGCACCCTCATTATCTACTTAGCTTTTTCACAACTATTTTGGGGTCAGCTTGCAGCTGAGTATTAGTGTTTTACATGGAACGTCTGCCTATCTGACCTCCACAACCCAGTAACTGGGTAACATGACACCCCTTGGCTAGACCAGCGTCAGATTTACTGGTTTCTGACTGCCCATAACGACTGTCAAAATTACAAAGAGGACCAACGGCTTAACGTGTTTAATGCCGCCAACTTCCAAACTCCGGACTACTACTGTGAATTTTTTTACAGAAATCCCAATAGCACGTTTTGCCCGAGCCTGGTATCCAGCCTAAGAAGACCTCATGCTCAGTAGTCACGCTTGCGAACACTCGACCAACGAGACACTCGGAAGGTTTTAGTGTATACTTTATAATACAATATAATAATAATATTCCACAACTTTCACACAACGCCATCTAGTCCCAAACTAAGCAGAGCTTGTGCTATGAGTACTAGACAACTGATAAACATACATATCGTCGTTGCGCTTGCAAAAGTCGCTATGTGGTAAAAAGTCATTTTCGTTCTTTTATGAAGTTTCAATCGTTATTTTAATACACACATGCTGTAAAAACAGCCATCTGATAAACGCAATATTGAAAGGTAATTCTTTAAATATTTCGTTTATTAGATAGCTGTTTTACAGCATGTGTGTACAAAATAACGATTGAAACTGCATTAATGAACGAAAATGATTTTTACCACATAGCGCCTTTTGCAAGCGCAACGACAATATATATTTCTAAATACATACATATTATAGATAAATTACACCCAGACAAAGAACAAATGATCGTGCTCATCACACAAACATTTGTCCTGGGTGGGAATCGAAACCACGACCTTGCGCATAGCATTCAGAGCCACTGACCACTATACCAATAGACCTGTCAGACAGTTAAGGTCCTATGTGAATTAGTTGAATCAGACCTTACAAAGCCGGTCCGGGTCGCTAGTAATGTATGTAATACTCACGTTGCAGTTTTAGGCGCAGTACTGTTGTTACTTTGAGATACTATCACAGATTGCCCGCCTTGCACGTTCAGCACGCTTTGGTTATTATTCTTCGGTGTCTCTACTTCTGTGAACAATACAGCAATAGTTATCACATATTATAACAATTTTACTGTCACGAAATGCTAAGGGGAAATTTCATTCACGCTTTTCAACAATAAATTATTAGATACAGTTGCACTTAACTTGTGAATGATAACCAAGGTCATAGAAATTGTTATAGGCACGCGTCTAGCTGGCGCTTTGGCTGAGGCTAGAGCATTTTTAAGAAGCTGACCTCTTTATTTTAAAGCCTCTTCTGATAAATAGGAGACAGCAATTGATCAGTAGGTTAACTGACTACCAAGTATAAATTTGAATAATGTCTAGAAGAAAAGTTGTCCCAATTCGCATTTTCATTGTTAAATACATATTTTCTGTATGAGAATGCGTATCAATGACGTATAGGTTAAAAATATGATTAAAAACTGTTTCATTTTTGTTTTGGAAATATTTCTGACCGCGTCAAAATATAAAGCATCGACGTTAGTAGGTATATATAAGATCCTTGGCATCTACATAGTTCTTTGTTGATGTGATATTTCGTATCTGATGTACCGTAAAGGTTTTTTTTGATAAATTAGATACAGAACATAATTCTTTATTACAAAACAATTATATAACCAATAAACAAAACCTTACATTAATATTTGCTGCTCATGTAAATCAACATTTAAATTATCGGAACAAAGATATCCTGAAGATTGGGACATATGGACATACACACAGGCGTATTTGTATATAAGAAGCTTCCTATCGCTAGTAAGATTTACTTGTATAATTATTAACCAGCTGTTTTGCCCACAATCACGTGAAAGAGTACAAACATCCACCCACGCTGATTTTTTTTGTTGAATATTCGGCCATGTCAGACCAGTCCACTTTATTGTAATCCTCCCTAATGATAATGACACTCACCAGTGTTGTAGGTTGGCACATACAGTCTCTGCAGATGAACACAGTGCATCGACTGTTCTGATGCGGGGCTGAGGGAAGCTTGGCTTGGCTTCAGCAGTAAGTTGCCTGACGCGTCCAGAGACAGGGTGAGAGGCCCAGGACCTGAACAAAACAAACAGTAATTAGGAATTGGAAGAAGAGAAGAAAGAAAGAAAAAGTTTTAATTGTCAACAGACATACCTACTAAATACGAAATGCCAACAATATTAAAAACTTATTCTAATTCTTTAAGAATTGTGTTAATAAATTGGTAATTGCAGTTAAAACGAATATTTAAAAAACTCTTACACACACACACACACACAAACACACACACACACACACACACACACACACACACACACACACACACACACACACATGCTCAAACATAAAATAATCATCAACTAATTCTAAAGTTACCTTACCCAAAATCATCAAACTTATATATATACTAGTATTTCACCTCGCGTGCTTATGAAAAAAAAAAAGGGGGGGGTGATGGGGGGGGGGGGGTTTGCACAATTATTTCGACTAAAGCATTGCCCCTCTAAATGAATCTGAAAAAAAAAATGTTCCAAGTCTCTTAATTTCCGAGATCCGCCTAAAGGGGGTGGGAAGGGAGGCAAGGGGGGCGACTTTGAAAAATGGTTTTTACTTTACCGAGCCTCCTCTATACGAATCCGTAAAAACGAAAAAATACGGGTCTCGTAGTTTCCGAGATACGATAGGGAGGGGGGAGAAGGGGGGTGAAAAGGGGAGGTTTGGCAATTTTCCCGTAGGTTTGAGAGTTACTTGTTTACGAATCTGTCAAAATATACCCACCTCCCCATCCACCATCTGGGAGAACAATTATGTCAGTGAGTCAGTCAGTCAGTCAGTGAGTGGTAATTTAGCTTTATATAGTATAATTTTTTTTCTTTTCAAATTTAACAAACTTATTTAACTTTTATAATATTTGTTTTTCAATGTAAAACAAAACATCATCTCATGTCTGTCATGAGATATCCTACTAATATCCTACTAATATTAGAAAGTTTGTGAGGATGGATGGATGTTTGTTACTCTTTCACGCAAAAACTACTGAACGGATCTCAATGAAATTTGGTAAGTAGATAGTTGACATTTTGGAATAACACATAGGGCTACTTTTTATCCCGAAATTCCCACGGGATCGGGATTTGCACGGGAAAACCTTTCCACGCGTACGAAGTCGCGGGCAGAAGCTAGTGTGTGTATAATTGTATTTATGCTCAATTATCTGATTTTGTGACAGTAACATGACAAGCACTTTGTAATCTTTACTCCATAATATCTCAGGGGACCGGACTGCTTTTCCTTATCACAGGTCTTTCATGACCTAGCTAGGAGAGCAGTGCTCACCCACACGTTGTAGATATAGTACTTATTATGTGAAACTGTATTGTAACGTGTACTTTAATGCATTGTTTTGAGCTTATAAATAAATAAATAAAATATACTTTGCACCGGCGCGCGTTGTAGCCGATGAAATGAAAAGATTTAATAATATTACTATAAGATTAAATTATGTACAAAATTATAATTCGAAATTAATTATAATTTCGAAATATTTTTTTTTTTCTTTTTTCTTTGTACCTCGAAAAATACTACACCCCGCTCTTATAAGGTTACGTCTAGGAGACCACACCGATTAACATCGTAGTTCATACTAGTTCTAATAGATGGCGTTAGTGTTTTTGTAGGGCGACCTCGACCGTCAAATGTTCGGACGAACGTTCTTTACTATTAAATCAATGCTTATAGTTTTATCCGATGTTTCTTCTCAGGGTAGTTTAGAATACACAAACCTCATCTATACTAATATTATAAAGCTGAAGAGTTTGTTTGTTTGTTTGTTTGTTTGCTTGAACGCGCTAATCTCAGGAACTACGGCTCTGATTTGAAAAATTCTTTCAGTGTTAGATAGCCCATTTATCGAGGAAGGCTATAGGCTATATATCATCACGCTAAGACAAATAGGAGCGGAGCACTAATGAAGAATGTTTAAAAATCGGGGGATTTTTTTTTCCACGCGGACGAAGTCGCGGGCAGAAGCTAGTATAGTATAAATTTACGAAAAAAAAGACATGTAAAAGTGTACACTATTTAAAAACCATTTTACAAAATTTAGATCTTTTATCATTTAAAACGACCGCGAGAAAACCGCTATTATGATGAAGCTAACTGTACTACTATATCACTGTATACCACTGCTGGCTAGTCGTCCGCTCTATTGCAGGGGAGCTGCAGTCCTGGGCCCAGTGAATTTACTGTTTTTTAAATAAAATAAATAACTGTCTCACAAAAAGTAATACTCATGCATGCCTATCCTAGTTATTTGATTAAGTTTATCTACATATATCATACTTTTATGTATGTCAAAATGCATACTTACAAGGTGAGTTATCACCAATACTTCGTTTAACGAAGGTGAAACTCTTGAGCACGGGGTTACTGAGTGGCGTCGATGTAAGCGGCGTTGAAGTCGGCGTCGGGATTGTGTTGGACATTCCACTTGAAATCACCTGTAGAACAACGGATACATAAAAATATAGATGTATGGATAGTTTTTACTCAATCAGGCCGAAATTAGAGATATATAATAGTTAGTCTGGATTACCATTTAGGCTACTTATTACTCCGGCAACAATTTCCACAAATTTATAAGCGAACAAAGTCGAGGGCAAAAGCTTGTTTGTTCTTTGGGAGGTATTTCACGAGAGTGCACAATTTCTACTGTTCATTTGATTGTCAATCATAATTAATAATTATACTCATATCCCGTGGCTCGATGCAGATCGTTATTGATGGTAATCTATGAAATAAGGTATTCCTTTGTGCGAGTATTGGAAAACTGTTATCCTATCTGTTGATACAAACATCGGTCAAAATCCTGAAGAAAACCTTTTATTTTATTTTATTAGACGATGGTCGAGGCACATTCATCTGACAAAGTTCGAATCATATTGCCATGATTCGTGAAAATCTATTGGGAGTAATTACGTAGGCTTCTTAAAACCCTGATTTATTAGTGACCTTTATCAATGCTGTTGAAAGTCAAAATCTAGCTACGTAATTAGCACTGTTAACGAAAGGGCGACTACGGATGTTGGGGGGTGATGATACTATTTAATCCAAGCTCAATTATGAGATATAAGCTCTTTTCTTCCACATTTATTGTACGTACAGCCAAGTTGTGGGATTCTGCCGGCTTTTGTGTTGCCTGCCACTTATGACCGTTCAGCCTTTAAAGCAAGAGTAAATAGGCATCTTCTGGACTACCTCGTTCCATCGTAAACCCTATCGCTTACCATCAGGCGAGATTGAAGTCAAGAGTGGGCTCATCCCGAAACAAAAACTATATGACTTTGGCTTCGTTGGTGTACCTGCACGCCGCAGGTGGAAGTGGGCGAGTTCATGATGGAGGCGATGGCATTGTCGAGCGCCGCCTGCGCCGACAGGCTGGTGGGCGCGCCCAACGTGATGCCCTGCACGCTGTGCGTCAGGCTGGACGTGCTCGACGTGCTCGCCGCGCTGCCGCACGACGGCGACTGCGGGACTTGGTTGGCCATCGGCTTGTTGATCTGAGTGAAGGCAGTCCACTGTCTGTGGTTCTCATCTGAAAACACATCTAAATTATTTATACTACACCTGCTTGGAAAGTACCTTGATACTTTATCAAATTTACGGTATAAAGTACGTCATTGCATATCGAACAAATATGCGGGGAGAAAACGCATCTGAGCGGGAGAGAAAAGTGTATGAAAATCCATTTCTTACTTGGTTTTTCTTTTTTAATTTTGGGTAAGACTATGCGCCGGTAACCTAAATATCAAAAGCCAAAAAGTTTTTACAGTGAGTTTTTATCTCCAAGTTCGCAAAATGACACTGGCCACTAGCTGTGTGTTGGATGGTGTCGGGCAGGCAGTGCGACCCTGCGGCGGCAGGATAAACAATTTGAAAAAAGAACATGTGAAAATTGCAGACGCCATTGGCGCCATTTTCAATTTGTGTGTTGTTTGAGGATTCCGTTTTCGTAGAAAGTAAAATAAAACTATCAAAATGATAAGTAGTGATAGTGATGATGAAGATTTAGTTTTTTATTTTCCTCGTAGGTGTAGTATAAAGCACTATGTATCACTCGAGAGAAAGTGCGATTCCCAATCTCGGGTGTTTTAAAGCAAATTCAAACGACACCCTCGAGGGTAATCGGTCACTTTCTCCCCTCGGTGAACAATGTACTATTTCTGTTTGTTTAACCTAATGCAGTGTCTGCGCAAGCCAAAGAGCGGTTGGTTGAACATTTTAGGATTGTCGTTTCTTTACGCTACCAGCCAGGCCAAGGCTTTCGAAGTTGGAGTAGAATACATAATACAGTATGTTAACTAACACTCTGTACACGCGTACTTGAAGGACGGCAACGTCGCAATTTGTTTATGAATGCGTAAGCGTTCGCCAAATTTCATTTACGTATCAATTTAACATTTTTAATGAATATTTTAATATTAAAAAAACAAAAACATTTTGTTTTCGAATGGTAATATTTTTTTTAGCAAGTATGGATGCTATACTATTGCGGGTTAACAGGAACGCCCTCTGTTAATTAACATACTGTTTATTCAAAAGTTTGGAATGAGGACGCCAGGCAGATGTGTTATATTTTGACTACTGAAAACCGTTTGATAGGATTAATGATTATATTCTGCTTGTGAATCTTTGTGCTATCAGTTTTCTACCAGGTGTTCTGCTCCTTGCTAATTACCTTCGCGAACAACATCAATGGTTTTTCAGATTAGAGCTGTATGAATTCAAATCCTATCATAGGCGTTCCTGATTCAATCAAGGATCAATCACGGGACCACCTCTGTTTCAGCGATCTTTCCTCAATTATTCATCACGCTATATACGGATGACTTAAAACTTTTTTCCGAAATCCAGGCATATATGACGAACTATACCAACTTTTTGTTCAGATTAACTTCAAACAGAGTAGGAGACACAGATTGTTTGCTGTGCCTTTTTTATCGGGTGGGAAAATCATCGTATGACTTCTCCCGCTGTGGATGGAGTGGAAGGGAGTGTCAGACTTCTACTGACTAAAAACTCACCCTTTTCCATACCATTTCCTGTTCCCGCGTGTTTGCTGTGCCTGCGTGTCAAACCGTCGCCCAAGATTAGTCTTTTATTTCTCACTTGACAAATCTGATTGTGGCGTTTGCGAACGGATGGAAGATCTTTTCTAGATACCTGAAGTATTCTGAGATGAGTATATAACTGCCATATATTTGTAAACATGTCTTTAACATGTTTGTCTCCTCCGGTATTTTTATCTACACTAATATTATAAAGAGAAAAGATTTTTTACACATTTTGTAATGGATAAACTCTAAAACTATAGTACCGATTTTAAAAATTCCTTTCGTCCTTTCGTCAGTAATATAAATCTACTTTATCAGCGAATAACATAGGCTATATAACATCACGCTACGATCAATAGGAGCTGAAAACCTATGAAAAATATAGTAATAATACAGTAATAGTTTAGCGCAAAAATTAAGATGCATGACGGAAGTGTTTCTCTTAAAAAGGAAAGGAAAGAAACTCACATTATAGAAATAAAAAATACATATTACCTTGAATGCATTATTTGCGAATGTGTTTTTATAAACACGGTATTAACCCTTATCAAAATAAATACGTTATTCATCACAAGTTAGCCATTTACATCGTTTAATTTCAATGAATATCTGAGGAGAATTTTAAAATAACTCCGCAGCAAAATGATGATTGAGGTAAACGAGGTAAAGAGTACGGTCGGTGGCTTTGCGAGATATTTGAATGCTTTTCCTTTAAACTTTACAAAGCAAATTGCCAATCCCGACACGACCATTACCTGCCTGGTTGCGGAAATGTTCTAAAAAGATACCGCGGCCACGAAACGCAAGGAAAACTGTAGGAACAGGTGTTTAATCGGTAGAAGTCTGACACTCCTGCTTCACTCAGAGCGGGACGAGTCATTTAATGGGTTTTCCCGGAAAAAAGGTATGTTCCTTTCTAGCAATACTTATAGACTGTATTTTTGAAATCCACGCGGACGAAGTCGCAGGCGTAGAATAAAATAATCAGTAGTCAGTATCAGAATAAAATAAGTTAAGATTATTAGAAAACCTTTTTAGAGTTCCGTACAAAAAGTATAAAACGGGACCCTATTACTAAGACTGCGCTGTCCGTCCGTCTGTCACCAGGCTGTAATCTCATGAGCCGTGATAGATATAAATTTCAACTGTCCAACAGTTGAAATTTGCACAGATGATGTATTTCTGTTGCTACTATAACAACAAATACTAAAAAACAGAATAAAATAAATATTTAAGGGGGCTCCCATACAACAAACGTGATTTTTTTGCTCGTTTTTGATAACGGCAATAGGTAGACGCTTGAATTATTCCCAGAATATTTAGTTATACAAGGTGTAACAGATTAAGCGCAATACCTCAGACACCCTAATTAGAATATTAAATTATAAGTCTAAAACAACACCCGTTACTAAATAAATTGAAACCAAACCTAGACTTTTTTTATAAAATAGTTATCCTTACTAAACGCAAAACGTATGTGCGGCATACAATATCCTTACGCAAACGCATACACTCATGCAATGTTAGCGGCCGACACGCACACGAGCGCATTTCCTTGAATTAAGGATTGTATTAATTTATCATGATACTGTTAACCATTTTAAGTTAAATGAAAGATTTTCCGTAAAAATGTAACACCTACTTTTTATGACAGAAATCGATTCAGAAACCGATTCTGAACCAACTACTGTCAGGAATTGCGTTTATTCTGTTACACGTTGTATATTCACTTTAAAAATAAATAATTAAATTAGTTAAAACAAATATTTAAGAGGAACTCCCATACAGCAAACGTGATTTTTATAGATAATGGTACAGAACCCTTCGTGCGCGAGTCCGACTCGCACGTGGCCGGTTTTTTTTATTTATTGATCAACTAGCTTTTGCCCGCGACTTCGTTCGCGTAGGAGGGTTTTCCCGCGTAAAATCCCGATCCCGTGGGAATTCCGGGATAAGAAGTAGCCTATGTGTTATTCCAGGATGTAAACTATCTACTTGCCAAATTTCATTCAAATTCGTTCAGAAGTTTTTGCGTGAAAGAGTAACAAACATCCATCCATCCTCACAAACTTTCACATTTATAATATTAGTAGGAAGTAGGATAGTAGGAAGTAGGATTAGTAGGATAGTAGGATAGGATTAGTAGGATAGTAGGATATTAGTAGGATCGGATTTGTCAAGAAGTATGGTTTAACACACGTAAAGCATGAATTTCAAGTTATACATAAATGTATGTCATAAAGACTTACTGGTATCAGCATGCGTAGACTTGAAGGCGCCCCCAGTCGGCTGGAAACCTTTAGGTCCCCCTGGACTGGATGCAGTTATACCGCCGAGGAGATTGTCTGAAGAACCAGCCCTGGAAAAAGAAAATATTTTTATTTATTTATTTTATTACAAACTTAAATCTACCATTACAGGTTGCACCCAATGCGATAGATAAGTTATAATTAAACATTATATAAACACAATTAAGATTCCCTTACTATATTTACAAATCATGGTAACATAACACAGAATATATGGCTTTTGTGAACTCGCTCATTGCACAGGAAAATAAGTCAATACGTGAGGCTACAGTGTTGAGTGCCCGCAAGGCTCGCGTCATCGGCGCATGCTGTAGCAAGTTGGTACGCGCGCTAGGCACCACCAGCAGCGGCGGCCGCCGCCGGCGCTCCGCATAGCCGTCCGGAACACTAATATGTATTTCGCACAAGATACTAGGGTTATGAATCTTGCCACGTAATATTTTAAACATATATGTGGCTAAAGCCACTTCCCGCCTTATTTCTAATTTATAATATCCTACCATACCAAGTATAAACAATGTAGGATATAACATTGAATAACCAGGATAAACCTTATATAATTTAAAATATAAAAATCTAATAAATTTATTCTGAATACGTTCCAACATTGTTTTATACTTAGCTTCGTGGGGGCTCCAAACTACCGCATTACACTCTAAGTGACTTTTAACTAAAGCTTCATATAAAGCAATTAATGCACTTATGTTGGTGAATTCATTGGCTTGCCTTAAAGTAAATCCTAAATTACGATAAGCCTTTTTGCATACCATCGTTACGTGTTTCCGGAAAGTCATATCATTTGAAAATTGAATGCCAAGATCTTTTACTTCTGTAACGCGCTGCAAAGACTGACCTTCAATTTTATAAAAGTTGTGGTTAGGTATTCGAGCTCTAGTGAAAGATATTACTGAACATTTTTCTATGTTGAAATGCAGCTTATTGTCTTTGCTCCACTGTGCAACCCTATCAATGTCCCTCTGCAGAACGTCGTGATCCGTAATGTCTCTCACTACAACACAAAGCTTAACGTCGTCAGCAAAAAGGAGGCAAGTTGAGTCAGAAACTACTTTTGGCAAGTCATCTACCATCAAAATGAAGAGAAAAGGTCCTAAATTACTTCCTTGACTGACTCCAGATCTAGTGAAATATGGTGCAGAATGATATCCGCCACAATCCACAAACTGACGTCGGTCTCTCAAATAGCTTGCAAAAAATTCCAAAGTGTGAGGTGTAAAACCTTTTGCTGCTAATTTTAGGAGAAGGACATCATTGTCAACTGTGTCAAATGCCTTTCTAAAATCCAAATATGCGACATCCACCTGTAACCCTGCATCTACTGCTGGAACAAGTATAGACATGAGGTGGAGCAAGTTTCCTGTTGTGCCTCGTCCGGGTCGGAAGCCATGCTGTTCATCAAATAAATGGGCGCTCACCTGTTCATATAAGCAACTATGGATGGTCATCTCAAACACCTTAGCTGGAGCGCAAAGTATCGCCACAGGTCTATAATCGCAGGCTTCGTTACCACCTCGGCCTTTCGGCACCGGTACCACCCGGGTCAGCTTCCAAAGTTCAGGAAACTTTGCTGCTGCTATACACACATTAAATAGATGCAACAAAGGTCCGATTAAGGTCATGCGACTGTCCCTAAGTAAAAAAGGTGGTATTCCATCTGGGCCCGTTGACCGTTTAGGAGACAAGCGGACAAGCGCTCTTTCCACCGCCGATGGTTCAAGACGACCTAGATGGGCCCAGGTTCCGCTGGTCGTTGCAGTAGCGCTTGCAGCCCCTACATTTAACTCGGCAGGCTTCGGATTATATACAGAATGAAAGAATCGAGCGAACTCGTTAGCACAATCTTGATCAGTTAGAAGTTCTCCATTTTTGTTTAACTTAAAACTATATGAATCACTTCTTTTGGAATTAACGTAGTTCCAGAAAGCTTTAGGCTCAGATGCCAGATGGTTTTGCACTCGGTCACGATGACGGTCATGAGCGAGTTTCGACTCTACCTTTATCCTAGCGCGGCACTGAGCAAACGCCTCATAATCACTGCGTAATCCACTAACCTTATACTTCTTATGAAGATAATATTTTAATTTAATATCTTTTATAATATTTGATGTGTACCAAACCGGATACACATACCTATTATTTATAGATTTCTGTTTTTTAAGAGGCACACAAACATCAAAAACTTCAGTGATTTTACTATAGAAAAAGTTTAAAGCTAAATCAGGATCTTGTAACTCATACATGTCACGCCAATCTATTGTTGTTAATAAAAAATATAATTGTTCAAAGTTAGCTTTGTTAAAGTTCCACTGTTTAAACTGACTAGTATACACTGTTTGGTGGGTATCTGGTATGAGTGGCGACGCCACCGGAGTGGTAAGATCAACAGTGACTGAGAGCGGCGGGTGGTACGCGTCCACTGGCTGCAGCCCATCTCCCTCGCACACGGTCACGCCACTGCGGCCACTCAATACCAAATCTAACTGTCTGCCATTGCAATTAGGTACTGTATTACACTGAGCGACTTCACAAAAGGCCATAAAATATTCATAATAATTACTAATAAGATTATTACACGAAAATAAATTGAAATCACCTAATACTAATACATTATTCTTATATTTAACACATATTTTTTCTAATAAACTAAACAATAGCATGTACTCATTCTCGTCAGTTTTTGGTGGAATATACACTACACAACACGTAAAAAGAAACCGATTTTGCAAATACACCGACGCACAGATTAATTCGAACTTATGATTGTCTATGTCCACGCCATCTGGCAATGGTATTTGTCGCAATTCGAAACGCGGTGTGGCCACTAAAAGCACGCCTCCCTGCTTGCGTCCATCCGCTCGGTCACATCGTAGTATTGTGTACCCAGGCGACACAAGTTCGGCGTTATGTATAGACTCATTACAGCCAGTTTCTGTTATTGCAAATAAATCGGATACCGAAGAGTCAGTAATGATTGAAATTGTGAAGTTTTGGTCCTGAGTCCTCTAACATTTTGGTACAAAATGTTTACACGTCTACTGGGTCTGGGTTTGCAGTTGAGGTTCTGGTTGGATGGTGTGACGAAAAAATACCCATTCGCTAAATTCTACATATAATGGCCATGCTTCAGGATCACATAGTTTCTCATAATAGTCTTCTTTAACTCCAATTTTAAAAGATGCATAGTCTCTCTCTCTTTTAGGTTTTAGTTTCTGAATACTTATTTCCGAATCATCTTCCAGTATGTTCTTAATATAGTCCTTGAGGTTTTCTTCTGTCGTACTTTTATCCAGTCTCCAAACATGCAAGTATTTTTTACGTTCCACTGCCTTTAAAGTTACCACTGAACTATTGCCACCTCTCTTTATCGGATTGTTTCTTTTATTGCTCTTCACCTCCGTCCAACCATTGCTGTCTATGATTTCAGTTACCACTGGTGCTGTTGCCTTGGCCACCGTTGCGTAGCTAACGTTAGATTGCCACGGTTGTGTAGGTTGTCGTGATTGCATCACTAAGGGTGGGTTTTGTGTTGGATTCTTTGACTCCACAGAATTAACCTGTCCATTTCTGAACGTAGTAGAATTCCTTTTGATATCCTCATAGTTATTAACCTTCTCATTAAGAATTTCAATTTGTTTTTCTAAACTGGCACATTTATCATTTGAAATATTTAAATCCTGTCTTAATTTGCTATTTTCTAAGACTAGTGAAGTTATATTAGTCGTTATCTCTTGAATAAGTTTTGTTTCCATAGCGTTTATCTTTGCAGTAATAACTCCTTGTATCATCTCCATAATTTTCGACATACTATCCTGTGCCTGTACTGCTGCAGTATCATCAACATTTACAACTGATGTCTGAACAATTTGTTGTTTATCATTCAAATGAGATCTCATGCACATACCGCGCGCTGGAGTAACATCTATTACCCGACCACGTTGAGTTATATTAGAACAGGAATCGCACTTAAAAGTTGATTTTAAATGTGCCTGTTTCTCCACAAAGTCAGCTGAGGTAATATTCATGCAAGTATAATGAAATTGCGCCTTACACCTAATACATTTAAGCATCTCACCACGTGCAATATTTCCTTTGCAAAAAATACAAATCATTTTTAATATTTTATAAATGGATTCCAAGAAATCTCGAAGCGAATGCCGTGCACCTGTCCCACACGCATGCGCAGTGCGTATTTGTGCGTAGCAACGGGCGAACAGCGGTTTGTCGTAGGTTAGAAGAAATTGTTCGTTAAAAAAATATTAAAACTATTTTCTAATTACTCACGAACCAGGCAGAGTTTATGGGTGGTATAAACTGCATTTTAAAGTCCTGTCTTTTAACTTTCCAATGGTGTAACTCACTAATATGTTAAACAACTTTTTCCATATCTATCTCAAAACAATTACGGAGCACAAACAAAACAGGTGTCACCTCGTCGAGAGCGACGCTTAGATTAATTCGCGTCAGTCTTTGTCAAGACATATTTGCATCATAGTTACACTAGAAGATGTCTCCATTATAGTTACGAGCAAGTTCGACCAAAACATCATTTACCATCACATGAAATGGTGCTCAAAAGCAAACCTATCATCACGATTAACAGATTGATGTGATATTTATTTTTTGTTGTATATGTATGTGTATTTCATTATTTATTTATTTATGTACACACATGACACTTATAAAGGAAAAAATTAAATACAGACAAAAGAGCACAAAGGTGCTGCTTATTTCCTAAGAAATTTCTTCCAGCAGACCTGCGACAGGAGAGTTGAAGAGGAGATGATAGACACAGTGTGTATAAATACTAATTACGATATAAAACATACTTAGCTATAAAATTAAACTAAAATGATATATTTAATAAATATATACATACATAGAATTAAAATACATGCTATAAAAATATATATCTATAATAAATATATAAAATTACGGGATGTTAGATAGGTAATGATCTTTGAGCTGCTTTTTGAAAATAGTAATGGATTTAGCTTCGCGGATTTTAGTGGGAAGTGAGTTCCACAGTCGTTCTGCACGAAAGGAGAAGGAGTGGGAATAGAAACAGGTTTTTTGGGATGGGAAATTGAGATGGAGTTTAAAGTGGGATCTACAAAGGGCATCAGTAGGACGAGTGAATGAAAAACGATCGCGCAGGTAGCTAGGATATGTAGGATTGAATATGATGTTGTACAGAAGGAATAATATTCGAGTGTTCCTGCGAAGACGGATAGGGAGCCACTTGAGATCCTTGCGAAACTGAGAGACATGATCATATTTCCTCAGACCAAAAACAAAGCGAATACACAAGTTTTGCAAGCGCTCAAGCTTACATAAGAGCTCCTCAGTGGCATCCAAATAGCAGGCATCAGCATAATCAATAATCGGCTGAATTAAAGTTTGAGCTAAAGAGATTTTAGTTTTGAAAGGCAAGAAGCTTTGAAGGGATTTTAAAGAGTGGAAGGAAAAGTGCACCTTACGACTAACCTCACTTACTTGCGCTCGCCAAGAAAGATTGCTGTCAAGTAATACACCAAGATTCTTTGCAATATCCGTGTACGCAATGACCGAGCCGTTAAGGGATAATGGCCTCAAAGAGGAAGTGTCAAGTGCAGAGCGATAGTATCGACTACCTAAGATCATAGCCTGGGACTTGGACGAATTAATCTGTAATCCGTATGATTTAGCCCACTGACTAATATTCTCCAAGTCACAATTCATGACACTAATCGCCGAGTCCGCGGCAAGAAGTGTCGGTATAGCTGCAAATCGTCTGCATAAAGATGGAAGTTCGAGGTGATTATCTGAGTAACTGTATTAATAAAGACAGAGAAAAGAAGAGGAGAAAGAACGCCACCCTGAGGCACACCAGCAGTGAGATCACACCAATCAGAAAATTTTTCATCAAGGCGGACACACTGAGAGCGACCCCGAAGATACGAGTCAAACCAGGATAGTGCAGAAGGCGAGAAGTTAAATGAACGAAGGACTCCAAGAAGTATGTCAAAATCTACTGAGTTGAACGCGCAACTGAAGTCAAGTAGGACTAATACGGTGAGAGATTTATTGTCCATAGCCCAGCGGATATCGTCGGTGACTTTCAGAAGTGCAGTTACTGTGCTGTGACCAGTGCGAAATCCAGATTGGAAAGGGGAAATTAGATTGTGTGCTGTAAGGTATCTAGAAACTTGGCCATGAACAATATGTTCAAGAACTTTAGAAAGGAAAGGTAAAATGGAGATAGGTCTGAAGTGAGATAAGGACGATGGATTGTTCATTTTGGGAACAGGTATTATATGTGCCTGTTTCCAGGCACTAGGAAATGAGCTAGAAAATAAGGAATAGTTAGCAATGTGAGTTAGAATGGGGAGCAATTGAGGTAGAATAGGTATTATCATCCTCGAACACACATTGTCATGACCAACAGCCGAAGAGGAAATAGAAAGTAGAGATTTTTTAACATCGTCTTCAGAAACAGAAGTCAAATTAAAAGTTGGGCAATTTGGTAAAGGCAAATCAGTGAGCTCTTGCAAAGTTGAAATTTTGACACTAGGTTCAAGAGAAACAGGAGGAAGAGAAAAGTGTCTATTAAGAGCACATATGTTTATTATGTTGAATTAATACTGACAACCCTAAATCTGTCTCCTTCAAGTTCTGTCCATCCAAGGGTTGTCTGTAAGAGATTGCTCTGTGCGATTGTACACTAGTTTTATTATTTGTATCATTGTAAATATTGTAAAGTGTAGCATAAAATATAAATAAATAAATTACGGTGCTTCATCATATGCCGACTATAGCATAAAAGGAATTTCAATTTCAAAATATTACAACATCCGGTAATGTCCAAGTACACTAAGTTCTTCTTCAAGTCATCTGCGCTTAACTGTTTCTCCGAGTTCTCCAATTGGCCTGTTAATCTCTCTTGGCCACAAAGGTCTTCTGTCCACCACTACTAGGCTAAGTAAGTGCATATATTTCCAGATATGAAACTCTTAAACTCTTATCTCGTTGGAGCAGGGCTTGGTGGTATGTCTACGCTTCATTTGGAAAGTACACTTACCTAGCTTTAATAGGTTTAGGCCTCCTGGTGTGGTCGTGATGCGATGGCAAATAGTCTCGTGTGTCCAATCCCTCGGAGTCCGAATCTGTTACTTTCTCTCCGCATTTAAGGTCAATCTCTATGCTTTGTACCGCAGGCGGTGGCTCTTCGAGCGTTTGCGATGGCTGTAAAATAAGAAATCAATCATAAATATGAATATTACAGGAAAAATAATCAGATAAGAATAAAATCATTCGATGTCCTATTAACATATTTTTCATTGGCACTCTTTCCAATTAATGTGTTCCATTAGCCTAGCCATTACTCAACTTTTTCCGGGGTTGGCTTTATGTCTATCAAGATGCAGCTGGGTACAACATTTTAAATGGAGCGACAGTATATGATCTCTACAACCCAGTAACTGGGTCAACCGAATGGCAGAGGTGTCAGATGTCCTTTTTTTCGGTGGGAAAATCATCTAATACCTCATATTTTCCTACAAACTAAAAACCCACCCTGTTCCTTCAACTACCCTTTACGGGGCTATGGTAGAGGCCGCGAAACGTAAGGGCCTGTCAAATATCTACAAATGACAGCGGAGATTAACTCGTGCTTTCCGAGGCACAGAGAAGTCTCGGTATGTTAGGAGCTCCATGGGCTGACCTAGACAAGCGTTATTTAACTAACAATCTACCCCTGCGACAGTTACTATTTAGCCACTAATTCATATAGAGTATTCTATTACATCAATTCACATTAAATCATAAAGCCAACGATAAAAAATTAATACTTTATTCGATATTCTAAGAGTAAGCTCACCATTTGCTCATCGTCACTGAGTTGCGGTGACCCAATGTGGTTGTACGAAGCTACCGGTACCGGCAAATCCGCATTGATTGTAAGAGACCCGCTCGTTACTACTTCCGATGGCGTTCGTGGACTCTGAAAATAAATTAAAAAACATTAAACCAGACTTTACACGTTAAGCGTCTATAGCCTAATGGCTAAGGTGTCGGACTTGTGATCGAGAGGTCGCAGGTTCGAACCCCACCCATTACACTATTGCCTTGAACCCACTCCAGACACAAGCATATTTAGGTTAGTTGGAGGGGTTAACGATTGCTAGTAATGTGAATTCTACCCACATTGCTAGTAATCTTCTTAAAATAAGAAAAAAAAAACAATACTTATATACATTTATGTTGTGAAATATGTATTGCAATGTTAAAAATATAGATTTATGGCTAGGTGTTTCATGTGTATGGCAACACCGACTTCCTTTTCCCCTCTCTCTGAGCAGAATCGCCACTGTGAGCACGTATTATTTTGTGTCCATATTTTACATTATTAAACAACAGTAAAACATTCCCTGGGACTTTCCATTTAACCTTATGTACACACATGATACTTAAAAGAGAAAAACAAATAAAGACAAAAGAGCACAAATTTGCTGTTTATTTCATAAGTTTACTAACAAACTTTGTATGGATTTCTTTTCTGAGATAAATAAATTAATAATAATAAGTAATTTCTACCAGCAGACCTCTTAAATAATACTTGAAAAGTGGAAAGAGTAACGCTATATAAGTCAGACTACTACAGTAGGTATGTAACTGGCCATAGTGACTATCAAAGTTAAGATTAAAGGCTCCAGCAGACCGGTTGCGTATGCGTAGACGTATGCGTAGACGTGCACGTACCACTGAGTTGTAATGTATGGAACTGTATGAGACAGGACACACCGCTTGCGTAGCGTAGACGTGCGCGTCGACGTACAGTTCCATACATTTAACTCAGTGGTACGTGCACGTCTACGCTTACGTCTACTCATACGCATCTGGTCTGCTGGAGCCTTTAATCATGGTTTATTTAAAAGCTTTAAAATAATTCGAAGTAAGTATGCGAAATTAATCTTTACTTCCCGCCGGTCAATCGTGAGACTTAAATTTGGAACTTTAAACATTCGTATGAAAATCAATAAAACAATAATCACCTATTAACCAACACTACAATAATTTGCAGTAAATGTAAGAACTGCTACTGCACACTGCTACACTAACCATCGAAGAAAAAAGGACATTTGCTTAGGGCGGGCTAACTTGAATCCCTCACACATTGTATTCAGGATTCTATCTTCGCTTGTCAGTCAATTCTCGACCCCAGCTTTATATTCAGTAGTTTATTTATTTATTTACACTTTATGTACAATGGTGTTACATGGGCGAACTTAATGCAGCAAGACATTCTCTACCAGTCAACCTTTGGGTTGAAAGAACACATTGAGGTAGGTGTACGAGAAAATAGAATTAAAAAAAAAATACTAATGAATATAATACTAATATATAAATATTAATAGAAGACATATATATGCCAAAATAATAAACTAATAAATACGGTGCTTTATAATATTCTTTCTGATTAAGAGAGCTCATAATAATTATGACCAAGACCAAACTAAGAGTAACAGCAGCTTAATTTACTTAATTTTACGCTTAAAAATAAATTTGACTCAGCCTTCTTGATACCAAGGGGTAGCAAGTTCCAGAGTTTAATAGTAGAAATAGCGTAAGAATTAGATAGAAACCCGGTGCGGTGAGAAGGAATGTGAAGAAGTTTTTGGATGCGCGAAAGTTAAGACTATAAGAACTGCCCAACAATTCAAAATGTTGTTTTAAGTAAACAGGAGTACACGGATCGTTCATAATAGTGAAGAGCATACAGAAGGATCTGAGAGATCTCTTTTGACGGATAGGCAACCATTTAAGCTGAGAACAGAAGACAGAAATGTGATCATATTTTCGAAGGCCAAAAATGAAACGAATACAGTTGTTAAGCAGTTCTTGGGAAATATCAGAGTAGCAAACATCAGCATAATCAATGATAGCAAGCACAAGTGATTGAAACTTGATGTGGTTCTACTGCTACAAGGAAGGAATCTTGAATCTATAGAGAGATCGCAGTGTGAATATTACCCCCTGGTTAACCTGTGCAATCTGCTTATTCCAACTTAACCTGTCGTCGATATATAGGTCTAAGTCGTTTACTAGTTTAGTAGTTAACTCGGTATTCAATACCCGTGACTTCACGGACACTCCTATATCCCGTGGGTCCATAACATACTATTACACTTGACTTAGTACAACTAGCACAGTAGAAGTAAAGATGTTTCTACTGTGGTAAGATAAGGGTACAAATTCAAATAACTTTAATAATTAGTGTAGTTAATGTTACCTGTGGCATAGATCCAGTAGGGTCCTTACTACTAGAAGACTTCCTGCGATCCTTATTGCACCACTTCCATTCTGGGTGTGCTTTAAAATGGGCTTCTTTGACCTGAGAAGAGAACAAAAACTAATATTATAAAATAATGTGAAAGTAACTCTCGTCTGTCTGTTACACTTTCAAGTTTTAACCATAAACCACCAGCGATTTCGATGAAATTTGGTACACTGAAAAATATTAACAGCGCAATAAAGTAGCATAATTATGTCATTCTCGAAGGTCTAATCTACCACAGATTAGACCTTGGCTACTTAGGCTACTTTTTTGCGCTGTTAATATTTTTCAATCAGTTTAGTAGGATCTATAATAACGTGAATACGACACTCCATTGTATCGCAGTTTTGTATCCATATAATCAGATTAATCAGTAACAATGAGATCGCAACAATACCTAAATAGGGTATTTGAAGGTAACGAAGCTTGAACATGATAATGCCGGTACCACACATAACTGTCAGTACACATGTTGTGAACACGAGACACAAAGTGGCATTACAAATTTGACAATACATACAGGCAGTAAAACTTGCGTAAATGAAACTCCGAAATATAAAATAGAATATTACTGAACAGGCACAGTAGTTGATTTTTTAAATTTATTTTAAGTAGTATTTTTTAGGTAAACATCGATTTTATTTTTATAGAAAAATGATTTTCTTTCCTAATTCAAAAGTTTTTATGATATCCCTGTAGGAAACTTCACTGATTCAAACGAATATAAAGGCACAAAAGAGGGCAGCCTCTTAACGACTTTCTTTGTCTTAAAGGAGGCTCAAATCATTACATAATATTATTTATATTTTCATATCCATTAAAAAATAAAATTTTATTCATAAAGGTAAGTACTGATCTATTAGAATAGTGAAAACACTACATAAATACTTTTTTATTAAAACTTCTGCAACAGAATTAAAATATCTGCTTTCATCCTTATAAAATAAAGTCTCCCGCCGCGTCTGTCTGTCTGTTCGTGATGAATGGGGTTTTCACCAATGAATAGCATTAGGAAGGGTTTAGTGTACAATTAATTAAGGTTTGGTTTGAATTAGCAGATTGAGACCATGAGCAGCCAGGCCGAGTCATTTTAAGTGAATAGGTTACTCCTAAGTAAGCGTGCTTTATCTTTGACCACATCATCGCTTACCATACCATCTTACCAGGTGAGATGGCGGTCAAACGCAAACCTACCATCAATAAAAAAAATAGTAAACGATAACTTATTCCACACATTTTACAGGCCCGTTGGTATAGTGGTCAGTGGCCCTGACTGCTATGCGCAAGGTCGTGGGTTCGATTCCCACCTAGGACAAATGTTTGTGTGATGAGCACGATCATTTGTTCTTTGTCTGGATGTAATTTATCTATAATATGTATGTATTTAGAAATATATATGTAGGTATGTTTATCAGTTGTCTAGTACTCATACCACAAGCTCTGCTTAGTTTGGGACTAGATGGCGTTATGTGAAAGTTGTGGAATATTATTATTATTATTTTTGAGTAACTTACCTCGCTAGCCAGTTCGTTGTATTTCTGCTTTTCCTCGGGTTTCAGCGAGTACCACCACTCGCCCAGGATCTTGCTGACGGTACGGTTGTCCTGGTTGGGATGCATCTGATGCACGATCTGACGGTGGCGCTTCGAGAAAATCATGAAGGCGTTCATAGGGCGACGGATACGACGCTCTTTCTGTAAGTAGAAAATTATTTTTATATAGGGATAAATGTGAAATAACCTTTGATCACAACTAATATAGGCTGCCTAGTAAAATCTTTTTCATAATTGTTGTAAATTAACTATTAATCCCAGATACAGATAGTCGACTATATTCTAAAGACTTCAATGTTTATATGTTTACATATTATTAACATTCAAAATGTAATTTATATGTATGTATCTATATAAATAACTAGCTTTTGCCCGCGACTTCGTCCGCGTGGAATAGTTACTTTGGGCTAACGTTAAATTTAACCCCGATTTTGAAACATTCTTCATTGGCGCTCCGCTCCTATTGGCCTTATCGTAATGATATATAGCCTATAGCCTTTCTCTATAAATTGACTATTTAATTAAAAAATAATTATTCAATTCGAACCAGTAGTTCCTGAGATTATCGCGTTCAAACAAACTAACAAACTCTTCAGCCTTAAATTATTAGTATAGATAGCTGTTGCCCGCGACTTCGTCTACGTTTCCGTCGTTTTTAGTAAAAAAAAAGTAGCCTATGTCCTTCCTCACGGTTCAGTGATTTTGATGTAACAGACAGATTAACCTTCGTAATTTAGTAGGGAAATATAATATGTCAATCTATAATACTGTTGAAAAATATCGCAATACCGAACCGCACAATGTTATTGTTAATAACTGTGCCCGCGACTCCGTCAGCGTGTAACTCCTTGTGTGTTATTAAGTTAATGTATTGGTAATATTGTTTAGATCACGTTCACATGAGGCTTAAGTACCTATAGAACGAAAATACTTCAGCGCAAAGCTTCCGGGTAAACTATGTTGAAAGTTGACCCGTCCGGCACGTGAACATAAAGATTTCTAGAACTGCTAACCCGGGAAAGAGCGACGTACAACTGACCATGCGAGAAACAACTGACACCGAGATCTACTCCAGCAACACAAAAAGTCTGCCCTTGAGCCTTATTAATTATCATTGCATAACACACCGATACTGGGAATTGCGTTCTTTTAAATTGGAATGGAAAATTATTTGGTATTATGGGAATTCTGGGAATAAAGACGGTTTCTCCTGCAACGCAATCTGTTAAAATTTGAGCCTCGATTATATTTTGTTGCAACTGGGTTACTTTTACCTGAGTTCCATTGCAAAGTTGTGGTGGTTTTAAATTTCGGAGCAGAATAATAATCAGAAAGCTTCGAACTGCTAAGCTATCGGGAGTTACATGTGTTATTGTGAGTTAACCATAAAAGATAGATATATGCTGTCGTGCGATATTTTTTATATAATTTTAAGGAGAACATTTCCGTCATACATGATTTCTGTGTAGCTTTAACCATTAAGGTTGCACTCGCGACGGAAGCTTAAAAAATGGAGTAACTTCTCCCGTTTTCCCAACATTTCCCGTCACTGCTCTGCTCCTATTGATTGTATCGTGATGAAAAGTATACTATAACCAGCTCAGGAGTATGAAAAATAATTGTACCAAGTTTCGTTAAAATCCGTCGAGTAGTTTTTGTTTCTATAACGGTTATACAGACAGACAGACAGACAGACAGACAGACCGACAGACAGACAGACAGACAGACAAAAATTTTACTGATTGCATTTTTGGCATCAGTATCGATCCCTAATCACCCCCTGATAGTTATTTTGTAAATATATTTCATGTACAGAATTAACCTCTCTACAGATTTATTATAAGTATAGATAATGAATCGCTGAAATGTACATACGTACATAACTTCGGAATGGCTGTACCAAATTGGATCATTCTTTTTTTGCTCTGTCTTTGTCTGGATGTTTGTACAAACAAATTTTTCAATATATATTTTTTGGAAAATTGTACGGTAACAACGTTCAAAGTTCAAATGCAGTAGGAGTCGTGGTCAGTAGTCGTTTCTGTAGAGACAACAAATAAAACTTTACCTTTTCCTGAGTAGCAGGCGAGTTAAGCGCAGACGCATTCTGCGAAGGCCTCCTATTGGTGTCATCGCCACCGACTCCGGAGTCTTCAGACTCGAAAACTTCATCATCTTCGTCCATGCACATCGGAGGATCTGGAATACATTGTTTGTCTTATACATTGACAAACAGAATACGTGAACTTTAAAAATAAGCTGTCCAACTAGGTCTTATACGGAATAGTGGAAATGAACTGTAAGATAAGAATCAGTTAGAAGGGGTGTGGACTCCTATGAGTCACAAAGCAACTGATGATTCACCTAAGTGATACCTCATTTTTTTATCTTTGTGATAAAAACACCTGCACCATGATAGAATTTTGAGAGCACAATGATCTAGACTCCAGAATTATAGCTGACATGACTGGCCAAACAAAGCTCAAGTAATTGCTTAAGAAAATATACCTATCGGCACAAGATAAAAAAAGGTATTTTTGTTTATTCGAAATTCATTATTGAAAAAAAAGTGGTTTACAGTTGTTTTTAGGGTTCCGTAGCCGAATGGCAGAAAACGGAGTACTAAGACTAAGTTCTATAATAATGGAGTGAAAAATCCAAATAAAAAAATATGCTGTATATCTTAATAAAAACTTTCCAGTTTTGGAGATAAAGCACATTATCTAAAACCGCAAATATTACTTTGTATAATATCATACAAACACTATGAAAAACAAAGTTATTTTGCGTAGTTACTACGGAACCCTTTATGGGCGAGTCTGCCTCGCACTTGGCCAATTTTTTACTACTAATATGCTAGAAATATCCTTTATAGGTATAATAGTACCAAGAGACAATAAAGTAACAAAGTGCCCTTAGGTAAGATCTATGATCAACAGTAGAGTTCTGAGGCTCTAAATGCGGAATCATAGCATGGAGATAAAATATATTGAAATGTATTGAAACATTTTAACATTTCTACAAATATCTGTAAATAAAATCTTGAAGTAATAAAATACATACCGTTAGCCTCCGTCTTAATCTGATCCTCAGTCTTGATAAGGGGGGCAGGCGTATGGGGCGTGTGAGGCGTGTGTGGCGTGCGGGGCGTGCGTGGCGTGCGGGGGGAGGGCGGAGCCGCCGGGGCCGCGCCCCCCGCGCTCGCCGGCGGCGGCGACCCGCTCAGCAGTGGCACCAGAGACTGCCACGGAAACGTGTTGCCCGAAACTGCGGGCGAACGCTACACTGTACTACCATAAACTCATATAATTTAACTACCCATTTTAATTAAAGCTCGTAAAGTCTTTCCAAAGGTTGTCTGGAAGATATCGCTCTCAGCGATAAGACCACCATTGTAACCAAATTTATTACAATATTGTTATTTAAGTGTGATTCAATTATTGGTGTACAATAAAGTATATTTTTTGGGCTTTGCCTGGTTTGGAAGACAAAGTTGGATATTTTCTGCATGACATTGTCACTGACAGTATGAATAGAACTCGAAACAATAAATACACGTGGTAAATATCCCCGCTTTAAGTTCTAATTAACTCGATATATCTGTAAACAATTTAATATTATTATTAATAATATTATAATATTATTATTATTACAATATAAAATTGACACGAAATAACAAATTGATGTCCATAATGACTTAAAATTTATTTTAAAAAAATGGCTACTCTTTTTAAACATCGTGGGTATAGACGAAATCTGCGCTTTATTTGTTTTAATTATTTTTTTAAACCTTCCTGTAACTGTTCATTAACTATTTAAACAAAAGAATGAGCGGTATTTTTATTCGTAGTCCACTCCACCATTGTTTAGTAACTACGTCCTTCAAAATAATGTTTTGTTGTCTAGGAAACGGGAAGGGAGTTTTCTGCTTAAATATGTCTGTTATTAATCCTTGTTCTATGAAGCTTCCACGTAATACCAACTACAAGAAATTTAAGTTGTATTTCGGTGATGCTTAAAGTTGTTGCTAAGACCACAAGTTAACATACATAAGTTCAGAAAATCAGAACTATTTTGCAAAAATTGCAAACGTGATCGAAATCACGTAAACAAAAGAGTACCATATCTATTGCAAATTAGTCTTTATCACTATCGCACGTATAATATTGTAGTATACTACAGAAGCGATTAGTAGTGAAAGCAAAAACAAAAATAATGTTAATACCTAAAATAAATCCAACGTAATCAAGGTTATAACACTGACACTTACAAAACTTTATCAGAGATTAAAAAGAAATTCTTTACAAATTTAAGTAGTATAGATGTCGGCGCACATCAGTCATTGTAATTCAAACCTTGTACTAATACAAGTAAAAGTGATTTTTCTTTAAGGAAAAGTTGCGAAATTATTGTTGTTAAGGCCGTATCGCTATCGATATAAAAGTAATATTGGTAAGGCTTAAGTGATGGTACTCACCGATAATCGTATGTGACGTTGGTGGCGGCAAAACAGGTAACAGCTGATTAGGGTGCACTATCACAGCGCTGCTGTTCACGTTGTTTACCTGAAAACAATGTTTAGTTTTTAATGCTGCTCAACCTCTATCAAGCGCAAGTTCGGTCGTGTATGGAGTACTGCTCTCATCTCTGGGACGGATCTGCCAAATACCAGCTTGATGCACTTGAGTCTATAGAGAAACGGGCCAAAAGGCTCATCGGCAACGAGAAACTGGTCGAGACAAGGCTCTAGAGCCTAGAACATCGGCGACGTGTTGCAAGCCGTCAGTTTTCTATCGGTTACATTTCGGGGAGTGTGCGATGGAATTGCAGTCTTATTCCGCCAAGCCCGTTCCATCATCGGACTACAAGACAAACGGCGATGCGCCATCGTTACATGGTGGACATCCCACCCATACGCACGAAACGTTTTGGGAATACTTTCATTGTGCGTACGGCTAAGGAGTGGAATTCCCTACCGGAGTCTGTGTTTCCTGATAATTATAAACTGGGAGTCTTTAAGTCAAGAGTGAATAGATTACTTCTAGGCAAGCGTGCTTCATCTTCGACCACATCATCGCTTAACATCAGGTGAGATTATGGTCAAACGCAAGCCTATCAACTACAAAAAAAAATATATAATAATAATAATAATAGTCCTAACCGATTCCGGACACGGCGGCCAATTGAATAGCCATTTGCGCAGGAAAGTGCACAAGAATGTGCGCAGGTACAGGCATCCCATCAGCCCAGCCCTTCAGTAATAAAAAAATAAAAAATGGGACGTCAATCCGACATGCCCGGAGAGAGATCAGGCGCAGGACCAACGGTTTACCGTGCTTTCCGAGCCACGGGGCTAATCACACCACCAACTTCCAAACTCCGCACTACTACTGAGAAATTTCTAACAGAAAAACCCGATCGAACCAGAGACCTTTTGGCTCAGAAGTCGCGCTTGCGACCACTAGGCCATCGAGGCAGTTAAATATAAATAACACGTCTATACAACGAGTAATTTAAAGGGTATATACATACCAAGTGCACGGCTTCTTTGGATGATAACAAACGATATGGCAAGGGTTTTGTAATCCTATGTCTACATGTGTGAAGTATAATAGAAATTTCAATACGTTGATACCAGAGGCAGAATTTTCAAATTAAGAAGAACGAAGAGAATCACCGTGTTATTGGCAAGTGACGTGGAAAGTTACCGACCCTCGTAGTGCTGTGACACGTTTGTTATGATTGGTATTCAAGAAACATATGAAACCGATAATTTGGTATCAATTCTTTGAGTCAGTTATTTTGTGCTGAAACTGTGCATAGAGACTCCATACCAGATGTTGTATTCAGCCCCTTTGTATAGATATGGGGTTTCCGTTACACGTTGTAGATGGTCTGTGGATGTGTGACCATCTTAACATATCGAATCTTGGAAAACACGTTAAGCTTCATCATTTGTACATCTTTGACAGTCGTTACGAGTAGTCAGAAGAAAATCTGACACTGTTCTTCCCAAGAGTTATAGTGTTACCTGTGTGCTGCTGAGTTGGACAGTTGTTAGTTGAGGTCAAAGCTAATAAACTATAGATACGTTGTCCGCGCTCTAAAATGACAAGTTGAAATCAAGGTAAGTGCCTCGTGTCTGTTTAGTTACGCACGAACCTGTGTCGCGATCGCTACACTACACATCTTAAGAAAAAATGTGTTTTAAAAGAAAATTAGGAAAAAAGCATGCCTTTTGTGTTTTCAGACGTTGCACTAATTATACTGCTTCCGTGAGAGGTCAAAATGTGTCATTTCATAGGTAATCAACAGAAATACATTTTTTTTTAATGTTTCTACACGGCTAATGGCGGTTCGCGTATGAATGAAGTCAGTCACGTGACGTTAGGGGAGGTTGTTAACTAAAGATGTATATTCATCTCTCTCTAACATCAGGTGTACCTAAAGATGGCATTTATTTTCTGTCCCTTTCTTTACACGTATTAGATAGTAATTCTCTATGTGTGTGTTTCGTGCCGTTTTTGAGAGGTGTTTTGTGGGAATATGACGCGTCTATTATAATACGTCATTGGTTGAGGTCAGATAAGCAAGTGCGCCACTTTAAACACTAGTACTCATTTGCATTTGGGAATAGATATACATAGTCGGCCGACATAGTTGGGAAAAACAGATTACAGCTTCACAGCATGAATTGACTCTGTGTGAAACCACAGGCGAACGACCTTCGTGATATTATGGGTTTTATAAAGCCCTAAAAAGCTGTTCCTTGAAATTCTAATTCCTATATCTATATAACTCTACATGAGTTATATGGTCGAAATTATAGTTAGTTAACAGTTGTCTTAAAAAGTAGGGATAGTGCACAACACGACATATGTAACTCTGCCCGCAACCATCTTCAGAACCCTGTTGGGACTAGCCATGACCCGAGCCACTCACGATGCTGCACCTTTGCGCATTATTGTGTGAAAACAATCAACACGCGCCGCTGCAAACATCCCTAACGCACTGCAACGCCCATGGCAATCCCAACAGTTTTCCGAAGGCATTATTGTACACATTTTTTGGTGGATATAAAATGTTTCGTGCACTCTATGGAAGGCATCAGAATCAACGGCACATCAGTTTCCCACGCTCAAAGAGCAGTCAACTCCATTGACGGAGCTTGGTAGGGTTAAATGGGGCCAATGCCCTGCTGGGGTTTCAGTTTAACGAGATACCGCGACCCCGGTCCGCAAGAGAAACTTAAGAAACAAGGTGGATTTTGAGCCAGTAGGTGTCTAACACTTTGCGGGAAAGTTCTATCTAGATACCGCGGCCCCTGTACTTTAGGGCAGCCGAAGGAAGAGGGTGGGTTTTATTCAGTAGAAGTCTAACACACCCTTCCGCTTAACCCAGAGCGGAAGAAGTCATTCGATGATTTTTCCAACCAGAAAAAAAAAGTTTAGTCTTGGTTTAACTTCAAAGAGCGCAACAACTACAAATTATTTCTTTTCATAATGTGTGGACGGAAAGGAAGTACGAGTGGAAATGTTCATCCTGGTCGTAGTAAAAAAAGAAAGTTTAGTGGAAACCATTTTATCACCTAAAATGACACGGCATTTACATCAGCTTCGGCGAAAAAACTTCAAATAGCATGAACATGGAGGTTCCCATCGCTTCGAATTTCGCGTATTGCATTTTGGAGTTTGTTTCTGTATTTGCTGCAATTTCTGAAATGGTAATATGCAAAACTTGCAAAATTTGTTGTTTAGGAGCAGAGACACAACAATAACGAATCTTAGAATTCGTTGATATGGACTTTTGCTCCTAAGCATCTCCATTCTGGCCCCAAGATAGTTGAAATTGCTAGCTACTTATCAGTTATCATCTTTAACAAAGGTTTTGAAGGTGTTTTAAAAGTAATGTTGGTTATTTATTTATTTATTTACACTTTATGCACATAGGTACAAAGGCGGACTTAATGCCGTAGGCATTCTCTACCAGTCAACCATGAGTGGTGAAGAGATAGAGTGGAAGGTGCAATATGTACGTGAACATTATATTGGAAAAATAATTATAATAATAGTGATAAAACAAAAAAACCTAATATCATAAAATAGAAATCTACATAAATAATATATATGAATAAATATTTATATAAATACATATACATACATATATACTTTAGAGGTAATTGAAAATTAAATATAGAAATTCTGCTTATTGGTGAAGAAAGTGGATCCGCAATTTCTTTTATTTCTGTTATGGGATGCCCCATTGGCCGCGAAGCCCATACTTATGTTGAGAAACGTAATGAAAAGCAAATCTCACGTTCTGAGCGGCGCGTAAGTGATGTCGTTAAACAAGCCAGGATTGACTCAAGAGCTGAACAATCTGCATTGAAAGAGTTTCAAGAGGAAGAGGAAGGAATACTCTATGGACCAGGCATCGCCGATTGAGGGTAAGTTGAGACTTTCATAGTATTAAGCGGACTTGAAACTTTAAACGCGTTTTTCTCAAAACTGTGTTTTTCAAACTTTCCTCCATCGTATCTCAAAAACGGTTTGACCAAATGACTTGAAATTTGTAGGGAACACTCAACACATGTAAACGCATAGAATGAACTATTATCAATCAGAAATTCCCAAAATTTCGATTTTTTTTTATAGCAAAAGAAACAAAAAAAAATAACGCAAGACTCGCAACTTTTTTTTTCAAATGTCTACCAAAAGTCCAATTTTTGGTATATTCATTTGATAATAGTCCATTCCGTGCATTTAGGCTTACAGATTAAAACGCCGCTAATTGTTTTTGTTTCAGATAAGCCAACGAGAAAAGAATGGTACGGCCGTGCCGCTTTTTTGCTCGACTTGGCGGGGGCACGGCAGTGCAGATCAGCCGGAATCGTGGAGGAAGTGCGAGCCCCTTTTTTCGAGGCGGGGGTGTTCAGAACGCTGTAACTCATGTTCTATACAATATTTTTAGCTCAAAATTTATATTTACACTGTCGAAATATATGTTAATAAATGATAATAAACTTAAAGCTCTGTCTATATACTGGTCGTAGAAAAAAATCCTAAAAAATCCCTAAAAAAACAGGCCGTCACCTGGGATGTGGGATCCCTTAAGTGGGAATAATCTGGTTATTTATATAGAATCTAGTAAAGAGTTAAACCAAATAAAATGTTTAAATGTTACTTACATGATCGCCATTGTCCAAGCCTCGGTGTTCTGGCTCATTGTCATTGTTGTTATGCTGCTGTTGCAGATGATTTATCCGCTGGTCGATCTGAAAGGTAACAACAATTTCAATAAGCGCTTAAAATAAGATTCATATTGTTTTGGGGTTATCAACATACATTAAAGGGGGGATGGGGCGGAAAGAAGACAATGAAGTTACGTGAAGAACAATGTGTATGGTGGGAGAGGTTCTAAATTTAATATATTAATTTTATTTATTTTTATTAAATAGATCAACAACCAGTTACATTATAAGAACTTACAACTTTGTAGTTTAACAAAAATTAAGTTTTAACTATAATAGAACCCACTACGCTGTCCACAGATGGATAAAAGAGTGTGTAATAAAACACGAAATTTGAAGTCCGCATTAACGAAAGATTTAAAATATTTTCACCTCTATCTGTGGTATAGGAAATAACATGTTAAACCCTGGAGCTTCAACTACCTTCGAGCCATTTCATTAAAATTGATTCAGCGTTTTAGCCAAAGCGTAACAGACAGATAGGCATTCGCATTTATAATATTAGTAAGCATGTGAAATGAATATCAGACACTCTTAAGTTACTTTACTTAGTGGACTGTAGAAATAGGCTGTACAAATTGAATTATGCAATATAATTGTAAAGCTTTACTTATTTGCAAAAATGCTAATGACACCCACCATCAAAAAATAAACAATATTCGCATATCGATCACGACCAGATAAATAAATAATCATGCGCGTGCGTAAAATTGATACCAACTTTTACTCAGATAATACTAAGTCGAGCCACAGCTGCGGCAAGATAAAGAAAATTCCAAAGAAAGTCAATATAATAATATTGAGTATTGGTTACAAATTTAATAAGCTTACTAGCGCTTGATAAATTTGCGCAAAGAAGACGCACGTCCGATAGCGTTAGTGATTTTATCGACTGTACTTGAAATGCACTAAAGTAACAACTAAATACACGATAGATAGGATTATAAAACGTCAAAAAAATACAAACAAATCACTTTTCAAACAATCTGATGTATTTATTTTAGATAAATCACATATTAGGTGCCAGAAGGTTCTGCAGACTGTTTGTACACGCTAATCTCCGGACCTACTGGATGAATTTTAATGAAATTTCGTAAGTAGATAGTTGACATCCTGGAATAACACATAGGCTTTGTATCCCGGAATTCCCACAGGATCGGGATTTACGCGGGAAATCCTCCCACGCGAACGAAGCTGCGGGCAGCAGCTAGTTATAAATATCGAATTTAGATCATTTAGTTCTTTTTTTGTAATTGTCATTTTCATTTTAATTTAGTCTTTGAAAATAATATTTGATGTGTGTGTTTCTGATTATGTTAATCTTATATGAGTTAAGTTACTTGAATTAAATGCATTCTATTTATTTATTAGACTTTGCAGAAGAAGATAGGTTTATGTTAGTTATATTATTCATATTAGTGAATGCGCAGAGAAAAGCTAATTTGAAATAAAGCTTTGAGTTTGAGCTAAATACCTCATTATTACAATATTTTTTTAAACTCCATTGATGTACGCAGACTAAGTCACAAACCAATGCTAGTTAATAAAATTAGAATTTATACAAACTCACCTGAACAGTTTCCGCCGGTTCGTTCTTTATAAACACATACTTCTTTTCGGCGGTACTCTGCGGCACCATCGTAACATAGTACCTCTTCACCGGATCCTTAACATCCGGTTCAACTACGGACAACAAACGGGCCTGAAGCGGCGCCGGTTTCAAAATCCTCTTATTATCTTCCATAACACGAGTCTCGGATAGTTCTGGGGGCCGAGTGTCAATAACATTCCGTAGTATATTATTCTCTCTTTGATTCTGATGATCTCTTTCATCATCATCGTACTCCGAGACTCTTCTATTCAGAAAATTTTCATGATTATTCAATGGAGGCGACATTTCCGTGTCCCTTCGGTAACTGTCGTGAATACCGTTCCTGTGAATGGGTTGCGTCCTATAGATATGTTCGACGTCTAGTCCATTTGAAGTTGGAACGGTTCTAGGGACTATCAGATTGTGTGCTATCTCGTTTGTGTTACGAATGGTGTTAGCAATACTGGTTTGCAAGCTCTGAGTACTCAAGTTGTTCAAATTGAGTGAAATACTCGAAGGCAGAGTTAAGCTAGACAAGGTTGTAGTTGTAGCGTTTATGCTGGTGTGTATAGTGTTCTGTAGATTCAGTCCTGAAGTTTGAACACCGATCACGTTTGATTGAGAGACATTGTTCGTCTGAACAATGGTGGGCCCATTTCTGTTTTCCACCTGAGAAATAAAGGTCTAATTTTACCATAACTTAATTTCTTATTGCGTGTATCTAAGAATTTAGTAGGGGAAAGGAATTTTATAATACCTGATAGTGGTAGTTAGGTCCTGGCGAAACTCTGATGACGCTGGTAGCCACGCCACCGACTGGTGAGTTCACCCGGCTTGGTCGAACTAGTTCGGGCCTAGAACGACATATTTCTATGTTAATATTAATATGTTGGCTAGCTTTCATATCTGGCTTAAATCTAAGTAAGCGTTCATACAGAAAGTATGGACTACCCATTAAAAAACATTATTATACGATTTTAATGAAATTTTAATAAAAGTCGGTTAAATCAATATTCGAAAAATGTACACGATTTTTTTTTAAATATATCATCATTAGTTAGCAGATTCTTTTAGGCATCGTATAGTTCTCGTCAAATAACTTGGCATGAGTCGTTCAATGCGCAGAAGTCGATTTTTAGGTGTCAGCGGTCGTCAGCGGGACGCGGGGTATGACGTAGCGCGGGTCCGAGCGCGCGATTGGTGCGTCAGTAGTTCTCTTTCCATTTGCTCCCGAATACACTTGCGTACACGAAAGTTGATGTCCGTAAGGATTGAGGAGCCACATCAGATTTTTTAAATCTGATCTCACCATTATTTAGCAGCAGGGTAGCTTATTTTGCAGCACGAATTCTAGATTTAGCAGCAAAATATATCACTAGTTATTTTAATACAAAGGTGGCTCCTCAATCTAAATGTCTGGATTGAGGAGCCACCTGGAACTCGTTAAGTAATAGATGAATATTTATGAGAATTTTGTATCATTTAGTAGTAATTTTGCATATTACCGTCTAAAAATTTAGCTTCTGTAGCGCTAAAATGAAAGAAATTACAATACTTTTAATATGGCTCCTCAATCTAAACTCAAGAGGTGAATTTCTATTGGATGTGAGCAATCAATTAATATATTGGACATAATGATCATTTAGCAGGTGTTGTGTTTGTTTTTGCAGTATAGGAATAAAATAGTAAAACAGAGTAAATTTTGTATATGAACGCATTTTCTTTGGCTCCTCAATCCTGACGTTCTATTTATATATGTTTGACTGTAGCCACCTGAGATTTCAACGAAATCTAAAGCCAGAGATACTAACATTTAGCAGAAATGTCAGCTAAATATACCTGCACAGTTCAGCAATGTATATATTTTGGATACTGAAAAAACAATACTTAACTATTTTCTTGTAAATTCAGTGTGTAGGGTGACCATATTATACTAGTATTGATGAAACCAGGATAAGTAATTTATTAAATTTATATTTTCATAACAGATTATATTTATCGTATCTACGATTTGGTTATTTAGCAATCAATTTCGCTATAAGTTATAGAATGAATGAATATTGGCTGATTAGTACTTATACGAATTTTAGAATGGTAATCATCGTAACAGAACATCTCATCTTTCGGTGTAAGATAGTGACATTTGTAGTGGCCTATGCCAGTTACGATAATTGCAGGAATAAATTCTATAGCACCTACTAATTTATATGATTTATTCGAAAACATTACAAATTCTGGTATTTCTCTCACTCTAAACTTTTCACAACCATTCAGTTCATATAAAACTGTGTTCGATAGACTATATTTACACACAGTTTGGTTGTTACAAAACGTACAGTCGGTCTTATCTTCAGCGATTAAAGTTGCATCTTCAAAACCTTGGATGCCAAAAACAGAAATTATGTTCAAATTCAAAGGCAAAAATGCGATCTGCCTGGATACTGGTATAAAATGGCACGAATCTTAGTACATTTTTTAAATGTAAAATGTAAGACACGTTACAAGCAAATTCACAGTGGCTACTATTTACTATATACAAATATTTACGAACATTAAAGTGCTTCAATTTTGTCTATTTTAAGAATCGACCGTAGTATTTTAATTTCTAAACTTCGAACCCGAACATACTGCATATTAAATAAATAAATTGAATGTAAAAAATAATAATAGTCGGCACAAATGTACTTACATTGAAAACAGGATATCAAATTGCACTTAATTATCAGTCACTGCACGATATTGCAATTTGAATTTAAACATGATGATTAACTTTATAATATAAGAAATCCAAGTTAATTATTTATTTCGTACATGAACATTATTCATGTACAAACGAGAATACTTCACCGCTGATAAATGTTTTGTTACTAAATAAATATTATTATGGGTACGTAAGTGAAATATTAATTTATAGGTACCCCCAAAATGTGGTCACCCTACACACTGAATTTACAAGAAAATAGTTAAGTATTGTTTTTTCAGAATCCAAAATATATACATTGCTTAACTGTGCAGGTATATTTAGCAGACATTTCTGCTAAATGTTAGTATCTCTGGCTTTAGATTCCGTTGAAATTTCAGGTGGCTACAGTCAAACATATATAATTAGAATGTCAGGATTGAGGAGCCAAAGAAAATGCGTTCATATACAAAATTTACTCTGTTTTACTATTTTATTCCTATACTGCAAAAACAAACACGACACCTGCTAAATGATCATTATGTCCAATATATTAATTGATCGCTCACATCCAATAGAAAATCACCTCTTGAGTTTAGATTGAGGAGCCATATTAAAAGTATTGTAATTTCTTTCATTTTATCGCTACAGAAGCCAAATTTTTATACGGTAATATGCAAAATTACTACTAAATGATACAAAATTTTCATAAATATTCATCTATTACTTAACGAGTTCCAGGTGGCTCCTCAATTCAGACGTTTAGATTGAGGAGCCACTTTTGCATTAAATTAACTAGTGATATATTTTGCTGCTAAATCTAGAATTCGTGCTGCAAAATAAGCTACATAGCTGCTAAATAATGATGAGATCAGATTTTAAAAATCTGATGTGGCTCCTCAATCCTTACGGACATGAAAGTTGTACCCTTTGTTTTTGTTACGAGTTGTTGTTTTAAATTTAGTTTTAGTTACGTTGTTTACAATGCCAGGACCAAATACCGTTTTACGCAGACTATTAAAACGTCATAAAGAACAGTTAGACACTATAGTTAAGGAAGGTTGAAATTCCGAATTCATCACTGTCTTTAGGACACCGGGAAAAACAGAATAATAAAAGGGGTAGCAGTTTTATTAAGTAATTGTGACGACGAGAACATATTATTTTTAATGTTTTATTAATATTTTTTATCACTTTTAAATGTATTTATGTATTATATCTATTTTATTTATAGTACCGAATTAAGTAATGAATTTCTCTTCTTTCTTTAACATTCTTCTGAACAGACATGAATAAAAAAAACTTTTTAACAAAAAATTAAACCGACTCCCAAAAAACACTGCAAAGTGAAAAATAACTTTAATTTCGGTAGTCGGTGTCTTTAGTTTTGTTTTTTCGTTTTTGGCACCGACTTCCGAAATTAAAGTTATTTTTCACTTTGCAGTGTTTTTTGGGAGTCGGTTTAATTTTTTGTTAAAAAGTTTTTTTTTCACTCTTTTTAGTTGGATGATTTTTAATTTACCTAGTTACAAGAGCCTAAATGTCAACTACTTATAACCTTTTACAAAATATTGCTTTTCCCAATGCTGGGCCGTTAATTGTTGAGGAGTTCTCCTGGTACTTCACCATCAGCTCTACATCACCATATGCATTGTGACGAGCATAAAGTGCTTAACATCCATATTCAAGTAATCGAATCGCAATCCACTTAATACTTATTATTGAGTAGTTTCGGCGGCCAACTGTGGTCTTCATCATCAGTTCCACTTCCCCAAATGGTACTTTTTGAGAGCAACTGCACAAGTTACTATAAGAAATACCCAAAACGCCATAGGTGTGCCTATAATATTTGAAGAGTTCCCTCGATTTCTCCAGGATCCCATCATCAGATCCTGACTTTGGTGATAATGGTACCAATTTCGAAGTATACCCATTCGAACAAAAAAAGAATTTTCCAAATCGGCTCAGCCGTCTTCGAGTACTCGATGATCATACATAAAAAAAAAAAAATATATACGCGTCGAATTGATAACCTCCTCTTTTGGTCGTCGGTTGAAAATAAATGATGGCAATAACCATAGAATAATGGCAAACAGTAAAAGTGACCACTTTTTTGTTCCACTAAGTGCACGATGCGCGAACTTACCCCCACTACGCCAAAACCTTGCCAACTTACGTGACGAGGACTATATGAAGTAGCTTCTCGCTCTCCTCAACACCAATACGGATCAATTTTACTGGATTTACTAATTACGAATCTTGTCACATATCCCACATATCTCTAATGAGTTTCGGCGACATGCACCCTTGGGTAGGGTGTTCAATATTTCTGGATATGGCTATACATACGCCGCGTCGATGCATTTTACAGACCACTGCATTTGTAGACAAAGATTATGCGTGAACGTGTGTACGGTTAACCTTCTGCGTCTACACGAACTCCTGACCTTGATCACGTCTGATGGTGAGCGATAAGTGAGGTCTAAAATGGGACGAGCGAGCCTAGATGCCTGTTCACTTCATAATCATCCTTCATCGAATCAGTAGTTCTTGATAAAATCGCGGACATAAAAACACACATACAGAACCTACTTTTTTGAAGTCGATTAATAAAAGTGGAAGAGAAGCTTTGTTATTATAAATACCTGATAAGATGGTGATGGTACAGGGCAGCAGGGTGATGCGGTTGGGGCTGAGGCGAAGAGATTGGCACGAACAGGTTGTTGCGAAGGCCGGGGGACCCACCAGCACCCACGGGAGACGCGCCAGGGCTCCCCGACCGGGAACTACCCAGCGATACTGTCACAGGAGACAACATCATCTTAGACCTCTTATAATGTTTCCTGGTATACAAGTACCAAGGACTATCGTAGTTAAGACGTTCCATTGCTATCAAGTGAATGCGTTACACATCAAACTGGCGCTTTATATAGTCATCATGGGCTAAACACACCCACTATTTATTATATCACATTACTTTCGCACACATACCAGATATTATTATCTGATAATATTAAAAGATTATTTAAAAAAAAAAGTACTATCTACTCAAATACCGTGATGACAATTTTTCTGACAAGCGTGAATATCATGGTGCTTTCCTCGTGTTGACATTACGAAAACCGTTAATTAGGTACGTGTAGATTAACATAAGAATTTCCCTACAATCATCCTACAATTCAATTTTTTTCGAATTATTGAAGCTAAACTTGATTTTTTTAAGACTATTTAGTATTTCAACGAATCTGAATAGTAAGTTTTTTTTATATCGGGAGATTCCTGCGTGCTCGGTCCCGGTTGTACAGGGTTAAATGTAAAACACTGAAAACCTCTCAGGACTATGTTACTAACATCATAATCAACAACTTTTGTTCTATGACTTTTAAGAATTCGTCATATTTTAGTTCACCAGATTTTCATACAAAAATAAAAATATTTAAATTGAACGCCCTAAATGTTACGAACTCTATGCGAAGCAAAAGAAAGCAATTTATACTATCGCTTTCTTTTGCTTTGCATAGACGCTACATGCGTTTAGGGCGTTCAATTTTTTTTTTTATGAAAATCTGGTGAACTAAAATATGACGAATTTTTTAAAGTCATAGAACAAAAGTTGTTGATTATGATGTTAGTAACATAGTCCTGAGAGGTTTTTGGTGTTTTACAATTAACCCTGTATAGTCGTTTCTGGTAGTCAAGAAATCTGACACCAGTCTTGCCAAGCGAGTATATAGTTAAGCATAAAGCATCGTGTTACCCGGTTACTGGATTATGGAGGTCAGTTATTCAGTCGCTCTATCTACAAACACTAGTACTCGGCTGCATCCGGTTACACTGGAAACTGACCCAAACATAGTTGAGAAAAGGCTAAGGATAATAAGCAACAGCAACATTATGGTACGGACGCCAGCACATCAAGCTACAACAATCTGTCAAATTTCTTTAATAGATTTTCAACTTTATTGTTAAAGAAATTAGGTTAAGGTTGATTGGGAAAATTTTACAGTTTCGGGTAGCTTCATGTGCTGGCGTCTGTACATTTCATAAAAGCCTGCTCTCTTTTTAATCAAAAACATAAAAATACGTTTAGATTAACATAAAAATTTACCTGCAAGTTATGTTTTTTTAAATCTAATTTGTGTAGAATTTAACCTAAATTGTAAACTTTAAAGTTAAGAATCTGCTAGTATCTTTGTCCTCTCGATCACAAGTCTATTGACGCTAAAGTTAATTTGGTCGTGTCCTGTTCATAGAAGCATCATAGCCATGTAATAACTTGGTGATAACAGAAAATTGTACATAAACTTAGACGATTTTGATTCTGTTTGACATTAGCATTAATATGACATGTAACCAAATTTATTTGACATTTATTGAAATTGATTATAATTAGGTTACTTTTAGGTAAGCGTGCTCCATCTTCGACCACATCATCACTTACCATCGGGTGAAATGGTGGAAAAAAAATAATTATGTGTGCAATTCACACGTGGTAGAAGTGAAACCCTCAAAAAAAAATTATGTGTCTGTCTCTTTAACTGTCGCTTTTTCGACTCCTCACGAGACTAGACTAATGCTGTAAAAGTTTGCATGGATACCTTACGTTGAAAATGACAATTAAATCATATTTGTACGCTTCTAGGCAAGACGTAGAGGATCTATCTGTAACATCTCGCACACTGTTGTAATTTGACCTATGTTTACAAATAAAGCATTGCGATTCTGATTCTGAACATACCCAGCATATTAGCAGCTTCGGTCTCATCGGAGTCAAAGCGGCCCGTGACGCGGTAGTGTGGTGGAGTTGTGTCAGACTCTCGGGAAGTTTCGTCACCTTCCACGCCCGTACCGCTGGAAGATAGCGATTTACTGCTACTCCTGAAATGAAAAAATTGTTGAAGTAAAATATTCTCTAGATTTTTGAATAAATTTTGTTATATAGAAAAGAATCAGGCGTTATTTCGGATACCAAACTAATACTACAGAAAAATTTGCTGATTTCGCTGTTTCTTCTCATTGTTTCCTATATGAGAAAAAACAGCTAAATCAGCTCATAGGGCTAATTATCTTTTAGGTAGGTTTTATCTGGTTTAAACTGAAAAAACAGATTGGTGTGTTGTGTTACTTTTATCGTAAAATTACTACTACAATGCACGCATTTTTTTTTCCACAACCCAACATTCTGATTCATACAGTACCAACCCTTATCACCAGAGCCGAATTAACCCTGTCAGAGGCCCTAAGGCAATGGCATTCTCGGGGCCCCTTTACTTACTTTGACTGACCAAATTGTGTGTGAACTGAGGAAACGCACCTTAAGGGCTGTGGTTTTTAATATATTTGTTTACTTATTCCCAGATTTGTTCTAAAATTGTTTTAATTCTACGATTAAATTTAACGATTTGTATTTTGTGAGATAACAGTGAGGTCTCTAAGTTCACACGCACATCAAATTCTCGTTCGAAGAAACATGTTTTCTTGGTGCGTGCACTGGGCCTGGGCCCCTAGTTGACGCGGGGCCCCTAGGCAGTTGCCTACTCCGCCTAATGGTTAATCCGGCCCTGCTTATCACGGACTTGTACAATTTCTATGTTAACTTCAGCTGTGGGTCGTAATTTGATTTTGATATAATTATTTTTTTAGGTACACTTAATTTCCTGAACCCATGGTTATTTAACATAGCAGAACCGCCAATTCACAAATGTACATCATTAAATTCAGGAAAATACATTCATTATTATTAAACATTCATTAAAAAAAGTTATACCTATTTCCAATATTCCATAACAGAGTGCCGCTATCTATATATATAAAAGCGAAATACCACTCACTGATTAATCACGAAATCTCAGAAACTACAAGTAGTAAGGATCTCAAATTTTGCATGGAGGTTTTTAATTGGTACTTGAAATGTTAATTGAAATCATTTAAATAGTGTAGTTAACAAGCAATTAGTGTAAGTACTTTGTACCCATAATTATCGACTGTCGTCCTTCTTTCTGTTTCTGTTCTCTGTATCTGTTTTTTTTTTTATTAACTGTGGAATGCAGTCAATGCAAACGATAGAGGCAATTTGACAACTTCATTTGAATTTGGAATTTGAGTTTCCGAAACCACAAAAAACGAAGATAAAGTAATAAAAATGTTAACGACTTTTTTATGAAAAAAATGCCACACATAAATAATAAAATAATAGCGTTCGAACGTCACTTATCTCATTCAAATTCTGAATTCAAATTTTGTTTTGTAATTTCAGAATATCTGCTAGTCTATTTAGTGCCAGGGTCAGGAGCATTGACGGGGCCCGATAAAGCCATTACCTGCCGGGGTTGTGGGAATTTCCTAACGAGTCGCGGTAACTCGTCATTCCTGCAATCCCGGAACGCAAGGGCAGCTGAAGGAACAGGGTGGGATTTTGTCAGTAAAAGTCTGACACTCCCTTCTCCCACACCCGGAACGGGTGGAGTAATATGATGAATTTCCCACCGGAAAAAAGAGTTATAACATTATAAAACATTCCATCAAAACTCATTCTGAAGCTTTATTTGTAGTTTTCGCTCATTCATAATATTCTCGTCGAGCATGGAAATTCCATTAGTTGTTTAATGCTGTGTAGCGTAATTTCTAGTGTATTTATGATAAGAGCAAGTCTATTCGGTGCAATTACCTCTGTTGCGGAGTATGAGCAGACCCTTGAGCCAGTGGAGTATTAGAAGACCTGGTAACTCCTCGCAGAGACAGGTGCCGGGAACAGAAGCCCCTTCGCTGGCTCTCCTTGGTACAGCCATCTTTGGAACACAGCCGCCGCCATTGTTTCCCGTTGAACTTCTTGCGAATGCCCGTCGGAGTTGATACGACGTCACCTTTCTTGTATTTGTGCGGGGTTGCCGCTTGAGATCTATTGAAAATAACAAATTGTTTATTTAAGACCGTGTCAGCGAAAGCGAAAGAGTGTAAGAGAGAGGGAGTATTATGGTGGCGATGAGTTCGTTGCCAAGATGCTAAAACTTTGTAACATACATAATCACCTTATAACGTTTTCACTGATGAGACACAGGAGTCTATGAGAAGGAATAGGTCGTAGTCTATCTCGCGAGATCAGTGCGAGTTGATGGATGTCGCATGTCTTCGGATTTCCCGGTCTTAGGATACGCCGGTTTCACTATGGTTCCTGAAGGAACCATTTTGAGAGCAATTACCCAAAGTAATATCCCTGTCTGGGTTCAAACTCACAACCTACAACTCCTAAGTCGGGCCCGTAACCACTGGGCCACTACCGCTTTTTTTTAAACTTTATAAGACATGAAAATGTGCAATCAAATATTCCTAGCGTTTGATTTCACACATCAACAAAACAATATCTTATCTATTTAAATTATATAACGTACAATTTAGATGTAGAGGTGGACAGCATTTTTTTAAAGCAGGTCTACAACCGATACCTACAATCAGCTCAAATCCATTAGATACCTACAATAGCAAGCGTGATCGAATTATCTTTTGTAATATTTATGCACATTTTAATCTTTTAAAGGTGGTTAGGAATGTCAATGTCTTTGTCATCGTCTGCCAAGCTCTTTAGTTGTCGACTGAAGAGGAGTTAACTTACTAAAATTAAAGTAACTTAATTAAAGTGGAGTTCCAGTCTATACTGATATGTGGATAATACATGGGGTGACTGCTTGTCTGTCCTCTATGACTTAATTCCTTATTACAAGTTAAGTTACAACTATCCTTTTTCATATCAATCAATACTGCTGAACATAGTACTAAATACCTAATTACATTTACATTTTCTGGGTTTTAGGAGAACACAGAGCTCACTGATTTCTACTAATTCAGGCATCCAAGACTATAAAGTGTCATAAATATAAATAAGAAACAAAATAAATTGGTTTCCGTAATCTCTATATTACCATTCTTAGGCTGCGTTTCCACCAGAGATGTGCGAGGATGCGTAGCGAGGGATGTGTTTGTAAAGAACCAATTCATTTACCTGGCGTCGGTCAGCACAGCTCTGGTGGAAACGGCTCAGCGGAGCTAGATTTTTGCGCATACAAAACAAGCGAGGGATGTGTGCGAGGGATGTGTGCGAGAGATGTGTTGCGAGGGATGTGTTGCGAGGAATGTGTGTTGAGAAGGATGTGTTACGAGGTTTGCGCATCCTCGCACCACACATTAATGCGCATTTTCACAGCTCCGCTACACATCCTCGTAGGCACATTTTCATCGCACATCTCTGGTGGAAACGCACCCTTACAGTGTAGTTCTATCTATCAAATCGTTCACTTTTATATTATGTCATGTTTCTTGTATGAAGTAAGGTAACTTGTGTAAGGACTCACCTAGGAGTAGGGGGTTGAGATCGGGGTGTGAGACTACGCTCCAACAAGCTTGAAGTACTGCCGCGGCTCTGGAGACTACTGCGCTTACTGTTGCTGCAATCTGCTGACAAAACACGTTGTTATTATATTCGAAGTTCCACAAATATAGTAAGCAAGGATGGAACCTTTCTGTTATCTTTTTCGCTGAACCACTGCCTTTTGAGATTCAAGACCCATACGCATAAAACGTTTGGGAATACTTTCATTGTGCGTACAGCTAAAGAGTGGTATTCCCTGCCGGAGTCAGTGTTTACTGGTAGCTTTAACCTATAGTATTTTTGGCATTCAGCCTGCGTACCGCCACTTTCAGGTCTACCTCGGTCACCTCAGAACATTGTAGTCGTCGTCACCACTGTGGCCCAAGCCAGGCCCCGCAAGTGGCGGAGCCATGTGCGGGGGAGTATGCTTCCCTCGCGAAGGGAACAGAGTGCTCACCACGTCCTCTACTAGCTGGGGCCGGAGACTGTGTCAGCGGGAGAGCCCAGGTGCGGAGTTTGTCTCGCACCTTTTTGTATGGGCGTCCCCACCTGTCCGCATTCAGAGTCCCCAGCATCTCCTTGTGGGCCAGATCTTTGGCCCGCTGGATTCCCACTTTGAGGATGGTCTTCGCCGCTCTGTACTCCTCGTACAGCTCCGCCTCTCTGGCTTCCGCATCCGTAGGGCGGATGGAGAGGCGAGCAGAGGTAGCTCACCCTCCGGTATGGACCAGACACGAGGCGGCGGCGCGTCGTGTTCCGCGCGCCTCAAAGAGCTGTCAGCAGAATTGACGGGGCCCATTAGCTGCCTTACGGGGTTGCGGGGTTGCGGGAATTGTTCTAACGAGACACCGCGGCCCCGGAATGCAAGGGCAACAGAAGGAGCAGGGTGGGTTTTTAGTCAGTAGAAGTCTCCCTTCCGCTCCACCCACGGCGGGAGAATTCATTTGACGATTTTCCCACCCAGAAAAAAGGGGGGTCTTTAAGTCAAGAGTGAATGGGTTACTTCTTACTTCTAAGTAAACGTTTACACTGCGAAAGCCCGGTAGACTAACGCTATCGCAGCGACAAGTAGAGGTATTTTGTCGTTGGAGAAATGCGTTTACGTGGCGTTTTTTATGCGTTTACGTCTGTCGATAGTTTACCCTAGATCAACGTCTCAAGCAGGTAGGTACACCTTATCATTAGAGACAATGATTACATATTTTCACTATATTTACCAGAACTATGAGAAAGTATGTTGGTTCTATGCCATAACTATTTCAGTACCTAAACATTCTAACGTTTATAAAATCGGCAGCGAATATTTTAAATACAGCACTACTACTACTGTAGTATATTTTCACTTTACGCAAAGAATTCATAGTCAACAGCAGCGTCATAAAATGGGTCGCATTTAAGCAGTACGAAATGCGCACGCGTTAACATGTCAAAATAAAAAATTGTTCGGAATGTATGTCTCACAACCATACCGGTGTGACTAATAGACTAATGCACAGTGTGATGTGTCTAGACCAGCAAAAAATACAACAAAGAGATTAAATCTTCATCTATTCGAGAACAATGTTTTGATTGAATTTTTAAATCAGATTAATTTGGTAATAAATATCAGTCAATAAGGAAATTATTGCAATTTACTTCAAATTTTAGCGTTATAAAATTTAGGGTTTAATTTGTTGTTTTATCGTTAAAACAGCGTTTTGCGGAACTTTGGCATCATAAATAACGGATTATAAATAGTGATTAGGTAGTCATTTGCTGGATTATCTAATTATTATTCAAACTTTGCCTTATACACAGACTTATAATCTCGTAACTTTTGCATTCGTTTGACTGATAGCTAAAGTAAATATGTGATTCAGTTTATAACTAAAAACACTAATAATATCTCCCAAAGCCGAGAACTCGTCATGAAATGAGTCACTAACAAAACTTTCACATTTTATAAAGATATCTTTAGTATGTAGTTTAAAATGAGATTTTGCGTATTAAACATTATTGTCGTGAAAAAGCCACGGTTGGCTGTCCACAATGGTATATATATATACCTACACTTATAGGTTGCGAATGTTGGGTGTGGCAAAAGGCATGAAAGTAGAATTATTTCTGTGGAAATGCATTCTTTGCATAGCATATGCAGTATTGCGGGTATTACGCAGGTCATGTAATAGTGTGATAAGAGATTGTAAATTGAATATTGGTACAATGATGAGGGTTGTAAAGTCTATCAAGCGAAAGGGTTATATTCAAAGATGTTTGGGATATGAACGGTGAGGTGCAGGTCAATATTACATATCATTCAATGACGTCCCTTTATAGTGTGTGGGGTCCTTAAAAAAACTTAGGATACAAAGTGAATGGTCACTGACACGGCCTAAGCTTATCCGGATTAATGTTGTAAGCTGTAACATGCCATAGAAGAATATTTAGTGCTCTTACGAATAATTTTAATACTTTTTAAGCAGCACTACTAATTTACATCTTCATCGCATTTTTTACTTAAAAAATAAATATATTTAAAGGTTGTATGTTTTTTTCTTCATTACACAGTAGCTGCTTTTGGCTTCAATTAAGCTACAAAGGTAGGTCTTATGTTCTATAACCTCGATAAAAATCTACGATACGATGGAACAAGCGAGCGCAGAAGATGCCTGTTTACTCTTGCTTTGAAGGCTGAAAGGTCATAAGTGGCAGTGAACACAGAAGCCGGCAGAGAGTTCCACAACGTGGCTGTGCGCTTGGTAGGTACGGCATGACGGTATATCTACCAAGTGTGGATGGTACCCAGCAGTGGGTCTAGTAAACCGGTAGTGAAAGGGAGATCGAGGAATCAGGTCATGTAGCTCCTGCGCATACTCCCCGAAGTGCAATCTGTAGAAAACCGACAGGCAAGCAAGGCTAAAATAAATCTATAGTTACCCATATGCGAGACATCAGCGGGGAACATGATATCTTCCCTGCGCAGATCGTCATCGCTCTCTCCGTAGTCGTCGAAGGGCGGTCGCTTGCGCAGGTCGTCCATAGAGCCATTGGACAACGCGCCCACCGTCACTACCCCGCCGGCGCCTGCGCCGGGCATAGGGGATGACGTGTAGAAGTTATCGCCGCCCATCTAAGTAAGGAAATGTAGATATTATGATTTTTGTGCATGGTACAAATTACTTAAGCTTATGTGTACTGTCTTGAACAAATTAAAATTAATGTTATGCGAACTGGAATTTGCAAAGAATTCGGGAATCAAACAAAACAAAGTTTATTTGATATCTTCTTTACGTCTAAGATAGGTCAATATCAATAATAAATAAATTGCTGAAATATATGTAGGGTACGTGCATAACTTCTGAACGACTGCATTGGATAATTCTTTCTTTTATGTTGGTACTAGTACTCTCGCGGGGCTTCGCTCCCGTGGATTCTATCACGGTAAAAACATAACTCTCCTTTTTTGCAGTCGGGTAAAAAGTAGCCTATAACCTTCCTCAAGCTTCAAGCTACTTCCATACCAAATTTCATCCAAATCCACCCAGTACTTTCGAAGATTAGCGCGTTCAAGCAAACAAACAAACAAACAAACAAACAAACTAACAAACTTTTCCGCTTTATAATATTAGTATAGATGTATAAACAAAATAAAAAATGGCGGTACTAAGTTCGCCAGGTCAGCTAGTTTAATTTTTTTTAATCTGATTTGTTATACATCTTTGTCGTTACAGGATGTCAGCAGCCAGCAAATCTGAGGCCAGTCTTAGCAAGGGTATCGTCTTACCCTGCTATTAGGTTGTTGAGCCCAGATAAGCAGACACTCAGGATGACTACAGCAGGCTGATTTCGCCTGATCTACTGTAATACAGATATCACTATCTCACCTTTTTTTGACTGAGTGTCAGACTTCTACTGACTAAAAACCCATCCAGTTCCTTCATTTCCACTAACGGGCCGCGGTATCTCATCAAAACATTCCCGTAACCCCTGATCACTATCTCACCTGAGTGGGCACGTGATGTATCCGAAGCGCCGGGTGCAGTGAGGATGAGGAGTGGGTTCCCGCATCCTCTAACTCGTCTGCCCAAGGCGGCTGCAGCAGTCTGATGTCTGCCCTCTTCACTTCCACCATCTCTTTACAGAGATCACCATCTGATACCTGGATAGACGAGTTATTGTTAGACAGTGTTACTGTTATTAACGACGAGCACTTCTTCCGCATGGATAACGAAATAATTTATAACCTATAGCACTCACAAATAATTCACCTTATTAGCAATGTAAAATAAAATAGAATTGGATCATTTGTTTCGGAGATTTCCCCCTACATACAATCTTATAAACAAATTTTACCTCTTTATTATGAGAAGAACGACAGGTACTAGCCACAGCGGTAAGGCGGTAAGCGGTAATTGATTTAGGAAAATAAATGTCCAAACATTGTCCAAAGAATGTTATTTTGGACGACACGGTTTGCAAAGTGGTTGAGCGATCGACTGCTGCGCTGCATGTCGTGGGTTCGATTCCCGCACTTTTGCCTGGGTGTTTGTAAAATGGACTCACGGTACTGGAAAAATCCTTGTTGTATAATTTAAAAAAAAATTATTACCTGCTTCAACTAACTAGTACTACATTTTTAATTGTATCTTTAACAGCTTTTGATATTCATAGTTATGTCAACATAATTATGTTCCAAAAAATACTCTTAAAATCAGATTTAATTATTTGAGTCCTCAGGGGATTAAATCAACAAGAAGCGACTCACACCTAGCGACCTCTTTAGTAAACTAAAAACCAGAAACATTTTCAAAACAACTCCTCTTACTAAATATAATATAAACAGTTTAGGCAGAGATAATTTTTATATGATAAAATAAAATTATCTCTTTCTGATTGGCGAAAGGTCGATACGATCGACAAGAAGTATTCGATAAAAACGGGGATTTACTAGGTGGCTTCTACCAAGGTTGGGCTGACGCATATGCCTTTTATCTTTCTAGTAATTACACCCAGATTTACATAATAAAACTAATCTCAGGGAACTACATAAGTGAAATTGCATCATTCTAGAGTAACAGCGTTAACGTGTGCCTTGTTAAAATTTTAAACTTAGGTACATCTACCGGGATACTTATGAGCTCGTAAATAATAACAGCCGGACGGTTAAACAACGCTTGTTGATTATCGACGACAAGCTTAACATGCGTCGGACAGTATGTGCAGCCATTAGTCCCAGCTATCATTTCTAATCTTTGACAGTCGTTACGAGTAGTCAGGAGCCAGAAAATCTGATACCAGTCTTGTAACGGGTTATCGTGTACCCAGTTACTGGGTTGTGGAGGTGAGATAGACAGTCGCTACATGTGAAACACTAGTATTCAGCTGCATCCGGTAAGTCTAGAAGCTGACCCGAATACATTTGGTAAAAGGCTAATCATATGATTATGACGTAATTATAACGAGATATGTTTTCAAAAACCAAGTTACTGATTTCGTTTTAAATGAACAAGTAAAAAAACGAATAGTTGTGCAATCTTTGTCATATTTATCATTTGAAAACCTTATATTCACCTAAGCGGTAAATAATTGCGTCAAACGGCAATAATAACTTTCGATAAGCACGGACATGATATTAATCCATTTTTTGCAAACCGCCAGAATCCGCTGGAAGTCATTCATCCGCAACATCCTAGATATCGGATCACAGAAAAACTATGAAGACAAAAAGTAATCACCAATAGTGTTCTTTAAACTAAATGGAGTACCAATCTACAGATCTAAACTAAAAAGAGACTACATCGTTTATTACAAAAAGTTAATGACCAGCAACATTGATCCATTCCTAACTAACCTAACACAAATCCGTCGTGTGTTAAATAATCATTGGGGAATGCCCATATTCAGCAACCACATCAGGCTATTTACAGAATACTATAAATACAGTAAAGCCTCACCTTAACTCGTATCCTTATAGGAGAATTAAGCACTTCATAAACGAGACCTTCAACGAACACATTTTGAACATTCTCCCGGCTAGGGTCCGTAGTCCTCACAACACACAACGAGCCCATGTGCAGATGGCTCATCTGGGGACTCGCGTCACTGATCACATCGTTCTTATTCACACCGAACACGTCACTGTACTCGACCGGGTCACTTTCCAGTCCATCGAATTCCACCACAACTTTGCAGCCCTCAGCTTGCCGGATCACTCCCGGGACGTATAGGCCGCGCTGTTTCGCCAGCACCCTGTGGTCCCGCCATTCTGATAAATCGATGTTAGGGTATGTGATGTAAGACTTCAGTTCTGATGGCGGGGAAGAATGTTGGATGATTGGGGATGGCTGCAGCATAGACGGCTGGTACTGCGGCTGATACTCCACAGGTAAAGGAGCGTTCACTGTGTTGTTATTCGCACAGTTCATCTCTTCGAGCACAGAAGGGTCGAATTTCCGCTTCTTGGGCAAGTTCCGCACGGGGGCCTGAGTTGGTGTTTGTTGAGCAGCTGGTTGAGCATTGCCGCTGCTGGCATTGCCCAGGTTCGTGGGGTTAGCCATGGTTATGTTGGGAATAGGATGTGTAGATGATTGAGACAGGCTCACTGTGCCCACGCTGCTTATCACTGAAGCAGGTATCTGTAACAAAAACCCCGTGATTAGAATACACAACATATGTTGGAATTAATAATGCAGTTTTCCTTATTGACATTGAAATTAATAGCAAGACTTTGTATACAAATTGTTAATATTATATTTATTAACCAACGGTTGGATGACTCTACAAATAAACAGGAAGAGATATCATTTGCAGCAAATTTTTTCATGGTATAAATTCACAGAAATTTATTAAAACGTAGTAATCTATACCTACACTAAGAGGCAACTGCAAAAGTGTATGTCACTGTATAAAAGTTAACTTCATTTAAACTAAGATATATGAACACTAGTTAGTACTCATTAGTGACGTATAAACAAAACAACACATTGATATATCACCTCCATTCATAATTAACTCAGGAACGCCATGAAATCAATGGCGAGCGATAACTTTATGGCTTTAATGGCATTCGTCATGTGCTGAGTAATTCATAAGATATTCCTCTATGGGTAGTAACGAAACATAAGGTAATTTATATAAAATACTTAATTGTAACAATGAATTGTAGTATACAATTAGATCTAAAAATATGGTATGATTCCATTTGTATTTACTCGTAGGTACAATGCTAGTATTATGTAACACAGACAACTGACATCAATCAGTGAATGCTTAATATTTTAAATAATTTGGCTATTTTTCAACCGACGACCAAAAGAGGAGGTTATCAATTCGACGCGTATATATATATATATTTTTATATGTATGATCACCGATTACTCGAAGACGGCTGAACCGATTTGGAAAATTCTTTTTTTGTTTGAAAGGGTATACTTCGAAATTGGTCCCATTGTCACCAGGTCAGGATCTGATGATTGAATCCTGGAGATATCGAGGGAACTCTTCAAATATTATAGGCACACCTATGGCGTTTTGGGAATTTCTTATAGTAACTTGTGCAGTTGCTCTCAAAAAATACCATTTGGGGAAGTGGAACTGATGATGAAGACCACAGATGGCCGCCGAACCTACTCAATAATAAGTATTTCGTGGATTGCGATTCGATTACTTGAATATGGATGTTAAGCACGTTATGTTTGTCACAATGCATATGGTAACGTAGAGCTGATGGTGAAGTACCAGGAGAACTGCTCAACAATTAACGGCCAGCATTGGGAAAAGCAATATTTTGTAAAAGGTTATAAGTAGTTGACATTTAGGCTCTTTTAACTAGGTAAATTAAAAATCGACCAACTAAAAAGAGTGAAATAAAAACTATTTACCAAAAAATTAAACCGACTCCCAAAAACACTGCAAAGTGAAAAATAACTTTAATTTCGGAAGTCGGTGCCAAAAACGAAAATACAAAACTAAAGACACCGACTACCGAAATTAAAGTTATTTTTCACTTTGCAGTGTTTTTGGGAGTCGGTTTAATTTTTTGGTAAAAAGTTTTTATATATTTAGTCGTTTCGGCTCACGTGTGAATTATCAACAAACACTTCAACCATTTTTAAAAGCTTATTTATATATTTAAACTTTATCTACAATAGTGTTACAATGTGCGGACTTAATGCAGCAAGGCATTCTCTACCAGTCAACCTTTGGGTTAAAAAATTGGCCAAGTGCGAGTCAGACTCGCCCATGAAGGGTTCCGTAGTAACTATAATAAATATAATTTAATATATTTATTTGAAAAAAGAAAACATAAAAATTTCTTAAAACTAGTTTGCAATTTTTACAACTACGCCAAATAACTTTGTTTTTCATAGTGTTTGTATGAATTACAAAGTTATATTTGCGGTTTTAGAAAATATGCTGTATCTCAAAAACTGTGGACCCGATCTCGTTCAAACTAATTTTGGTTGAAAGATTACATTAAGATCTATAGCATATATTTTTTTTTAGATTTGTCACTCCATAATTATAGAAGTTAGAGGGGGGACACACATTTTACCACTTTAGAAGCGTATATCTTTTAAACGATTAACTTTATGAAAAAGTGGTTTTAGAAACCTCAATGTCATTTTTGAAGACCTGATCTACCACACACGCATAGGTTTCATGAAAAAATATATTTTCAGTTTCAGTTCCATGTATGGAGAGCCCCCTTTATTTTAAATATTTTTTATTATTTTTCATAAAATCGGAAAGCGGTTTACAGAATACATCTACCTACCAAGTTTCACATGTACAGTTCTAACAGTTTCGGAATAAACTGGCTGTGACATACGGACGGACGGACGGACGGACGGACGGACGGACGGACGGACGGACGGACGGACGGACGGACGGACAGACAGACAGACAGACAGACAGACGGACAGACATGTCGAAACTATAAGGGTTCCGTTTTTTGCCATTTGGCTAAGGAACCCTAAAAAAACACATTGTAATAATATATTTAATACTAATCAATATAATACAAATATACAACGTGTAACGGAAACTCCATATCTATCCAAAAGGACTGAAGACAACATCTGGTATGGAGTCTCTATGCAAAGTTTCAGCTCAAAATAAGTGACACACAGAATTGACAAACATGTCACATCACTATGAGCTGTGACACGTTTGTTATTATTGGTATTCAAGAAACATGTGAAACCAATCATTTGGGGTCAATTCTGTGAGTCACTTATTTTGAGCTGAAACTTTGCATAGAGACTCCATACCAGATGTTGTCTTCAGTCCTTATGGATAGATATGGGGTTTCCGTTACACGTTGTATATATGCTAAAATGACAAACTAATAAATACGGTGCTTTATATAATAAGTAAGTTTTTGGATGCGCGAAGGTTAAGACCATGAGAACTGCCCAACAATTTAAAATTTTGTTTTAAGTAAACAGGAGCACAAGGATCGCAAAAAAGCTTAAGAATATTAAGTTACTTAACGTGCGTTCATACCAATAATTATAGTAAAGTAACTCTTGGTGTCTGTTAAACTTTTACGTGTAAACCACTTATCTGATTTTGATGTTTGGTACAGAGAATGATTAGACCTTGGACAAGGGCATAAGGTATAATAAAATAAAATAGATAACTATAAGGTAATGGTAGTAAATCTTTTCACGTGAGCGAAGCCGCGAGCAGATGTAAGTGAAATATAATTTGTTTAAACTGCAAAAACCCAGCATAAAAAGGTACAGGTAAAATGTTTCAATTTCATACAAAATTATAACAAGACAAGATAAAAATGCAACAGGGAGAAACCCAATATCAAACAAGCCATTTGTGTAGTCCAATAAGTTACAATAATGAATTCTGAAATTCAGAATACTGTAAATAACGATGGGTAAAATTCCTCTTTAGTAGTACTTGCCTACAGGAAAAAGCACACTGAAAAAAATAAAACGAGACTTTCTACTGTTCTTGTACAGTAAAAAAAAAACGGTTCCGGAAACTTATTTTTACGTTAAAATAATTGATTACTGACAGTGCACTGAAATGGGCAAAAACAGTAAAGAGCTAAACAGTTATTTCAATTGAATGAACATTAAAATTTACTGAAACAAACAGTTCCTTTTAAGTATTGCCGTTTTCAGAGCTTTACTGATATCGTAGCAGTTATTTTTACTGCTTTAGAACAGTTGTTGTAGCATACAGTAAAGAGCCAAACAGTTATTTCAATTGTTTGAACATTAACGTTAACTAAAACAAGCAGTTTTTTTTTAAAGTATTGCCGTTTTCAGGTTTAAATGATATTGTAGCAGTTATTTTTACTGCTTTTGAACAGTTTTTGTAGCATACATTAAGGAGTTAAACAGTTAATATCAACAACAACATTAACGTTTACTGATACAAGCAGTTACTTTTAAGTATTGCCGTGTTTAGACTTTACTGTTATCGTAACAGTTATTTTTACTGCTTCTGAACAGTTTCTGTAGTATACAGTAAGGATTTAAACAGTTAATATCAACTGTTTGAACATTAGCGTTTACTGATACAAGCAGTTACTTTTAAGTATTGCCGTGTTTAGACTTTACTGATATCGTAACAGTTATTTTTACTGCTTCTGAACAGTTTCTGTAGTATACAGTAAGGATTTAAACAGTTAATATCAACTGTTTGAACATTAGCGTTTACTGATACAAGCAGTTTCTTTTAAGTATTGCCGTGTTTAGACTTTACTGATATCGTAACAGTTATTTTTACTGCTTCTGAACAGTTTCTGTAGCATACAGTAAGGATTTAAACAGTTAATATCAACTGTTTGAACATTAACGTTTACTGATACAAGCAGTTACTTTTAAGTATTGCCGTGTTTAGACTTTACTGATATCGTAACAGTTATTTTTACTGCTTCTGAACAGTTTCTGTAGTATACAGTAAGGATTTAAACAGTTAATATCAACTGTTTGAACATTAGCGTTTACTGATACAAGCAGTTACTTTTAAGTATTGCCGTGTTTAGACTTTACTGATATCGTAACAGTTATTTTTACTGCTTCTGAACAGTTTCTGTAGTATACATTAAGGATTTAAACAGTTAATATCAACTGTTTGAACATTAGCGTTTACTGATACAAGCAGTTTCTTTTAAGTATTGCCGTGTTTAGACTTTACTGTTATCGTAACAGTTATTTTTACTGCTTCTGAACAGTTTCTGTAGTATACAGTAAGGATTTAAACAGTTAATATCAACTGTTTGAACATTAGCGTTTACTGATACAAGCAGTTACTTTTAAGTATTGCCGTGTTTAGACTTTACTGTTATCGTAACAGTTATTTTTACTGCTTCTGAACAGTTTCTGTAGTATACAGTAAGGATTTAAACAGTTAATATCAACTGTTTGAACATTAGCGTTTACTGATACAAGCAGTTACTTTTAAGTATTGCCGTGTTTAGACTTTACTGTTATCGTAACAGTTATTTTTACTGCTTCTGAACAGTTTCTGTAGTATACAGTAAGGATTTAAACAGTTAATATCAACTGTTTGAACATTAGCGTTTACTGATACAAGCAGTTACTTTTAAGTATTGCCGTGTTTAGACTTTACTGATATCGTAACAGTTATTTTTACTGCTTCTGAACAGTTTCTGTAGTATACAGTAAGGATTTAAACAGTTAATATCAACTGTTTGAACATTAGCGTTTACTGATACAAGCAGTTTCTTTTAAGTATTGCCGTGTTTAGACTTTACTGATATCGTAACAGTTATTTTTACTGCTTCTGAACAGTTTCTGTAGCATACAGTAAGGATTTAAACAGTTAATATCAACTGTTTGAACATTAACGTTTACTGATACAAGCAGTTACTTTTAAGTATTGCCGTGTCTAGACTTTACTGTTATCGTAACAGTTATTTTTACTGCTTCTGAACAGTTTCTGTAGTATACAGTAAGGATTTAAACAGTTAATATCAACTGTTTGAACATTAGCGTTTTCTGATACAAGCAGTTACTTTTAAGTATTGCCGTGTTTAGACTTTACTGATATCGTAACAGTTATTTTTACTGCTTCTGAACAGTTTCTGTAGCTTACAGTAAGGATTTAAACAGTTAATATCAACTGATTGAACATTAACGTTTACTGATACAAGCAGTTTCTTTTAAGTATTGCCGTGTTTAGACTTTACTGTTATCGTAACAGTTATTTTTACTGCTTCTGAACAGTTTCTGTAGCATACAGTAAGGATTTAAACAGTTAATATCAACTGTTTGAACATTAGCGTTTACTGATACAAGCAGTTACTTTTAAGTATTGCCGTGTTTAGACTTTACTGTTATCGTAACAGTTATTTTTACTGCTTCTGAACAGTTTCTGTAGTATACAGTAAGGATTTAAACAGTTAATATCAACTGTTTGAACATTAGCGTTTACTGATACAAGCAGTTACTTTTAAGTATTGCCGTGTTTAGAGTTTACTGATATCGTAACAGTTATTTTTACTGCTTCTGAACAGTTTCTGTAGCTTACAGTAAGGATTTAAACAGTTAATATCAACTGATTGAACATTAACGTTTACTGATACAAGCAGTTTCTTTTAAGTATTGCCGTGTTTAGACTTTACTGTTATCGTAACAGTTATTTTTACTGCTTCTGAACAGTTTCTGTAGCATACAGTAAGGATTTAAACAGTTAATATCAACTGTTTGAACATTAGCGTTTACTGATACAGGCAGTTACTTTTAAGTATTGCCGTGTTTAGACTTTTCTGTTATAGTAACAGTTATTTTTACTGCTTCTGAACAGTTTCTGTAGCGTACAGTAAGGATTTAAACAGTTAATATCAACTGTTTGAACATTAGCGTTTACTGATACAAGCAGTTACTTTTAAGTATTGCCGTGTTTAGACTTTACTGTTATCGTAACAGTTATTTTTACTGCTTCTGAACAGTTTCTGTAGTATACAGTAAGGATTTAAACAGTTAATATCAACTGTTTGAACATTAGCGTTTACTGATACAAGCAGTTACTTTTAAGTATTGCCGTGTTTAGACTTTACTGATATCGTAACAGTTATTTTTACTGCTTCTGAACAGTTTCTGTAGCATACAGTAAGGATTTAAACAGTTAATATCAACTGTTTGAACATTAGCGTTTACTGATACAAGCAGTTACTTTTAAGTATTGCCGTGTTTAGACTTTACTGATATCGTAACAGTTATTTTTACTGCTTCTGAACAGTTTCTGTAGCTTACAGTAAGGATTTAAACAGTTAATATCAACTGATTGAACATTAACGTTTACTGATACAAGCAGTTTCTTTTAAGTATTGCCGTGTTTAGACTTTACTGTTATCGTAACAGTTATTTTTACTGCTTCTGAACAGTTTCTGTAGCATACAGTAAGGATTTAAACAGTTAATATCAACTGTTTGAACATTATCGTTTACTGATACAAGCAGTTACTTTTAAGTATTGTCGTGTTTAGACTTTACTGTTATCGTAACAGTTATTTTTACTGCTTCTGAACAGTTTCTGTAGCATACAGTAAGGATTTAAACAGTTAATACTACAAATTGTTTGAACATATTTTTAATATAATAGCCTATATCCTCCCACTGCTGGACATACCTACGCCTCCGCCGAAAACTTCCAAGAATCCCGGTCTTTCGCAGATTGCCAACACTCCCGGCCGTAAGATCGTCCCGCCACCTTTTACGAGGCCGACCTCGTCGTCGTCTCTCATCTTCTGTATGCCAAGGAGTTATATTATAGCATTGGCCCATCTCAGTAATCAGTAGGTATTTTTATTGCGTACCTATATTTGCCATCGGTCCGGGCGGGTTTCCCCGGATTTATCTTAGTTTAGAGGGCATCCGGGGAGCGTGCTGGCCGGGCTTAAAAATTTATTCTTGGGCCGCCTGCGACTCACGCACTGTGCCCGCAAGCCGCGATCAACCGTAGAACCGACTCTGTAAATCACTGTAAACATATTCATAAGGCGGGGGGCCGCCTTATGAATATGTTTAAAAAAACCTGTTAACATATCCAGGTTCTAGGCTCTAAAATCCGAGGTTTTCACGCATCTTGTCCTCGTTGCCAAATTTTAGAGATGGCAACCCTAGGTATAACAATAAATCTTAATCTAGGACTTAAGATAAGTAGGTACTTAACTACAATACAATACAAAATCGCTTTATTGTACACCAGATAAAGAACATTACAAAAAACCGGCCAAGTGCGAGTCGGACTCGCGCACGAAGGGTTCCTTAGGTACCATTATCTTTAAAAAGGGCAAAAAAATCACGTTTGTTGTATGGGAGCCCCCTTAAATATTTATTTTATTCTGGTTTTTAGTATTTGTTATTGTAGCGGCAACAGAAATACATCATCTGTGAAAATTTCAACTGTCCAACTATCACGGTTAATCAGATACAGCCTGGTGACAGACGGACAGACGGACGGACGGACAGCGGAGTCTCAGTAATAGGGTCCCGTTTTACCCTTGTGTACGGAACCCTAAAAAATAACACGAGACAAGTAGGTACCTACAATTAATTAATTAATTACAAGTAATTAATAAGGTAGGTAGATGTTGATCTCTCCGGGTTGCATACGACTGACATGGCAAGCCCAATCCCACTTTAACCTGGCGGTCTTCTCTCCTACATCGGCAATGCCTGTTGTTAGTGAGCGTAGGCTAGCCGCACACACTCAATAATATTGTCAATGCAAGATTGTCAAAATCTTCATCAATAAAATGATCCCCGCACACTACACAATATTATTGACAATTTTTCATGGTACAATCTGACTCAGTCGCTCCGCAGCTAGGTTCATGTGCGCACGTTTAAGGCTGCGCCGAGTAAAATAACTCAAAACGGTCTTCACTACTAAAGGAATATAACCTATAATAGTACTTTAATTACCATACAAAAATATGTAATGAATACTAGAATAAATGTGTTAGCAAACATAGTTGGCAAAATTTAAAAATATTTTATAGTTTATTAAACAAAAATACATAAAGTTGGACAAAAATCCTTACAAAACATGCTCGTGCGTCGCTGAATTTTGATAGTAAACTGTTGAATTTTTTCATAAACTTCAATTCATATTATTCTCTAATTATCATACTATCATTTACAGCTTTAACATTTCAAAAATGTCGCTTGGTTGTTTTAATTTTAATTTTTTCTTCTAATTTGCGCGCTATTTTGAACCATACGCAACGTACACCGGTCGAAAATTCAGTCGTCCACGGGAGCTCAGAGAGGGGTCACGTCTCATCGTGGAGCGTTTCGCCGGTAACGATAATTCGCGATCTATTGTGTACGTATGTATTGCAGCAATCCGTTGAATAACATAAGTCTAATTTTTTGTTTTTTGAGTACGATTTATTATGCATACCCAACAATTACTTTTTAATTTCTTTAACATTTTTTTTCAATATTTGTTTTATTATGGGAAAATGTAAAAAAAAATATTATTAGAAGAAAGTTGGCGCAAATTTTCGAAAAAAACGCCATTCTCATAAAAAGTACGTATTTCTATTTTGTGATGTTATTATTGCTTTTTAACCGACTTCAAAAAAAAGGAGAAGGTTCTCAGTTCGTCTTAAACTTTTTTTTATGTATGTAACCTCAAACTCGAAGACGGCTGGACCGATTTGGAATTTTTTTTTCGTTTGAAAGGGTATACTTTCTAGTTGGTTCCATTGTTATGAAATCAGGATCTGATGATGGGATCCTGGAGAAAGCGAGGGAACTCTTTAAATATTATAGGCACACCTATAGTGTTTTGGGTATTTCTAATAGTACCTTGTGCAGTTGCTCCCGAAAAGCACCATTTGAGGAAGTGAAAGTGATGATGAAGACTTTTTTCAAACATTCGATATGGGTATCGTGTAATGGGTTTTTGGGGGTGGTAATTGCAAATCTGGCATTCATTTTAAAATCCAAGATGGCGGATGCAACTTTTTCTCAAACATTCGATATAGGTATCGTGTAATGGGTTTTTGGGGGTGGTGATTGCAAATCTGGCATTCATTTTAAAATCCAAGATGGCGGATGCAACTTTTTCTCAAACATTCGATATGGGTACCGTGTAGTGGGTTTTTGGGGGTGGTGATTGCAAATCTGACATTCATTTTAAAATCCAAGGTGGCGGATGCAACTTTTTCTCAAACATTCGATATAGGTATCGTGTAATGGGTTTTTGGGGGTGGTGATTGCAAATCTGGCATTCATTTTAAAATCCAAGATGGCGGATGCAACTTTTACTCAAACATTCGATATAGGTATCGTGTAATGGGTTTTTGGGGGTGGTGATTGCAAATCTGGCATTCATTTTAAAATCCAAGATGGCGGATGCAACTTTTTCTCAAACATTTGATATGGGTACCGTGTAATGGGTTTTTGGGGGTGGTGATTGCAAATCTGGCATTCATTTTAAAATCCAAGATGGCGGATGCAACTTTTTCTCAAACATTCGATATAGGTATCGTGTAATGGGTTTTTGGGGGTGGTGATTGCAAATCTGGCATTCATTTTAAAATCCAAGATGGCGGATGCAATTTTTTCTCAAACATTCGATATGGGTATCGTGTAATGGGTTTTTGGGGGTGGTGATTGCAAATCTGGCATTCATTTTAAAATCCAAGATGGCGGATGCAACTTTTTCTCAAACATTTGATATGGGTACCGTGTAATGGGTTTTTGGGGGTGGTAATTGCAAATCTGGCATTCATTTTAAAATCCAAGATGGCGGATGCAAATTTTTCTCAAACATTCGATATAGGTATCGTGTAATGGGTTTTTGGGGGTGGTGATTGCAAATCTGGCATTCATTTTAAAATCCAAGATGGCGGATGCAACTTTTTCTCACACATTCGATATGGGTATCGTGTAATGGGTTTTTGGGGTGGTGATTGCAAATCTGGCTTTCATTTTGAAATCCAATTTAAAACACATACGATATCCATATTGAATGTTGGAGAAAAAGTTGCATCCTTGGTGGATGCAACTTTTTCTCCAACATTCAATATGGATATCGTGTGTGTCTACTAAGTTAAATACACTGATAACCTTCAAGGGTTTATTGCTAAGTATAATTAACAAAGTAACGTAAGGGCTAAAATTATCGCTAAATGATGAAAATGAGTGCACCCGGTTGCTGTTCGAAATACACTAAGCTCGCGGCGAACTTAGTGCGACCGCATTATATCGCTTGCTCAGCAAACGTGGTCGATTGCAAAATATTGCATCAAACATCGTGTAATAGGTTTTTGGGCATACCGATTGCAATCCTTACATTTATTTTAGAATTTACGACGAAAGTTCATTAGATACTTTGTTAGCTTACAATTTACACTGGGTTATTGACAATTTAACTGATCCTAGGTTAAGTGACTATTCAGTATTATCTAGGGTATCTAATAATACTGAAATTAATTGTTTAAACCCTTAGATGTGACAAAGGAGAGTTATAATAACACAATTTTACTATATCATCAGAATATAAATCGTTTCTCCGGCAAAATATTAGATGAGGAAATGTTAATAGATAAATATGATATAGATATCTTATGTTTTTGTGAAACCTGGCTAAAACCAGATAGAATGTTGTTTAAAATTAATATTTTTCTGTTACTAGTGCATACAACAGGTCCTCAGTAGGAGGTGGTACTTTAATATTACGTAATAATTCTCTTAGATATAAGGAACAAAAATATATCACCGCTTGCTCTGTTGATTGCTTGTGTGAGGTAGCATGTACAGAAGTTGAAGGCCAAACTTTCTTAAGTGTTTATAGACCACCAGCATCAAACTTGTCATCATTCTTAATGATAATGGGAGAAATTTTAAGTACCTAAGCTTATAAGAGATAATAAATTAGTTTTCGTTTGTGGTCACCTAAATATTGATTTGTTAGTAAATTCACCTGAACACTGCAAGCTTACTTCATTGTTTGGTTCATTTAACTTAAAATGCACATACAAGGAAGCAACAAGAATAACAGCAACATCAGCTCAATGCATAGATAATATTTATACTAATTGTGCCATAAAATACTCGTCTCAAATTAGTGGAGTTAGGTCTGACCATACAGGTCAACTAGTATCCTTTGAGTTGGTTAAAAAGCGGCAATTAAATAAGACTATTAAGTTTAGGCCACTAACTAAAAAGAAATTAATGTTTTTAATGATAACATGTAAAGTAATCTTTCAATGGCCAATTTTGACTCCCATGACCCCAATGAAAATTACAGGATATTTTTTCTTCACCATGCCACGAATTTAGTAAGGCATGTCCAGTTAAAAAATTTCAAATGAGTAATAAATCTAAATTTAATGAATGGGCCACTGCTGGAATAAGAATAAGCTGAGACAATTTATACAACTTATACCATGAAAAATCATTGACTTCCGATGAAGCCTTCCATAATTATGTAAGAAACTACTCAAAGATATTTAAAAGAGTATACGCCCTAAGCTAAATCTAAATCAGAAAGTAATAAAATTAGCATTTCTAACAATAAAATAAAAACTGTGTTGAAGGTGATAAACAAAGAAACTGGAAACACAAACCAACAGGGTTAGAATGATTTGACTTTGAACATCGATGATCAGGTCATCTCAGATAAGTCAAAAGTGGCTGAGAAGTTGGAAAATTACTTTACCAATATTCCAGTAGAGGTTACTAAATCTCTACATTCTTCGCCATTATCAGCAGAATCTTTTTTAAAGGAAAACTTCAATAAGGATATACCAACATTTTCATTTAAGCCCATTTCTATTGATGTAATTAAAAAGCATTCCAAAGGCGTAACATAACAAACACTGATGACTTATGGAGTGCATCTGTTAGGGTTCTTGGTAATATTATTGACTCAATTGCTGCTATCCTAACAGGCACGTTTAATTAATGTATAGACAGCGGTAATTTTCCCGATTTAATGAAACATAGTAAAGTAGTACTAATTTTTAAGTCGGGTTGTAAGAGTGATCCCTCTAACTATAGACCGATATATGTGCTTCCAGCATTAAGCAAAATATACGAAAAAATCATGCTGGACCAGATGCTATCATATTTTAACTCAAATGGAATTCTGCATAGTCGGCAGTTTGGTTTCACGAAAGATAGGTCAACAACAGACGCAGGAGTAGCGCTTATCCGTCACATTCTGGAATCTTGGGAGAAATCTCAGGATGCAATTGGCATATTTTGTGACCTCTCCAAAGCTTTTGATTGCGTTGACCACAAAACACTGATCTGTAAATTACACCATTACGGAGTTCGTGGATTCGTGTTCTGCTGACCTTGTTCTTTCATATTTATCAAACAGGCAACAAAAAGTTATTGTTAATGGAGCGACATCTGCAGGATCCCTAGCCAAGATGAGTGCTCCACAAGATTCAATTCTTGGCCCTTTCCTTTTTATAGTGTATATCAATGACATACATGATGACCAACTTATCGGATATTTTTTATTTGTAATTCCATTGTGCTGTATTAATTGGTCTATACGACAGTATAGACCAAAGTTTTAAATATAATTAAGCATATCTTAGAACTGGAAACATATCTTACAACTATATAATAATATAGGTTATCCATCAGAATTCAGACAGGCTTTAATTTATAATCATATTGTGGGAAGTACTAATTTCCCGTTAGTATATGCTTTATGGTCTCATGGTGCGTGGTGGGCTGGTTGCACGCTACTGGCATGATTGCTCTATGTTATCTCTTAAAAAATAGTAGTAGAAATACCTACTACTGTTTCTTGTGATTTTTTTTTATTTTTGGCTCGCGTTTGAATTTTAAGAAAAAAAATTAATTCAAACTCAAAATGTTTTATTTCACATAGGCCTACATGGGCACTTATAAAACGTGAGCAGTTTGGCGCAGGGCACGGTTCGAAATTGGTCGTTTTCTATGGAGAAGATCCGGCAAGAAACTCCACAGTTACTCTTTTAAAATATCATTCTTACAATGTATCTATAATACAGGTTAATTAGGTATGAGAGGACATTAAAGCCTGTCTGAATTCTAATGAATAACCTATATTATTGTATAGTTGTAAGATATGTTTCCAATTTTAAGATATGCTTAATTATATTGAAAACTTTGGTCATTACAAGATATTTTCTAAATTTAAACCCACGACCTACATCATTTAAATTTAAAAGTCAATTATCTGAAATTAAGTATTTCAAATGGCGGGAGACTTTGTTAAACATAAAAAAACACAGTGATACGACGTCAATGTGGAGCTATTTTTTAGTTGCGAAGGATAGGAATAGTGCCAAATGTAACCGATGCTCAGCCATTCTCAAGACTTTGGATGGATCGACTAAGGGATTACATACACATTTGTCATCAAAACATAACATCAAGCTTATATCAGCTTCAACAAGTCTAGATTCTGATAATCTGAACACAGCACCGCCGCCAGCCAAGCGAAAGTTAAATGATTATTTTACTAAAAGTGCCGACGATAGCCTCGATGATGTTTTGGCAAGAATGATTGCATTAGATGGATTTCCATTCAGTATATTCATAACTTCAGATGATTCGAGAAAATTTGTCTTTGCAAAATACACGGATTTACCAAAGTCAGCCGTCACCATTCAAAAACGTGTCATGAATTACAGTGAAAAAATCAGAAAGCAAGTAACTGCAGAATTGAAACATTTGAAAAGTGCAGGTGAAAGATTTAATCTTTCTTTCGACAAGTGGACTTCAACATCCAATAAACCATATAGTGTTGCCCAAACGAGAGTCTCGCAAGAGTCTTGCAATTAGCGATTATCCTATTACTATTTATTAAACGGTAGTTGAGATCTCAGAACAATGTAACAGAGTCTGTTACATTATTGTTAAAAAGTATATTGTTAAAAAACTTAAAAGTCGAGATGACACGGAAGAAGAAGAAGGAAGATCAGGATCACAAACAGATGATGAGTTAATGCCACAAACCTTCCAATCCCAACCCCAATTGACACTAAAGGAAAAGTTATAGCTGGAAATTGATAAGAGTATGAAATCCCCAGATCGTGAAGTACAAATACAAAATTAATCGGGGTTGGCAAAATAGACGTGAAATAAGCCTGTTTGAAAATGGAGGAATTAGTGGATATCACTTAGAAACAGCATATAAGTATCTATTGTCTATTCCTCCAACCAGTGTAAAACCTAAACGAGCGTTTTCAGCTGCTGCTTATGTTGGTAATAAACGAAGCAAGCTTGGAAGTCAAACCTTGGATGCATTGATATTTCTACGATTGTATTTTCAAAATTCGAAATAAGTTTTATTGTCTTTTTATTTCTTACAAAGTATAGTATCTTTTTGTCATTTTTTCTTTTCTTACTATACTGTGATATGTGTAGTGTACCAAAATTAAAAATATATATTTAAAGAAATTACTCGTTTTTTAGAGTTCAGTTGCCGAATGGCAAAAAACGGAACCCTTATAGTTTCGTCATGTCTGTCCGTCTGTCTGTCCGTCTGTCTGTCTGTCTGTCTGTCTGTCTGTCTGTCTGTCTGTCTGTCCGTGCGTCCGTATGTCACAGCTATTTTATTCCAAAACTATTAAGACTATACATGTGAAACTTGGTAAGTAGATGTATTCTATGAAACGCTTTCCGATATTGAGAAAAAAATTAAAAATCATTTAAAATAAAGGAACATACTACTACCCCATACATGGAACTAAAACTGAAAATATATTTTTTTTTCATGAAACCTATGCGTGTGTGGTATTTATAGACAGGTCTTTAAAAATGACATGGGGGTTTCTGAAACCACTTTTTCATAAAGTCAATCGTTTAAAAGATATAAGCTTCCAAAGTGGTCAAATGTGTATCCCTCCCTCTAACTTCTATAATAGTGGAGTGAAAAATATAAATATATATATACAACGTGTAACGGAAACCCCATATCTAACCAAAAGGGCTGAAGACAACATTTGGTATGGAGTCTCTATGCACAGTTTCAGCACAAAATAACTGACTTAAAGAATTGATACCAAATTATTGGTTTCACATATTTTTTGAATACCAATCATAACAAACGTGTCACAGCACTACGAGGGTCAATAACTTTCCACGTCACTTGCCAATAACACGATAATTCTTTTCGTTCTTCTTAATTTGAAAAATTCGGTCTCTGGTATCAGTGTACTGGAATTTGTAATAAGTTCTACACATGTAGACTTAGGATTACAAAACCCTTGCCATATCGTTTGTTATCATCCAAAGAAGCCATGCACTTGGTATGTATATACCCTTTAAATTACACGTTGTATGTATATATATATATCTATAGATCTTAATGTAAACTTTCAATCAAAATTGGTTTTAAAGAGATCGAGTCAGCAGTTTTTGAGATACAGCAAATTTTCTAAAACCGCAAATATAACTTTGTAATTCATACAAATACTATGAAAAACAAAGTTATTTGGCGTAGTTGCAAAAAATGTAAATAAGCTAGTTTTAAGAAATTTGTAAGTTTTAGTTTTTTGTCAAGTAAATATACATATTATATTATATTATTATAGTTACTACGGAACCCTTCATGGGCGAGTCTGACTCGCACTTGGCCAATTTTTGTAAAATGTTATAATAAGCAATATAACATTAGATTTATAGATTTCTTTTATTTTTTTTATTTTATTAAGTTACACTTGATACATATATTGTTATGAAATAAATTACGCTTATATTTTCTGCGAAGTAAGTTCGCTAGACAGCATTAATGAAAAAATGTTTTTTTTTTGTATGGCCCCACGTATATATAATAAAGTACCGAATGTTATTAAAAATATGACAGTACATCAGAATTTAAACGAGCACTAAATGAAATTTTAATAAACAAAACTTATTTCAGTCTGGTTTTATTATGACATTACATAATATTTTTTTTTATTTCATACTGGTTTTATTATTCAAATAAGTACTGCATACCCATCTACCCTAACTTGCTACTTACCCAGTTTCGAATTGTCAATAGCCTAATGGATAAGGTGTCGGACTTGTGATCGAGAGGTCGCAGGTTCGAACCCCACCCATTACACTATTGACATGAACCCACTCCAGACACAAGCATATTTAGCTTAGTTGGAGGGGTTAACAAGATTGCTAGTAATGTGAAATGTACCCACATTGCTAGTATTCTTTAAAAAAAAAATCTGAAAAGTTTAATATATAAAATTAAAGTTTTATTGCAATAGGATGAATAGTGAGGGAACGGATAATGTATTACTACAGTAAAAACAAACGTTAATTTTTATATAATAGGTATAATTTATTAAATTTATTTTTGTGATTTATTTACGTACCTACTTGCTTCATTTAGATCCATCCAGCCATTTGAGCGTGAAGAAGTAACAAACATGCAAACAGACACATTCATTCACAAACTTTCGCCTTTATAATATTAGCGTGATAAATAAAACCATCTAAATAATTAATATTCGTTTTTCAAGTTTATTCAACATAACGACAAAAAAATAAAAAATGCAAAGTTAGCAAACTTCGTCGTGCAACGGCAAGCGGGCCTCGAGCGAACTTGTCATTGTGTGTGTGACAACGCACACGACTAGCCCGCTGCAGTAAATACCTATTTTCCGCGCGTCTCGTAGGCTCGACACCCTCTTAACATAATGGAAAGAAAGAAAAAACTCGTTGCATTGAGTATTGCATTAATTTTACTAACTAAAAAAAGGCAATCAAGAAAGAAACGATGGATTAAGGACTGGATGAGAAAAAAAGCTGAGTTTAATCACTTTAATCTAATAAATGAACTACGAGTTACAGAAGAAAATGATTTTAAAAATTACATGAGAATGAAAGATAGCAGCTTTCAAAAACTATTATCTTTAGTTTCTCTTGTACTATTTGTTTTAATTTTTTTATAAATATTGAGCATTGCGCAATTTGCAATTGCATAGTGCAATTTTAAAAATAATGCTTTGCAGGATGTATTCCATAATTCTGGATAAGTTTCCCATGTTTTAATAAACACTGTCAAATAGTGTTTTTCCGTACGGGTACTACCATCAACAGTATCAATACTATTTTCGCTTTGGATACTGTTTTCGTCTTCCATTTTGAACAAATAACACGAGCGTCCGCCTGCCTTGAAATCTTTTCCTCAACTAAAATATTGCCGCGCGCCCGCACACGTCAATATGATTGACAATACCCCTGCCTCCCCCCGATATTGACGTGACAAAATCAGAATTTCTGGATAATCTACAATATTATTAAACAATACCGCAATACAGGCCGCACACATACAATATTATTGACAATACGTACTTTATTGACAATATTATTGAGTGTGTGCGGCTAGCCTAACAAGATGTTGGGCACTCAGTCAATTCGTTTGAAGCCTAGTAAGTATGCTCGCTCCATCGCCCTTTGGAAAATCTTGAGCTTGGACTTCTATGCTTCACTCATATTGACCACTAGCTGTGCCCGCGGCTTCGCTCACGTGACCGCGTATTCTTTTGGTATTGTCAGGGTACCTACATTACATGGGAACGTGAATTAAGAGTGAGTATATTCCTAAGATCCTCTAAAAATAATATACTAATTAACTGACTTACTGTTAATTTAAACTAAAACCTGTTAGTATATCTTTGCTTTAAGTATTAAAGGAACTCGACTATGAAGTCAATTTCTGGGGGAATCAATTTAGATTACCATCGGCACGCTAAGAAGAAGTTTATGAACGAAAGCAAATTTTAATACATGCAACTCGTGATCTATCCTGGGTCCCAAACCCAACAAAACTTAAAAAAGACGCTCATTTGCAAATAGATAAAGAAAAATACTTAAACTTCAGCAAGAACATGTATAGGTACATAACAGAATCTGCCCCCTAATACTACTTATTAGATTTTGAAGAAATCATCATCATCATTCTCTTGCCCTTAGCCCAATTTATTTGGGGTCGGCGCAGCATGTCTTCATCTTCCGTACTTTTGTATTATATTTTGTACAAATATTTCAAGAAAAAAAGAGAAAATTAGGAATATAGACTACTATGTCAAACCAAAAATAAAAAATTAAAATATCACAGAATCAAAAAAAAAAACAAATCACAAAAAGCGAACACATTGCCGGGATTTGATCATGCGATCTGTTGTTTACAGAGCGATTATGAAACAGCTAGGCTGCATGCCCGGTTGTCGTAATAAGTTTATATCAGAATCGCATAACATTCCAATAAGTACCTAATGTTTGTTCTCCCTGTGTTCGCTTAATTTACAATATACATAACCAGTCAATTTACGAAGTTTAATTGCTCCTTCCCCTTTAACTGGCAGCCTAACGTGGAGCTGAACTGTGAGTGAATCAGTGAACTAGGTACATTTTGAAGTGCAGAACTTTCTCGGGTTTCATAATAATTAATGTGTGTCGTGTAATGTGTTATCATTATCAGTTCGCCAAGACAGAAAGCGCGCGAGCGGTCACCGAAAGTTATAGGTTCGTGAAGTATAATTGTCACTGGCCTCGTGTTCCGAAAATTATAAGTTCGTGAAGTACAATCGTCATTGACGTCGTGTCCCGCCCGGAGAGGTGCGCTCTCGGCACAAAACATTACAGTTTCAAGCAACACGCGTAGGCGTATGGTCGTAATTTGTGTACTAGGTTTTGCCGCAGGTATTGTACACCTGAACCTAGATTACGGACCTATGTGCGTACTGTGTCGGTATGAACCGTGAACTTGTGCAAATAATACAATATAACTTGTGACTTTCGGTGTATAAAGTGATAATCGGCAGATTATTTAGTGCGGTCTGTAAAAACCGTTGGTATTGCGACGCGATCTGTGTTGAATCGGTGAAGTAACTGTGAAGTGTTGTGGGACTACGAACAGTCTTAGTGCTTAGGTAGAACCTAGACTACCTATAGTACCTAAGTTAGTGATTCGTTCGTTTTGTGGACTATTTCGCAATGGTGTTAACAAGATCACGCGCTGCTAGTCCGACTTCGGCTTCGGCTGGCGCCTTGTCCGCGGACATCGCGCCGCCCGCGCCCTTAAAGCCCGCGCCGGAGGTGGCTCCGCGCGGCGCTGCCGCCGACACCGCTGCCGAGCAGATGGCCGCGGTGGATCCGCAGCTGGCTGCTGCCGCTGCAGCGGCTCCGGTCGATATGATGTAGATGTAGGTACGCTACGCAGTCGGGTAAAAACTGTTTGCATCGTGTACCTACCTAATCGTGCAGGTCAGTAGCTTAAACTGTTTATATTGTGTTGCGAGCTACTGACTGCACAGTAGGTAGACTGTCGGGGGCGTAACGTAAAATAAACTACCTACCTATACAGTAGAAACTCCATTATCTGGCCCTCAGTTATAAGTACGGATTCGCGATTATCCAGACTACCGATCGCAATACATAATTGTTGAGAAATCGTACCTACAAACGTAGGTAGGTAGGTACATAAATATTTAATTTCATTATTAAGGTAAAATTATTTTAATGGTAGGTACAACGTATGTTGGATGTATCTCTTAATAATTTCTTAATAAACATTGATTTTCGTTAATATAATATACTTATTTGTTATTTTTAACCCGCTATTCTTCATACATTCGATTATCTGGATTTTCGATAATCCGAATGCCTGACGACAACAATTAGTCCGATTAATCGAGTTTCTACTGTCTGTACTAAGTAATAAATTTTGCTAATGAACGTCTGTGTTGAGAATGCTGTCTGATGCCGCTGTCTGTATCTGTATGCAAGACTAATTAGGTATTATAAATCTTTGTTATTTCAGAACATGAAGTTGACTTAGAGGCGCTGTCTTTGATCGATGATGAGCAAATCCGGGTGCTAATACCAGCTATTGGCCCACAAGCCAAATTTAAAAGAGCGCTTCTGAAGTGGAATGCTTCTAAGCTAAATTCCGATGTAACTGAGTGTAGTAAAGTAAGCAACCAATAAATTATCTATACTCGTAAAAATGTAGGCATGCCTTGTCATCGATTTTTTGTGAACATAGGTAAATATTTTTTTACAGATTTATGACAATCTTGAAAACCTTGTGGAAGTGTACGGAGAGAGTATTGGTGGACTTACAAATTCACCAAGAAGTTCGGCATTATCATCACCAAGCACCTCATCGTCATGCAAATCCATGTCCCTCGATGTAAGTTATCTATCAATTATCGAATTATTAAATTATAGATTTGTATTATTGATTATGTACCTATTATTATTTTAAAGGGTCAGTGGGTCGTCTTAGAAGTGTTGATATTCAATTTTATAGCTGTTTTTGTCAAATTTAAAGTGCTATTAAATACATCCCCTGGGTAACACGATAACAATTTTATTTGATTACTAGCTGCGTTATCAATAAATATTTTAAACTAAACTAAACACTAGGCCAATGAGGCGGTCTAAAACTAAAACTGAACTAAGTTTAAACTAAGACTAAACTAATTCTTAACTAGGTCTTAATAAGGTCTTTTGTAAGTCTAAGACTATACTCTCATACCTATACATTAACAATCTTCCCTGTTTTCAGAGTCTCACAACGCTGCTCGAAAAGACTCCCGATGGCCTACAGCTTCTAAAAGAAAGGCAACAACCATTGGGAGAACATAACCGTAAGGTACTAGTTCGAGAAATAGCTACACACACACTTCGAGCAAATCCGAAGGCCCCCGTAACAGCCGAAACATATATTAAATAGAATATATTAAATAGAATCGCGAAAAAAAATCTGCTGTTCCATACATTTTGACGAGTTAATGCGAACATATTGTAGGGAACAGCTGATTTTTTTTCGCGATTCAGGGTTTGGTCCCCTAGTATAAGTTGTTCTGTTATTGATAATATGTATCTTTAAATTATCTAAGTGTAAATATTTTAGATTGTTTCCCATTTATTTTGCAGTACCTAAATATTTAAAAAAATATAAGTTTAATACATATGATTATTTTAGAATAAATAAACGTCTCAAAGAAAATATTTTTTATTTCACGCCACCTGCTACTGTACACGTACAATACTCGCTACTGTACCTGCACAGTTACAGGTAATGTGAAGGATAATATTTTTATGTGTATGCTCAGTTGCGGGTATGGTTAGTGCCCAGTTACAAGTAACGTGAATAATAGTACTTTTTAATGTGCATGCATATTAAAAAGTACTGTCCTTCACATTACATGTAACTGTGAAATCAATTACCCGCTACTGTGCATGCACATTGAAAAGTACTGTCCTTCACATTACATGTAACTGTGAAATGCATTACCCGCTACTGTGCATGAACATTGAAAAGTACTGTCCTTCACATTACTTGTAACTGTGAAATACATTACCCGCTACTGTGCATGCACATTAAAAAGTACTGTCCTTCACATTACATGTAACTGTGAAATACATTACCCGCTACTGTGCATGCACATTAAAAAGTACTGTCCTTCACATTACATGTAACTGTGAAATACATTACCCGCTACTGTGCATGCACATTAAAAAGTACTGTCCTTCACATTACATGTAACTGTGAAATTAATTACCCGCTACTGTGCATGCACATTAAAAAGTACTGTCCTTCACGTTACATGTAACTGTGAAATTAATTACCTGCTACTGTGCAAGCACATTAAAAAGTACTGTCCTTCACATTACATGTAACTGTGAAATACATTACCCGCTACTGTGCATGCACATTAAAAAGTACTGTCCTTCACATTACATGTAACTGTGAAATACATTACCCGCTACTGTGCATGCACATTAAAAAGTACTGTCCTTCACATTACATGTAACTGTGAAATTAATTACCCGCTACTGTGCATGCACATTGAAAAGTACTGTCCTTCACATTACATGTAACTGTGAAATTAATTACCCGCTACTGTGCATGCACATTGAAAAGTACTGTCCTTCACATTACATGTAACTGTGAAATTAATTACCCGCTACTGTGCATGCACATTGAAAAGTACTGTCCTTCACATTACATGTAACTGTGAAATTAATTACCCGCTACTGTGCATGCACATTAAAAAGTACTATCCTTCACGTTACATGTAACTGTGAAATTCATTACCCGCTACTGTGCATGCACATTAAAAAGTACTGACCTTCACATTACATGTAACTGTGAAATTAATTACCCGCTACTGTGCATGCACATTGAAAAGTACTGTCCTTCACATCACATGTAACTGTGAAATTCATTACCCGCTACTGTGCATGCACAGTAAAATCAACTGTTTGCTTAAAGTTGTATGACAGTTATAGGTACTTGTAACTGTGAAATACATTACCCGCTACTGTGCATGCACATTAAAAAGTACTGTCCTTCACATTACATGTAACTGTGAAATACATTACCCGCTACTGTGCATGCATATTAAAAAGTACTGTCCTTCACATTACATGTAACTGTGAAATCAATTACCCGCTACTGTGCATGCACATTGAAAAGTACTGTCCTTCACATTACATGTAACTGTGAAATGCATTACCCGCTACTGTGCATGAACATTGAAAAGTACTGTCCTTCACATTACTTGTAACTGTGAAATACATTACCCGCTACTGTGCATGCACATTAAAAAGTACTGTCCTTCACATTACATGTAACTGTGAAATACATTACCCGCTACTGTGCATGCACATTAAAAAGTACTGTCCTTCACATTACATGTAACTGTGAAATACATTACCCGCTACTGTGCATGCACATTAAAAAGTACTGTCCTTCACATTACATGTAACTGTGAAATTAATTACCCGCTACTGTGCATGCACATTAAAAAGTACTGTCCTTCACGTTACATGTAACTGTGAAATTAATTACCTGCTACTGTGCAAGCACATTAAAAAGTACTGTCCTTCACATTACATGTAACTGTGAAATACATTACCCGCTACTGTGCATGCACATTAAAAAGTACTGTCCTTCACATTACATGTAACTGTGAAATACATTACCCGCTACTGTGCATGCACATTAAAAAGTACTGTCCTTCACATTACATGTAACTGTGAAATTAATTACCCGCTACTGTGCATGCACATTGAAAAGTACTGTCCTTCACATTACATGTAACTGTGAAATTAATTACCCGCTACTGTGCATGCACATTGAAAAGTACTGTCCTTCACATTACATGTAACTGTGAAATTAATTACCCGCTACTGTGCATGCACATTGAAAAGTACTGTCCTTCACATTACATGTAACTGTGAAATTAATTACCCGCTACTGTGCATGCACATTAAAAAGTACTATCCTTCACGTTACATGTAACTGTGAAATTCATTACCCGCTACTGTGCATGCACATTAAAAAGTACTGACCTTCACATTACATGTAACTGTGAAATTAATTACCCGCTACTGTGCATGCACATTGAAAAGTACTGTCCTTCACATCACATGTAACTGTGAAATTCATTACCCGCTACTGTGCATGCACAGTAAAATCAACTGTTTGCTTAAAGTTGTATGACAGTTATAGGTACTATCATAGTTCAGTTATACCTACTGTTTTTTTACTGTCTGGAGGAAGGAGAAGGAAAATCTGAATTTTCCTTTTACTGTTTTACTTACTGTTTTACAAACAGTAAGAATAACCGGCCAGAAAACAGTAGCAGATGCACAGTAAAATCTACTGTCATAACTCAACTGTTTTTTTTCAGTTAATTTTACTTATTTGGACAATAGGCTCCATTTTTACTGACCAAAACGGTGAATATTACCGAAAAATCGGTTGGTATTACCGATTTTTTTTTTCAGTGCAGGAAAATTTATCATTCTGAATGTTTTTGATCTTTTTCCAGCAAAATTAACTTTTTTCCCCTTTATTACCTAGCGGGTGGTCGTCCAAAATGAGGTGTAGTAGTACTACCTATAGTATAAGGTCTATGACCCTATCCATATGAATTTATCTTCTATTAATATATTAACACACTCTTGTACTAGTCAGTAATTAAAGGTAATCGCTAGAGAACAGTTGTTTCAATAACACTACATCCCCACATGGCAACCCTTGCCATTTATGGGGCGCGTGACGCGATTTCTATCACGGCGTAGTGGCTCCAAAGAAAAAAAAAAAAAAAAAAATTGAACTACGTTTGTAATAAATTGGCCTAAAAATTTGTAATTATGGAACTATCGTAATTAAAATTAAAATCGTAAATAAAACAGTCTCGGGCGAATCGCCGAGGTGAGCGCACGCGATAAGCTGAGGTCGATTTCGTTCGAGCTTTTTTTTCGCTCTACCCTCATATAATAGTTAATAAATGTTACGCGATAATGGATAACATAGACTTTTGCGATTCAAGTGGAAGTGATATAGTGGAAGAAGAGATGGTGCAAGAGCGTGAGCAACTAGTTAAAAATAAAAATTCGAAGGATGATGGAAAAAAGACGGATAAAAGACTACGGTCAGACAACGAAGAGATAATAGAAGATGATGAGGGATTTATCACGGTTCGAAAGGACAAAAAGAGGTTATTGAAGAGACCGTCAATGAGTTCTAATAGTATTGAAAACAATGATGGTACATGTAAATCAACAAATCAGAAAATAATAGTGTGTGTAACGTCGAAAGAGATTTTACCCAAACCTTTCGGCATGGCTAAACTGTTAAGAGGAGAAAATATTAAAAATATTCTTAAAATACAATATAAGAACCCATACAAGATACTTATCCAATTTGAACACCGAAAAGACGGGGAGAGTTTGATCAAGTGCAGCAAGTTTCAAGATCTGGATTATAGATGTCAATTTATAGATGAAATTAACTTGTCATATGGTGTAGTGAAACAAATTGACTTAGGTATTGAGGAGAAAGAGATCCTAGAGAGTATTGAATGTGAGAGGGAAGTTGTTTCTGTACTGAGATGAAAAAGACAATCTGATAGTGGAGAATGGATACAAAGTGAGACTATTCGCATTTGTTTTAAAAGTTCTACCTTACCCCCGTATGTGCTAATATACGGGTGCAGATTTAAGGTAGAAACTTACACATTTCCCGTTAGCCAATGTTCGGGATGTTGGAGATTTGGGCATCTAATTAAAAGTTGCCCAACTAAGAAATTATTGTGTCCAAAATGCGGAGGAAATCACAGCAATTGTGAAACCATCACGTTTAAATGCATTAATTGTAAAGGCCCGCATATGTCAATGAATAAATCGTGTCCTATGTTTAAAAAAGAAAAAGCCATTCGACAAATCATGTGCGAGGAGAATTGTACCTACAGAAGAGCACTGATGTTGTATCTCAATAAAAGTAACTTGCATCAGATTAGAGAACATATTAATCTAGAAAATACTCTAACTCAAACGCTCCAAGTCCCACTTTCTGTTGATAAAGAAAAGTCATATAGAGATGTTTTGTTGTCACAAGTTTACAACCATTCAGACCGGATAGATTCAATACCCAAAAATCATAATGCTGGCGAGACAAGTCGAGATATTATTATGAAGGAGTCTGCTATCTCTGAAACTATTTCAAAATCGAAGAAAGCAAAGAATATTGGTCGGCATGAAAAGGATGAGGTATATGAGACGGGACAATCTTCTAAAGAAAATGAAAGTACCGAAGGTCAACAGACGTATACATCCAGGAATATATTTTATTTAAAGAAAATTAATAGATAAACTGAATGAAATTGTCTTCTCCAAGTCGAGTATTGCTGTTAAAATCAAATTAGTAATTAGTGTTATTATTGAAGAAATTGTTCAGTTTGTTTTAGGATTTGTAAGAGAGGGAGATTTGATGAAAAAGTATTTTCCTTATTTAACGATGGCTCCTAACAAATTACGGGACTTCGCTCTTAATATATTGCAATGGAACTCGCAAAGTATTAGACCCAAAATCACTGAATTTGAATCACTTTTGTTTAAAGATCAAATCCATATAGCTATCATCTGTGAGACATGGTTAGAGGAACATAGTTTTTTAAACGTATCCCAATATAATATCTATAGAAAAGACCGATCTGATGGTTATGGGGGTGTAGCAATCATGATACATAAATCTATCATATCTGAATTAAAATTATCTAATATAAATAATTCTGGCATCGAAGTATTACATGTTAAGATTAATAATTGTAAATATCTGGAAAATGTAGTCTCAGTCTACTGCCCGTCCTCTATCCAAACGAGACAATCCGATTGGGATGAGTTATTTTCTTTGTGTTCACAAAAAAGTCTTATAGTCGGGGACTTCAACGGGCATCACTCTAATTGGTCCTATAAAACTGATACAAGAGGTACTCAAATTATGGACTCAGCGTTAGAAAATGGATATATATCCATAAATGATGGCAGTGCCACTCGAGTAAAATATGTGAGTAATATTTTACAACAGTCATCTCCTGACATCATCTTCTCTTCATCCGATATAGCTATACATTTTTCTTGGCGAGTGTTAAGTGATAACTTGGGGAGTGACCATCTAATTATAAAAATTAAAATGAATTATCAAGATTCAGTTAATACGACTAGTAAACGTAATTTTAAAAAGGCTAATTGGTCGGACTATCGTAAAGATATAGAACAGTTATTTTCTAATGTTGATCTTAATATATGCGACAACCAGGTAATGTATACAACTTTTATCTCTATCATTAATAAATCTGCTGATAAAAATATCCCAATAATTAAAATTTGCAATAACCCACAAAACAACTTCAAACCTAAGCCGTATTGGGATCCTCATCTCTCTAAAGTAGTAGCGGAAAGAAGACTCGCGTTGAAGGAGTTTAGAAGTAACCCTACGCCGGCAAACCTAGCTGCTTTAGAGAATAAAACTTTAAAAGCTAAACAAGAAATCCGGCAAGCCAAGACAAATTGTTGGCAAAACTTTTGCAGCTCTATTGATGGCACTGTGACTTCATCAGAAATGTGGCGCAAGATGAAGTGGATTAAGGGTTATAGACAAGGTGGTTATTTTGTTCCAATGGATAAAAAAAGAGAGCTCTTGCACAGTTTAGCCCCTGATTCATCTCTATCCTCTAAACCGTTATTTTTTTCAAATAATGTTTTGTTAGAGTCAGAGTTCACACTTCAGGAATTAGAGTCATGTATTAAAAAGAAAGATACTGCTCCTGGAGATGATAATATCACGTATTCTATGATTTTTAACCTTCCAGATGTCGCAAAAGCATTTTTACTCCGTATATTTAATAACATTTTTAATTCTGGTTGTATTCCTAATGAATGGCGTAATATTAAAATAATTGCAATACCTAAAATGGGGAATAACTCCAAGCTTAGACCAATTTCGTTAATCTCTTGCCCTTGTAAGATTTTCCATTTGATGCTGACTAAAAGGATAGAGTGGTTTATTGAACATAACAGTGTGTTATCTCCCAGTACGACCGGTTTTCGCAGATGTCGATCATGCTTAGACTCACTTGCACAGTTGATAACCAATATACAGGTAGCTTTTACTAAAAACTGGACCACATTAGCGTGTTTCTTAGATATTGAAAACGCATACAACAATGTTTTAATCGACAGTGTAGTTAAAACATTAGATAATCTTAAAGTGGGCAGCCGAATATGTAACTATTTGTGGGAATTTCTTAGGGAAAGACATTTAATTGTTAAAGATGACACGGATGAGAAAGGTGGTGTCATAAGATGGACTAATAGGGGGTTGGCACAGGGAGATCCAATCTCTCCACTGCTATTATTTTAATAAAAATTTGTAATAAAATTAACAATAGTAATTTGATCAAAATATGTCAATATGCTGATGACTTCGTCCTCTTTGTTAGTTCGAAAAAAATATGTGATAGTGTTAATAATATGCAATCATCTTTGAATCATATAGTGGAGATTTTATCTAGCATAGGTTTAGAATTATCTACGTCTAAATCACAAGTTTGTTTGTTCAGTAGAGGTTATCGAAGACAAAATGTTCAATTATATTTAAATGACATCCCTTTAGTAACAGCTGATAGCATAAAATATCTAGGTGTCTGGTTAGACCCTTCACTTCGTTGGGGTAAACATATTAATGACCTTAATGAACGATGTCAGAAACTGTTAAATATTATAAAAGTATTGGCTGGTTCCAATTGGGGTATGCATCCATTACAGTTGAGGCTTTTGTTTCTTTAATTAGGAGTCGAATAGATTATGGCTGTGTTTTTTACGATAGTAGTGTAAAGTCTCGATTATATAAATTAGAGAAAATTCAAAATAAGGCGATGAGAATTGTTGGTAGTTTCATTAAAACTACTCCTATTCATGTGATGGAGAGCGAGTTATGCTTACCCCCTTTACATATTAGACGTAAATTTTTAGCATTTAAGTTTTGCCTTAAGGCTAAGTCATGTACCAACTGTGTGACAAGTAAATGTCTGTCCGATCTTGGAGGTCTTAGAACCCATAGGTATTGGTCTAATAAAAAAATACCTATATTAATGGATACATATAATATTACTAGGAAAGAAAACGTATATTCATCTAACCATTTAGATATGTTTAAATTAAATGTTTGGTGTAGCTACTTGTCAGTTAAAAATGTTATTAAAATTAATTTAGAAACTGTTAATAAACCTAAAAATTCATATGAGACTAACTGTTTGAGAAATGATATTTTGCAAGAACTAAATTACATATACAATGGGTGGCATAAATTGTTTACCGATGGTTCTAAGAGTTCTCAGATTGGTGCCGCCTTTTATGATGCGGCCAATAAAGCTAGTGGATGTTTTAAACTTGTATCTGAGGTTTCTATAATGACAGCAGAGTTGTATGCTATTTCTGAAGCGTTGTCTTACGTTGCTACAATACAACGTGTTAATATAGTCGTTTTCACCGATAGCAAGAGCGCGCTCCAGCATTTGGTTCGATGCGCCTCTGGACAGAGAGGTGTATCGATAGCCTTTGCTGTTCTGAGTAAAATTCATACAATTCTGCTGAATAATGTTAACTTAATTTTACAATGGATTCCGTCACACATTGGTCTGCAGGGAAACGAGGAGGCTGACAGACTAGCTAAGATAGCAGCAACTTCAGGCATAGAGGTTTATGTTTTACCAGATTTTTCGGAAATTTTAGCCAAATTCAAAAGTTATTGTTATGATGAGTGGAAAGAATGTTTCAAATCTAAAGTCAAAGGGCTATGGTACAAAACTATCCAAAGTGAGCCTCCTCGGGCCCCATGGTTTAGTAATTTTAAAGTTAGCCGTAGAATGTTAGTTACTTCTTTCAGAATTCGTTCCGGACACATGCCACTGAGAGCCTTTGCATTTCTGATGAAAAAGGTGGACTCTCCGTTCTGTCTAGTTTGTGATAATAAAATAGAAGATATTTATCACCTCTTAGTGGAGTGTGTCAGGAATGAGCCACAAAGAGGTGCATTAGTAAGTGAACTTAATATAAATAAGTTAGATGTAGGTATATTTAATATTATCCTAGCCAAACCAATGTCGCCAGAGGCTGCATTGGTATATTCACTAGTTAGTTTGTAAGTTTGATGTAATTAGATTAGTTTATGATGGAACTAGCGTAACATATTGTTAAAAGTTCCTAAAATAAATAAAGATTAAAAACAAAAAAAAAAAAAAAATAATCGAGTACATTTAACAAGTTAATTGGACGTTCAGAAATTCAGTGAAAATGTGTCGTTCCAACGTAGAAAAGGAAACAGTATTCGTGAACCAGAACTCCGCGGGTTCCAATAATGCACACATTGAAGAACTGAAGACACACATTTCGACGATCAGTATTATCCTCATAGTAATTTGCGTTTTACTGGGTCTCGGCATTATTTATTTTGCGTGGAAGCAGTACAGAAATTGCCACCATTCCTGGATCAGAGACCAGATTTTGCAGAACAGCCTGCGACGAACGTTCAACCGTTCCAGAGCTATTCGCGGAGAGCAAGTAAATCATCCCATGAAGTAGAAGTCCGTGGATTCATCATACTTATCTATCTGCTGATACCGCACAGATAGTCAGATGTCATTTATTTTAGTGTTGTGCATACCCAGAGCGTTGTGCGTATAAAAGTGCGTAAAAAAAATCGCGAGTCATAATATAAGTGAAGAGATAAATAAATAAATAAATAAAAATAATATTAGACATTAAGAATTATAATAATGAACTCTAAGTCAAATTAGCAATTGAAGTTTGTTTTGAAATGATCATTATATCAATGTATCATTTACGTGCTGTGTCCCCTACTACAGTAACTCACTGTGAGAGTCGGGTATGTATTAAATGGTTTAATTATAGACTATTTTTGCATGAGGGAATGGAAGATGAATATTACATTGTTTAAATGAACTTATATTAATAAGGAAATATTTAATTAAAAAGGGAAAATCACGGTTTAAAAGAAATATTATTAAAAATAAATTATGTGAGGTCGAGACAATTTATGAGAAAAGTAAAGAATTAATTATTAAGCTATTATCTACAAAATAAGGAGTAAAATCAGAATTGAAATCATTATCAGTTACGAAAAGTGAAATAGAATCGTGTTATTCACAAATTCTTGTATTGTGCACTGCACACTGTGGAATTTTGCTTCAATTGCGGACATCTATATTTTATCCCTTCATCCTATAGATCCAACGAAGAACTAAAACTTATGGGAAGGAACCATGATTTTATTATGTTTAGTTTTAAAGTTATTTAAAATTATGCTGACGTCAGCAAAAAACTGTTTTTATTTGTACATTTCAAAATAATGATGTGATTTACATAGATCATTGTTTTATTACCGTAAAAGTAGTATATCTAACTCCATACAAAGTTTAGGCATTGCACCTATGATGTACAAAGAGTAATCGTATTTTTTTCTATTTTCACTAAATAATGGTTTTCTCCGTATTCCTATCGATTCCGCATCTGATTTTAATTCTGAGCATGCATAATATAGTTATTAACAACACAAAATAAAAAGCAAATAGGTTAATAGTGGGACTTCTGAAATATTAAATTTCTAAAGTTTCCATAGAATTTCTATGGAAATAGGGTTGTCAAATTGCATATATCTATTTATTTTATTCAAATGGAAAAATATATTATTAAATAAAAAAAATTAATGCTTAAGCCGTTTCATTTTCTTTACACTTCGACATCCGAAGATATTGAAACTTCTTCAGATGGTAAAATTACATTTTCATCATCTTTTTTTCTTCAAGTAAGTCCTCCTGAATCAGAACATTTTTCGTTGATGATTTTAAAATCCAAAGAACTTTTTCAGGTAGAACCAAACGCTTGTTATTTTTTTGGCAACTACCGAGTGACATCATGAATAGAAATGGGTCTGAAGATTCTAAAGCTCGGTGAAATAGGTCAAGCACAGTTGTCTTCCGGTTTAATTTTCTCGTATGGTGTTCCCTATCATAACGCCAGAATTTGTTACGAGATTCTGAAGCTTGCTCACTCATTATACCTATTGGTAGAAGACTAGACTTTATAATTTGACTCCCGTGAGCTAATATTTTGAGAAGTGTAACTGAAATGTAGCACCACTCGTATTTTTCTATATATTTTGAAACGAAATTCGCATAAAATTCGTGAAACTTTTCATGATCTATTTCAAAATTACTTGACAGCGCTACTAGAATGTTCGCAAATGTTTTCCTATGTAAGTCCGATACTGCAGTGCGGGCTGTGTTTCCGTCATTAGATGTTCCTGAATTCGGTCCTACAAGAAAGCACGTTCAAGCAAACAAACAAACTTTTCCGCTTTATAATATTAGTATAGATATTGCAAAACATGCAATATTAACATTAATGTATCATTAAACCAAAATTAGATGTTACAATAAAAATATATAAAAATCAATGAATGATAATAATAACTCCATATAATAATTTATAAATACAATATATAGCAAAGACATAACATTATCAAATTTTAAATAAATACTTCCTGTTGTGGAAAATCAAATAAAGCGCTCTCCTTCTCTCCTACCTATTTTAAATTTTGCTGTGCCCGACAGGGTCCATAATAGTTTCTTATAATTTTATTCCACCTGTATGTGTACATTATGGATTGCAAATAAATACTTGAATACATCGACTGCCAAAGGCATTTTAGCATAAATTTCAGCTTGGATTCTTGTTTTCCGCTCCTCAACTATCTTGGCCTCTATCGATTTTTTTGAGACTCTCCACTTTCTCACTGCTGGGTCATTTTTAGGGTTCCGTAGCCGAATGGCAAAAAGCGGAACCCTTATAGTTTCGATATGTCTGTCCGTCTGTCTGTCTGTCTGTCTGTCTGTCCATCCGTCCGTATGTCACAGCCATTTTATTCCGAAACTATTAAGACTATGCATGTGAAACTTAGTAGGTAGATGTATTCTGTGAACCGCTTTCCGATTTTAAGAAAAAAGATAAAAAATATTTAAAATAAAGGGGGGTCCCCATACATGGAACTAGAACTGAAAATATTTTTTTTTCATGAAACCTATACATGTGTGGTATCTATAGACAGGTCTTTAAAAATTATATTAGGATTTCTACAACCACTTTTTCATAAAGTCAATCGTTTAAAAGATATAAGCTTCCAAAGTGGTAAAATGTGTGTCCCCCCTCTAACTTCTATAATAATGGAATGAAAAATCTAAAAAAAAATGTTTCTATAGATCTTAATGTAAACTTTCAACCAAAATTGGTTTGAATGAAATCGGGTGAGCAGTTTTTGAGATACAGCATATTTTCTAAAACCGCAAATATAACTTTGTAATTCATATAAACACTATGAAAAACAAAGTTATTTAGCGTAGTTGTAAAAATGTAAATAAGCTAGTTTTAAGAAATTTTTAAGGTTTTTTTTATTCGTCAAATAAATATACCTACATATTATATTATATTATTATAATTACTACGGAACCCTTCATGGGCGAGTCTGACTCGCACTTGGCCAATTTTTGTATCCTAAATGAAGAAGAAACTCAAAAATTCTAATCCATGCGTGCAACGGGCTTAGATCATATTTTAGTTTCCATTTCTATCCATGATGTCACTCGGTAGTCGCCAAAAAAATAACATCAACAAGCGTTTGCTGCTTCCTGAAAAAGTTCTTTGGCTTTTAAAATCATCAACGGAAAATGTTTTGAATCACGAGGACTTACTTGAAGAAACCAAAGATGATGATAATGTTATTTTAACATCTGAAGAAGTTTCAATATCTTCGGATGATGAAGAGTAAAGAAAATGAAACGGCTTAAGTATTATTTAATTTTAAAATCAGATACAGAATCGATAGGAATACGAAGAAAACCCTAATATAGTGAAATAGAAAAAAAAAATTATTACTCTTTGTACATCGTAGGTGCAATGCCTAAACTTTGTATGGAGTTAGATATCGTACTTTTACTGTAGTAAAACAATGATCTATGTAACATCATTATTTTGAAATGTACAAATATGAACAGTTTTTTGCTGACGTCAGCATAACTTTATATAGCTTTAACCTTTTAACTGCCCGACTTCATATCGTTTGTCGGGCCCCCAGCGCCCGGCATAGTGAATCGAAAAATAAATACCTACAACAAAAACAGCAGTGCAATATAATTAGGACTTCTGATTAAGAGACTAAAGTTTATTAAACTGTTAAATGATTACTTAATTAACTATTTACCTAATATAAGCATCGTTTCGATAAAATACAGCGTAATTAAACAAAAAAGTACATTAAACGAGCTGTGATATTTTTGTCGTATATATACGACTCTGGCGAAATGGGCCCGAAAATATTTGTCGTAAAAATCCGACGTAGGCGGTTAAAAGGTTAAAACTGAACATAATAAAATTATAGGTGCTTCCCAGAAGTTTTAGTTCTTCGCTGAATCTATAGGATGAAGAGATAAAATATAAGTGCCTGCAATTGAAGCAAAATTCCACAGTGTGGTCAGGAATCTAACTTAAAATACTTAATGTTACACCAAAAAACACATGTATTTAATTTTACATCAAGAAAGATAGTAAATTGGCAGTCAAAATTATACAAGAATAGTTATAGTAAAGTAGGTGACAGCCCTAACCTCAAAAATAAAAATTCAATAACTCGGAAGTCCCGCATTATCCGCACCTGATTTTTTTTTATAACATAGTATATTATAATACAAAACTGTTCATGTTAAAACAAAATGCGGATACAATGAGACTAACCAAATAAAAAATATATTAGATTTTTAAAAAAACTTGATTTTCCCTTTTATTTACGATTATATTTTAAAAATAAATCACTGATTTAGTGAATATAACAGTCCTTTTTAAGACCTCATCTATAATAATTGCAAAATCATATATTTGAAATGAAATAATGCATTTTTATGGTTTCTATGGAGTTTTCTCGAGTTTTCAAATAACTTCAAAACTAATCATAAAAAAGTCATGGTTCCTTTGCAAAAGTTTTAGTTCTTCGCTGGATCTATAGGTTGAAGGGATAAAATATAGGTGTCCGCAATTGAAGCAAAATTACACAGTGTGCACTGTAACTAAATCAGACAGTGATAGTGACAGTGATATTTCTGAAGCAAGTCCAAAATCAGAATCATTTTTTTTTATTGATAATAGGCTTGCGTTTGACCACCATCTCACCTGATTTAAAAACGGCATGTAGTTTGATTCCTGTTATGACCAATAACGAAAATAATATCAGAAGTATCATTGACTCTGTAGAAATGTACGCAGACATGTTTTCGGAAACGGGGAAAAAATTACTAATGACATTCGTTTTGAAAAATAGATTATCTCAAAATGCTAAATTACGTATATCTAATGATTACATATGTGTGAACGATTTTGTCAGAGATTTACGTGTTATACTTTTGTCTAAAAATCGCTTACTGCAATACAATCTTGATTACAAAATGCAACGCAAGGCTGGCCGTACAATCGACCAGTTTGGAACAGAATTAGAAAAGTTATTTACTAATCTGACAATATCGGAAGCAAATGGTAATTCTGATAGTTATTCCGTACTCACGCCCATTAACGAAAAAATGGCAATTAAGCGATTCGCAGATGGATTGAAGGATTCGAGACTAAGCACAATCATTAAGCCAGTAAGGGCTTTTATGGTTTTTAGTATAAGAACGATATGTATACTGCGATTTTGATCATAAATAAAAATAAAAAAAAATATGACAGTTTAAAGGTCGAGATCCAGGCAGCAAAAGATGAAGAGTAAACATCGGCATCGACTTCAACTAACGAAAATGTCATGCAGTTTTCACATCGCGGAAGAGGTAAGTTTCATAACTTTAGAAATGGCCGTGGTTCTCATAATCAGCAGTCAAACCAACGCAGTCAAGGACATCATTATCAGCATAATTCGAGAGGTAATTTTAATCAAAATTCTAATAATTTCTGCAGACGCTTGTAAATTCACATAACAATTTAGGGGCTTTTTTACGAATACATTGTAATGATCAAAAAGACACTTGGAGTTACTGGCTACCATTTTAGTGTTACAGTTTCAACAATACTGTTCATACGGAAACAAAGTATACACCATTCGAACTGGTATTTGGTATAACTAGTATAATACCATCTAGAGTTAGTCAGTACATAGAACCATTATAAATATAATCCAGAAAGTATCCTTTAGATCGTAATAATTTACTTACAAGTAAACAAAACCGTAAGAGTCGTTATGATAAATCTACAAATACACACTACAAATACAAAAAAAAAACAAAAAAAAGACAACAAATTTTAATTAGAAATGAAATAGCTAAAAAATTAGATCCTCAATGGGAGGGACCATTTGTTGTTTTAAATGATTTAGGTGTTAATGTAGAAACATTAAAAAATAATAAAACTATTTAATCCATAAAAATAGAACTAAGCCATTGGTAACATAAGCTATGTAATTATTCTTAAGTAGAAAAAAAATATATTGTAAAACCTTTTTATCTCCCTCGAGGTGAGGTGCAGTAGTACCTATAGTATAAGGTCTATGTATAACCCTATCCATATGAATGTATCTTCTATTAATATATTAACACACTCTTGTACTATTTTAGTCAGTAATTAAAGGTAATCGCTAGAGAACAGTTGTTTCAGTTTCACTAACACTACATCCCCACAAAAAAGTGCTGACCCACTGTGCAATTTCTCTCGGAGTTCCCAGATTCTAGGAATAATATAACATAATCAGCCTACAACGTTCCCACTGCTGGGATCACAGTATGCCTTCTCTAAGAGGGAATGGGCCGTAATCCATCACGCGGGTCCAATTAGTGGATGTCGCATACCTACGTATTTTTAGTCCTAAAGCCCGATTTACACTTCAACAAGTACAGTAGCGAGTTAACTTGCGTCATCGGCGAGTTAAGTTGTTATTGTAGTTTGAACGGCAAAAGCGAGTTAAGTAGTAAGTTGTTGATTAAGTTGAGTTAAATAGATCGCGATCCTATTTTTCGGCGAGTCCAGTGCGAAGTAGCCCCCTCTCTCGCGTCTCCCGCACCCCTCCAACTTAACTGGCTGGCATGTAGACGGGCGAGTTTAGTACAGTCCATAAATTTGTAGGTTACAGGTAGGTTGAGGGGGGAGTTGCGGGTCGAGTTGCGTGTCGAGTTGCGGGTCGAGTTGCGGGTCCAGTTACGGGTCGAGTTGCGGGTCCAGTTGCGGGATGAGTTGAGGCATGAGTTGAGGGGCGTCTCGTGGGGAGTTGAGGTAAAGAGAGAGAGAGAGAGGGCAACGGTATACCTTTGAAATTTCGTAAATTTTTGAAGGTTTCACTTCTACCACGTGTGAATTGCACACATGTTTTCTTTTACAATTCCTTCACTAATTAATCGAAAGGAACTTCGTTCCATCCGGGTGTCCCTTGACACCTCTCAAGTTTTTTTATTTTCTTTTTTTCTTCTCGGGCAACTTATGACTATTCACTCGCCTACGTTTGGACGCTACTTACAACTTACTACTTATTACTCAAAGATATATAATAAACTATAGATACGTTGTCCGCGCTCTAAAATGGCAAGTTGAAATCAAGGTAAGTGCCTCGTGTCTGTTTAGTTACGCACGAACCTGTGTCGCGATCGCTACACTACACATCTTAAGAAAAAATGTGTTTTAAAAGAAAATTAGGAAAAAAGCATGCCTTTGTGTGTTTTCAGACGTTGCACTAATATTATACTGCTTCCGTGAGAGGTCAAAAAGGTGTCATTTCATAGGTAAATATCAACAGAAATACATTTTTTATTTTTATTTTTCTACACGGCTAATGGCGGCTAGCGTATGAATGAAGTCAGTCACGTGACGTTAGGGGAGGTTGTTAACTAAAGATGTATATTCATCTCTCTCTAACACCAGGTGTACCTAAAGATGGCATTTATTTTCTGTCCCTTTCTTTACACGTATTAGATAGTAATTCTCTATGTGTGTGTTTCGTGCCGTTTTTGAGAGGTGTTTTGTGGGAATATGACGCGTCTATTATAATACGTCATTGTTATTACTTAACTGTCTGAGTTCTTAACTGGCTACTGTACTTGTTGAAGTGTAAATCGGGCTTAGACGGGCCGGTTTCCTCACGATGTTTTCCTTCATCATTTTGAGAGCAGATAATCTGAATCAACAGATTAGAAGCGGCAATATCCCTAATGTCTAAGTTTGTGTAATACTTTTGTGGTCCTTACCTGATCATCAATATCTGCGTAAGAGTTGTGTCGTACGTGCGGGTGAGCGGAGGCGGAGGCCTGCGAATGCGGGGCGCCGCCCGCGTATTCTCGCTGCATCACCGCCTCCCGCTACCACCGGTCACTCATCGCGCGCGTAACGCATGCCTGCCGAAGAAAAACAAGTTCAGTGCTATTGTACTCAGTGCTATTGAGGCGATGATTCACCGGTTACGCTGTTAGTGAACGTCACAGAACGCGGAATCCTGATAGTTAGATGCGATTACTAGTATATAGTCCTCCTTACCGATTTCGGTAATGGCGACTTTTTGTACTTCCTTGCGTGTGGCCCTTATGTGACTAGCCAGATTGAATTTGGTTTTAAACACCCGGTCACAAATATTGCAGTAAAGCTGGCCGCCAGAGTTACAAGATATGAGAGAGTTACAATGTATCAAGATACTCTTTTTCAAATTGTTCAAATTTTTCACTGATTGTGAAACCCAAAGCCAGCTTATGCAGAGCGAGCCGCTCGCAACTAAGTGGATCAATAGCACAAACGTGAAGATGCATCTTAAGCACATCTTTCTTTACTACTTACTAGTATTAGGTGCTCAAGTTTTCGATGTTACAGACACAGTCGGTTTTTTATGTTTTGTCAATGCATCAGAGTGGCCGCTAATGATAGTCCGTGCTCTGTGGAAGTCTAAATAATTACATCCACTGCTATGTAAAATGTGCAAGGAGAGATAGTATGCCGATTTAATAGGAAATATTAATGAAAACAGTTTATCGAAAATGTATTAAAACAGTAAAAAAAATAATCAAAATCGATTAAGTATATAACTTACAAGATATAAAAAGTTTAAACCAATATATCTGTTCCTTTCGAGAAATCGCTGTGTTCTATGGCAACTGCATGGACATCACGACTTATGACGTCAGAGCCCACATCGGACTTCTCTTTTTAATTACGAAAATTTTATAACATCGTCACTGTTAGGTATCTTCACAGAAATCATTTATTTTATCTATGGGTATCTTAGATCGTGCATAGCCGTAGCTCGCAGTGAACACGTTCCTTAACACAATAAAAAAGAACAGCGCCATTAAAGGCGGCAATTTCATGAATGTATACTGAAATGTGTGACAATAGTTGTAAATATTTCCTACTAGTACTCACGCGGGGCTTCGCTCCCGTAGATTCTATCACGATAAAAACATAACTCTCCTTTTTTGCAGTCGGGTAAAAAGTAGCCTATAACCTTCCTCAAGCTTCAAGCTACTTCCATACCAAATTTCATCCAAATCCACCCTGTACTTTCGAAGATTAGCGCGTTCAAGCAAACAAACAAACAAACAAACAAACAAACAAACAAACAAACTCTTCAGCTTTATAATATTAGTATAGATTTCTAGAATTACAATGTATTTTTTGTTGTCAATAGTTAGATAATGATAATAATTATGGTCGCTATATCAACGCTTTACGCACTTCTTACCTTGATATTAATTTGAACTTGAATTTAATTTCTATTTTATTACCCGACTGCAAAGGAAGGGTTTTATGTTTTTCGCGCGTATCTTGTATGTATGTATGTAATTCAAGATTATTTATTTGTTGAAACATGAGTACACATACAGAGCATGCAAGTTATTAAAATCACATTATATAGGGGCATTTCTCTGTTATTTTTAACATTTGCCAAAAAACCATCTGATCATCTGCATAGAGCAACACGGGCCACCGTTCCGCCGGTGGCCCGTGTTGCTCTATGGATCATCTGTCCCACCCCAGAATTAAAAAAAAAAATCTGGGGGCAAAGTTTACAGGAGTTTACTAAATAAATAAAATTGGTTGTGAGACCTTGTTTTACGAAAATAATATATTTTAATTATTTTTCTTTATGATATTAACTGCCAAATGTATGTAGTTTCAATAACTTCTTCGTAAATCTCATTTCTAGGTGGAAATGGAGAAAACTTAAAATAGTTATGGTTCTAAAAACAAAGGGCCCGTAAAGTTTCGGTGTTAAAGTATTATTACGAGTGATTATTTTTAAAATAGTTTGATTACTTTTTGAAAAAATCGGTCGGAACAGCCGATTACGAGGTTACAGAGAATCGCCCATAGATCAGTCATGTTTGGCCTTAGTGGCGTACAAATATTTAAATGCACTGATATAAGTTAGTGGATAATTATAATATTAGATTAAATAAGAACAAAACAGTAAAATGTCAATTTTGAAAACAAATAAATTAAATACCTATATGGTCATAATTATTAAATGTCAATTAAAATCATTTTTTTTACAGAATTCATAGATGTATTGATAATAGGTATTGTTACTACATGGTATTAAAATATTTATAATAAATATTTATTGTCATTGAGAAATTCTAGAATAGGTACTGTAATATGCTTTCCCTTCAAGAAGTATTTTTAATTTATTTTTTAATTTACGGACATTAAGTTCTTTCCAACTATTTGGGAGCTTATTGAAAATTTTAGTAACTAATATTCTTTATTACCTCATATCTCCAGAACCGCTGAATGGGTTCACATAATTGAGGTATCGTTAGATTCGTCTTAGCAGCCCAAGTGTTCTTAGGTAGGTGACATTTGAAAAAAAATATGGCCAAGTGCGAGTCGGACTCGCCCATGAAGGGTTCCGTAGTAACTATAATAAATATAACATACTTAATATAATTATTTGAAAAAAAAAAAAATACAAAAAACCTTACAAATTTCTTAAAACTAACTTATTTACAATTTTTACAACTACGCTAAATAACTTTGTTTTTCATAGTATTTGTATGAATTACAAAGTAATATTTGCGGTTTTCGAAAATATACGGTATCTCAAAAACTGCTGACTCGATATCGTTCAAACCAATTTTGGTTGAAAGTTTACATTAAGATCTAAAACATATGTTTTTTTTAGATTTTTCACTTCATTATTATAGAAGTTAGAGGACACACATTTTACCACTTTGGAAGCGTATATCTTTTAAACGATTAATTTTATGAAAAAGTCATTTTAGAAACCTCAATGTAATTTTTAAAGACCTGTCTATAGATACCACACACGTATAGGTTTCATGAAAAATAATATTTTCAGTTTCAGTTCCATGTATGGCGAGCCCCCCTTATTTTAATTTTTTTTTTAATTTTCTCTTAAAAGCGGTTCACAGAATACATCTATTTACCAAGTTTTACATGTATAGTCCTAATAGTTTCGGAACAAAATGGCTGTGACATACGGACGGACGGACAGACATGTCGAAACTATAAGGGTTCCGTTTTTTGCCATTCGGCTACGGAACCCTAAAAATAAACATGGCAGCTGTGCGAAGCCATTATACTTAGTGAAAAAAAAAAATTATTTATACCGCAATATGGGTATCAAATTAAAGGGCTTATTATAAGGATATCAAAAAGGTATATCATGTTTATCATTAAAGTAATACTAGCAAAAATAATACAAAGATAAAGTTTAAAAATATGGACTTAGCTCTTTCACTTTCTGAATCCGGTGGGGTGCCAATGTGATAAGACCAGGAAAAAAAAAGAATTGATAATTAATATTACAACTGAAATGTTGTAAAAAAAAGTTATTTAAAAAATCTAAAAAACCCGACTGCTCAACTGAAATGCTTCTTGCATTTCAGAAACCCGACTGCTCAACTGAAATGCTTCTTGCATTTCAGTTGAGCAGTCGGGTTTTTTAGATTTTTTAAATAACTTTTTTTTACAACATTTCAGTTGTAATATTAATTATCAATTCTTTTTTTTTCCTGGTCGTGTCACAAGCACATTTTTATTTTAAAAAGTGACAAGCAGGCGGACCAATCCCATTAAAAAAAAAATGTTCAATTGGGTCCTGCAAATATTAGATTCGTTTATTGTCCAGTATTTAATTGTTTATACATGAAAATAATTCATTCAAATAACAACATTAAAAACTAGTTTGTAATTTTAGAGAATACTGCAATTGGACTATGAAACAGAACCAGGTACAAAAAAAATGCAATAAACTTTGGATAAAACTATGACGTTCGGAGTCTGACCTACATTGCTGCACATTAGTTTGTTGATCTATTTAAAACTGAACGAAACAGGCATTGTATTTATGTTACGGGGAAAGATCCGTATCACTATGAAGGAGGTCGCAAATGTGATGCACGAATTGCTCAATCTTACATTATCCATCACACAAAGAAGTGGAGACAGTGCGTGAACTAATTCCAATGGCGACAACGCTAGCAGGAATAGAAATCTATACTAATATTATAAAGCGGAAATGTTTGTTTGTTTGCTTGAACGCGCTAATCTGCGAAAGTACTGGGTGGATTTGTATGAAATTGGTATGGAAGTAGCTTGAAGTTTGAGGAAGGTTATAGGCTACTTTTTACGCGACTGCAAAAAAGGAGAGTTATGTTTTTACCGTGATAGAATCCACGGGAGCGAAGCCCCGCGTGAGTACTAGTGATTAATATTACCGGAAAGATAGCCAAAAGAGGAAAACTCCAAATAATTAGGATAACTTTTTACAGTGCTCAGATTACATTCACTTAGCCTGTTAATACAAAGGCTGGCCCATTCTAGAGAAGAACTTGAGTAAGTAATGTAAGGATGGTATGGATGTGTACGTATATGTATATTGAATAAGAACAATAAGAGACGGGAAGAATAAAATCGCCCAACATAATTATGATGTATGGATTCAAATTAAGATGATATGATGATGATGGGCAGAAAGTATACGAAGATAATGGTTGATATCGAAGAATTAAAGAAGGCATGCACCGTCTGATGACAGGCTAATGAAGATAACGAAAATGAGGATGAAGAAGTTCAACGGTCTACATCACGTATGGACCATTAAAATTATTTGGTTACATACACGTCACATGCGTACATGCACCGGAAATGCGCTCCAAGAAACACTAACAGCTGGTGACTTACGTAGGTACTGCAAGAAAATATCGTAAGCACAAAGCCACGTGCTTATCACGCATGTCTAATAAGTTTCATTTGCAACCGGTAATTAGTTACGTCTATAATATAATTATCGTAGCATGAAGGTAAAATTGTTAGATGAGAAACAGAAGCCTGTAATATCAGGTATATTTGCTTGTAATAATACACCCTTTAATTTAATTAAACGTATTCTTAGCAAACAATAGAGCCTCGCCTGTCGCAGATATGGTCATTAAGCATCGGCTGACATTAAACACCCTTTATTTTCAACCGACGACAAAAAAGGAGGAGGTTATCAATTCGACGCGTATATATTTTTTTCTTTTATTTTATGTATGATCACCGATTACTCGAAGACGGCTGGACCGATTTGGAAAATTATTTTTTGTTTGAAAGGGTATACTTTGAAATTGGTCCCATTGCCACCAAGTCAGGATATGATGATGGGATTCTGGAGAAATCAAGGGAACTCTTCAAATATTATAGGCACTACTATATTGATTCGAGTATTTTTAAAGTAACTTGTGTAGTTGCATTCAAAAAGCACCATTTGTGAAGTGGGCCTGATGATGAAGACCACAGATGGCCACTGGAACTACTCAATATATAAATAGGAATAATAAGTATTTCATGGGTTCCGCTTCGATTACTTGAATATGGTTATTAAGTACAATATGCTCTTCACAATGCATATGGTGAAGTGAAGCTGATGGTGAAGTACCACGAGAACTCCTCAACGATTAACGGCCCAGCATTGGGAAAAGCAATATTTTGTAAAAGGTTATAAGTAGTTGAGATTTAGGCTTTTGTAACTAGGTAAATTATAAATCTAAAAAGAGTGAAATAAAAACTTTTTACCAAAAAAATTAAACCGACTTCCAAAAAACACTGCAAAGTGAAAAATAACTTTAATTTCGGAAGTCGGTGCCAAAAACGAATATACAAAACTAAAGACACCGACTACCGAAATTAAAGTTATTTTTCACTTTGCAGTGTTTTTGGAAGTCGGTTTAATTCTTTGGTAAAAATTTTTTACACCATAACGAGGGACATTATACAGAAACAGAGAGCGGCATGATGTAAATAGGTACCTGTTGTATCACTAATGTATGCATTACGCGTCTCTAGTGGTCACCGGTCAGCTCCGCACAGCACTGTAAGTACTAGTGTATCTCGATATCTAGGGTTGTTGCCGTCCTGGTTTCTCAGAACTTGCCCTACTTTTGGAGCTATCTGGCCGTCTGTGCGGATATCAGAAACAGTTCTGGATTCGCTATTCAGTACCTGTTTATAGCATTCATTATTAACGCTCATTAAGATTCTACGAATAGTATAACAGACTATAATTTACGCGTAATGTACACTCATACTTATTGTATTGTCAGTGAAAACAAACAAGTGACCGGTCATGCCTTCCCTGCCGTATCTGGCATGGTAACTGACAACCCTAATGATCAAATCAGTATGACCTTATTGAAGCATGATACGTGAACGTAAAAAGCCCAAGATACAAGTTTATACTCATGACAACAATATTAATATTCTCGGTTAAGCGCTACACGCTTTTGGACGAAAATAAACTTTGTCGCATTAACAATAGAGAGTGTTACTGTGTGGTCGACTTCGCCAAACTGAATCACAGTGACTCATAAAAACTTCCAATTCGTGTATTTAAGCTAGCCGGAATGAAGTGCCTCTCTCATGATGAGATTACGATTGTAATTTAGTTGGGATTCGACCGGCTCCGTCCTAATTTTGCAAGCATTCCAGTTTTCCAGGTGATTTTATTTTTAATATAATTCCTAAAGTGGAACCTGTTAAAGGCATGCCCGCCGGACAGTTCGAATTGAACAGTGAAATGGTTTTAAAAGCGGGAGCTATAAAAATAGAAAATTCAAAGTAAGATAATGGAATTTTCGCATTTATATAGTCTCAACTGACCTCAAACAAAGGAAGTAAATGGAGCTAGATTAAGTGAGGCATTAATTAAGCTGATCCCTGATATTTGGTGAAGTCGTTTCGGTGTTTGCTCATGGGATCAAGACCCTACTGAATTCAACTCCCTGGTATGACTTGTTGTCTGTTAAAGTAAAGGTCGTAATCTTATTAAGTGGAAGCGAAGTAAGTCAACAACTTCAATAGAAAGGAAACCCTTGAATAACAATGTGGGAAGGAAAGGCCACAGTAATAAAAAACAGATGCGGGTGCGGAAAAACGTTACTTTGCGAATCGCAACATTTCGCCACAATAATATCCACTTAATTTGGAGTTATTATAAATGACAAATAAATAATAGTTTTAACCTATAAAACACTTGAACAATGGACCTCTTTGACCATTATTATCTGATGGCCAAGTAATCAAAACTGTTCAAACTATTATTTCTGAGAGACAATATTTTATATGCGGAAATAAACAAAAAATCAATAAGATTCTAATAAATAGCTGTATTAGGTACCTACGTGGTCATTGATTTGTTCGAGTAAGCATTTAAAGTTTTGTCTAATTATTACGTCCACTCCCAGTTCGAATTCTAAGTAGCCGTCAATTTATGATGGTACAACAAAACTTGTTGTATTGCTATCTCTGGCAAAAAATAATGAAAAACCGGTGATGAGTAATGGAATCAAACGATGATAGAATACCTACCGAGCGGCAGTACACTGTATTATATTCACTAGGAATGCTTTATTACACTTGTAGCATCATGCAGAGATAAAACTATTTATACACTAGTAAGTATTTTTAATTGATGGGAATCCGGATTTTTTTACTTTTTCCGTCCATTGCATTCGATTCACTTTGCTATTTTCAGTTAATTTTAAAATAGATTCAGCTCGGATCAATAACCCGGGGCTAAGAGGTCTCTCTTTTGTTTAATTTTTATACACGGAACAGAGAGCACGTATCTTAATTCTCATCTAGCTTGGAGAGAACATCAATTATGCTCGCGTTAACTGCATTATTATGATTGGCCTAGGCGTATTGTGCACTTAAATGTTGGCTAAAAGAGCTAAGCTCTGGGTAAATAAGCAGCTAAAGCTAGTTTGGGGGAAAACCAAAGATGCGACTGTCTGAGGAATTTTGAATGGTAGTAGGGTAAATACGCCAAAAGTCGGCCCCCTAACGGATTTTCTGACTGGGGATCGCTCTGGCGCCATCAGTTTGCAACGAAGGATAGCTTCTGATGCCGTTTTGGATAGTTTCATATGTCTATTTCATGTTTATAGGCATAAGGTTGTTATTTCTATTAAAAGAAAAATGTTTTAAGGTTTAGATGAGTCGAGAACGAAAAAACCCTAAAGTCGGCCATTCACGGCCCATGGTCGGTCGCGTTTTTCCCAAATGTCGGCCGGGTATAGGATGTTTTAAATTAAGACTGACAAATATTATTAATATGATTTATTTTGGCAGGAGTCTAATATCACACTAAGTATACATTTGTAATTGTATTTTTTTATTACTAAAATATATTTATCCCCTCAACAATGTTAGGTACTAAAATTATAACAAAGTAAAACATCACAATAAAATAAAATACTTGCTACGTTGTTCGTGGGATGCCAAATAGTTTAATGCACGAATGGACATCCATACCTATTGCCCCAAGAGCTTCTTTTATTTTATTGCGATCGTAACCGCATAATTTTCTTTGCTTTCGCGAGCCTTGCATCTACCTGCTTTGTCATTGTAGTACCTTAAATTAAAAGCATTAAGTGAAAACGAACGAGCTTTTTGTCACGTGCAGGTTAATGAATCAATGAAAGTAAGTAAACTTCAAAGATATTTTTTAAGCTAATAAACAAGGTTTTCATAGATAGCAAGTTCCAAAGAGCAATTTATATTTATATCCCAAATTCCCAAACCATAATTAGCTACCATAAATATGTTTTCAATATTGTCAATACCTATATTAAAACTAAACTTCTTAATAATATTAATAAAATATACTTGTCATAATACATATTTAAATTTGAGAAAATAAGTTTGATAAATAAATTAAAAATTACTAGCTACCACACAATCAATGAAAAAATACAAAGTAATCAGCCTGTATAGTGGCGTCCGAATTTGAGGCTGGTCGACATTACGATCTTTAATATTTCTAATGTCGGCCCCTATTTCGTGTACCTTATTTCTCGAGATTCAACTAATATCACCCCGGCCGGTATTTGGCAATTAAACGTAAAATAGATTTATTTGCCTGTAAGCTTTGCAAATTCTCTTGTTAAACCAATGGAATTGGTAGAATTGGAATTTATAAAACAGACTGCATTTACTTTAAGTCGGCCACGGCCGAGAATCGGGTTTTGAGTCAAAACTGGCGCTCTATTGACGGCCTCCTATTTTGCCCTTAAAACAATACGCAAAACGTTGAAAAAACTATCTCAAAAAATAGTAAAAATAATGTATTAGTGATAAAAAAGCTCAACACAAAAATAAAGAAATGTCTTACCGTAGTAATATCAATTCCCGAAGTATGGGTATTCACATCAAGTAAACTACTTTTAACTCAAACTTGACGCTTCAACGGCGCAGTCGCGACTTACGTTCAGTGTGCGAAGAGCGAGTGACGTAATCGAATAGTAACGGTTTGTACATATAGAGTATGAACTAAGGTTGTAATTCAGGCAGCAAAATTGTCACTTAATTACCTTTTGAATGAACGCAAGCTGAAAACGTACAGACGGCCGAAGATTGGGGGGGGGGCGACGTTTAGCGTATTTACCCTAATACCTCGATTTAAATACGTAACCTAATATACATAACTAGCAGTTGCTCGCGACTTCGTTCGCGTAGGAAGTTTTTCCCGTGTAAATCCCGATCCCGTGCGAATTTCGCAAAATCCCGTCTTAAAAGCATCTACATACTAAAAGGAGCGTTTTATTATGGCCTATCTCGGCCAAACTCGACTATAGCCGGTTTCTGTCCAACTCGTAACAGGCATTACACGCGTCAATTATTTTTTTATGAATTGTTAGCCTGTGGTTTTTAACGACCATTACTTAAGATGATTACTACATGAAATGCAGTCAATCATAGGTTTTATCCAACTATATTGCGGTTGACTCTTTTTTTAATTTCTGGGGAAAATTCAAATGGCTCCTCTCCCGCTCTGGTTGGGTCAGAAGGGCGTGTCAGACTTCTACTAAAATATACGCGGTATATCGTTAGGACATTCCCGCAACCCCATTTTACATGAAGTCCGCCTATCTGCCTCCATAACCCAATATATAATATATGTATACATCTTTAGTTGACCACTAAAGATTGTATAGACTTCTAAAGAGACTGATCTCTGAGTTTCTTCAGTGTAAGAAACACTGAAGAAACTCAGAGATCACTCACTCAGGGTAGACAGTAAACTAACGGAAAAAATGACGTGTTATAAACTAATAATCAATAAACTAACTAATAAAAAAATGTCTAAAAATCTTTTTAACAAAAAATTAAACCGACTCCCAAAAACACTGCAAAGTGAAAAATAACTTTAATTTCGGTAGTCGGTGTCTTTAGTTTTGTTTTATCGTTTTTGGCACCGACTTCCGAAATTAAAGTTATTTTTCACTTTGCAGTGTTTTTGGGAGTTGGTTTAATTTTTTGTTAAAAAGTTTTTATTTCACTCTTTTCAGTTGGATGATTTTTAATTTACCTAGTTACAAGAGCCTAAATGTCAACTACTTATAACCTTTTACAAAATATTGCTTTTCCCAATGCTGGGCCGGTAATTGTTGAGGAGTTCTCCTGGTACTTCACCATCAGCATTGTGACGAGCATAAAGTGCTTAACATCCATATTCAAGTAATCGAATCGCAATCCACTCAATACTTATTATTGAGTAGTTTCGGCGGCCATCTGTGGTCTTCATCATCAGTTCCACTTCCCCAAATGGTACTTTTTGAGAGCAACTGCACAAGTTACTATAAGAAATACCCAAAACGCCATAGGTGTGCCTATAATATTTGAAGAGTTCCCTCGATTTCTCCAGGATCCCATCATCAGATCCTGACTTTGGTGATAATGGGACCAATTTCAGAGTATACCCATTCGAACAAAAAAAGAATTTTCCAAATCGGTTCAGCCGTCTTCGAGTACTCGATGATCATACATTAAAAAAAAAAATATTCGCGTCGAATTGATAACCTCCTCTTTTTGTCGTCGGTTGATAAAGGTAATTTGTCGTAGTTAAACTACAGTATTTAACAGTTACGTTGACAATATTATCCTTACTATCCGAAGTCGTTTTGAGGTTGTTCACTATGATTACTCCCACGTAAAAATAATACAAGGGTAAATCGGTTTGCTTAGAGTACACTAATATATCGTGTGTAGGTAGATTGTAGTAAACTAAACGAAAACAAGCAAATTAATTACGGAATTATCAACTCTCGCGTTTTTAGGGTTCCGTAGCCGAATGGCAGAAAACGGAACCCTTATAGTTTCGATAATGCTGGCCGTCTGTCTGTCTGTCCGTCCGTCCGTATGTCACAGCCATTTTATTCCGAAACTATTAAGACTATACATGTGAAACTTAGTAGGTAGATGTATTCTGTGAACTGCTTTCCGATTATAAGAGAAAAATTAAAAAAATATTTAAAATAAAGGGTGGTCCCCATACATGGAACTAATACATGGAACTATAACTGAAAATATTTTTTTTCTTTAAACCTATGCGTGTGTGGTATCTATATACAGGTCTTTAAAAATGATATAAGGGTTTCTAAAACCACTTTTTCATAAAGTCAATCGTTTAAAAGATATAAGCTTCCAAAGTGATAAAATGTCTAACTTCTATAATAATGGAGTGAAAAATCTAAAAAAAAATATATGTCTGTAGATCTTAATATAAACTTTCAACCAAAATTTGTTTGAACGAAATCGGGTCAGTAGTTTTTGAGATACAGAATATTTTTAAAACCGCAAATATAACTTTGTAATTCATACAAACACTATGAAAAACAAAGTTATTTAGCGCAGTTGTAAAAATGTAAATAAGCTAGTTTTAAGAAATTTTTAAGGTTTTTTTTTATTCGTCAAATAAATATACATATTATATTATATTATTATAGTTACTACGGAACCCTTCATGGGCGAGTCTGACTCGCACTTGGCCAATTTTTTACCACATTATTTATGAGATAAACATGAGAAAAATGTTTGAAAAATAAGTTAAGAACATCGCGTTTCCTGACACTTAATGTTAATGGTCATGAATACCTAAGTGTTATTAATAAATGTGGTGTAACACCAATATCTGTATATTATACCTACATGTAAATTATATTCCGATCAATAGTGCTACTGAGATAATGCAGTTTTTACTAGATGTAGGTATCAATCAGAACATTAATTATGCCTCAATACAATTTAGGCGAGAAAATGCGATCGTGCTTTCAACACAGTTATTGAATTTTTTTTTTACCAAGTATCACATTAAGTTTAGAATATAAATAAATGTTTAAGGTGTGGTATACTGGCAAAAAAAATGTTGTTGCCATACAATTATTTTAGAAGGAAAGATATTGCATTTAATTTGATTCTTAGTATGATGTAATGTAAACTTTTCTAGTAAGAAAAATTCTAAGTAAATTCTCTAACTGCTACATTAAATGACAAAAACCACAAAGTAACGGCAACTAAATTGAAACCACAGCTTGATAAAAATAATTATTAAAATTTATTAATGAAACAATTGAATATCAGCTCCCACGGCCCATATGAAGGCAGCAGAAAGCAGAATAAACATCTTAGTTCTATGAAACATTTGAGTGCTATGTAAATTGTTTAGAATTACAGTAATTGTAGACTACAAACACAATACCTACATCATTCTAAAGAAAGTTTGTAATTCTATACCAGTTCTATACTGAACCTCATATAATGAAAGGTCAACAAAATCTCTCAACAATTGACAATCTTAGCTACAACATCCATTTACAATATTGTTTCAATGGACTCAAATACAATGAACCTTATATGAATAAATAATGTAGGTATACTCTACACCTTCACTTATACTGGCCCCAAACTATATTTATTGGACATGTTCAAACATGTTTGAAAATCCATGCCGCTGTGGCCTTGGTTGATGGGTCTCAATGTATTTCATATAGTCTAGAGGTTACACTTAAGATTCTGTGAATGTATTTGTATACAAAACATATCTGCTATGAGTCACCCCAAAGCTGGTAAATTATCTTTAAATCACTTTTAATCTTTTTCCCTTCTGAGAGCTAATTATGTGCAACATCTAGAATTCATCTTACAAACTACAGTATCCAGGTTGTTTTTTTTTAAATGCTCAGTAAGCTGTTTATGATCAAGGCTATATTGTGAGCTGAATACTACCAATCTGTCTATACTTTTCTACAACTCTATAACTGTAAAACCCTTTGGCAAGACTGGAGGTAGATTTTCTGACTTCTAACTAGGTACCAGTAACAATAATCAAAGATGATCAAATGACAGATGAGACAAAGGGCTTAACATGCTTTCCCAGGCATAGAGGACAGGAAGAAAGAAAGAGAAAGAAAAAAAAAAAAAAAAGGCATAGAGGACACAGGTATGTTATGAATCACCCACACATGTAATCTCCTTAGTAAAATAATCTTCTTATAATGTTACTCTATGCTTATAGGAACTTGAACATTCAGAAAAACCATTGAGAAGGCTAACATGGTTCTTCTAGTCTCAAAAAGAATTGATTTCTTTTTACCATGTAAAATATAATTCAACTAGTACTCTCGCGGGGCTTCGCTCCCGTGGATTCTATCACGATAAAAACATAACTCTCCTTTTTTGCAGTCAGGTAAAAAGTAGCCTATAACCTTCCTCAAGCTTCAAGCTACTTCCATACCAAATTTCATCCAAATCCACCCAGTACTTTCGAAGATTAGCGCGTTCAAGCAAACAAACAAACAAACTAACAAACTTTTCCGCTTTATAATATTAGTATAGATTATTCACAAAGGCCTTAATAGCTAGTTTTAATACTTGTAACACCCCAGCTATTTTTTCTATTAGTTAATCCAAATGTCAATACAATATTGATAATTCAATTTTCCTGTATGCATCAGGCTTGTCCATAACACCTGTGCAGTTATACAATACTAGAAATGTTCCATCAGAATTTTGTACTATTTTTGTTATTGTATCATACAGTTTTTATCAACAAAGGTGGAAATATTTCCATTTATTTTATGGCTGGCTGGTTAATAATAGATTATTATTTTATGATAGCAGTGTTTTGTTTCTCTTAATTGATTGATTGGACAAAATAACACCAAGATGTTTACTTAGAAACTACAAAGCCTGTCATGTAGATGTTGTCAAAAAAGGTATTGGTAATGTTGAACAAACTCTATGTGAACTCACTTACTTACGAGTTGTGGCGGAATGATTAGCACCGGTATCCGTGGCCGTGCACGATTAATAAAAACATTTGGTGGTGCAAGGCAGCCACTGCACTGGAGTGTAATCAGCTGATAAGGGCGATGTAAACGCGCACACTACGTACCTAAATAGGCGTTCTGCACACGATCAGCGCATGCTTACAGATTTAACTGAAATCAATTAGCCATAAGAAACGTGTGGCGCGTACCTAACCCGGGTAGCTTGCAAGCCGTGGCCGCTGGAGGCGCGTGCTCCTCGCTTGCACTAGTGACACCTACCACCACCACGGCTGCGCCACACGATGCACAAAATCGAATACCATTACTTATTCACTGTTGCATGTTTATTGTCATGTGCGCCCTACATGCGCAGACATAATTATTCGATTTCCTCTCTCGATACCACTCGATAAGAAATACTCACCGTCGCTTTCCATTGTCCACAACGCGACGCACAGTGTAAACAACCAAACCACATAATAAAACAAAATGGAAGTCCGACTCGCCCGCACCGAGATGAGAAATTTTATGAGCGCTCTCGAGTTGTAAAACGTCGTTACTATCCTATCGTAGTATTTTAGCAGCCCCCCTCCAGTTTATTATCTGCCGTCACCAGATTAAAAGGCTCACGATCACAAAGCAGTATTTGCAATTGTTCACCGAATGCACTTTTAACAATAAACGAATAGTCAAATGTCGATTTACACTAAAATTAATGTCCACTTGAAAATAATAATCATTGAAGCGTTTGACGTCCCAAGACACAACACCCACATCAAAAAACTCTACATGGCGACTGGCCTGGCCCAGCTTTCAATAATTTCCACTCGAACATATTCCTGTTTCACTCGTTCACCATTCATTTAATTATTTCTCAATACGAGTAAAAGAGATAGCGATATATAAATATTTCCTATGTATGAATAGAATCGGTGTTGTGAAGTGTCCCTCTCCCCGGCGGTGGCCGAGCCGAGTTGAATGGACCCGAGAAGCGTTCAACCATTGGATCGATGATGGTCACGTGACACAAATATGTAGCGCCGTACCTAGCGCGCCAATATTCAAACTATTTATACCTAACAACATTCTTTATCCGTTCTATATTAAAATTCGCCTGCGATGGTAATTGTTAAGAATAATGGTTTTGGGTTTGCAAATATTGAAATATACAATCATATACCTTTGGGTCATTAGTATGTTTAATAAATGATTCTGCCTTGCAGCCTTCCACTCCACATTAATTTTATGTTGAATCTGAAGTTAAATGTGCAGTGTACTTCTGAAGACATATTATCGTCAAAATGGGATGTGGAACTTTACTACTCTAAACAAATATCTTTGGAATTTGCCATATAACGGCTGTACCTACTTATTCATACGTGAGATAGACAAAGGCTTAGAAATGTAGAATACTGTTTTGCGTGAATATTTTTGAAGTGAAAACTTCTTTAGCGGCGCTGAGCACTTTTTGTATGGGTAAAAACTGTTAAACTCGCGTCAGGGTCACGTGACCGATCGAAAAGCGTAAGACTTTTTTTTAAGTGAAAACTTCTTTAGCATCGTTGAGGGGGGAGTAGAGGGGGAGTTGAGGGGGGAGTTGAGGCGGAGTTGAGGGGGCGTTGAGGGGGGAGTTGAGGGAGTAGTTGAGGGGTGAGCTGAGAGGTGAGTTGAGGGGTAAGTTGAGGGGTGAGTTGAGGGGTGAGTTGAGGGGCGAGTTGAGGGGTGAGTTGAGGGGTGAGTTGAGGGGGGAGTTGAGGGAGGAGTTGAGGGGTGAGTTGCGGGATGAGGTGCTGTATGAGTTGCGGGATGAGTTGAGTGATGAGTTGAGGGATGAGTTGAGGGATGAGTTGAGGGATGAGTTGAGGGGTGAGTTGAGGGGTGGGTTGAGGGGTGAGGTGAGGGGTGAGTTGAGTGGTGAGTTGAGGGGTGAGTTGAGGGGTGAGTCGAGGGGGGAGTTGAGGGGGGAGTTGAGGGGGTGAGTTGAGGGGTGAGTTGAGGGGGGAGTTGAGGGGGGAGTTGAGGGGGGAGTTGAGGGGTGAGTTGCGGGATGAGGTGCTGTATTAGTTGCGGGATGAGTTGAGTGATGAGTTGAGGGATGAGTTGAGGGATGAGTTGCGGGATGAGATTAGGGATGAGATTAGGGATGACTTGAGGGACGAGTTGAGGGATGAGGTACGGGATGAGGTGCGGGATGCGTTGAGGGGTGAGTTGAGGGATGAGTTGAGGGGTGAGTTGAGGGGCGAGTTGAGCGGTGAGTTGAGGGGGATTTTTTATCCAGGATTAAACTTATTAGGGCTATTAGCCCCAAATTTAGGGTAAAATAATGCTTATTGGGATTGTTTGGGCCCAAAAATAAGTAGGGCTATTTTTAGGGGCATACATACATTTACAAGCATCACATATATGCCCGCGGGGCGCGTGCCCATCAGCGGCCTAGTACTACTACATTACAGATTATCTATGTACTAGTACTAGGCAGTATTCGGAAGTATTTGATGATTGTGACGCTAGTAGGCATTTAATAAGCGTCTTGAAAATATTTCCAAACTTGCACTTGCATTCATGACTGTACCATTTTAAAATTGAACGCGCTTTTTCGATATATCATATGCTGAAAAACAATTACGACACCGATTGTCCCTTGAAATGCTGTTAAGTTTGATGATGACACGAAACGTGATGATGGATCTTGCGTTACCTTTACTCCATCTGTCTCCATCTCCAAAAATGTTACAATTATATAATGTAAACATGTATGACTTTAAGAATTCCGAAATTTCAAATGAAACGCCAAGTCGGGATTTAAGCGATTTGTTTAAAATAATTGATAATGTGGATTGTTAATTAAGTAAATTCTATTACAAAAGTAATTAAAATTAAGTTATATTTTATTTACCTTAATAAAACGGGAAACTCATTTAAATATTAGCCTTGAATTGCAGCAAGAAACAGGGTTTTTTGAAGTGAAAACTTCTTTAGCGTCTTTGTGATTTGAAATTTTATGAAACGAAAAAGCAACAGTAAAAAGAGACAGACATATAAATTCATAAGATTTAACGTGGGAGAAAATGAGATAGGGAGCATTATACAGTGTTTCTTATGTCGTGGAAATTTTATATGGGCAAACCAGAGCAAACGTATACCTTTGAAATTTCGTAAATTTTTGAAGGATTTTTTTGAAGTGAAACCTACTTTAGCGGTGTTGTGCACTTTTTTTGTAATGGGTAAAAAATGTTAAACTCGCGTCAAGACACGTGACCTGATCGAAAATTCGTAAGACGGACGGAGAGTAGACAGCCGGCGCGGCGTAGGAGAGGAAGTATCCCCCTCTCATTCTACGGCGCGGCGAAAATGTATGCCTGCGCCTGCTGTTTTGTTTAGGCGGCGCAGGACGCTTGCGCGAATGTTCGTATGTGTTAACATGAAAGTTGATTTTTCTAAGAGATAAAATTTTTAATGTAATATAAATTGTCAGGTTTGTGTACGATAGCGCAATAAATAAATATTGTATTCTACCACATAAATGATAGTACTTTTATACTGATAATTAAAGCAAATCGTGCAAAATTATTCCCTAACCATTCCAAAATATCAAAAATGCACAACGTTAATATTCAAGTTTTCACTTCTGCCGGCACTCCCGGAGTGCAACCCAGATTTTTTTTAATACAGAATAGGCTCGCGTTTGACCACCATCTCACCTGATGTTAAGTGATGATGTGGTCGAAGATGGAGCACGCTTACCTAGAAGTAACATATTCACTCTTGATTAAAAGACCCCTAGGTTGTAGCTATACTCCGTAGCACAATGAAGGTATTCCCAAAACGTTTGACGCATATATTTCCTCCCCTTCCAGCATCACGCAAAACTATTTTTTTTTTAAATAACGCAATGAATAAGTGGCAAAAGAGCATACTTGGCTAACGATTACACTAGTTTACACGGTTTTTGTCCTTGAAATTAAAAGTGTTTTTTTTTATCACTTGAGATATACTGAGTTTAAAAAAAATATAAAAAAAATCCAACACGTCACTTTTCCTAAATATTTATAATTTTTGACTTACAAAAAAAGGCCTACAAAAATATAAAAAAATAAATAAAAATGAATTGCCTTCGCTTTTCTCTTGTATTTATTTGTGTCTGTTTCTCTTATAACAGACCAGCAATAATCACCTAACATGCCTTGGTCCCAGTATCCTTGATAATTTTGTTCGAAAAATTTCAAATCCTGATGAAAACGCTCTCCGTGTTCGTCGCTGACTTCTCCGAGATTTTCAGGGAAAAAATCGAGGTGCGAATGAAGGAAATGAATTTTCAGAGACATGCTGACACCCATTAGTAACCGAAGGAACATCTGCATGTATAATTTTATCTTTGTTCTTCCGATTAAAACCAAATGTCTTAGTGAGACAGAAGTAACAGTCATTTTCGTGGTTGGATGGTTCCCTCCATATCATTGGCATATTTAAATTCAAAAATCTTTTTGCACCTGCAGCCCAGGAGCTTAGTGTTTTCCTACATCTTTCACAAAAAACGTGAGGAACCCATTTTTTGTCCTGGTGAGAGACCGAAATTTTGAAATAACAAAAATATGCTTCTTTAAGAGATTCCGTTATAGGATATCCTTTGTTAGATATAATAAGTTCACCACAAACGTAACAAAAACGGTCAGGATGTGCTTTACACGACCTTTTTGACATTTTAAATACAAATATTTATTTAACTGAACACTACAATGCAGCAAAACTTTAGAATGATTTCAGAACCAACTTGTGGGTAGTCTTAAAATAAAATGTGTTGATAAATTCATTCTTTGACGTAATAAAAATAAAACAAATATATGTTTGCATTTAGTTTCTGTCACTAAATAAAACGATATGAAATTCATTGGAAGGACATGAAATTTATTTTAATTTGTAAACTAGTGTTATAGGTAAATTTTTGTCGACTATGCACTTTCGCCCTTTCATGTGTAGTTCATTGACTCCCATGATTGAAAAACTTTTGTAGTGAAAATTAATAAACTCTTTGAAGACTTTTTTCGGCGTCCGAAGAGTTGTTCAGTGTAGCGATCGTCTGCTAACAGTGCTGCGAACAGTTTGGGATCTACGCAGGTCCGTAAATAGGTGCTAGCTAAAGGCGCAGAACCCGGAGAGGTGCAGAAATGGCCAAATCTACCTTCATAACTAACTTCTACCTTATCTTAGCGACGAGAAAATGTCAGTGTAGAACATTGTGGTTTCACACGGGATTTCTCCGATCAGAGCCGAGTAATGGTGAACGCAGACCTAGCCGCACCGCAGTCTCTACAGTCCCCGCAGTCATCGCTTTTTGTTAATGGCCTCGCACATCTATCCGCGCCGCAGTCGCTGCAGTCGTTCCCGTCAGTGTTGCCAGATTTTTGAAAGCATTATCTATCCGAAGATTTTAAAAATCTGTATAAAATCTGTATTTGGTATTGGTATTTTGCTCTTTTGTGTAATTTTATCTGTAGGTGCTATAATAGGGAATAAGCAAGTAAATATTTATACGAGAATAAGTAATTTTATTATAAACCGTTGACAGAGATTCTCTGTCTACTTTATAACTCTGGCAACACTGCGCGCCGTGGATGCGAATGACGTCATCCGCGCTGCGTGCGGGTGACGTCATCAGCTGCGGCTAGGGGAGTTCGGTCGTTTCAGGGACTGCGGCGACTGCGGCGCGGGTAGGTGTGCGAGGTTGCATAGAACTTCATATAAAGAATTCGAATGCAAAGACTGCGGCGCGTGCGGTGCGGCTAGGTCTGCGTTCACCATAAGAATGCGTATTTTTCACAGGTTATTTACGGCAAACCCATGAGTAGACTCCTCATATGATAGCGTTGCAGCCCCAACGTGATTAGCGAGGGAACAAGATGGTTTTAGTTTAGTCAGTTGGGGTCTGACAGACGGAGACATAAAAAAAATTATTCGGTATTTTAGTACTGTGTAAATAAATAACTACACCGGCAAAATTAGAGGAACACAAAAAGATAACATTTTTTTACAAAGTTGTGGGTATTTCGACAAGTGGTTTTGTTATTTGAATGATTACCCTTTTTTCGTACAATAATATTATGGGGATTTTTGACTGTATTCAACATTCTAAGATAAATTATACCCTCTTAAATGTTTGTTGACAATTAACGCTTCTGAGTGTTTTTGATAAGAAAGTTCGTTTAAGCAGTCAATGATGGCCCTAGCTTATTTTGTTTGTTTTATTCCGAGAGTTAACATTGTATTGCATACAGAATGAATGATTTGCCTGCAACTGAAGTCGCCAGGGCTGTAACAATGATCGAGGAAGGTCACACCTACCGTTAAGTCAGTCAAAGTTGGGTTTGGTGTATAAGTATCTGTGATCCACCGTAATGTGCAACGATACAAACAGACGGGATATGACGTGCGCAGTCGGGGCCAAGGCAGAAAACGTGCAACCAGTGCCATAGACGACCGTTTTATAAGGGTGCAAACTTTGGGAAATCGTCGTCAAACGGCTGTTCAGACCCAAAATCTTTTAGAAGAAGTGCGAAACGTACGTGTTAGTGAACGAACAATGAGGAGCAGACTCAATGAAGTTGGTTTAAAGTCGTACGTCCCAGCAAAAGCGCCAAAACTCGAGGTGAGCCATCGAGTAGCCAGATAAGTCTTCGCACGTCAGCATCAAAATTGGTCCGATGAGTGGAGTCGAGTTTTATTCTCTGACGAAAGCCGATATTGTGTGAATTTTATCGACGGAAGGGAGAAGTTACCATCAAGCAAATTTTTCGCAAACAACGTCTTACGGTGGAGGGTCTGGTTATGGTGTGAGGTGGTTTAACTTTGACGACACGCACCGCCCTGGTCATCATTGATGGCGGTTCTCTAACTGAACACAAGTACATAACTGAGATCCTAGAGCCCCATTTTACCCCATTTATAGGCTCAAATTTTGTGTTTATTCACGACTAGCTTCTGCCCGCGACTTCGTCCGCGTAGAAGTCGAAAATATTCCACGGGATCCCGTCCCCGACTTGCTTGACATAGATTATAATAGCTCGGCTAATATGCATATAAAGATAATTTATAGCCTATAGCACTCAGGGATAATGCAGCTACATGTAAGCGAAAGAATTTTTAAAATCGGTTCGGGAGTTTCAGAGATTACCCCCTACATACAAACTTACAAATTTTACCTCTTTCTAATATTAGTATAGAAGTATAGATAACGCACGGCCCCACACTGCGCACATAGTGCGTGATTACCTTAATGAGATCGGTATAACCCAAATGGATTAGCCAGCACGATCGCCGGATATGAATCCAATACAACATGTCTGGGACATGATTGGACGAAGGATCCGATCAAGAAATCCAGCCTCTAGGAATGTTGAAGAGCTGAAATTGGCGCTGGTTGAAGAATGGGACACTTTGCCTCAGGAAATGATTGACGTCGGTGTCATTAGAAGCATGGGTAGACGTATCCAAGCCCCAATAAGGACTCGAGGAGGCAACACGCGCTATTAATTCATTTTTATTTCTTTTTTTTTTAAATTTTACTCTATTCTTATACATCAAAATTTTTCAGTTAAGACCATCTTTATTGTCTTTTTTTTTTAAATAAACCCCTAATAAAATCTAAAATTTGTGTTTTTCGTACATAAAATAGATAAAAAAAAAACTAAAATAATAAATAAAAGACATTAAATCTCAAAAATTAATGTGATTTTTTTGTGTTTATCTAATTTTGCCGGTGTGCTAAGCGTATGGTGTCAGAAGAAAAAGCTCTTACAATACAATCATATTTACAAGGAAGCATGCATGTATACCTAGTTACCTAAGCACTTGAGAAAATACAGGTAGGTACCTACTTTGAAATCACAGTTAATCGTTTAAAAGATATAGGTACCCTTCCAAAGTGGAACAAGGTGTGCCATTCCTCTCAAAAAAAAAGTGCTACAGATCTTCATAAAAACTTTCAACGAAAATCAGTAGGGACAAGTGGGGGACAGTGTAACAAAAAAGTCATTTGAATTTTTAGAAAAAAAAAACTGTCTGTTATATCGTCTTTTTATTATTGACCATAAATTTAACAGTCTTTAACCTTCATATTAGGCTTGAAGTATTATCAAAATTATACTTAGAAATGTTATAGTGTGCCCCAGGGGTGGGGTACAGTTTAACAGCCATAGGGGTACAGTATAACAAGATAGGGCACACTATAACAGTAGACTAAACATACATCAAACGAAATAAAATATGAAAAATAAAAAGCATAACATCTGAATTATGAGACATAATAATTTTTTCGTAAACAAAATCAAACATTAATAAATTTGTGATACGAAAATACATATCTTTTCTTAACCTAGATTAAAGTGCCTTAGTATTTTTTGTAGGAATGAATAGCAATCAGGCTGATGTTTTTTTTTGTGTTCCGTTTTAGGTAATGGCAATAATTATAAGCTCTAGATCATCTTGTACGACAATAGCAAGATCCGGTTCTGAAGGAAAATAAAAAAACGTTATCAGCTTTACCACTTTTCATCGGTCAAAATTTTTCCAATATATCTGTCTGTTTTCCAGAAAAATTTACAATAACAAAATCATCGGTTTTTGGACGTCTCAGTAAAGACATAGGAATTTCATTGTCATCTGAACCGTTAGATAGAACATCTGAATCTTCATCTGAATTTTCAGAGCCTTCTCCAGAACTTGAAAATAAAACCATGGTAACCAGCCAGCTCAACCAGTTGTAATGCTTCTTTCATTCGTGTAATCCAATCTCCGTTTTCCTTTTTTAATTACGCACCATTTTCGATGTAACAAGCCTAGAAAACAAAAATATAGTCAAAAGGTATATTATAATATGTTACATTGTACCCCGTTACACTGTACCCCATACCATAATGTTTAAAAAAAAATTCGTTAAAAATGTTATAGGTTAGAAATTTCAATAAACTTTGTTTTCCATTTAGAGACTAACTAATTGAAGATTAAAGGGTACATATATTTATTATATTTACTCACCTGAAATTATTACTTTTTGAACAATAACAAAACTTCACTCACTTAAATCTGCACAATTATATTGCCTAAAATATAAATTCTAGCATTTTTTTGTTTTACTCGACTTTTTTACGTCCGATGACAGGTGTTTAAGATGAAGGGGCATAAGATTGACAAAACACGCAAAGAGACATTAAAGGGAAAATAGAAAAGGACAGAGATAGTCTTGATGTTATACTGTGCCCCTTGTTACACTGTCCCCCACTTGACCCTATATATGAACGAGATAGATTCAAAAGTTTCTGAGATATAACACATAAAATCTTCAAATGACTCCTTTCGCTCTTAGTGGTGTAAAAGTCAGACACTTCCTGTGTCTGAATTTTACTGACTATAAACCCTCCTTATTCCTTCAGTTGCCCTTGCGTACCGAAGCCGCGGTATCTCGTTAGAACATTCTAGCAACCCGGGCAGGTAGGTACTACTTACCACCCGCTTTTAGAATAATATTTGAGAAACTAATTCGTGTACAAAAAACTTTTTTAATGCGCATAAGTAGTTAGAAGAGTTCGAAATTTACTTTAGCTCTTTTTCGTAATATCACTACGGTATTCTTTTGTGAGGAAATGTCACTGAAATCAAGCGTGTTTTTATTGCGTTCAATTTATAAATTAAGGCCTAGAATATGATATGATACTTATTGATTGTGCCTTGTCAATGCTTATTAAAATATTTAGTATGCACATAAAAATTGAAATTGTGTAAAGTACAGTCATATCTATACTTATAATAAATCTGTAGAGAGGTCAATTCTGTACATGAAATATATTTACAAAATAACTATCAGGGAGTGATTAGGGATCGATACTGATGCCAAAAATGCAATCAGTAAAATATTTGTCTGTCTGTCTGTCTGTCTGTCTGTCTGTCTGTATAACCGTTATAGAAACAAAAACTACTCGACGGATTTTAACGAAACTTGGTACAATTATTTTTCATACTCCTGAGCTGGTACTTTTCATCACGCTACAATCAATAGGAGCAGAGCAGTGAAGGGAAATGTTGGGAAAACGGGAGAAGTTACTCCATTTTTTAAGCTTCCGTCGCGTGTGCAACCTTAATGGTTAAAGCTACACAGAAATCATTTATGACGGAAATGTTCTCCTTAAAATTATATAAAAAATATCCCACAACAGCATATATCTATCTTTTATGGTTGACTCACAATAACACGTGTAACTCCCGATAGCTTAGCAGTTCGAAGCTTTCTGATTATTATTCTGCTCCGAAATTTAAAACCACCAAAACTTTGCAATGGAACTCGGCTAAAAGTAACCCAGTTGCAACAAAATATAATCGAGGCTCAAATTTTAACAGGTTGCGGTGCAGGAGAAACTGTCTTTATTCCCAGAATTAAATTAATACCAAATAATTTTCCATTCCAATTTAAAAGAACGCGATTCCCAGTATCGGTTTGTTATGCAATGACAATTAATAAGGCTCAAGGGCAGACTTTTCGTGTTGCTGGAGTAGATCTCGGTGTCAGTTGTTTCTCGCATGGTCATTTGTACGTCGCTCTTTCCCGGGTTAGCAGTTCTAGAAATCTTTATGTTCACGTGCCGGACGGGTCAACTTTCAACATAGTTTACCTGGAAGCTTTGCGCTGAAGTATTGTCGTTCTATAGGTACTTAAGTCTCATGTGAACGTGATCTAAACAATATTACCAATATATTAACTTAATAACGCACAAGGAGTTACACGCTGACGGAGTCGCGGGCACAGCTATTAACAATAATATTGTGCGGTTCGGTATTGCGATATTTTTCAACAGTATTATAGATTGACATATTATATTTCCGTACTAAATTACGAAAGTTAATCTGTCTGTTACATCAGAATCACTGAACCGTGAGGAAGGACATAGGCTACTTTTTTTACGAAAAACGACGGAAACGTGGACGAAGTCGCGGGCAACAGCTATCTATGCTAATAATATAAGGCTGAAGAGTTTGTTTGTTTGTTTGAACGCGATAATCTCAGGAACTACTGGTTCGAATTGAAAAAATATTTTTAATTAAATAGTCAATTTATAGAGAAAGGCTATATATCATTACGCTAAGGCCAATAGGAGCGGAGCACCAATGAAGAATGCTTCAAAATCGGGGTTAAATTTAACGTTAGCCCAAAGTAACTATTCCACGCGGACGGAGTCGCGGGCAAAAGCTAGTCCATAATATAATTACATATCTTCTATACTTATAATAAATCTGTAGAGAGGTCAATTCTGTACATGAAATATATTTACAAAATAACTATCAGGGGTTGATTAGGGATCGATACTGATGCCAAAACTGCAATCAGTAAAAATTTTGTCTGTCTGTCTGTATAACCGTTATAGAAACAAAAACTACTTGACGGATTTTAACGAAACTTGGTACAATGATTTTTCATACTCCTGAGCTGGTTATAGTATACTTTTCATCACGCTACAATCAATAGGAGCAGAGCAGTGAAGGGAAATGTTGGGAAAACGGGAGAAGTTACTCCATTTTCAACCGACGACAAAAAGAGGAGGTTATCAATTCGACGCGTATATATATATTTTTTTTTTTTTATGTATGATCATCGAGTACTCGAAGACGGCTGAACCGATTTGGAAAATTCTTTTTTTGTTCGAATGGGTATACTTCAAAATTGGTACCATTATCACCAAAGTCAGGATCTGATGATGGGATTCTGGAGAAATCGAGGGAACTCTTCAAATATTATAGGCACACCTATGGCGTTTTGGGTATTTCTTATAGAAACTTGTGCAGTTGCTCTCAAAAAGTACCATTTGGGGAAGTGGAACTGATGATGAAGACCACAGATGGCCGCCGAAACTACTCAATAATAAGTATTGAGTGGATTGCGATTCGATTATTTGAATATGGATGTTAAGCACTTTATGCTCGTCACAATGCATATGGTGATGTAGAGCTGATGGTGAAGTACCAGGAGAACTCCTCAACAATTAACGGCCCAGCATTGGGAAAAGCAATATTTTGTAAAAGGTTTCAAGTAGTTGACATTTAGGCTCTTGTAACTAGGTAAATTAAAAATCATCCAACTAAAAAGAGTGAAAAAAAATCTTTTTACCAAAAAATTAAACCGACTCCCAAAAAACACTGCAAAGTGAAAAATAACTTTAATTTCGGAAGTCGGTGCCAAAAACGAAAAAACAAAATAAAGACACCGACTACCGAAATTAAAGTTATTTTTCACTTTGCAGTGTTTTTTGGGAGTCGGTTTAATTTTTTGGTAAAAAGTTTTTTTATTGCATGTGAACCAATGTGAACAAAATATTCTAAACATGAAGTACTTTATAAAATTATAGAAAAAATATGAAAAGACGTAACGTCGGTGCGCATATTGTAGACGCTAATTAAATATATTAAAGATGGGGCGCTTCATTAATTCGAAGTTAATAGAAATCTTGACAGTGTCTTTATTATTTTTAGGGTTCCGTAGCCGAATGGCAAAAAAGGAACCCTTATAGTTTCGTCATGTCTGTCCGTCTGTCTGTCTGTCTGTCTGTCTGTCTGTCTGTCTGTCTGTCTGTCTGTCTGTCCGTCCGTCCGTCCATCCGTATGTCACAGCCATTTTATTCCGAAACTATTAGAACTATACATGTGAAACTTGGTAGGTAGATGTATTCTGTAAACCGCTTTCCGATTTTATGAAAAAATAAAATAAAAAATATTTAAAATAAAGGGGGCTCCCCATAAATGGAACTGAAACTGAAAATATATGTTTTCATGAAACCTATGCGTGTGTGGTATTTATAGACAGGTATTTAAAAATGACATTAAGGTTTCTAAAACCACTTTTTTATAAAGTTAATCGTTTAAAAGATATACGCATTCAAAGTGGTAAAATGTCTGTCACCCCCCTCTAACTTCTATAATAATGGATTGAAAAATTTCAAAATACATACGCTGTAGAAATGTAAACTTTCAACCAAAATTGGTTTGAACGAGATCGGGTCAGCAATTTTTGAGAACAACATATTTACTAAAGCCGCAAATATAACTTTGTAATTCATACAAACACTATGAAAAACAAAGTTATTGGGCGTAGTTGTAAAAAATGTAAATAAGCTAGTTTTAAGAAATTTGTAAGGTTTTTTAAAAACAAAAAATATACATAATATTATATTATATTATTATAGTTACTTCGGAACCCTTCATGGGCGAGTCTGACTCGTACTTGGCCTATTTTTTTTGATTAGTGAAAAATAACTTTGTTTTTAATAGTGTTTGTATGAATGACAAAGTTATATAAGTAAACCAAGTGCGTATCTAGCCGCATACAGCGGGGTTCTGTAGGTAATTTTACGTAACGTTGTCGTATCAGAGGTATTGTTTTATTAACTTGACATTAAACTTGAGTTTTGAGCCCCAAAGGCTCATCATTGTACATGTACATATTTGATATTAATTTGAATTTTTACCTCCGCGCATTTGTGAGGAAAAGAGTATTGTCAGAACGGATATATGGCACAGACAACAAAATGATATGTATAAGAGATTGATTGTTTTCGTTTTGTGATACAGATCTCTAAAAAAACTTTTTACCGAAAAATTAAACCGACTCCCAAAAAACACTGCAAAGTGAAAAATAACTTTAATTTCGGTAGTCGGTGTCTTTAGTTTTGTATTTTCGTTTTTGGCACCGACTTCCGAAATTAAAGTTATTTTTCACTTTGCAGTGTTTTTTGGGAGTCGGTTTAATTTTTTGGTAAAAAGTTTTTCTTTAAGCTTCCGTCGCGTGTGCAACCTTAATGGTTAAAGCTACACAGAAATCATTTATGACGGAAATGTTCTCCTTAAAATTATATAAAAATATCCCACGACAGCATATGTCTATCTTTTATGGTTGACTCACAATAACACGTGTAACTCCCGATAGCTTAGCAGTTCGAAGCTTTCTGATTATTATTCTGCTCCGAAATTTAAAACCACTACAACTTTGCAATGGAACTCGGCTAAAAGTAACCCAGTTGCAACAAAATATAATCGAGGCTCAAATTTTAACAGGTTGCGGTGCAGGAGAAACCGTTTTTATTCCCAGAATTCCCATAATACCAAATAATTTTCCATTCCAATTTAAAAGAACGCAATTCCCAGTATTGGTGTTTATGCAATGACAATTAATAAGGCTCAAGGGCAGACTTTTCGTGTTGCTGGAGTAAATCTCGGTGTTAGTTGTTTCTCGCATGGTCAGTTGTACGTCGCTCTTTCCCGGGTTAGCAGTTCTAGAAATCTTTATGTTCACTTGTCGGACGGGTCAACTTTCAACATAGTTTACCCGGAAGCTTTGCGCTGAAGTATTTTCGTTCTATAGGTACTTAAGCCTCATGTAAACGTGATCTAAACAATATTACCAATACATTAACTTAATAACACAGAAGGAGTTACACGCTGACGGAGTAGCGGGCACAGATATTAACAATAATATTGTGCAGTTCGGTATTGCGATATTTTTCAACAGTATTATAGATTGACATATTATATTTCCCTGCTAAATTACGAAAGTTAATCTGTCTGTTACATCAAAATCACTGAACCCTGAGGAAGGACATAGGCTACTTTTTGTTTACGAAAAACGACGGATACGTGGACGAAGTCGCGGGCAACAGCTATCTATACTAATAAAATAAGGCTGAAGAGTTTGTTTGAACGCGATAATCTCAGGAACTACTAGTTCGAATTGAAAAATTATTTTTTAATTAAATAGTCAATTTATAGAGAAAGGCTATAGGCTATATATCATTACGCTAAGGCCAATAGGAGCGGAGCGCCAATGAAGAATGCTTCAAAATCGGGGTTAAATTTAACGTTAGCCCAAAGTAACTATTCCACGCGGACGGAGTCGCGGGCAAAAGCTAGATAGGAATAAGTAGGTACACATCGGACAAGAATGCTTGGGATTGAGCTTGTAGCATACGTAGCATACCCTTCACTTTGATAACCAACCGCTCATACAATGCACAAAGGAATATTATTATAAAATACTATAAATTAAATATAATGTAAACAGACATACGAGACTCGTGCCCTGAGACTTGAGAGCGCGCTCACACAGTGACCACTGTTTAACTTATGTAAACATTACCAATTATATATACACAATTCTATTTTAATAAAAAACATTCATTCCACATTCATTACTGCGACTTCACGCTTTTCTTTGCTCTCTCTAACTTATACTCCAAAGTGCTGTCTAAAGTAAATCTCCGCTACCTTATAAATAATCTCTAAAATAGTGCAAACCAAAACACTAAAATAGTGCACAACCATTAGCACTAAAAGCTGCCACAATCACAAATGTTGTATTCGTTTTGTTTGTTAACCCATTTGCTTAATTTTTTATATTAACTATATTATATGCATTTTATACAAGACGATAATACGAGTATTATTAACTTTTTTCGCTCGCTGTGCTTCTTAGGAGTCCCGAGTTCAACTACACTATTGTTGACATTGGCTTACATTGACTGGACAGGTTTGCACATTTTTTTTAAAGGGTCCAATTTTTTTTAAAGGTGGGTATAATAAATATGGGTAGAATTGACATTAACCCTTCCAACTAAAGTAAATATGCTTGTGTCTGGAGTGAATTCACGGCAATAGTGTAATGGATGGGATTCGAGCTCGCAACCTCTCGATCACAAGTCCGACAACTTAGCTATTTGCTATTGACTTTGATCCTTCTCTAACTTTACATCAATGACCTCACTAACACCAGGATAACCACAGAAATCTTAATAATATTGCCTTATTATTAAGATTTCTGTGAGTATAACTAATGCAAATGTGTTTTCTTATACTGATAATACTGCGGTCATTTTTATCGGAAATTCCTGTCGTGAAGTTGCTCTTCATGCTGAGGCGGGTATGGTCTTAATAGCTCAGCCTCGGTAAATTTTATATCTCTATAGTTTTCACACTGCACAGCATCGCTTGTTTTTGTAGAACGGGAGTAGATAGCTTGACCTGGTGCCAAGATTCTGGAATACGATTTGTAATCATGATGTTATTGCATAGCTATGCTAACCACCATTTACTGGGCCTAGTTTTTCCACATATCTGCGGTTACTTCGTCTGGACCTGCGGCTTTTCATTTTACCTAATTCATTTCTCACCTCGTCCTCATTTATAGTTGGTATTGCAACATGCACATGGCGGTGGATATTTGATGGAAATTCTTCCTTCAATAGCTCACTATGGTATTCGAACCATCTCTCGTTGATTTTTGTTTCTTTTGGTCCTTACATTTGATTTATTTATTTACTCTTATATTCATGGATGCTTTATGTTTGCGTTTTGCTAATTTCAGTTTTCGTCTGCACTTTTAGCTCTCTCCAGACGTTCATAGAACTTTTGGTTGTATTTGGCAACCTCTTGTGCTACACGTATTTTAGCATCCTGCTTCGCCACTTCATTCGGTCTTTATCATCCTCTAGTTTAGAACTCTGCCATTTCTTAAAAAGCACTTTTTTATTCGCTATTTTTGCCACAATTATGATGTCTTTTGGAGGCACCTAGGATCCCTGCAGCTTTTGTGCTGTACCAGGTTTCAAACATAGACCAAATATCATTTGCGTTGTCATATAGCATACTTCCAAATCGGTCTCCAAGTAATCTTTTATCATGCTCATTAGTGTAGGATCCTCCCCTTTAGGATGGATCATCGAGCTCTCTGCACTTAGTTCTTGGTCTTTTATCTATTATGATTTTTATAGGTTTTGGCAGCTCGTACTGCTGTGCTGTGATGTAAGATAATCACCAGGTATTACTTTACAGTCCTTAAACTTTCCTTTGACGGTCTTGTCGAACATGATAAAATCTATCTATGACCCGCACATTTATAAGTGATCAATGTTCTGGTTTCTTTTGAAATTCGTGTATTTTAGTGTAAGTGCGTTTCTTTCTGCAAATTTTAGTATTTCTTCTATTTTTTCTTTAACTCGCCTATCCCAAACCCACCATGTAATGTACATTTCCTGTGATATCCCTGGCATCTTGTATTCGTTTGCTGGAATGCTCTGGATGAGGTCATCCATGTCTTCCAAGAATTGTGTCTTTTCTGCTTCTGTGTATTTTTTTTTTCGAATCAATGTCAAATCCAATATTTTTATTTATTTATTAGGGAATAACAAACAGTAACACATTTTTTATAAACTATAAAATCATAACAAATATATGTAAGTAAATGTGCACCCACAGTCCACACCGTTATCCACAAATTATATATTAGAGTCGTGACGTGACATAATTAAAATGTTTTTTTTTCCTAACCAAAGTGTGCTATATTATAAGTACAAAACAATATTACTTTCTTAATGATGCATATTATTTTATTTTGTTATCATTATAGCTAATAATTATTTGACAAATTCTTGTATTAGGACAGCTATTTTCACGGATAGATAAATAAGGTTGGAATAGTAATGTGGGCGTGGTGAGCGCGCCACATTTATGATACGAAAATTATAGCTCGACCAATTAATTCATTCAGCGCGTTTAGTGCGCTTCGGATTATCTGCTTTAAAATGCCGTGTTGTGCAATTATAACCTGTAAAACAAAAAGTAAGACCGCAAGTATAGAGCGAGGAGGTATATCTTTCCATCAGTAAGTCGAAAATAACATTTAATTACAATTTTATTTGTAAAAAACATAAAAATATTCTGATCACCATCAGTAGCAAGCTCTCGATTTAAGTGTGTGTAATTTATTTGTGTGCGTAATTCGCATACGTAACGGGCCTCTTGCTTGTAGTTGAGCTGTGGAAGTGGGAGACAAGCGGCGACACGCGTTCTCACAGAAATCAGGAACTGTTTCCTTTCTAACCTCTTTTATCTGTTCTGTGGCTATTGTAATTTAACATGGATGATTACATTCATCCACTATGTAGTTATGTATTATTTATGAATTTATTTTATAGATATAATTTTAAGGTTGCATGTTTCACTTAATAATTCATTTCTGATAACTTAGCGGGCAGCTCGATACAAGGCAATTAACGCACCTTTTGCATAATCAAATATGTTTTGTTTTTGCGCACACGATATTGATATTGCATTGTTCAATATTATTTTATTTATGTATTTAAAACACTACACACTCTTTAACATTTATTTAATTTACTTGCCCTCGTCCGTGTGTTACTGCAGGGTGCCAACCACGGAATAGATGAATAAGGTTGGAATGGTAATGTAGGCGTGGCGAGCGCGCCACATTTATGATACGAAAATAATAGCTCGACCGATTAATTCATTCACCGCGTTTAGTGCGCTTCGGAATACTTTGGAACACAGAACTCTGCTTTAAAATGCCGTGTTGTGCAATTATAACCTGTAAAACAAAAAGTTACACCGCAAGTATAGAGCAAGGAGGTATATTTTTCCATCAGTAAGTCGAAAATAACATTTAATTACAATTTTATTTGTAAAAAACATAAAAGTATTCTGATCACTATGAAATTCCGAACATTAACAACATTATTGCAACAAGATACAAAAAAAATATACATTGCCTGATGTGTACTCGCTTAATCAACGCAATGGCCAAGTCCGTTTACAATGTATTGTATCTCTCATTTCAACCATTGACGTTTCGTCCTTTGCCTTGATTGGCCGTGATGCACGGCGCATGTTTATCGACAGTGAGTTACCATCAGTAGCAAGCTCTCGATTTAAGTGTGTGTAATTTATTTGTGAGCGTAATTCGCATACGTAACGGGCCTCTTGCTTGTAGTTGAGCTGTGGGCACAGAACATATACTAAAGTTGGTCGCATGCCAGAGGGTCATGGCTATCCGAATGATCCGGGGATACCGCACGATCGCCGGCGAATCGGCCAACCTCCTTGCCGGATTGCTGCCCTGGGATCTGGAGGCCACTGCCCTCCAGCGCGTCTATGAATGGCGCGTGGAGGCGCAGCGCCGGGGCGTATCCCCGCTGCCTCGAGAAGTCGAGGCGCGGCGGGAAGAGCTCCGGCGCGATCTCAGGGCAGTATGGAGGGAACGACTGTCGCAATTGACGGCCGGGCACGCCGCAATTGCGGCGGTAAGACCCCTCTTTGAGGAGTGGCTAGATCGGCGTCACGGCGTCCTGACCTACGGCATGACGCAGGTCCTCACCGGACACGGAAGTTTCGGGAGGTACCTGTGTCTGATGGGAAAGGAGGAAACGCCTGGGTGTCACCACTGCGAGGGTCGCCCTGAGGACACCGTAGAGCACACGGTGCAAGACTGCCCCGCCTGGGCAGAGCACCGACGTGTCCTCATGGCGGCGATAGGCGGAGACCTCTCGCGCCCGGCATTGGTCGAGGCCATGCTGCGGGGCGAGAGGGAGTGGGAAGCGGTCGCCTCCTTCTGCGAAGCAGTCATGCTATCGAAGGAGGAGGCGGGCCGCATGAGGAAGAGGATGGCGTCCTCCCTCCAGCCCAGCCGCAGTGGTAGACGCCCATGGCGTTGGACGTCGGCCGACGATCTCCGGCCACCGTAGGCGCGGGCATGCGGACAGCGAGTAAAGGGCAACTCGCTGTCCGACCATGGACCATGCCCGGGTCGACGGCGCGTTGTGTTCCACGTGCGCCTCAAAGAGCGTCAGCAACATGACGAGGCCCCCTCTGCAGATGGCCGAAGCCTGCCGGGGTCGTGGGACTAATCCCATTACCGTGACCCCGGTACGTAAAGGGTTATTGAAGGAACACCGTGGATTTTAGTCAGTAAAAGTCTGACAGTCCCTCCCATCCTGCCCGGGGTGGGAGGACTTATTTGATTTTTACCACGCTAAAAAAAAAAAAAAAAAATAATAAAAAAAAAAAAAAAAAAAAGAGGGTATGGCTTTGGGAGTGGGAGACAAGCGGCGACACGCGTTCTCATAGAAATCAGGAACTGTTCGGTCCGACGTGAAACAGAACGCACCCTTTTGACATAAAGAATTTGATTTTGACATTACTTGACTTTGACAGATAGACTTTGCTTGGTTGGAAAAAAATGCCGGTCGTCGGGACCCTGTTGAGTTAATTATAATTGGTAAAATATCGTTGGATTCGCCTGTTGAGACCGATAATTGGGGCGCGAATTATTTGTTGTTTGAAGTTGAAATCCCCATTTGTCGAAAACCCCGGGATATTGTTGGATTGTACGCCGTATTGTTGTCGATCGGCTGACACGCGGAATTTGTTGGAATTCGAATTGGATCTCACGAGATATGAGCGGATTGATTGTGAACAGTGTTTGATTGAACTTTGTACTCCCGGATTGACGAGAATCCAGGGATATTTCTCGGAACACATCGCCTTGTTGCCTACCACGCGTAGCGCGCGCTTGCTGGAAACGAGTTAGGCTGTGATGCTGTGGGACCCGCGCCATCTGGAGATTGACGCCTTGGGAACGTCCTAGAACACACTTGACCTTCATCACACGTTTCAATTACTCATCTCATATTACATACAAACACTTTGGACGTGATCAAACAGATCCTAGGTTGCCGTCTACAGCTCAGGTGAGTGTTATTTGTAACTATTTGTAAGGCCTCGGAGGCTATAGATTGTTGTCGGCCGGAGAGCCTGTAGATTATTGTGTAACCTTGTTTATTGTAAGCAACGTTTATAGCTCCGCGTATCGTGGACAAGTTCAGACCGTCCAGTTACCGTTGCACTGGGCCTATTGTAGTCCTGAACAGGAACTATTTCCTTTCTAACCTCTTTTATCTGTTCTGTGGTGCCAACTGAAAACCAGCGCTGGGTGTCTTCCGCCCAGCGAATGCTGAGTTGGTGTCCCTTTCGGTGTGGATGTGCACAACGACTATTTTTTTTATCCTTTTTAGACTTCCGTAGTCAACAAGGGACCCTTATAGTTTCGCCATGTCCGTCCTGTCCGTCTGTACGCGGTTTAGCTCAAAAACTATTGGTACTAGAAATTTGTAATTTGGCATGAGTATACACGTTAATGACGCCAAAAAAGTGGTAAAATAAAATTTTGAAAAAAACAATTATTTAGGGTACCTCCCCTACATGTAAAGTGAGATGACAAATTTTTTTTTTCGTCTTTCCCATAGTATGGGATATCGTTGGATAGGTATTTCAAAAATATTAGAGGTTTAGCAAGACTGTTTTCTGATTAAGTAAATCGCTCGTGACTTATCAAGCTTTAAAGGTGAACGCAGACCTAGCCGCACCGCAGTCTCTACAGTCCCCGCAGTCATCGCTTTTTGTTAATGGCCTCGCACATCTATCCGCACCGCAGTCGCTGCAGTCGTTCCCGTCAGTGTTGCCAGATTTTTGAAAGCATTATCTGTACCGAAGATTTAGAAAATCTGTATAAAATCTGTATTTGGTATTGGTATTTTGCTCTTTTGTGTAATTTTATCTGTAGGTGCTATAATAGGGAATAAGCAACTAATTATTTATACGAGAATAAGTAATTTTATTATAAACAGTTGACAGAGATTCTCTGTCTACTTTATAACTCTGGCAACACTGCGCGCCGTGGATGCGAATGACGTCATCCGCGCTGCGTGCGGGTGACGTCATCAGCTGCGGCTAGGGGAGTTCAGTCGTTTCAGGGACTGCGGCGACTGCGGCGCGGGTAGGTGTGCGAGGGTGCATAGAACTTCATATAAAGAATTCGAATGCAAAGACTGCGGCGCGTGCGGTGCGGCTAGGTCTGCGTTCACCATAAAGTACCAATTTTCGTTAGAGTCAAGTGTGTCCCCCCTCTATCAACTTAACGGTTGTAGTTAGAAATTAAAATGTCATGGCAGTAGTACCTATATATAACGAAGTTTAAAGGAAAACTATCACACATGTCCAGTTACCGTTGCACTGGGCCTATTGTAGTCCTGAACAAAGTGGTAGCAGAGCGCGGCTCTTATAATATAAGATCCACTGGTTTAATTGGAAGTTTTGAATATTGTTGAAAACTTAAAACTTGAGTTTAATTACTTAACACAACTTATAACTTAATAAGTTTTGAATATATTACCATGTCATCCGGGCTATCTAATTGAAGTTGAATCAATTGAAGTTGTATTTGTAATTTGTACTGTAGCCCTTTGTTGAATTGACAAGTAAGATTTATTTGTGAAATTAGGAATTGGTTGTATTTGGTACATAAGTTGGTATATTGTTGTAAAAGTTGTTTGGTATTTGTGGCAATTAATAATTGAATGTCATTGATCTGAATTTAAAAGGTTATCTAAATAATAATTACACATAGTCTAACATAATAGGACTTGAATTGTGTGTATTGGTTATTGCATTTATAGTAATTATTGGATTGTTGTTAGAGATTCTCCGGCTCAATATTATACAGTCAATTGTTGTGCTTCTTGATATTTATTTGAGGTTGATCCAGCATTGTATTATACATTCAATTGTTATTTATTTTGTAACTAGCCATCCTTAGCAAGCTAGATTCATACTTGGAATAAGTACAGGGTCGGATTTGGACTTGAAATAATTGAATTTGAATTTTTAATTTGTTGAGATTATTTGGTCGACTAACAAGTCATTGCTGTTTGTTTAATATTTGATTGTTGGTTGTTGATTGGTGTTTTGTATTAATATTTGATTGTTGCAATGGCCTCATTAAGGGCAGTCAGGGAGGCTGCTGCGGGATTGACCTCACAGTTGAGATGGTTCACATCGGCAGCTGCAACTGTTGAGCGTGTGGAATTGGAAGAGCTCACCCTTGCTCGGTATGGGCAAGTGATTGAGAGGATCAAGTCAGCTGATGCTGCGCTCACGCGCTTCAACGAGTACATCATGGACGTGGATTTGGGGGTGATGGATCAGACAGCCCGCGATAAGATTTTGGGTGACTATGACCAGATTATCCACCTGGGGGATGTCATATGTCTACGAGCGCGGGAAATTTTGAAGAGCCGGGTTGTTGCAGGCCCTGGACTATTGAGTAGGCTGCCCACCCTGGAGCTGCCACATTTTGACGGTCGCTTGGACCACTGGCTGGGCTTCCTAGATCTCTTTGAGAGTCTTGTCGATGCACGCTCGGACCTCGGACCTGCCCAGAAGCTGGCATATTTATTGTCTGTCCTGGAGGGCGAAGCCAGAGCCTTGGTGCAGCACTTGCCGGTGACGGATTCCTCTTACCCGACCGCTCTGGAGCTTCTGTCCCGACGGTATCAGAACAAGCGCTGCCTGGCTGATGTGCACATCGACCAGATTTTGGGGCTACCGGCTATTGTCAGCACGTCGACGTTGCGCACTGACTTGCTGAACCCGTTGGTTTCAGCAACCAACGCTTTGAGACGCTTGGAGTTACCGGTGGAACATTGGTCCTACTTGTTGGTGCACATAGTGCTGCAGTTGCTCCCCGCGGAGTTGAGGTCACGTTTTGAGCAGAAGTATGGTGGGGATAGTACCACCCATCTTCCCCCCTTTGACGACCTCCTCAAATTTTTGGAAGACGAGTGTCGGTTTGCGGATAACACTCGTGGCGCCACGGGGTCACCCCCACTACATTCTCAGCCCAGAGACCAGGGACGGACTAGGGCTCGGGGGCCTGTTGATGTTCCCCCCGCCCCCCGTTTTGCTGGCGCCCAGAGTCCTCGGGCTAGGGGGCCTGTTGATGATCGCCCCGCCCCCCGTTTTGATGGTGCCCGGAGTCCTCATCATTGTGACTTTTGTAAGGCAACAGGGCATGCCATGGCGCGTTGCCCGGCCTTTTTGAATTTGCACGTAAGTGCCCGCCGCCGCATTGTCAACGCACGCCGTTTGTGCTTCTCGTGCTTGGGGGCCCACTTTCATCGGGACTGCCCCGACCCCCGCCCGTGTAGAATTTGTAAAGGGTCCCACTTGGAGATTTTGTGCGCCAACGCGAACCGCTCCAGCAGACCAGCTTCTGAGGGGGGTTCGTGCAAGGGGGGGTACCCCGGAGACGAGCACTGGGCTGAGACCCGCGATTCTGTACGCCGCACTCCACCCCCCGCGCAAGTTGAACGGGAGCCCCACGAGCGCCATTTGGTCTTCCCTCGTCAGGGAGAACGCGCATTGGCTGCTAGGCAGCAGTGGCCGGGTCGGCGCCGCTGCCTTTCCCCTCCGTTGGCGGAACGTCCCCGGCTGGAGTCGCGCCCTCCGCCATTCGGGCATCCGGTGGGATATGCCCCTCCAGTGATGGCGAGCGGCTCGGGACACCGCGCAGACGAATATTTGGATTGTTGGCCTCGTCGTGAACGAAGGCAGCCTGGAAGCGGCGATCGGTCGCCGCCCAGGCATCACTAAGAGATTGACGCCTGCCCGCTAAAGGACCCCCCCGATCAAGACGGTTTTGTTGCCAATGGCCTCGGTCAAGGTCTGGGGACCCTTGGGTGACTCAATTGTGGTCCGTGCCATTTTGGGCACGGGAGTCCGGGGTTGCCTTTTGTCGTCTTGGTTAGCGGGACAGGTTGGCCTGAAGGTGAACGACCTTTCAGGCAGGATTTGGGGAATTGGCGAAACGGCTGTCACCACTGTTGAGGGAAGGACCTGGTTTGAAATCACCCTTGTGAGTTGTCCTTACCCTAAAATTGGTGCTCCTGCCCTTGTTATAACTGAACTTGGTTCGATTGTTGGTGACTGATCGTCACACTAAGAACTCGCATGCCGGTTGCAATGCGCTGTTGGCCATTCTGCAGCGAGAATTTTGGATTTTGTCGGCTGATCGCGTCAATGAGACGAGGCCCTTTGCTGGCGTCGTAACGGATTTTGTTGGTCCCCCTTTGTTGAAGACGTCCACCCTTCGTAATAGCAAGATTGTTAGGGCTTATTTGTGTGTTTGTCTGCCTGTCAACCAAGGCAGTACATTTGGAGCTGGTAACCTCCCTCTCGACAGAGGCCTTTGAGGCGACTTTGGAAAGATTTGTGTCTCGCCGTGGGTTACCTTCGTTGATTAGGTCTGATTGCGGTACGAATTACAAGGGTACAAGTAACTATTTGAAGGAGGTATACGCCTTCCTTAATGAGAGCCAGGTTGATATTGGTAATAGTTTGGCCCGCCGAGGGGTCACTTGGTTGTTTGACCCGCCAGCCTGCCCCCCATTGGGGGGGTATTTTTGGGGCCGCGGTGAAAGCGGCAAAGGGACGCTGGCGGAGATTGTTGGGAGACACCGTTCTCACCTTTAATGAACTAGCTACGGTATTTGGCCGCATTGAAGCTGTGTTGAATTTGCAACCTTGTCAAGACTTCCAATTGATTAGCGGACGGGTAGGCCCGTCCGGGGGGGGGTAGATGTTCGGTCCGACGTGAAACAGAACGCACCCTTTTGACATAAAGAATTTGATTTTGACATTACTTGACTTTGACAGATAGACTTTGCTTGGTTGGAAAAAAATGCCGGTCGTCGGGACCCTGTTGAGTTAATTATAATTGGTAAAATATCGTTGGATTCGCCTGTTGAGACCGATAATTGGGGCGCGAATTATTTGTTGTTTGAAGTTGAAATCCCCATTTGTCGAAAACCCCGGGATATTGTTGGATTGTACGCCGTATTGTTGTCGATCGGCTGACACGCGGAATTTGTTGGAATTCGAATTGGATCTCACGAGATATGAGCGGATTGATTGTGAACAGTGTTTGATTGAACTTTGTACTCCCGGATTGACGAGAATCCAGGGATATTTCTCGGAACACATCGCCTTGTTGCCTACCACGCGTAGCGCGCGCTTGCTGGAAACGAGTTAGGCTGTGATGCTGTGGGACCCGCGCCATCTGGAGATTGACGCCTTGGGAACGTCCTAGAACACACTTGACTTACATCACACGTTTCAATTACTCATCTCATATTACATACAAACACTTTGGACGTGATCAAACAGATCCTAGGTTGCCGTCTACAGCTCAGGTGAGTGTTATTTGTAACTATTTGTAAGGCCTCGGAGGCTATAGATTGTTGTCGGCCGGAGAGCCTGTAGATTATTGTGTAACCTTGTTTATTGTAAGCAACGTTTATAGCTCCGCGTATCGTGGACAAGTTCAGACCGTCCAGTTACCGTTGCACTGGGCCTATTGTAGTCCTGAACAGGAACTATTTCCTTTCTAACCTCTTTTATCTGTTCTGTGGTGCCAACTGAAAACCAGCGCTGGGTGTCTTCCGCCCAGCGAATGCTGAGTTGGTGTCCCTTTCGGTGTGGATGTGCACAACGACTATTTTTTTTTATCCTTTTTAGACTTCCGTAGTCAACAAGGAACCCTTATAGTTTCGCCATGTCCGTCCTGTCCGTCTGTACGCGGTTTAGCTCAAAAACTATTGGTACTAGAAATTTGTAATTTGGCATGAGTATACACGTTAATGACGCCAAAAAAGTGGTAAAATAAAATTTTGAAAAAAACAATTATTTAGGGTACCTCCCCTACATGTAAAGTGAGATGACAAATTTTTTTTTTCGTTTTTCCCATAGTATGGGATATCGTTGGATAGGTATTTCAAAAATATTAGAGGTTTAGCAAGACTGTTTTCTGATTAAGTAAATCGCTCGTGACTTATCAAGCTTTAAAGGTGAACGCAGACCTAGCCGCACCGCAGTCTCTACAGTCCCCGCAGTCATCGCTTTTTGTTAATGGCCTCGCACATCTATCCGCGCCGCAGTCGCTGCAGTCGTTCCCGTCAGTGTTGCCAGATTTTTGAAAGCATTATCTGTACCGAAGATTTAGAAAATCTGTATAAAATCTGTATTTGGTATTGGTATTTTGCTCTTTTGTGTAATTTTATCTGTAGGTGCTATAATAGGGAATAAGCAACTAATTATTTATACGAGAATAAGTAATTTTATTATAAACAGTTGACAGAGATTCTCTGTCTACTTTATAACTCTGGCAACACTGCGCGCCGTGGATGCGAATGACGTCATCCGCGCTGCGTGCGGGTGACGTCATCAGCTGCGGCTAGGGGAGTTCAGTCGTTTCAGGGACTCCGGCGACTGCGGCGCGGGTAGGTGTGCGAGGGTGCATAGAACTTCATATAAAGAATTCGAATGCAAAGACTGCGGCGAGTGCGGTGCGGCTAGGTCTGCGTTCACCATAAAGTACCAATTTTCGTTAGAGTCAAGTGTGTCCCCCCTCTATCAACTTAACGGTTGTAGTTAGAAATTAAAATGTCATGGCAGTAGTACCTATATATAACGAAGTTTAAAGGAAAACTATCACACATGAGTGGGCTTTACAAGTTTACGAGTAATAGTCGACCAAGGATCTTCTACCTAGGTACAAGTTCCTTGTAGTCGACCAATTGTATTTGACTCGAAAATTTCGAACAACTCCATATAAATGTCGATAGATGGCGCTAAGCGTCCGTTGTATCTAGGGTTGCCACCCGTACTTTATAATAAAGTATTGTACGTTATTTCAGGTACTTGTACTCTATACTTTATGAAAACAATAAAGTACACGAAAATACTTTATTTCGCATGATTCTTTGGGATTTTGAAAACTTTAGTCGTAAAGTCGTAATAAACAAAGCGTCTCTGAATTTGATAAAAAAATGAAGTACTTATTTACTTTAATTTAAATATAGACTGTAAAGATGCTGTGCAATTGTTTAGTAGAGATACTAATTTGATACAAACTGCAAAAAGTAATAAGAAATATGTTTTTAAACATAACTAGGTGCCCACCCCGGCTTCGTTCGGGTGCAATTTTTCTTCCGGTATCATACAGTTTTCTCTCCAAACCCTATCCAGACAATTATTATGAAAACAACAAAAAATAATTAGTTAAATAAATGCAGCTGTTCTGAACTAATGCGCTTACGTACATATACATTGTTCCTTCAACTAGGCTCAAGAAAATTGGGGGCTCATTTAGATGTCAGTGTATACGCTTTTACAATAAACTTCCCAGTCATGTGCAAGAACTAAGCCTCAATAAATTTAAATCATTTGTGAAGCAGAAACTTTGCCAGAAAGCTTTTTATTTTGTTAAAGACTATCTTGCGGACAAACATGCTTGGGATTGAGCTGCTCCAATTACATCTGTTTTGTTTGATTTTTTACTCATTTCTTTTTTTTATAATGATTATTTCATATACATTTTGACATGACAATATTATTTCCTTTTTCAATTAATAGGATATACTTTTTTACTTTACCATTTTTAATTTTGTTTGAACAAGATGGCAATATCATTTTCTTTTCAAGTAATATATTTTATTTTTGTAAAAGCACGACAGTGAATGTGATAGCATTGTGGGATAACAACGAATATTATGAATAGATTACCGCACTCTTTGGCAGTTTGAGCGCTTTATACGGCCCACTCAAATGTCCTTACTTTGGTATTGTTCGTCAAATCGTTCGAGCTCCTTAAGATTCTTTTTTTATTATTATTACTGATGGGCCCACTCTTGACCTCAATCCCGCCTGATGGTAAGCGATAAATGAGGTCTAAGATGGGACGAGCGAGCCCAGAAGATGCCTATTTACTCGTGCTTTAAAGGCTGATAGGTCATAAGTGGCAGGGAACACAGAAGTCGGCAGAGAATTCCACAGCTTGGCTGTGCGCGCACAATAAATGTGGAGGAAAAGCGCTTGGTACGACAAGACGGTATATCAACCAAATGTGGGTGGTACCCAGCCATGCGTCTGGTAGACCGGTAGTGAAAGGGAGATGGAGGAATCAGGTCATGGAGCTCCTGCGCACACTCCCCGAAGTACAAGCTGTAGAAAACCGACAGGAAAGCAAAGGTTCGCCGATGAGCCAGGCTATTAGTTTGTCCACCAGCACCTCGTCACTTTTAGCTCTGCGCTCGATCGAGTCCAATGCAGCAAGTTGGTACTTTGCAGAGCCATTGAGCTACGCGATATTTGACAAATGCTTGCACTGTTTGGATGGGCCTGCTAAAATCTGTGTGATTCTGTTCTCTAAAGGGCGCCACAGACATAAACCTATATGGCTCTCATATGATTTCATCACAACAGATTGTATGGACCTTAAAAGAGACGTTGACCTCTGAGTTTGTTTCAATGTTTCTTCTCAGAGTAGTCAGTTAGGAAACACTGGCCTCATCTAGTTTACATTTACGGAAAAAAAAATGACGTGTAAAAGTGTTATTTATAAACCATTTGCAAAATAAACATCAATTAATTTTTAGACATTCGGCAATTAATTTTTAGTAAGCAACCCGCCCTGGCTTTGCACAGGTTCTTTACAGAAAATATAAAATAGCCTATGTTACTTCGAGGAGATGTAGCTTTCGGTAAAATTGGTTGAGTAGTTTTTGAGTTAAATCATAACAAACAAAAAATCAATCATCTTTCCTTGTTATAGGTACATAATATTAATGTAGATGATAAGGATTAATACCGTATTTGTGTAAATACCTTTTACATTACCGCTTTATAATTGCCAATTTTTTAAAGTATTAAAATGGACATAGGTAGGATGTTATCTTTAATATATAGACATAAGCCATCGCGGACTTTTCTGTAGGCATATGCCTACAGAAAAGTCCGCGATGGTGTATCTTATATATATAAGATACACAATTCCACCATACATTAATATACTACATGTTTATGTAGTATATCAATGTATGGTAAAGTTTTTTCGGACTCCTCCGGCTGGGAAGCGAGGTTCCCGGTTAAATCACGGTGACACTAAATTAATTTCTTTGCGCCTTATTTTGATTTTGCTATATCTCCTAAGGTATTCATTTAATTTGGATAGAGTAATAAAAAAAAAATTTCATGAAATGTTCAAGCCAACTAACGTACTTAAAATGATAAGGATTAATACAGTATTTGTGTAAATAGCTTTTGAATTAGCGCTTTATAATTGCCCATTTTTTAAAGTATTAAAATGAATGTATAGTATGTTATCCGTAAGAGATAGGTATATGCCATTGCGGACTTTTTGTATAAATTTTTAAGGTGTACAGTACTGTAGTACATTATTTTGATCTATCTGGTACGGTTAAGCTGGCACTAGCAATGTAAGCGCAAAAAAAAGTTTATTAAGACATCACATTAGAAAATTATCATTGTTTCTATACTATATTATGCATGTATTATACATATAAACCATCATCTTGAATCATTCTATCTATTAAAAAAAAGCGCATCAAAATCCGTTGCGTAGTCTTAAAGATCTAAGCATACATAGGGACAGACAGCGAAAAGCGACTTTGAAAATAAATTGTACTTTATTTTGATGCTATGTACTTTTTTTTTCTTACCTATTTTAACCAATGTACTTTAACTGCACAAAAAAAAGGTGGCAACCCTAGTTGTATCGCGCTAGTTTCATATTTATATACCTAAGTTTTATAAAAAAAACTTTTTAACAAAAAAATACCGTCTTCCAAAAAACCACTAGGTGCAATGTGAAAATAACTTTAATTTCAGAAGATGGTGTCTTTGGATCTGTTTATAATTTATCTAAGTTACAATAGCCTAATGTCAACTTGCTCATCACCTTTTACAAAATATTGCTTTTTCCGATGCAGGGGCGTTAATTGTTGAGGAGTTCTCCTGGTATTTCACCATCAGCTCCATTTCACCATTCACATTGTGACGACCATAAATTGCTTAGCAACCATTTTAAAGTAATCGAACCGCAACTCGTGAAATACTTATTATTGTGTAGTTCCGGTGGCCATCTGTGATCTTCTTCATCAGTTCCGCTTCAACAAATGGTGCTTTCTGAGAGCAAATGCACAAGTTACTATAAAAAATACCAAAATCGCTATACGATTGCCTTTAAAATTTGAGGATTTCCTTCGATTTCCATGAGATCCCTTCATCAAATTCTAATTTGGTGACAATGGTACTACCTCGAGAGCATACCATTTCAAACGAAAAAATAATTTTCTAAATCGATCCACAATTGACGGAGTAATCTGCACATACATAAAAAATATATATATTATATATACGTGACGAATTGATAACCTACTCCTTCTTTAGAAGTCGGTTAAAAAACAGTTTCTGTCCAGTAAAATTATAGTTAGTTGTGTTTAAGTAATTAAATTAGTTGAGGATTGTGTCAAACCAGTCTCATTTTTCAGTTTTGTGTAACAATTAGTACTTCTTTTCTAACTAGTAATAATAATCTCACAATAGTTTCGTTACCGCCAAAACTATAAGTAGGTAGTTATGAAAATTATTAAGTTTTTGCCCCGACCATAAAGCCAGTGCTGAAACGCCATTCAGTGCGTTACTTCACCTCTGCTGAAAACCACACAAACCCCCTGATCGTATCGGCCGCCCGATACAGACCCTCCAATATTTCTCGGGTTCGTCGCCCGCGTAACGTCCTAGACGAGCCCGACGACCCCACCACCATCCGACAAGAGAGCAGTAGGGAAACTAGCACTCTTAGAAAATACAGAATTAAAACGCGTTCCGTATTCCGGCCTCGCCGACGAGGCCCATCGCGACGTCCGCGTACTTGTAACGGAAACTCTCCCCGACCTTTTCCAAACGAGCCAGCCCGCGATGCTGAGCCAGTAGCGATAAATAACCCCTTAAATAATATGGACCCAGCCTGTCCCTTTACTGCCCTCGACCAACGACCACGCTATGCCGAGGCCCATACTCCACAGGGAGTGCCCTTAGCGTACGGTTGTTTAAAATGTAATTCTAGTTTGTAAGCCCTGGCTGAGGGCCTTTAATTTTAGAGGTCACCACAGGATCGCCCGGTTGAGTAGTGACCAGCCTTAGTGTGCATAAATACGAGAGGCCCTATCAAAAAGAAATTGAGTTTTTGTTGATCGCCCGGTTAAGTAGTGACCAGCCTTAGTGTTTTGAACTACGAGTGGCCCTACCTAAAAAAAATTAAGTTTTTGAGATTGTGTGTAGAAAAAAAAATAAGTTCTTGAGATTGTGTGTAGAGGCTAGAGATAAAATTGAAATGGTTGAATTGTGAAATTCATAATCAAGTCTCGTTGAGTGTAGGAATTTGGAGATTGAAATAGTAATAATAGAATATATTTAAATTCAAAACACCGGCTATGACAAGTTTTATTTATACAAATCTCTAAAAAAATTAAAACTTTCCGTGCAAAATTGTCGGATCAGGTGAGGATTTATATAGGAAATCAAATTAGTTAGGTAGTCATGTTTGGCTTTTAGTTAGAGCATGGTACGAAACGATCAGTCAGCGAATACGACACGCACTTGGCTGTTATAAAAACTACGGAACCCTTCACTGCGCGTGGCCCGACACGCACTTGATCAGTTTTTTTTTTTTATAATGTAATTGTAATTTTGTATTGTATGTTGTTGTGTGTGTCTTTGTCCGAATAAATGTTTTTCAATTTCTATTTCATTCCCTATATCTTTCGACTTTGAACTTTTCTAATTCGTTAAGCAGTTATCCCATAGACTGCTATACTATATGAGTTATCCGACCGCCAGCAAGGAAACGACTAACTGCTGCTATTTTTTCGCTCAAGAAACGTAAAAACGTTCAACAGATATAAACTCCATGTAAACAAAAGAGATGCATATATTAATAGTCGATCGCTGACAACTGCCTTAAGAAGAAAAAACAATAATTAATTTATTAAAATTGGTTCGAAATCGAAACTGTTTAACTATTTACTTGGACGAAATCGAGTCCTCCGACGATTATTTACATTCCTGAGACCAAAATCCTGATGCGCGTATAAAAGGAAAGAAACAAATTCAAAAGTCGAGTCAAGTGAGTTTGTACTCCGACTTTCGCAAATTTTCGGGTGGTTGTGTCCACAACCTTTTTTGAGGGCTGAATCCGCCCCTGGAATCCAGCGTCAGACCTGAACGAAGAAACATTAAGTGTTAAAACTTCCAAATAACACCGCCCCCGCGTCCTATTTTAGTAAGAGAAGTATGGCGAGTTATTATGAAGGTACAGGACAAAAAAGCTCCCGGATATTATTTATTTATAACAAAATTCACAGCTCTTAAAACAATGTTTTATAGTATCTTATATCTAATCTTATAGCCAATTACGGATTTAAACTTTATTCACTATAAGTAACAAACGTGTAGGCAAGGCGGATCTAGGGGGGGTCATGGGGTCAAGGGCGGATCCAGCTGTGGTGCCAGGGGGGGTCACATAAGGTCACATTTCGTGGTCAAGTCACAAGAAGTTATAATTTGTATTTCCTAACTTCGCTGCCACTTGGCTATCCACTGCCGATATTCGTTTACAACGACAGAAAATGGAGTATTATCTAGTAACAATGTTTAAAAATTTTAATTAGTTAGCAGTTCGAAGCTTTCTGATTATAATATTTGTCTATTCTTACGTTTATAACACTCTCAGTCACCCCTAATTGAAAAAGTTAACATTATTAACTATTCCATAAAAAATAATCATATAAATCGGTATAGAAACACCAAAGTTATACATGAAATACGCTAATAATAAGCCATCGCGCGTGAATACTGAATCATGCTATAAGGATTATTTTTGAGAATCGGTCACCATGCTCGACGCGTCTCGCGGCCTGATGGTGTAAAAATTGGTCAAGTGCGAGTCAGACACGCCCATGAAGGGTTCCGTAGTAACTATAATAATATAATATAATATGTATATTTATTTGACGAAAAAAAACCTTACAAATTTCTTAAAACTAGCTTATTTACATTTTTTATAACTACGCCAAATAACTTTGTTTTTCATAGTTTGTATGTATGAATTACAAAGTTATATTTGCTGTTTTAGAAAATATGCTGCATCTCAAAAACTGCTGAACTGATTTTGTTCAAACTAATTTTGATTGAAAGTTTACATTAAGATCTACAGACATATATTTTTTTAGATTTTTCACTCCATTATTATAGAAGTTAGAGGGGGGGGTTAAACGATTAACCTTATGTAAAAGTGGCTTTAGAAACCTCAATGTCATTTTTAAAGACCTGTCTATAGATATCACACACGCATAGGTTTCATGAAAAAAAATATTTTCAGTTTCAGTTCCATGTATGGGGAGCCCCCTTTATTTTAAATATTTTTTTAAATTTTTTCTTAAAATCGGTAAGCGGTTTTCAGAATACATCTATCTACCAAGTTTTACATGTTTAGTCTTAATAGTTTCGGAATAAAAGAATAAAATGGCTGTGACATACGGACGGACGGACAGACAGACAGACAGACAGACAGACGGACAGACATGTCGACACTATAAGGGTTCCGTTTTTGCCATTCGGCTACGGAACCCTAAAAAGGCGGGGCGTCATTGACATATTATATTTCCCTACTAAATTACGAAAGTTAATCTGTCTGTTACATCAAAATCACTGAACCGTGAGGATGGACATAGGCTACATTTTTTTTACGAAAAACGACGGAAAATCGGACGACGTCGCGGGCAACAGCTATCTATACTAATAAAATAAGGCTGAAGAGTTTGTTTGTTTGTTTGAACGCGATAATCTCAGGAACTACTGGTTCGAAATGAAAAATTATTTTTTAATTAAATAGTCAATTTATAGAGAAAGGCTATAGGCTATATAGCCTATATATATCATTACGCTAAGGCCAATAGGAGCGGAGCGCCAATGAAGAATGCTTCAAAATCGGGGTTAAATTTAACGTTAGCCCAAAGTAACTATTCCACGCGGACGAAGTTGCGAGCAAAAGCTAGTATACAATAAGATAAAAATTAACCTACCCTAACAGTATTACTCATTAATAAATTATTGCCAGACAGGGAGACTCTTTCAAGTAAAAGACATGGATGTGACATCAAGGTTCTACGAAGCGTTAGCTGGAGTTCCGCAAGGATCAATCACGGGGCCTATCCTGTACACAATATTCACTGGTGACTTGTCTCAGGACGATATCTCTACAGCAACATTTGCTGATGATACTAGCAAGCTAGGCTGACCCTACCATGTCATCCCATCAGCTCCAAACAGGCCTCGATAAAATTACCACATGGCTGAAGTGGCGCATAAAAGCGAGTGCAAGCAAATCGGTCCATGTCATATTTGCGCAACGAAAAAGTGACTGCCCACCCATTCGCCTCGAGAATACCACATCACCTCACCAAGACGGTGTAAGATACCTCGGTCTATATCTTGAACATCGTTTGACAAGAAAAAACACGTACAAACAAAAAGACAGGAAGTGAACATCCGATTAAAGAACCTGCACTGGAGCAGAACCGACTATACCCACCGAGAATTGAGTTCCCTGGTTTGTCAGAAACACTGAAATCCATAAGGAATTAAAAATGGTTACTGTCACGGAGGAAAACCAAAAGTTCAAATTTAAATGTCTTGAGATGTTGAGAAAACACTGATAATCTGGCCTCAGGTTTGACCATAATAATTTAACCAAATAGTCTGAATAGGAAAGACATCATATAAGCCCTGCGCAGTCCCGTAAAGCCTAAAGAGTAGGAGTTACGCTCGCCCTGACATTTTACCTCAAACTCATCCATATAAAAATGCTGATTGCAGATAAAACCAAAATAAATATAATATATAAAAATTGTAAGGCAGTTCGCAGAACACATCTACCTACCAAGGTTCATGCCAGTAGTCCTAATAGTTCTGAAACAAAGTGGCTGTAACATATGGATGGAGAAACGAATATATTATACAAGGGTCTGTTTTTGGCCATTGCAAAATAAATATAATTACCTACTATTAATTTAGTTGAATTTAGGGTGCAGTATTGAGAGACAGAATATAGCAACCAATATCGCCATCATAGGCTAGCTGAGCCTGCGAGTTCATTTACAACAGACAAACAATTGGACGTAGTTAAGCAGAAAGGACTCAATCCACACTTTGGCCTAAATTGAGTTAAGTATGCCATCGTACTCCTGAAAGTCGAATCTATCATGTAGTGAAAACCTTTTTTTTTTTAATGTACACGGAAACTAGTTTTTCTCACTACCCCGACTCAACCCACAGTATCAAGAGCATACAAAATGTATTTGCTGAAAGAACTCAGTCCGCTTGAATTGTTTCTGAGTAATGACATTCCTATGAGTATGTTCTTAAAGTCCATAAACCAGAATTGGATTCTGTCTGAGAATTAGTTTTGATTGGAAATATAATATTATCAAATAACTGAAACAACTCAAACAGTTTGGGTCGTTTCTGTGATATAGGTTTACTGACATATAAATATTTATTTTTGTTTATCAGAAACGACTCAAAACACGAAATATTTCAGAAAAACAGCTTTTGATGAACAGTAGGTACATTAGGATATAGCTGAGCAAAAATTACTCAATCTACAATAATTCACTTTTGACATAATTATGGGCTTTCCAAGTTTCTGCTGTAATTTCTAAAACAAAAAGTTTAATTTTTGCCCCTTATTATTAAGAAGATAGTTTGTATGTTATTATCTGTAAATAGTCATCTATATACACTCGAGAGCAATAGAATGGCACACCCCAGATATTTACAAAAAAGCAAACATTACATTTTACATTCTTAATAAAATTGTCAACTTAAAGGTTCATTAATTACCTTTTCAATGATACCAAGCATACCACCAAACAGTATGTAAAATGCTCAAAAGGATCTTTTAGGAGATGAAATGAAACTTACAAGTAAAATTGCAACTATTGCGTTTAGGGAACTAGACATTGAATGGAAATGAATCAGGAAAATACAATAATTATGTTTATTTTGCAAATACCTAAGTTATAAATAACACATTCACACATTGATATATTCAAAGGAGGAAGATACGGTACTAGACACAGCGTTCGGTCCTACTAAACTAAGTGATTGCCCGTAGTTGCCGGGCGCTCACTCTCAGTCGCGTACGGAACGTTGTTGATCACACAGCTCAAGAAATTCTCGTCTCTTCGTGTTGTTAAGGATTTTTTTGGAATAAATACGCATCAAAATGACTTCTTGTATAGCTAGACAGTGTTTTAATTACACCAGGAAGAAAAATAAGAGACATGGGTCATGAGATCACTTATTACGTACTTACCTAATACATGAAATCTTATTTCATTCATAAGCGCAAATATTCGGCAGCTGAGGCGATTTCGCTCGCACTACAGCGCCGTCTCCTATCTCTGTCCTTGTCTATCGGTAACTGTAGGTTTGAGACTGATGACGACACTGAACACAGATGTGTGAGTTACTGTGCATGTATTCGTGCGCCGAGCCCAAGTTTACTGATTGCGATGTTAGAGAGTAACATATCTTCCTCCTTTTAATACATCAATGCATTCACACGTCATTTTTTTGTAAATGTAAACTAGAAGAGGCCAATGTTTCCTAACTAAGAAACACTGAAACAAACTCAGCGGTTAACGTCTCTTTTAAAGTCCATACAATCTGTAGTGATTAAATCATATGAGAGCCATGTAGGTTTATGTCTGTTGAGCCCTTAAGAGGACAGAATCTCACAGATTTGAGCAGGCCCGTCTAAACAATGCAAGCATTTGTTAGTTGTTGCGTAGCTCAACTTAGAACCTTAAGGAGCTCGATCATTTTGACGAAAAATACCAAAGTAGGGACATTTGGGTAGGCCAGCGTTCCAATATCTTCGATGGCTGAATGCAGCCGTTGGAGTTGTGTAGGAGCTGGATTTCTTGCTCTTACCCGCCTTTATAGTTTCAATTTTATTTTATTTAATTTCACATGTGCAGTCAATCATGCTTCAGCTAATTTTCTGACTGTCCACCGACGTATGCTGACATTGCGTACTTCTCGAATCAGTTGTCCCAGCCCAACCGCGTTCAGCTGTCGATTTCATATAGGTCTCGCTCGCCACAAGAAAGCAGTCGTTGCGCTCTGACGTTGTATGTTCATTGTTGTATATTCATATATTCTTCTACGGCGTAAATTCACTCGTGAAATCAGTGTCGTTAGGCAAAAAGAATGAAAACAAAATGGATTTAATCCAATTTTCAGAAGATTTTGAAAATAGTTTTAATCCAATTTTCAGAAGAAGATTTTGAAGTCCTTTGGCCCCAGGGAAATATCATTCCTCAAGCAAAGATCGAAGATTTCAGATCTATATTTACTTTAATAGGTACCCAAAGACTGTCATACATTTCATAATAACTATAATGGAAACAGCTGTATTGACTAGGATTTTGATGGATACGGGCCAAATCTTGACTTTGACTGAGGATGAGGGAAATAGATATGAGTGCTCATTTTCGCGCTGTTTTTACAATATTTTTAATTTTAATGATGGGGTTTTTACGTGTTTTTGTTAACTTGATGATTAATGTTACAAAATTTATAACTTTTGTGTGATAATACTCGTTCAATTCTTTTAAATAACTTATTTTCTAGTCGATAGGTAGTTTTGAGTCGATTCTGAGAAAATAAAAAAATACCTGTCTTTACAAATTTAGGTTTAATTGTAAGGACTCAACCCACATTTCATCTAATATCTCGAAATCTATTGCAAAATATATCACTATTTTGATAGACAAATATAATATAAACTATCATCTTAATAATAAAGTGCAAAAAATTTAAAAAAAAACTTTTTGTTAGAGCAATTACAGCTGAAACTTCAAACGCCCGTATCTCGAAAGTGACTTTTTGTGGATTGAGTCCTTTCTGCTTAACTACGTCCAGTTTATCTTTTAGTTTATTTTCGAATTGTGTGAATTTGCATAAGCAGTTGAGCACTGCAAAGGTATGTAGTACTCTTTGGCTTCGCTTGAAAGATAGAAAGAGATTTAAAGCAGTACCTTCATTCTCTTGTAAAGTGAGTCAAAATCATGTAGGTGGTGTGTGGTGTTATTCAATAAAATTAAATATTGTTTAGTTCATAAGATTTTCATTCAAATAAGGCCAATGGATCCAAACAAACTTATTTTTTTTAATATATTTTATTGTGAAGGAAACATTTCCTAATTACTTAAAATTAAGTAATGACTATAAAATAAGTCTGTTACAACTCGGAAAAAATAGATAAATGCTGTTTTTAGTGTTTTATTTATTATAAGCAAATTATAATTTTTAACCCTATGATACCATCATCATAAATAAAGGTCGAGTAAAGGTCTCCATATTTATTACTGCAAACTCAGCATATCAATTACAATAACTTAAAAATAATGTCTTAGATATTAATAAGATTATTTTGGCTTACTACCAATTTTACTCAAATGTTACATTGTTTTTTTTTTATTAAATTCTATCTATGCCATACTTGTTTCTGGTGATTACTGATGTTTTGTGGTATTATTTTAACATAATGTTATTACTATTGTAGGATTTGATTAATTAGATGCCAAGGCCAAACACGGAGACAATGCAGTACATAGTTTTGTTCTCCCAGCGCACAGTGCATGAGCCATCAGTGTTATTGTCCCAAAAACAGGAAGATGCCGTGTGTAGACCTGCTCCATTCTTTTGCATAATTGTGCATGTCACTGAAAATTATTAAACATTTATTAAGTTAATATAATGGTAAACAGCGTAACTGAAAAAAACATTCAATTGTGATCAGACTCATTAAAAACGGAAAAAGAGAATTTATATTTCAAACTTCAGTGAGCATGTAGGTATGCACATACTTTCGACTTACCTATGTATTTGTAAGGTTTTTGTAGCTTAGTCAATTGGCCCAAGCAAGACTCCACTACAGCAGAAGTCCATTGATTTACTTTGTTGTGCTGATAGGCGGTACCCCCGATTGAATTCTCAATAGCTTCTTTGATAATTTTACTCACATCGTCCACAATGAATTGATTCTGAAACACGTCATGTCGGTAAAAATTGTGAATCAATATTTACTATCCAAACTTTATGAACAGTGCATCTGCTTACTTCTTCAGCTAAATCGCTGCACTCTTTGACCTCCATGATTTAAAACGAAACGCAAATATGAGTTTGGAGAGTTTTCTGAAATTCGTTTTATACAAAAACAACAAAATTTTTGACGCTACAGTAAGAAATCCACTCCCAAATTGACATTAATTGTGTAAATGTTGGTATATGTGAACGCGTCTTTGTCTATGATGAATTGATGATAGAGTAAAATAACCGGGTTTAAGCGACAACAAGCTAGTCGGTGGCTGATGGCTGCTTATGAATATCGATCGCAGAATCGACTATAATTTGTGAAAGCCGAGTCAGTAAAGCAGACTTGTCAAATTATTATTTATTGCAAGTGGCAACCGTTGTTCCACTATTGTCACTTTTTATTATCCTTTTTGTGAGGAGAACATGAATATTTTTAGTTTCACAATTTACTAATAATAATGGCTTCATCCGTACAAAACAACCGAGTATCGACGCCAGGAAATTGTGTGTGTTGTAGAACGTGCAGGATGTGGTGTTGGAAAGCTTTCAAATGGCTCCCTGTAATGTTAATATTGGCCATTATAATTTGGTCATATTATGCCTACGTTATCCAATTGTGCATTTGTTAGTATTTGAATTAAATATAGATGAGTAACAGATTGATAATGCATGCATTTTACAGTTATTTTCATATTTATTTTCTTTTTAGTTACCATTGAGAGTACTGTTCAACAATGTATCTATCTGGTGATACATCATATTCTTCTGATAATGTTCTGCTGGTCGTACGCCCAAACTGTTTTTGCAGAAATCAAACCAGTTCCAGAAAAGGTAAGCTTAGCTTTCTATTAATTCTAAGTTCCGTCCTTAAATGGTGTTGCTTGTACCTATTGTTTATTCTAAAGTACACTAGATAAACCTACTTCTTCATTGTTTTGTTTTAGTATTCTGAAAGTGAGATAGTAGGGCGCTAGGGGCTGTAAACAACAGCTATATTTACAAAGAAATCATGCATAATAAATCATTGTAGGTTATTTGAACAAGTTAATGTAATTTATAAACAGAATATTAAAAATATGAATCATTATATTCACAGACTTTTTATATCGAGACAAACAATTTTTTTTCTTCACTTAATTCACTTAGTGTAGCATTGTTATCAGTGTAGTATCTTTGACCTACTTTCGATTTGTACTCAACTGTTAACTTAATACAATGTTATATCTTCAATATCACCATTGTCTTTTTGGGTATAGTATTTTATCTTGTAATGGCATAATTTGGTTATACTAATGTTATAAATGCAAAAGTCTGTGTCTCTCTGTCTGTCTATCTGTTAGGCTTTGGATGTAATTTAGAATGAGAATAGTTGAAGACCCAGGGTTAAAAATAGACTACTTTTTTTTTCAATGTCAACCCTTAAGATGTTGAAATAGAGGATGAAATTTTTTATTGTTGACATTTGATTAACGCAGGTGAAACAGTAAAGCACAACTAGTACCAAATAATATCAAATTTTCAAATGGACCATGTTTTTTTACCATGTACGCAAGAGTACAAAAGCTGAAACAGTACAAAAAATTATGTTGTACTGTATTATTATTATTTACTACAGTTTTAACATTATGCACTTTTATTGAAGACTAAATAACTCAAGATCAGGAATATAATATGGAGTTAAAAAAAAATTAAATCTTTAATAGCTGATGAATTCATTGGACATTTAATAAAATTGGACTAATAGAATGGGACATTTAATAAAATTGTGAGGTTGGTGTATAATCTACTATCTTTGGGGTTGCAGGAATGTTCTTATGATATACTGCAGGCCCTGAACTTGAAACTTGTACCTGAGACAACTGAAGGGACTGAGAGGGATTTTAGTCAGTAGAATGCCCACAGTCCCTTCCACTGTACCCAGAGCAGGAGGATTGATTTGATGATTTTCCCTTCAAATAAAGAGAAAATCATTCAATATAGGTATTAGTTTTTATTATGTCCTGTATTCATTGGAATTTACATACTAAAAACACTGATTTTTCTATTACACTATTTTCCTTATTATTTTTTTATGGAAAATATATCTAGTATCCTGAAATTATACTATATAAAGCTAAATTACCACTGACTGACTGACTGACTGACTCATTGACATAATTGTTCTCCCAGATGGTGGATGGGGAGGTGGGTATATTTTGACAGATTCGTAAACAAGTAACTCTCAAACCTACGGGAAAAGTGCCAAACCTCCCCTTTTCCCCCCCCCCCCCTTCTCCCCCCCCCCCCTATCGTATCTCGGAAACTACGAGACCCGTATTTTTTTCTTTTTACGGATTCGTATAGAGGAGGCTCGGTAAAGTAAAAACCATTTTTCAAAGTCCCCCCCCCCGCCTCCCTTCTCCCCCCCTTTAGGCGGATCTCGGAATCTAAGAGACTTGGAACATTTTTTTTTTTCAGATTCATTTAGAGGGGCAATGCTTTAGTCAAAATACTTCTGCAACAATCCCCCCCCATTTTTTTTTTTTTCATAAGCACGCGAGGTGCTTGCACCTCGCGCAACACGCAAAAACTAAACACCCCCAACTCCCCCCATCACCCCCTCCCCCTTCTCTTTTTTTTTTTTTTTTCACAAGCACGCGGGGTGCTTGCACCTCGCGCAACACGCAAATACTAACCCCCCCCCCCCATCTCCCCCATCACCCCCCCCCCAACTTTTTTTTTTCACAAGCACGCGAGGTGCTTGCACCTCGCGCAACACGCAAATACTAAACCCCGCATCTCCCCCCATCACCCCCCCTTTTTTTTTGTTTTTTTCACAAGCACGCGAGGTGCTTGCACCTCGCGCAACACGCAAATACTAGTATATTATATAAAAGTAAACTTTATCAATCAGGGTCATTTATATATGTCATACTGAATATTACTCTGAATATGGATTGGGGTCTCCCTTGTTTGACTGAAAGGAATTTGACAAATTTTCACTTCCCAAAATTTTTTTCACATAATTTCATTTGCCAAATTATTACTTAGCAAAAAATCTATTCTCAAAAAATTGTAACGCAAACCTAATGTTTGGGAAATGAACGTTTAAACTATAACTTGTTTACCAACTAGTACTTTTAACATTTTTTATTTAGGTAGTCAAATATTTCAGTTGGAATAACAGTTTTTACGCAAAATCTTGTAAGTTCTATCGTAGTTATAGGTAATAGTAACCTAAGTAGATATTAAACATAACTAGTAACTGATTACTACCTGTGCTAAGATAGGTGGACGGAACCCCGCTAAGCGGGGCTCCTATTTCTGGGTGGTTTAAAAAAAAAAATAACCACGAAGGCTAAGGCGGGAGCTCCGCTCCTATCCGAGTCGGGGTACTCTGAGTCGATTTCACCAAACGTTTATTGTCTGAAGATTGTTTGCTGTAATAAATCATTTGATTAAAGAACAAATGCCATAATGACATTATACATCATCATTCACAACGGCGCCTCGGTCGTGTGTACAGCACTAATTACATACTCCGTATTTAATATTTTCGTTAACTAGTATAAAGTGTAAATCTTAACTCAAAAGTTATATCAGTGTCAAGCACAAGGAAAGTTCTTTGTTTGGTGATACTGCTCATTTAAATCAGACACGGATTACTTATGTTATTACAGTGTTAAGTGGATCAGTAAACACTAATCAGCTACTTGACAGTTGTGGCCTGGGTGATCGCAAGCGTCGACCGGTCTACCCCCGTGTACTTTTATATCAGCCGTTTGCAGTGTTAGTCAAACTTTCCACTAAAGTCAGCCAGTAGAAAACATGTTTACCTGTAGACGCTGTGATGCCGAATCCAGAGATGGTGCCACGTGTGTGGCTTGTAAGGCGAAATTTGACTTTCCCTGTGCTGGGATCACAGAGGCTGGATGGAGAAAATTGGGTGAGCGCAAGTCGACCTGGAGATGTCAAAACTGCAAAGCGACGCCCGTTGCCAGTCCTCAAACAGGTAGTTTGAAGATATCACAAGTCAACTCAGAGACCATCATGCTTGAGCTTCAAGGTCTATCAAGCAAATTAGAAGCATTGCCTGCGCTAATGGAGAGTGTGAAGGTAATCAAGAATGAGCTTGCAGAATTGAAAACCATACGGCAAGAAATGTCTGAAATGAAATCGTCCTTTGAGTTCTACAGTCAGGAAATAAAAGCATTGACAAGCAAAGTGTCCGTTCTGGAAGATGATGTTGAGGCAATGAAGAATACCAAGGAAGTGGTGGTCAAATTACAGGACAGAATTACTCAACTTGAGAATCAGCAGTTAGAGAACGAACAAAGGTCTCGCATGAACAATATTGAGATAAAAGGAGTACCTATATCGAAGGATGAAGACTTGTTCAAAGTAATGGCCAAGATCGGCGAAACAATAGATTTTCATATACAAAAGGAACAAATAAACTACATTGCAAGGGTGCCAACACGTAATGACAAAGTAAATAAGAATATTATTTGCTCTGTGCATAACAGCTACCTTAAAAATGATTTTATAGCTGCTGCAAGGAAATATAAAAAACTAAATTCTGGAGATCTGGGCTTTCAGGGTAATAACAGGGTTTACATTAACGACCACCTTATACTGGAAAATAAACTCTTGCTCAATAAAACCAAAGCTCTAGCCAATGAGCGTGGCTTCGAACATGTGTGGGTTAGAGGTTGTAAAATACTTGTGCGAAAAAACTCCACGTCACCAAAACACTGCATCAAAACGGAACTAGATTTAAAAAAGTTTATTTGCTAATAAAAACGTCTCAAGTGTTCTGCAAGTTAGTTGCTCGTTTCGAAAAAGTTTTACTTAATAATATGGTCACTAAATTGTTATATGTTAACTCATTAGATGGAAGTTTGAGAAACACAGGTACGTATTTTTTGCACGCATTCCATTCTCGCCTGCCTTTTGTTCCCTTATCGCTTGTTGTCGCTTATTCATTCAACTCATTAGGCCTTGTTTATTGCCATTATATACTGTACGCTCGTGTAGTTAGAGATGAGATTTACTTACACTGGAAACTTCTTACATATATTTTAAATAATTTTAAAACAAACGCTTTTTACACATTGAATACAAACCGGAATCGTTTGTATTTCACTGTGGAAGATCTATTTGACACAGTTTTTGTTTTATTATGCTACAAGTTGCTACTTAAGCCGTCACTTATTACTTATAATCTTTTCTTGGCAATAAGCCTGAGTGTACCTTATATCCTTTCAATCATTTTTCTGGTGTTAAAATTGAATTATAATGGCGCCTATTAGTTTCTTCTATCAAAACGTTCGGGGGCTACGGACGAAAACATCTGTTTTCTTCAGAAATGTTCGTATGAATTTCTTTGATGTCATTTGTCTGACAGAAACGTGGCTTATTGATGGTATTTCAGATAGCGAATTGTTTGATGATCGTTATATGGTATGGAGACGTGACCGAAACTACTCGCAAACAAATCAAAGTATGGGTGGGGGTGTTCTAATAGCCATAAATCGAGAACTTGTTGCCGATGTTCGCAATGAATGGTGCTCGTCAGCTGAGGATCTGTGGGTTACTATTACTTTACACCAAAAGAAACCTAAAGTAACCTATAAAATACATTTATGTGTTGTGTACATATGTTGTCAACAGTCTGGCAACTCTTTAATGATACAGCTTAATAATTTTTCCAATAGCTTAGCCGATATTATTCTCAGACATCCCACGGATAAGTTTTTAGTGCTTGGTGACTTTAATCAGCCGAATATAGATTGGCTTTCTGCTGTGGACGGTGATTACTTATATCCTGGGAACTTTCATGGTCCCATCCAAACCAGTTTTTGTGATACTCTCACCGCTTGCAATCTATTACAGTACAACTCGCATCGTAACGCGAATGATAGGATTCTGGACCTCGTCTTGTCTAATAGTGAAGTTGTTGTCACTTGCAGTCAAGATCCCCTAGTGCAAGAGGACTCACACCATAAGGCACTCTGTATCTCTGCTGACTTCGTTCAACTTCATCGACTTCATTCTCGGCCTCGAGTCAAGCTCTTGTATGCTCAAGGGGATTATGCTGCTATAAATCAAGACATTATGGCAATTGATTGGCCATTAGAACTAAATTGTAGACCTCTCGAAGAAGCTGTTAAATTCTTTTATGACACCATCAATTTGCTTCATAATACATATATTCCATCTAAAATTATTGTTCCGAGTGGTAAGTATCCACCTTGGTACAAAAGCCCTCTTATTAAAGTTCTTAAAGAAAAGGCTAAATATCATTCAAAATTTAAAAAATATGGAAATCTTTCGGACTTTCAGTCTTTTACTACCTTGCGTCAACGGGCCAAAGATATGGAGAAAGAAATGTTTGATAACCACTTAGCAAACATTGAGTTTGCCATTACTAAAAATCCTAGGGCTTTTTGGCAATACGTTAAATCCAAACAGCAAACCAACTGTTACCCATCAGTGCTTAAATTTGGTGACATCTCGTCTAGTAATGGCGAGGAAATCTGCAATATGTTTGGGGACTATTTCTTTTCTAACTTCCAGGAGCGATCTGACTCATTTGGGTTGCCCACTTTGGAAAGAGACCAACTTGATGATCAGTCCACACCCATTATGTCAGATATCTGCTCCATTGATGTGCGGGAGGAGGAAGTATTTCGGTTGTTAAAGCAAGTTAACATTAACAAATCTGCGGGCCCGGACAATATCTCACCAATTTTCATAACAAAGTGTGCCAGGTGTCTGTCAGTTCCATTAACAATATTATTTAAACGGTCATTTGACTTGGGAGTTGTGCCTACTATCTGGAAGTCGGCGTATATAACACCAATTCATAAAAAGGGACCTAAGGACAGCGTTGATAATTACAGACCGATCTCCAAACTCTGCATATTTGCCAAAATCATGGAGAAAATAGTATATGTACAATTGTCTTCGTCGCTTAAACTTAGTTTCTCAGAACATCAACATGGGTTCTTAAAAGGTCGCTCCACAACATCCAATCTCGTTGTGTGTAGTGATTATCTGTCAGAGCATATGTCCAGGAGGTCTCAGGTTGACGTTATATACACCGATTACAGTAAGTGTTTCGATCGAATTGATCATGCGCATCTAATGCGCAAACTACTATTAGTCGGTGTGAGAGGTAATTTGTACAGATGGTTCAAATCTTACGTAGAAAATAGATGCCAGACTGTAGTTCTGAATGGGTATACCTCGAGAGAGATGTACGTCCCATCGGGGGTTCCACAAGGATCCCTATTGGGACCTCTGCTATTCAATATTTTTGTTAATGATATAGCCTCTTGTTTCCTAAACTCTAAAATCTTACTGTATGCCGATGACATGAAAATTCTTAGCCAAGTGTCAACCACTGAGGATGCACACCTATTACAAGAGGATCTGGATAGGTTCCATAACTACTGCGTCAGAAATAGGCTGGATCTAAATATATCCAAATGTTATGTATGCACCTTTACTCGTAAGCAAAATCCAATTATTTATGACTACAAGTTGTCGAATACCTCAATTGCCAGAGTGAACGTCATAAAGGATCTCGGAGTAACATTTGACTCAAAGCTGTTATTTGATGCTCATATTAATAATGTTGTTAATAAGGCCTCCAAGGCTTTAGGGTTTATTTTGAGGGTATCCTCGGAGTTTAAGAATGTGAAAACAATTAAAATCCTTTACTGTGCTTTTGTCCGTAGCCATCTGGAATATGCTTGTCAAATTTGGAATCCGAAGTATAATATCTACATTAATCGCCTTGAAAGCATTCAAAGGCGATTTTTAAGGTACACTCAATATCGTTCCAATTGTTATCTTCCTAACTATATAAGTAGGTGTAAGAAATTTCATATTCTGCCTTTGCACGAGCGCAGACGTATCGCAGATCTCACTTTCCTATTTAGTTTATTGAACGGGTCCACTGACGTCCCCGAGCTGGTGGCCAAGATTGGACTTCGCGTGCCATCTGTGTTTCTTAGACGACCACATATTCTTCATGTACCACGTGTAAAAACTGCCTATAGACAAAATTCGTTTATGTTACGAGCTTGTCGAACTTTCAATATGGTGTGCCAGGACACGGAGTTGGATTTATTCAGAACCAGTGTTCAGCAATTAAAAAAACGCCTATGTAGCCTTTTCTTTGACAAATGATGACTTAACATTTTTTTTTTTTTCTTTCATTTCTATCAAATGATATATATACATTTTGTACTGATTTATGCATGTTTTACTTCATAATATGTATGTACTTGTCCATGACCGTGCGACATCCGCCGTCGTATCTATGTTACATATAACTGTTTATTAGCGGAAGCTTGTAATTGGCCTTTTTCTACATATTGTCCATGATCACTCAAATGTATTAGCTGTAAGTTTCCTTAAAATTTATAAAATAAAATAAAATAAATAAAATACTTGGTAATATTTTGCCAAGTAAAAATTTGACCAAATAAAAATATGCATACTAAAATCATTCGAAATATTGCAATAGTATAAAAAAAGGTTGCTAAAATTTGTTTGGGTAATGAAATTTTGTCAAAATCTTTTCGGCAAAACGGCAGGATCCCTATGGATTGATTCATCAACACTGTTGAATACGGACTTCTTATACATATATTTTATCAACAAAAAGCCCATGAATTCAGTGTTTATCTTTTTTAAGCAGTCAAGCAGTTTGAGTACTTGTGTGGCCTACCCAAATGTCCTTACTTTGGTATTGTTCGTCAAATTGTTGAGTTCCTTAAGTTCTAAGTTGAGCTACACGATAACTGACAAATGCTTGCACTGTCTGGACAGGTCCGCTCAAATTTGCGTGGTTACTTCATCAAAAGAATACCACAGACATGAACCTACATGCTTCTCATATACAAATACAAATTGTCTGAACTTTAAAAGAGACTTTGACCTCTGAGTTTGTTTCGGTGTTTCTTCTCAGAGTAGTCAGTTAGGAAATACCGGCTTCATCTAGCTAAACTAAACACGCAAAAAAACATGACGTGTAAAAGTGTTATTTATAACCAATTTACAAAATAAATATTTCATTTCATTTCATTTATGTTCATACTTTATTATAAATGCGGAATAACTGTCTGTTTGTATGTTTATCATCTCCTTCACATGTACGCTGAAGATGTTTGGATGGACACTGGTAGACAATGTCCTGGGAGTATGTACCCTATGATATTTGCAACAATGATGTGAATGATTCAGCTTGCAAAAATTAGCAAAAAAAATAGAGTAGTTAGTTTGACATCACTAAACTATTCATAAGTATAATTTATAAGAAGAGTACCAATAGACTTATGTGTAAAACAGGGGTGGGGTTAAACAACTCTGGGTTTGTTACATAGCAGGCTTTATCTATTTTAAACTTACCAAAAATTCATTAATGACTTAACTTAGTTTGGATATCTTGCCGTATTTAGCATAATTCTTAACTTTACTCTCAGTTTGCTTTGGTGTGTTTGTTCAAAAAAATGTTTTCTACTCTTTATTATGGACAATCTGCATAATTCAGGTATTCTATACAATATCTGGGCAAAGTATATGTAGTACTTTGAGTGTTCAGCCAATCAAGAAATATTACGAATATCTACTAGCTTCTGCTCGCGACTTCGTTCGCGTGGTAGGGTTTTCCCGCGTAAATCCCGATCTCGTAGGCGTTCCGGGATAAAAAGTAGCCTATGGGTTATTCCAGGATGTCAACTATCTAGTTACCAAATTTTATTCAGATCCGTTCTGTAGTTTTTGCGTGAAAGAGTAACAAACAAACGTCCATCCATCCTCACAAACTTTCATATCTATACTAATATTATAAAGCGGAAAAGTTTGTTTGTTTGCTTGAACGCGCTAATCTTCGAAAGTACTGGGTGGATTTGGATGCAATTTGGTATGGAAGTAGCTTGAAGCTTGAGGAAGGTTATAGGCTACTTTTTACGCCACTGCAAAAAAAGAGAGTTATGTTTTTACCGTGATAGAATCCACGGGAGCGAAGCCCCGCGTGAGTACTAGTTTATAATATTACTAGCTTTTGCCCACGGCTTCCCCCGTGTTAATTTACACTTTGTCAATAATTCATGTTGCCAATCTCTACTGGGTACGACGTCACTTGCTCAATATCCATGACATTGTCGACGGACAGATACATGACAACAACACCATCCACATGAGACATAATCTTTTCGTTGATCTGTCCTACAATTTCGTTAGTAAATGCCAAAATTGCTCTTTCACGCAGCCATTATCTATCCCTCATATTTGTTTTCAAATGTAAATAAACGTGGTTAATTAAATTATGTCTATCTTGGACTATGTTACAGAATTCAGAGCTCAAATAAATCATCCCGTTGATATCTGTTGCCACACGATCTCCTATTTTCAAAAGGGCAGCTGCATATTGCTCCGATGTTATATATGTACTTATATCACGATGCAGCTGTATTCGCATGTTTGTAGATAGTTTAAAAGAAAATTGTTTCGAGTGGTTCTTAAATATGCGATTTGAATGAATTGGGAGGGGGGAATACAAAGTTCCAACACCACTTTTACATTCTTAAGGGATGATTTGGGGGATGAAAATTATCGATGTCTTTTCCAGGGTCTTAAATCGGTTCAGCGGTCTAAGTGTATTATGTGTGTGGAGAGGGCGGGGACATTATTGATTTCCTATACGAAATTCTAACATCCTTTTTACATCCTTTAGGGATGATTTTTGGGATAAAAACTATCCCATGTCTTTCCCAGAGTCCTAAACTATTCCCATACCAAATTTAAAAATCAAATTAATTTAATTTAGCTTTTGCCAGCGGCTGCGTCTGCATGCAATTTGAAAACTATCCCACGAGAACCTTATATCGGGATAAAAACTATCTTATGTCCTTTCCAGGGTCCTAAACTATTCCCATGACAATTTCATATAAATCGGTTCAGCGGTTTAGGCGTGAAAAGGTAACAGACCGACAGACAGACTTACTTTTGCATTTATAATGTTAGTATGGATATGGAAGTAAGATTATGTATTTTACTTAAGTTATGTATACCATTCCCAGTGAATGTATAGAGTACCTTATGGTCCACTGGTAATGTGTAAAGTATGGGTTGATGATTTACTAAAGTAAATGTTTAAAAACATTGTCAGATTTTTCAGAGCTTGTAGATAGCCCGCTTCTAATTCTTTTTAAGCTGATTCGGCTACAATCCCAGGGTATTCATATTTAGAGGTGCCAGCAAAATTGTCCACTCGGGACCGTTGTCTGCCGGGGTTGCGGAATTGTTCAAAAGACTTACCACAGCCTCGAAACACGAAGGGCAAATAACACGGATGGGTTTTAGTGAGTAAAAGTCTGTCACACCCTCCCGCTTCGCCCAGATCGGAAGGCAGTCATTGGATGATTTTCCATCCTTAAAAAAAAAGGTTATTCGTATCGCCATTGCGTAGAATAATAAATGTTTTCTTTTTTTATTGATATAAAATGGTATTTACATTTCTAATTGTAACCCTGACTGCTGTGCTAGGTAGTACCTGTGTTACAGGAGTCAGTGTCTTCACCTGTTTGTGTTGCATTAACATTATTTATACGAATAAAACAGAAAAATAATAGAATTTATATAAAGACAAAAAGTAATGGCTGCATGCTCTTATATGGTGTGTGTATGTGTGTGTTTTTTGAGAGTTGTGTATGTGTATGTACGAGTAATTATTGTGCTTGGTGGTAGTCTTTCTGTCGCTTGCCAATAACTAGGTAAAGTATAAAAATAAGAAATCAAACGTCACTAATACGCCTTAGGTATTGTATAATTTGGAGGGGTATCATATTGTCTAATGGATTATGTTGTTTGTGGGTAACCAATACAAATAATAAAACTGAGTAAAATATTATAAACTTTATCCTGAGTGGTCAAACTTGTTATTGCTAACGCCCGGTTGTCTGACTCACTACAGCAATATGACTGGCAGATGATATTGAATTAATTTCCTGTTCATACATAGTTTATAACTGACTTGACTGAGTACTGGAATGTTATGCTGTGGAATTATTTCTCATTAATTTTACTAGATCTAGGTTCGCACCAAACATTTGTAACATTTGTAAACCGTAACATACCTAAAAAAAGTTTCTTTTTTTTTTAAATGAGAACTAGCATTGTGGGTAGAATTCACATTACTGAGTACTGGAATGTTATGCTGTGGAATTATTTCTCATTAATTTTACTAGATCTAGGTTCGCACCAAACATTTGTAACATTTGTAAACCGTAACATACCTAAAAAAAGTTTCTTTGTTTTTTTTTAAATGAGAACTAGCATTGTGGGTAGAATTCACATTACTAGCAATCTTGTTAACTAAGCTAAAGTAAAATATGCTTGTGTCTGGAGGTCTATATGTCTCAAGTCCGACACCTCGACCATTAGGCTATTGACACTTCCTTGGCAGTTTTAAGCTAAACGTACAAAGTGAATTGTAGTGCAAAATATTCTTACTTCATTATTTTGATCAGGATAGACCTAATTTTGTGAGACTTTTTGCTTTAACGAAATAAAAATCATGGCGGGCCCTTGATTCAATTTCCGGGAAATGTAGATTATTATTGGATTTTAATTAGAATCATTTCACCTGTGATAATTCTAGCCCAGGTCAGTGTGCTTAGTGCGAGTTTTTTTAACTTCACCATCGCGTTAGCGTTAAAGCCCGATTTACACTTCAACAAGTACAGTAGCGAGTTAACTTGCGTCATTGGCGAATTAAGTTGTTAATGTACTACTACTTAACTCGCTTTTACCGTTCAAACTACAATAACAACTTAACTCGCCGATGACGCAAGTTAACTCGCTACTGTATTTGTTGAAGTGTAAATCGGGCTTAACGCAGATTTGTATGGCGCTGAGTAAGCGCCACCTGGTGCCATACGCGGGAACTAAAAATTGCGAGTGTGAGTTTTTTATTTTACTCTGTCGATGGTGACGATCGATTCCCACTCGCAAGTGAGCGCGTAAATCAACGTTAACCTGCGATAACGCGAGTGTGAGTTCCAATTTTGACAGTTTTGACAGCTCGTTTGTGAAACGCGTTCACTTTCGAATACGTTAAGTGCTCACGGAAAGATTTGTAGTGAGAGCGTCGTGAGTGTAGTGAAATAACAAAGTTATTTTGTTTTAATTCGTTGTGTGGATTTAAGAAAACTATGGCATCACGATTATATTTCGCTTGGAAGATGTTTGAGACCGCTAGGCAACAAGATGAGCGTAATTACATGTCCACGGTTCGTGTAAAAGCTCGCATTTCAAGCAATCCTCTAAGAGATCTTCCGGAGGCCGAATTTAAGAGAATATATCGGCTTCCGAAGAAAGCGGTTAGGTTTTTATGCCGAGAGCTGAGACAGCTGACTGGTTTAAAGTCTTCTCAACGGGTAACTTTGGAAGGCAAGGTAACGTATCAACACTAATGACACACTTTCTTCAACCTGCCTCTAAAGCTAAACACAGTCCATACGTTTACATAAACTTTATTTTTTAGGTACTTACTGCACTATTCTTTTATGCAACTGGGTCTTACCAGCGGCCAGTGGGAGTTGCAAAAAATATATCACAAAAAATGTGCAGTGTTTATATTGAAGAGGTTACCAAGGCTTTAAATCACAAAAATATAATTAGTAAATATATTAAATTTCCTGGCACTCCATCTGCCAGACAAGCAGTCAGTCAAAGGTACCTATATGATTTATTGTAAATGGGTAAGTTCTAGTAAATACACATTTCAGTAATTTTGTAACTATGTTGTTTATTTCAGGTTTTGTGCCAAATATAGAATACCTGGAGTAATAGGATGCATTGACTGTAGTCATTTTAGAATTTTTGGGCCACCTAAACCTGAAGAACATCTGTATTATTGCCGCAAGCACTATCATTCGATCAATGTACAAATGGTAAAGAATTTTGACCTATTCTTACTTTCTTATAGCATTTTAATTTGAAACTGTTTATTTAAATACTTCTTTGAATTACAGATATGTGATGACCAATACAGAATTCTGAATGTAAATGCCAAATTTGGAGGTGCAAATCATGACTCTTTCATATGGGAAAACAGCGACATTAATAATTATGTGCAGTCGTTGCACCAAAATGGGGAAATAGTGTGGCTTTTAGGTAAGCTGGCCACAATAAAATATAATTTGAACACCATTGTACTTTAAACTTAAGGTAATGATTCAACTAAAAGATGGTTATAATTTTAGGAGACTCTGGTTATCCACAACGGCCATGGTTGATGACTCCGATTTTAGGTGCTGCTCCAGACACACTAGAAGCCAATTATAACCAAAAGCATGTGGCAGCCCGAGTCGTAATAGAAAATACATTTGGGAGGCTGAAGAATCGATGGCGCTGTCTAAATAAAGATAGAGTGCTACACTACAAGCCTCTTAAATGTGCCAGAATAATCCAAGCCTGCTGCGTGCTACATTACCTTGGCATTGATTTTAATGTTGTAGAAGAAGAGGATATCACTGGTATGGTGACAATTTGTAGGAATCAGTCAATAGCTTGTATGTGAATTTAATACTAAATTATTATTTTTTCTTTTAAGGTTTGGAACATGATGAACAAGAAGACAATGGGCGCATTCCCACAGAGAGGGAAATAGGAAGTTCAACATCTGACCTAATCAGAGGAAGGGTTCTAAGGGAACAACTAGTTAGAAGACTTCAACACTTTTAATGTTAATGTACTATCTGTAACACTTTATTATAGTCTAGATTAATTTTAATATATGTATATTAGTTATGAATTTTATCTCTCTCTATCTTTGCTTTCATTGGGGTTTTTAGTATATCAATGTGTATAATAGGTAATTATTTTAGTAACAAACATTTTTTAATATTTTTACTCTAAACTAACTTGTTAAATTATGAATTAAATTTAAAGATAGGTTTAGGTTTTATAATAGATAATAGTCACTTTTTTTAATATGTACATTTTTTTAAATAAATTATACTGTGATTACTCTAACTCGCACACTGTTGTATTATTTTTCCAAGTAGAATAATCTAGAGTTGCATATTTATTCTTGCTTTTGGATAGGCCAACTAGAATCATTTTGGTATTTTATTATGTAAACATGACATTCAAAAGTGCCTTTATAATGGTCTACTTATTTTAAATAGTTTGACTTTTAATAAGTAATTATTCTTCTAGAATAAAATGTTTTGACACACTTGTAAAACAATGTCTATTTTTTTCTAACCATAATCAAATCTAGTAGATACCTATTTTCAGTATTTTCTAAATCAATAACTGTCATAATTTGTTTCCAATAAGTTGTGCATATTCATTACTCCTACATCACACAAAAAGTAATTACATATCTGCCACAAGTACATTTGGGTCAGCTTCCGGTCTACCTGGATGTAAGTTAGGAATACTAGGCGAGTGTCCTAGACAGAAAGTACTATGAATTATTTCTATGTTTAGAATTTGAAAGGTTCAAGTAGTGAATCTGACCACAGAAAGAAAGTTATTATATTTTAATTAGAGGTAAAATAATGAAAGACTAACTGAAGAAGGTTGCATTACTTTTATTCATCATTAATCTTGTTGTGTTTCATCATTAGTCTTAAATTTTCTCAGTAACTAGGAACTTAATTTTGATATATCTAACTTTAATACTTAAAATTCTTAACTAGTTATTTTACCTACATAAAAATTGGCCAAGTGCGAGTCAGACTCGCCCATGAAGGGTTCCGTAGTAACTATATTAATATAATATAATATGTGTATATATATATATATATGACAAAAAAAAACCTTACAAATTTCTTTAAACTAGTTTATTTACATTTTTTACAACTACGCTAAATAACTTTGTTTTTCATAGTGTTTGTATGAATTACAAAGTTATATTTGCGGTTTTATAAAATATGCTGTATCTCGAAAACTGCTGACCCAATCTCGTTCAAACCAATTTTGGTTGAAAGTTTACATTAAGATCTATAGACATATATATTTTTTTTATTTCATCTACCTACCAAGTTTCACATGTATAGTCTTAATAGTTTCGGAATAAAATAGCTGACATACATACGGACGGACGGACGGACAGACAGAGACAGACGAAACTATAAGGGTTCCGTATTTTGCCATTCGGCTACGGTACCCTAAAAATATAAAAAAATAGTAAATAGGAAGGCATATTAGTATGACTCCCAATTTTTATGAAATTACAATGACCAATACTATTGACAATGTTTATTTAATACATAAACCAACCAGTTGTAGTGGATGGGTAAACTATTACACCCTTTAAATCTAGCATTAAGAACAATACATATCTAACAGAGGCAGTATGTACCTTTGTACCTAATTATTTAAATGAAGTCGAAAAACTGCATATAATACACATTCAATATTTTTGTTTACATTTTTCACTAATTACATAATAGTGATATAAGCTATCTGCAAATACAAATGATACTTAAGTATCCTATATACCTACCTAGCATGCCTAAAACTTTTAATTTAAAACTAAGTTACAAGAATATCAAAACAGGTGGTGGGCCAGCAATAGTTAATATTAAATATTACTGACCCACCACCTTTTATGCTTTAGTGTAAGTAAAGCATAAAAGGTGGTGGCCCAGCAATATTTTTATGATAGATTATTTTTAGAGACGTTTTTATCTCATTTAATACAAACATTATTATTAAATTGCGAAAAATTAGTCTTTACAAAATTTATCTACAATTTTTTCTAACATATTTAATGCTCTGTGGCCTACTGCTTGCCAATCCCTCTGAGCTTGCACCTCCATCTCTCTAATCCTATTTTGCTCTCTCCTCAAGTCCATGTAGTGCTTGTGCTGCTGTTCTTTAAAATTTCTCCATAATGAATCAGCTTGGAGAAAATTCTGCGTTGCCTGCTCTGTATGTGCTGGCCTCGCACTTCTACGAGGTGATCCTCTAGTCCTGGTTCTTGCACGGCGAGGAGTAGTTTGCACAGACGTAACAGGCTCTTGCTGAACTACACGGACATCAGATGATGGTCTGGTTGGGGAGAGCATGGTTGTGTCTAGAAAAAAAAAGTTATTTATATTATCAGTTGTCATCTTGAAGAGTCTTTTAAAAAGGTAAAAAGTCCTTTCTTACCTTCCACTTGTACCTCCACATAAGAAAGAGGTGAACGAGCCACGGTAGGTGGTGACTGTGCTGGGGCATTGAGCCTTGATGGTCCTGGCTCATTCCAATTAGGTAGGAAACCTGAAACATGAAATAGTTCTAAAGTTTTCCTGCTGCCACATAGCCATAGTTCAGGCTAACTCTTTTCCAAATTTTATCAAAAACACTTCAGAGGAAGGGAACAAGTAACAAAGAGTTATCAATTGCCTTTTTATTTATTAATACTTGCGGGCATCATCATCATCATCATTTCAGCTGAAAGATGTCTACCTACTGCTGGACATAGGCTTATATACATAGTACTTATACTTTATTTTATGAATGCTTTAATTGTTAAGACTTTCTTAATTAGTTTGCTTATTTATCTTGTTTTTTTTTTTTTTTTTTACGTGGTAAAATTATCAAATAAGTCCTCCCACTCCGGGCAGGGTGGGAGGGACTGTCAGACTTTTACTGACTAAAATCCACGGTGTTCCTTCAATAACCCTTTACATACCGGGGCCACGGTAACGGGATGAGTCCCACGACCCCGGCGGGCTTCGGCCCTCTGCAGAGGGGGCCTCGTCATGTTGCTGACGCTCTTTGAGGCGCGCGTGGAACACGACGCGCCGTCGACCCGGGCATGGTCCATGGTCGGACAGCGAGTTGCCCTTTACTCGCTGTCCGCATGCCCACGCCTACGGTGGCCGGAGGTCGTCGGCCGACGTCCGACGCCGTGGGCGTCTACCACTGCGGCTGGGCTGGAGGGAGGACGCCATCCTCTCCCTCACGCGGCCCGCCTCCTCCTTCGGAAGCATGACTGCTTCGCAGAAGGAGGCGACCGCTTCCCACTCCCTCTCGCCCCGCAGCATGGCCTCGACCAATGCCGGGCGCGAGAGGTCTCCGCCTATCGCCGCCGTGAGGACACGTCGGTGCTCTGCCCAGGCGGGGCAGTCTTGCACCGTGTGCTCTACGGTGTCCTCAGGGCGACCCTCGCAGTGGTGACACCCAGGCGTTTCCTCCTTTCCCATCAGACACAGGTACCTCCCGAAACTTCCGTGTCCGGTGAGGACCTGCGTCATGCGGTAGGTCAGGACGCCGTGACGCCGATCTAGCCACTCCTCAAAGAGGGGTCTTACCGCCGCAATTGCGGCGTGCCCGTGCTTATTTATCTAGAAATAAAAATAGCTTATATCTTACTTTGAACTTCTTCCTCTATAAATGTAAGGGGTGGAGAAGAAATAGCTCTCATCACTCATTGTGAGCCAACATTTGGGGCTGAGTCGTTCACATGCTGAGCTAAAGTAAAAAAAAATATTTCATTATATTATAATACTAGCTGACCCAGCAAACTTCGTACCTACCGCCTCAGAATCAGTAAAATAATGTTTTGTGGACTTACTATCCTAATTTAATTGAAGTTATAATATTAGTAGGATAGTAGGATGATTGCCCAAAATGAACAACAATTTAATCATAATATGCTGATATCCCACAAGACCAACTTACATTCTACAAATTGATGTGCAGCTTGTGTACCTTCCACTGTGTTTACATTGATGGGATTGGGTGGAATGTTAATGCCCTGTAAGAGAAAACAATTGAGACATCAATAAAGTAACATAATTATAATAGCGGTTGGTGTTTTAAAAGTAAAGATGAATCAACCTGTGACAACCCAGCCTCTTCTATTGCCAACCCCGTAGCCATTTGCACACCAGTGAGATTAAGAACCCTCTGTTCTAAATCTGTCAATTTGGCAAATACTGCTGGCCCACCACCAGTTCCACTAGCTGCTCTGTGCAGACGTGCCGCCTTTTTTTTTGTGTTGTTTTTTAAGTCACTCCAAACCTTAAACCATGCATAGAAGCAAACGTTTTATTAGAACCGCATCCCTGTTTTCACCAAAATTGTTAAGCCACAACCATTTTTCCCAACCTTCTTCCATTTCTCAGTAGTTTTAGGATCACCACTACCATCACTGTTAAGCAACATTGTGAGCTCGTCCCAATTCTTCATGCTTGTGAGCCTACCTCTCGCATTTGTTGAAAGCTTGGCGATGTCTCCATGCCTACGAACCAAAACAAACATTTCTATTTCTGCAAAGTACTCAAATCTTATGTTCGCTAAACACCAAACAATTTAAATTTCACTTACCTACTGCTCCATAAATGTCACCATCATAACAAATTGGGATGAACTTGTCTTCATTTTTAATTAATAAAATCCAACAATAATCCAAATCACAATAACTTCAAACAACCACGAAACATAAACAACGGCGATCACAGATAACTTTAAATAAGATGGCGATAAAACCACCACAATTTTAATAGACAGTCGCTTTCGTTAATAAGAACACTGAATTCAAAAGTCATTCAATTTAGTCGGCTTATCGGACGATGCCAACCTATGAAAAAAAACGAACGCAACTCAAGGTGAACAAACGCGCATTGTATGGTTTGGTTTGTTGGTAACTCGCACTCGCTCGCAAACGGTTGTCGATGCGTTTGGCGTTAACTCGATTTACGCGATGGTGAAGTCATACGTGAAATGTTGTAAAACTCACACTAAGCATACAGGCGTCCGTCACTCGCTCAAGGCCACGCGTTATATGCCTACCGCTTCACGTATCGTCGTCGGTACATCCGACACTGGGCTGCCGCACGCCTGCCTGAGCCTTTTTAAATAATTTTGACAATATCATAATGGATCGACCTAAAAAAAATTGATTTTCCTCCGCTTTGCTCCTGTTTCCCTTTTAATTATTTATTTGCGCGGAATTTTATTATAATTAAAATTATTTACGCGGTTTCGGATATTTTTGACAATAAAATTTAATAATCGGGAATTCAGGGAAGGAAAAAATGCAACTATCATTTTATTAAACTGAAACATATTTGATCAACAATTAATTTTTTTTTTTTCTGTATTCGTTTTATTACCAATATCATCATTTACAACCCTAGGACATTCGCTCGATGACATGGGTCGCGCGGCGGGCAAAACAATCTCAACTCTCTGTGTGTGTACTTATGGTACATTTCTTCTCGCTGCAAACAGCTGGTATTATTATTAAGATTTTGTAGGCTATTATAGCGTAGGTATTTTCGCTTTTGTATGAGAGTGATGTATCTGTTAAGCCTGCAATACATGTTGGCCGAGCGTAGGCCAACACGAGCGTTGGCAAATAGATACAAGGCAAGAATTAACGTCCATACGTTCGACAAGTTCGTCGAACGCCAATCCAGACGACCAGTGTAGAAGAGGGTCTGTAGAGCTGCCCACACGTTGGCCGAACGCAGGCGAGCGCCTTTGATTTGTGACCAAAAACCGACACCGATCCGAAGTGAGGCAAGTGATCACGAGCAACGGCGAGCGAAGACAAGTTGCACCAAATGAGCTCTATACACGTTGGCGGCTGGCCTACACTCGGCCAACTAGGCAAGTGACACCGAGCGATAGCAAGACAAGGCAAATATACCGTCTACATGTTGGTATTGGCCTTCACTCGACAACGCTCGGCCAACATGTATTGCAGGCTTTACGAAATAACTATTTAGTAATCTGTGCCCAGGTCGTGTCTGATTACGGTGCATTATTCTGTTCTTGGGCCGCGTTTGTCAAGCGCGACTGCTGAGCACGAGGTCTCGAGGTTTTTTATTGATAGTAGGCTCGCGTTTGACCACCATCTTACGTGATGGTAAGTGATGATGTGATCGAAGATGGAGCACGATTACCTAAAAGTAACCTATTCACTCTTGACTTAAATACCCCTAGGTTATAGCTATTTATGACTTCCAGTCTAATCTGACTAAACAGAGTACCAGTATTTTACAGATAGTGAATGTCAATCCTCCCTATATCAGTGGAGCCTGAATCCTCCGCGAGTGACGTACCGTACCGTACGTACCTTTTGTTAAGTCCGGCGCACCCTAGGCAATTGTCTCCTGTCGATTGGCTAATCCTTTCACCACGATGGCAAACATAATTATGTTCTATATTCTTGCTATCGACACGCTAAGAAGTGGAACTGGTAACACTAGTCGTGTCTGATTCTGATTACCCGTAGGCTGTCAAAAGATGTACCCTACAAATGATAGCCTGGACCAATGTACCTTAACATGCTTTTCAATGCATGGAGGAGCCTAGACGTACCATATATGGTAACCAATTCACGGACAAACATGGACAAGCGTACTTATCCTCCAAGTGTAAATCCCGTGGCTGTTATTACTTAGCCACGAGCTCGCTATTTTTAATAATATTGCTTTCTTTGTTCCAGTTTAAATTACCAGAAAATGAATTAGAAAAATTATTAAGCGCGGAAACTGAAGATGCTCAACGGGCGATATTGGATAACTATGCCAAAGACCTCCCGATAGTCACTAGGTAATGTTTTATCTAACTAATACCTACTTTTAAAAGATAAAATTATTTATTTATAAACTTAATACGAGATAAATTTAAATTTTAAACCATTGCCACAAATCCGTAACTAAAGTATCAACTTTAGGCCGTGCGCGCACTGCCTTGCGGTGGCCGCAATTCCGGTAGTTCTACCGCACCGGTAGACTGACCGCAGTGCGCGCACTTCTATGACACTCCATACTTCACAAATTTTGCGGCACCGCAATTCCGGTAGTTCTACCGCACCGCAAAATTTGTGAAGTATGGAGTGTCATAGAAGTGCGCGTACTGCGGTCAGTCTACCGGTGCGGTAGAACTACCGGAATTGCGGCCACCGCAGGCAGTGCGCGCACGGCCTTAATGTTGTTTATTTTAAGTAAATAAGCAACAAAAAACTGTTTTAAAAAGGTTATTTAAAAAAACTAAAATTTGTTAAGATTAGTTTATAGATTATAATGGAATTTGATCTTTATTTTGTAAATTCCAAATACAAATTAATTTTCAAATATTGGAAAAAAAATGAAAATTATCTCGAATTACGAATTAAAATATACCAGGTAACATTTGGCATGCAGATCCCATTACAAAAATTATGTCACTGAAAGAAAGCTACAGTATACGTGGGCTTTAAAAATCCATGATTTTTTGGGATATATATCTTACATTCTTCCTACTGAGCATATCATCTCTTAAAGCTTATCAAATGAAGGTTGCGGAGAACTGGTGGTTGAACAATGTATTATACAAATATGATTTTAACAGTGGTACTTTGGAACGCTAGGGCTATTCTATACATTGTATCTTTACAAGGAGTAAGTACTAGAACTAATTTGTGAATAATAAAATTAGATATCATGTCAAATTCTATTGTCTGTACTCACGAGTGACCTTCAAAAGATTTAATGGGTACACATTAATATCCCACGTTCATATGGTAATCATCGTCCGGTTAGTCTTTTCTCAACTATGTAGGGTTCGGCTTACAGTATACCTTCCTATTATTTTATTTTTTTACTACTTATATTTATTTTATTACTACCTATTTGACCTCCACAACCCAGTAACTGGGTAAAACGATGCTCCTTGGAAAGACCAATGTTAGATTTTCTGGCTTCTCACTACCCGTAAAGACTGTCAAAAGGCTTTAATCGTGATATTCCTCTATTAAGTCAGGTGTATAGGACTTTAAGGGCCGTGTTGAAGAGCTTCTAAGGGCTCCCATAGTAGGACAATATATAAACGAGGTTTAATCATGATTATTCTTCTGACAAGTCAGGTGGATTAAGGGCTCCCGAAGCCATCGGCGCAAGTATACGATAGAACACGGGGTGGTTTTAGTCAGAGACAGACCCTTCCTCTAGCCGCTTCATGGCGGACGCCATCTATGAGTATTTCCAGAAAGAAAATATATACTATGAGCGTAATTGAAACAAAGGGAATATTGAAATATATGTGTTAATACCTATTGCTCATCGCCTTGTGAACGTTGCCTTGAGTATGCATACAGTATAAATAATAATCTGTTTCAGTTGTAGTACTCACTTTCTTTAGAAAATGTTCGGCCGCCAACGTACGAACTTAGTTCGTCCGATGTCGGAATACCTTTAAGCCCCACGTTCGGTTACACTTACGACGCAAAATTATTTAGATTTTTTTCTCAGTTCTAAAGTAGTAAAATTTTTAATGACCGTCACGCGTCTTTTTTCTCATAAAAGAAATACCCGTTTTGACGAGGTTTCTCCCAACTTCGTTTTTGTGTAGCGAGAATTGAGAAAAAAAACTAAATAAATAGCCAATAATTTGGGCACAGAGTTTTATTGGAAATTTTATGCAACTAAAAGACGCATTCAGGTTCGAAGGCGATGACTTAAGATGTAAATGACTTGATTAGCTAGCTTTTTTTCGGCTCCCGTCATCCTCTTCAAACTTAACCTGACCCTGTTCATAGAACCGCGCGATTTGTATTCAGTTCGGCTTAGTATGAGTTTGAAATACTTTGGTCGTTTTCGAAAACTATCACTTTGTTTCTTTCACATACATAAAGCGATAGTTTTCGAAAACGATGTTGTTCTTTAAATAAGTTTTCTTTTTTCTCAATTCTAGAGTTATAAAAATTGTAAGAACCGTCACAGGGATGCTTTGTCCTAGTGAAAATAAAAAAGAGATATTAGAAAACTTTGCAGAAACCATACCCGTATTGACGAGGTTTGTCCATACTTTGTTACTGAGTAGCTAGGATTGAGAAAAAAAGATAAAGTTTACTTATTATGTAATAAAGTGTATATTTAGTATGTATAGGCTTATTCATAAAAAAATAATATGCTTTCAAACTGTTTAGCAATTTCTAAATTCAAAAGTTCCATGGAACATTTAAGTTTAGATTCAGTATTGAAACTAATTTTATTTTTGAATTTTTTAATGAATAAGTTTGATTATGCTTAGAACTGTATGTGTATTTTTTGTTTTCTGAATTATTACCTACATCAATATCTTAACAGCATCCGCTCACATTTAAGCAGATAAAAATCTGATTCAATAATATGTGGGTCTCCTTTTACTATTTCATTTTTTAACAACATATAGGTACTAGTAATAATTTAGAGGACAGAGAAGGACATGTTATTATACTTGTAAAGTTTTGGTAGATTTGATGATATCAATAAAACACAACATGTTTTGCATCTATGCATTATTATTATCATTATTGACTTAGAAACGTAATAATATTCATTTATGTAGAAATCGAAACTATAGTGAGGATGACCTCAGGATAAACTGAGCTTGACGAGGCCCGACAGGGCTCCTGCCGGGTTTGCGAGAATATTCAAATGAGATAACGTGGCCCCGGAACGCAAGTGTAATTGAAGCAACAGAGAGGGTTTTAGTCAGTATAAGTCTGACACTCCCTTCCGCTTTATCCAGAACGGCAGGAATCTTTGATGACTTTCCCCCGAAAAATAAACATAGAAACCAATTATTTAAAACATATGGCGGTCTGTGCCTTTTATCGGCTGATTAAAACGTTTCGTGATAAGTGGAACTCGAAACGGAGGCTGAACAAAATGACCTTAACCAGTCACAGTTTTTCACTAGCAATAGTGCGGCATTGAATAAGATGTCACAAAAAAGCGACAGAAATATCTATACAATGGCGAAGTTATTTTATTGGTTGTCCGGGAGAATACCAAATGTTGAGTTATGCTAATCTTGCAAAGGATTAGATCAAAATGTTAAGATTTTTTTTTTGTAAACTTGCAGTTGTCACTCAAACTCAAAATATTTTATTTCACATAGGCCTACATGGGCACTTATAAAAAGTCAGAAGTTAGTGCACGGTTCGAAATTGGTCGTTTTCTATGGAGAAGAACCGGCAAGAAACTCCACTCCACTGCGAGGAAAAGTTTCCCCCGTAGCTTTCTACTTCTCTCGGTGGGCAGCCCGTCATGAAAGAGCCTCTAAGAAATATTATAAATTACGCTTCTGCCTGCGACTTCGTTCGCGTGAGGGTTTTCCCACGTAAATCCCGATCCCATGGGAATTCCAGGTTAAAAGCTATCCTATGTCCTCAGGGTCCTAAACTATTCCCATGCCAAATATTATCTAAATCGGTTCAGCGGTTTAGGCGTGAAAGGTAAGAGACAGACAGACAGACAAAGGTACTTTCGCATTGATAATCTTAAGTATGGACAATTTTTTGTTTTCCAGAACGATGTCCGGCTCAGTAAGGTACTGCAATAGATGCGTGCTAGTCAAGCCAGACCGCGCGCACCACTGCAGCATATGCTCCCGCTGCGTCCTCAAGATGGACCACCACTGCCCGTGGGTCAACAACTGCGTCTGTTTCTTCAACTACAAATTTTTCATGCTCTTCCTCGGCTATGCTCTCGTCTACTGCATATTCATCATGGCCACATGTCTGCCTTACTTCATTAGGTTCTGGAAGGTATATTCCTCCTTTTTTTTTTGTTTTTCCTTGGATGTTATTTCTTCCTGTCCAGTATTTAACTCTAACAGCCTTATTCGTGATTGGATTTTTTTGCAAGTAACCTTATTTTCTTTTGAATTTATCTCACTACACTAAAATTTTGCTATAAGTGTTAGAATTTAGTTTGTAGATTCAACTTTTAGGGAAGCAGTGGTATGAAATGCCGTTATTGAACATTTTTGGTGATTAAATGACAATTTTAGATGTATTTCCAGATGTATCAGGATTACAAGTATGCCCACTGCGACCGTTTGATTGAGAAAGGCTCAGTTTCTAAAGTGTGCATGGATATGATTAACGTAATTGTTTAATTATTTACACTTTAATCAAGCCTGTTTACGTTGCGCGATCAATAGGTTAATGTCGCTACATAGATTAGATTTTATTATCTTGCTCAGTAATACATTCATTTTGACGTACAGTTAATTGTATAATTTCGCGTTGCTGGACCAGTATCATATTTCTAAAACAAAATATCAATGGTCTGGAGGCATATAAGTCTTTTTGTTATGAATTACTTGGTGGATTCGAAGTTAATCGCCATATATATTTTCTCACGAGTTAGAAATTAAAATGATAGTTATAACACTACATACATACGGGTGTTAGCATCAGTTAGTTATCAATGAATTTTTAATTGACTTTAGTGCCGGTCCGTTACTCATTAGTCGTTGCATTTCGCCATTTGAATATTTGTGGTATAGATATCAAACTGGTCCAGCAACGTGCATTTTAGCATAATTATACACTGTGATCGTTAAGCCATTGATTAGTTTTGGCCACAATCAGACCTACCATAGGTGAAATCATCGATTCTACCTTGACATTTATCAGATAAACTTTTGATAAATATTTTATCAGAAAGCCATTAGTTCAATTCATACATTACGTTGTATAGAGGCGCATACAACTCATATACCTTAAACTAAGTTCCACATTGTTTAAATGTTTATAACCGGTTTCGCAGTGGGATAACTTCATTTATTATTTTAATTAAATCTAAGCTATGCATTTAAACAGTGTGGAAAGTGTAATATTGCTATAATTATATCAAAATCGGTATTATCAGAACTCAAAACGAGATATTTACCATGTTTATTAATTGTTAAATTAAACTAAATTTGTTTGTATTTATGGGTTAATTTCCGGAACGAATGATCTAACTCTAAAAAACTTTTATCAGTACTTCATGTAGTCGCGGCTGAAGCGCTATTTGATAAATACAGGGTGTCCGGTGGCAGAATTAGGTTTTGAATTTAAGGCTTCTCCCTAACCGCTAAGCGTAGGAGCGAGGAGGGGGCCGCATTAGCTTTGTCATTCGTGCGGGTTTTTTAGTCACGAACTCACGATGTCGCAGTGGACAGGTGAACAACGTGCGTTCTGCTACTAAGCCGACCCCGTTTGTCTTTAAAAAAAAACTATTATTCTACTGGAACCACTTTAATTCACCACAATATAAAACACAGATATACAAGTTCTTGGATACTTATATTTTAACAATGTCCCTCTTAATTACTCCCTTAATTTACGACTTAACGATTAAACAACTAGTTTACGCGACCGCGTCCAGAATCTAACTAACTCAATTATCCATATTATTTCAGTGCATTGATTAAAAATGCAACATAAGTAATTTAGTAAAGGAAAAGTACACTGTAAATAAGTAAATGCTGACTTAGGCTCTATTGCCTTGTTATAAGGGTTATAACAGTTCGCAATCGAAGCGTATTTCAAAGGCAATGATTCGTGTGCAACTGCTCGTCGTAGATTTTGTTCACGTTACAATATTCGATGTTAACGTGATGCCCCAAGTGAAGATTTGATTTTTTGATTGTTGTCCGGAACCTTTGTTCCGGACAACAAGTTCAGTAGCAAACAGCCCGCGGCCGGGGCCCAGCCCGACATGGAGAACAAATGAAAATATTGAACTCGTTGCGACCAGTTTGCACGATAATCCGCGTCAGTCCGTGCGTAAGAGAGTGGCTGCCCTGGGACTTCCAAAAACTATTGTGCATGAAATATTGAAAAATGATCTTAGATTACACCCCTTCAAAATTCAAATTGTGCAAGCGCTTAAACCTAACGATTACAATTTACGTAAAAATTTCTGTGAAACAATGTTGGAGCGCTTTCGTACGGTAAACACTATTTTTTGGAGTGATGAAGCCCATTTTCATCTAAATGAACGCGTAAATAAGCAAAATTGCCGTTATTGATCACCTAAAGGATAGACCCCCGTTTAAAACATCAAAAGCCACTTCACAATCCCAAAGTGATGGTTTGGTGTGAATTATCAAACAGTGTAATAATTGGACCATATTTAAAAAAAAAAGTGTGTAAGCAATTTCTGTGGACGGTGTCTCTTATCGGCGTATGCTGAACGATTATTTTCTGCCAATAATGAGAGAACATCTTTCCTTCAGTACACACTCATGGTTTTAGCAAGATGGCGCCACGCCGCACACGGGCAGAGAGACCATGGCGGTACTGCGTGATTTCTTCTGTAACAAACTGATAAGCCGTTTTGGTGACATATTCTGACCACCCAAGTCGCTGGATCTTACTCCTATGGACTTTTTTCTGTAGGGGTACCTCAAATGTAAAGTCTATGAAACAAACCCAGCGACCATCTCAGCACTAAAAGAAAATTATTGTTCGCGAGGTTAATGCCATCCCGACATCACTTCTCCAGCGAGTGGCACGAAATACGGAGGCCAGATTCCAAGAGTGTGTCCGACGTGACGGTCAACATTTAGACGAAACAATAAAAAAAAAATCCGCGCTTGTCTTCTTTGTAATAGTTCTTGAAATAAATGTATATCATTAGAAGTTATTTAACTTTTAATTCCTGATTCTACCACCGGACACACTGTATATGTTGGGATACAGCTCGTCTATTTTAATCAAAAACACAAAATATAGAAATATAAATTAATATTTCTAAAGATCGAGTGAAACGACGTTGTTAGTGCTATGAATATGCTACGCGTATAAACTGTGTGACAAACACCTCGGCGCCTTGCTCCTAATTTTTTACGTTATTTCGTAAAACAATGATATTGGTTATAGATTCTACAAATACATAGTATACTACACAAAAGCCTTACATTAAGTTTTACTATATAAGTAAATATAATAATATATTTATCTCGTTTTAAGTTGTAATGATACTAAATAAGTAATGTCGGTTACTAACAATATCGTTAGAACTTTAAACGGGTTATTTACCAACTGTATTTATAATTTCGAGTTTCCGATATGTTGGCACTGTTGCAAGCACAATACACAACGTCCCGTTTTAAGTTATAATGGATAACGAGAAAGATACTGTTAGTGACCATGTCATTTTAAAAATGTAAATCGCTTGGCTATTGATACAATTTTGCTAATCTTGGAATTTAGTGATATTCATTTTGTGAGTCATAATGCAATTATGTATTATAATCTTGCTTTATATTCTTGGTACTTATTCATGTCGTCATACTTCTATTAATAAACATATTAATCGCGAATTAAAAACCGGTATTTACCGTAATCGCATTATTCTTACTCTATATTGTAGATAAGTTTGCATAGGTAGAAAATCAGTTGATTGCATTTAGATTGTTACGTTTCATTCATATTACATTCAATGACACTATGTTCTATTTCTTGGCTTATACAGGGTTAATTGTAAAACACCGTTAAGCTCTCAGGACTATGTTACTAACATCATAATCAACAGCTTTTGTTCTATTTGATTGACTTAAAAATTCGTCATATTTTAGTTCACCAGATTTTCATACAAACATAAAAATATTTAAATTGAACGCCCTAAATGTTACGAAGTCTATGCGAAGCAAAAGAAAGCGATTTATACTATCGCTTTCTTTTGCTTCGCATAGACTTGCTAGCTAGAGTAGCATTCAATTTAAATATTTTTATTTTTGTATGAAAATGTGGTGAACTAAAATATGACGAATTTTTAAAAGTAATACAAAAGTTGTTGATTATGATGTTAGTAACATAGTCCTGAGAGGTTAACGGTGTTTTACAATACTATATTGATAAAAAACCAAATTGTTACATGGCAATTCGCGATAATTTCACTTCCTTTAAATATATACTGCTCTTTTTAGTATGCACAAAGCTTTTTAATGCTTGCTTAGCTGAACAGGATATTAACACAATAATTAAGATTTATAGTAAATCAATTCAGTTTTTCTTTCTACATTACCCTGCTACTATTGTGGTAAATAGTTATTAGTTATAGTATGTTTTCTCCTTTTTAATAATTTCATTATTCATAAAGATTGCATTATTATTTAAAAAAATAGTGCCAATATATTACAGAATGCTAAGGTTTTTTGTTAACCTATATTGTCCCAATGCTGGGCAAAGGTCTCCTCCATAGTTTTCCACTCATCCCATATTCACTTGCTTTATACAAATTTATTCAGGTTTAGCGCGGCATGGCTCTTTCTTCCTTACATCTCTATTTCGTCATGTCAATAGACTTGCGGTGGGACGATGCTCCTACCAATTTATACAGTTTATTTATCTTTGGTTCTCCCTAAACATTACCATAAATACTAAAATATTCCAAAGCCAAGTGTAGTGACATCATCAGCGAGTTGCCATGTTATTCTTATAAGTGTTACCACATTAAAAAAAAAGTAATAATAATATTGCTTGTTTAGTCATGTATCAAATCTGTTTCCAGGGCGACTTCGGAACGGCAGCGAGTGCAGGAGGATATCACATAGTGTTCGCATTTTTTGTAGCGATGATGTTTGCTATATCTCTGGGCTCGCTCTTCGGATACCATTGCTACCTCGTTATTAATAATAGGACTACTTTAGGTAAGTTTCACTCCATTATTTTTTTTTTAATTAATATCCGCCATATTTTTTTCATTGTCTATGGATTTTGTGTATACAAATCAACTGTTTATGGTAACTGACTGCAATTACGATGATCCGAAATCTGGATATTGTAAGTTTTTTAAAATAAAACTAAAGTAAAAGTTTCCCTTTCAGATATGCTCATTTATTACCGCCGCTTGGGCAGTCCTACAGGACAGATCATTAATAATATGATTAAGAACTTGATCCCCGGTAATTGCAGCCATTTCCTATAATAGTGTTGTTAGTATAGGTACAAACTACCACTAGTTTTGCCATGTAGATTTGGTAGTCTTTAGTCATTAAATAATTTTTACATGAATTATAAGTAATATCAGAGTAGTATAGGTGCTAGGTAATAAAAGTTGTATTTAAAAGCGTAAATTAATTTTTTTGGTAGAAACTGATTTTGTGATGTTGAAAACCATGTAAATAATTTTTTGCAAAATATTCAAACAATGGTGGTAAAGGCAAAAATTGATGACTTGTGACATTTACTTACTCGCACTGGGTCCATATTGTATTAAAGCTAAGGAGTGTGATTCCCTGCTGGAGTCTGTATTCCCTGATACCTACAACCTGGGGATCAAGCCAACTTCTAGGTATCCGTACTTCATCTTCGACCACATCATCGCTTACCTTCAGGTGAGATAGTGGTCTAACGCGAGCCTATCACTAATAAAAAAAAACATCTCGTTCCCTCTCACAGAAGTTTGTGTCCCTGGAGTAGGTTCATCAAAAAAACTAATCAGGCAAAAAAAATTAGGTCAAGAATGTGCTAACCCGGAAATAAAAAATAAAAAAACTGTAGCCCTAACAACTACCAAACAAATATGTATTATTTATTGGCAACACTACTACTATTTTGTATCATACAATTCCAGAGTCATTTAGAGCACCTATGTTCCGCGGAGGTGCGGACAAGAACGGTTTTTCTATCGGCCGTTTCAACAACTTCAAGGAGGTCTTCGGCAACAGTCCTAATCTCTGGCTGGTACCCGTCTTCACCAGGTAAAACCTCTTCTCTAAATTAAGAAAAAACACTCAATCATGGGCCATTGTGGTTCTGGCAACACTGACGTAACTATGGCAACACAGAACTTGTGGAACAGCATGTTTGGGTAAATAGTCAGTACGCAAGTCTTGTCTATGGATGCTACAGAATATTCATATATATATATATATATGTATAAATTTGCGTGTTAAGTGTGACCTGTGTGCATGTATGTCCCTTACATGTCTGATGAAAAAAGAAGTGAATGACCCATTCTAACATTTGTTAGTGTGTGTAGATTAGTATTGAGAATAACACATTAACAGTTTACGAGCAACAATGAAGGAATTTTCTCTTATACTAACTAGGCATGGAGGTAGGGTCTCATTCGAATAATTTTAATAATGATTACATATTTATATACACTATCACCCATTCGAAGATTCATTCATTTCATTTTCATCGTTTCTTTGAAATACTTTTTTAAGTATTTTGTATATAGTTTCGGTCGTAAAAACATAGCGAATGATTTTGTTTATACTACGTTTAAAAGTTAAAATAAAAATATCACTCTAACATGAATAGAATGTGTGTATGTTTATTTATAACAGCAAATTACTATTAATAGCCTGGGTTTTGGCGTTTTATAAAATATATAATTATAAATAGTTCATTATGCTACTTTTCACGTGTATGTATGTATACTATAGATGGCCACCACATTTTTTTCTATTAATATTGCAAAAACTACCCTCAAAATAATTTAACGTGGCGTGGGCGAACATTTGGACCTTTTTTTTTAGAGAAAACCAATTTTTAATGCATGAATCCCATAAGTAGACTTTTTTCACTTCTTTTATCAATTTATTTTAATGATTTTCACATTTAAATTTGTTTTGTTTATTTTAATAAGACACACTTAGTTAAGATTAATATCTAAATTAAACTTTGCTTCAATAATATGATGAGTCCGAAATTAAATTTTATTAACATTTTTTTTACAATATCAGTTTTCAGTTATTAGACTATGTACTTAGTCTTAAATGAATATTAATAAATAGATTAGCTTAGATAAAATCAATATGAAATTTAAAAAATCGCCTATAGTAAGGAATGTTTTTCAAGAAATCACGTTATTGAAGCAAAGAATAAATAAAAAGAATAAAATAATAATAAATTTCACCTCGTTATAAGTTGTCACTTCTCATGAGCCAAGCATAGTTTCGTTCCCGCCACGCTTTCCAAATCCCTCTCAAATGGTGATCATTTTGTCAGCCTCGGAGACGGGTGCGAATATCCCGTCCGTCGGGAACATCAGCTTCAGACGTTTACCACGCCACAGGAGACTCATGGATACGAGTCCATGGGCACCACGCGCTCAAGGTCAGACAAGGACGAACACCCATCAGCCAATCACATACCTTGAGGATATTGTACCGAAACTTCTAGCCAATACGAATATACATACACCTGAATGATAGGCCTGTAACACGCCACTGAACCATGGTTTCAGTGATATTTACATCTTCTAGCGTTGTTATATAGACCTCTTATTACGCGTCATATTTCTGTCTTTTTTCTACTTGAAAATTGAACATGAATTCTTTAAGCTCATCCCAAATTTACTAACATGGGCCCCTATACGTATATTGAACTCTGTGCCCTTAAGATAAGGTCTGCATTATGCTTGCCAGATTGTGATCGGCAGCTGTTTTTAAATATTTTATTCGATTTAACTATTCGAAAGTATTTAGTCGATACATATCTCAGTGACTATTGTCCTTAGTAAGGAGTAAATCATTGGCTTTTTTTGTCGAGTTGTGTGTTAATCCATACTGATAGCAAAATTAATTTCAACATTTAATACGTAATAGAATAATTTTACTACTTAAAGTGGCTTTTTGACGGATATGTGCTCAACCTAGCCTTATAGATACATTTTATTACTTGCAGTAGACTTTTAAAAGACAGACATGATGATTTCATACAATATGCTCAAGTTATGTGGATAATTTCAGCTGACATTTGTGTTTAATAATTATGATTCAATTCAAGGCTATTGTGCAACGTGCAAATTGCTTTTTAATGCATTTATTTCTGAGCTATATACAACACACAAGACTGATAAAGTTAGAAATGTATTTTGTAAGTATGTTTTGTGCACAATAAAAATATTTCGTTCTTTGATTTTGGTTTTTTATTTCACGATGCTACACTTATTTTGATCACACAAAGCTTGCGTAGAAAGCCGTAGTGATTAGCCAATCAAACGGATTCAAATAATACAATAGTTATGAATAACTTTCTTTGGGAGTGTTTTACTAATTTTCTAATTTAAATCGTCTGTGTGCTGTGTATGTAACTATACATCTTTATCTTCAAGATATTTATTGTATCTTCTCTTATTCTCTCAGTCTATGTCTTATCTATGCATGTTTCTGAGTGCTGCAGATACTTTCAACAATTCACACATTAAATTGATTACTCTAATTTTGTTTACCGAGATTTGGTTGGTGATTCACCGAAAATAAATCAACAAAACACATTCAAGAACCAAGTATAAATAACATTTTACAAACATCTTTAACATGGTAAAGGATTAGTTAAAATTGGATACAAAAGATTTTTCTCTCAAAATAACATGATAACGATTTAATGAAATAATGTCTGTAGCACTCACGCTTAATTTTCAACCTTATTATTCAAAAATTATATTCTACGATAACGTTTATAATAGAAAAGTAAGAAGGTTTATTATTATTAACATTTTAGCTCGGAGTTGGGCCGCGAGACTGAGAGATGGAGACTTTGCCCCAGAAAGGGCAGGACCGTACCGCAAATAGTATAAGGACCTAACATTTTCCATTTCGCTATACTTTATTACAATTACAATATATTTAAATAAATCCGTTCGACTAATTAACGTTGCTTTTCATTCATTGGCGTCATCCAACCTTTTTGGTAACGATTCTAAATTTATGTCATTCACTTCTTTTTTTATGTAGGTAGCCCATTATATAGGTGTCCCTCTGCATGTTTATACAGCCAGTTGTAAGAGCTTTACTTAGATGCAAGTGTGCGCAAAGTGAAGATTAAGTTGCGCTTGTACTTATACGTAGCACGCTGTAGATAAGTGTCCAAATACAGAGTGATTGGTGTGGCGATGTCATTAGTTCTATTGGTGATTATGTGTGCACGAGTCAGTACTAAGAATATCAGCTAAAGGTAAATTTCGAAAATGTCAAAACCAGATACTTATCATGGATCTTTGTAGAATTTTTATTCGCCAAGTCTGTCTTGAATTTCTTCTTTGAGTGCTACGCAGCTGTAGTTCAATATGTATTATAATATTTTGTGTTTAAAAGAAAATGCAAGCGGTCCATTTGATTGTATGGTTGACAGGATGCGCCTAACTTAGGTATACTACGATTCAAACTTAAGGTGGCTGCACTTAACGCTAATCGCTGATCAGTGCCGGATTGGGCCTACCAGTCTGTATTTCCTAATATCTATAACCTGGAGGACTTTAAGTCAAGTGTGAATAGTAGACTTGTGTCAGTAATGCGAGTGATGCATCACGCGTAATATCACCCGAGCCCGTACTGTAACATCACACATTACTCGACTAAAATAAGCATCACACCATCACACTAAACATCACGCGCGCGGTAGCAGCGCAGTAGCTCGCGACATGACTCGCAGACTCGCTCGAACCGAGCCCTCCCGAACGCATCGCATCGGCAATGTTCGGTTTATATCGGAAGTCCGGAACTAGGCCCGTGCGATTTTGTATTTCGCCCGGTCAGGTGACTTAGTATGTTATTTAGAACTCTATTTTTATTATAAAAGGGTTTATATTTCCTTGACACCACCACCCGTTATACGATCGTAGGTAAATACTCAACTGTCCTTTTATTTCGAATTGTAATGCAAATATTTCATTTCTTTCTTGTAATTATGAATCATCATGACTCGCGGACAACATCGTATCATTTACTATTTCAATAACATGTCCTATTACACTAAAACATTGCATTACATTAGAACGCGCGATGGTGTGCTATCGCATGGCGCTACATCATGACATCACGCGTGATGTTTGAAGTGATGGTGTAATGTAATATTACTCGGCACGAAATGTAATGACATATCACATCACTTCGTGGTGCACTGTTTTACACATGTCTAGTGAATAGGTTACTTCTAGGCAAGCGTACTTCATCTTCGATCACATCATAGCTTATCATCAGGTGAGATGCTGTTCAAGCGTGAGCCTATCAAATTAAACAAATATATATTAATATATACAAAATATATTAAAATTTCTAGGCCCTGGGGCAGCAAGGTGGCCTGTTATTATTTTCCGAATACAAGGAACATTTTGTCATGACTTTATAAAAATAATATTATTTCAACAGAGCATTAACATTATTTGCTAATAGAACTAGAATAGAAAACAAATAGCTGAAGCTAGTATATTTGGATATTTTTATCTCTATTGTGGGGGACCTTCTCTTGTGGAGACCCCAGCATTGTCTGCCCTCCTTCATATCCGGCACTGTCTCTGAGACTCGTGCTTCTAGCCTACTTTGTACTAAATCGTACTAAGGTCGTCATTTAGCCCATAAAGTTTGTGCTTTTGGTGTACTTACACTTTTATATTCTAAAGTTCTTATCTTTCAATGACATCGCCATACAACTTTGTCCTGTATTAAAATGCAATAGATAATGATTGTAGTATATAACACATCTTAATTACTCATTTGGCCTTCATGGCCTAAACATACACTTTTACAAAAAGATGTTGTAGTACTAGACGATATTTCTGGAAAATCAAATTTTATGGAATTATTAGTTCTATAGGCAAAGCTCGTATAAGCCCATGAATACAATATGTTTTAGAAGTACGTGGAGGTATTTAAGTGTGATTTTAACTAATAAAAAAATGACCATGAAACACGACTAAAAAGGTTTCAAAATATTCACTTTTGAAGCAGTCTTATGCAATTGGTGTAATAAAATCTGTGATGGAACTAAAATGCCACCAATTTCAGTAAACTTCTTGGAAAGTGATGTTTTCAGATTTTTTTGTGGTTTTTTACTATTAATATTTTTCTAGTTTTATTTTAAAATCACACATATTAATTACTTGCACTCTAATTTTGCTTATTTTATGTGTGTGTACCTATAAAAAATGATCACAATTTTATTAGATTACACACTTCACCAATTTAAATCAGTATTTGCTTGGTATATTTTATAATCTGCAACCCATTCAATTCTACCAACCACACAACAAAAACCCAATGTTACCAACATAATGTATGAAAATCGACGGTGTAGTTTCGGTGACGGCATCGTCTACCCAACCCCGAGCCAGGAAGAAGAATCCGAGTCTCTGCTCAGCTCAGAGCGATGGGAGCGGTGGGGCGAGCGAGCGCGGCCTTTCGACGAGCGAGAGAGTTCTTCCTTCGACGAACTATGAGTGTAGACCGTTGTAGCGGCCGCTTAAGGTGCAGGCTTAAAGAACAGGATTAGTAAACCAGTGCGTAATTAGCTGAAGATCTGTGACACTTGCCGCGACATTGTAAATCTGCAGTAAATTCATCGGTATCTCAATACACAGAAAATAACGTGGAGGGAATCTCTTCTAACCTAAAAGTTTTCGTTTATGAGCCATTATGGTTTGAGTGTGAGAAAGACAGAGCTATACTAAAGTAATATCACCGTCCCTTTTTGTCACTGGGCCGATGAATGATGATAGCTCTTCACTTGTTCTCGCGTCGCGGCAAGCAATACAAGTGTATTTTCAGTTTTATGGTCGCGTTCTGGTTTAATAGATTTGAGCATGATAATAAACTGAATTCGTTTGTAGTCGGAGTCGGAGCTGATTTAGAATGAGTATTTTTGTTAGGTTAAGCTTTTCAATTTTAAATATCTCCAGTTCGTGTGTTTGAATTTGAATTATATAATTCCTAACTTATTATCTTTAACTATTTTTGCTAGTTAGTTGCTCAAGATGCGTTAGGTACTTATTAAATGTTATGTATGATATTATCGCCGATAGCATTCCACAAATTGTGTTTTGGAAGTACAAAACCAGCCATATATTTATTTAAAGCCATAATTGAAATACTGAACATAATCAAGTCTGCACTATTCGGTCGTTCACAACATCACTCTATAAGGTACGAATTATAGGTAAATTGAGCGAAATGGTGCTGAACTATAGAAAGGACGGATCAATACATTTGGTGGTAGTATAAGCTTGGCCTTACCAAATAAAATTACGCTGAATATATTATTATCATCTAACAGTTTACTAAAATTATTATTATATAGAATCTTAGAAATAGACGACAGTTCAGTTTTTAAAAGCGATTTTTTTTTATGACTGCCATTATGTTTCATGCGTCAGAGATGGGCAACATTTTGTTTGAAATATTAGGTCCTGATTATACTTCCATTTTTTCCCACCAATGTAGATTTTTTAATTAGCATTCTCTTTTTTGTGTCTTTGGTGGCCTATTAACATGAATCTCGTAACATTTGAGATTGTGATGTGATGATGTGATCATTTCTTTTTTGTTTAATAAAGCCAGGTGCAACGCTATAAAGACACAATTAAGTTGCTTTTGGAGGCTTTCTATCTAGGATAATTATTGTACTTACATTATAGTTAGTAGCAAACTACTATTAAATGTTGTCCACCTCTAGCAGTAGATATAATTTAATAATTAAAAATATCTTCCTATTTGCTTAAATACGTACTCTGTACATTTTTTTAATGTTTTACGATTTTTATAAGATGCAGAAAGACAAAGGACAGATACTTATATTTTTAGCTCTGTAAATAGTGCTTAAATATGACGAGACTGCAAAAAAAGGATTTTATAAGTATCCCAGTTCATACCAAGCGAAGAATAAATCTTGTAACTGGTTGAATGATCAATCGATGGTTTGCTTTTACTTTGATTTGATGCAGCTGAGTACAAGTATTTCACATGGTGCAACTGACCATCTGACCTCTACTATTAAATCACTAATTATCACCTACCCTTGAGTGGAATTCCCTGCCGGGTGTGTGTTTCCTGGGCCATTAAGTTAAAAGTTCTTTTTTTTTTTTTCTTTTTTTTTTTTTTAGATAGGGCCACTCGTAGATCAGCTCAGTAAGGCTGTGCGTCTACTTAACCGGTCTGTTGTTAAAAGTTTACCGTTACCGCATTTAGAGGGGCCGGGAGAGCGCTCGAGATACCCTCTCTTTCCGCAACCTGTTTCTGCGACATGACGGTTTCGCAGAAGGAGATCACCGCCAGACGAGAGTTACGTTAATGTCAACAGCAATATTTGTATCAAACTTCACTCGTCTACCGCTTTCAAGATTTACTCTTCGTTGTATTTCGATACTTAAAATAATTCAGACGTGACTTAATGTCAACTTAATGATAAAATAAAATATAAAATTAGAAGCGTTTTTCCATAAAAAAAAATCGCCCTTTGGAGCAATTATTTGTCTGATCTCGGAGATCTAAAGACTTTTATAAGAAAAGTGTACCCCGAAGAAGCAAGAAAGGGTCTCATTTACTTGCTCCTTCGGGGTACACATTTTCAAGAAATTGTGAAGATGTTTGTATCGCAAGTGCGTGTAAAAATTGCATAGTGATTTCGTCTTATATAATTTCTTTTATTATTAATTCCTATTAACATTCCTATAAAAAAAATAGTTTTAAATATTTGACTTAATGATAATGATTTTTCATTATTAAGGGAATGCTTCTGTAAATTATGAATACAGTAATATCAATGATGATTTGTATTTATAGCAGTATTAGTTGTTTTGCATTCCTCGATACTACTTAAAAATATTAAATTAGTTTTATGCTAGGTATTTTAGGTCGTGCCAGAGAAACTACGATTTGTTTATTTGGTAATTTCCTAAATGTATTTTTTTCGATCAAAAGTTTATAAATATTATGTTTGTACAATATACGTAAATATATTATTGTATTGTTTTTGCCACAGACTACCACTAGTGACAAAATGTAAATATCTTATACATTGTGTATGTATTCTGGTTCTTTCCAATATCGTTCACAAATCTCTGGCTATGACATTGCTTTTGACGAAGTTATCTCTTTTTATTCGGTTTAGTTTAAATTTTAAATGACTCTAAGTTTATCTAGATAACGTTTAATGTTGTAACTCATTTTATTCAATCCATATTAGGAATTTCCAAATTATTCATCAAAATCCTGTACTAGTCATATTTTTTTACATTTTATTAATTTTTTATTTACAATTTTTAAATTCAAGAGGCATTTATTAATGAATTATTATACTCCTTTAATATTAAAGCGAATTGCTATCACAAAATGATTACGTAACTATATTATTTGTATAAAAATAATTAATGTTAGTTGATGCTTATACGGACGGAATGTAAATAAGTAGATAAATTTAAAGGATTATTATTAGTGTCTGCAATGACATGATGTGCAATGATTTTGTAATTTAAGTACAATGGTGATGTCTAAAATAAAGAGAACAAAATACTAAAATATCGTTTTATAATACTTAACCAAAACCCAACAATCTAACCCTTTTAAACAAATTCAATAACGCTAAGCAATATACAACGTGTAACGGAAACCCCATATCTATCCAAAAGGACTGAAGACAACATCTGGTATGGAGTCTCTATGCAAAGTTTCAGCTGAAAATAAGTGACTCACAGAATTGACCCCAAATTATTGGTTTTATATGTTTCTTGAATACCAGTAACAACAAACGTATCACAGCACTATGAGGGTCATCACTTTCCACGTCACTTGCCAATAAAATGATAATTCTCTTCGTTAGTCTTAATTTGAAAAATTCGGCCTCTGGTATCAATGTATTGAAATTTTTAATAAGCTCCACACATGTAGACATAGGATTACAAAACCCTTGCCATATCGTTTGTTATCGTCCAAAGAAGCCGTGCACTTGGTATGTACATACCCTTTAAATTACACGTTGTATATTTATTTATGTACTAAATAAAAGCGCATTCTGGTAATTTCGTTCGCCTTAGCACTTACCGCAAGAGTTGAATATTCAACATCCAGAGAATAAATGTCACCTGAACAAGGACATTAGAGGACGTTGGAGCGTACTGTCATCATCTACTTGCCATGTAAATCATCTATGCCTGGTACCAACTATGTTAGGGTCGGATTCCAGACTAAAATAACGCTTTTTTTTTTAAAGGACCACTCGTAGTTCAGCACACTAAGGCTGGTTACTACTTAACCTTTTAACCGCCTACGTCGGATTTTTACGACAAATATTTTCGGGCCCATTTCGCCAGAGTCGGATATATACGACAAAAATATCACAGCTCGTTTAATGTACTTTTTTGTTTAATTACGCTGTATTTTATCGAAACGATGTTTATATTAGGTAAATAGTTAATTAAGTAATCATTTAACAGTTTAATAAACTTTAGTCTCTTAATCAGAAGTCCTAATTATATTGCACTGCTGTTTTTGTTGTAGGTATTTATTTTTCGATTCACTATGCCGGGCGCTGGGGGCCCGACAAACGATATGAAGTCGGGCGGTTAAAAGGTTAACCGGACGATCTTGTGGTGACCTCTAAATTGAAAGGCCCCCAGCCAGGGCTTATATACTATATTTACATTTAAACAATCGCACGCTAAGGGCACTCCCTGTGAAGTACAGGCCTCGGCATAGCGGGGTCCTTGGTGGAGGGCAGCAAAGGGTCAGGCTGGGTCATATTATTATTAATGGGGTTATTTATTGCTACTGGCTCAGCATCGCGGGCTGGCTCGTTGGCAAAGGTCGGGGAGGGTTGATGTTACAAGTACGCGGACGTCGCGATGGACCTCGTCGGCTAGGCCGGAATACGGAACGCGTTTTGTTTGTGTATTTCTTTAGAGTGTTAGTTTCCCTACTGCTCTCGTGTCGGATTGGGGTGGGATCATCGGGTTCGTCTAGGACGAGACGCGGACGACGAACCCGGGAAATTTTTGAGTGTGTGTATCGGGCGGCCGATACAATCAGGGGTTTGTGTGTTTTTTCAGCAGAGGCGAAGTAACGCACTGAATGGCGTTTCAACACTTGCTTTATAGTCGGGATTTTGAGGTCTACGTGGAGATCCTCATTCCTCAAGTACCAGGGCGCGCCCGTGGCCTTTCGGAGAAATCGGTTTTGGATAACTTGCATCCTATGGATCTGAGCCGGACTAGCATGAGCAAACACCGGACAGGCGTATGTGAATAGGGCGTATACACGTGGTAAAAATGCGTAGTTCACATTTTAGGGAGAGTTTGCTGTGTGCATTGAGCATGCAGTGTAACCTACCTAGATCGAAAGCAGCTCGCAAGCGAACCGACTTTATGTGCTCTCTGATGTTTAGGTTTTGGTCTAGAATCACACCTAGGTATTTAGCTCGCTTTTCCCAAGGGATTGGCGTGCCAGACATAGTGATCAGGCGGGAGAGCAGCCGACTACTAGTGTTTTATATGAAGCGACTGCGTATCTGACGACCACAACCCAGCAGCTGGGTAACACGATACTCGTTGGCAAGAGTGATGTAAGATTTCCTACTTCTGACTACCCGTAACGTCTGTCAAAGATATACCTCCAAACGACAGCCGGGACCAACAGGAACCGAGAAATTTTGATAAGTTGGTCACCCACCCATAGACCAACCTGGGCAAGCGTGGCTTAGCCTATTATTTAGCCACGTGTACCACTTCCCGGCTTGGCGACAGTCGTCGTTCTGAAATTTAATCACACCCAGATTTAGTCGCAATTAGTAGCCAAATATCAGACAGAATTAGTCTGTCCGTAGTTAACCCATAAATGCATGATTTTTTATTTTCGTTGGAAAAAAATATATAATATGGAGAAATACATTATAGATATGGGAAAAATACTAAAAAAAAATCCCAAAATAATTTAATTATATTTTTTAATTAAAAAATAATTAGTATCATTTTTGATACTACATGCATTAAGAAGTTCAAAAAGTCTGAACAATGTTTGTTCTAGAATTTCTTACTAAATTATAATATAAAAGAATACGGATTGCTACAATACATTCCATTACTTTATAACTAATGGAATTTATTGAAGCTATCCGTATTCTTTTTGGAGCAAAGATAAACTTAGCACTTCTCGCACATGATACTGCTGAGAAGATGACAGCCCTGTATCATGCATTTCATTCTTTTTTCTTGTCTTATTTGCTTGTGGTCAGTTCCATCGTATCTAACATCTTTTTATGGCATGACTTGCTGAATACATATGTCTTCTCTTAGGAGGTGGATTTTCTACCGGGCTGCTGGTGCTAGGTCTGCCTCGTGTTGGTTGTGGGTTAGCTCCATATTTGCACAGAGTTTGGGCTAAATCTGTCCTGAAGTCGTCTGCTAACTTTAGGACCCATGAATTGATAACTGAAAGATCCAAAAGGTGGATGAATATGCGCATGTACCATTTTCTTGTCTTCATACAAATTCTGTATCTACCCAAGTATGAGTCCATCAAGTCGACTCCGCCCATATGGGCGTTGTATTCGCTGACAAGTTACAAAGCCGTGTATATTATTCCAGTACGATCGCACACTGGGATAATGATACACTGACATAAATATTAGTATTCCGAAATACTTACGTAACTCAGATAAAGTTATGTTATCAGGGCGTTCAGGTTGCTTCTGAGCAGAGAATAGATTTGTTTCTTCAATCATTTTAGCTAGGAAGTCTGGGGTAAAATAATATGAAAAAAACTGATATGGGGTTTCAAAGGCCATAATATCTGGGGGCAAATCTGTAGAACCTTTGAACTGTATTTGGTCAGGGCAAAATACCATAGACTGCTTTTTTCAGAGTAGTCTTTGTGTATCTATTGGTCGATAGGCACCTTGACGAGAGCTGCGACCTGGCATGTTATCCAGTATATCTTCATACTCACTCATCAATGGAGGTTCACCCAGGTCAAGATCAGGTTCGTCATTTCCTACCTGTTCTTCCATGTTATAATTTTCAAGCTCAGCTTGCAGAGCTTCCCGAGTAGGATAATATCCTAAATCCTCCCCATCCGATTCTGCATCATCCTCTGAGATCAGACCGCCTTCTAACCGCTCAAGCAAATCTTCTATATCTCTATCATGCATATTTCTAGCAGCCATACTGTAGTAAAATATATAAAATCAAGCAAAGCCAAAACTGCAATTTGCGTACCTAAAGCATGACGCTAATGCATGGAGTATCATTTTTGATACCAACGAAAAATTTCACATCTTGTAAATATTACAAAATATGCACTAAAAATTTATGAACTATCAACAAATTTGAAAACGTACCTTGGCAGTTAACAATTTTCTGGTTAAAAAAAAATTAAGATCTAGCTAAAATCAATGAATAAAAACTAGCAAATTTCACTTCGTTTTAAATGAAATGCGAGTGCGACAATTTTGTCACTTAGAAAAAAATATGGCCGTACTGTCACCCGATGACATTTTTTTTTTAAAGTACATAGGCAACGTTAACATCACACAGCCAAGTAACTCAAATCGAACGTAATGATAATCGATTAAAAATTAAAATTGACAACGTATCATTTTTGATACTGCATGCATTTAAGGGTTAAAAAGATATAGGGGTACACTGGTAGCCAAAAGTCATGCTTTCTTTCTCGGCGGCTTCAGTATCTTGGGATCTGAGTAATTCGGTGTTTTTCGCACCACAAAAAGAAATGACCTAGCGATCTGTTTTCGCCTAGATTTAGTGGCTAAATATCACAATTAGTCGTTCAGTGGTTTAAAAGATAAGGGGTACATTGATGGCCACCTCTGTATCTCGAGAACCAGAGCACCGGGATCTGTTTTCGGCTAGATTTAGTCATAAATTAGTCACCAAATACTAGTATTAGTTGTTTTATAGTTTAGAAGTTATTAATGAATTTAATTTCTTCAAACCAATGTATAAGCATGTTCAAAATTTCTCATCAATAAAGTGTTTCTGTTAAAAGATTTATTTTCATCTGTCATAGAAATATATACCCTCTCGCTTGCACTCGTACCTACTGTGTACTGTTTATTATGGTCATTCGAGATAGAAAAACGTGTATGGATTAACACGTCATCACATTGAGTTATAATAAACGACAATCTGGGTGTTTTCAATTCCGTAACCGTGACCAAGCTAGGAAGTGACACACGTTTGACACAGCTCAATGTATATTTTAGTAGTGAGTAGGTATTTATTTATAAGTATTTTATCTCTAGTGATGCTGATTCGCTGTGGGATTTAAACAAATTTGCCTGACCATCGAAGTCTCCTCAACTTACAGAGGGGGACACCGGAGTTTTTAAGAGGTATCGGGACTCTTTCTGTGTTGATGGTGATCACAGGAGTAGTTTTTGAGTGAGTTAGAAAACCCTCTCCCTGGTCTTTTTCCCAAAAGTTCAGGCGCCTTTAGAAGGCTTACCACAAATAACAAAACAAACTAGGTGTTCATCGCTTGTTCCAAGACAACTTTCAGATTTTTCTTTTACAAAGCAGTTCGAATTCCTTCTACAATCTCAGTCTACAGTATAAATGTATCACAATGGCCGTCAACAGCATAGTTACTTAAACATGTTTGCATTTTAAGATTTTATATACGGTCGGGGCCAACACACTCCCTGGACTCCTTAGATAATAAGTTAAGCATCACTGAGGCAGGCGCGGTCACAGCCTGCAAGTTTGGAGGGGTCACTAATAACAAAATCGACATATTTTATTATTAGTGACTCCCTCCCCCTCCCCTCCTCGCAAATTATACTTTATTGGACAATACGCTATTGTATTGAATTTTTAGCGGAAGGAAGTGTCAGACTTCTAGTCTTCTACTGACTAAAAATACACCCTGTTCCTACAATTGGCCTTGTGGTGCGGGGCTGCTATATCTCGTTAGCCCCGCTACCCCAGCAGGTATTGGCCTTATCGGGCCCTGTCATTGCTGCTGACTGCTCTTTGAGGCGCGCGTGGAACATGAACGCAAGTCTGCGCCTGCGGTGCGGTGGCCGGAGATCAACATGCAATCCCCGGTAGGCGTGTGTAACTCATTACGGAACCGACTCACTGATCCGAATCATTGAAGTGATTCAAAAGATTGGTTCAGTAACAACGTTTCAAATGAATCATTTGAATCTGAAACATTACTTTGCTCTGGCTCATTTCGCGCGACGCGTCGCTCGTGTGACGACTGAGCAGTGAGCGAGCGAGAGAGGGAGACTGAGACACAGTGAGTTACTTTAACTATTGACTCTCGTATCGTTTAAACGAAGATCGACTTTATTTATAATCTCACTTATTACAATAAATATGTAGACATAAAACATTCAGTATTGATGCCTCAAAACATTTCTGTCTCAATAGTAAACGCCCGAGACGCAACGTAAAAATCTTACGTTTGTATACATGACGTCGCGTCGCGTGCGTTCACTCAGTCATTTGAGCCGATGATCCAAATGAGCCAAATGAAACATATCAGTGTTCCGGATCATTTCGTGTGCGTTACCCCAGCAAAATAATGTCGAAAATAGTCATTTAAATCTTCTAGATAATTAGTTGCCCAGCTTCTGTAATTGTTAAGCACATTTTTAAATTTGTTACACATATAGTTTTTTAGTTATTTTATTACACAAAAACATATTCTGCTGGGGTAACGTTTGAAACGTTACCGCAGCAAAACTTTTTTTTAAATAATGGGAATATTGAAATAAATATTAGCTATACATTTAGTTGTCTAGACGAGGTAAATGTTACACGTTATTTTGTTTTTGTTCTTTCTTCGGCTGCGAAGTTATTCGAGATTTTGCTGGAGTAACGTTTGTGGTTTTGCTGGATCTCTGAAACGGTTAAGCGGATTCTTATTATCTTTTGTACATAACTTCTTAGGAATTAGTTTTAATTTGTTGCGCAATAAAAATAACAAAATAACAAGATGATATACCGTTTAAAAGTTATTTAATGAAATATAAAAACACTTCTTTAGGTCCTAACACTCTAAATATGAGCTCTAAAGACTTACTTTAAACTTTATTTTGTAGCTTTTAACTACCTGCAAATGTATATGAAGTTTCATTAGTATCCTGTAGGTAATTAACAAATTATGATGATATTCAGTTCTCCACGTTCACGGTCACAATGCGCGCGGAGTTATTTGGCCACCGATAAACCTGTATACGGTTATATAAACTGAATGTTATATAAATATTTAGTTGCTTAATTCAGTTATATACCTGTAAAATTTCAGAGTAGTACATACAATAATTAACGAGATAATTAAATAAAAGTCATTAGGAACTTCAAGACCGTGGTAATCCGACCAAGTTTAGGTGGTTACAAAAAAGCGACCGCGTAGAACATTATGCTATCTTCTAAAATATTTAGGATAATACACCTTAAAATTTCGGTACAGACGCGTACACTGTTAAATACATAACAATATTATAATATCTGTACTATAAACATTATTATTATTACCTTTCAGCTACTTATTAGATAGGTATATATTGTATTATGTGTACAAGTTCAATGGCACAGTTGCACGGGTTCCTTCTATTTGGCAGAATCTTGATACTCGGAAATTCATTTGGCATAACACACTTGTATAATCTTCCTTAAACGAATATTTTTAAGGCATAAAAATTATTTAGTATTTATAATTATTATTTAGCCGAATGTTTATATATTCGAATTCACAATGGCATAAATTACTTTTGGCAGAGTTAAAATTCTGCATAATTTCGTTTAGCATAACTGCATGCTACATGCTTGCTTGCATGTTTACATGTTTCTTACAGGGAAATAAAAAAGACGTATGTTCACAATCAAATGTTTTATTTAATGTATGCCAAAAGATGGTTCTAACTGTAAACTTTCTGAAAGAATGATGGTTCTACGTTTTAATTATTATGGATATGAAATTTATGCCTCAAGATGATTCTGACTTACATAATTATTTGACTGCAGTTTAATATTTTATTTTTGATCTGTGATTTTTACATAATTTAAGTTAATCTTAGAATACAACTATCTGTAATATATATCTAGGAAAAAATATTGTGATATTTGAAATTTGTCTACAAAATAGTAGAACTTACTGTTTTTAAGTTTAAAAATTATTATTTTACCTGTAAATAAAAATTCTTTAAGAAATATGCAGTTTTTTTAACACTTGTGTACACATCTCTACTAAACTTGTAAGACTATCCTACATATTTTAGAAGATGTTCTACGAACATTATGTTATCTTCTAAAATAAATGTTATGTTCGGTCGCTTTTTTGTAACCACCTAAACTTGGTCGGATTACCACGGTCTTGAAGTTCCTAATGACTTTTATTTAATTATCTCGTTAATTATTGTATGTAATACTCTGAAATTTTACAGGTATATAACTGAATTAAGCAACTAAATATTGATATAACATTCAGTTTATATAACCGTATACAGGTTTATCGGTGGCCAAATAACTCCGCGCGCATTGTAACCGTGAACGTGGAGAACTGAATATCATCATAATTTGTTAATTACCTACAGGATACTAATGAAACTCCATATACATTTCAAAGTAGTTAAAAGCTACAAAATAACGTTTAAAGTAAGTCTTTAGAGCTCATATTCAGAGTGTTAGGACCTAAAGAAGTGTTTTTATATTTCATTAAATAACTTTTAAACGGTATATCATTTTGTTATTTTTATTGCGAAACAAATTAAAACTAATTCCTAAGAAGTCATGTACAAAAGATGATAAGAATCCGCTTAACCGTTTCAGAGATCCAGCAAAACCACAAACGTTACTCCAGCAAAATCTCGAATAACTTCGCAGCCGAAGAAAGAACAAAAACAAAATAACGTGTAACATTTACCTCGTCTAGACAACTAAATGTATAGCTAATATTTATTTCAATATTCCCATTATTTAAAAAAAAGTTTTGCTGCGGTAACGTTTCAAACGTTACCCCAGCAGAATATGTTTTTGTGTAATAACTAAAAAACTATATGTGTAACAAATTTAAAAATGTGCTTAACAATTACAGAAGCTGGGCAACTAATTATCTATAAGATTTAAATGACTATTTTCGACATTATTTTGCTGGGGTAACGCACACGATCATTTCAGTGATCGAGATGCAAATGTTCCAATCTCAAAAATGATACACTTTGCCCACTTCTAATCCCAGACGCCCGGAGCGTCTCCTGCGGCCGCTGGGGCGTGAAGAAGAGAGTTATCTTTCCTTCCGTTCCCACTCACCCCACACCATGGTCGGAACCAGGGCCGGGTACCAGAGGACGCCGCCATCGATCGCCTATATGAGTACACAGCGGTGCTCTGCCCAAGCGGGGCACACTTCCACCATATGCCCATCAGCCCCCTTTGAGTTTGCCATCGAGGTGGTGGTTAACACTAATAGATGTTGTTTACCACCCCCGGTTGTCAATGGTAGATAGATAGATATATTCTTTATTGTACAATATAACAGTAAAAACAAAATTATGGACTTAACAATTAAAAAGGGTGATAATACGGCGGTCTTATCGCTAAAAACGATCTTTTACAGACAACCTTTGGATGGATTTGACACAGAAGGAGAAAATAAATACGCGGGTAGTCCACGGTGTACTAATTATCTATATAAAATACAAAACAATAAATAACGTTCTCAAAACATATATACATACCTATACATACAAATATTTAAAAAAGAAAGAAACAAAGACATACATAATAACAACAATTTAAGGAGAGAGATAAAGATCTTTTACTAAGTTTTTGAAAGAAGATAGGTACCTATTTAGTTTCATCTGCCTCCTTCGTAGTTATATTACAGGGGTTTCATCGCATTTCAGATTGGACATTATCAATGTAAATTGAAAAAAATCTTGAACGCAAATTCTGGGAGGCCTTGTAAATGATTTTTTTAAATAAAGAGAACTACTAATGTAAGTGAATTCACATTACTAGCAATGCTTGTCTGGAGTGGTTCATGACATTCATGTTATGGGTGGGGTTCAAACCCGCGACCCCTCGGTCACAAGTCCCACACCTTAGCCAATAGTCTATTGACGCTTGTAAAGATTGTCTGGCTTCTGACAACCCGTAATAACTGTCAAGATGTACAAATGACAGCCGAAACTCTTGGACTACTGAGAAATTTCTAATAAAATTTATTACCCGACTCGGGAACCGAACCCAAATCCTCTTGCTCAACAGTCGCGCTTGCAAACACTAGACCAACGAGATATTTTAGAATATTTCTTCTATTTTTCAAGTAAATTCTCGAAAAAAAGTAGTGGTAACCTACCCCTAATGACCGAACTCTTGCGGGCCATTTTGTCTCTTGCATAAACACTTACGATCTGAGCCGTCTGTTTTCTAAGCCGGTCACGGTGACCCGTGCCCAGATGTACCCAAGTACCACAATGGCAAACATAAGCAAAAGCATAAGAGGTCGTTGTAGTGTAATGTTCTAAAATAAAACCCAGATATTTATACAAAAATGTTTTATTATAGATTCAATAGTAGGTGGGTACTTAATCATAGACTGGTAATATGATCTATCACAAAATAATTACGTTATCGACTTACAGCCGACTTCCATTCCTCGAATCAATAACATTAATGTGGCGTTCAGAATCGTATTATAATAATAGGACCTGCAATCATAAAAAATACTTATTCATGCATTAAAAAAAAGTTTTTAGTGATTAACATGAGGTATTTGATTGTTACAATCAGACTTATAAATTACACAAGATGGTTATCAATAACTAATGGCATTAAAACAGAACAAAATATTACTAATTTTAAGGACCACTTGCAAATAGTTTATTTATTTTTCACACTTAAGTCCGTAGTACAGCTGTAATTACTTGAAGTATTTAAAGTTTTTTTTTATATTAGACTCCTCACATATTCTGAGGTGTTGTATATTGTAAGGTATTTTACTCTAATATTAAATTAGGTAACTAATTTAATATTAGTATAAAAATACCTTACAATTCACGCCGCTCAAAAATAGTCTAACTATACCGAAGTGTGTTTTTATTTTACTTATCAGTCGATATTATTTTATTAATTTAACTGCGGGATCTAATGCAGTTCAATCGTTTCGACGCTATGTGCGCTCACGGATGATTCTGACTTACGGCTAGCTATAGTTGGGAATAGAAAAGCGGTCTTTAAATTTCTCTGAGCGGCGTAAATTGCAAGTATCCATTAATCCAAAACAATATTCATTCATCATTAACAATTGCCATCGCAAAGACAACAAAAACAATTACAAAATGAAACTTAAATGTAATTTTCACAAAAAAATACTGGCACATAAAAAAACAGATTCATAAAGCCATAACTAAATACTCAGGGCTGCCAACATTGCCCTAACATCCTTAGGACTGGATTGTTTGACAAGGTCCCTGAAAGCACGTACAAACGTAGCTTCTTTCTCCAAATTCTTGGATATCTGGTGTGCTCTTAAGGTGATTTCTTTAGGGATGCCTGCTAGACGGGCCGCGTTGAACCCGTAGGACTTGGGACAGGCGCCCGGCGATAGTTTGTAGAGGAATGTTATTGTCTCTTCTGGGATGTGGTCCTCGCCGTCGGGAGTCGATTCGTCGGTCTCTACCATGCATGCCTATGAATAGCGAAGGGATATGTTAATCTATGGTAAGTAAATGTCATTAATGTCAAGTATGAATATCAAGGTTCAACATGTAATAGGGGGGTAAAATGGTTTTTTTTTAAAGAGAACTTGCAATATGGGTAGAATTCACATTATTAGCAATCTTGTTAACCCCTCCAACTATGCTAAATATGCTTTTGTCTGGAATGGGTTCTCTGGGACCTCTCGATCACAGGTCTGACACCTAAGCCATTAGGGTATTGACACAATGATGAATGAGGGATGACACGCGTGTGAGTAAAATAGTTTGAATGTTCTTTTACAAAAAGAAAACAGAGTAAATGATACTGTGAAGTCTGAAAGGGGAGAAGAAGAAAACGTGTTGCGACGTGCTAATCTAATGGGATCAGGGTAGGAAGTTGATAATTCGAGTTTCATCAATCATTAAATTCGAACTAGGGGACACATTGTAGTTTATTTATCTAAGCAAAGACTATGATGTTACGAGTATAAATATTAATAGAGAATAGTTGTTATATGGTCCAGGGTTAAAAACCTTCGGATACTAAAGTCATTGGGGCTTTGTGTGAATTTGTATACGTTTATCAACACCAGCATAGGTTATCGTAAATTGGATTAACGCCACCCAATGAAGAGATGTATCGTCATTGTCACAGTGACGGTACATCTCTTCATTTAATACGATTAAATTATTAATATTGTATTATATTTTGCTTATATTTTAATTAACTCCTTTGAATACATTTAAAAATTGACACTATAGCCAACTCAAAATCTATAAGACTTATATAAAAATAAACACACTCCTTACCATATGCCCAAGCATAATCCCAGGATACGAAGACAGGTGGTGTACCAGTGAATGGTAGTGAGTAGAGAATATCACTCGACAGCCGCGCTTAGCTAACTCGACGCACACACCCGATGCTATCGCCGTGCCATCATATGTTGAGGTGCCTCGACCTGAAGAAAATAGATATAATATACTCTTTTTTATTGTGACCGGAAAGATCGAAAGAAGAAGGGACCAGGTTCGCAGAGCTCTCGAATCCGGCAATCTCCACGATGCTGTGCATGTTGGCAAAAATAGAAACTGATGGCGAGCCATTGTATACAGCAAGGTGAACCATGGAAGTGTTCACGACCCTCAGTAATAAGGAACACGACGCGATGAGGATCATACTTTATTTTACAACAATAATATAAACACACCTGTTTCACAATATTACTTAAGGGCCTATACTACCTCAGCGCTTCTCACTCTTTATCTCGCTCGCACACTACTGGCCGCGGTCACGCGAGCAAGCGAGACAGGGTGGCAGGGAAAAAACTCCAAGACACCGATAATTTAATTTACTTCTTTTTACGGTGAAAATAATGGTAATTTAAAAAAAGTAAATAACATAAGACCTGCTTTCTAGTTAGTTCAATGAATACACTGAAAAAAAAAGAATTGTTGAATGTACTAAAGTAGCGTAGGTTGAGTAATGAACTGCCATAGTCAACCCTTTTCATAGTTAATTTTACTATAACAAGAGTGAATTTAACAAAATCCACTTTGTTGATTTTACATAACACAACAGATTGACTAAAACTATTTTAAGTATAGTAAAATTTATCGAACAAATATTTGAATACACTAAAGAAAGTTTGTAAAATACTTTCGTAAGAGTTCTCTAAATTTCCAACAGGTGACGCTACTAAATTTGTTCGTAACACTAACAAATAAGAAAGTTGATTTTACTTGACACAAATCATGAGATACGTTTAATATAATTAACACTAGAAATATATACATTTTACACAAGCTTGTCAATAAAATCAACAAAGAAGTTTTGTTTAAACAACAGTACGAGTTTCGCAACACAGTTCTCCAGATATCCGATAGGTGTCGCTTGCTACTCTACTAAAGTTGTTCGTAAAAACTAACAAATTGGAAGATTGATTTTACTTGACACAAATTATGAGATACATTTCATATAATTGACATTAGAAATATGTTAATTTTACGCAAGTTTGTAAATAAAATCAACAAAGAAGTTTTGTTTAAACAACAGTACGAGTTTCGCAACACAGTTCTCCAGATATCCGATAGGTGTCGCTTGCTATTCTACTAAAGTTGTTCGTAAAATCTAACAAGTTAGGAAATTGATTTTAATTGACACAAATTATGAGATACATTTCATATAATTGACATTAGAAATATGTTAATTTTACGCAAGTTTGTAAATAAATTCAAAAAAGAACTTTTGTTTAAACAACAGCGCGAGTTTAGCAAAACAGTTTTCCAAATGTCCGACAGGTGACGCTTGCTAATCTACTAAAGTTGTTCGTAAAAACTAACAAATTGGAAGATTGATTTTACTTGACACAAATTATGAGATATATTTAATATAATTGACATTAGAAATATGTTAATTTTACGCAAGCTTGTAAATAAAATCAACAAATAACTTTTGTAACAACAGTACGAGTTTAGTAAAACAGTTCTCCAGATATCCGATAGGTGTCGCTTGCTACTGTACTAAAGTTGTTCGTAAAATCTAACAAATTAGGAAATTGATCTTACTTGACACAAATTACGAGACATATTTAATATAATTGACATTACAAATATGTACATTTTACACAAGCTTGTCAATAAAATCAAAAAAGAACTTTTGTTTAAACAACAGTACGAATTTAGCAACACAGTTCTCCAGATATCCGATAGGTGTGGCTTGCTACTCTACTAGAGTTGTTCGTAAAATCTAACAAATTAGGTAATTGATTTTACTTGACACAAATTATGAGATACATTTCATATAATTGACATTAGAAATATGTTAATTTTACGCAAGTTTGTAAATAAAATCAACAAAGAAGTTTTGTTTAAACAACAGTACGAGTTTCGCAACACAGTTCTCCAGATGTCCGACAGGTGACGCTTGCTAATCTACTAAAGTTGTTCGTAAAAACTAACAAATTGGAAGATTGATTTTACTTGACACAAATTATGAGATATATTTAATATAATTGACATTAGAAATATGTTAATTTTACGCAAGCTTGTAAATAAAATCAACAAATAACTTTTGTAACAACAGTACGAGTTTAGTAAAACAGTTCTCCAGATATCCGATAGGTGTCGCTTGCTACTGTACTAAAGTTGTTCGTAAAAACTAACAAATTGGAAGATTGATTTTACTTGACACAAATTATGAGATATATTTAATATAATTGACATTAGAAATATGTTAATTTTACGCAAGCTTGTAAATAAAATCAACAAATAACTTTTGTAACAACAGTACGAGTTTAGTAAAACAGTTCTCCAGATATCCGATAGGTGTCGCTTGCTACTCTACTAAAGTTGTTCGTAAAAACTAACAAATTGGAAGATTGATTTTACTTGACACAAATTATGAGATACATTTCATATAATTGACATTAGAAATATGTTAATTTTACGCAAGTTTGTAAATAAAATCAACAAAGAAGTTTTGTTTAAACAACAGTACGAGTTTCGCAACACAGTTCTCCAGATATCCGATAGGTGTCGCTTGCTATTCTACTAAAGTTGTTCGTAAAATCTAACAAGTTAGGAAATTGATTTTAATTGACACAAATTATGAGATACATTTCATATAATTGACATTAGAAATATGTTAATTTTACGCAAGTTTGTAAATAAATTCAAAAAAGAACTTTTGTTTAAACAACAGCGCGAGTTTAGCAAAACAGTTTTCCAAATGTCCGACAGGTGACGCTTGCTAATCTACTAAAGTTGTTCGTAAAAACTAACAAATTGGAAGATTGATTTTACTTGACACAAATTATGAGATATATTTAATATAATTGACATTAGAAATATGTTAATTTTACGCAAGCTTGTAAATAAAATCAACAAATAACTTTTGTAACAACAGTACGAGTTTAGTAAAACAGTTCTCCAGATATCCGATAGGTGTCGCTTGCTACTGTACTAAAGTTGTTTGTAAAATCTAACAAATTAGAAAATTGATCTTACTTGACACAAATTACGAGACATATTTAATATAATTGACATTACAAATATGTACATTTTTCACAAGCTTGTCAATAAAATCAACAAAGAACTTTTGTTTAAACAACAGTACGAATTTAGCAACACAGTTCTCCAGATATCCGATAGGTGTGGCTTGCTACTCTACTAGAGTTGTTCGTAAAATCTAACAAATTAGGTAATTGATTTTACTTGACACAAATTATGAGATACATTTCATATAATTGACATTAGAAATATGCTAATTTTACGCAAGCTTGTAAATAAAATCAACAAAGAACTTTTATTTAAACAAGGGAACGAGTTTCGAAGTCAGTTCTTCCCGACAGGTGACGCTTGCTAATCTACAAATACTAAAGTTGTTCGTAAAAACTAACATACTGGAAGATTGATTTTACTTGAAACAAATTATGATATTAGAAACAAGTATGTACATTTTACACAAGCTTGTCAATAAAATTTACAAAGAACTTTTGTTTAAGGTTAAACATTAGCCCGTGACATGACTCGCTATTGTAGGCACATAACGTGGTTTCCATGGGTTTTATCTTCTACATTATATATTTTAGCGTGTTCCGACAACTAACGGCAATTTGTTCACTATGAACTATAAGAAAGCAAAATTATGTCATTATATGCAATATGTTTTAGTATTTGCTGAATACAAATTAAGTGTGTGCATATACACTCATTTGTACAAATCAAAGTTGTATTCGGCAAATACTACAAACATACCGAATACAACAGCATTTAATGAAATAATTTTGCTTTGATAGGTAACATAGTTCATTCATACTATAACCTTAACCGTTAAGTATAGTTACAGGAAATTGTTCCTATGAGACCATCCATAACTTTTTAAGATATTCTGAACTGCATCCACAGATTCCGGAAAAAGTTTACAGTCAGCAAAAAAAAATCTAAAATACAAATAAATGCCAATCGATCCTATTTCATGTGGGGATCAAAAGACTCTATGGGACCATTTAAGGTATGAGTAATAGAAATGACAGCAATCGCCAAATACTTTTTAAGGTCAACTGAAATTTGAGTACAGAAACTACGGTAGGTAAGTCAAAACACCGGGTTCACACGCAGGCATAATCTTCTACAACATAAGAACTAAAAAAAGTAGTTTCTGCACTCAAATTTCAGTTAAATGTGACTTCACATATCCTAAAACCATAAGACAATTTAGACGCTTCTAACGATACTTCATTTATCAAATTATCATAAGTAATTTAGAAGTTATGAGGGAACATAATAATAATAATGAACATACTTTTGGGGTTGTAAATCGGGTGAATGCAAGCAAAGGCAAAAGCTAACAATGTATATTATATACAGCGTGGCATGGACATTGACGCACATCCTGTTACCATGGATTCAGTAAGTACATGATTCTGATTTTTATTTTGGGTGGTAATATCATCCAGTGAGTCCTTCCGCCCAGGGTGGGGCGGAAGGGACTGTCAGACTTTTACTGACTAAAATCCACCCGTGTTCCACTTTTCTGTGAAACTAATGATTTTTTTTTGATAACCGACGAAAAATTTCTTCGCTAGAGGGTCTACAATCGTGTGCTGAATTTACGGTTACAGTTTGCGCGTCGATGTCCCTGCCACCCTGTATATTTGAAAAGTGCTTATTAAGCCCTTTCATTTGGTACCCAATTTTTTTAACAAAATGTCACATATCCTATAATATTACAAATGCGCGAAATTTCATCCAAATCCGTTAAGCCGTTTATGTGTGATTGAGTCACAAACATCTAAACATCTTCACAAACTTTCGCATAATTATAATATTAGTAATATAAAAAACTTTTTTGCAAAAAATAAAACCGACTTCCATATCAAAACACTACAAAGCCAAAAATAATTTTAATTTCGGTAGTCGGTGTTATTGGTTTTGTATTTTCTTTTTTTTTTCACACCGCCTTCCGAAATTAAAATTATTTTTGGCTTTGTAGTGTTTTGATATGGAAGTCGGTTTTATTTTTTGCAAAAAAGTTTTTATTTTCGTGCTTTTTAGTGGGTCAGTGAATTTTCCAAATCGGTTCGTAAATGACGGAGTTATGCGCGAACAAAAAACGCAATGCAGCGTAAACGAAAAGATCATCAACGTAAACATTTTTTTAGACTTTTGTTGATTTTTCAGAAACGGCTTGTCCGATTTCGATAAAATTTTCATGGGACCATTTGGGAAGTATACCCTTTCTAACAAGATCAGAATTTTTCAAATCGGTTGGCAAACGACGGAGTTATGCGTGGACAAACATAAAAAAAAAAAAAAAAAAAAAAAAAAAAAAAAAAATACAAACATCCGAATTGAGAACCTCCTCCTTTTTTAGAAGTCGGTTAAAAAAGTAACGATTTAACTCTTTGTTTTGATCTATACCATACCAATATATCTACCTACATGTTACTTAATTAAAATGTTGATTTTACGAAACATCTTTGAGATTTTACTAAACTATAATGTCATTTGACGTGACGTCATACCTATTCTTCCACCAATTCGCGTTCCGTCTCGACTCGATACGACTTAGAGTTGCCAGATTAACACTTCTGCGCCCTTTTTAATTTTATTATAAGTAATTTGAAGTAGGAAATGACGGAAATAATTTTGACTAAAATTAAACGTTTTTAGGGTTCCGTCTAAAGGGTAATAACGGGATCCTATTGCTAAGACTTCACTGTCTGTCTATCACCAGGCTGTATCATAGGCTGCTGTATGATAGCTAGACATTTGAAATTTTCGCAGATGATGTAGGTATTTCTGTTGCTGCTATAACAACAAATTCTAAAAACAGAATAAAATAAATATTTAAGGGTGGTTTCCATACAATAAACGTGATTTTTTGCCGTTTTTGCTCGATATTAATAACGATTGGTACGGAACCCTTTGTGCACGAGTCCGAATCGCACTTGGCCGATTTTTAGACATATTGCATACTGCCTACTGGTCATATCATGTCCGGACGTTTTCAGCGTGACAAATAGTATTCCTGTAGATTTTGGGTGGTAGGTACTGTGTTTTCCCGTCCGCATAAGTTTTTTTTTTAATTTTCATGATATTTTGACGCTACTGAACAAGATAAGAAAGGGTGTCGCGCTGACACCCTTGAGCGTTTCGTATAAAACTCATAATTATGCCAAGAAGCTATCGCCATTAGATAAACTTCGGATTTTAAGATTTATAATATCATGAAAATAAAAAATAAAAAACTTTTATGCGAGTACACGAAAACATGCTTCTCTCTCATTTGTTCCAAGCATCTACAGAAATAAGGTAAAATCTAAATAATGGAAATGAAGTACAGAAAATATGGCCAATACCATCTCTAAATATATTTTGGACTGAAAAAAAATGCCAAGGCATGTTACTCGTGCGATTTACCCAATGAAGTAATCATAAATAAAATAATATATAATATTTTTGGGGGAAAAATTCCAACTTGCATAGCGGAATTCAAAATATCTCGTTGGCAACACTGTTCTTCAAATTCTTTCTATTGACGCGTGCGCCGCGGTGCTCTGTGTTGGATTAGTTAGATATTTAATATTTATATCATTCATAGTTACGCTAAAGTAATAGTAGTTCAATCATTGTTCATAGCAGTTCATAGTGAGTGAAAATGGACTCGACGTCACAAAATACGTTAGGATTTACATTACACTCCAACTTCGCCATAGCACTTCTCGATTCCTGGGGAGTCTCGAAGGAAACACAAGCTGTATTGCAAGGTAAGTTCTTACTTTAGAGATACTGTAGATAAATGTATTCCAAATTTTAATATCACTCCCTGGGCCCTGTCCTTCTTTTTTTAGAATATGACTTGGATGTATTTTGCATAGAAAATATTTCTGATTCTGATATAAATGAGCTGATTCCAAAATCAAGAATAAAGGATAGAATTAAATTCAAGGCTGGATTAGCTCAATTTAAAAATGAAAATAAATCCCTGGTGAGTATTTTGTAGTATACCTATTATTGTACCTACTTTCCAGAATGTAGCGAGGCAGAGTGTGGTGAGGCTCGGTAATCTCAAGCACAGGCTTTGCTTGTTTTAAAACTGATTGATTTGTTCATATTATTTTGTTTTTGTACTATAAGAGAAAATAAGTAAATAAACTACATATATATTACTAGCTTTTCGCCGCGGTTTCACACGCATTAATTTGAAAATGTACCGCGGTTGTATGTAGCGTGATGATATATAGCCTAAAGCCTTCCTCAAATAATGGACTATCCAACACAAAAATAATTTTTCAATTCGAACCAGTAGTTCCTGAGATGAGCGCGTTCAAACATAGAAGCAATCAAACTCTTCAGCTTAATAATATTAGTAAAGATTATTATTTTAAAGAGATTTAGTTTCGGTAGAAATGTTACTAATGTATCTCAGATCAAATGCTCTTAATAGTATGAGCACTGATCTAGCTGGAGTCAACTTGAAATTGTTTTTTCACATTAATAAAATACAAACTTGTTCGTATAATTTATTATTAAATATTTAATATTTTTCTTTAAATATTTAAGTTTTTTGCAAATATGCCATTCAATATTTATGCTTGACAAAATTCGGCCTTATGATATTATGCTTTTAGAATTTTTAATAATAAATATTATGCCAATTGATATTTATGCCATTTAACAGTATAGGTTTTATGTTTAGGACAAAAAATTATGCGTAGGTAATCATTCAATTTTATTTTTTATCTTTTCAGGTTGAATTAGATTTTGAATTCATGTACCCAAACCATGACCTAGAATTGTTCAAAAAGTGCCCAATATTCATGGAAAAAGCATTGCCAATTTACAGTAAAATAAAAAGTTGCGTGGATAATCTGAAAACTTTGAACGACGATAGTACCACACCAGGTCAGTAGATGCTAATTTATTTTCATTATCCTTCCTATCCTACTTCCTACTAATCCTACTTCCTATCCTACTTCCTACTAATATTATAAATGCGAAAGTTTGTGAGGATGGATGGATGTTTGTTACTCTTTCACGCAAAAACCACTGAACGGATCAGAATGAAATTTGGTAAGTATATAGTTGGCAGCCAGGAATAACACATAGGCTTCTTTTTATCCCGAAATTCCCACGGGATCGGAATTTGCGCGGGAAAACCTTCCCACGCGTACGAAGTCGCGGGTAGAAGCTATATTAAATAAAGATAATAGATAGTCCTCATTTTTACAGGTTTATCTTTGTAATAATTTTTAACTCCTTGCAGATGTGAGAGATTTAAGAGTCCCAAAATGTATCACTTGAAGATCTTAATAATATGAAGCTATGGTTGAAATTTAATAAAGAGCCTTGGGTAGATGTTGTGGAGAAGTGGAAACTAACAAGGACATTGCGAAAAGAAGATTTATCTGGAAAAGATAAAACCATCCGGGACTTATTTAATGAGTGGCCTTCAATCAAAGCAAGCTTGGGCTACAAACTTGTTCGTATAATTTATTATTAAATATTTAATATTTTTTTTTAAATATTTAAGTTTTTTGCAAATATGCCATTCAATATTTATGCTTGACAAAATTCGGCCTAATGATATTATGCTTTTAGAATTTTCAATAATAAATATTATGCCAATTGATATTTATGCCATTTAACAGTATAGGTTTTATGTTTAGGACAAAAAATTATGCGTAGGTAATCATTCAATTTTATTTTTTATTTTTTCAGGTTGAATTAGATTTTGAATTCATGTACCCAAACCATGACCTAGAATTGTTCAAAAAGTGCCCAATATTCATGGAAAAAGCATTGCCAATTTACAGTAAAATAAAAAGTTGCGTGGATAATCTGAAAACTTTGAACGACGATAGTACCACACCAGGTCAGTAGATGTTAATTTATTTTCATTATATTAAATAAAGATAATAGATAGTCCTCATTTTTACAGGCTTATCTTTGTAATAATTTTTAACTCCTTGCAGATGTGAGAGATTATGTTTACCTAAAACTTATGAGTTCGAAGTTGCCACCCACAATTCATTTTACATGTCGCGGTAAGTAAATAAAGTGCGCAATAAATTAAAAAAATAAATAACACAGTATTTGTGTCTACCTGTGGTAGCCGATTCGTTTTTTTTTCTTATTATGACTTGCTCTTTGGTGAAGGAAGACATCGTGAGGAAATCAGCAAGTCTTAAGAACTCAACCCAATGAAGACTTGTGATATTAGTTTACAGGCAATGGGTTCAGTGTGGTAGATTATTTATGACCCAGAACATCTTGTATATTTGTATTTGTTCAACCTTGTATTTGTTCTATTACAGAATCAGAGCGAAATAGTAACAAAGATCAAGCTGCGTCAGGATGAGCACTTGGCCAAAGGACCTACTTGCCAACCACTGATAGTCGTGGTAGGGTCATCGATAGAAGAAATAACCGATTACTATGTCCATTATGAATCAGTCATTTATAAGATCGACACCCTACTAAAATCAGTAGATGTATGCTTTAAAATTTTCCATGTTTTCAATTTAGAGTACCCGACAGAATGTGTTAACGTGTGGACCTTTATACAAAAATATTTTTACGGAATTGATTGCAAATCTGATAAAAAAAATTCAAGTGTAGCTTGTTTTATGGCGGATCTGTCTTAAAACATTTTTAGACTGAAATTTCTATTTTGTGCCAAATATTTTATTTTGTGATTTGACTGTAAGAATTATTTAGCATATTTTGATAAAACTTAGAAATATTTTTTGTATGTATTGATATAGTATAAAGCTGAATTGTAACTGCGTTAGATGTAAACTTAGCAATAATGTTAAGTAATATAATATTAAGGTTTTGCATGGCGTTGGTATGTTGGACATTGTGGGCGGATAATTCTTTCTTTTTAGTGCAGAATGGGTCAGCATATCTAACTACCCTTGGAGTCACATGATTGAAGATGATCCCTTCTGGACATCCTTTAAGACGAGCCTTTTGTAAAAGGTTACCGCAACCTTAGTTTTAAGTACATTTAAATATAAATATGTTCATTCATTTAACCATCTCCATATTAATGTGATCCTGGTACTCTAAAATCTGTTCAGTCAGTTATTCCTATCTGTTCTAAGAATGTACATTTTGGGAAATATACATTAGGGGAAAGGTGCATTTTGGAAAAAGTACTTTTTCGGAAGTGGACATTTCGGGAGTTGTACCTACCTTTTGAAACCGGTGTACACTATGGGAAGTGTTCATTTTGAACCTGAAAGCCTTTTATGATTATTTTGTGTCACATTTGTTTTGAGTTGATTATTTTATGTGATATTTCAGTTATTACCTCGCCTGTAAGTGAATTGTTTAAGTTTTATTGTAAAAGCAATTTGATAACAATTATAATATACTTAATTTTATTCATTTAATATTTTGTTTTCTTTTACTATTTTAGTTATAAACCGAACAAAATTATTGTAACATTTTATCATACAATTCAGATTTAATTTGTTTAACATTTAAATGTGTATTTTTAACAGTTATAATTGGAGTACTTTTTGGTAAATTTTGCTAAACATGTTCTTTTATTTTGTACTGTATGATACCGCTCACTGGCGGGTGATTTTGTCTTTCGTTTATTTTTTTATTGGTAGTTTACTGATTTGTAAATTAGGCAGCTGACTCCAAGTCTCTGGCGACAAAGTATACACGGTGACTTTATTAGTGCGCATAATTTTTGAGGATGTTCGTTCAGTCGGACCATTAGTTTGATGGTATGAATATCCTTATAAGTTATGCGCACTAGTCACGCAGTATATTACGCTACGAGAGATTTTCAGTCAACCAATAATTTACAGCTTTCATGCATAATGGCGAAACATGTTTAATAGAATATACCTACATCCTGTTCGTACATTTTAGGAGAGCGCATTTTGTATATTTTACTACTAAAAGTGAAGTAAAGTATACGAAATGTGCTCTCCTAAAATGTACGAAATGGTATGAGTAAATGTTACAATACTAATTTTACATATTTTATTACAATACCTTACGTAAAATATGCAAAACTTATTTAATGTAATATACGAAATCATACGAGTAAATATCACAAAATTAGTTTTGCATATTTTAAGTAAAATATACTAAACCAACAAGAAGATATCTGGTAAATTGTATGAAATTAATTTCACATGTTTTACCAAACACTTTTAGTTAAACATATTAAATCAATATCGTTAAATGGACGAAAGTAATATACGTGAAATATGCAGGACTCGATTAGCTGAATATACTAAATTAAATGAGTAAATGTAGCAAAATTAATTTCATATATTATACATAACACATTTAGTGACATTCATTAAATCTCATCGTGAAATATACAGTACTGGATTAGTTGAATATACAAAATGAAATTAGTAAATGTAGCGAAATCAATTTCACATTGTTTACATAACACGTTTAGTGGTATTTATTAAATCTCATCGTAAAAGATCAAAAGTAATCGACGTGAAATGTACAGGACTTTTTAGTTGAATGTACAAAATGAAATGAGTAAATGTAGCAAAATTAATTTCACATATTTTACATAACACGTTAAGTGACATTTACTAAATCTCATCGTAAAATATCGAAAATAATCGATGTGAAATACACAGGACTTTTTAGTTGAATAAACAAAATGAAATGTGTAAATTTACTAAACGTATGGGTTACATAATCAATCAGTTCTATTTGGTAAAATCAACAATTTCGTGTGTAGGACCTATATTAACCCGCGGATTTGATAAAATTTACGCGGAATTTAGTAAAATCAATCATTCTTTTTTTTCAGTGTATGCAAAGTTTCATTATCTGATTTGAAGTTATTTTTGAATACCAGCGGTTTATTGTTCGGTTTGGAGGTAACTGGATTTTTTTTCTATCAAGAAAAATTTATGGAATCGTGTTTTCGTCAAACATAGTACCTAACATTAATCCTAAACTTTATCATATATTTATTTCAAATTATTGCTGCAGTATTTTCGACATAACGGAGGATCATGCTAAGCTATTTGAGGTAGTTTAGGCCCTTAATCTATGCTTACAATGGCGGAATGGCTGATAGCGATATCTTCCAGTTTCCAGACAACGGATACAAAAATATGTAAAAAAAATTGGTTATTTTTATAGAAAGTAATAATATGTGGAGGAGAACAGCTACTATAAGCAATGGTAACACACGATTTGCATACACAGTGTACATAATTACAAAAATAAATCTCTATCTAGCCTAGCTCATATCAGAATAGGGTTTTTTTGGAACAAGCAATGGCCTGGTAGAATTCACATTACTAGCAATTTTGCTAACACCTCCAACTTAGCTAAATATGCTTGTGTCTGGAGTGAGTTCACGACAATAGTGTAATAGGTGGTGTTGAAACCCGCGATCTTTCGATCACAAGTCCGTAACCTTATAACCTAAGATTCGTTTGCTAGAATCTGCAGGTATCTGTTACTTTAATTAAACTTCTATTTTCTGAATGATAAATGGTAGTATAAAAGATTAACCTCTCAAGGACCGCCATTATTTACGTCAACTATTAGTCGAGCCCCACTGGCACACAAATTTTGTGCCAGCGGGGCTCAACTAATACTTGTTTACTGGCACGTTTTTGTGCCGCTGGGGCTCTGGAGGTTAAAGCACGGTTGCCTTGCAAAATATGGCCGCAATTACCTTAAAATTTAATTAAATTTATGGTAATTTTTGGTCGTTTTTGTTAATAAATTGCAGGTACGTGTTTTTAAGTGAATCTAAAATCATTTGAAAAATAAAATGATGTAAGGAATCTAAAAAAAATAGTGGCCATCTCTCAGTCAGCCGCAATCCATGGTTTGACAGATGTAAACAGTTATCTTTGTTTAAAAATCAACACGCCTTGAACAATAATAACACAATTGTTATAATATTATGTATATAGGTAACGCCAAATAACTTGGCAAGAGTCGTTCAATGCGCAGAAGTCGATTTTTAGGTGTCAGCGGTTGTCAGCGGGACGCGGGGTATGACGTAGCGCCGCTCCGAGCGTGCGATTGGTGTGTCAATAGTTCTCGTTCAATTTGCTCCCGAATACACTTGCGTACACGAAAGTTGTACCCTTTGGGTTTTGTTACGAGTTGTTGTTTTAAATTTATTTTTTGTTACCTTGATTACAATGCCAGGACCAAATACCGTTTTAAGCAGACTATTAAAACGTCAGAAAGAACAGTTAGACACTATAGTTACGGAAGGTTGAAATTCCGATTTCGTCACTGTCTTTAGGACACCGGGAAAAAAGAAGAATAAAAGGGGTAGCAGTTTTATTGACTAATTGTGCCTACGAGAACATATTATTTTTAAAGTTTTTTTTTAATTCATTTTTTCACTTTTAAATGTATTTATGTATTATATCTATTTTATTTATAATACCGAATTAACGAATGAATTCCTCTTCTTTCTTTAACATTCTTCTGAACAGATATGATTAAAAATAAATGATGGCAATAACCATAGAATAATGGCAAGCAGTAAAAGTGACCACTTTTTTCTTCCACTAAGTGCACGATGCGCGAACTTACCCCCACTACGCCAAAACCTTGCCAAGTTATTTGGCGTCATCTATACTTTAGGTTAAGGTATATATCTATGGGTCTTTGTAACCTGACAATAAATGATTAAACGAATAAAATAATTTGAGGTATTTTCACATTTTGCATCAAAGTTCAAACAGGCGTTCTTTATGTGGATCCCGACACTCTTTATAATTTGTACTTCACCTTTTGTGCTCAGTGTGAATAAAGTAACTTTAATGCTCATTCTAGATTATTATTTTTTCCTGTTAATCATTATCATAACCAATCTTATTGTTAACTATTGCGACGCCGCTAAGCAATAACCCGGTAATGGAAAATTAAAAATTTGACAGGAGAAAAGATTTACTAATTTTATCAAATATTTTTCAAAGTAGATAGATAGATATACACTTTATTGTACACCATAACAGAATTAAATGAGGGCTTAAAACTACAAAGGCGACTACACTAAAAGCGGTCTTTTACAGACAACCTTTGGATGGATTTGACACAGAAGGAGAAAATAAATACGCGGGTAGTACGTATGGTACTATTGAAGTTATTGATGTATGAAATGAAAGCTATTTTTTTGCGAAATATAACTGTGCCATTAATATGAATTTCCTTTTATTCGAAACCTAGTAATTTATGAATACAAATAATACCTAAATTCTATAAATAAAATATTACAGTAATAGTACTTACGGGATTATTGCAGTAAACTTATCAAGTAAAATATTTCGTAACATTATATTATGGACTTCTATGGCGTTATTATTTATCGTAGGGAATTGGGATGATACGTAAACTGTTTTTACGGAGTTATTGTGATAATATCATATCATTTTAGAAACGGAACGGAAAAAAAATATTTATTTACGCCAATAACCCGGTAAACGCAACTTACGAAAATAAAATTGAAATTATTTTTTCGTATAGATCTAATATAATAGGTTTTTTTGCCGACATATTTTTTGTGTCTTCATTCCCAACAATAAACATGTGTCGTGATATCTTTGTAAATATCATCAGGAAAAAATCAGAAAAAATTGCTAAGGTGTATTCCAGTTTATAGATGTTGAATTAGACATAACAGCATAAATCCCATAATAGCACATTACCAGGTTATTACTTGGGAGCATCGATTTACACTTTACACGTCGTATGTTAGATGTCGCTAGTGGTCTGAAGGTACTGTACATACAATCTGATAGATGGCGTAAGGCGTCGTGTTATAAGTGGTAATAAACAATAAGATACCTTTATCGTTTGCACCTGGCAACCCATGGATTGCGGCTGACTGCTTGAGCTGGCAACAATTTTTTTAGATTCCTTACATCATTTTCTTTCAAATGATGTTGGATTCACTTAAAAAAACATGTACCTGCAATTTATTTACAAAAACGAATTACCATAAATTTAAGGTAATTGCGGCCAATTTTTGCCAAGCAACTGTGCTGAAATCTATTGTACCTACTACCCCATATATCATTCATAAAAAATAAGTTTCATTAAACAAACAGATACCTGCAGATTCTAGCAGACGGATCTCGTACTATTAGCTAATAGGCTATTGCCGCTTAGTTAGTCGCAGATTTTACTTAGCCATATGAAGTTCTACTAATCAAACTTAGTTGTTGCTAGGCAACCGTAAATAATGACGTAATATACGATAACCGTAAATTCTTTGCAGAGGGGACATAATCTGCCAAGGGTTACGGGAATATTCTTACGAGATACCGCGGCCTCGGAACATAAGGACAATTGAAGGAATAGGGTACCCCATCTTTTTGTTCAGTGTGAAAATCTTTAAATGACGCCGCCTGCTCTGAGTGGAGCGGAAAACAATGTAACTTTTACTGACTAAAAACTCACTCTGTTCCCCTTGTGTCCAGGGTCGCGGTATATATTTAAATTAAGTTACTTAATTACTACTGTAAATTGGACTCTTTTTAAAATTAACTCGTCTCCAGTAAGTTTGTAAAATATCTAATTTGGGGGCCTGGTGACCTGACTTACAGGTTTTAGGAAGGAAAAAAACTTAGTTTAGGCACCAGTCTCCCACAAATTATGTTTAAATTGTCTGTACCGATGTCAATTATCTAATGTATTAATTTGTGGTGAGAAAATAAATAAATTCTATTCTATATCATTCCGACGTGTCCTCACGGCGGCGATAGGCGGCGACCTCTCGCGCCCGGCATTGGTCGAGGCCATGCTGCGGGGCAAGAGGGAGTGGGAAGCGGTCGCCTCCTTCCGCGAAGCAGTCATGCTTCCGAAGGAGGAGGCGGGCCGCGTGAGGGAGAGGATGGCGTCCTCCCTCCAGCCCAGCCGCAGTGGTAGACGCCCACGGCGTCGGACGTCGGCCGACGATCTCCGGCCACCGTAGGCGCGGGCATGCGGACAGCGAGTAAAGGGCAACTCGCTGTCCGACCATGGACCATGCCCGGGTCGACGGCGCGTCGTGTTCCACGCGCGCCTCAAAGAGCGTTAGCAACATGACGAGGCCCCCTCTGCAGAGGGCCGAAGCCTGCCGGGGTCGTGGGACTCATCCCGTTACCGTAGCCCCGGTATGTAAAGGGTTATTGAAGGAACACCGTGGATTTTAGTCAGTAAAAGTCTGACAGTCCCTCCCACCCTGCCCGGAGTTTGAGGACTTATTTGATAAATTTACAACGTTAAAAAAAAAAAATCTATATCATTAAGACATTACCACAACCCTGAAAGGGACCATCATCATCTGCTTGGACTTTTCCCAATTAGGTACATAGACTTCAAGTCTAACACAAAAGTCTAGCTGGGTAACACGATACGCCTTGGCAAGACCAGTGACAGATATTCTGGCTTCTGACTACCCGTAATGACTGCCAAAGATGTTCAAATGACAGCCGGGACAACGGTGACATGTTAAGATGGTCACCCATCTACAGACTGACCTCGGCAAGCGTTGCTTACCTCCGACCCGAGCTTCTGTTATTATTAAGCTAGGAGCTCCCCTAACAACTTATTTGATACATTGAAAACATCGTTATTTCTCTCGATGGTCAAATGGCATTGGCGTATCTATACTCTATTCAACTTACGAAAAAATAAAATGTAAACAAATCGTAAAAAGAATTCTTTGGATGTCATTTTTGCAATGATAAACTTTATAATAATATTATCATAGCAAAATTTAATTATTTATTACAAATACCCACCTATATTCTTAACAGTTATGAATAACATAAAAAGCTTTTAATTTCACAATTGAAATTGATAACAATATTAACATATAAAATTTACATAAATACAAAATAAAACGTTTAATAAAAAATAATGTAAGCGAGCATGATAAAGAAACTAAAAAGACAATGTTTCCAAACTCGAAACGATTTTATATACTGATAATTTAAAGAGTACTATATTAAAGACTATTTTACGTAGGAGCGAGTATTTCTTAATTCGGTTGGATTATACCCTCCATGTTTTTTTAACTCTTGCTGAATTTATTGACGCTAGCGTCGCTAGCGTGCATTCTCCGTGTTATAAATCGATATTTCGTTGTTTTTTCGTTAAGTTATTGTTATTATTAAGTTTGTCTTGTTTGTTACTTGTTTTGTTGTTATATTTTTTTAAATGAGTGAACCTGGGCCGAGCAATATCTGCACTTTTTCTTCGCCGAAGAAAAAGCGGTCCAAGAGGACAGTGATGCGCTCAGTGGACAAGGAGACTCTTATTAATGTCTACAAGCATGTAGAAGAGACGTGGCCTAAGGATTCTTATCCCTACAAGTACGACATAGCTAATAAAACTGCAGAGATCATGGGGATATCTCGAAGCTCTGTTTTCAAAATTCTTCGTGAGAGGAAAGAAAAAGGCCGTGTGGAATCCCCTACGCCACGATCGAAAAGGCGATCAATCATTGACAATTTGGACGATTTGCAATTGGGAGCTATACGTTGCAAAATCCACACTTTTTTTTTTAACAAAGAATTACCCACCATTGACAAAGTTCTGGAAGCTGTGAATACGGATGACACATTGCCCGACTTCAAGAGGACCACTTTCTAAAAACTACAAATGAAATATGTGAAACGCAGCAGAAACAGTGCATTATTGGAGCGGGATGATATTGTCCGCTGGAGAATTAAATATTTGCATGAGATTGTTCGAATGAGGGCTGAAGGGAGAAAGATATATTATACGGACGAAACTTGGCTTAATGAAGGTTAGCTATAATTTTAGTAATCAACAATATTTACAATTTTTATTATTCACTTTCTAACCATCCAATTCTTGGAGATCCAACAAGCATAGTGTAATTTTTTGATATATATCTATTCTGACCTTGTTACAGGACACACTATGAGCAAAGTATGGCAAGACCAAACAATAATGTCTGTAAAAGAAGCTCACCGTGAAGGCCTATCAATGGGATTAAAAAATCCAAGCGGTAAAGGCAAACGCTTGATCATATTGCATATTGGTAAGTTCTCCATTAATAATACTCGCATAATTATGTACATAACATCTGATTCCCATATTTATAGTAACTACAGATTGTCACATACTTTGATCCGAACACACTACTTTTGCTTCTTTTACATACATGCATTATGATAATTTATAATGATTCTATTGTAAATGAACAGACCTCTATGTCAACACATTTAATACAATCACCATTCTATGTTTTGTACAAATTATGATTATGTGTAAGAATTCCTGTTTCTGTGTTTTGCTGTTTTTGCCAGTTCAACTACTGAAAAATAAACACTTTCTGAATTGGATTTGTACTTTATTATATTTTGTTTACAGGATCAGATACAGGCTTTTTGGAAGGAGGTGACTTAATATTTGAAGCTAAGAAGACCGAAGGAGATTATCATTCAGAAATGGATTCATACAATTATGAAAAATGGTTTACCAAAATACTCCCTATTTTAGAACCAAACTCTGTTGTTGTCATAGACAATGCACCTTACCATTCCCGTAGGAAGGAAAAAGTACCTACCATGGCTAACAAAAAAGATGAATTACAAAAATGGCTACTTGAGAAAAATATACCCTTTGACCATTCAGAAGTTAAAGCACAATTAATAGAAAAAATTAAAAAAGAAAAAGACAAATACCAAAGTTACATTATTGATGATATGGCTCAAGAAAATGGTATCACAGTGGTTAGGCTTCCACCTTACCACTGTGAACTAAATCCAATTGAGCTGATATGGGCCCAGGTCAAAGGCTATGTTGCTAGACATAATAAGTCATTTAAATTAAATGAAGTAAAAATATTGTTAGCTGATGCAATCAAAAGCATAACAGCTGAAAATTGGAAAAAGTGCATTGACCATGTCATAAAAGAGGAACAGAAAATGTTGAAAATTGATGGGATAATTGATGATGTGGTTGATCATTTCATAATTCATGTGGGTGATAGTGAAAGCTCTGATACAGATTTAGATTCTGAATAAATATATTTTAAATGAAATGCTTGTTTTTTTCCATATTTTCTTCGTTGTCCATGTAATATTTTGAAAATAATAACAGTGCCAACATAGATAAAACACAAGTATTTTCGAGTAATTAACTCATTACCACAGCATACCTTTTTAATGTACAGTCGGTTAATGAAAACAAAGTTTGAGAACCATTGGTTTGTTTGTTTACATTTTATTTTTTCGTAATCTGGATAGGGTATAGAGATATTTCCCAGGGGGGGCCTGGCCCCCAGTAGTAGAAGCGATGATCGCTTATCAAAGTTGCGTCAACTCTTAACGTACGAAATGAATATTTTCACATAAATTAATTTAACATGTATCGCATAACGGAACCTTGCATGAGTGAATCCGACTCGCACTTGGCCAGATTTTTTAATTTATCAGCCATAATTGTTTGTTAGTAAAAATTCTTGGGTGGGCACCAGACCATTCTGGGGTGGGCACGGCCCACCCGGCTCCCCCCCTTCCTACGCCTATGTCAAATGGTCACCCATCCAGACTGACCTGGGCAAGCGTTGCTTAACCTTGAAACCCCGTGCGGCTGTTATTATTTGCCGTGAGCTCACCGAGCACTCAATACGAGCTTTTAAACTAAAGTATCACATATCGGTCGGATGACGATCTGAGCATGTTCGCGGAGCAAACATGGTCCGGAATTGCCCAAGATAGAGAGATTTCGACGGAAAAAAGGGGGGGCCTTTGCAGCAGTGGGACACAACGTAGGCTAAAAAAAATCACTTACCCAACTCATCCAGCAGTACAAGTGAGTGTACATTAGCATGCGTGACGATGGCGGCGGTCTCGTTCATCTCCACTAAGAAGGTGGACTGTCCTGAGAAAATGTCGTCGGACGCGCCCAGTCGGGTGAAGATACGGTCCACTAGGCTCAGGGAGCACGCTGACGCAGGGACGTAGCTGCCCTGAGGAAGTTAATGGTAACACAGGTCAACATAATTTTGAAACCACTGATGATTTCATAAAGACATATATTATACACTAGCTTGTGCCAGCGGCTTCGCCCGCGTGGGAAGTTTTTCTCGTGTAAATCCCGATCCCGTGGGAATTTCGCAAAATCCTTTCTTAGCGGATGCCTACGTCATAACATCTACCTGCATGCCAAATTTCAGCCCGATCCGTCCAGTGGTTTGGGCTGTGCGTTGAAAGATCACCATGTCAGTCAGTCAGTCAGTCACCTTGGAGTTATATATATTTAGATTATTTTACGTAATTTGAATTTTACTGAAGTCTGTAATTTTACTGTAAAAAAAACAGGAGGACGGGCGTTTGAGAGCTGAAATACAAGTCTATGCCTAGTTCAGCCCCAATAGACAACATTTTTGTGTACTTACACTCTTACTTCTAAGAAACCAATGTATTTGGCAAAACAATTTACAATTCTTTTTGTAGAAATACTAAATAAAAAAGAAAAAAGAACTATGCATAACGTATATAATTTATGTGTATATTGTGTATCTTTACTAATATTATAAAGTGGAAAAGATTGTTTGTTTGTTTAAACGCGCTTATCTGCGAAAGTACTTGGTGGATTTGAATGAAAATTCCGTATGGAAGTAGCTTAAAGGATAGGCTACTTTTTACCTGACTGCAAAAGGAGGGTTATGTTTTTAGCGCGTATGTATGTATGTCCGTTCCTTTGTTCCCTCGTAACTATTAAACTGTAACTATACTGTACTGTAACTATTAAAAAAACTTTTTTGCAAAAAATAAAACCGACTTCCATATCAAAACACTACAAAGCCAAAAATAATTTTAATTTCGGTAGTCGGTGTTATTGGTTTTGTATTTTCTTTTTTTTTTCACACCGCCTTCCGAAATTAAAATTATTTTTGGCTTTGTAGTGTTTTGATATGGAAGTCGGTTTTATTTTTTGCAAAAAAGTTTTTATTTCCGCGCTTTTTAGTGGGTCAGTGAATTTTCCAAATCGATTCCTAAATGACGGAGTTATGCGCGAACAAAAAACGCAATGCAGAGTAAACGAAAAGATCATCAAGGTAAATTATTTTTTTCGACTTTTTTTGATTTTTAAGAAACGGCTCGTCCGATTTCGATAAAATTTTCATGGGACCATTTGGGAAGTATACCCTTTCCAACAAAAAAAGAATTTTTTAAATCGGTTGGCAAGCGACGGAGTTATGCGTGGACAAACATAAAAAAAAAAAAAAAAAAAAAAAAAAAAATACAAACATCCGAATTGAGAACCTCCTCCTTTTTTAGAAGTCGGTTAAAAATGATACGTCGTTGGATTTGCCTTAGTGACGCGAGTGTCACTGGATAGATTTAAAATAAAAACAAATCAGCAGAACGACAACCAGACGCCATATTGTCACAAATAAAAAAGTGGGGTATCATTAAATAGAACTCAAAAAATGATTTTGAGGTTTCTTTCATCATTTTTCATTCAAAGCAACCGTTTACGAAAGTAAACTGTAACGTTTGAAAATGGAATTAAATCGTATAAAAGGACCGAAAATTATTAAGAAATACTTAAACTAAAAAGGGGGGACCCAATTGAACATAATATAATTTTAATTAAAAAATGGGACGGGTCCCGCCAGCTTGTCACATTTTAAAATAAAAATGTGCTTGTTTCTTGTAGTTCAGTTAAGCAGTCGGGTATTTGGATTTTTTAAATACCTATTATATTTATAAAAAATGTTTGGAGCCATGCAAAAGATGCTCTTACGCATAAGAGTTGTCTTAGCGCCGTGTACACAGAGATTAAAATTATCCCGTCTATTCCTAGGGACAGCATCAGACAAACGCTGAAATAAATTTGAGTTGGACTTAATGAACATTACACAATTACAAAACAATATAAAAAAAAAATCTATAACCTTCCTCGAGCTTCAAGCTAGTTTCATACCAAATCCACCCAGTACTTTCGAAGATAGCACGTATAAACAAACAAACTTTTCCGCTTAATAATATTAGGATAGATAGTATAGATCTATATTGGCCATTGGATTTTCTAAGGCACCATTTTGATTTGATTGTTAATTGACATATTCGTAGACTGATAGATCGACATTGTAGATGGGCCAGAATGTGATGGATATGTGGCTAGCCTTCTTTGTCTCAAATAAATTGGGTAAATGATAAATGATCTTTATTTTGCAAATTGGTTATTAAATAACAAGTATTTTCTCTTTTGTTAAATTTAAACTAGATGAGGCCTGTTTTTCCTAACTGCTGACTACCCTGCGAAGAAACACCGAAACAAACGCAGAGGTCAAAGTCTGTTTTGAAGTCCATTCAATCTATACTGGTCAAATCATATGAGAACCTTGTAGGTTATTTTTTTATTCATTACAGGCTCGCGTTTGACCACTATCTCACCTGATGGTCAGCGATGACGTGGTCGAAAATGAAGGCCGCTTGCCTACATTTCGAACTGGGTTTGGGTCAAGATATGATATACTTACGAGATGTGCCAGCACGGTGAGTAGGCCGGCTTGCCTCATGAGCGTGGACTTCCCGCCCATGTTGGGGCCAGTCAGGAGCAGCAAGCTGGCGTCTTGTGTGCCCAGCTGTGTGTCGTTGGGGATGAAGTCCTCCAGGTTCGGTATGCAGGGGTGACGGCCATCCACGATGTTTATGTAAGGCTGGAACATTATTGATAATTTATGTCATAGATCCGTATTTAAACCACATGAACAGAGAAAATGCTTTTAGAGCACAAAAAAAATGTGTGAGAAGTATGAGCGGACTTAAACAGACTGACTCATGCAAAGAAGTGTTTAAGAGACTTAAAATTTTAACTCTGCCTTCATTATACATTTATGAAGCGGCAGCAATGATAAAAGGCGATTTAAGTAAATATGAAAAACTAAAAAGTGCACGACATAAAAATGAACTGTCGGGAATTAGGTGCAGAACAGTTAAATTTAAATCTAGTATATTTAGAATAGGAGTGAAAATTTATAATAAACTACCAAATTTTGTTAAAAGTATTTCAGACCTCAATATTTTTAAACTTAAGCTCAAAGAACTCCTGATAGATAAAGCTTATTACTCAATAAAAGATTTTTTAAATGACAAAAACTTGGTGTAAGGCGGTGTTTTTAATTGACATTGAATTACTATTTAATTTATATTAATATTATAAAATAATTTAACTTTTATTACAATGATTATTACTTTTACATTTTTATTTTGACTCATAATTTAATAACATTGAATGTATAATTTGACTACCTAATGTATAAGAGTGACTAAATCAAATAAGTATATTTCTGTAATATTAAATTCTAATCACATTTATGAATATTGTACACCTTATAGGTATGTTACATTGATACAAACATGATAATTATAAGATCTTTTTTTGACATGTAACAAACAATAAATGAATTTGAATTTGAAAAATAAAACAAAAATAAAAATTTGAATTTAAACGAGCTTGCTGTTGAGCTGATGAAGCATAGAGTAATATTCCCAAGGCTCAAAAGACGTATGCCCTTGGACTTGTGTAAATGACACAGCTTAAAAAGGAAATGCATATTCATATACACGTCCTCATCATAAACGTGGCCATATCACTGGATCTCAATCACAAACGAACCATTTCTAATAAACGTATTGCTGAATGTCCTTTGGGAGATAGATTACAGTAACAGACATAATAAAAAAAAGGTCATAGATCCAAAGACCAAGCGCGTTTTAAAAGTTTTCCCACGATTTATTTGGCAAGTCCACTATAGGGAAATACAAGATATATGAGCATTTACGTTGTAAGTAAAATGTGCTATATATCTACTACTGTAAAACGCGCCCTAGCGCCCGCGTTTGATAATAGTCAACCGCGGGCGCGCTGGCTTACTATAGTGTATTCACGGAGACGAGTTAGTATAGCGCCTTCTCTATCGCACATTATCATACAAATGACAAAGACAAAAAAAACTTTTTTAGGGTCAGTGGGCGTTAACAATACCTTAGAAATGTAAATGTGCGTTCACACTGCGCTTCTTAAAGTTCGCTTAGTTTATTCCTGCGGCTTCGTCTGTCGTATAAATTGAGAGACATTTATTTGATAGAATTTTTTTATGGGTACCTACTTTTTTATATATCTGATGGATATGAAGGAAAGAAATAAAACCGAGAGTTAATTATTAAACTTTCTTTATTATATTATAATATCTACCTATACAACTTTATAACATATCATCATCACCATCACTCTCCGTACTATCACTACTTTCGTCGTTTCCTACATTTATTATGAATCTTTCAGTCATTGCTTCCACATTTCTGTCAACAGCACGTCTGCACAGTACGGGAAGTATGAGAAGACTAAAAAGTACTCGTACTGTGTACACCGCCTTAGCGTTTTTCACTGACCAATCGCAGTTAAAAAAATGTGTGAGGGAGATAGCGCTCTACTAACTCGTCTCCGTGAATACACTATAGATGTTAGCAGTAAGTATACTGCCATAAAAAAAACAGATTTCGGGTCGCTACTGATTGATTGATTAAATAATTGGGTAATTAGTTATTTTATTAATTAATACTAGCTTTCAGCCCGCGGTTTCACCCGCGTGCATTACACGACTTTACCCCGCGGGAATATTCCGTCAATAGAAAATGCTTATTACGCTCAACAACTTTTTCTAAGGCTTTGTATTTGTCGCTTTTATAGTTCAGCTGGGTTGCTATGGTTCCACGACAGGTACTCCGTTCTTCAAAATCAATTATAGCTTATATGTTGCCGTGTAGAAATAGCAAAATAACAAACAAAGTGTCATAAAGCTCTGCCCAGTAGTTTGAGAATTATTAGCAACATCCATACAAATTTTCATCCCCTTCAACCCTTTTTTTAAAAAGGTAGCTTCCTAAGGTCAACCGTATCTCTGTACCAAATTTTATCAAAATCGGTTAGGTAGCTTAGGCGTGAAAGCGTGCGCGAAAACAGACAGACAGTTACTTTTACATTTATAATATTAGGTGGGAATAGCTACGGCTATATACAGAATTTGACAAGTCGGTACGGTAGGCACTTGCCTTTTTACATCAACCAATAGCGAACGAGTAAATGGTTCAAAACGGCGATACGCCATTGTTACATGGTGGACATCCCACTTATACGCAAATGCACATAACTTTGTGAGAAATCTTTCATTGTGGTTACAACTAAGCAGTGGAATTCCCTGCCGGAGTCTGTTTCCTGATAGCTATATCCTGGGGGTATTTAAGTCAAGAGTGAATAGGTTACTTCTAGGTAGACCACATCATCGCTTACCGCTTATACGCTAGTCTTAGATCGTGGTCAATCGTGAGTCTATCTATACTAATATTATAAACAAGTATGTGAGTTTGTTGAAAGTAATCTTTTGATCTCCACAAATAGGATGTTGGCTTCCTACAACAAAGCTTGCTCCATGGATAACGACATAGATTGTTCACGCCATCTCTCATCACGACGACGCAGCAACGCACGATCAGACGTGGTACAGGGCGCCATCTAGCGACCAAGAGAAGAAGACTACCGACCGTCAAACCAAACCCGGTCGTTCCTTCAATCGCCTCGCATTCAGTCGTTCCTTCGGTCTCACATTCTCCTTCACTCAAGCCTATAAAACCACTTGTAATGTATTCATTCCACCATTATTTTTCAACTGCCAACCAATGTAAATACGAATTTTATTACACGAATTGAAAAGTTAACGCGAGTCACTTCATTTACGCCGGAACAAACCTGATCCTGCACATAATTTGGTCATTCGAGACGGATTTGCTGGATTCAATACTACGGAGAAACGAGTAACGACGCCAATCATACGCAGCGGCGACGCCATAGTTGGACCAGTAGCCATTTTTGTTACGAGAGAAGAAAACGAAGATATCAGAAACGCAACGGTCAGGTCTTTGTTCCCGTCCTTTCTCTATACGTTTAGATTTGTGTTAACGTTGTTTTATACGATTACAGTTTGTACGCGACGCGAAAGTGGAAACCACACGGCTCCGTTGATGCTTGCACGTGAGTAGGTACCTACCTACTTCGCTTATTCGTAACCGCCAAAATGTCCGTTAAGCATGTAGAGGAAATTCTTTCTGAGTTTAAAAAGCGTAGGGGTAGTGTAAAGGGCCGATTAACCCAATTTAAAAATTTTGTAGACTCGTTTGTGGGGGCTACCTTGACTGCCATACAAGTAGCTGAATTAAAATTGCGAGTTCAGGCCGCCATCGAAATATTTTCTAAATTTAATAGTATTGAAAGTGAAATAGAATTACTTTTGTCGGAATCGGAACTACCCGCGAATTCAGAATATGTTGAAGCGTTGGATTCTTTATATTTTACGGCTATGGCCAGTGCGAATTGTCTTATTCACAACGCGGAGGCTTGTAACGAGCTCTCTGTTTCATCAGCTCGGCTCGGAGACCGACAACCTGTTAATATTAAATTACCGGATATAAAACTACCTGCCTTTGAAGGTGAATATGATCACTGGTTGGAATTCAAACATTCATACCTCACTATGATCCATAACCGTTCCGATTTAGATGAAATACAAAAGTTCCATTATTTACGGTCGGCTCTGAATGGAAGTGCATTACAGGTGATAAGTGCTTTAGAGTTCACTCCTGCCAATTACATTCACGCATGGGAGTTATTAGAAAATATCTAATGATATCATAATGATAGGCTGCTAGTAAACAATCACGTCAAAGCGTTATATAGTATTCCGTCGTTAAAACAGGAATCACCGTCACAAATTCGAAAGCTAATTGATACCGTTCTACGTAATTTGCGCGCTCTGACGTCACTCGATGAACCCACAGACAATTGGGACACATTAGTTATTTATTTAGTCGTCAATAAGCTTGATCCCTCCACGGAACGGGAATGGGAGAACAACATAGGAACTATGTCTTTAGGGTCACGCGATAAGGTCAAATTAAACGACTTAATATCATTTCTCAGAAACCGCGCAGATACGTTGGAAATGATCAGCTCAAACCACGTTAAGTCTAAGGAATTGCCTCAAAGTGATAAGCATCAACATACTAGTGACAAACGAAGTTCAAACCGCGTGCATAGTTATTCATCTATCAAAACTACTCGTAGCAACTATCGTAATAATAAGAAGGGTTTACCTAATTGTGTTTTGTGCGATCAAGGTCATGCGTTATATACGTGCATAACATTCCTTAACATGTCTATTGCGGATAGAATGAAAGTTGTTATTGATAAAAAGTTGTGTGGGAATTGTCTGCGAGCAGGTCATACGATAAATGATTGTATTTTCGGACCATGCAAACAATGTCAGCGCAAACATAACAGTTTGTTACATCTAGAAAATTCCAATAATCAAAGCGTTATTAACAGTGCATGTGTGGGTAGTGCGTCGCGCGGAGAGGCGAACTTTACCCACACTACGACTACTGCGATGCATTCTTTACCTAATCGTACGAATAACACTGTTGTATGCGATAAAACAACTAGTGGTTTTAAATTAATAAATACGGTTTTACTTTCTACGGCCTTAGTAGAAGTAGCGGATAATAACAATGTTTTCCATACAGCTCGTGCGCTTTTAGATAACGGAAGCCAGAACTGTTTTGTTACGGAGAAATTGTCTAAACGAATAAATGCGTCTTATATACAGTCCACAGTTCAAATCTCGGGTGTGGGGCAATCTGTCACACAGTCATGCCATTCATGCGATATTTCAATTCGATCAAAAGTAAACGATTATTATACCAAGCTTCGATGTATTGTCTTGCCATGCATAACAACCAGTTTGCCTACGATAAACATAGAAGCTGATCTTATACGTATTCCTGATTTTCTACCATTAGCAGATCCTACGTTTAACGTTAGTTCGGATATTGATTTGCTGATAGGTGCAGATAGATTTTGGGATCTTTTAGAAACCGATAAAATACGTTTACCTAGCGGACCATTCTTACAAAATTCTAAATTAGGATGGTTATTGTCCGGTCCTGTGTTTATTAGGAACCCAAAACCTACTCGCGTTCATTGTAACTTCAGTCAGGGCATAGAGAAGCAACTCCGGTTATTCTGGGAGATTGAAAATATTCCTTCATCACCATGTGTAATTCTCACAGATGATGAACGTATGTGTGAGGAATTATTTCATAATACGACTAAACGCGAAGAAAATGGTAGATTTTCGGTTCGTATACCGCTAAGAGAGGCACCAGACGCACTGGGTGATTCTTATAAGCTAGCGAAGAAACGATTTTTAACCTTGGAACGTAAACTTGAACGTTTACCAGAATTTAAACGTATGTACACTAACTTTATGCGAGAATACAATGACTTAGGTCACATGTCGAAGTTAGATATTTGTAGTCAACCTAACTATTATCTTCCACACCACGGAGTCATTAGGGAGTCTAGTACGACTACAAAATTACGCGTAGTGTTCGACGCTAGTGCTGTCACTAGCTCGAATAAATCATTAAATGATATTCAGTTTCCGAAACCCGCGTTACAACATGATATCTTTTCTATTTTGTTGCGATTCAGACGGTATAACTATGTAGCTTATGCAGACGTGGAGAAAATGTTTCGTCAGGTTCTTCTCCAGTTTGATCAAAGGTCTGTACGGTTGAGACTGTGGCGCGATAATCCTTCGGATCCATTAGATACCAAGACATTCGCATTCCTCGTTTAGAACTTTGTGGTGCCTTAATAGGAGCTAAATTATATAAGAAAATCGTTGAATCTCTTAGGTTACAGTTTAGTAAAATATATTTCTGGACGGATTCTACAATAGTCATGGGTTGGATTAAAACGTCACCACATTTACTCAAAACACTTGTACAAAATCGAGTGACCGAGATCAATGTCCTCACGGGCGACTCGGTGTGGTTACACGTAAGTAGCAAGGATAACCCAGTTGATTTATTGTCGAGAGGTTATAGTTTAGACTTATTAAAGGATTGTGATTTATGGTGGCACGGTCCATCTTATTTACATAACAGTTTACATAATTTCGATCAAATTAAATGCGATAATTCAGATGTTTATAACTTACCAGATTTAAAATGTAAACAAACGTGTTTACCTTCGGTACAATGCGAAGATTTAATTAACTTTGAGAAATATTCTTCATTTAATAAGCTTAAACGAATAGGAGCGTACATACTTAGATTCATAGATAACTCACGCATCAAGTCGACTGTTAAAGACAGCCGGCAAACCGGTTCTTTATCAGTAAGCGAACTGAATGCCGCACAAAGAATGCTAATTAGGTTGGTACAAATAAAATCATTTCCAGATGTTTACAATCATTTAGTAAGCAATATTCCTATTAAACGAACTTGTAAGCAATATAATAAAGTTTCTAGTCTTAGTGTTTTTATGGATGAACATAAATTAATTCGGGTTGGTGGAAGATTGTTTAACTCGTCTAGTTTTGCTTACGATAAAAAACACCCAGTTTTATTGTGCAGTAAACATCCTTTCACTATTTGTTTATTTAGGTATGAACATATACGATTATTACATGCCGGTCCTCAACTTCTTTTGGCTACGGTGCGTGAATGTTGGTGGCCATTGAACGGTAGAAACTTAGCTAGAAAAATAGTGCATGAGTGCGTGAAGTGTACACGTATCCGAGGTAAGACACTAGCACCTATCATGGGTAACTTACCGCCTGAGCGCTTGGAGCCTGGCTTCCCGTTTATGCGAACAGGTGTTGATTATGCGGGGCCAGTGTTTATATTAACTAGAAAAGGCAGAGGTTCAAGATTGACTAAAGCTTACATATGCTTATTCATATGCTTCACGACGCGAGCTATGCACTTGGAGCTTGTTACAAGTCTCTCTTCAAATGATTATATTCTAGCATTAAAACGTTTTATTAGTAGGCGAGGTAAACCTTGCGTCATTTTTTCGGATAATGGCAAGAATTTCGTAGGTGCAGAGAAAGAATTTCCTTTATTTTTAACCAAAGAATCAGAGACTATTATTAATTATGCTTCAGATAATAACATTGAATTTCGATTCATTCCTCCTTATTCTCCACATTTTGGCGGTCTATGGGAGAGTGGGGTACGCTCGTGCAAGTATCACCTGAGGCGCATAGTGGGTAACGCGCGATTAACTTACGAAGAATTTTACACAGCTTTGACACAAATCGAAGCCGTCCTAAATTCCCGTCCAATTTCACCTCTTTCCTCAGATCCTTCCGACCTTACTCCTCTAACCCCCTCCCATTTCCTAATTGGCCGACTGTTGACAGCACCACCTTCTGAAGACATCACAGATAAACCGGCTTCGAGGTTGACACGCTACGAACGAGTCGAACAACTGCGGCAGCACTTCTGGCGACGCTGGTCCACAGAATACGTGTCGGAGTTGCAACTGCGAACCAAGTGGAAGACTAGGCAGGATGACATCACACTGGGCAGCCTTGTCTTCATAAAGGATGATAACCTACCGCCGTTAAAGTGGCGGTTAGGTCGCATTCTACGTATATTTCCCGGAAAAGACGGCGTGGCTCGAGTAGCGGACATACACACCAGTACTGGAACAATAAGACGAGCCTTTTCCAAGATTTGCCCGCTGCCACCGCAATCGGTGAGCGACGACGCTTGACTCCATACTCAGAATCATTTCGAAAGCAGGGCTTTCAAGGCCGGGGGCATGTTCACGCCATCTCTCATCACGACGACGCAGCAACGCACGATCAGACGTGGTACAGGGCGCCATCTAGCGACCAAGAGAAGAAGACTACCGACCGTCAAACCAAACCCGGTCGTTCCTTCAATCGCCTCGCATTCAGTCGTTCCTTCGGTCTCACATTCTCCTTCACTCAAGCCTATAAAACCACTTGTAATGTATTCATTCCACCATTATTTTTCAACTGCCAACCAATGTAAATACGAATTTTATTACACGAATTGAAAAGTTAACGCGAGTCACTTCATTTACGCCGGAACAAACCTGATCCTGCACATAGATATTTTCTTTAACAGTTTGCAACAATTTAAAAATAAACTGAAAAATCTTGACCTGTGATCAGCTGCTTTCTTTCTTTTTCTTATAATATACATTTTAATTTTAAATAGTTTTATGTTAGTTAATTGATTTTTTCTCAAAATTATTTTAATTAGTATGTAAATGCAACTTATTTTCATGTATAATTATTTTATCTGACATTTAATTCAATTTAATTTACTATTGTTTTTTATATTAATTATTGTATTGACATGATTACTTTCGACATAATTATTTGGTTTTGCTTATTCTGTTCTTTAATTAATTTTATCTTTCACTTAGAATGATGTGCATACCTGTAAGTGATATATTTGCACTGAATCTGAAACCTTAGTCTGCTTGTATTATATTGCATTTGTAAATATATCGTTGGTGTGCCTTGCATAAATAAATAAAAAAACCGATTTTTAAAATTCTTTCACCAATAGAAAGCTACATTATTCCTGAGTTGATATTCACGCGGGCAGTAGTTACTCATAATTAAAAAAAAATAGCGATATTACCTTCCTATCCTCATCATAAGTGATGTCAGGTAAGCACACATCTCCGCTCTGTTGCCTCGCGAACTCCGTGAAAGCCAACAGTATGTCTATCGTGGACAAACATTGTAGCGCGGTCTCCCATTGGTTGTAGTGAGATGAAAACTTCTCGAATATACGACGACTTAGATCCTTTAGCACGTTTGTCTTTTGTTCTTCGGCTGCTATCATTCGGGCTAGGAGATCCTGAGGACAAAAATCCAATCAGATTCAAAAATATTTTATTTCACATAGGCCTAAATAGGCACTTATAAAACGTCAGAAACTAGTGGAAACCGTTGAATTAGTGATGGAGAAGAACCAGCAAAAAAAGTCCAAGTTACTGTTAAAAAAATACATTTCACAATCTTTCTATAATACAGTACAGACCACTCAACATAATTTTACGAGCTGGAGTTCGGGATAGACATAGTTAACGCCAATTAAACCAAAATTAACACTTTAGTTAATTAGACACAAAATAAAAATCTAATATTGAAATTGAAATTGAAAACCATTTATTCGGTTATAAACACACACAACAACAGAAAATTACAAATATAAAAATAAAAATAAAAAATTACATTAAGAATTTCGCTGAGCATGTCTACACCGAAAGGGTTACCAACTCAGCATTTGCTGGGCGAAAGACACCCAGCGCTGGTTTTCAGTTGGCACCCCGCAGTGACACACGGACGAGGGTAAATAAACTAATATTAATTAATGTGTAGTGTATTAAATACATAAATAAAACAAAAATTGTAACGTTTAATATCGTGCTACGTGCTAAAAATAAAAAATAAATAAATAAAAACCTTTAAATTGTAATTTGAAACTACACAACACACATTCGCACCACAACACTTGTCACTTAACACTTCAATCGCACTGAAATTCACTTGTAAAGCTTCGATTATATCGCGTATTCGCCTCGTAATAAGACTGCCTCTCTGCGTTTTTTTTTTTTTTTTGTGTGTGGCATCTCGCAGGTCAACCTCTGAGGTTGTCAGCTGCTTAACCGGGCTTGCCTGTGGTTGCCTTAATTAATAAATTAATTAAAGCCTCCAGCCAGGGCTTATTAAAAACTTACAAACTAGGCGACTACACGCTAAGGGCACCCCCTGTGGGGTACGGACCTCGGCTTAGGGCGTCGCAGGGGAGGGCAGCTAGGGACAGGCTGGATCATATCATTATTATTATTAATAAGGGAATTTAAAGCTACTGGCTCAGCGTCGCGGGCTGGCTCTGGCAAAGGTCGGGGTGGACTATTACGGGGACGTCGCGGCGGGCCTCGGCGGCGAGGACGGAAGGACGGTCGGTTTTTGTGTTTGTGTGCCACTGTACTTGTTTCCCTACGGCTCTCTTGGAGCAGGGTGATTGCGTCATCGGGAGTGACTAGGGTATGCCTTGGTCGGCGAATCTTAGAGATACGCGAGGGTTCGTATTGGGCGGCCGATACGATAAGGGGATTCCTATGTTGGATTGCAGTATCAAAGAAACGCTTGGAGACACGTTTCATGAACTGCTGGATGGTGGGCATCTTGAGGTCTACGTGAAGAAGCTCATTTCGAACATAAAAGGGGGCTCCCGTGACTCTACGGAGGAATCGGTTTTGGAGGGTCTGCATCTTGTGAAGGAGGTAGGGCTTTGCGTGTGCGAAAACAACGCAGGCGTAGGTCATGATGGGACGGATGACCGCGGTGAAAATACGCAGCTTGCACCTGAGTGATAACTTGCTGCGGGAGCTAAGAATGAAGTGGAGCCTACCTAGAGCGAAAGCGGCGCGCGAACGTGCCTGCTTTATGTGCTCAGCGAAGGAAAGGTGTTTATCGAGGACCACGCCTAAGTATTTGGCTTGCTTTTCCCAGGGGATCGGCTTGCCGTACATGGTAATCGGACGGGGGGAGGGTGGGTTTATCCGCGGTTTAGAAAAGAGTACTGCCTGGCTTTTGTCTGGATTGACTTCGATTCTCCATATCCGGAACCACTTGGCCAGAGTGTTTTCGGAAGTTTGGAGAGTGCGAGCGATGGCATCGGGTTTAAGACCGGTATAATAGATAGCCGTATCGTCGGCAAATAGGGCTAGCTGAGTATTTTTATGCTTGGGGATATCGCTAGTAAATAGCGTGAAAACGAGGGGGGATAGTACGGAGCCTTGAGGAACTCCTGCGCGAATGGGATGAGGGGAGGAAAGTTCCCCCTCAATTCGGTAACGAAAGGTGCGATTCGATAAAAAGTCCCGTAGGATGAGCACGAGGCGGTCAGGCACGCCGAGTTGGTATAGCTTATAGATTAAGCCATTGTGCCAGACTTTGTCGAACGCTTTCGCTATGTCGAAGAATAAGGCTCCCGTTATTGCGCCCCGTTGGAAGCCGGCGCTGACGTGTTCTATGATGCGGTGGACTTGTTGGATACATGAGTGTTCGGTTTTAAATCCGAACTGCTCATTGGGTATTAGACTCTTTGCTTCGGCAAAATCTTTGAGCCGCTTATATATAAGCCTTTCATAGATTTTACCGAGGATGTTGAGTAAGCTAATGGGACGGTAGCTAGACGGGTCAGACTTGGGCTTGCCTGGTTTGGGAATACCTATGACGGTGGCCTGTTTCCAGGTTGCGGGGAACATATTATTGCTCAATGCGCCATTGAAGATGGCCGTCATTAGCACTATAAGCTGGGCGGGGAAAAGTTTGAAAACCCTATTGGTGATGCCGTCTGAGCCAGGGGCTTTTCGCGGTTGGAGATTTTTAATGATATCCTGGACCTCATCAGGAGTGATGGGGGCCAGTGGATTATCGGGATCTTCGACGGGCGGAAGGGAAGTTCTACGTTCGACTTCGGCGTTCACCATATCGAGGTGGGCTTGGTCTACTGGTTGAGAGCTGGGAGAACACTGGGACTCTAGGCTGTCGGCTAGGCATTCTGCTTTTTCAGAGTTATCGAAGGCGACACTCTTATCGGGACGAATGAGAGGAGGCATTGTGGCTTCTTCAGTGGATCGTAACTTCCTCTGAAGCTGCCAGAAGGCAAGATGGGTGGGCTCAAGTTCGCTCAGCATCTTGTCCCAGCTCGCATTACGCTGCTTGGCAATGCGTTTCCTTACAGCACGCTGTAAGTTGCGCATGTGAGCTTTGTTTGCGGCGCAGGGAAAAGCGCTGTACGCACGGATGGCTGCGTTCTTCTCGGTTATCAGATTCCGTACATCGTCCGGGAGTTTCCAGCGGTGGTCTTCCACTACAGGAACTTCCCTTGAACAATCGTTCAGGACGGATTGTACGTGATCTGTAAGCGAGTCGATCGCCGCCGTCGTGTCAGCGACTGAGACTATGTGGTCAGGAATGGCGTCCAATTGAGGCGACGTGGTGGATTTCAGTTTTTCACTTACTTTCCTCCAGTCGGTGATCAAATGGGTCGGAGGAGGTTGGGTAGGATCATGGTTACCCGAGCGGGAATCTAGGTGTAGGATAACGGGACGGTGATCCGAGTTGAGTTCGTGAAGCGCTTCTATGGAGTGTAAATGGAGGTTTACATTCTTTAGGAGCGCCACATCGAGGACATCGGGCCTATGGTTGTGGTCGTGTGGGTAGTGGGTGGGAGTCATCGGAGCGATGACGTCATAGTTTAGGGTCGCGCCTAGGTTATACACGATTCTGCCTCTGGCATTTGTCGTGTTGCTGTTCCAAGCGGGGTGTTTGGCGTTGAGATCGCCCGCTAGTAAGACGGAGTCACTCAGGCCGAAGAGAGTCGTGAGATCGCTGGTGAGCGCGATAGGATCGTCTGAAGCTAGAGACGCGATCGATGGTGGGGGATGGTAGGCAGAGATGATGGTTATCGGAGGATGACCAGTCATGCCTAGTCGACAGGCAGAGTACTCTAGGTGAGAGAGAGGCGCGGGTGGGGTCAGAGGGATGCAGTATGCTCCTTCCTATAATAAATAAGGGTACCGCCACCATGGCAGCGTGTTCTGTCATTGCGAACTAGACGGTAATTCGCAATTTTGGGGTCAGCGCGGTGGGGTTTCAAAAGGGTCTCCTGTATTAGGAGGACGTCTAAATGGTGGTCGCGGAGGAATTTAGTTATTTCGGCGCGTTGGTTGAAAATGCCATTGGCGTTGAAAAAACCTAATTTGAGGGATCGAGGCCTAGTGTGGTTTGTGCGTTGGGAATCCATTGGATCAGTCCATCGCATCCATCTGGTCGAGGCCTAGCACGACATCACTGTGTGTGCTGAATATTTGGCTGTACATTGCTGTCGTAATTTTTCCGTTATTCTGCTGCTCGGCAGCCAGAAGGGCATCGCGGAGAGACCTGGCTTGGCGGGTCATAAATATTCTATAGTGGCGCAGTAGAGTCTGGCCGCAAGACTCGCCGTGCGCGACGGGTGAGGGATTGGGCGGTTGTTTGGCTGCAGGAGCAGCAGTGGTTTGAGGCTCGGGTTGGGGACTGGCTGTGGCCTCTGGAGCCACGGCTATAGGCAGGATCTGCGCTGCGATGGGTATATCCATCAGTGCCTGCAAAGGTTTAGCAGTGGCCAAGGAGGGAAAGGCTTTTTCGTGGTTTAGCCTGTTCCACGGAGATGGTCTCTGAGGAGCGAGACGTTGGGGAATTTGAGAGGAAGGTGCCTCTCTTTGTTGGCGGGCGTTAGCGCGCTTCGCTAATTTAGGAGCGAGTTTGGGGGCTTTGGGACAGCCGCGGTAGTTTGCCGGGTGACCGGTCTGGCCGCAGAGAACGCAGCTGGGTGGTTCCGAACAGAGGGTTCGGTCTTTGGGCCGAAGGCAGTCCGCAGTGCTGTGCTCGCCCAGACACTTGACGCATCTGGGAGTCGCATAGCAGTTGCTCTGCGCATGGCCATACAGTTGGCAACGGTGGCATTGTCCCACTGTTGCAGTTTTGTAGGGCTTTTCAATTGAGATACCGGATAGGGAGCAAATGGACTTAATCTTGAAAATCGGGTGATGACCTTCGGTTGGTTCACAAATGACAAGAACCATGTCGTACAATTCACCGCCTCTCGCTTTATGTAAGCGATGGACGGCGATCACTGGTATACCTTGATCGGCAAGGTCGTCTTTAATTTCCTGTACTAGGATTTCTTTAGGGACACGTTTAATAATAACACGAGTGGGCGTGTCCTCGGGGAAGGAGAAAGTGTGAAAGGAAATATTCCTTTCACGGAGGGCGCGATATAGTTCCCTATAGTCGTTCGACGTAGGGACGGTGACTTAAATGCCATTTTGGCAGGCACGGGCGTTTGTGTAGTTGATCTTTCGATCAACACACATCTTGGACACATCAGTCCATTTACCCTTGTCCTGGATGTAAAAGGGGGGCGGAGGGCGTTGCTTCCTTTGGGCTGAGGAAGTTTGGGCTATCGGGCTGGGGGGACGACTATTCTGAGCGCGAGCAGAGGTAGTTGGGACGGGGCTAGCGGGTCGAACGGGCGTTTGAGTTGGGGACGGGGGCGACGCGGTGGTCTTTTTGGCCTTGCTGGCCTGGGAGGTTTTCCCTTTCTTCCTCTTGCCGCCGGTGACGACTTGAAAGTCGTCTTCCGAGGACGAGGGGCATGATGACAAATCATTGTCAGAGTTGTTATTGGACACAGGTTCGGTGGTGTCCATTTCACGGAATTCAACTGCAGCGCACACCTGCGCGGCGTCCATTGTTCTATGAACAATAGGATTAGTAGGTGGGCCGGAAACAATGGATGATTTCGGGAATTGGGCGGTCGGCACGACATTGTCGGCGGGCGATAGAGGGCTATCTACCTGGAAGTCGTTCGTTGTTCGATGAACAATGGGATCGGAGTTGATAAACACTTCCGTGAATTGACCAACCGGAATGCCTTGATCAGCAAGCGGGGGAGATAATGGGCTGTCAAGCGCGTCACTAAAATCAGCGACGTTGGCTTCGGTAGCCGGAGGACAGTTAGCGATTTCACGCTGGATTTTTCCGCCATATTTGGCGGAAATAGCAGGGTTTTCCTTAAGTATTTCTAGCAATATCTCCAAAATATTAGAGTTTGCCATGATTGGCACTGCCTCTCTGCGCCCCTTTGCGATCTATTTATACCCCGGTCTATGAACTCTAGAACATTCTTGTAAAATCGACTCACCGCCTACACTGCTAAGACTATTCCAGAGCTACTTGAGATACACAGTACTGCTACTCGCCGCTAGATGGCGTTAGTGTCTCGACTAGATATACTCAGTACTGCTATTCGCCGCTAGATGGCGTTAGTGTCTCGAACATTCCAGATTTCTGTCGAAGTTTCTCAACGTACTTCACTAAGCGACTGGCGTAACAATAATAATACAATCAGAAACGAATTAAAGAGCCTATAGCGTTCTCGCATTCACATTAAAAAGGAGCTTCTAAAAAAAACTAAAGTATTGTAGATAAACAAAATCAGTTAAAAAAGAACTATATATATGAAAAATAACAATACCAAAAACACATAAAAGTGGAGCGGTTAATAGAACTGAACCAAAACACAAGGTTTTGGCGTAGTGGGGGTAAGTTCGCGCATCGTGCACTTAGTGGAAGAAAAAAGTGGTTACTTTTACTGCTTGCCATTATTCTATGGTTATTGTCATCATTTATTTTTAATCATATCTGTTCAGAAGAATGTTAAAGAAAGAAGAGGAATTCATTCGTTAATTCTGTATTACAAATAAAATAGATATAATACATAAATACATTTAAAAGTGAAAAAAAAAATGTATTTAAAACAAACATTAAAAATAATATGTTCTCGTCGTCACAATTAGTTAATAAAACTGCTACCCCTTTTATTCTTATTTTTTCCCGGTGTCCTAAAGACAGTGACGAATTCGGAATTTCAACCTTCCTTAACTATAGTGTCTAACTGTTCATTCTGACGTTGAAGTCTGCGTAAAACGGTATTTGGTCCTGGCATTGTAATCAAGGTAACAAAAATAAATTTAAAACAACAACTCGTAACAAAAACAAAGGGTACAACATTCGTGTACGCAAGTGTACTCGGGAGCAAATTGAACGAGAACTACTGACGCACCGTACGCGCGCTCGGAGCGGCGCTACGTCATACCCCGCGTCCCGCTGACAACCGCTGACACCTATAAATCGACTTCTGCGCATTGAACGACTCTTCCTAAGTTATTTGGCGTTACCTATATGCAGTTATAATGAAGTAGAACTTTGCAAATAATTCGAGTGTCTACTTTCGTTTGCCAGACTCTAGCTTTTAAATTACCGACATTGGCTGCTGCTTTGCGTTTCGCGAGTTTGATTCCGCAATATTCTTGGGGACATGCAAGCTATAAATATTGTTGGTATATTTTGTTATATTTGCATTAATGAGAGCGAAAGATGCTTGTTAAAATAAATAAACGTGAATAATCAGAGGTCGTGGCTAAACACACACGCAAACACCAAACAGTTGCATGAGTCTTTAAGGTTAAACAACGTTTGCCGAGGTCAGTATGTGGACGGGTGACCATCGTAACATATCGAGATTCGTGCCGCGGAAAGCAGGTTAAGCCGTTGGTTGGTTGGTTGGTTGGTTGGTTGCATCTTTAAAAGTCGTGACGCGTAGTCAGAAACCAGAAAATCTGACGCTGGTCTTGTCAAGGGTTATTGTGCTACGCGCTAGTGTGCTGGACGCGCTTGAGTCTATTGAGTAACGGGCCAAAAGACTCATTGGCAACGATACACTGGTCGAATCAAAGCTTTGAACATCGACGACGAGTTGCTAGTCTATCGGTTTTCTATCGGTTACATTTCGGGGAGTGTGCGATGGAAATACACAATCTAATTCCGCCAAGCCCGTTCCATCATCGGACTGCAAGACAAACGGCGATGCGCCATCGTTACATGGTGGACATCCAACCTATATGCACTAAACGTTTTGGGAATACCTTTATTGTGCGTACGGCTAAAGAGTGGAATTCCCTGCCGCAGTCTGTGTTTCCCGATAGCTATAACCTAGGGGTCTTTAAGTCAAGAGTGAATAGGTTACTTTTAGGTAAGCGTCCTCCATCGTCGACCACATCATCACTTACCATCAGGTGAGATGGTGGTCAAACGCGAGCCTATAATCAATAAAAAATAATCTTCAGCATAATCTGCAAGACTCATGTTTTGCAGGTGTCCTGAATTTTCTTTATAAAAAAAGGATTTTATTATACGTAAATAAGGCTAGGACAATAACTATTAGACCACAATGAATCTTACTATGGACGAAGTTTTAGCAACATAATATAGTGTAGATACGTTAAATGTTTGCATGCTGTATGTACGTTACAGTATTATGTTTGTGTTGTATGTGATATTTTTTCTGGCGAAAGAGCATCAAATGACTTCTCCCACTGTGGGTTGAGCGGAAGGGAGTGTCAGACTACTGACTGTAAACCCACACTGTCAGTAGTACTGAATGTAAACCCACCTTTGCGTTCCGGGGACGCGGTATCTCGTTAGAATATTCCCGCAACCCCAGTAAGGAGTATGCCTGGAATTCAAATTTGACGAACGAAGAACTTGTTTAATAGATATAGCTGCTTTGCTGTATTGCAAAGGTGTTGCAATTGACACTGGTATATCTTCTGCACTCTGTTCTTGTTTTAGCGTTTCTAGTCTACACCGGCGTCGTCTCAATTATAGTTTCAAAACAGAATTACCGAAGAACTTATCGCACCAAAAACTACATTGAACACAGTGTTATAGAAAGCATTACTCGTAAACGACGATACGTACTTTAGTTTCGCTGGTAGAGAATCTCTTGTATCCCTTCCGCGCGCCTTCTAAGTTGTAGTCTGATCCTGCCTTGGACGCGGCACCCTGGGGAACTTCTATCTGATACCGCTTCTTGTCTGTGCCCACGTATGACAACTAGAATGTGTAATGTCATTTATTAGCAACACTGTTTTATGTACACATGAGACAAGAAAAGAAGAAATACAGGCAAAAAGAAAGAATAAATACAGGTAAAAGAAAAGAGTAAATACAGGCAAAAGAGCACAAGGCCTCCAGCAGTACTGCAACAGGAGTATTGGAGTAACTATAGACACAGTGTAAGTACAATTTACGTGCAATATAAAACACTTAACATAAAATAAATCAAATAGTACATAGTCCAGTGGTCGACATTCGCCCACAATTCATACTGGGATCCAGCAGAATATCAGCGTCAGGCATTTTTGCCTGGTACATGCTGAGATAGAATCCCATTTGGTGCAACTTGGAGACACACACTACAACTTTATTTTTTTGTATACATTTTCTGTTCTTTTTCCTGTAATCTATGTTTTAAATTATGCGTTACTGTTATTTTGTGTGTTGAGTCTTTTCTTGTCCAATAAAAGCTTTATCTATCCATCTATTTATCGATAAAAAAATAAGTTTAAACGTTATGATAAAAATATTTGCTTTGTTCACTCTCTCTCCAATTCTCCATAGTTACTGTGTGACATTCACAGAAATCTTAATAATATGGCAATAGAAGTCGCAAAGACGCGTGACCTTGTCGCCGCGCATGTGTCTCGTAAAACACAAGAGCGCGTGGAGCGTTTGTTGCGGTTACTTGTGTTGTTTGGGACGTGGAGAGGTAAACATGGTGTTTTGCAGCTTATCCAACTGCGGAAACTCTTCCAAAATTTGTAACTTTACAAATAAAGGGATAACATTTCATATTATGTAATTACTTAATTTTTGAAATAATGTCGTTTTTGAAAAATATAATCAAATCAAATATTTTCACCACCATTACTACGATTATCACAGAAAACGATTTTTTTTCTCAATTCAATTACCATTAATACTTAAGCTTGTTCATGTCTATTATTACAACTACTAAAAGCAGCAATTAAATATTATAGTCATGCGCAATAAACAATATCGTCGTTTACATACATTCCAGGAACTAGGCTTGTGTAGTACATGAACTATGTACTATTAGGACGCAATTCCGTCATGTGAACTAGAACGAACTATTCTGTTTCTGTCGCTCAAATCGGTCATCTAGTACATCTAGTACAGTGAACTAATCACCAATCCTAGCGACATCCAATCGCGAGAGCCGAGTAAGAACGGTTGTACTAATAAGTGATGTACGAACTACGATGACCTGGAGAACGAGAAACTGTGTCCGGTCATTTATGTGCATAATCTATGGCCCGGACGTTCTATGGCTCTTTGATAGTAATTGTTTTCGATGTTTTTATTTGTTATTTTAACTTTGTTAAGTGAAGTTACTCAACGTCATTGGTTCAGCAATATAAGTTCAAGTTTATGTTGCTTATGCTTGGTTTTGTTTCGTGTGGATTGTAAAAAAGAAAATATGTATATAAAAATGAAGATCACTGTAAATATTTGATTTTTAAATACGCCATTTTAATAATTCATTCAATATTACTTATTTAAATGATATTCAAATTATTTAAAATGTATCATAATTAAAATGATAGTCCTAAGCCTGCAAAGTATGAAGGAAAATCAAATGTGCAGGTATTCCATCACGTCTGACCGATGTCTAAATTATCGATGAACTAAAATGAACTAATAGTACTAGAAGACCGAACTAGTACATTTGAACAATTGTACTAGTTCGGAGCGTTCCTGTCAGTGACCGAGTATAAACAAGCCTACCAGGAACACGCCGCACGAGTTGGCCGCGAATTAGTGACGTGCCACTACTATTTTGTATCGGTAATTTATTACCTTTAGCTTAATAGTTAATACGTAGTTTTACCGAAATTCGAATGAAATATAATTTTTCGTTCAATATTTCAATACGTATTTTCATTACACATGTTTTTTCCTGTTTAAATAGTTTATAAAAAGTCATTTTTCAACGATTATATAGCTGTTAATTCGTACTTTTTCATACAGAAAATTAATAGGAGGTAGGCTTATTATTGTTATGTACGTAGGTAAGTTAAATAACAATCTGCGTTGGGTATCCTTGTATCATTGACGTGTTCAGTATTTATCTATTTTTATGACAAAATAATTACGGATACATATTATTATGTATATTGTAAGTATAATGGATTAAGTTGGATCGGATCGATACGTTTTCATATTATTTATGCATCAATATAATAATAATAATATCATCAATCCATCCTAAGATTGTCTAGAATATTTTTTTTTATTTTTTTTATTTAGAATAGGTTCGCGTTTGACCAGCATCTCACCTGATGGTAAGTGATGATGTGGTCGAATATGGAGCACATCATCACTCATTGTCTAGAATATATCGCTATAAGCGATAAGACCGCCATCGTAACCATGGAATTTACGTAAAACAGTTGTGTAACAATTTATTTTGGTGAACAATAAAGTACACACATCAAAAGTGTCTAGGGATCAACATATATTTTTGCAATAACTTTTCTCCTGATTGATATTAATTAAAATTTTCTTTAAGGATTCATCAAATAAAGTGTTTTCGTTTGTCACAGTAACGATAAACCAAGTCACCTTTGCATTAATAAAGAAATTTGCCATTTTCCTAATAAAGGGATTTTTGACATTTGAACCACTAACATTAAAGTTCGAAAAAAAGACTGAAATAACAGTTTTCTTTAAAATTTTATTGGGTAACTTAAACAATTAATAATCCGTGTTTCTACCGCGAACACTAACAACACAAGAACATCGGTTTGGCATACTCAAAATGAGTTCATCCAAATCACGCTGTGGAATGGCCGCCCATGTTCGTTGCAACAACAAAAAAAGGTCTTCTTGCGACTGGATACCCTCCATATTCGGCAGAGCTCTTCTCTGTAGCATATCCCATGCATGCTCAATCGGGTTCAAGTCTGGCGACTGAGCAGGCCAGAGCAGGACATTGATGTTAGCTGCGGCGAGTCTGTCTTACAACTCTTGCGGTGTGCGGTCGTGCATTATCATGCATTAACTGAAATAAGGGACCGATTTGCACTTGTAGAGGAACGATGACGTCAGATACAATCGTCTCAGCATAAATTTGAGCGTTGAGGTTGCCTCTGATCCAAATCAACTCAGTTCTTCCGCCGATCCAAATACCCGCCCATACCATGATGGTTCCACCACTATAAGGATGCACTTCCTGGCAGGATTTTAATCGCTGTTGGCGTCCAGGGGTTCTCCAGTGTCGTATACGTCTTGTATCCGGTCTCATACCAAAACGAGACTCATCAGAAAAGCACACGAAACGCCATTGTTCTTCTGCCCAATTTCTGTGTTCAAGAGCCCATTGATATCGAATCCTACGATTGTGCATTGCTATAGGTGGTACCCATAGCGGTCTTCGGGAATGAAGGTTCACTTCATGCAAGCGGTTTCTGACTGTTTGGTCGCTAATTAAGTTCCCTGAAGAGTGATGAAGCCTCACGGCTAACATCATGGCGGTTATTGTTGGAGCTCTTCGAGTTAAGATTTAATGTATCGGTCTTGTCTCCGTGTGGTGCAGCGATACCGTCCTCCATGGCGCTCAGCCACGGTACCAGTGCTTCGGTAACGTGTCCAAAGTCGACTGATAACACTCTGACTTGTATTCAGAGCTAAAGCTACAGTACGTTGCCGGGAACCAGCTTCCATCATTCCCACGGCTCTGAGCATTTCTTCCTTGCTTAAATGACGTCGCCGCTCCATAATAACGTTGGTTTTAATCAGTAGTAGGGAAACAGTAGCACTAATAATGTCTTCAATGCGTTGTATGTTTTTATAGGGAAAATATTGACAGCAGATTTTCATCTTTTACTCGAATTTGATTAACAGTTCCTGTTTCAAATTATGAAATGCACCAAAAAGGATCCATATAAATTTATAAAATCATAAATTTATTACAAAGCCACATCTCAATCTCAAGAAATCCGCATAAAAATGCTTGATCCCTAGACACTTTTGATGTGTGTATATTCTTCATTGTTGGGTATTAAGTTGTGCCATTATTGCTCTATTTGATTTGGTCATTGTTTTTTTTTGCATAAGATGAAGTATTGGAGAGCCTTTAAGATTTGTATAACTAAATAATAAAAAAATATAGTTACACTTAACGTTTTATTGTATTCCCTTTTCTCCTAAATAAATCGTCTAAAAGCGCGTCGAGGAATGAAAAACTTTCAATAAATTAGTTATCTATTGTTACGAGACTCCTTGGTTATTAACGCTCAATAGAAAATTATCGTAATAATATGAGCATTTTTTTCTACGAGCTTTGCCCTGCACTATTCCTAAGTGAGAATGAGCGCGCGATATCTTTCTCTGCTTTTCGCACACGTTACGCCACCTGAGATTATGCGTTTTTAGAAAATATTGCGTAATGTCATCGCTTAAAGTTTAATTTTGTTGTAATAATGCAAAATGCATGTGTAGGCGAAAGTGTGTATCTATTGTTTGTTTATGTGGTGGTAGCTGCGAACCGGCGACACGCATCCCAGTATTAAATGTCAGTAGATAGCATTTCTATTGCCTTATTATTAAGATTTCTGTGGTGACATTCATACATCTGTCTGCGTTCCTTTCGTAATGAAAAGGCGTACAAAGTTTTTGCTTCACGTATTAAGAGCCATTTTTCAAAATTTGAACGCTCGAGTTTAGGTAAAAATCGGCATATATGCGTGGCGATGCACACATAAACAACACTAATAGTGTAGAGAGAGTGTCGAGTCGGACTAAACAATTTTGAGCTGTTATAATCGTCTTTATAAGAAAGAGATTTGATTACTTAAATGACTTAAGATTTAAAAAATGAAAGACATGTATAAAGTATATATTTAAATGAAAAATGGAAGTTATGTTACAACCGACTTCAACAAAATTGAACTCAAAAGTGTAAAATTGGTGTTAATTAACTAAGAAAAATCACACTTTTTGTGTACGTACGTACGTACGCACGTACGTTATGAGTTGTAGTTTCCGATATTTATTTTTTAATAAACTGTTACAGAAGGAAGGTTATTTTTTACGTAAAGTTATAAATGATATTTATTTCTACAAATAGGTTACAAGTAAGAAAAAGTGTTGGTGTGTCTATACAAAAATATATATATTCCTGTCATAATTGAACCATATACCGCGCCTTGATTGAGTTTAGATTTTTCAGTTGTGTTGGGGTCTGAAGTTTTCAGAATAAAGCTAGATACACACATCTTACATTTCAAGTAAAATTTGGATATGAGACCAATCCGTTTCTCTTTTTCTATTTTTAGATAGCTCATATTGTAGCCGACCTTTTCACTGTGTTTGCTTATATTGATTAATTGACTCCAAAAGTACTGACAATCTATTATTCGCGTTCCATGCACTTTATAATTATTTAAAAAAATAAAAATTAGCATTTCAGAAATGTTAACTTTGTAATGAAATATACATACGTAAAACTGGAAAAGAGGTAATTGTAATCATCATTATGAATATCTTTTAGTATGGGATCAACCTTAATATTGCGAAAAAGAATAGACGACCTCGTTCATTTATAAGTGTGCATAACTGGACAAAATTTACTAAACAGCTGATGATGATTTTCACGTTCATAATAATGAGTACAATTACCCCATTTAAGGGTTTATGTATATTCCGTTATACCCTGTATAACATGTTTAAAATATATTACCCTAAAGTTAGTTAGTTTATCTTCAGACAACTACATATCTGAAGATTTTTGTACGTTCAAAATTTTCTACCTATGCAATCATATACAACGTGTAACGGAAACCCCATATCTATCCAAAAGGACTGAAGACAACATCTGGTATGGAGTCTCTATACAAAGTTTCAGCTCAAAATAAGTGACTCACAGAATTGACCCCAAATTATCGGTTTCATATGTTTCTTGAGTACCAATAATAACAAACGTGTCACATCACTATGAGGGTCATCACTTTCCACGTCACTAGCCAATAACACGAAAATTCTCTTCGTTCTTCTTAATTTGAAAAATTCGGTCTCTGGTATCAATGTATTGAAATTTCTAATAAGCTCCACACATGTAGACATAAGATTAGAAAACCCTTGCTATATCGTTTGTTATCATCCAAAGAAACCGTGCACTTGGTATGTATATACCCTTTAAATTACACGTTGTATATATGATTATACACTGGTGTTGTTTCATATATATATACTGGACAGCAAATAAACCGAGCCACCCGCTACCTAGGCACTGTAATTCGATTTTCTCAAAAACTAAAAAACCTACAATTATCAAAGTTGTACCTAGAGAAAGTGCGTTTCATGGTGATTAAAATGAATGGAAACTCATAGGGTTTAATCAATATTTCAGTGGTTATTAAGGCTTTTACAAAGAAGAGTCATTTTCCAGTCGTGACAATCGTTAGTAATGATAAAGTGAAAAAATAAAATTAAAGCCAAAAACAAAGATAAAATCAATAAAACGTTTTTGATCAATATTCCGTATTCCCTCCCCTTGCTCGGATAACTGCCAGCATCCTTGTATTCATCGACCTTACGAGCCTGACGATAAAATCTTGAGGAATTGTATTCCACTCCTCTTCAATTGCGATTCGCAGCTCTGGAAGCCTTGTTGGAGCAGGTACCCGGGCTCGAACCCGACGTTTCAGCTCATTCCATAAGTGTTCTATCGGATTCAAGTCCGGGCTTCGAGCTGGCCAGTCCATCGTACGAATGCTAACGTCGCGTAGATACTGGGTCACCACATGAGCAACATGAGGCCGTGCATTATCATGCATCAATTGCATATCCTGTCCGATATATCCTGCGTAAGGTACCACATGGTCTGCGAGGATTTCAGTAATGTAGCGATGAGAAGTCAGTCCACGTGTACGGCCCGTCGGTTCGATGAAAACTAACGCTGTATGTGCTGTTAACGAGCTGCCGCCCCAGACCATTACAGATCCTCCTCCATAAGCAACAGTTTCCTCGATGCAACACTGAGAATAACGTTCTCCAGGGCGACGATATACTCTCTGACGTCGATCACTTCCATGTAGACTCACCCTGGTCTCATCAGTGAAGAGTACATTACTCCACTGCTCTAATGTCCAATCCCTATGCTCTCGAGCAAATTCAAGTCGTGCTCGACGGTGTGCTACCATTAATGCTGGGCCTGTTGCAGCTCTTTTTGGGGTTAGGTTCCGTTCAGCAAGTCTCCTTCTGACGGTATCTGAACTTATGACCACTTGGCGTTCGTCACGCAGACTTTGTTGGACTTGAACTGCGTTGAGGTAGCGATTTCGCAGAACAGTAAGGTGGATATAACGATCATCTGCTGCTGATGTAGCCCTAGGTCTGCCCGTACCTGGACGGCGATCGAATTCTCCAGTCTCTAGGTATCGTCTGTAAACTCGTTGCACCGAAGATCTGCTGATTCGAAGCCTTCGAGCGACTTCACGTTGCGCAATACCTGCTTGAAGTAATGCTACAGCTTGAGCTGCTTCCTGAGGTGTTGTATCCATTATTAATCGAAAAAATTAGCAAAAACACACGCGTCTGAGCAAACGATGGACAAAAACTAAAGAAATGATAAGAAATATCCGACTACCCCCATTGTAGAGAAAAAGAACGCTAATTTCAAACTCTGGTGAAAACAGAGCAAATCGTTAGCATTGTGTTTGTTGCTTGATTACAATGTGAGTTGACGGTACTTTTGAATTAATTTGTAGTCATTTTAATCACCATAAAACGCACTTTTTGTAGGTATAACTTTGATAGTTGTAAGTTTTATACTTTTTGAGAAAATCGAATCAGAGTTCCTAGGTAGCGGGTGGCTCGGTTTATTTGCTGACCAGTGTAGTTTAGACTATCGCCGTTATTTACATATATTATCTTAAATTTTTCGGCTTTTTTACCAGGTACCTTTTATTTGAGCTCTGATAACTTCCTAACTACTTTATCTTTCTGTGATTATGGCGTTTTCAATATTACCAAAATACCGGGTCCCAAACAAAAGGCACGCTGTAGAAGACCTTATTTATATAAGTAATGCTGTTTCGTATTAACTAAATTCAGAACTAAAGAAATATAGAAAGTCCAAAAAGTATTTACTATTGAGTTCTAAACTTCCGCTAAATCGTCAAGTCTGATGTCTAATGCAACGGGTGGTTATTCCTATAAAATTTAAGATAAGATATGATAATTTACCACTGAATAGACTAGAAACTACACAGTCACTCTGAAGGGTAACTGAAAAGACAATGCTTGATGACGACCTTTCGGTTCAACACCTAAATTGAAGTAACTACATAAATAAAGAGTCCAAATAATATTTACGTTTGCGTTCGAAAGTTCCATTGCATCATCAAGCCTAAGGTCTAAAGCTACAGGATTAATACGATTGCAATAAAATTAATTTTATCTTTTATTTTGAGGTGGAAAATGCAATAAATGAGTTTTCCCGCTCTAGGTGGAGGATGGGAGTGCTAGACTTCTACTGACTAAAAATCCACCCTATTCCATCAGCAGCCCTTAAGTTCCGTGGCCGCGGTATCTTGTTATTTATTTTTTTATCTCAAATAAAATAAAGTTTGTATTAAAAAATAAACCTGACTTACAAAAAAACACTGCAAAGAGAAAAATAACTTTAATTTCGGAATTCATTATCTAAAACTATACTACAAAACCAAAGACACCGACTCACGAAATTAAAGTAATTTTTCACTTTGCAGTGTTTCCTTTTTAAAGTTTGATTATATGTCGCTTTTTAGTGGGTTGGTTTGTAATTTACCCAGTTTAAAAGCCTAAACGTCAACTTTGTATCACCTTTTGAAAAATATTTTTTTTTTCTAATGCAGGGACGATAGCGTTTAGTTCTCTTGGTACTTCACAATCAGCTCTACTTCACGATATGCAGTGTGACGGGCATAAATTGTTTAGAAATTTTATTCAAGTAATCGAATCGCAACCCACGAAATACTTATTATAAGTGTGCCTATAATATTTGAAGAGTTCCCTCGATTTCTCCATGATTCCATCATCAGATCCTAACTTGATGATAATGAAACTCACCTTGAAGTAAATCCTTTCAAATAAAAAAAGAATTTTCTAAATCGGTCTAGCCATCTACTAAAACTACTACAAAAATACAGTCGAATTGAGAACCTCCTCCTTTTTTTTAAGTAGGTTTAAAAATAAATCAATAAAGAAAATATGACATTCGTTAAATTGTATTTATAGTTCTACAGTACTGAACAACAGTTAGGGTTTAATTTCTTAAGTGCTTCCATCTTTTGTGATTATTTGTGATGTTTTTTTTCTTAAAACTTTGGTAGCCCTAAATTTAGACTACATCAAATTATTACTTTATATTATAAAAGCAAAAAACTTTTAAACTAAAAATAAAATCGACTTTGCTTTCCTTCGTCGGTGTTTTTTTTTTTCGTATTTTCGTGTTTGGACACCGACTTCCAAATAGTTAGTTAAAAAGGGTTTTTAACGCTTTTTAATTTGTAATTTATCAAGTTACAAAAGCCAAAATGTCAACTACTTATCACCTTATAAAAAATATAGCTTCTCCCGATGCAGAGCCGATAATTTTTGAGGAGTTCTCCTGGTACTTCAGCATCAGCTTTACTTCACCATAATTATGCATTGTAACGAGCATAAAGTGCTTAGCCATATTCAAGTAATCGAATCGCAACCCACGAAATACTTATTATTGAGTAGTTCCGGTGGCCATTTGTGGTCTTCATCATCAGTTCCACTTTACTAAATGGTGTTTTTCAAGAGCAACTGCACAAGTTACTACAAAAAATAACCAAATCGCTATAGGTGTGCCTATAATATTTGAAGAGTTCCCTCGATTTCTCCATGATTCCATCATCAGATCCTGACGTGATGACAATGGAAACAATAAAAAAGTATACACTATCAAACAAAAAAATAAATTTTTAAAATCGGTCTAGCCGTCTTCAAGTAATCAGGGAGCATACATAAAAAAATCCGACGAACTGAGAACCTCCTCCTTTTTTTTGAAGTCGGTTAAAAAAGATGTACCTTGCTTCATGTGCATTCTTTAATTCTGACTTACAGGTTTTGGAAAAAACTTAGTTTAGGCACCAGTCTCCCACAAATTATGTTTAAATTGTCTGTACCTTATGTCAATTATCTAATGTATTAATTTGTGGTGAGAAAATAAATAAATTCTATTCTAAATAAATAAATTCTATTCTAATTCTATTCTTAATGATGCAAAATTATTGCGTTTCCCTTTTTTGACACAATGGTATACACCGTGCCTGTTCTCCGTAGCTAAAACAATTACGTATAAAGCACTAAAAATATTTCTTACAAAAAAATACGTGTATCAAAACCCGCGTAGTCGTAGTATAGTTAGCGTTCTCGATACGTGCGATCGACTGTCGGGACGCGGAAAAAATTGACACACGTCCTACCCTGGCGGGCGCTCGGGCCATACTAAATGGGGCTATTTTTTTTTTTTTTTTTTTTTTTTTTTTTTTTTTTTTTTTTAGGTAGGGCCACTCGTAGATCAGCTCAGTAAGGCTGTGCGTCTACTTAACCGGTCTTTATAAATGGGGCTAGCTTGGACAACGTAATATATAGTAATTTAGAGCGTTCTTAAAATCATGTTATTACAAAATTACATGATCGCATTGTCATAAAAACTATTTATTTGAATTCTTCACAGAACAAAGTTTATTTTGACGTAATTTTTTTATCGAAATTACGCCTTATTAAATGCGAATAATCGCGACAAACTTGCGCTACAGCACCTAAAAATAGACAATGGTTTTTATTTTTTTTCTAAATAATGCAATAAATAATCTTGAATATTGAACATTAGTTCACAAATCAAGTATATGTCTTATATTATCCATATTTTTTTCACCTGAATTTGTGAACATTAGTCATAGATTCCGGAATCTGAAGTTGACTCTACGATGATATTTCTGTAAACTACTTTTGGGAGATTACTCACCACAAAGCGATGCAGATGTTTTAAGTAAATGTTAAACGATAAAACACTTCATTAATAGTTGATCTATTTTAGACATGTATTTTAAAAATTCAAAGTATGACGTAAGATGGTAAAGCAGGCGATTGAAATCTTAGAAATTTACGAAAAAACGTCTAATGGCTCTTAATGTCTACTAATGGTAAGAGATGGGTAGTGGGTTAAAACCCTTTCTACTACAATATTTGTATTACAAAAATGGGCCATTCATGCAATTTATAAATTAAGTCCCAAGCACTCCTTAAGAGACAAAAGAGAATGCCAAGTTTCGGCTCACAAATCATGTAGCGTCCGACAGACTTTCTAAATTAATGATAATTCATTATATAAAATAGTAAGAATTATAGAGTATAAATAAAATCTGTAGAAGTACACCGTTTAAAAGTAATTTTAAATAGTTATTCAATTTATCAACACGTTTTCTATCTGCAATTTTAATTAGAAATGTTGCCAATACGAAAATAAAATAATATCGATACGAAATTGCACTTGCAAATCGATTACATTAATATAATTATGAACCTACGTAAGTGAATTGATTACTTACAAAAGTCCTCTTAATTCTTATAATAATAAATAATGTTTAGTTATATTTTTGACTATTTTATAATAATTTAAAATAATTCAATTCAATTATTGATACGGTTTAGAATAGTTATATAGTGCTGGTAACACTTAATCTTGTAGTTGTCACTGACAATTGTCAAAAGTTTTACTTCTCCCGCGTTTTATGACGAGCGACGAAGTGTCTTGCGTGTTTTTTAAGTTTTGTGTTGTTTATTGCTGTGTTACCGGACGCCGATTTCTATATTACTAACGACTACCGTGGCTGTTGAAACTGAATTCAGTATTCATTATTCAATCATTTAATAGTTTATTTCATGTTATCGTTAAAATTAGAAGTATTAGGTGGTCAATTTCAAAGAACTATAACTTTTTTTGGTGTCCTTCTTATAGAAAACAAATTATATAGTGAAATTCTATAATTATTTTCCTATTTTATGATATATAGTTCATCTTTGTCGGTTCTGGCCGAGTGTTGAAGAAAGCCTTGGCATTCTCCTTTAAGCAATATTTTTGATAAGTACAAGTGAAGCCCTTTCAAATGATACCAAACACGGTGTATCTATCTTATTTTTATTTTTTTACACATGATTTTTTGTCCACTAGAGGGCGCCACTTTAAATTTAAGCAATGTTTTGGAAATGTACATGTGACGCCCTTTCAAATTATATCAAAAGCGATGTGTTTATCTTATTTTTATTTTTTAACACAACACTATAGTAGACTAGACTAGACTAGACATTTCGGTTGATGTTAGGTCATTATTTGTGTGGTTATTTTGCCAGTATTTGTCTGGATTTTATACCTATCAAATTAATAACAATGACTGAGAAAATAAAACGTGGACACATAATTATGGTAGCATAAAATCTAAGGGCACATATTTGATCGGGGGCACAGATTTATTTCTGTAAAAATAATTTGAAAGTTAATGATAACATAGATAGAGGTACCTGCTAGAATAGAAAACCTTTTAAAGTTTCTATACTTGCACCTACTAAGACCAACATATCTACACTTTATAGCAAACAGTTTTAGGCATTGCATAGATATTGTAGGTACACATACCTATTATCAACTCTGTTTTAATATTTAATGCATAGGTATCTTACCTGTCGTCCAGATATTCTAAAATATGTTCTAGTTTTTGTAGTGGAAATATCACGCTATCCTTGGATAACCTATATCTTGTACAAAAGTCTTTATCATCATACTGTGTGAAAAAGTCTGGTCTTTCACGATAAACACATGGCCGTGTATTTAACCTAGGGTTTGCCAATAATTCCACCGTCTCGACAGCTTCAATACTATCAAAAAACTCACTTAATACATTTTAACAAAAATTAAAGAACACGCGACTTGTTTCACAAGTACACAACTTAAAACTAACCCTTAGGCTAGGGGTACATTCGGGCCCCTAAATATAAGGGATCCCTTAAGAGTTTAGGTGTCCCTTAAACGTTGGTGAAAACAAAACTTGCGTTAAGTGATACTTAAATTGGCTTAAGGGTTACTTAAAATTTAAGGGTCGTTGGTGAAAACGGCCATAAGAAAAGTTACTCTAGTAATAAAAGTAAGTAAGTCCTAAGCGTAATAAGTATGAAGAAAAATTTAATCACTATTTCACTATGTCATTTATATTCACGAGAACACGCTTAATATGAATGAATGCTAATATTGGCTAAACTAATATTTGACTAATATCCAGTAATAGGTATGGTATCCTAATATGAGATTACTAATATATTAAATATTATGAATATCAAGATTTGACCCTAATATAACATCTCTAGTACCACAGTCCACAGAAAAATATCATAAACATACCTACTCAGTTACAAAAACGGTATTTTTAGGTAGTACCTACTTGTGAGGTTGTACTTACATCTATATCAAATTCAGGGTCATATTCGAACACAAATCCATCATCGTCACCCTGTAAAACACAACAACTCCTCGTGTGTATAATAATCACTCATTTTCAAAAAAGTTCGGTCAACACACTACAAACGTCCAAAAGCGACAATCGCGTTAGACTTGTGAGGTTGTACTTACATCTATATCAAATTCAGGGTCATATTCGAACACAAATCCATCATCGTCACCCTGTAAAACACATAACAACTCCTCGTGTGTATAATAATCACTCATTTTCAAAAAAGTTCGGTCAACACACTACAAACGTCCAAAAGCGACAATCGCGTTAGCTCCAATGAAAGATGGCTTCGAATTAGTGACGTGACAAGCACAACTAAAATGACAACAAATAAATTTCTTTTCATTTTACATTGCAGGTAGGGTAGTGGAACCAATAAATGAACGATTAAGCCGAATCGCTAAATTTGAATATTTGTAATTAAATTATCTTAATAGTTGAAGTTGTTTTTCTGTTTATTTTTGATGCTCGAAAACTATAAGATTATTTGAAAAATAAAAAAAAAATTGTCTCATGAGTTTTATACAAAATAAAAATTAATAAAAAAAAATGGGTTTTCCCCTATAGTTGAACACTGATCCCCAATTAGTTGAACTAAGATTTTGATATGACTTAAGAGAAGGCGTTATGTACATTATGTACCTAATTTATTAGTGTATTTTATGAAAATAATAAAAAGTAAAGGAAAAACTTGTTTATTTAATAAAATAATTATGTAGTCTAAAATGATATATTATTCTATACCTTAGTAACAAATTCAGGAAAATACTTGACGAAAGAAAGTAGAAGAACTTTTCAAAAAGGTACTAGGTACCTTTACAACACTTAACTTAAAACTAGTATAACATCAATTAAAAGGAAAACCTTCTCTATATTAAAAATAATTCGTACATATCGAGATCACAATAATCATCCTCTTCACCCAATTCGAGGATATGGCAATCTCTTTGTTATAGCTGACATCGATACTTCTTCCAAACCTTCGGTAGATGGTTCAACAAAATATGTCAGGTCATCAAATTTGCTTGCTTTCCTTCGCAGCCTGTGTAGACCGCATCTGTAATAGATTACCTCTTTGTTTGAATGTATGAACATAAGTAGCTCATGCACCTGCATCATGCACGCTTAAATTGTTTAAAACGGTCTACATGCATGCAAGTATTTCATTTTGTATTTTCTAGGTGTACATTCGTTAAAATTTACAAAACTAAAAGTTCAACGAAAAAAAATATAAGGAATTTTTTGGTTCAACTTTTGATAATTTATCCTAAAAGTGAATACTACTGATTTCATACTATATTGAAACCAATAAATCTAGTAAAATTTAAATAAAAATACTCGTTCAACTTTTGGTGTTTAGTTTATTAAATAAACTTAGATGTTTTTAAAGAATACACAGATCATTTTTATCCACTAGGTAAATGGTAATGATTATTAAATATTCTATGTACTTTTTATCATTACATGAATGGTGTTTAATTATTGGCTAAAATCAAAAATATTAAAACCATTATTGAACAGTGTTTTATACGCTAAATATGTTAAATTTTATAAATATATGAAAACGTTTTAGTCACTTAGTTAATCAAGATTTTACTTAGCAAAGAAAAATTTTTTTTGTGTCAATATTTCTTGTTTTAACTTGACGATTAGCTTAAATCTGCGGAGTACTCACCTTAAATAGGTTTCCATACAACGATGGTTTTTGGAGCGAACACACAAAATTATTAAAAGCAAGCGCGCCTGACACATGACTGCCGACGTTTTTATGGAGGCGGGCGGTGAAAATGTTGCTATAAGCGAGAAAAAAATTCTACTCATAAAAGTCAATCAGTATTGTTACAATTCTACTTTTATTTACTACTAGCATTTGCCCGCGGCTTCGCTCGCGTGGAATTTGGTCTGCCACATAAAGTTTCGTGACAAAACATTTTTTTTTTAACTATTAGTTCTACTCGTATCCGAAATTTCAGATGTCTACCTTCAAAACTAATCGATTCCATACAATCTTTGAACTATCGAAAGGTGGAATTGTCGAAATTCCTTTCTTAGTGATCATTTAAGCTCAGTGGTTTCGGTTGTGCGTCGACCGCTGGGTGTGTTAGTCAATCAAATTACAGTTTCATTATCAACTTCACCTGTTTGGTGTGTTGATAAAAAGTAGCTTATGTCCTTCCCCAGGCTTGAGATTATCCATATCACAAACAGATCGGCACAGTCATGATGCATTCAATGATACTGATTAACAAACGGGACCAACAGAGGTTACTTTCGTTTATTGTTCGTGTCAGTCAAGGATTAGTATGTAATGTTATTGAATTTATTGAAATGTATAAATATTCGTTCGGCAGTAGCGAGCAAACCTGAAAGGATTAGAATAATTCACAATAATTATAAGGTAATTTATCAATGTGTTTTTATTTTTGCCGGTCCTATTTACCTACTGCCATATACTCCTGTAAACTATGTTGCCTACTTGATTTGTTTCGCTCCGCGAAAATACGTAGGTTTTCTGAGTAAGGAACACATGTGCAAGCTACGTAAAGCCGATCGTGGGAAAAACGGCGTGCCTAAATTTATCCCTGCTACCTTTGCGATTTATTGATAAACATTGAAAATGCAACCTGAAGTGGGAACTGCAAACGTTTGAAATTAAAAGGTAAGTTATTGGGTATTATTGGGATGCGTGGTATAAGCACATTGGCCTGACCCTGACTGCTATGCGCAAGGTCGTGGGTTCGATTCCCACCTAGGACAAATGTTTGTGTGATGAGCACGGTCATTTGTTCTTTGTCTGGGCGTAATTTATCTATAATATGTATGTATTTAGAAATATATATGTATGTTTATCAGTTGTCTAGTATCCATACCACAAGCTATGCTTAGTTTGGGACTAGATGGCGTTGTGTGAAAAGTTGTGGAATATGATATGATGATGATGATGATGATATGACTTGATATATGTTGTCGCGGAATTTTATTTAGAACTATTTAAGACAAACAATCCTACGGTACATTATATTTGTTTATCTCCAACGGTTTTAGCAGCGCACGCGAAGATAGCTTTCTTGTTTCCGACTTACTTGATATTTATCGTTATATTATGACCAAATGACAAAAATCATTATAAATTGTAGCCTATGTGTAATTCTGATGAACACACTATATTACTGTAAAGTTTCATTCAAATCCGTTTAGTAGTTTTTGCGTGAAATAGTAACAAATATATCCATCCATCCGTCCATCCTCACAAACTTTCGCATTACAGAGCCTTGGTGCGCCCTGATTACGCATCAACAGGACTGGGACACCAAGTTAAAGCCTCAAATAATGTGATGGGATACCCTAACAATTCCAGAGAGTTGATAAACTCTACAGAGTACGACGTCACTTGCTTTGTATCCATGATAATGTCGACGGACAGATACTCAACAACATCACAATCCACATGAGACATAATCTTTTCGTTGATCTGCCCTACAATTTCGTTAGTTGGAGCCAAAATTACTCCTTCACGCAGCCATTCTTTATCCCTCATATTTGTTTTCAAATCAGAACAAACGTGGTTTATTAAATTATCTGTATCTTGGATTACGTTCACTATGTATGTTACTACAGTTTCAGCTTCAGCTTCAGTTTTGGTTTCAGCATCAGTTTGAGCTTTAGTTTCAGTTTCAGCTTCAGTTTGGTTTCACCGTCAGTTTTAGCTACAGTTCCAGTTTCAGCTTCAGCTTCAGTTTTGGTTTCAGCATCAGTTTCAGTTTCAGTTTCAGCTTCAGCTTCAGTTTTGTTTTCAGCATCAGTTTCAGCTTCAGCTTTAGTTTCAGTTTGAGCTTCAGTTTGGTTTCAGCGTCAGTTTCAGCTTCAGCTTTAGTTTCAGTTTCAGCTTCAGTTTGGTTTCAGCGTCAGTTTCAGCTACAGTTTCAGCTTCAGCTTCAGTTTTGGTTTCAGTTTCAGTTTCTGCTTCAGCTTCAGTTTTGGTTTCAGTTTCAGATTCAGCTACAGTTTCAGCTTAATTTTCAGTTTCAGTTTCAGCTTCAGCTTCAATTTTGCTGTATTATCAATATTATCCTGCGGGAACCTTACATCGGGATAAAAACTATCCTATGTCCTTTCCAGGGACCTCAACTATTTCCATGCCAAATTTCATGTAAATCGGTTCAGCGGTTAAGGCGTGAAAAGGTAACAGACAGACAGACAGACAGACAGAGTTACTTTCGCATTTATAATATTAGTATGGAAGTATGGATTGTTCATCTTCTGGGGATCGTTCATCTTTTGGTTCCACTACCCTACGTCATTTATTTATTTCATTTAATTTATTTTTGATTAAATTGTTTTTATTTTTCAAATTGTTCAGAATTATAACTAATTTTTAGTATTTGTATTGATTGTAGTCATAGCATCATGTAGCTTAGTAAATGAATATCGACTATAACCTCATCACTAGTGTCGCTTTAAAGCAACTATGGCGTCTGGTGGGCCTATATTTTTACGAGTTCACAGATGGTCTAGGAAAAATTTAAATTTCAAGATTATACGCCAAAGAACAAGCTTTTCTTTTATTTACTTTAATTTAATGAAGTATGGGGATGATATTAAAAAAAAACTATTAAAACAATCATTGACTTTATTTCCTGTAAATAAGGGTCCAAACTGGTGTCGCCTACAGGCGTCGTTGGCGGTCTGGACACTTTTTTTTGTTGACGCCTGTAGGCGTCGTTGGCGGTCAAAGGGTTAACCCACTATCACCATTTTGATGGGTGAAAATGAGAATCTCCTTTTTTGTTTTACTTTGAGAAGTTGTATTCGTTGCTAGGCTGTAAAATGAAAGTCTGAATCCGAAATCACTTAGGTACATTTATTTGTAAAACAACGACTGCTTACTTTAAAACAAAAATTTTGAAATAATTTGTTGTCACCTGATGGAATGGGTTATTATTGGGTTTTAACCCACCTGGGGGTTTTAACCCACCTGTGGGTTTTAACCCGGGTGAAATGAAAACCCATCGCCCCCATTATTTTAAATTATTTTTCATGCACTATTATATTTTTTTAAATTGAACTCCTCTATATAAACTTTAACTGTGTCACATTTCATATTCTTCCAGCCGCGTAATTTTCTTAAAAAGGAGTATACAGCGTGGCGATTAGGTTATCACATTAATTGAAACCATGTACTCCATATTAGGTATTTTATCATATACAATTAAAATAATTTAATAATAAACGATATTACAGCCGTGGGACCTTTTTTCGATTTTAATATTTCACAACATCATGTATTAAGTACATAAACGTAATCAGCTGACCTTAGTAAGTAACAGTTAAAATATCCACCACAAAAACTGATAACTACGCTTTATTCGGACAGACGGAACCGTAAATCGTCTGACCAAATTCCAAACCCTTTATAGGCCCACTCGTATTTCAGTCTTTCCATATGTCCCATGTTCCCTAAGCCCATTTCTTGGAATTTCACCTCGAGAAAAAATAAAGCTGATTGCCATTTTTAAATTGAATAAGAGATAACTACCCATTCACCCCAATAACCCATTTCTATTCCCACTCCTCCTTTCATGCAGTACAGCCGTGGAACTCACTTCCAGGTAAAATCCGCGAAGCTAAATCCATTAGTATTTTTAAAAAGCTGGTTAAAGATCATTATCTATCTTGAACTCGAAAGAGCTCAGCGGTCACTTTAAAAGGTGATGTATTTTAAACTACACAGATATCCAACAAACACACTATATATTTCGTGTGGTTTGCTAACAGTAAGGCAGCTATACCTTTTAAACATGACCTTATACCTGCATAAATCTACCCCACATAACCTAGGAGACCAGGATAAGAGACGCAATAATATGGCGGTGCACACATCGCGTGTTCGCACAGTCTTTGCAAAACGTCAGTATATTGCTTAATCAGCCTATGTCTACAATAAAATAAATTCGAAATTAAAATTCCATCCGGAGGCTCAACATAAATGCGAAAAGATAATAACTTAATAAGTGATTGGCTAAAAACATTGACATACGAGGAAACTGAACAAATACTGATCAGACTTTACTAAAAGTAATACATAATATACATAAACATATACACACAAACACACACACACACACACACACACACAATTGAGCTGCTATCCTAATAGTATCATTTAAATTATTCGTAAATATCATAATTTTTAACTATTTCTTAACTTGCATCCTGTTTTCATTTATTTTTAACTTCTATTTTTGTTTATTAGTCTCCATTATGTAAATGTAAAAAGGAAGTAGCGAGTCGGCCCCAACACAAGTATTGTTAATTACTTAATGGGGCAGCCTCATAAAACAATCATGTAAAGATTTTGGAACAATAAACAATTTATTATTATTTATCTAACATCTCGTAATTTTATATATTTATTATAGGTATATATTTTTATAGCTTTAATCCATACTAATATCATAAATGTGAAAGTAACTCTGTCTGTGTGTGTTACCTTATCACGACTAAACCACTGAACCGATTTAGATGAAATTTGCCATGGGAATAGTTTAGGACCCTGGGAAGGACATACGTTTTTATCCCGAAATTCCTAAGGTATAAATATTTATTTTAACTCTATGTATGCATATACTTGTTTATTATATCTTTATAATTTAGTTTATTAGCTAAGTATGTTTTATTTATCTTAATTAGTATTTATACACACTGTGTCTATCACAGAACAGAAAATTAAGTAGAAGAGCCCCTACACTCTCTCAAAACGAGAACCAGTGTCGCCAAACTCACACATTTGCAAATCAAAATGTCCATTACAAACATGAAAAACAGTGATATAATTGGCTACAAAGTTGAAACGCAACTTTAACAAATCATCTTCTTAATGCTGTCAAAAATATTAAGTCTTATTACAATGACCAAAAGTTGTTATTATTTGACATGGCATAATCAATAAAGGCGTTTACCGTTTAAAAAACATAAATCGAACAATTTACAACGAGTTCAGCTACTCAACGCTAGATGGCACTGTAACCAATTTATTCTATTCGGAACGCTAAATACTTTGAAATAGATGTCATATTTGCATACATATGTATTTGCTACTCACATAGAGATGTAGACAAATAGCGACATTTTAATATCGATGTTACGTATTTTATTCGTGTGAGCAATGTAATAATTTATTTACATCATACAAATGGTCAGTAATGGAAAAATGTTGATCATCTTCAAAAAAATAGAATCTATTTTAATATTAAAGAGGTAAAATTTCTAAGTTTGTATGTAGGGGTAATCTCTGAAACTACTGAACCGATTCTGAAAATTCTTTCCCTAATATGTAGCTGCATTATTCTTGAGTGCTACAGATAGGCTATAAATCATATTACAAAGTATTAATATCATGCAGGCGAAGCCGCTGGCACAAGCTAGTGTTCAATGAAATGTTAATAGATAGTATTAAAAATATTTATTGACCTTGAGATTATACATATTTGTTTAATAATTGCCGTTTTGATAATTTTATGTTTAATTTTAATAGGTGATGAAAGCGTATATTAATATATTTTGCCGTGATGGCTTTCATTAAGTCGGTAATATGATTAGACGTAGGAAATTCCCCTAACTGATGATAGATTATGTTTTGGAATATTGACGACCCAATAAACATCCATTTTCCTTGATAAAAGGATCTTGGAGAAAACCGAAATATTTAAATTACTTTTTTTGAGGTCAATATCCCGAAATTGATGTGTTACGGTTTACATTATGTGATGTTATCTTTATTAACTACTAGCTGCTACCAGTGGCTTCGCCCGCGTGAAAGTAGAAAATTATCCCAAGGGACTACACAACAAGACAAGGGAAAGACTATGTAGTCTCAGGAAAAAAACATGTTCTATTCCAGGACATGGTCTACCCGTGTACCAAGTTTCATTGAAATCCGTTCAGCCTTTCCAGTGTGAAGAAGTAACAAACACAAACTTTAGACTTATAATATTTGATCAGGACTACAATTGGCCAGTGCAACGATACTGGTGTGTCCGAGACGGTCCACGGTTCGTGGAGCTTAACGTTGCTCTCAATAATCAAAAGTACTTACACAATAATCTACAGGCTCTCCGGCCGACAACAATCTATAGCCTCTGAGGCTTTATAAATACCACTAACCTTCTGTGCTGGGTTCGCCAACTTCGACCTTCCTAGGTCACGCCCAAGTGTGGTATGTATGTAAGTATGAAATGAGTAAGTGAAAAGTATAGTGAAAGTCAAGTGTAGATGGACGGAGGTTCTCAAATGCAGGTCCTCCCAACGCGGTCTATCAGCAATCGCAGCACAAACTCGCACCGGATTGAAGCTATTTATCACTACTTTTTCCAACAACTCCGCGTGCCATACGGTGGCAACCAACCGGCGATAAATCCAAAAATATCCCGGGTTTTCGTCAAATGGGGATTACAACTTCAAACAATAGATAATCGCGACCCAATTATCGGTTGCAACCGGCGATTCCAAACGATATTTAATTACAATTACAATTACAAGAGGGTCCCGACGACCGATATTTTTTCCAAGGATGCAAAGTCTATCTGTCAAGTCAGAGTAATTTCAAGATCAAATTTCTTTATGTCAAAAGGGTGCGTTCGGAAACGTTTGGTACTAAACATCTACCCCCCCCCCCGGACGGGGGCCCACCCGTCCGCCAATCAATTGGAAGTCTTGACAAGGTTGCAAATTTAACACAGCTTCAATGCGGCCAAATACCGTAGCTAGTTCCTCAAAGGTGAGAACGGTGTCTCCCGACAATCTCCGCCAGCGTCCCTTTGCCGCTTTCACCGCGGCCCCAAAAATACCCCCCCAATGGGGGCAGGCTGGCGGGTCAAACAACCAAGTGACCCCTCGGCGGGCCAAACTATTACCAATGTCAACCTGGCTCTCATTAAGGAAGGCGTATACCTCCTTCAAATAGTTACTTGTACCCTTGTAATTCGTACCGCAATCAGACCTAATCAAAGAAGGTAACCCACGGCGAGACACAAATCTTTCCAAAGTCGCCTCAAAGGCCTCTGTCGCGAGGGAGGTTACCAGCTCCAAATGTACTGCCTTGGTTGACAGGCAGACAAACACACAAATAAGCCTTAACAATCTTACTATTACGAAGGGTGGACGTCTTCAACAAAAGGGGACCAACAAGTCCGTTACGACGCCAGCAAAGGGCCTCGCCTCATTGACGCGATCAGCCGACAAAATCCAAATTTCTCGCTGCAGAATGGCCAACAGCGCATTGCAACCGGCATGCGAGTTCTTAGTGTGACGATCAGTCACCAACAATTGAACCAAGTGGCCCTCCTTGGGCAACAAAGGGGGTGACGGGCCCCATAAGGAAGGCTAGAGAGCCTCAACCGTCCTCCAACAGGGTTTCCCGAAGTGGCTCGTCCCAACCAAGTTCAGTTATAACAAGGGCAGGAGCACCAATTTTAGGGTACGGACAACTCACAAGGGTGATTTCAAACCAAGTCCTTCCCTCAACAGTGGCGTCAGCCGGTTCGCCAATTCCCCAAATCTTGCCTGAAAGGTCATTCACCTTCAGGCCAACCTGTCCCGCTAACCAAGACGACAAAAGGCAACCCTGGAGTCCCGTGTCCAAAATGGCACAGACCACAATCGAGTCACCCAAGGGTCCCCAGACCTTGACCGAGGCCGTTGGCAACAAACCGTCTTGATCGGGGGGGTCCTTTAGCGGGGCAGGCGTCAATCTCTTAATGATGCCTGGGCGGCGACCGATCGCCGCATCCAGGCTGCCTTCGTTCACGACGAGGCCAACAATCAAAATATTCGACCGCGCGGTGTCCCGAGCCGCTCGCCATCACTGGAGGGGCATATCCCACCGGATGCCCGAATGGCGGAGGGCGCGACTCCAGCCGGGGACGTTCCGCCAACGGAGGGGAAAGGCAGCGGCGCCGACCCGGCCACTGCTGCCTAGCAGCCAATGCGCGTTCTCCCTGACGAGGGGAGACCAAATGGCGCTCGTGGGGCTCCCGTTCAACTTGCGCGGGGGGTGGAGTGCGGCGTACAGAATCGCGGGTCTCAGCCCGGTGCTCGTCTCCGGGGTACCCCCCCCCTGCGCGAACCCCCCTCAGAAGCTGGTCTGCTGGAGCGGTTCGCGTTGGCGCACAAAATCTCCAGGTGGGACCCCTCACAAATTCTACACGGGCGGGGGTCGGGGCAGTCCCGATGAAAGTGGGCCCCCAAGCACGAGAAGCACAAACGGCGTGCGTTGACAATGCGGCGGCGGGCACCCACGTGCAAATTCAAAAAGTCCGGGCAACGCGCCATGACATGCCCCGTTGCCTTACAAAAGTCACAATGATGAGGACTCCGGGCACCAGCAAAACGGGGGGCGGGGCGAACATCAACAGGCCCCCTAGCCCGAGGACTCCGGGCGCCAGCAAAACGGGGGGCGGGGCGATCATCAACAGGCCCCCTAGCCCGAGGACTCCGGGCGCCAGCAAAACGGGGGGCGGGGCGATCATCAACAGGCCCCCTAGCCCGAGGACTCCGGGCGCCAACAAAACGGGGGGCGGGGGGAACATCAACAGGCCCCCGAGCCCTAGTCCGTCCCTGGTCTCTGGGCTGAGAAAGTAGTGGGGGTGACCCCGTGGCACCACGAGTGTTATCCGAAAACCGACACTCGTCTTCCAAAAATTTGAGGAGGTCGTCAAAGGGGGGAAGATGGGTGGCACTATCCCCACCATACTTCTGCTCAAAACGTGACCTCAGCTCCGCGGGGAGCAACTGCAGCACTATGTGCACCAACAAGTAGGACCAATGTTCTACCGGTAACTCCAGGCGTCTCAAAGCGTTGGTCGCTGAGACCAACGGGTTCAGCAAGTCAGTACGCAACGTCGACGTGCTGGCAATGGCCGGTAGTCCCAAAATCTGGTCGATGTGCACATCAGCCAGGCAGCGCTTGTTCTGATACCGTCGGGAGAGAAGCTCCAGAGCGGTCGGGTAAGAGGAATCCGTCACCGGCAAGTGCTGCACCAAGGCTCTGGCTTCGCCCTCCAGGACAGACAATAAATAGGCCAGCTTCTGGGCAGGTCCGAGGTCCGAGCGTGCATCGACAAGACTCTCAAAGAGATTTAGGAAGCCCAGCCAGTGGTCCAAGCGACCGTCAAAATGTGGCAGCTCCAGGGTGGGCAGCCTACTCAATAGTCCAGGGCCTGCAACAACGGGGGTCTGCGGCTTGGCCGCATCAGGCACCCGACTCTTCAAAATTTCCCGCGCTCGTAGACATATGACATCCCCCAGGTGGACAATCTGGTCATAGTCACCCAAAATCTTATCGCGGGCTGTCTGATCCATCACCCCCAAATCCACGTCCATGATGTACTCGTTGAAGCGTGTGAGCGCAGCATCAGCTGACTTGATCATCTCAATCACTTGCCCGTACCGAGCAAGAGTGAGCTCTTCCAAATCTACACGCTCAACCGTTGCAGCTGCCGATGTGAACCATCTCAACTGTGAGGTCAATCCGGCAGCAGCCTCCCTGACTGCCCTTAATGAGGCCATTGCAACAATCAAATATTAATACAACAGGCTAAAATTAACTAAACAAACAACAATGACTTGTTAGCCGACCAAATAATTTCACCAAATAAAAACTCAAATTCAATTATTTCAAGTCCAAATCCGACCCTGTACCCATTCCAAGTATGAATCTAGCTTGGTACAGATGGCTAGTTACAAAATAAATAACAATTCAATGTATATATTGTGCAGGATCAACACCCATAAACATCAATAAACACAACAATTGACTGTATAATATTGAGCCGGAGAATCTCTATCAACACAGTACAATAAGTACCACAAATGCAATAACCAATACACACAATTCAAGTCCTATTATGTTAGACTATGTGCAATTATCATTTAGATAAGCTTTTAAATTCAGATCAGTGACATTCAATTATTAATTGCAACAATACCAAACAACTTTTACAACAATATACCAATTATGTACCAAATACAACCAATAATTCCTAATTTCACAAATAAATCCTACTTGTCAATTCAACACCAAGGGGCTAGCACTACAAATTACAGTACAAACTACAAGTACTATTTGCGCCCGGCTGACAAAGCAATATATTCAAACTTATCAAGTTATATAAGTTATGTTAAGCAATCAAACCAAAGTTATTTTCAAAACTTCCAATTAAACCAGTGGATCTTATAAGAGCCACGCCTGCTACCAGAATGATCAGGACTACAATTGGCCAGTGCAACGATACTGGTGTGTCCGGAACTGTCCACGGTTCGTGGAGCTTAACGTTGCTCTCAATAATCAAAAGTACTTACACAATAATCTACAGGCTCTCCGGCCGACAACAATCTATAGCCTCTGAGGCTTTATAAATACCACTAACCTTCTGTGCTGGGTTCGCCAACTTCGACCTTCCTAGGTCACGCCCAAGTGTGGTATGTATGTAAGTATGAAATGAGTAAGTGAAAAGTATAGTGAAAGTCAAGTGTAGATGGACGGAGGTTCTCAAATGCAGGTCCTCCCAACGCGGTCTATCAGCAATCGCAGCACAAACTCGCACCGGATTGAAGCTATTTATCACTACTTTTTCCAACAACTCCGCGTGCCATACGGTGGCAACCAACCGGCGATAAATCCAAAAATATCCCGGGTTTTCGTCAAATGGGGATTACAACTTCAAACAATAGATAATCGCGACCCAATTATCGGTTGCAACCGGCGATTCCAAACGATATTTAATTACAATTACAATTACAAGAGGGTCCCGACGACCGATATTTTTTCCAAGGAAGCAAAGTCTATCGGTCAAGTCAGAGTAATGTCAAGATCAAATTTCTTTATGTGAAAAGGGTGCGTTCGGAAACGTTTGGTACTAAACAATATTAGTGTAATTATTATTATTATATACTTTATTGTACACCTCAATTTAACACAGGACAATCATTTATAAAAATGAGTGTACAATAGGCGGTGTGATTAGCGACCCGTATCTACGGATGCAGGCTACGTGTGGTTAAAACGTCGACATTTCTGTGCAATCTCAGTTAAACATTTATGAATTATACACATAAACCGTCCGAAAACAATTTTCTGAATGATGGTGCCAGCTATGAATTGAAGAGTTAGAAATAAATAAAAATTATCGATACAGACCTACTTTACGAATGTGTCCCATCCCTAATTGAGTAGCGTCGAAGTTACTAGAATTTATAGTATGTTCCTCCAGATAACGACCAAGTAGATTTAAACGTTGTGCTAATGAAAATAAGGTTGTTTATAGTTTGCATTGAAGTCGTGAAATGTGGTATTGTCATTAAAATCAAATATATTTAAAATTAACAAACTTTAATACTTATCGGTGATACGATACGCCTCCACAAGATACATTTTATTTACTGCTTTCGTTTTTGCAGGTCCAAAACCGCACAACAAGGCATAATTTTTAATATTTCGTGTATTTTAGAGATAACCAATCGCGACATGAATCTGACAGCGAATAAGCTAATGTCGCGCATCTGTGCTTAATGTTGATACACGTGCGATATCTGAGCGGCACTTCCACTGTATTTTCTATTCCGTGGTGTCTATCATCTCTTTTTCAACTCTCCTGTCGCAGGTTTGCTGGAGGAAATTTCTTAGGAAATAAGCAGCACCTTTGCGCTCCTTTGTCTGTATTTATATTTTTGTGTCATGTGTGTGCATAAATAAATAAACTTACCCGACATTTGAAATACTTTTCTTGTTCACTCAGGTAGTCTTTGAGTTCTTCGTCTATTTCCTTTATCAGCTGCAATGTGTTGTCATACTCTTGGTCTACTCCTTTACCCGGTAGAATACGACCTTCTTTTTCCGCCTCGGCTTGGTTGAACGCTTCCTAGAAATTATGGATAGAAAATAAGAACTTATGTAGAAACCTATAAAGGCTATTTTAGAATGTCATAATTTTCTTGTCTTTTCTTTTAATCATAATCATACTTCTCTATTAGGCGCAACATAAATGAGCGAATGCCTCATGGCAATATTGTTGTCAAGTCTTCTAACAGCAGATTTTCAAGAAATCAGACGCAAATGATGGCGTTAAAACTGTGATTGAACTGCATCAGATAGTTTTAAAGTGATTCTTGTAAATTGTTTTTAGTATTTTTTTGATAATAATCTTTTTCTCATTTTGCCGTTGTTCCTTTACTAGATTCAGTACGTCGCACTTAATCATCGGTATCGCTATTTTATGGGAATAAGCTTATTGTTAGTTTTATTTTACTTAATAAGTAACTACCATCGGCTATCAAGACTAATTACACATGATTTTATATGGTAGGTAGTAGGTACCTATTAATGGTGTCGTTAGGCGATATTTCGTAGGTACGTTCACGTTCGTCCGGCAGCGGCGGCGTGTATGTGTAGGTTAGGTAGCGCCATCCGCGGAGCGTTTTGATCGCGTTGTTTGCAATACATTGCGCGCTCAAAAATTTAATTTTTTTCTAGCCGGTTATTTCCGAGATGAATGACTTTCGTAATTTTATTTATGGCATTAGGTGTAACGTTTTCACATTTGTGATGCGATGTCACTGCAACGCTGTTTTAAATTTTTTTTTTCAGCATCTTGTATATTCTCTAGGTTTCGAGAAATTTACTAAAACATCTAATCAAATATTCTATAACTAAATTACCTTGAAAAACTTCAATGTATCCCTATAGTCAGGATACTTCCCATCTGGATGGAACTGCATGATTCTCCTCAGCAGCTTAGCGTCAGTGTCAGCGAACATATCGATGAGTTTCAACGCAGCGTTAAAGCCGTTCAATACAGATATGAAGTCCAACACTTTCCGCTTAGAGTACGTTTTCTCCTCGTAGAATATTGCACGGGAATCTGGGTGTTGCTTAGAACGTTTGAGATTACCTAAAGTATGTACTCTGAAAATGAAATTAATTGCTTTATGAGTGACTAGCAGTAAGGCGGGCCTTCGCTCATGTGGACTTTGATAAAAACATAACCACCTTCTTTTGCAGTGGGGTAAGAGCCTTTAAACTACTGCCATATTAAATTTCATCCAAATCCACCCAGTACTTGTTTTCCTTCTTTAAGGTTGTTTTACTTCTTTTATTCGTGATATGCTCGCGTTTGACCACTATCTCACCTGATGGTAAGCGATGATTTGGTCGAAGATGTAACACGCTTGCTTGGAAGTAACCTATTCACTCTTCACTTTCGAAGATTAGCGCTTTATAACAAACAAACTTTTCCGCTTTATATTATTAGTATAGACTAGCTGACCCGCCACGACTTCGTTCGCGTGGTATCCTACCCCTACCCATCCGATACTACTACCCCTATCCTACCGATACCCTACCCATACCTTACTCTACCCCTACCCTACCCAAACCCTACCCTACCTATACCCTACTCCTACCCTACCCTACCGTACCTCTACCCTACCCTACCCCTACCATTGAGACCTTTTCTACTTTTCTCAACTTTTAAACCTTCCCTAGACCTCCACGAACATTTCAAAACCAGATACGATAAATCCGTTCAGCCGTTCTCGAGTTTTAGCGAGACAGCAATTGATTTTTATATACAGGGTTAATTGTAAAACACCGTTAACCTCTCAGGACTATGTTACTAACATCATAATCAACAACTTTTGTTCTAGGACTTTTAAAAATTCGTCAAATTTTAGTTCACCAGATTTTCATACAAAAATAAAAATTTTAAATTGGACGCCCTAAATGTTACGAAATCTATGCGAAGCAAAAGAAAGTGATTTATACTATTGCTTTCTTTTGCTTCGCATAGACTTGCTAGCTAGACTAGCGTTCAATTTAAATATTTTTATTTTTGTATGAAAATCTGGTGAACTAAAATATGACGATTTTTTAAAAGTCATAGAACAAAAGTTGTTGATTATGATGTCAGTAACATATTCCTGAGAGGTTTTCGGTGTTTTACAATTAACCCTGTATATAGATTATCAAATACCAATAAAAACAAGAATTTATATAGAGGAGGAGGCCGCCTTCTGTTACAGGCCCTTTATACAACCATGCAATGCAAGCTTCCACCGATAAAGAATATGAAACTAAAAAAAACAGTATAAAATGAAATTCGTTTATTTCAGGCATCACAGTCCATATTTTGTTAGTAACAATCTATCTTATTGAATAGATAATAACAATTGCTCGGGTCAATCTTCGAGGTTACGCAACGCTCACCGAGGTCGGTCTGTGAATGAATTTAACAGTGGTCTGGCCAAGGGGCTTTTTAAGGATGGAAAATCATCTTTTACTGACTAAAACCTATCCGTGTTCCGTCATTTGCCGTCTTCCTGTTCCAAGGCCGCGGTAACTCCTTCGAACAATTCTGCAACTGGCCAAGGGATATATTGTTATCCAGCGAATGGTTTGTGGAGGTCAAATAGGCAGTCGTTTCATGTAAAACACTGGAGCGAAGTACAGTATCATGTTGGAGCGTGTTTAAAATAAATTTACAAGGCTCTTGTATTCAAAAATGTACGGGGTATATCCATTCTACCCTTTAATGTACCCTACACTATTGTGTTGGGCATGGTCGGGTAAAATGAGCTTATGGTACAACGGGACTTTACACTCGCCGCGTATCTATTAAAATTATTACACGGTGTAGTACATAATCCGGGTGCTGCGTGGAGGCCAAAACATCATTGACCAGAACAATCCGAGTAGTGAACGAACCTCATGAAAGGATTGACATATTTACGTGCAATTTGAGTGAATACGCAAATATTCTCTTAACCTCTCAAGGACCGCCATTATTTACGTCAACCATCCGTCAAGCACCGCGGGCGGGCTCTTATCGTAAGCGTAATCTGACCCCGGTCACAAACAATTTTAAGACTTATCTTTACTACAAATACAGTTTTAAATCGGTCGGGGTTTGGTGGCAGAAATTTGTGCCAGCGGGGCTCAACTAATACTTGTTTACTGGCACGTTTTTGTGCCGCTGGGGCTCTACAGGTTAAATGTTGTAACATTTGGTTAAGGAATGTGTTTTTTTAATTTGATTTGATTTGCAAGGGTTTTGTAATCCTAAGTCTACGTGTGTAGAACTTATTACAAATTCCAATACACTGATACCAGAGACCGAATTTTTCTAATTAAGAAGAACGAGAAGAATTATCGTGTTATTGGCAAGTGACGTGGAAAGTTATTAACCCTCGTAATGCTGTGACACGTTTGTTATGATTGGTATTCAAGAAATATAAGAAACCAATTATTTGAGTCAGTTATTTTGTGCTGAAACTGTGCATAGAGACTCCATACCAGATGTTGTCTTCAGCCCTTTTGGATAGATATGGGGTTTCCGTTACACGTTGTATATTGTTTAACTATAATTTATTTTTAAGTAGATATAACTGATAGCCAAACTGTCGTATTAGATTTAAGTCTATAAAAATAGTGTTAAGGATTGTTTAATAAATAAATAAACACTCAACTGCATCCAGTTAGTCTGAAGGTCGACCCAAACATAATTAGGTAATAGGCTCAGTAGATAACGAAACTTACTTAGCCAACAGTCTTTCTAAGTCCGGTAATGTAGTTAGAATACTCTTAGCATCTTGACACAATTCTTGATTGTCGAACAAAGCTTTCACAGCCTCCTGTCTTTCCTTTATCACACTTAAATTGCAGCTTGGTGCACAAACCCACTGATATAATAATCTGAAAGAATAAAAGAGAAAGAATATAGGTAAGCTAGATCAGGTAGACATTTACGGAGATTATGTAGTGCCCCATAAAAGAAATAAAATATTGATTGCTTTGTTGTATCTGTTTATACATTCGACCAAGTCATCGTCAATAATTTCTTCTAATAACCAAAAACATTGAAAGGTTTTGTTTCAGGTGATTATTATTTGTATTTGTCAAAACATTGAGCTCTTTAATAGTCCCGAGTTGAGCACACAATTGCTTATAAAAGCTTGCATTGACTTGACAACTCCACTCAAATCTGTTGGATTCTTTTAAAAATGAATAGTTAAAAAAAGTAAAAACACACTTTTATTTACTGCACTAAACAGCCAAAATAAGTCATCTGGAGAAATGGACAATATGTTAAGACGATCTAATGAGCCCAAACTCGATATGTTTACTAGTAGGCAGTCCAAGTTTCCATCCATCTTCCAATTCCATCATCAAACTATCGAGCTAGCTAGTAGCTATAGCTCGATTATACCATAATATTGTATTGTCATCTAATCTACATATACCTGCAAAGTTTCATGATGACACAAAAATTAGAAGTGTATGTAATTCAGATTCATAAATTTTATTACATGTTTATTACAGCTGTGTAAAAGCGTGTTGAAAAGAGCACCACAGGGATAAACCTATATGGTTCTTATATGATTTGTTATCGGTGCGGTGTTTCTTCTCAGGTTAGTCAGCTAGGAAACACCGACGTCATCTAGTTTAATTTGAAAAATAAATAAATAAAAATCAATGCTTTGCACCAACATGGTTGGTCAAAAGTGTTAACATATTATTATTTTGAATGCACATATTCAGTTGTCTGTAACAATTACTATTTGTAATATGGAAACACTTACCTTTTCCCCATATGAGTTGAACAGAAATTCAATCTCTCATACAAACACCCTTCATCTTGAACAATCCTTAGATTTCTCAGCGTTATTGCGTCTAGAACCATAGTGCTGCCGCCTTCCCAGCGATTTTCAACCTTAACCTCGGGTGGTAAGGTCTTGTTGAGCACGTCGGGGGGTGCATACGAGGTGAATTGGTTCATGCCTAGTACTTGTATGTCTAAAAGGCAATCTGTTAGGCAGGACACGACGCCGCCCAAGGCTTTTATTGCTAGAAAGCAATTAGCAGCTGGGGTAAGACCGAGAGCGTCGCCTGAAAGAAGATTACAACAAAATTAAATAAAATTTGTACTGGAACTGAATAAGCTCTGTTTGGTGATGATTAAACCTATCACTACATAATATAAAACAAAGTCGCTTCCCGCTATCTGTCTGTCCGTATGTATGCTTATCTTTAAAACTACGCCATGGATTTTTTTTAAATACATAGAGTGATTTTTGATGAAGGTTTTAGTGTAAAATAATTTAAGGTTTTGTGTAAATTGTATTAAATACGACGATATTAGTTCAACAAGTCGGAAAAAAATTAAGCCGCCAAAACCTTTTGAGTTATATCAAAATAATGTATGGTGGGATTGTTTTTCTTTTATAAATCTACAAACAAAGTCCGCGATGGCATATGTCTATCTCCCAAGGATAACCCACAATAACCATTTTTCTTTTACAAATTACAATAAAATAAAATGAGTTATTTATGAAGCTATTTTTAACAGTACAGTATTGTTTATAATTAAATAGTTAAAATGTCGATGAAGTGAAGCGAAGACGTCACTCACAATCTAAGCAAATATAAACTCTATTACCTCTATCACGTATAATATGAACGAGTCGGTAGTAAATACAGTCCTAGCCTCTGAAGCATAATTATCACGTTTATTTCATCTTCTTTCTTATACATAAAAAATAATGTAATAGCTGTTAGTTAGATTCACCTAAACTAGGGAACGGCTAGACTAATTTCATTAATTCTTTTTGTATTAGGTTCTCTCTCATACAGGGGAGATTTGAAAGACGTATATTGGGTCAGCTAGGTAAAAATAAAACTGACTCACTAGGGATAGTCTAACAATATTTACATTTAGTTTAGTAAATTATCTTTAGGAACACCTTTTATTCAAAAGTTTAACTTGACTAAGACACAAATATGATTCATAAAAGTTTTACATAAATACATTCTTTAAGCTTAGGGTTAATTAACTTTTGATTCCAGATCTAATAGTATACCACGATTTTTAATTCGATACAGTAAACTGACAGTTTCAGTGTTGTAAGATAATGATGACTACGAAATTGTAATTTAACTAAATGAATCGATTAACAAAATGATCTTACCGTCATGTAAGAACGGTTTAATCCCTTCAGGCCACTCTCCATCTGCATTCGTTCTGTAGTACTTCTCCGCTAATATCTTGAGCGTTTTCTCAGGAGTCCATATGTTTTGGGCTTCTCTACGCGCATTGTGGCAATGTGTACTGAGCAGCCTGGACGTACGGGCTGTTGTTTTACGGTCGTAAATTATCTGAAAAAAGTGTGGGAAAGATGAAGTGCTAAAGTATAAAATATAAGGGCTAAATAACGCCTTAAAATAATCTAATACTTTCACAGAACGCTCTTTAGATGCTGGTCAGACAGTAAGTAATTGCTCTTCGAAATTGTATTTGCTTTTTAAACCCAATGTATGACAAACGCACACAACTAACACAGATGGGTCTGTGTTTTATTGGACTTTCATTAATGAATCAACTACAGAAAATGTTCCCTAACTTTGAAAATCGCGTTTTTCTGCTATCACATAATAATCTAAACAAATATTATAAAACGACAAAGTTTCTTTGTTTGAACGCGCTAATCTTCGAAAGTAATGGGTGGATTTGGACGAATTGGTATAGAAGTAGATTGATGCTTGCTTTTACCCGTCTTTGCGTTTTTATCGTGATAAAGTCCACGGTCACGGCCCCGCGCGACTGCTAGTAAGTTGTTTAGAACATTTTTTAAAGCAATCTTTCAAAATATGTTTTTTAAGCTACGCGACATGTATGTATACAGGGTTAAAGGAAAAGTCGTGCTAGATCCGTTAAGGGCGTAGAGTACCCATCATTTCTGACTTATTTCACTATGAAACACCCTACCCTAAACTTAACCCTTTTCGAGATATTCGACTTTTAATTTTTTTTATTGAAAATTGCCGATTTTTAGGCTACTAAATTTAAATTTGTTTATTTTGTGTGTCTTATTATTATTATTATTGCATTTTTACATGTGTAATAAGATGCTTTAGGACGTCAGTCATTAAAATAATGCATAAGTTAATTGAATAGGCCATAGTAGACAAGTGAAAGTTAAGAAATTAAAAAAAAATATTAGAAAGTTTATTTTTCTCTAAGGGTTATCTAAAAAAAAAAAATATGGCAGTTGTTCGGCAGATGTGTTTTTAAATATCTATGTTTCATCAGCTATCTAACGAGGTATAACAATCTAAGATTTGTATTACATTTCGTGGAAAAAAGTAGTTGGGACGCTCCAAATAGTCCAGTTCTAACGGTCCCGCGCCTATTGTCCTTCAAGATATGACGCACCGTGCGAGCGAGACAAGTGACGATTTATGTAGGTGCGAAAGAAAGAAAAGGTTAGGGCTGGGAATACAACACGGGATATTGTTTTGGTTATCAGTCTGCTTTTGTGCTTCGTACATAGTAGATGTGATATCGTTTTGCTCTTTTTCTCGACTTGGCTGTGATTCTGGACTATTTCTTCTGATTTGTGACTACTGTGCTTGTTAACCGGACTCTGATTTGTACTTGTGATACGGAAGTATTGAAGATGACGTCCTACACACCTGAGGAATATGCTGATATGCTTATTTGTCACGGATACTGCGATTGTGTGTCTGCGCAAGCTCGCAACGAATACATAACTCGATTCCCCGGTCGTCGAGTGCCGGATGTGGCCGTTTTTGACAGAGTTTATCGAAGACTTCGAGAAACTGGCTCTGTTTTGAGACGAAATACAGACATGGGAAGACCACGAATTGTTGATGACGAAGAAGAGGACAATGAGGTAGTGCAACGTTTTCGAGCGGATCCGATTACTTCCACTAATATTGCTGCCCGTGATCTGGGAATTTCGCAATGGAGAGTGTGGTCTACAGTGCATACTGCTGGACTATACCCGTACCATTACACGCCGGTACACACTATTGAAGAAGGAGACCCCGCGAGAAGGTTGGATTTCTGCAGATTTATGCTAAATGCTGACGTAGAAGACCCAGATTTTCTAAGAAATATCTTGTGGACAGATGAATCCAAATTTGATAAAGATGGCATAACTAACTATCACAACGCCCATTACTGGGCCCCAAAAGAACTAAAGAATCCCAATAAGAAAAGAGTGAAGGGGTCCCAACGAAGATTCAGCGTGAATGTGTGGATGGGCATTATCTCCAATCATTTGATTGGACCTTACTTTCTCCCGGAAAATCTAAATGGGGAAACGTACGAAAACTTTTTGAGAGGAGACTTGAGTAATTTGCTGGATGATCTGCCACTCAACTTGATCAGGGACATGTGATTCCAACATGATGGCTGCCCTGCCCATTTCAGGAGAAGTTTCAGAGACTGGCTGGACACAAATTATCCAAACAAATGGATAGGACGAGGTGGGCCGTTGCCATGGCCAGCAAGAAGTCCGGACCTAACCCCCATGGATTTTCCTGTGTGGGGGCGCATGAAAAGTCTTGTCTACAGCGAGCCAAATCCAGTTTCATCTGTGGAAGAATTAAGAAAAAGCATTGTGGATGCAGCAAATCAAATGAGGACAACGTTAACCACTGGAGTAGTGAAGACTGGCCTCCGTAGAAGGATGCGACAATGTATTAGAAACAGAGGCGGCCATGTTGAACATGAACTGTAGACTAAGAAAAAGTTGTGTGAAAACCTGATTTAATAAATGACATTTCATGCTTACCTATTGTTTTATTTTACTTTTTAGGGTTAAGTATTAATTTTCTTCTCCAATGTCGCCTATGAAGCTAAGTTTTTTTCAATGCATTTAAATAAAACCCTAGATTGTTATACCTCATTAGATAGCTGATGAAACGTAGATATTTTAAAACACATCTGCCGAACAACTGTCATAATAATTTTTTTAGATATCCCTTAGAGAAAAATAAACTTTCTAATATTTTTTTTAATTTCTTTTCTTTCACTTGTCTACTACGGCCTATTCAATTAACTTATGCACTATTTTAATGATTGACGTCCTAAAGCATCTTATTACACATGTAAAAATGCAATAATAATAATAATAATAAGACACACAAAGTAAACAAAATTAAATTTAGTAGCTTAAAAATCGGCAATTTTAAATAATAAATTAAAAGTCGAATATCTCGAAAAGGGTTAAGTTTAGGGTAGAGTGTTTCATAGTGAAATAAGTCAGAAATGATGGGTACTCCACGCCCTTAACGGATCTAGCACGACTTTTCCTTTAACCCTGTATATTACTTTCTGTTGTTGGAATCCCACACTGGGAACAGGCCTCTTCTAGCCTTAATCCATGTTTCTGTATTCTGCTTTATATCTCCATACCTTTCCTGATATTGTTGCTATTTAGTCAATCCCTATGCTCATTGGACGGCCTCATATGCTATTAACGACGAAGTAATACTTACTAATGCTGGTGGATAATGCGCCAAACTAGTGAGAAGCCTGGAGGAATGCTTGTCATCTTGAAACTGCCCGATGTGGAACAGACCAATCGAGGTATCCACGAAGCAAATACCGTATGTACTGCAACCATTGTTCTCCTGGAAAAATATGAAAGTTTTAAGTACAATATTGATGCATGTAAGGATTAACTAAGTACAGAAAGGTTATCTCTCCAGTCTTGAAGAGATTGCCAAATGCGATAAGACCGCTGATTATATACTTCTTTTGTTAAATTAATGGAGCAAAACTGTCCGGCAAATAGATGCATATACAGAAGTTGAAGTAATACAATCTGAACTTAAACTAAACCTAGCCAGTGCTTATACGCGCCTGAGCGTTCGACGAGTCAACATTCCCTTTTCTGGGTACCAATTATCAAATGACTTCTCCTTCAGACGCCCTTGCCTTCCAGGGTCGTGGTACCTCATTACAATATTCCCGCAACCCCAAGGCATTGTAATACATTGTGTTGTAGCTACGCTGGTCGCGTATATAGGTACGTGTTTGGGCATTATGATGGCTCGAGATTTTCACGCGGGGCTTTGCTGCTACTGCATTAACACAAGCATGAACAATTTTTGGAGGACTTAACACATAATTATTGTTATGGAATTCTGCAAAGTAACGCCTGATTCTATTCTGTAATTTATTTGTCAAATAATATGCAGGGTTATTGGTAAAATACTAACAATCTCGCAGGACTGTATAACTAACATCATAAACAATAACATTTGTTCTATGATGTGTTCTTTGTATTTAGCTGTGAGGGTTTGTAATTAGCAACTTAGTTTTAATATATTATTATTGTTATATGTCTGTATGTTATTAGTCTGTAAGCCTTCCGAAAATAAAATAAATATACGGTTTTTTAGAAAACAATACTTTTACTAAAACAAATCTTCAAGATTAAACAAAACTACATTACAAGTGCCTTCTTTTACATCGCAGACTGCGTAACATTTAAAGAATTCAATTGATATATTTTTATTATTGTATAATAAATTTATGGACTAAGATATGATGAATTATTAAAAGTCATGGAACAAAAGATGATGTATATGGTGTTACTAACATAGTCTTGAGAGGTTGTTAGTGTTTTACCAATAACCCTGTATAGTATTTATGTGACTTGTAAGATGTTTACGATCGGACATAAGGTTCAGATTGCACAACTACAACCGTATTTGACATCTTCAGTAAACGAAATAAAATCAACTTAATCTACATCGGATTAAAGTCGATATTTGTCGATATTAAGCTATTGATTGGAAGCAAGAATTGATAGTAGTACCTCTTTTTTTGTGTGTGGCATCTCGCAGGTCAACCTCTGAGATTGTCGACTGCTTATCCGGACTTGCCTGTGGCTGTCTTAATTAATTAAAGTTAGGGCTTATTACAAAACTCTAGACCGTACCTCTTCTGCGATGGCCATCATATAGGCAGCAGACGGGTCCGCCGGGCCATTGTCCTGTAGACCACACACCTGCGCGCCCCTCATCGAAACCTGACAGATCTCACGACGGACTACTTTGTCGAACTTGCTTGTGAGGCCACCTTAAAAATATACAGGTTGATTTAATAATCTATTCCTCCCACTCATCTCTTTTTTCAATGAATTTTGGTGCAGATTCTGGAAGCTAAATATGATTTCTCCTTGAGACCTAAGTTTTATGGAGATGCAGCACTTTATAGACATCAAAGTGTGTATTTTTGTGAAATCAAAAATAGAATCAAATACTCAATTTCGTTTTTACAGTGGACTAGGCTATATTGTAATCGTTCTAACTTCTAACTATAGTTATTTAACAATCTAAAACGAAATTTGAGCACAAAAAATACCTATCTAACACTCAAATGATCAGTTTGGTTGTTGAAATATTTGTGGGGTTCAGAATGAAATTTCATCCCATTCCAAACACAAGCATATTTAGCTTAGTTGGAGGGCAAGATTGCTAGTTATGTGAATTCTACCCACATTGCTAGTTATCTTTAAAAAAGTCACTTTAACCATAACTAACTACTATCTGAAAAGCTTAAGGAATAAATAACTTGTATTTAAGACCTTTCTGAAACTGGATATTTAATAAAATATCATTAAAAACGTACTCTTTTTACACCTCTCCTGCACCATGTCAGGTGTTTCTGTTTGCTCTACTCTGGCCACTTTGTATCCTTTGGACACGAGTGTAGACGCCATTCTACCGTACGCACTCTCAGGAAACCCTGAATGTGCGAACTCACCCTGCGGAAAAAAGATTGCGTTACGAATGTGTAATCTTCGTTCAAATCTAATTACATTTTCAGTACATTCTATAGGTACTAATATTATGAATGCGAAAGTTTAGATGGATGTATGGATGTTTGTTACTCAATCACGCCAAAATGGTAGAACGGGTCGGCATAAAATTTAAGACAGAGGTAGATTATAGTTTGAAATAGCGCATAGGCTACTTTTTACCCCGTGAAAATGCGTATTTCCACGCGAACGGCTAGTTTCTAAAAGTTTTAGCGATGGATAAAGATGTTTAGAAGTGGAATTCCTGTTGTAACATTTATAAAATTAGATTACAGAAAAACAATACTCTGTACCAGTGCCATCTATAGATGCGATGATAAACTACTGTCTCGTCTGCGATATGTAGTTAGATCATTGTTTTCAATAATAAACTATCGCTGGGGACGAGTTAGTAACTCTTAGAAAATATCATAGAGGATATCTTAGAAGATATATCCAGTGTTAGAATATGTTCAAGTCTAGGTAAATAATAATGATTAAATATAATAATAAAGGAAAGTTAAAATAAGATATTCTCCTTATGCATAGAATATGTGCAAACAATTTAATAATATTCTATGCTGAGGGAATCCAATTAGTAATTGTCTTTTGCCATGGACAATTATAGATAGTTAGCTGTCAAATGGGGCCGGACTTTCTTTTGGTCTAAGATAACGAAGGGATCAGAGCGTTTAAGACTAGAATTGAATATTTCGGCGTAAGAGCCAACTGATGACGAGGGAGAGGAAAGGTACAAGGGTTAAATATAAAACCCATGTTGAGGCGGCCGGAGATGATACAGTGAGTAAAAAAGTTTCCTTGCTATTGAAATTAGGCTAAGTGCTAGATTTTACCGGTGTCTATTTGATGCTAACGCGACAGTTCTTTGTCTTGTTTTAGGGTCGCATATTAGACTTAATTAACTATTAATTAATAAATTAAAGAACAAATGGTCATATTATGAAGATATACTAAAGGAGTTCTTCACTAAGCACGTCGTTGAAGGAATAATCACTAGCGATTCGGTTCCGGGAAAGGAAGCGCCACGCGGGTTTGATTATGCACACCACTTAGATGCGATACTGCTGGCGGAACCCGTACCATGGTTCAGTGAACTGAAATTAATTGTTCAGGGTAATTAATAAACCCGGTAATGTACGTATATTTTATTATTTAGTTTAAATAGTGTAAAAGACGGAACTGAAGATATAACCAACACGTGTTTGTAGAAGACTAAATATATTTAATGATATGACCAACCAAACCTGTCTTATGTTTTATTTCTACTGTATCCTCATCATGCCCTAGAACTCAGCCCATAAGTCTCATCTTCAAGTATCTACCCTTGGTTAGCTGGTGTGTAGGGAAACCAAGCCTTACACTGTTTTTTGCGATATAAAAACAGTACGTGAACATGATCAAATTTTACTTAAGTTCTGGGCATATGATACGCCAACTGAAGCTTCTATACACCAGGGGTTGCGGGAATGATCGATGAGATCGACCACGACCCGGGAACGCAAGGACAACTGAATAAACAGGGAGGGATTTTAGTCCGTAATAGCAGGCGTCCGTCACTCACTCAAGGCCACGCGTTATATGCCTACCGCTTCGCGTATCGCCGTCGGTACATCCGACAGTGGTTTGTCGCACGCCTGCCTGAGCCTTTTTAAATAATTTAGACAACGTCATAATGGATCGACCTAAAAACAATTGATTTTCCTCCGCTTTGCTCCTGTTTCCCTTTTGATTATTTATTTGCGCGGAATTTTATTAAAATTAAAATTATTTACGCGGTTTCGGATATTTTCGACACTAAAATTTAATAATCGGAAATTCAGGGAAGGATCTATCATTTTATTAAACTGAAACAAATTTGATCAACAAATAAAAAATAATTGTTTTTCTATATTCGTTTTATTACCAATATCATCATATACAACCCTAGGACATTCGCTCGATGACGTGGGTTGCGCGGCGGGCAAAACAATCTCAACTCTCTGTGTGCGTACTTATGGTACAATTCTTCTCGCTGCAAACAGCTGGTATTATTATTAAGATTTTGTAGGCTATTATAGCGTAGGTATTTTCGCTTTTGTATGAGAGTGATGTATCTGTTACGTAGTAACTATTTAGTAATCTGTGGTAATAGCCTGACACTCCCATCCCCCATTTCATGATTGCCCCGAAAACCTTCCACCAATTATTAGTAAGAGATAGATTTTTTTTCGATTTTTGCTGACAACCAGCGCTAAGGCTCACATGACACAAGGATAAGGATGACATGACTTCAAGCATTACGCTAGTCCATGACCATTCTACTCAGATGTGACATATAATCTCACAACATGTACCTTATATTGCTTTTTAACTATTTCTTCATCTTTCTTACCTTCATATAAGAGAAGCCAAGTTCGTTGACCCCCACGGCAGCATCCATATGGTAGAGCTCATAGAACTTGCCCACTTTGAAAAACAAGACACAGTCGAAGTGAGATGATTTCATGTCCCACCACTGACGATGAGCCTGAAACAACATTGAATATTGTTATTAATCTTTTGTCTTTCTTCAATTAGCCTTTTTTTATTTCATCAAACTGTTTTATCAGCCGATACCAAACCCAACGAATTAGGAAAATTCGTTGACTAAACCGCAATAATATACACATACATCTTTATACTGATTAGGAATTCAACTAAACTATCAGTCACTCGACTAAACATACCTTCTTGCCAAATATCATAGTTCTAGATCAACGAAGAGTAACCGAGTTTTGACTCCATTGCAAAATCATATAATAATAAAAAAATTACGGCCAGAGCTTATGATCGCCTTTACTTACATGTTATAATCTTATCACCCATTTCATCTTTTGACCCGAGCATTTGATATAAAGTTTATTTCTGTTATCTCTATGCATGCTTTAGAAAAAGGATCTAGACTTGACATTACTATAAGAGTTCAGTTTTTTCTCTCGAGGTACAGAATACTAACATTTCGAAAAAAAAAAAAGAGTTACTTACAGGAGTCTGATTCTTATAAAAATCTGCTGGCACAAATAAAGTAGAAGGATCATATTCAGGATGGTCCGGCCGCCTCTTCATGGCATCCCTGATCTTCTCAGGCTTCAACCAGTCCAGTTTGCAGTGCACCCAGTTCCCTTCATCAGCTACTATTGGCTTCTCTTCTGCTGGTTTAGGAGGTGATGGTGTGGGACTGTAAGCAGTTGAAAGATTTCCTTTAACATCAAGAAAATTGAGAGTAAATTTACTTTCAAGTGGAATATCGGGAAGTACCACAAAAACTCATTAAAGGCTTACAAACTTTCTCTAGACTTCGTCATAATTATGAAGATTTGAGTTTATTTACATAGAATTTTTGATAATAGGTATTTACCTATGAAATTGCCGTTTTGCCGTATTGGCCAAATCAAAATATTATTTGTTTGGCTAAGCATTCTAATTTCAAATTTATTTTATTTTAAAACATGGGATTCTTTTTTCAAAATTAGTCATTTGTTTAATGGTTAGACATCTGTTTTCATATCATTTGCACATTTTTCGTAATTCTTTTCGTACCGTCGTGGCATGAAAGCGGCACAAGCGGCACGCAACATCAACGACGTTTACGGAACGAACACTACAAACGAACGCACTACCCGTTATTGGTTTGCCCGCTTCCGTTCTGAAAATTTCGAACTGAAAAATGATCACCGTGGTCGTCCGAAAATTTTGGTCGACAATGACGAATTAAAGGCGATTGTGGAAGCTGATGATACTCAATCTACGTCTGAATTAGCAGAGCTTTCGACAGTATCATCAAAACAATATTGGTCCATTTGCGTCACATTGGCAAAAAGAGTTTGACAAATTGGATTTTGGTTCAGCACCTAAACGATTCTCTAAACGAAAACTGACCCCTAGAAAAGTGATAGTCACTGTTTGGTGGTCTAACGCCGGTGTAAGGCATAGCGCTCACTGCCTTGCGGTATAACGCAATCTCGGGGCCTCGCTCTGTGGCGAGAAAAACGCAAGTTTTAACCGACTTCAAAGAAAAGAGGAGGTTCTCAGTTCGCTGGTTTTCTATGTTCCCGATTACTCGTAGACGGTTGGACCTTTTTGTAAAATTCTTTTAATTTCTGATTTGTTTGAAAGGGTATACTTTCTAGTTCATCCCATTGTCATCAAGTCAGGATCTGATAATGGAAACCTGGAGAAATCGAGGGAAATGATCAAATATTATAAGCAGACCTATAACAATTTGGGTATTTTTTATAGTAACTTGTGCAGTTGCTCTTGAAAAGCACTATTTGGTGAAGTGGAACTGATGATGAAGACCACAGATGGCACCCGGAACTACTCAATAATAAGTATTTCATGGGTTTTTTTTTCCTGGTAGGGTAATCATTAAATGACTTCTTCCGCTCTGGGTAGAGCGGAAGGGACCAGAGCAGAAGGGAGTGTCCGAATTCTACTGATTCAAAACCCAGCCTGTACCTTAAGCTGCCCTTAAGTTTCGGGTCCGCGGTATCTCGATAGAACATTCCCGCAACCCCGGCAGGAAATGGCCGTATGGGGCCCCGTCACTATTTCTGATAACCCATTTCTTGAATATGGTTTCATATGGTGAAGCGGAGCTGATGGTGAAGTACCAGGAGAATTACTCAACAATTAATAACCCTGCATCGGGTAAAGCAATATTTTGTAAAATGTTTTGAGTAGTTGACATTCAGGCTTTTGTACCAACCCACTAAGATATGACGAGGCCACCTCTGCAGAGGGCCGAAGCCCACCGGGGTCGTGGGACTCATCTCGTTACCGTGGCCCCGGTATGTAAAGGGTTATTGAAGGAACACCGTGGATTTTAGTCAGTAAAAGTCTGACAGTCCCTCCCACCCTGCCCGGAGTGGGAGGACTTATTTGATAATTTTACCACGTTAAAAAAAAAAAAGATACTACGTCCGTATACAAAAAAGTGCGAATTTGAATGACTTTTTGGCGGGAAAAAACTGATGGCTTTGTAGAATTTGTTGCTTCCCGTCCAGCTGATTTCTTCAAGAAGGGCATAAACTACACAGTTGGCAACGATGCATCTATTACATGGGAGATTAGTGATTACTTTGATTATAATAAATAAAAAATAATGTTAACTTATTTAAAGAAAACAGCAATTTCATAGATAAACACCTAATATTTATCACAATATTTGTTTTAAAATGTTATCATGTATGTTATCACACTGACTGAACAGAGTTAGATGAAATTTGGCATAGAAATAGTTTTTTTTTTTCTGGAAAAGCATATAGGTTAATTTTTGTATGATATTTCCCAACAACAAAGAGTAAATTAATATATTAAGTTTTAGTCTGTTGTGTCTTACACAACAGACTTTGAGTTTGGAGGTCTTAAAAATTTACGAGATGAGGTTTTTTGTACAATATCTTGACTTACCTATAGTAATAATATAAATCTTTCATGCTAAAACGGAACAACATATTTATTTTATTTTGTGGATATGCTAAAAAATTTGGAGTGAGTAGGCTACTTTTTTGCTGAAGAAACTCTTTTCACACAAGGTAAGGCGAGGGTACAAGCTAGTTTGTAATATCTTTCCATATGTGCTTTGAATAGTGCCCGATTAATAATACTGTCCATACCTACTTATATTACAAATGCAAAAGGGTGTTCTTTATTCACACCAAAACCAAGCCATTGATATCATTTTGAATGCTTGGAGACTGACCTAATGCCCCTTTTTTCTCATTGAATAAAATCTTTTCATGCGAGCAAAGTTGTGGAGGCAGCTAGTAATACTCCAAATGGTATAATTAATAATGCTTAATTATCTTTTATAATATTTAAGCTGTTCATTACATACCCACTGCTAGCTGGTTTGTTCACTGGTTTACTTGGTTTCTTAGCCTTAGGAGACTCAAACTTGAAACTGTCCTGCAATTTCTTCTCAATAGATAGCTTTTCAATTTCAGATGTATCCATTTTGTTATCTGCTGAAAAATTTCTTTTGTTAATTAAAACAATAGCTTTACTATACAAGTCATTGTAAACATTGTTTTAAATTCAAATGATAAAAAAGTATCAGTATCTTTTCAATCATATATCTGTATTGTCATACAACTAACTACCTTTGTTCTCAGAATCAGAATCGTCAGAGTCCACAGGGTTAAGTCTGATCCTCTTTCTGCGTTTAGAAGCAATGGGGACCTCATCCTCACTGTCACTGTTGTGCTTTACTTCAGGTGATGGGGTTGCTTGTCTTTCTCGCTTTTTCTCTGAAGAAAAATGAAAATATAAAGGTTATGGTTAGTTTAACCTCTTGTAAAAAAAACGTATTCTTCTCTTAAGCCTTTTCAATTTGATTCTGTTTTCTGCAGATGGTTTGTCAATATCATCTCTATCAGGTCCTTCCAGACCGACCTTGTCGTCTCTTTAGAGAAGGAATATTTTTAGACATGGATTTTTAGTGTCTCGAAATTTTATAGTAATAACTGCTTTCTTTTATGATAGATTAAAATTAATATTTTTATAGTACAACTATAAAACATAAATTATCTTTAGTGAAATAGTATTGTTTTGATCAAATTATAGGCTGCATTTGGGCTTAGAAGACAAACCGTAAAGTTAATTACAGCTTCTCTTTGTATGGTCTACCCTTGAAGTCATGCATCTTAACTGATTTAAATATGTGAAAATTTTTAATCTTTTTTTATGTGTCATGAAATTAGGCTGCCGAATCATATAATACTTTCTGATATTAATATAATTCCCTCCTTAAATCTCATCCTCATAAAACAAGCTACTACTCTTATTGTTTCTATGTCCATGCTGTAAGATTGTGGAACTCACTGTCTCACTTCCACCTAGCATTCACAATTTAATAACAATATCTCTATTCAAATGTCGATTAAAAGAGCATTACCTTTCCTACTGTGTTAATTATTTATGTATATATTTATATTATACTAGCTTCCGCCCGCGACTTCGTCCCCGTGGAAAAAAAAAATCCCCCGATTTTGAAACATTCTTCATTACTGCTCCGCTCCTATTGGTGTTAGCGTGATGATATATAGCCTATAGCCTTCCTCGATAAATGGGCTATCTAACACTGAAAGAATTTTTCAAATCAGAACGGTAGTTCCTGAGATTAGCGCGTTCAAGCAAACAAACAAACAAACAAACTCTTCAGCTTTATAATATTAGTATAGATGTTTATACCTTTATTCTAACATTATCTATTTATTTAAGTATATGTTATTTTTATTGCATTATAAGTATGTGTAGGTATATTTAATATTTAAGCCTTAGTTTTAGACTTCATATATTCATATTTATTTCTTTTCTTGTTCTCACACACTATTGTCTACATTTCTTTTTCACTTCTCCTTTCGCAGGTCTGCTGGAAGAAATTTCTTAAGAAATAAGCAGTACTTTTGTACTCAAATATTATAATATGTTGTATCCTAATGTATTTTACTGTGTGTACATAAATAATAAAATAAATAAATAATTAATACTTACTTTCAACTTTAGATTCCTTGTCGCTGTTTTGGACTGGCGAATTCACTTTCGGGCTTTTGTCGACCTCTAATTCTGATTTTACCTTCTTATTAGCAGGAGGTGTTTTAGAAAAGTAATTGAACAAGGTGTTTGCAGCACCTACACTGTTACGCTTAGACATTTTCGATTTATTTTACTCAGTTATCATTGAAACAATAGGGCGCCGGAAAATATACGTTTTGGCGCAAAAATAACAATGTTTTTAAACTGTCAAATAATAAATACGTCAACGGGCTGTCAAAAGATGTGATAGGTATTTAGACAATTTTTGCAATGGCAATGCTATCGACGATTATCCGGTTCTTCTTATCATTTTACCGGTTCAAGACCTGAAAATAACAATAGATCTATATATATAAAAGCGAAATAGCACTCACTGATTAATCACGAAATCTCAGAAACTACAAGTAGTAGGGCTCTCAAGTTTTGCATGGGGGTTCCTTTTAGTACTGTACGGCCGTTCTAACTTGGCGAGTGTGAAGTTAGGCTCTGCGAACTTTAGCGGTTGTGCACTCGTACAAAAATAAAGGTTTTAAAAAAATAAATGCCAATAACAGTTGTTAACAGGAACAACAACTGCTAATTGCATTTATTTTTTTAAAACCTTTATTTTTGTACGAGTGCACAAGCGTTAAAGTTCGCAGAGCCTAACTTCACACTCGCCAAGTTAGAACGGCCGCATTGTACATACCTAAATGCTCGCTAACACGGTATTTTGTGAAATTCCCACGGGATCGGGATTTACAGGGGAAAAACTTCCCACGCGAACGAAGTCACGAGCAACTGCTAGTAAATTTAATACAGCTGTAGAGTGGAATAAACTACTAAGACAAGCTTCTTCATACCACTCAGCTAATTTTGACCAACTTTAAGACCCAAATGCCACACTGTGCGTAAGAGAGAGATATGCTATCGTGGACTTTATTGTAGCATTATAATTGTAGATCTACAATTCTCTATTACATTACTTTGATGTATCTCTGCTGGTTTACGCGGCGTACCCGAGTAAATCTCTCAGGACAATAATCGTTATATTTCTATCAAGTTACATAAAATATTAATGAATTAAACCTTCCTCAGGAATCACAATATCTATTCGTGAAAACGGTACAAAAATCCGTTAAGGAGGTAAACTAATATCTCGAAAACAATCATTGCCTTGTTAATTTTTTTAAGGCAGGGTTTATAAATACAATCTAGTATTTTACTCCAAGTTTGTACATTTTTAAACACAAAACACAACGTTTTTTGGTTACATTTACGATCTTAAATCACACAAATCACAATTACAGAAACTTTTTTAACATTCGATATAACTATGGTGCGTTTCCACTAAGAACAGGATAGACTTAGCGACAATATTGTGTCGTCATAGCTGTTAAATCAAACTAGTTGGGAAGAGTGAACAAAACAAGCATTTATTAAAATACTAGCTGACCCGCCACGACTTCGTTCGCGTGGTATCCTACTCCTACCCAACCGATACCCTACCCCTATCCTACCCTAACCCTACCCCACCCCTACCATACCCCAACCCTACCCTACCCTACCCCTACCCTACTCTCCATTTCTTCTTCGTTCGCGTGGGATGTTTTTCCCGCTTAAATCCCGATCCCGTGGGAATTCCGGGATAAAAAATTATCCTATATCCGTCTCCTGGTTTTAAGCTACCTCCCTACCAATTTTCAGCCAAATCGGTTCAGCCGTTCTCGAGTTATAAATAGTGTAACTAACACGACTTTCTTTTATATATACAGAAGATTTATTCACAAATATGGAGCGCAAGAAAATTCCTCTTACCTTATTCCAGTGATCAAACGCGAGCCTATCATAAAAAAATAAAGCGAGACTACATAGGTACGTAATTGTAAACTATAGCACACCCCGGTAACCTTTGGAACACTGCACATTAAGGGCTGTAGTTTTTAATACATTAATTGTTTACAAATTCTCAGAATTGTAATTTTTTTTTAAATTCTACTTCTAAATACAAATATTTAGATTCACAGACACATAAAAAAAAACCTTGTCGCTTGCACTGGGCCCCTAGGCAGTTGCCTACTCTGCCTAATGGTTAATCCGGCCCTGGCATTTATACGTTAATATGTGCGTTAATATCTCGGCGACAGCAAAGCAGCCTCGGTCCCACTCGGGCTTCTTTTCTATTCCTCCGCGAGTATAATGCTCCGCCGCTGTATTGTTACATACCTAAAAGTCTGCTCAATGCCGATCCAAACCGCTTACCACTGTTTCTGTTGAAGCTAAGCGGAGATTTCAATCACTGTGATTGGTGAATCAATGCGCCATTATGCTCAAGTCCACTTCAGATGAATATACAATGTTAACTAACAGAGGGCGTTCCCGTTAACCCGCAATAGTATAGCATCCATACATGCTAAAAAAATATTACCATTCGAAAACACAATGTTTTTATTTTTTTTTAATATTAAACTATTTCTAATAAAAATGTTAAATTGATACGTAAAACAAACACTCCGTACACGCATACTTGAAGGATGGCAACGTCGCAATTTATTTATGTATGCGTACGCGTGTAGAGTTTATTTTACATTTTCAGTAAATATTTTAATATTATTAAAAATATAAAACATTTTGTTTTCGAATGGTAATATTTTTTTAGCATGTATGGATGCTATACTATTGCGGGTTAACGGGAACGCCCTCTGTTAGTTAACATCACAGAAATCTTAATAATAAGGCAATAGAAATGCTATCTACTGTCATTTAATACTGGGACGCGTGTCGCCGGTTCGCAGCTACCACCACATAAACCAACAATAGATACACACTTTCGCCTACACATGCATTTTGCATTATTACAACAAAATTAAACTTTAAGCGATGACATTACGCAATATTTTCTAAAAACGCATAATCTCAGGTGGCGTAACGTGTGCGAAAAGCAGAGAAAGATATCGCGCGCTCACTCTCACATGGGAATAGTGCAGTGCAAAGCTCGTAATGCTCATATTATTATCAGCGTTAATAGCCAAGGAGTCTCGTAACAAACACAACTGTTTTACGTAAATTCTATGGTTACGATGGCGGTCTTATCGCTTATAGCGATATATTCTAGACAATCTTAGGATGGATTGATGTTATCCGGATCTTTCGGAAACCTGTAATAATAGCATTGGATAAAGTAAAACAGATGCATAAATAATATGAAAACGTATCGATCCGATCCAACTTAATTCATTATACTTATAATATACATAATAATATGTATCCTTAATTATTTTATCATAAAAAAGATAAATAATGAAAGTGAACACGTCAATGATACAAGGATACCCAATGCAGACTGTTATTTAACTTACCTATGTACATAACAATAATATGCCTACTTCTTATTAATATTCTGAATGAAAAAATTGTTAAAAAGTACGAATTAACAGATATATAATCGTTCAAAAACTTTTTATAAACTATTTAAACAAGAAAAAACATGCTTAATGAAAATACGTATTGAAAAATTTAACAAAAATTATATTTCATTCGAATTTCGGTAAAACTACCTATTAACTATTAAGCTAAAGGTAATAAATTACCGATACAAAATATTAGTGCCACATCACTAATTCGCGGCCAACTCATGCGGCGTGTTCCTGGAATGTACGTAAACGACGATATTGTTTATTGCGCATGACTATACTATTTCATTGCTGCTTTTAGTAGTTGTAATAGTAGGCATGAACAAGCTTCAGTGTTAATGGTAATTGAATTCAGAACAAAAAACGTTTTCTGTGGTAATCGTAGTAATGGTGGCGAAAATATTTGATTTGATTATATTTTTTAAACACGACATTATTTTAAAAATTAAGTACTTACATATGAAATGTTATCCCTTTATTTGTAAAGTTACAAATTTTGGAAGAGTTTCCGCAGTTGGATATGCTGCAAAACACCATGTTTACCTCTCCGCATCCCAAACAACACAAGTAACCGCAACAAACGCTCCACGCGCTCTTGTTTTACGAGACACATGCGCGGCGACAAGGTCACGCGTCTTTGCGACTTCTATTGCCTTATTATTAAGATTTCTGTGGTTAACATACTGTATAATAAAAATGTTAGTCCCACAGCATTGACAAGGATAAAGTGTTTCAAGAAATAAAACAACTATTTAATTTTTAATTATTTTATATTGTGATGCCTTATTTTTTATACTCTAAGTAATAAAGTAGCATCATCAAAATTCACAACATAGTTTACACGGACAAACAATCTTATTCTAAAGGGTTTGGTGTAAAAATGGCAGTACATAACAAACTTTTTCATTGGTAAAAATATTCTAGAATAATTATTTTAGAGGTTTTTTAGGTGTACCTTTAGTATATCTTATGCTGCACTTAAGAGGTACGAAGGTCCAGCATGTAAATAATAATGTTAAGTACTAGAATAGGTTTTAAATCAGATGGTGCAAGTACATAAATCTCAAAATGAGGTTAGACAACGCTTACTCAGGTCAATTTGTGGATTGGTGAACATTTATCTATGTACTCTTCCGTGCTAGCACGTTGAATTAAGCCATTGATTCCACTGTCATTGTATATATCTTTCCACACACAGTCGATAGGTACGGCTAGTCGGAGGGCACACAATTTGACACCATTTGTCCAAATGCTACCTTGTTACTCAGTTACTGGGATGTAGAATAGGTAATAGAATACCTAATAGGCAGGCGCTCCTTGTAAATAATTGTACGCAGATCTAACCAGTTATACTGGCAGCTTACCCCAAAGTTGGTGGGAAAAGCGCGTGAACATTCACGCGTTTTAATCTGCCACTATTACGTGTATATATTGTACTTGTGCATTGATACAGCTCAAACCTACAGCCGTAAACGTTGTTTTGTACAAGCACCATAGTATTACGGCCAGAGAACGAAAATTTTAACCAATTAAACTTATCTTTCGCACTTTGATAAGGTGCTTAAAATTTTCGTTAGCTGACTGTAAACATATACAGTAGAATCTCACTAATACGGCACTTCACTAGTCCGATACGTCCAATAATCCAGCGCACATTTATCGCCGCCTCTTGTTTTATATAAAAACATGTGATTGATGAATACAAATATATTTCATTTACGAAATCCTTTATTTATTATGAAGTTTTCAATGCATTCTAGTAATCTACTAGTTTTTAATGGTGCCTAAAATGAGACTCTACTCTATTATATTACAATACCAAAATAATAAAATTACGCATATGCATTAGATAAAGATATATAATTATTTGTGTAAATTGTGTAATGCCCTAAAGTGCGCGCGTGACACGCAATGGAATGTTCTTGTAGAACAAAAGAAAATAAAAATTAAATTTCCAAATAAATTTTCTTGAAATTATAAAAATAAAATAACATTAAAATTTAATAAAAATTTCTGAAGATACATAACAACATTTTGATCAATGACAGAGTATGTAACATTATACAATCAAATAAATATCAACTTATAATATGTATGTAGAAAAATTACAACTATGTATGTACTAACAAAATAAAGTATTAATTGGATCAAGATATAAGAAAATAATATGTTTTACAAAAAACTACTAATAGCAATTAGTGTTATCATACGGATGTGTTTGCATCTTTTATAAAATAATAGATAAAACTGAACGAATAGCGTTAAAGATTACAAAAGAAAATAAAGATAAAACTAGATTATATCTTGGCAATTAAATGCCTATCTATTGACACATCTGAGTCATACCAGAAAGACACATTAGTTATCTACGTGATCAAATACACGAGCGTAGTGTCCGGGTAGGTGAAATAGCTTTCATACGTTTTGTACCAACAAATGCCGAGTCAAGTCAACCAAATCAACTCTGCACTAAATGGCTGCCGAAAATAAACAATTAAAATTACTATAATCTTCGAATAACTAGCCCCAACATCAATGCCATGCGGAGGCAAGGGGGCGCATCTGCCCTTTGACGCAAAGTGTAGGTATTTACACATTAGCAAGTCAGAAAATCAAGACATCCATTAATATTTTTCTACGAGTTTATCTGCTCAAGATTAAAAAAAAAAGATTACTAGCAATGTGGGTAGAATTCACATTACTAGCAATCTTGTTAACCCCTCCAAGATAAATATGCTTTTGTATGGAATGGGTCTTTCAATAGTGTAATGGGTGGGGTTCGAACCTGCGACCTCTCGATCACAAGTCCGACACCTAGCCATTAGGCTATTGACGATTAAGGTTAATCGATCATTTTAGAACATTTTTATAGTTTACTTTGTCTATTGCCCGATTTGTATATTGGCCAAACGCACCCTTATTGCTTGTCGTGCAAGGGCGGATCCAGGGGGGAGTCATGGGGTCATGACCCCCGTGGGCTGGGTCCAGGACCTAGGTGGACCACTAATTAATTTTTTTAAACATTGTTACTAGATAATACTCCAGTTTCTGTCGTTGTAAACGAATATCGGCAGTGGATGGCCAAGTGGCAGCGGAGTCAGGAAATACAAATTATAACTTCTTGTGACTTGACCACGATTATGTGACCCCCCCCCCCCCCTGGCACCAAAGCTGGATCCGCCCTTGTTGTCGTGACATAACGGAATTCCCCACTCAGCCTTTTACATAATAATCTGTGGTTCGGGCACGGATAGTGCGATGGATTTGTGTGGTAGTACTTGTCCCCCGTTCACGTAGAGCTCATCTTTAACGATGACGTCCTCACCGAGGACGGTGCAGTTCTCCATGCGGACCCAACGGCCCACGACTGAGCGCCAGCCCACTATGCAACCGTCGAGCCACGCGTGTTGCCGGACGCAAGCGCCGCGAAGTATGGTGCTGCGTTTGATACACGCGCCTGAAAGATATTAAACGACTGTAATAACGAAAAAAAAAATCGTCCGTGAAAGGTAAAAATATCGTACGCGAAAGGTAAAAATATAGTCCGCGTAAGATTTAACATATCAAAGTAACCCACTGGAAAGTAACATTGACGCAAAATTATTTAAGTATCTATCATAAATATTGAGTTTCCATTGATTTCAAAGAATAGGCAAGCTAGCATTTTTTTTTCTACACTTATTTAAATTTTCTTCAGAACTTCTGCTCCCTGCCATCAATAGTGAAATCAAATTGGTCCTAGATTAAATAAACCATTGGAAACCACTGGCTTAGTGGAATACTGAATTAAACAGCGGCTTCTTGCTATGTTAAAACATAGAAACTAGCGCAGTCTGTACTTTACAGAAGCAATCACATCATCTATAATACTATAGATGACATGTTTGCCTCTGTAGTCTTATATTTTATATGTATGTAGAATCTTATATGCATGTAATTTAATAAATAAAATTAAAGTAACCGTCCCTAATTTAAAAACAACTCTGTTTTCTCTTATTACTAAAAAGCTAACAAACTTTTTATAAGAAAAAGCGAGTCTGGTTTTTTCGAACTAATCTTTGGAAAGGCTGAACTGATTACAATGGGAATTTCACTAGAAGATAAGACGAGAAGGGCCAAATATAGTCTAGTATTCTATCTCGGAATTTCTACAGGATCGGGATCTACGCGGGAAAAGCTCCTCCCATGCGAACAAAGTCGCGGGCTGAGCTAGTTTGAAATATAGTTACATGAACAAAGCACTCAAGTAGATGATCTTCAGTAAGTGGCTTTCGCTGTAGCGAAATTGCTTCCTACAAAAATATTTCAATAACAACCTTTCAGACTTTCAGTCTTTCAGTAAATCATAATTAACACAATATTATTTTTTTTTTCAAAAACGAGGAACCCCGTGGGATTGTCCGCCCAGCGTTTATCAAGGTTATTTCTGCATAAAACCCTTACAATCGCATTAGGGACTATTCATAAATCGGGTAAGAATCTTATATAAATAAAAATGAATAGCCGTAATGTATGTATGTACGCGCATAACTTCGAACGACTGCACCAAATTGGATATTTTTTGTAAATTTGTATTTTTAACAATGACAATGGCTTGTATAAAAGAAAATTGGAACACAAAAAAGTATGGCGGTGCGAAATTCGCCCAGTGCGAAATTTCCTGAGCTACTGAACCGATTTTAAAATATTCTTTTACCAGTAGAGTGCTACGTTAGAACTGAGTAACATAGGCTACATGAAAGACTTCATGCGAGCCACGTCGCGGGTGAAAGATAGTTTGTAATAAATGAAGTGTTTCATTTACTGTTGCGGAAAGAATTTTATTCTCTTTGCCATTATTTATAAAGTCACCGTCATTGACTATAAAACCACAGCAGTTAACACACGTATGACAATTTGAAAAAATAATTTTGTAACCATTATCGTTCCGATAACTAGGTTCAAGTGTATTTCCTTTATTAAATCTACAAAGGCCCCACCCACCATCATAACCAATGGCAAACGTTCACGTGGTAAACACATCGCTATGTGCATGATAAACCCACTATACATTGTAATTATTCTCGTACGTAATCGTATGTCTGGCTCGTGCAATATAAACATTCGAACCAATCTTTATTATTAAAATCTGGTTCGAGGCCACGTAAGATGCTCTGTACGGTTTATACCTGCCTGTTTTTGTTTTTCGTATTCTGTCGATTCGCTCTGAATTACCTACTCAAATTACGATAGATCAGTGTGTGTGTCAATATCTGGACAATGTCTAATGGAAGATACAAGAACCATCTGTACAGGATATGTTATATCATAAGTATATTCCGATGCGGCGGAAATACGACACCACCGGAGGGAGTTCAGGCGTAGTACCACGTGCGTTCCAAGGCACGTGGTTATCAAACCACCAAATTCCAATGTCCGGGCTACACACAGGGCTACTACTGAGAATTTATATTTAAAAAACCCAATAGCACTTTTAGCCTGACCCGGGAATTTAACTCAATTTAGCTCATCAGTCGCGCTTGCGACGACTACACAATAAAACTACTATTTACTATTATCAATAAACGAATACATACAACATAAACATTATATCACACGAGTAGTCTGTAACGGCGTCGTGTGTCGCGCAGTATTGGGTATCTGTCCACGGAATCGCCGGAACACAATACCTTTCGGCCAAAACTCTTCCTTCATGAAGGTCGACAGATGTTCAGTAGGTACCCTCACCACAAAAGAATTAAAATTCGTATTGTGACGAGAATGATAATGAAGCACTTGATTAGGTTGTTTCTACAGTGATGTATCCGCTTTTTTGTGATAAGTGAGTTTGAAAGACATACGTTTTTAGGCAAACGAAACACACTTGTGTTTAATATAATTATTTAATTACCTTTACATCAGACACCTAAATATGACTAATCAGATGCTTGAATATTAATAATGATTATGTGCACTTGAATAAGCAAGTGGAGCGAACATGTTATCAAGGGGAACCCTCTTTAATAACAAATATATTTATCGTTATCTTGATAAGAATACAATATCAGATACTGCAATATATTATTTAAAATACGATATTCTCATGTTGTGAGATTTCATTAGAAATCATTTTCATAGTCTTCCAGATGCAGATAGATATCCCAGAAAAAGTAGTCTTAAAATTTGTTATTTGTACAAACAATACTGCACACCTGGACTTATTTGTACAATACTGCACCCAAGGGGGATCCAGCTTTGGCGCCAGGGGGGTCACATAATCGTGGTAAGTCACAAGAAGTTATAATTTGTATTTCCTGACTCCGTTGCCACTTGGGTTTATATAGACACAACCTAACTCTACAAGTCCTAAAACTACACCTTAGTCAAAATTTATAAGAATGATATTTAAATTTATATATACACGAATACAATTTTTACCTTGCGCCCATGTGACGGTAACAAATAGGCCATTTTGATTAAGGTGTAAAGTTGGGGCTCGTAGTTAGCGCGTTTAGAATTAGAGCTTTGTGTAGTGAATGTACAAAAGTAGCTGTTCCTTCATTCCAAAACGAATATTATGTTGTACAGAAAGAAAAGTCTCAATCTTGACATTTAATTACAAACAAGTTTAGTTCCAACCTCCTCAGCGTGGTGGAGGTGTTTCCCGCGTAAATCCAGATCCCATGGTAATTTCAGAGTAAAAGGCCATATGTTACCCTATTACCGCTATATTCCAGTTAAAATTCGTTTAAAATCGGTTCAGCAGTTCCAGAGACTAGCCCGGAAACAAAAACAAACACAGACGGACTTTTATAGAAGGGGGATGAATTTGTGAAAGTTTGTACTTACCATCTTCAATAACGACATCTGGACCAATAGTGACGTTGGGCCCTATCCTGCAGCCCTTGCCGATTGTCGCCGTAGGGTCGATTAGCACGTTCCCAACTACTCCAGCACCGTCGTACAACTGTTTTGAGTTCTTCTGTCGTAGACTGGTGAGGTATAGACACATTCCTGTAATCAATACATGACTTTTTAGAAAACATTATACATTTACCAATAACACACCTTCAAGGTCCACTGCCTTTTTTACTATCAGTTTACCTGCATTACTAGCGCTTTCTTTTGTTTCGCAGACTGCTTAACATTTAGAGCGTTCAAATGAAATATTTTTAATTTTGTATGAAAATCTGATGAACTAAAAAATGATGAATTATTATAAGTCATATAACAAAAGTTATTGTTTATGATGTAACTAACAGTAGACTGAGATGACTCAGATCTCTGTATATGCGGTGTGACCACACAGACAATGGCCCACCTTCTATCTTGTTCCGCATGCCCCGTCGCACGGTGGGCTGAAAATCGGCTTTCATAGACTTAGGCATTGTATTTTGCAAGTGCGAGTTTTTTTGCCGGATATCACTTCTATTAGTTATAACAATATACAAAAATGACACCAGAATTGATTCTGCACAGAAACGAAGGAATTATAATTTTTTTACGAAAATTTTGTATGGAGCTAGTATGAAAAATCGAAATATCTCTAAAACGGCAGCGATAACCGTAATATCCTTATAGGGGGTTATAGTACTAATTATTTATGATTTTTTGACATACGTTACATAATGGTTGTAGATGCCTTTTTTTTTTAAAAATCGTCAAAATATTTTTATTTATTTTTACATATTTAAACGTTCCTTTTAGTGTTTAAGTTGAAGAATTCAGAGCTTTAACAACTCTTATCATAAAATAGCATCACCCCTATAGACCTGAAGGACTAGACAGAGGTGTGTAGTGTCTTGTTGATCTTGTAAGATTTCCAACAATACCAAATAGTTGAATATCAGTGTCAAAGTGCCCATGCTGTCGCTTCTTTTTGAAAGATAGGGGAATGAAATTGTTAATTGATCATACCCTAAAAGTATGATTACAACATAACCGGACACATAATAATAATAATATAATAATATAATATAATATCCTTATAGGGGATTATAGTACTAACATTATTTATTTTAACATATGAAACTGTTCAAAACGATCCATGAACTGTGTCAAAGTTAAGAACATCGTTAGGAAGCATGCTTTTTCCCCAAATATTAAGAATATGTGAAAAAAAAAGACTGTATATAAACTTTTTATTGATAGGTAATTTAAATAAAACAGAAGTAACAAAAATAATATCTAATAAATTCAATTATACAAAATACATATTTGAAACTATAATTTATGAAATTATTAACTAAACATATTGGTACAATAAACTAACATAAATAACAAAAGAACATAAAGAAAAATAATTAAATTTTACAAATTTTCTTTACAACTTTCGTTGTCGGACTCCAATTCCGAGTCAGAATCCAGATCGGATATACCTACAAACTCGAACTCAGTTTCCGGAAACTGTATTAGGTCGAGAGTTTCAGCAAAAAAGGTTGTCTTCCTTTTGGCATCTAACTTCGGCCTTTGTGCACTTAGAAAAGGATCCGAAGAAACAACAAGCATATTTAGGATATCTTGATTAGAATCTTGCCTGCTTCTTTTCCGCGAATGATGTTCCCGGAACCTCCTAAAATCTTTGTTTCGAGACTCTGAGGCTTCTTCCGAGAGAGTCCCAATCGGGACAATATCATTTTTTTCGATTATGTCAGCTCCGTGTATTAATAGTTTATGTACGGTTGATGACATGTAGTACCAGTCGTATAATTCCACGTACTTTTCTGCTGTTTTGCGAGCAAAATCTTTAAATTTGATGACATCGATCTTCTCACCAGATGTTATTGCTTGCAAAATAACAGCAAATCTTTTTATCAGGTTTTGATCCAACCCAGTAATAGCTGCAGTTTTATTGGGAAACTCGAAAAACTTCCTTGCGGTATTCCCGTCATTGGTAGTTCCCGAGCCTTGTTTTACTATATCAATTAACAGATTGAGCTCCTCTTTAAATTTATTTTGAATGTTTTTTTTCTGTTTTGTAACATATCTTTATGCTCATTACTTCTTGCTGCCCACTGTTTGAAGTCAAGTCTGTACGCAATGTGTAACAGACATTCCATGCAATTTATACGGGCATGTAGGGATGATAGGCCAAATTCATATATGTCAGAACACACAGTTTTTGATGTTACAGCATCTAAGTGGTTCATTTCTGTTGGTTTTGCTAAGCACAGGTAGCATGATGCATTTGATCTAGCTTCAGAAAGGTACGTGCAGACTTTTGCGTCGATCATTGTCATCATTAGTTTATGAGTCACCCTGTTACTATTAATGCACTCTGTGGGGCTAAGGGCCTCAATTTCCTCATCCATTTTTCTTTTGTTATCAATGACAACTGCATAGCTTTCTTTTACAAAAGTGAACTGAACCGGACGACAATAAAAAGTTGAGCATGGTTTCGGGTTTGTCCATATAGTATTATCTCCATCTGTCAGTTTCAGTGGCACCAAGGAGGTCATGAAAATGCTTGAATCATCATGCTCGCCGTCCATTTTCTGCTTGTATCGGCTTTGATTGGAAGCACCATCAAATCCCCACTTCGATATCAGCTTTAACTGCTTATTTTCCACATTATCAGAAAGACTTTGAAGAATCCGCTTCACCGTGATGTCAAGTAAAGCTTGAAGTGTAATTCTAGCTGATGAATCCGTAACTGATACTGATTGATTAGGAGGGTAGCATGCAAGCTTAGTTTGTTGCAGTTTATAGTAGGATGGGTAAATATCCTTAGCACCTTCCCGAATGGCAGTCTCTCGCAACGTAATATATTGCCACTTTGAAAGCTTAAGTGAAAGAAGCAATCCAAGTGCTTTCTCTGGTGTAAATATTACTGTTTTCTTAATGCTTTCCTTGATTTTAACGGCAGCTTCTGGATTTTTGATCATATAATTGATTACAGATGCGATATCTTCATAACCTTCTTCTTTTAAACGTGCTGCAGCTGCATATGCCAATTCACAGGAATCCTCGCCTATGTGCTCACTAGATCTTCTCTTTTTCTGTTTGCTTCCCAGATCTTTGAATGGTTTTCGGGACCTTTTTGTCATTGTTCCAACAGTCGATGATGTCGAAGGTTCTGGAGAGACTGAGCGTGCTCTTGGTATCTCATCAACAGTTGGTTCTTGATTTATTAAAGTTTGCACGCAACTCGGCCAATCAATATTTGCTTGCAACCACTCTCCGTACGTATTTCTAAACTTATTTATTTATTATTTATTTATTATTTATTATATACTTTATTGTACACCTCACAATATTTCTATGGATACAAAAATTTAAACTAGTGTACAATGGGCGGTCTTATCGCACAGGGCGATCAGACAACCTTTGGATGGACAAAAATTAAAGGAGACAGATTAAGGGCTGTCAGTGTACAAACAACATAAATAATATTAATTGAACATAATAATATAAAATACATACATACAATTCAAAAATCATATACTAATAAATATTACATGTACCTATAATTGAGAAAGAAGGGGATAAACTTACAGGGAGAGGTAATGCTCCTTCACCATTCTTTTGAACGCTGGTAGCGTTTGAGCACGCCTCACTTCAATGGGTAATGCATTCCACAAACGAGCTGCTTGAATAGTGAAAGATTTATCAAAGAAAGAAGTGGAATGCATACGAATACTTAACTCTAAATTTTCCGATGATCTAAGGGATCTAGAATGTGTGTCACAGAGGAACTGAAAGCGTTCCTTAAGATAAAAAGGAGTAAAAGGATTAAAGAGCACATTATAAAGCAGAGAAAGTAAGTGAAGATTCCGGCGAAACCTAATAGGAAGCCATTTGAGCGGAGCGCGGAAATCAGAAACGTGGTCATACTTGCGCAAGCCAAATATAAACCTGATACAGAGATTTTGAAGTCGCTCTAGCTTGTCTAATTGGTCTTGGGTCAAGTCGAGATAGCTGGCATCAGCATAGTCCAGAATAGGGAGAAGGAGAGTTTGTGCAATTGCAATTTTAGTAGAGATGGGAAGAAAATTACGAAGGCGTCTCAAGGAGCCTGCAGAAGCAAATACTTTACGACTAACTTCCTGTAACTGTTTAGTCCAAGAAAGGGTGTCGTCAATGTGTATTCCCAGGTTCTTCACACTGTGACTATAAGGTATGAAGGTGTTATTGAAAGAAACCTGGGGAAGTGCCGTCCAATCAATCCTGGAGATAGTTCGAGAGCTACCAACAACAATAACCTGAGTCTTAGCAGGATTGATTTCAAAGAATCGTTTAGATTTCTGCCACCTGTTTAAAGCAGCTCGCGTGAATCTCCGGCAAAATTCTTTGAGAGTTACTTGATCTTCGGCAGAAAGGCAATCGCCTATGCGGGACACAATTGCACTAAACAATACTTCATGATTAAATGAAGGACACTCACTTTTTAGAAGAACAAACAAATCTAAGTTGGTGATTAAACTTTCCATTCTAAGATTTTGTAGTCGCAAAGCAAATAGTTTTAGTGTTAGCAGTTACACGGTTGTGAACAATCTAAATTATGGAACAAAATTATAGCCCTTTTATTGTATAAAGTCAATAATTCGACACCTCCATGCAATAACATCGTAACTCACTTTTTGTGATTTTACAGGAGAGCGATTTTAAAGTTTGAAAAATTATAGCAAACTCAAAACACCCCGTACAATTTTTGAAGCTGGCTCTATTTAATATAGTTTAGGCGGACTATAAATAGGTATGGTTAAGTTGTAAAAGAAAAATTGTTTTCATGGGTTTTCATGACTTACGTGAAAAACAAAACAGTGAAATGACATATAAGTTACGAGGACAAACATTGTATGTCTGAGTTACAATTTAGTTTTTTTGTAGTTTAATTTATTTTTGTGGTCAGATAATTGTAACTCCAAGGTGTTAAGTTACATAAAATGTTTTTATATAGTAAAAATTAAGTTAATTCATGCAATCCAAAACAAATCTGTAAATACACATCCCATAATGCGATAATGTATTATTATTATACCTATTTTTGTGTTTGTTATTATGTTGTCTTATTAATTTGAAAGATAAAAGAAACTTTTGTCGTACTTAAATATTATTTAATGAGATCACAAAATCAGGATCAGAAATTACAAAATAGCAGAACTTAACTGAATACCTTCTTATATTATTCAACATAAAATTAAGACACTAAGTACGTATCTTTTAAACGTAAGTAACAACTTTTTAAAAATATTAAAAAAAAAAAACAAAAAAAAACTTATTAAAAATATTAATTTTCTTCATCACTGTCATTTTCTGTAGCTAGCTGAGTGGAATGTGGAAGATTTAAATAAAAACTATGATAAATATCTGGTATTGCCTTACATTGACACAAGCTTACAAGGTCCTTATACTTTGCTGTTGATATTGGGAGCACTTTATTGTACAATAAAGGAATACTTTGTCCTTCGTTTAACTGTTCACACTGAACAGTCTCTTGTGCTCTTTTCGTTCGTGTGATTCGTGAAGTAGGTTTCATAGCATGGTTAATAGATAAGGGCTGATCACTGAGAAAATCGTATTGCAAATAAATTAAATCAGGGTTTTCCTTTTCTATTTTAATGTGTTGTATTTTAGTCCATGTCATCTTTTTTCCAGAACTATTCCAGTCCCAGTTTAGTTTTTTTCTTTATAAGACATTTATAATCAAGAATCAAGTTTTGATCTAATTCAGTAACATCATAAGGAGTACCCGTAGTTTTAGCACATCTGATCAGGGTGATCCATTGTTCTGGTACAAAAATAATCTGATTTTTCTTCCGGCGCTCTATCAACGCGTGCATAGCATCCCTTTCAGATTGTGGGGGTCCTACTTCAAAATAGTTATGTGTAATTGTTATTCCAAATAGTTTACATGCATGCGAGTACATAGCTATTATTATTCGATTGCGGTTTTGTCCGCCACAGCAATCGAAAAAGAAATTAAATATACGGAATCCTTCTTTGTATTTCTTTTTAATAAAAAGAAACACAGCGCTACTAATTTCTGAGGATCCTTTCTTGTCAATTGTCTCATTCCAGACGTACGAGTATCCTTTGGCCTTTCCTATATCATATATAGTAAAAATATATACCGCAAACTTCCTTTTGTAGTAAAAGAGCGAAACTTCAGATTGGGGTGTAGTCAATACTTTCTGTAAGTCATATGAGGCTGTAACAATTAAATCCGATTGTTTTGACTGAGACTTACAAGTGTCTTTCACCTCTCTTACTACTGTTTTGTTCGCAATATGCAAGGAATACTCTAGCTTCATGTCTTCTTTTTCGTTTTCAGTCCCAAAAATCTTAAAAACTCAACTTACAATGCAGTAACAATACATTTTATGATCATAAACCGTAATTTTATCATGTACATAGATTGTATCTAATGTTATAATTTTGTTGTACTTGATAAACAAGCTACTCATAATATTTTCTATAAATTGTAAATCAAGTTGCAATTATATTGTTGAAAAAAAATATTTTTTTGATTAGTTACAATACTTTGACGTTGGTTTATTTTAGAAACGAAAGGGAATAGAATTACAATGATAGCACAGAAAAAATGCATTTTTTTTTACATAACAATGCCGTTGTAACTCAATTTTTGGAAAAAAGTGAGTTACGATGTTATTGCATGGAGGTGTCGAATTAGTTAACTACCCTCATTAAAGTTATAAAAGATATGATAATAAAAATTTATAATCGTCAAAAACATTTCGTAGAACTCATAGTAGAACTAATCAACATTAGCAAATCACATTAGCTCACTAATTATAAAAAGGTGAATGCAGTTCTTAGTTGGTATTGTTGCGAGATATTTCAAATCATTTAATCACTTAATAGGCTCATTAGAATCAGAAGACTACAACCATCATTCTAATTACTTAATTACTTGTCATCAGACTCATTAGATGACTACACAATATGTTATTTTGTATTTTGAACGTATGCAAGGTTTTAAAATTCCTTTTGTGTCGATATTATTATGTGTCCGGTTATGTTGTAATCATACTTTTAGGGTATGATCAATTAACAATTTCATTCCCCTATCTTTCTAAAAGAAGCGACAGCATGGGCACCTTGACACTGATATTCAACTATTTGGTATTGTTGGAAATCTTACAAGATCAACAAGATACTACACACCTCTGTCTAGTCCTTCAGGTCTATAGGGGTGATGCTATTTTATGTTAAGAGTTGTTAAAGCTCTGAATTCTTCAACTTAAACACTAAAAGGAACGTTTAATATGTAAAAATAAATAAAAATATTTTGACGATTTAAAAAAAAAAAGGCATCTACAACCATTATGTAACGTATGTCAAAAAATCATAAATAATTAGTACTAAAACCTCCTATAAGGATATTACGGTTATCGCTGCCGTTTCAGAGATATTTCGATTTTTCATACTAGCTCCATACAAAATTTTCGTAAAAAAATTATAATTCCTTCGTTTTTGTGCAGAATCAATTCTGGTGTCATTTTTGTATATTGTTATAACAAATAGAAGTGATATCCGGCACAAAAACTGGCACTTGCAAAATAAAATGCCTAAGTCTATGAAAGCCGTTTTTCAGCCCACCGTGCGTCGCCTGTAACTCTTGAAGATCTTATATCTGCATCAGCAAGCGGAATTCGCGTAGCTGAGTTTTGGGCCAAACTTATATAAAACATTATTGCCATCGATATGCTAAGAAGAAGTTCTAAGAGGTTGTTAGTGTTTTAACAATAACCCTGTATATTTAAAGCACTAGATGACGTCATCACGCCAGCGCCGGCCGTCGTTGAAACTAGCGCTGTGTCATTGCATCGCATGGTGGCACAACATTATGCTGAGCTATGACCGTTTTGCCTACACGTGACGCATACTTTCTCTATAGTTTAAAATATTATTGTGATTTCTTTGGCATTGTGTGACAACGCAACAAAATGTATATTCTTTCTTTATGGTGGTCGTTGTTGTGAATTTTTATAATTGTTATGTCTTTAGTGAATCTCGCAATGTTAATACAAATCGATTGCCGTAAGAATTATTAAAATCGGCCCACGTGTTTGACCTCTACAACGCCACATTCTTACAAACATACCTACATACATAAAAAGATTGATAAGCACATTACCCTTCTCTGCTTCACGCAGTCGGGTAAAAACAAACACACTTTTGCATTTAAAATATTAGTAGTTAATGTATTGACTGTCGTAAAACATGTAAACCAAGGTTTTTTCATCAATTACTTTTTATAATTGAAAGTTCACCATTTAGTTACCAATATTTCATTCAAGGCTACTATGAATAATTGGTTAAAATATATAGTAAAAAAATTGTTTATTACCTGTTAAAAAGTCTTTGGGTTGTCCTACATCCATCCAGAAACCTTGGAGTTCCATGGCAAACAGTTGCCCATCACTGGCCATGAATGGAAAAACTTCTTTTTCGATAGACATTGGTCGCAATTCTATTCTACTTAATATCGAAGGATTTAAAATGTACATTCCTGGGACAAAAGGAAATTAAAAGTTAGTCAATTTGAAGGTCTCACCATCAACAACACCTGGTTAGCCAGTTCCCAACTATGTTTTGTTTTTGTGGAGCCGGCTTGTAGTCTAAATGGATGCAGCTTAGTACTAGTGTTTTATATGGAGCAACTGCTCCTCCAGAATCCAGTAGCTAGGTAACACAAGACCTAGGCAAGACCAGTATCAGATTTTCTGGCTTCTGACCAGAGCCGGATTAACCCAGTCAGAGGCCCTAAGGCAATGGCATTCTCGGGGACCCTTTTCTTACTTTGACTGACCAAATCGTGTGTGAACTGAGGAAACGCACATTAAGGGCTGTGATTTTTAATATATTTGTTTACTTATTCCCAGATTTGTTCTAAAATTGTTTTAATTCTACTACTAAATCTAACGATTAGTATTTTGTGAGATAACAGTGAGGTCCCTAAGTTCATACGCACATCAAATTCTTGTTCGAAGAAACATGTTTTCTTGGTGCGTGCACTTGGCCTGGGCCCCTAGTTGATGCGGGGCCCCTAGGCAGTTGCTTACTCCGCCTAATGGCTAATCCGGCCCTGCTTCTGACTACCCATAATGACTGTCAAAGATTTGCAAATGACAGCCGGTGCCCACTGCTTAACATGCTTCCTCTCGATATGTTATGAAGTTCACCCACCCATGAATGGACCTCGGGAGTGTTGCCTGGCTGTTATTATTTAGCTATAAGCTCCTCCCTTGAAGATCCAATAAGGAATAATATTCTAAAATAAAACAGTAAATCATACCTGCATTAATTTTATTTGAGATGAACTCCTGTGGTTTTTCAATAAAACTATCAATCTGACCATCCTCTTTATAAACAACCACTCCATACTTTGAAGGCTCTTCCACTTTTGTGACTACAATAGTCCCCTCCTAAAACAGTGATATTAGAATTAGTCAGTTCAATATTAACACACAATTCAACACTAATCTTACTTCTTAAAGATTTTCCCATAAGAACTAATTTATGATCTTTCTTTTTAATTTTAGCTTCAGTAGTTTTGGTGACAAGGGGTTGTTTTACATGCATTGTTTTCTTATGTATCCTTCAAAAGTGATTCCATATTTAAAATGTATACAACTCTGATTGGGTCACAGAAATAGATATTCTATATTTATTTCAACAATATACAGTAATGGTACGGAGATGAACTTTATGCAACAAAGCATTCTCTACCAGTAACCTTTACTTAAGTATATTCAGAGTAAATTGGCTATAATACATTATTAAGGTTCAGATTTAAATGTATGGAACTCCAAGCTTTCATGGTTTATGTGGGTCACAATAGTGATGCTATAGGAAATAGTCATTGCTATATAGATAAGAGAATTTTTTTTTTTTTTCAGAAGATTGTACAGACTTCCATATCAAAACACTACAAAGCTAAAAACAACTTTAATTTGATAATGGAAGTCGGTTCAATTTTTTGAAAAAAAAAAATTTTTTTCATGCTTTCTAATGGGTCGGTTTGTAATTTATCTAGTTACAAGAGCCATAATGTCAACAACTTATCACCTTTTACAAAATATTGCTTTTCCCGATGCATAGCCGTTAATTTTTGAGGAGTTCTCCTGGTACTTGACCATCAGCTCTACATCACCATATGTATTGTGACGAGCATGAAGTGTTTAAAATCCGTACTCAAGTAATCGAATCGCAATCCACGAAATACTTATTATTGAGGAGTTTCAGTGCCAACTGTGGTCTTAATCATCAGTTCAACTTCCCCAAATGGTACTTTTCAGAAGCATCTGCTCAAGGTACTATAAGAAATACCCAAAACGCTATAGGTGTGCCTATAATATTTGAAGAGTTCCCTCGATTTCTCCAGGATCCCATCATCAGATCCTGATTTGGTAACAACGGGACCAACTAGAAAGTATACCCATTCAAACGCAAAAAGAATATTTCAAATCGGTCCAGCCGTCTCCGAGTTGAAGACGAATTGAGAACCTCCTTTTTTAAGTCGGTTAAAAATGGCATTTTAAAAGCAAAACCGTGTTGATAAAGTTCCCTATTCATAGTTAGCCGACCAAACACAGTACTGCAACAAACTACATAGATAAACACCATTATCAACGAGGAAAAATAACTATGACATAAAGTGTTACTCAAGTATTTACGCTTTATCAATAAAATCATTTTATCTATTTCACATTGCTCACTAACACTAATTAACACCCACCTTGCATTAGAACACAGGTCTTGAATGTTGATAAGGTTCAATATTCAAATGAAAATCTATGAGACATCAACCTTGAAGTCTTGTAAAAGATTAAATTGAGTTTTCTAGGTCAGTTTATGTTATTTATCTGTCTAAACTAAACTTTCATTGTATTGATCATTGATAAGGAAAAATAAGCATTTCTGGGTCCAATAATGCTGATTTTTTTCAGAAGAGAATGGTCAAATTTTTGTTTTATATTCTCAACTTCATATAAAATAAATAATAAATACATAAAAATAAAATAAAATAATTCATTTCTTACCACAAAGTTACAAATTGTAGGAATATTATTTAAAAAATGTTGTGGTTCACATGAATTTTTGTCCCTATCCCCTGAACTAGGTATGTAACCTGTATCTCAGGTTTAGGTAGTGTTCAGCCATAAGTAATACAATACAAAAGTTATCAAGTGCCACTACTATTTACAAGAGATATTGAATGATTTTGAAGTTTAAACAGTATATCTTCAACTCATTCCTACAATATAATATAATAAATGCAAAAGTAACTATCTCTTACCCTTTTAAGTCTGAACCATTTAACTGGTTTAGATGAAATTTAGTTCAGAAATAGATAGATTAGGAGCTGAAAACACACTTTTGAGGCAAAAAACGGTGCAGGCAGAATTTAGTAAACTATAACTAGCTCAATAAAATATATTTATACCTTTCCATGATTTCTGTGGAATTTGGCAAGTTCTTTGAATGGAAAGTCACAAATCACATCTGAGTTCAAAACAAAAAAAGGTTCTGAGCTAGCACTGAGGAGTTCCCGTGCCAAAGCAAGCGGCCCTGCTGTGCCCAGTGGTTCATTTTCATGGGAAAATGTCAGAGATACACCAAGCTTTGAAACCTCTTCTGTCAGTTCTTTTTCCATATCATCTGCTCTGTATGACACCGCCAAAATAACCTGCAAATACCAATGTAATAATGATAAGAGTATAGCCTAGTAATTAAAGTGCCAGTGAAATGAGTAAGACAAACCGCTGACCGAATAACTGCAACTAATAGTACTTTAAAATATTTTGTGAATTCTAGCAAGTGTTATGTTTACCTATTCCTGGTGGGGCTCAGCCTGGCTGCCAGATATACTTCACCACTAATCTTTACTATGTATTATCAGTAAAAAACAATTGCGTTATGAGTGTTTACCTGTGTAACTCCAGCTTCAACCAAAGCTTCGATTTGATGCATTAAAATAGGTTTATTTGCAAACTCCACAAGAGGCTTCGGCCTGCTTAGAGTCAAAGGTCTTAAACGAGTTCCATATCCTCCAACTAGTATGAGCGCTCTTATTTCTCCCAGTTTCTTGTCGGAACCACACATTTTCACCAACGATTAAAAAAATATATTTATAAAGAACACAATCTAAGCCGGAAACTTTATTATAAACACAACACAAGGAATAGGTATGTAATTCAAATGCGTATGTTTATTAACAACGACGACTTCTTCCAATTAATAATTAAACTCAAAAGATTTTAGTTTCACTTTCAATTATAAACTAAACAAAAAGCCAGTTTTGTCCGTGTTGTCAGGTTTTGTCCTAAATTACACGTCATATCACTATGTCAATGTCAGAAATAGACCTGGGCGTTATTTAACAGAACCGGTTTAAGTAACTGCTTACGAGGCTGATAATCGCGTAACTAGTTTCGTGGACAAAAATATAACGATTATTTACGTAATAGGTTAACACTCAAAGATCTGCGCGTAAGCGTAACGTTCATTCGTTCCAGCGTTCAACACAGTATGTTCAACAGAAATGATTATATATAAATACGTAACTAGTAATAGCGATGGGTAGCTATTCTAATAACTACCCAAATAGCCGCTATTAATAAAATAGCCACGGCTACGATATCCGTCAACACGATAACTAGCTATTGGCTACTGGCTGGCTAGAATATCCGACAAGTTACGGCACAGCGGATAGTATTCGGTAGCCGGCTAGCCGGAGTAGCCGATATGGCTATCGGCTATCGGCTATAGCTGACTAGCTGAATGCGCGCTTGCTCACTGCGCAGCTGCGCTGAGTAGTATGAGACACCATTCACATCGCACATCTCTTTCTCACAACAGTCACAAAATAGACTGGAGAAAGAGAGGGCATTATGTTTAGTAATTTCGTTCATTTAGTATAAGAAATACGATTAGTTAGTTACCTTCAGATGTAAAGGTAAAAAAGAACTAAATATTTGATAATTATTTAAAATATGTACCTACATAATATTATAAGAGTCTTTGACTTTTTATTTTAATTACGTCGTAATTACTTTAGCAGGTTTATGATATAATGTACTATGTGGTTTAGGCCTGTCGATGAAACATTGAGTAGGTACCTACGTAGCTAGATAAATAACAAACAAAATGTTATATCGGCGTATTTAAAAGTTCATTTGATTTTATGAACAAACTAAGCATTGAATATATTTACACTTACATTTATACAAATACGACGATATATATACGATTTTAAACCTAATTTAGTCAAAATTTGGATTTAAAGCGTTTTAATTATCAGGAGCAGTGCGACATCTGTACTTTATTTGCCGACAACTAAAGTCTGAGTCGATGTTCTGGCAGTTTTTAGTAAGTTTTATATGCGTTAACACAGATGCCACTAGTGTAGATTTTCGTATTTTTATAATAATAATACGTAAGTACGACTTACTAGGGGAAATAATTTATTTTGAACATTATAAAATAAAAATAAAAAAACGAAGTCATAACATTTCCTAACTTATTATTAATATCTACACTTGTTCCCGCGGCGAGTTTCGAACTCGAATCGCAAGGCGATTGGTCGTTAAGTCCTAGCTATGCCGCTGCACCACCGCTAGCGCTAGTCGTTATGGTTCAATAGCCAAATAGCTAAAATAGCCGGATAGCTAGCTGGCTATTAGACTACAAATAGCCGGCTAGCTAAGCTATTGAAATTTCGGCTAGTTACCCATCTCTAACTAGTAATGGTCGTTTTTGTAAAAACGTTTTTGAGCATCGATGCCAGTACACGAAGACGGCATCGGATGCCGATTTATAACGAAAACCGATGACTGCAACATCCGACGCGAACATCAACGAGTGCGAGCGAGACACCATTTTACAGCGCAACCAAATAACGCGACGTGGTGCTGCTGGAACACAAACTGAAAATTCGATATATCACTCACTAGTACTCTCGCGGGGCTTCGCTCCCGTGGATTCTATCACGGTAAAAACATAACTCTCCTTTTTTGCAGTCGGGTAAAAAGTAGCCTATAACCTTCCTCAAGCTTCAAGCTACTTCCATACCAAATTTCATCCAAATCCACCCAGTACTTTCGAAGATTAGCGCGTTCAAGCAAACAAACAAACAAACAAACAAACAAACTAACAAACTTTTCCGCTTTTAAATTCGCTCACCCTCGTTGCGATGGTGATACGCGAACGGTGCTCAGAATTATCATTACTAGAAGTGACACCAAATTAATATGAGTTTGATAGAGTACAGGCCCACTACGTGACTACAATACTATCTATTACGAATTTAAATGAGTTTTGCCAAAACTTTCATAACATGCAATGTTTACTTGTTTTCAGTGTGTAAGTAGAAGTTTAGTCATATTTTATCAAAATAAAGACTGATTTAATTGTAACTAACTTATGTTTCATTTTATACACTATTTATGAATACTAGCGAACGACCTACATTTGATAATTAAAATTCTTTGCTCATCATTGGTCCAGCCCTGAGCGAGACAAAATAAAAACATACAGACACACACACTCACAAACTTTCGCCTTTATAATATTAGTAGTAGAAGTCGTACCTAACGTTAAATATCGTATCTGATTATTAACAAAATTATAGTAAAATAGACAACAAAAGTTATCGTTATGGCACCGTTACCGAGTACCTAACTTATAACTATGCGTAGACATCAGTCGACACGGCATTTATTTTATCAAATCGCATCCACGACAGTTTGCTGGCATCGATACCAGAAAAAACGATGCTAGCATCGGATGCGGTTTACTCATTATCGGTGCGCATCGATGACAAATATTAACGAAAACACCCATCTCTATACGTAACGTAATACGACTCGCGCAATGAAAGTAGTCCCTTCGGGATAGACATGGATTACACGCAATATAAAGAGAGACGGCAATATACTATTCGGTGCATCTTTTTCTCCTTTGTAAATGTCTAAGCGAATTTATACGTAATACGAAAGAATTAAAGTTCAATATGATACTGTTGTTTTGAAAATTGCGACCTTGACCGCAATTTCTTCGCAAATTTTAGGCAGCTACGTAACAAGTGCAACGGATGATTGACTAATGTTATTGTCTCGAATTTGTTAACTGGGCTCTTAAAAACTTTTTTCGGTGTATTGTTTTGTTTGTGAACAAACATTTCAGTAGTGTAAATAAATAACAATTAATCATTTGATATAATATGTTTAGTTTGATATATTTTATTAGGTTAATTTTTGTGAATTATGTGAATCATAAAATTAAGTTGGTATTGATATGATGGACAACGTAATATCTAAAATTTAAAATGAAATTTTGCAGCCAGTCCTAAGCCTGAAAAAGTATGAAGGGAAGTTCAGTTGATAAAATTATATACTTACCTACTTTAATTACACGCATAACTATAGCATACATATATTACTATAATACCCTATAACTTATTCATAATCATAACATAATACAAAACTAAATAACACATCTATAAGTCGATACGTTTCCGTAATCATAACGTAAATCTAATAATTATATACAAGAGTAGTTAGATACAAAAATAATAATTATATACAGGAGTAACTAGTTACAAAAATAATCGTTTTTGAAACTAGTTACTCATATCGACGAAACTACGAATAACCGATTACGTCTGAAACACGGTACGACAGAAACCATAGACTTTTTTTTAAGTAGATAAGTTCCTTACGGAACAGGCTAAGGCCTTAGACCAAGCTGCCTAGTCATCAGGAAACCATTGACTGTTACTGATTATAGTTTAAAATTTACATAGAAGTGCTTATAAATTGTTACCAGTCCATAAACAGGCATTGAGCTATAAACATGAAGGTGCCCTCTATTGTTCTATACAGTTTGGATAGAAAGTCCTGAAACGAAACTAAAATATTTAACCACTGACAGCACTCGCTCTGCTCCTTCATTATAGCGGACAGGTGGGACACATAGGCGGCGTAGGAAGGGAGGACAGAATGGTCTGGTTCCTATATCAGAATTTTTACTAACAAACAATTATGGCTGAAAAATTCAAAAGCTGGCTAAGTGCGAGTCGGACTCAACCATGAAAGGTTCCGTATCCAAGCATAGATTAGCGAAAAATAACTTTGTCTAAACTATCTAAACTAATATTATAAAGAGGAAACATTTGTGTTTTTGTATGTATGTATGTTTGTAACGTTTTCACACAAAAACTATTAGACCGATTTCAAAAATTCTCTCACCATTAGAAAGCTGTATTTTCACTAAGTGACATAAGCTATGTTACATTTTCAAAAAAATAGGGATCCCTAATAAAAATGCAATAATGTAACCCAAGATGTGAAAAAATTTATCACGAAAAATCTGTCAAAACAATATAAAAAACAATATAGAAAACAATATTCTACAGTATTATAAAACGTATCAATATCTACAAAAAAGTTCGTGATACCATGTGTCCAACTACTGTAGTAATGCCACTATAACTACTTTTTTACATTTTAAAAGTTGATAAAAGTGCCGACAATAATCAAACCATATTATTCATATTTCTGTATTTATCCTTACCCCATTAAATGATATTTTATCAAAGACCGTTTCAATACCTGTAAAAAACCTCACACACGAACGAAGCCGCAGGCAAAAGCTAGTTTTTAATCATTACGAAAATGGTTCGTCAATCGTTTGTAAACATGACCAAGTATTTGCGGTTATTGACTGAGCTGGCAGTCCCAAGTAACACAGTCTTGGAGGCTTAAAACAAATCTGTCTATAGACAGTCTATTCATGGTAAATCTTTAGATAGGGGCTTTCTATAGATGGTTTCAATAAAGAACATGTATTCTTATAGAGTTTTTTTTCTCAAGCTCGATTATTTTTAGAGCATTTGTTCTAAAGCACACTTATTTTAAAGTACGTTTATAGGTATATTGAATGTTTTAAGATACAATGCTCTACAAATAGTTAATAAAGCCTAGAGGTACCTAACTTGATATAACTTTATAGATAATATGATATATTTTAAGATAAAACATTCTATTTTATCTAGTGGTACTCTTATCTTTGCTTATAAACAGACTTAAGTCTAGATAAAATACTTTAATAGATATTTTTCAGATTGTCTTAAAAAAGTATAGTGAAAACTTGTTTCTAGTGGTTTTTTTCCTAAAAATGGCTTAATGAAGTGTATTTTACATTAAATATTTGAATTGGATGATTATATGCAATGGAGACAGTAAAAAAAACACACCACGTCGAAACTGCGACGGAGCGGTAGCGCAGACGCATAGTAGGTACATGCGCGGTCCGAAGGGGGGGTCACAGGGGACATGACTCCCCCCCCCCACAAAATCGTACACGTCAAATTGAAAAATCTTGTACAAAATAAAAGAAAGCTATTTAAACGGAGTGATCAGGACTGCAATAGGCCAGCCAACGGTAACTGGACGGTCTGAACTTGTCCACGATACGCGGAGCTATAAACGTTGCTTACAATAAACAAGGTTACACAATAATCTACAGGCTCTCCGGCCGACAACAATCTATAACCACGCTCTGCTACCACTTTGATCAGGACTGCAATAGGCCCAGTGCAACGATACTGGTGTCTGAACTGTCCACGATACGTGGAGCCTACCGTTGCTTTTCTGAACAAAGTTCTTACAAAGGCCTACTTCTACTAGGCTTTATGAATACATTATTACCACTAACCTTCTGTGCTGGGTTCTCCAAGCTTCGACCTTCCCAAGGCCACGCCCCAAGTGTGGCATGTGTGTAATATGAGGTGAGTAATTGAAACGTGTGATGTAAGTCAAGTGTGTGGACGTTCACAAGGCGTCAATCTCCAAATGGCGCGGTCCCAACAGCATCACCGCCTAACTCACACCGTGGTAGAAGTTAATTTTCACTACCTTTTTTCAACAAAGCGCGTGCCACGCGGATGGCCATCAACCGGCGATAGATCCGAGAAATATCCCTGGATTCTCGTCAATCCGGGAGTACAAAGTTCAACAATAGATAATTCGCGCCCCAATTATCGGTTTCAACAGGCGAATCCAACGATATTTTACCAATTATAATTATCTCAACAGGTCCCAAAAGGCGGACATTTTCAACCAGAGAAAAGTCTATCTGTCAAAGTCAAGTAATGTCAAGATCAAATTTCTTTATGTCAAAAGGGTGCGTTCGGAAACGCTCGGTACTAAACATCTACCCCCCCCGGACGGGCCTACCCGTCCGCTAATCAATTGGAAGTCTTGACAAGGTTGCAAATTTAATACAGCTTCAATGCGGCCAAATACCGTAGCTTGTTCCTCAAAGGTGAGAACGGTGTCTCCCAACAATCTCCGCCAGCGTCCCCTTGCCGCTTTCACCGCGGCCAAAAAAATACCCCCCCAATGGGGGCAGGCTGGCGGGTCAAACAACCAAGTGACCCCTCGGCGGGCCAAACTATTACCAATATCAACCTGGCTCTCATTAGGAAGGCGTGTACCTCCTTCAAATAGTTACTTGTACCCTTGTAATTCGTACCGCAATCAGACCTAATCAAAGAAGGTAACCCACGGCGAGACACAAATCTTTCCAAAGTCGCCTCAAAGGCCTCTGTCGAGAGGGAGGTTACCAGCTCCAAATGTACTGCCTTGGTTGACAGGCAGACAAACACACAAATAAGCCTTAACAATCTCACTATTACGAAGGGTGGACGTCTTCAACAAAGGGGGACCAACAAGTCCATTAAGACGCCAGCAAAGGGCCTCGCCTCATTGACGCGATCAGCCGACAAAATCCAAATTTCTCGCTGCAGAATGGCCAACAGCGCATTGCAACCGGCATGCGAGTTCTTAGTGTGACGATCAGTCACCAACAATTGAACCAAGTGGCCCTCCTTGGGCAACAAAAGGGGGTGACGGGCCCCATAAGGAAGGCTAGAGTGCCTCAACCGTCCTCCAACAGGGTTTCCCGAAGTGGCTCGTCCCAACCAAGTTCAGTTATAACAAGGGCAGGAGCACCAATTTTAGGGTACGGACAACTCACAAGAGTGATTTCAAACCAGGTCCTTCCCTCAACAGTGGTGACAGCCGTTTCGCCAATTCCCCAAATCTTGCCTGAAAGGTCGTTCACCTACAGGCCAACCTGTCCCGCTAACCAAGACGACAAAAAACAACCCCGGACTCCCGTGCCCAAAATGGCACGGACCACAATTGAGTCACCCAAGGGTCCCCAGACCTTGACCAAGGCCGTTAGCAACAAACCGTCTTGATCGGGGGGGTCCTTTAGCGGGGCAGGCGTCAATCTCTTAGTGATGCCTGGGCGGCGACCGATCGCCGCATCCAGGCTGCCTTCGTTCACGACGAGGCCAACAATCAAAATATTCGTCTGCGCGGTGTCCCGAGCCGCTCGCCATCACTGGAGGGGCATATCCCACCGGATGCCCGAATGGCGGAGGGCGCGACTCCAGCCGGGGACGTTCCGCCAACGGAGGGGAAAGGCAGCGGCGCCGACCCGGCCACTGCTGCCTAGCAGCCAATGCGCGTTCTCCCTGACGAGGGAAGACCAAATGGCGCTCGTGGGGCTCCCGTTCAACTTGCGCGGGGGGTGGAGTGCGGCGTACAGAATCGCGGGTCTCAGCCCAGTGCTCGTCTCCGGGGTACCCCCCCCTGCGCGAACCCTCCTCAGAAGATGGTCTGCTGGAGCGGTTCGCGTTGGCGCACAAAATCTCCAAGTGGGACCCCTTACAAATTCTACACGGGCGGGGGTCGGGGCAGTCCCGATGAAAGTGGGCCCCCAAGCACGAGAAGCACAAACGGCGTGCGTTGACAATGCGGCGGCGGGCACTTACGTGCAAATTCAAAAAGTCCGGGCAACGCGCCATGACATGCCCCGTTGCCTTACAAAAGTCACAATGATGAGGAGTCCGGGCACCAGCAAAACGGGGGGCGGGGCGAACATCAACAGGCCCCCTAGCCCGAGGACTCCGGGCGCCAGCAAAACTGGGGGCGGGGCGATCATCAACAGGCCCCCTAGCCCGAGGACTCCGGGCACCAGCAAAACGGGGGGCGGGGGGAACATCAACAGGCCCCCTAGCCCGAGGACTCCGGGCGCCAGCAAAACGAGGGGCGGGGCGATCATCAACAGGCCCCCTAGCCCGAGGACTCCGGGCGCCAGCAAAACGGGGGGCGGGGGGAACATCAACAGGCCCCCGGGCCCTAGTCCGTCCCTGGTCTCTGGGCTGAGAAGGTAGTGGGGGCGACCCCGTAGCGCCACGAGTGTTATCCGCAAACCGACACTCGTCTTCCAAAAATTTGAGGAGGTCGTCAAAGGGGGGAAGATGGGTGGCACTATCCCCACCATACTTCTGCTCAAAACGTGACCTCAACTCCACGGGGAGCAACTGCAGCACTATGTGCACCAACAAGTAGGACCAATGTTCCACCGGTAACTCCAAGCGTCTCAAGGCGTTGGTCGCTGAGACCAACGGGTTCAGCAAGTCAGTGCGCAACGTCGACGTGCTGACAATAGCCGGTAGTCCCAAAATTTGGTCGATGTGCACATCAGCCAGGCAGCGCTTGTTCTGATACCGTCGGGAGAGAAGCTCCAGAGCGGTAGGGTAGGAGGAATCCGTCACCAGCAAGTGCTGCACCAAGGCTCTGGCTTCGCCCTCCAGGACAGACAATAAATAGGCCAGCTTCTGGGCAGGTCCGAGGTCCGAGCGTGCATCGACAAGACTCTCAAAGAGATTTAGGAAGCCCAGCCAGTGGTCCAAGCGACCGTCAAAATGTGGCAGCTCCAGGGTGGGCAGCCTACTCAATAGTCCAGGGCCTGCAACAACGGGGGTCTGCGGCTTGGCCGCATCAGGCACCCGACTCTTCAAAATTTCCCACGCTCGTAGACATATGACATCCCCCAGGTGGACAATCTGGTCATAGTCACCCAAAATCTTATCGCGGGCTGTCTGATCCATCACCCCCAAATCCACGTCCATGATGTACTCGTTGAAGCGCGTGAGCGCAGCATCAGCTGACTTGATCCTCTCAATCACTTGCCCATACCGAGCAAGGGTGAGCTCTTCCAATTCCACACGCTCAACAGTTGCAGCTGCCGATGTGAACCATCTCAACTGTGAGGTCAATCCCGCAGCAGCCTCCCTGACTGCCCTTAATGAGGCCATTGCAACAATCAAATATTAATACAAAACACCAATCAACAACCAACAATCAAATATTAAACAAACAGCAATGACTTGTTAGCCGACCAAATAATCTCAACAAAATAAAAATTCAAATTCAATTATTTCAAGTCCAAATCCGACCCTGTACTTATTCCAAGTATGAATCTAGCTTGCTAAGGATGGCTAGTTACAAGATAAATAACAATTCAATGTATATATTGTGCAGGATCACACCAACAATTAAATACAACAATTGAAGTATAATATTGCTCCGGACAATCTCTAACAATAATCCAATAATTACTATAAATGCAATAACCAATACACACAATCAAGTCCTATTATGTTAGACTATGTGTAATTATTATTTAGATAACCTTTTAAATTCAGATCAATGACATTCAATTATTAATTGCCACAAATACCAAACAACTTTTACAACAATATACCAACTTATGTACCAAATACAACCAATTCCTAATTTCACAAATAAATCTTACTTGTCAATTCAACAAAGAGCTACAGTACAAATTACAAATACAACTTCAATTGAAATTGAAAAAATTATCGGTTTCAACAGGCGAATCCAACGATATTTTACCAATTATAATTATCTCAACAGGTCCCAAAAGGCGGACATTTTCAACCAGAGAAAAGTCTATCTGTCAAAGTCAAGTAATGTCAAGATCAAATTTCTTTATGTCAAAAGGGTGCGTTCGGAAACGCTCGGTACTAAACACGGAGCGTAGAGTCCGTTCCCACTTATCCGATCAGTCTTTTTGCCCTGAAACCGGACGCCGGACGTGGGTGTTCACATTATATCCGATCAGTCTGTTTTGCCGGAAGGTCGGTGATTCGACTCGCCGCCAGTTTACATTTGTATTTCGTACGCGATGGATGGCGACGATGTGGTGACGATGCTTATATTGTGGTGGTATTTGAGACGAAAAAGTAGTAGAAAACGGAGACAACATTGGGTGCATCCTATACTTCGAGACCGATTTTCAACATATTTGAAACATTGATGGGTGAATTAAGGAATGATGACGCGAAGTTCTTTAACTACTTTCGAATGTACTTTTCCTCTTTTGATGATCTCTTGGGAAGAATTTCAATGGACATAAAATTACAAGACACAAGATTTAGAGAGTGCATTTGTCCTCAATGAAGGCTGTCCATATGTTTAAGGTACGTCCTTTTTTTTCAAATATTTATATAGGAAATGCTCTTCCAAGGTGGCTAGTTGGATTGTAATATAGTTTTAGGAGTTTAATAAAATACAGATATGCAATTATTGAAATATTTTTATTGGAAACAGTCACATGAGAGCTTTTGTTTTTCTCGTCTTGATTAAGTCATAGTGACTAAATTCCTTCAAAATCATAATCTAATACACTCGATGCTTCAGAAGATGGTTGAGAATGATACGATGACTGAGAGGTTGGTTATGGTGAACGTACGAACGCTGCCGTTTGCTGAAGAGATTGTAATGCACTTGTCGCTGCAGGAGATGGTTGAGAATGATACGATGACTGAAAGGTTGGTGATGGTGAATGTACGAACGCTGCCGGCTGCTGAAGAGGTTGTGTATGGTATCCACGATATTGATCTTGCCATTCAGTTTGATAATCATATCTTTGGAAACCAACACTATTCCTTTGATTTTTTGTATAAGAGCTAAAACTCCTGCTTGAAACTCTAAAGTTTCATCCATTGTGAAAGAATCAACGGCGGGTAGTACACCCTTGAAAAATAATAAATTTGGGTTTTCTTTTTCTTGTGTCATCCTAAAGTCCAGGAATTTAGACATCTTTTCATCGACGTCTATTGTGCTCTTCGTGCTTATGGGAATCGAAGGTTTACGAAAGTCAGTTTAATTACTAGGACCACTTTGTACATTTCCTTCATCGTAGTTTTGAATTGACTCTTCGGTGGATCTCGGCCCATAAACCTTCTTTAAAAACATCATCTATCATCGTGTACATAACGTCGAGACTTTTTGGCAGCAGATCAAATTTTTTTTTCATCTTTCTTATTTTTCATCGATTTTCGCCATGTGTCTCGAATGTTGTTCCATTTATCCGATACAGATTTTCCTGAAAACGAATAATAATAAGTATTATAAAATTTTGTTGTTTAAGTGTTTTAATCCATTTTATTTGTTTTCAGATATTTTGTTTCAGGGTGTTCGTTCAAGGAACTCCACTACTCATAATTATAGGGTAGGAATATCGACTATTAGTAAAATAATAAAAGAATCCAGCGTCTTTATTTGGAAGAGATTATTCACAGATTTCATGAAGTTGCCTGATAAAGAAAGAGAATGGGAAGCCATTACAAATGAATTTGAAACAAAAGCTAACTTTCCTCATTGTCTTGGAGCTGTACACGGAAAGCACATCAGAATTATAAAACCATGCCATAGTGGTTCTATGTTCTTTAATTATAAAGATTATTTCTCTTTTGTATTACTTGGTGTGGTCGATTCAGAATACCGATTCATCTACATGTCGCATCAGGGGTGGCCGAGATGCGAAACATCGGGTCTTCATCACGATCCGACATAGTTCTAGATAAATGTGGGCACTGACTTGGGTACTCGAACGAAAGATAATTTAAATCCAAATAACTTTATTTTACTAACGGTTTTTCACAATATAGAAACAAACACGTGCGTTGGTACTGAGCTTCTGCCAAGACTGTCCGAGGTAGCCTATATCACTCCGTCCTCCCGCCAGTCCTCGCTACATCCCTTCTACCGACGATCGTGTCCAAGCGGAAGGGCTCCGCTTGCGTTTCCGGTAACGATTTATTAATTCACCAAACTAATTGTTAGATGGCGCTGTCCGTCGCACCATAGCGCCATCAATCCACGACACGGCCATCCCTGACTAGCACTCGTCCTCGGGTGTAGTTCCTGTGGACAAAATATACTCAGAAAGTAAACTAGCTCGGCTATCCTGCCAATAGAAACAAAGGTAGCAGTTTCTCATTGGTACTTTATTTCTCCTAAATCTAGGTACAGTAATCAACTTTCATGACACAAAATGACTTGTAATTAAGCTTACATACACAGTGCTTTCTGCACAATATCATTAATTGGAAAAGATCCGACCAACAAGTTAAAAAGACTAAACAAGGTGATTCTAACAGTTCTGTTACTATTTACCATAATTCATAAGCAATGTATACTCAACTCATGAAACTTTCACTGTCATCTGTGTACCAACACAGACCCGAATCGCACCAACGATTCGTTACAAATCTGCCGCCACATATGCTACAACACATGAGGGGCTCCGTGCACCAACACGGACAAGAATCGCACCAACGACTCTCAAAAATCTTACGCAACATGTGCTACAACACATGAAGCGCTCTGTGCACCAACACAGACAGAAATCGCACCAACGATTCCTTGTAGACCCATCGCCACATGTTACTCATGAGGTGCGGTCTAGAGTTTCGAGTATGAGTATACAAGCCATTCTTAATCTGATGTGGTTTCGCTAACACTGTCATCAACTATGACATCTAATTCGCGGGGAACTTGGTGATCGGGGATCTTCCTCACACGGTCATGGGGATATTTGTATGTTCGCTTAGAGTCAAGCGCCTTTAGTAGGTATCTATCCCCGTCTAATACATCAATAATTTTAAATGGACCTTTGAATTTAGGATCTAATTTGGTTTGATTCCTTTCCTCATTTTCTATCAAAACATAATCATTAATAGCCAACTTAGAAACTTGAGCCTTACTTTGATCAAATCGATTTTTATCATAATTTGCATTTTTCTCAATATTCACTGTCGCTTGCTCTCTAATCTCATCTAAATTAACGTCATTCAAATCATCATCAGCGATCACTAAACCAAGCGGCGGCAACTCGAGAGGGCTAGATTTAGTCACCCTATTAATAGTAGAGTTAATAGCTAACTGAACCTCTCCTAAAGCGTCCTGCCAAGAGGGGTCACGACTAGTCTCTACAGCTGTCAACATACTCTTCAGGGTACTCATTACCCTTTCGACCTGACCGTTCGCACGACTACCTCCAGTAGCTATCAAGTGCTACTCTATATTGTTAGAAGTAAAGAAATTGGAAAATTCTTTGCTAGCGAAACAACGACCCTGATCAGCTATTATGCGCTTCGGCGCACCAAACAACGCTATACAGAACTTAATAGCACAAATACTACTGTTAGTATCGATATTAAGCGAATGACAGAGCAAAACAAATTTGGTAAAAGCATCTATGATGACAAACACGTACTCTTTGATGTCGTTTTTACCAGACAGTTTACCAGAAGCGTCAATATGAATTGTGTGCTATGGAATATTGAACTTGGGAATGGGGTGAAGTTCTGCTTGAACTCTACCAGAGTGGGGCTTCGCTATTTTGCAAGTGATACAATTTTCTATGAATTTTCTCACATATTTTGACATACCTTCAAACCAATAGTGCTCGTAAATCTTTTCGAGAGTTTTCTCCCATCCCAAATGCATGACAGACTCATGGATGTTATTAATTACAGACCACCTAAGAGATCTTGGTACAATAGGCAAACAACGAGTGCGACCGTTACGCTGAATCTTACGGCACAGAATATTTTTACGAATTTCGTACCTAAGTTTTGCGAGTTTCCTCAGGAAAAACTTCATTACGAAGATCAGACACAATCTTACTGATTTCTTCGTCCTTTTCCTGTTCAGCTTGCAACCAGTTACTAGAAAGCTCAGCTAAATCGACACGCTTTTGTTCTACCCGTGTGAAAGTCCCTTTAGGCGTCGGGAGAGGATTTCTAGAAAGGAAGTCCACATGGCTCATCCTACTGCCTTCACGATAAACAATATCAAAATCAAATGATTGCATGTAGGCCCACCAACGATGAACTCGTGGAGATAAGTCAGTTTTGTTTTTAGAGGCTTTAACAGAACTGCAGTCCGTCACAACGGTAAACTTACGACCTAGCAAATAGTGTCGAAAATGCTTCAGGGCATTGAAGACTGCTAACGTTTCTAATTCGAATGAATGATACTTCGATTCAGCTGGAGACGTACGACGACTATAATAAGCGACTACGTGTTGTTTCCCATTAATCTTTTGAATAAAAATGGCACCATATCCTTCAGCACTGGCATCGGTATGCAACTCGATTGAGTGCGCAGGGTCGAATATTGTTAGAACTGGTTCGCTGGTTAAGTAGGAAATTATTTTTTGACGGATGGCCTCATGACTGGGTTCCCATTCAATGGACCTATTCTTGCCACTTGTTGAACGAAACAGAGGAGCCATTATTTTTGAGAACTGTGGCACAAATTGTCTGAAATAAGTGGCCAGACCTATGAACTGTCTCAGTTGAGTGATGGTTTTAGGTGGGGGAAGTCTGGACAAAGCTGCAATTTTATTTGGATTAGGTCTGATTTGGCCATCCTCAACAACAAAGCCTAAATATTCAACCCGTCGTTTAAGAAATGAACTCTTAACATAGTTCAGGGAAAAACCAGCTTTTGTCAATTTATCGAGTACAGTGCGAAGACGAACTAAACTCTCCTCCACACTTGATCCTATTATTAAAATATCGTCGACATACGTCACAGCATAGCTATAAGCAAGGTCGCCTAAAGCTTTCATTACTGCCCGCTGAAAAACTGAGCTCGCATTTTTTAAACCAAAGGGCATGGTCAAATATTCCCACTGTCCATCGGGTGTAACGAATGCAGTGCGCTCTATTGACTCAGGGTGCACTGGGATTTGATGGTAGCCTGACAACATATCAAGACACGTGAACCATTTAGCACCACCTAACCTAGATACAAGATCCTCTATCAACGGCAGTGGAAACCTATCCGACACAGTGTTATCATTCAGCTCCCTGTAGTCGACACACATGCGATCTGAACCATCCTTTTTCTTAACAAGTAACACTGGACTAGAAAAAGGTGAACAACTTGGTCTAATAATACCTGCTTCCTCTAATTCACGAACCTTAGCAGTAACAACTTCGCGTTCACTAGCACTAAGCCTATAAGGACGACGGTTAACTGTACGACTAGGATCTACAAGCCTAATTTGCAACTGACCTGTTGTTACCCGGGATCTAGAAACACCACTAGAAAACGAAGAAGAATATTCTGACAAAAGATCAATTAATTGAGAACGAAATTCTAGCGGAATGTCTGCATCAACTTTGTCGAAAACAATATGACGATTGGAATCGTTTCCGAGCTTATTTGACACATCGCATAACCTAACAACCTTATTACGACACAAAACAATAATATCAGACGTCATACTAACGTTAAATCCTTGATCTAAAATCTCACGACCAATTAAAATATCATTTTTAAGGCAACTATTGGGAACAACATGAAATAATATCTCTAATCATAAATCGTTAATCATAACCTCGGATAAAATTTGTACGGTACTTTGCACACTACCATGACCGATACCTGTCAAGTTGACAATGTTATTTACACGCTTGCCACTAAGCTTTGACGCAACAGAATCTTTGATGAGAGAGCATTCGGCACCAGAATCATAATAAAATGGATATGACTCACCAGTGTTCATCAGCGTACCGCTGGGATTGCTAAAATGGCAAACTTCAACACGCCTCTCGTTGCTCGTTGCTGCTGCAGGCGCTGCTCCGGAATTGCTTGGGCTTCCTGCCGCGCCGGCGCCTCCACAGTTGCTACGTGGACATTTCGTAGCAAAGTGTCCGGCGTTGCCGCATTTGAAACAGATGATGTCCGAACGCTGCTTCGGTCCCGCAGAGCTTGACGCTGAAGTGGCAGCATTGGTTGCCTTGCCTTTGACCTCACTTCTGGAACGGCAATCGGACGCTCGGTGGCCTATTTTACCGCAGTTGTGACATTTCACCGTCGCCGACTGAAACTTCGATCGCTTGAAATCTGAAGCGGCCTCGGTCGAGTTACCCATCGAAGCTTTCCTTTTCAAAAACGAAAACGCTTGAAGTTCACACTGCAGCTTGTTCCTGTTGCTTACTTCGGTAGTAAACGCCAACCTCTGTATACGCCCATCAAATTGCGCCATATGAGCAAGCACCGTAGATATGGCTATCTGCTCAGCGCTCATGTTTTGCCAGCGTGATGTGAGGGTAGACAACAACCGGGCGGCGTATGCAGCATAGCATTCACCTTCCTTGGGCTTGCTACTCATCATTTTGACAAGAGTAGCGGCTGGTGTGTCCACGCAATTGTAACGGGACAAAAACAAGCTTTTGAAGTCACCCCATGTCATACCCGCAAACGATACTTGCGCCAACCAACGTGAAGCACTTCCTTTCAGAGCCTTGCTTAAGGTGATGATCAGGGCACTTCCTTGAAGCAGTACTTCCGATAGGCACAGGTCTGCAGTAGTACACCAGGCACGTGCGTCTACATCCGGCATGTCCGGGTCAAATTCAGGCAAAGAAATATGCTTGGTACCTGCCGGGCCCTTGATGGCTTCTATCATGTTCTGATTTTGAGCAGCCAGCAGTGTACGAAGTAAGTTCTCGTCACACCGTGACGTCATGGCTCCATTCTGCAATACTTCTTGATTTTCTTCAGCTCGAGTGTATCCCACTTCTGATGTCGCATCAGGGGTGGCCGAGATGCGAAACATCGGGTCTTCATCACGATCCGACATAGTTCTAGATAAATGTGGGCACTGACTTGGGTACTCGAACGAAAGATAATTTAAATCCAAATAACTTTATTTTACTAACGGTTTTTCACAATATAGAAACAAACACGTGCGTTGGTACCGAGCTTCTGCCAAGACTGTCCGAGGTAGCCTATATCACTCCGTCCTCCCGCCAGTCCTAGCTACATCCCTTCTACCGACGATCGTGTCCAAGCGGAAGGGCTCCGCTTGCGTTTCCGGTAACGATTTATTAATTCACCAAACTAATTGTTAGATGGCGCTGTCCGTCGCACCATAGCGCCATCAATCCACGACATACATAAGTGTTGGTTCATATGGAAAAGAGTGTGATTCTACCATATTAAAGAACAGTACCTTTTGGCAAAAATGTAATGATGGTTCATTAAATATACCAAACCCCAAGCCTGTACAAGAAACCACACAATCATGAAGAAATGCCGTATGTACTCATTAGGGACGAAGGCTTTAGCTTAACACCGAATCTCTTAAGACTATGGTCTTAAGAGATTCGGTGTTAAGCTAATGTGTACCCCGATATGTCGGGGTACACATTTAGATCATGAAAAAAAAATCTTCAACTATCGCTTGAGCCGAGCTAGAAGATATGTTGAGTGTGCCTTTGGTATTCTAGCCTACATCGGCCGATAGATCTTCAAATAGAAACGGCGATTAATGTCATAAAAGCTTCTACGGTTTTACATAACTTTGTCCGAGATAAAGACGGTATTAATTTACAACAAAACCCAATAAGTGAAGAAGTGAAGAAACGGACCCGTTTCCACATCGTTCACATCCGCGACCGTGTAGAGGTGGTCCTACTGCAAATATAATTCGAAGAGCAAGACAAGAATACCTTGGTAGGAAGCAGCTATATGAAACTACCTACATAGTATTGAATAAAAAATTAAATTACCAAATTTTTTTCTTTTTTTTCGTCCATTTTCTCAAACTCAGGATTTAATATTATGCAAATTTCCCGCCACGCTTCTAATCGTCGATTTGTTAATTTGTACTCGTCCAACGTTTTATCCCACAATACGGGTTTATTTTCGACTAGCGATATTAACGCGCAAGCGTCCACGTCCATTTTGCACGAGCACTGATGCCAAAGAGAATGTAATACACTAGACGCCGAATGAGACTAGCGATGCGAGGAAGGGCGGGGCGGAGGGGGTCTCGTCTTCAGTCTAGACACAACGTACCGATCCGGGCATTTTGACTGATCGTGGCAGTGGCAAAACGTCCGTCAAATAACTCCGATCAGTCTTTTTTCCCGGATCAGTCATAATGTGAACAGCTCCATACAAATTGTACTGCCACTGGCACATCCGTCTATTTAGACTGACCGAGAAAAAAGACTGATCGGATAAGTGGGAACGGGCTCTGATACATTTTATGGTGTGCTTGGTTTCGTCCTCGACAGCCGGTGGAACTTCGTAAAGCACTTCCGACGTTTGGCTCTAAGGCTGGACGAGGCAGAGGCTGCATTGAAGCAGCTCCTGCCCAATCTAGGACGGCCAAACGCTCTACGCGGAGATTGTACGGTCCTTGCCATAGGATCTGGAGGTGGTAGGACTCGCGCGCTTGCAAAATTGGTGCAAGGACTAGGCATGCCTCAATCGCGCCGATAAATCACCTCTTTGAGGAGTGGCTGGAGCCGCCGATGAGCTGACGCCATGGCGTCCTCACCTTCCGCCTGATGCAGGTGCTGACCGAACTCGAGGCTGTTTCGGGAGGTACCTGTATTCGATACAGCGGGAGGACCCACCTGGGTGTCGTCATTGTGAAGATAACCCGCAGGACGCGGTGGAGCATACGGTAGAAGTGAGCCCCGCTTGGGCGGAGCACCGCCGTGTCCTTGTGGAGGCGATCAGCAGCGGCGATCTTTCGTTCCTGGTTCAGACCATGGTGCGGGGCGAGCGGGAATGGGATGCAGTTGCTTCCTACTGCGACGCAGTCATGCTAGCAAAGGAGGAGGCTGAATGCGTGAGGGAGAGACAACTTGCTTCCTCACGCCCCAGCCGCCGCTGGAGACGCCTCGAGCGTTGGCAGCCGATGTCCGGCCACCGTTGGCGTGGGTTTGCGGCTGGCGAGCAGGGGTAGCCCACCATTCGGTAAGGATAGGTCTGCTGTCACCTAAATTGCCGGCCTCAGACTTCAAAAACCAACCCCCAATTAAAATTATAGTTTTTCCCCGGACACCCTAGAAAAAATTATTTTCGAAGTTGAAAACAAAACGAGGTTTACTTATGGTTTTATTTTTTTTATAACATTATAGAGCTATGATAGAGCTCTATATATTTTCATTTAGTCTATTTCTTTATATAAATCAACATTATAAAAACAATGTGATAAAATCATCGTGCTTTTTAGCACCCGTAAGACATGCACGCTTATAGGGAAAATCCCCCCGGACGCTCTCCAAACTAGGACAAATCCGGGGAAAACCGGATGGATGGCAGCCCTTGGTTACCAGGCTCGGAGAGACGGTGTGTCGTGTTGAGCCTTTGCCTGCTGAGAATGTTCTAACGAGACCCCACGGCCCCGGACCACAAGGGCAACTGAAGGAACAGGGTCGGTTTTTAGTCAGAAGAAGCCTGACACTCCCTTCCGCTAAAAAAGGAATAAAATAGTGTATTGTGCAATAAAGTCAAATTTAGTCGACTTATTTTATTATAAGTGACCCCTCCAAAATTGCAGGCTGCGACCGCGCCTGAGTAGGTATAATACAACCGAACATGTCAAAACATGCGTTACTCATCTATTACTCGGTCAAATTACGGGCTTTGTCTACAAATCTGCGAATATGCACATAACTAATAAAATTAAATACGAATAGGTAGGGGTACGCAGCTACGGAGGGATCCGTCCACTTTTGTATATCAGCCTTATGTTAACACTTTGTGTCTTTGGCACCGCCGCCGCCGCCGGCGTATCTATACATACCTACCTACTATTATACTTTTTCTTTTACTTACCCTCTTGAATTGATTAATTAGATTGCTCTGTTACTGCATAAAATGGTCTTCCGTTCACAACACATCTAATGACCTGGATGACAGTTACTAGATAATCTTAACCCACTCATAAATCTGTTTTGTTTTGGTCTGTCGTTTTTCTAGTAAATTTTATCTTGACGCCATTGCTATTGCTTAATTTTGCTTCAAATGATTTTCGTTGGGTCTTTCCCTGTCCTCCGATCGGAACTCCGATTGGTAGGAGGAGCGGGAATATTTTTTCCCATGCCTCCGATTAAGCATTTTATAAACATTGTACAGTCTAGTACAAAATAAATTTTGTAAAATTATTATCTATTGATTTATTAATCTGTTCACTATAATCACTTACATTCAATTATTTTAGTACAAATCAATTAACTAAATAATTAACGGCATACTATTTATAAATCTGTTAATAATAAATATTATGCTAGTAAATACTTCCTGAAAATTTTAATTCTCTTTAGTTTCCTTAAAGTGTGATCTGTTTTCAAAATAGTCATTTCAATGACAAGTCTTGTCAATTATTGTGATACGTTGTTAATATTTAGGCAAAAATAATTTAATATTGTATCTGTTAATCATGGAAGGTCTTGTATTGTCTTGTAGATGCATAGTTGCCCTTTCTGGCGTTCTGTCTTTACTACCGGCTCATTTGATACGTGAAGGTTGGGCATACATTATAGATGATGCTCCGGATCTACCTAAATTGCAAAGTTTTAAAAATTACTTGAATATGCAATGGTTTAAAAATTCAACATTTATTGAATCCTGGTCAGATTTTGGTTTGCAACACCAGAAAGCTGCCACAAAACACTGAACACAAAAATAATTAGGAAGGCACCAAGTCTTCTTAACTTGTTGCAAATATTAGAAGACGACGCGACGCTTTGTTTCAAACACCCATAATGAGAGGAATTTTTAATAAATTGTCAAATGATGCTAAGCACTGGTGAAATTAGCATAGGAGATTATTTAGAAATGCTAAAAAATTAAGTTTTATTTTTGTAGTTTATTGACTGTACAGTCGACATCGTTAATATCGACGTGGATAATCGGTCAAAATACAGTATAATGGCCTTGACTGTACTTTTGGTTAAGTAAAGTAAGTGATAAAAAAACTTTTTAGCAAAAAATAAAACCGACTTCCATATAAAAACACTACAAAGGCAAAAATAACTTAAATTTCGGTGGTCGGTGTCATTTGTTTCGTATTTTCTTTTTCTTTTTCGACACCGCCTTCCGAAATTTAAGTTATTTTTGCCTTTGTAGTGTTTTTATATGGAAGTCGGTTTTATTTTTTGCTAAAAAGTTTTTTTTCACGCTTTTTAGTGGGTCGGTTTGTAATTTATCTAGTTACAAAAGCCAATATGTTAACTACTTATCACCTTTTACAAAATATTGCTTTTCCCAGTGAAGAGCCGTTAATTTTTGAGGAGTTCTCCTGGTACATCACCATCAGCTCTACATCACCATATGCATTGTGACAAGCATAAAGGCTTAACATCTACATTCAAGTAATCTAATCGCAATCCACGAAATACTTATTATTGAGTAGTTTCAGTGGCCATCTGTGGTCTTCATCATCAATTCAACTTCCCCAAATGGTACTTTTCAAAAGCAACTGCTCAAGGTACTATAAGAAATACTCAAAACGCTATAGGTATGCCTATAATATTTGAAGAGTTCCCTCGATTTCTCCAGGATCCCATCATCAGATCATAATTTCGTAACAATGGGACCAACTAGAACGTATACCCTTTCAAACGCAAAAAGAATTTTTCAAATCGGTCCAGCCGTCTCCGAGTTATGAGGTAACATACATAAAAAAAAAAAAAAGTTCAAGACGAATTGTAAACCTCCTTTTTTTGAAGTCGGTTAAAAACAAAAGCCATTCAATCGGAGGCATCGGAAAAAATATTCCCGCTCCTCCTACCAATCGGAGTTCCGATCGGAGGACAGGGAAAGACCCTTTTCGTTACATATTTTAATGCTTATTATTATGTTTTTATAATTAAATTATGTCTAATTAAACATTTAACATGTTTTAAATTACTATATTTTAAATAAAATGAGTATTTGAAACATTATAATGCAATTTCAAAAATTGCCTTATAGAAATAATTTGGTAAAAAACTTTTTACCAAAAAATTAAACCGACTCCCAAAAAACACTCCAAAGTGAAAAATAACTTTAATTTCAGTAGTCGGTGTCTTTAGTTTTGTATTTTCAGTTTTGGCACCGACTTCCGAAATTAAAGTTATTTTTCACTTTGGAGTGTTTTTTGGGAGTCGGTTTAATTTTTTGGTAAAAAGTTTTTATTTCACTCTTTTTAGTTGGTCTATTTTTAATTTACCTAGTTACAAGAGCCTAAATGTCAACTACTTATAACCTTTTACAAAATATTGCTTTTCCCAATGCTGGGCCGTTCATTGTTGAGGAGTTCTCCTGGTACTTCACCATCAGCTCTACATCACCATATGCATTGTGACGAGCATAAAGTGCTTAACATCCATATTCAAGTAATCGAACCCCAATCCACTCAATACTTATTATGAAGTAGTTTCGGCGGCCATCTGTGGTCTTCATCATCAGTTCCACTTCCTCAAATGGTACTTTTTGAGAGCAACTGCACAAGTTACTATAATAAATACCCAAAACGTCATAGGTGTGCCTATAATATTTGAAGAGTTCCCTCGATTTCTCCAGGATCCCATCATCAGATCTTGACGTTAATTGTTAATAGAAATGGTTTTAGGCAAAAAAGTAGAATCAAATTGCTTACAGTACATGTTAAAAAAGTCCTTATATAAATGATTAGGATCATGTAGGGTGGTCAAGACTGGTAAACTATATGAGTTTACTTTTGAAAGTTTTTAAACGACTATCAGTTTTTGGGTTAACAGTGATATCCTTTTTAGCCGCTTTATTATTTTTACATTGGAAAGTAATTAATTGCCCACTATGATCTGATTCTAGTAAATTAATGATCTCTTTGTTTTTAATTGATACATCTTTATAAATACAGATGTATCAATATCTCTATATCTCTATCTGTATAATGAAAATGGGACCAATTTCAAAGTATACCCTTTCAATCAAAAAAAGAATTTTCCAAATCGGTTCAGCCGTCTTCGAGTAATCGATGATTATACATATAAATATAAATACATATAAATATTATACTATATAAAGCTAAATTACCACTCACTGACTCACTGACATAATTGTTCTCCCAGATGGTGGATGGGGAGGTGGGTATATTTTGACAGATTCGTAAACAAGTAACTCTGAAACCTACGGGAAAAGTGCCAAACCTCCCCTTTTCCCCCCCCTTCTCCCCCCTCCCTATCGTATCTCGGAAACTACGAGACCCGTATTTTTTTTTTTTACGGGTTCGTATAGAGGAGGCTCGGTAAAGTAAAAGCCATTTTTCAAAGTCCCCCCCCCGCCCCCCTTCTCCCCTCCCTTTAGGCGGATCTCGGAATCTAAGAGACTTGGAACATTTTTTTTTTCAGATTCATTTAGAGGGGCAATGCTTTAGTCGAAATAATTGTGCAACCCCCCCCCCCCCCATTTACCCCCCCCCTTTTTTTTTTTTTTTGTTTCACAAGCACGCGAGGTGCTTGCACCTCGCGCAACACGCAAATACTTGATTTAGAGGGGCAATGCTTTAGTTTTTTTCACAAGCACGCGAGGTGCTTGCACCTCGCGCAACACGCAAATACTAGTTATATTATATAAAGCTAGATTACCACTCACTCACTGACATAATTGTTCTCCCAGATGGTGGATGGGGAGGTGGGTATATTTTGACAGATTCGTAAACAAGTAACTCTCAAACCTACGGGAAAAGTGCCAAACCTCCCCTTTTCACCCCCCTTCTCACCCCTCCCTATCGTATCTCGGAAACTACGAGACCGGTATTTTTTCTTTTTACGGATTCGTATAGAAGAGGCTCGGTAAAGTAAAAACCATTTTTCAAAGTCCCCCCCCCGCCCCCCTTCTCCCCCCCTTTAGGCGGATCTCGGAATCTAAGAGACTTGGAACATTTTTTTTTCAGATTCATTTAGAGGGGCAATGCTTTAGTCGAAATACAAGTGCAACCCCCCCCCCCATCACCCCCCCCCTCTTTTTTTTTTCACAAGCACGTGAGGTGCTTGCACCTCGCGCAACACGCAAATACTAAACCCCCTCATCTCCCCCCATCACCCCCCCCCCCTTTTTTTTTTGTCACAAGCACGCGAGGTGCTTGCACCTCGCGCAACACGCAAATACTAGTTATATTATATAAAGCTAGATTACCACTCACTCATTGACATAATTGTTCTCCCAGATGGTGGATGGGGAGGTGGGTATATTTTGACAGATTCGTAAACAAGTAACTCTCAAACCTACGGGAAAAGTGCCAAACCTCCCCTTTTCACCCCCCTTCTCCCCCCCCCCTATCGTATCTCGGAAACTACGAGACCCGTATTTTTTTCTTTTTACGGATTCGTATAGAGGAGGCTCGGTAAAGTAAAAACCATTTTTCAAAGTCCCCCCCCCCCGCCCCCCTTCTCCCCCCCTTTAGGCGGATCTCGGAATCTAAGAGACTTGGAACATTTTTTTTTCAGATTCATTTAGAGGGGCAATGCTTTAGTCGAAATACTTGTGCAACCCCCCCCCCCATCACCCCCCCCCTCTTTTTTTTTTTATTTTCACAAGCTCGCGAGGTGCTTGCACCTCGCGCAACACCCAAATACTAAACCCCCCCATCACCACCCCATTTTTTTTTTTAATAAAAAGCACGCGAGGTGCTTGCACCTCGCGCAACACGCAAATACTAGTTATACTATATAAAGCTAGATTACCACTCACTGACTCACTCACTCATTGACATAATTGTTCTCCCAGATGGTGGATGGGGAGGTGGGTATATTTTGACAGATTCGTAAACAAGTAACTCTCAAACCTACGGGAAAAGTGCCAAACCTCCCCTTTTCACCCCCCTTCTCCCCCCTCCCTATCGTATCTCGGAAACTACGAGACCCGTATTTTTTTTTTTATGGATTCGTATAGAGGAGGCTCTGTAAAGTAAAAACCATTTTTCAAAGTCGCCCCCCTTGCCCCCCTTCTCACCCCCCTTAGGCGGATCTCGAAAACTAAGAGACTTGGAACATTTTTTTTTTCAGATCCATATAGAGGGGCAATGCTTTAGTCGAAATACTTGTGCAACCCCCCCCCCATCACCCCCCCCACTTTTTTTTTTTTGTTTTTTTTTCACAAGCACGCGAGGTGCTTGCACCTCGCGCAACACGCAAATACTTGATTTAGAGGGGCAATGCTTTAGTTTTTTTCACAAGCACGCGAGGTGCTTGCACCTCGCGCAACACGCAAATACTAGTTATATTATATAAAGCTAGATTACCACTCACTGACTGACTGACTGACTCATTGACATAATTGTTCTCCCAGATGGTGGATGGGGAGGTGGGTATATTTTGAGAGATTCGTAAACAAGTAACTCTCAAACCTACGGGAAAAGTGCCAAACCTCCCCTTTTCACCCCCCTTCTCCCCCCTCCCTATCGTATCTCGGAAACTACGAGACCCGTATTTTTTTTTTTACGGATTCGTATAGAGGAGACTCGGTAAAGTAAAAACCATTTTTCAAAGTCCCCCCCCGCCCCCCTTCTCCCCCCCTTTAGGCGGATCTCGGAATCTAAGAGACTTGGAACATTTTTTTTTTCAGATTCATTTAGAGGGGCGATGCTTTAGTCGAAATACTTGTGCAACCCCCCCCCCATCACCCCCCCCTCTTTTTTTTTTTTTTTTTTCACAAGCACGCGAGGTGCTTGCACCTCGCGCAACACGCAAATTCTAGTTATATTATATAAAGCTAAATTACCACTCACTGACTGACTGACTGACTGACTCACTCATTGACATAATTGTTCTCCCAGATGGTGGATGGGGAGGTGGGTATATTTTGACAGATTCGTAAACAAGTAACTCTCAAACCTACGGGAAAAGAGACAAACCTCCCCTTTTCACCCCCCTTCTCCCCCCTCCCTATCGTATCTCGGAAACTACGAGACCCGTATTTTTTGTTTTTTACGGATTCGTATAGAGGAGGCTCGGTAAAGTAAAAACCATTTTTCAAAGTCCCCCCCCCGCCCCCCTTCTCCCCCCCTTTAGGCGGATCTCGGAATCTAAGAGACTTGGAACATTTTTTTTTTTCAGATTCATTTAGAGGGGCAATGCTTTAGTCGAAATACTTGTGCAACCCCCCCCCCCCCATTTCCCCCCCCTTTTTTTTTTTTTTTTCACAAGCACGCGAGGTGCTTGCACCTCGCGCAACACGCAAATACTTGATTTAGAGGGGCAATGCTTTAGTTTTTTCACAAGCACGCGAGGTGCATGCACCTCGCGCAACACGCAAATACTTGATTTAGAGGGGCAATGCTTTAGTTTTTTTTCACAAGCACGCGAGGTGCTTGCACCTCGCGCAACACGCAAATACTAGTTATATTATATAAAGCTAGATTACCACTCACTCACTGACATAATTGTTCTCCCAGATGGTGGATGGGGAGGTGGGTATATTTTGACAGATTCGTAAACAAGTAACTCTCAAACCTACGGGAAAAGTGCCAAACCTCCCCTTTTCCCCCCCCTTCTCCCCCCCCCTATCGTATCTCGGAAACTACGAGACCCGTATTTTTTTCTTTTTACGGATTCGTATAGAGGAGGCTCGGTAAAGTAAAAACCATTTTTCAAAGTCCCCCCCCCGCCCCCCTTCTCCCCCCCTTTAGGCGGATCTCGGAATCTAAGAGACTTGGAACATTTTTTTTTTCAGATTCATTTAGAGGGGCAATGCTTTAGTCGAAATAATTGTGCAACCCCCCCCCCCCATTTCCCCCCCCCCTTTTTTTTTTTTTTTTTCACAAGCACGCGAGGTGCTTGTACCTCGCGCAACACGCAAATACTAAACCCCCCCATCACCCCCCCCCCCCTTTTTTTTTTTTTTTTCACAAGCACGCTAGGTTCTTGCACCTCGCGCAACACGCAAATACTTGATTTAGAGGGGCAATGCTTTAGTTTTTTTCACAAGCACGCGAGGTGCTTGCACCTCGCGCAACACGCAAATAGTAAACCCCCCATCACCCCCCCCCTTTTTTTTTTTTTCACAAGCACGAGAGGTGCTTGCACCTCGCGCAACACGCAAATACTAAACCCCCCCATCACCCCCTCATTTTTTTTCACAAGCACGCGAGGTGCTTGCACCTCGCGCAACACGCAAATACTAGTTATTATACTATATAAAGCTAAATTACCACTGACTGACTGACTGATGACTGACTCACTCATTGACATAATTGTTCTCCCAGATGGTGGATGGGGAGGTGGGTATATTTTGACAGATTCGTAAACAAGTAACTCTCAAACCTACGGGAAAAGTGCCAAACCTCCCCTTTTCACCCCCCCTTCTCCCCCCCTCCCTATCGTATCTCGGAAACTACGAGACCCGTATTTTTTGTTTTTTACAGATTCGTATAGAGGAGGCTCGGTAAAGTAAAAACCATTTTTCAGAGTCCCCCCCCCCGCCCCCCTTCTCCCCCCCCTTTAGGCGGATCTCGGAATCTAAGAGACTTGGAACATTTTTTTTTTCAGATTCATTTAGAGGGGCAATGCTTTAGTCGAAATAATTGTGCAACCCCCCCCCATTTCCCCCCCCTTTTTTTTTTTTTTTTTTTTTCGCAAGCCCGCGAGGTGCTTGCACCTCGCGCAACACGCAAATACTTGATTTAGAGGGGCAATGCTTTAGTTTTTTTTACAAGCACGCGAGGTGCTTGCACCTCGCGCAACACGCAAATACTAAACCCCCCATCTCCCACCCCCTTCTTTTTTTTTTTTTCACAAGCACGCAAGGTGCTTGCACCTCGCGCAACACGCAAATACCAAACCCCCCCATCACCCCCCCCCCTTTTTTTTTCACAAGCACGCGATGTGCTTGCACCTCGAGCAACACGCAAATACTTGATTTAGAGGGGCAATGCTTTAGTTTTTTTCACAAGCACGCGAGGTGCTTGCACCTCGCGCAACACGCAAATACTTGATTTAGAGGGGCAATGCTTTAGTTTTTTTCACAAGCACGCGAGGTGCTTTGCACCTCGCGCAACACGCAAATACTTCATTTAGAGGGGCAATGCTTTAGTTTTTTTCACAAGCACGCGAGGTGCTTGCACCTCGCGCAACACGCAAATACTTGATTTAGAGGGGCAATGCTTTAGTTTTTTTCACAAGCACGCGAGGTGCTTGCACCTCGCGCAACACGCAAATACTTGATTTAGAGGGGCAATGCTTTAATTTTTTTTACAAGCACGCGAGGTGCTTGCACCTCGCGCAACACGCAAATACTAAACCCCCCCCATCACCCCCCACCCCCCCCACTTTTTATTTTTTCACAAGCACGCGAGGTGCTTGCACCTCGCGCAACACGCAAATACTTGATTTAGAGGGGCAATGCTTTAGTTTTTTTTCACAAGCACGCGAGGTGCTTGCACCTCGCGCAACACGCAAATTCTAGTTATATTATATAAAGCTAAATTACCACTCACTGACTGACTGACTGACTGACTCACTCATTGACATAATTGTTCTCCCAGATGGTGGATGGGGAGGTGGGTATATTTTGACAGATTCGTAAACAAGTAACTCTCAAACCTACGGGAAAAGTGCCAAACCTCCCCTTTTCACCCCCCTTCTCCCCCCTCCCTATCGTATCTCGGAAACTACGAGACCCGTATTTTTTGTTTTTTACAGATTCGTATAGAGGAGGCTCGGTAAAGTAAAAACCATTTTTCAGAGTCCCCCCCCCCCCACCCCCCTTCTCCCCCCCTTTAGGCGGATCTCGGAATCTAAGAGACTTGGAACATTTTTTTTTTCAGATTCATTTAGAGGGGCAATGCTTTAGTCGAAATAATTGTGCAACCCCCCCCCCCCATTTCCCCCCCCCCTTTTTTTTTTTTTTTTTTTTTCGCAAGCCCGCGAGGTGCTTGCACCTCGCGCAACACGCAAATACTTGATTTAGAGGGGCAATACTTTAGTTTTTTTTACAAGCACGCGAGGTGCTTGCACCTCGCGCAACACGCAAATACTAAACCCCCCATCTCCCACCCCCTTCTTTTTTTTTTTCACAAGCACGCGAGGTGCTTGCACCTCGCGCAACACGCAAATACCAAACCCCCCCCATCACTCCCCCCCCTTTTTTTTTCACAAGCACGCGATGTGCTTGCACCTCGCGCAACACGCAAATACTTGATTTAGAGGGGCAATGCTTTAGTTTTTTTCACAAGCACGCGAGGTGCTTGCACCTCGCGCAACACGCAAATACTTGATTTAGAGGGGCAATGCTTTAGTTTTTTTCACAAGCACGCGAGGTGCTTGCACCTCGCGCAACACGCAAATACTTCATTTAGAGGGGCAATGCTTTAGTTTTTTTCACAAGCACGCGAGGTGCTTGCACCTCGCGCAACACGCAAATACTTGATTTAGAGGGGCAATGCTTTAGTTTTTTTCACAAGCACGCGAGGTGCTTGCACCTCGCGCAACACGCAAATTCTAGTTATATTATATAAAGCTAAATTACCACTCACTGACTGACTGACTGACTGACTCACTCATTGACATAATTGTTCTCCCAGATGGTGGATGGGGAGGTGGGTATATTTTGACAGATTCGTAAACAAGTAACTCTGAAATTTACGGGAAAAGTGCCAAACCTCCCCTTTTCCCCCCCCTTCTCCCCCCACCCTATCGTATCTCGGAACTACGAGACCCGTATTTTTTTGATTTTTACGGATTCGTATAGAGGAGGCTCGGTAAAGTAAAAACCATTTTTCAGAGTCCCCCCCCCCACCCCCCTTCTCCCCCCCTTTAGGCGGATCTCGGAATCTAAGAGACTTGGAACATTTTTTTTTTTCAGATTCATTTAGAGGGGCAATGCTTTAGTCGAAATAATTGTGCAACCCCCCCCCCCCATTTCCCCCCCCCTTTTTTTTTTTTTTTTTTTTTTCGCAAGCCCGCGAGGTGCTTGCACCTCGCGCAACACGCAAATACTTCATTTAGAGGGGCAATGCTTTAGTTTTTTTCACAAGCACGCGAGGTGCTTGCACCTCGCGCAACACGCAAATACTTGATTTAGAGGGGCAATGCTTTAGTTTTTTTCACAAGCACGCGAGGTGCTTGCACCTCGCGCAACACGCAAATTCTAGTTATACTATATAAAGCTAAATTACCACTGACTGACTGACTGACTGACTCACTCATTGACATAATTGTTCTCCCAGATGGTGGATGGGGAGGTGGGTATATTTTGACAGATTCGTAAACAAGTAACTCTCAAACCTACGGGAAAAGTGCCAAACCTCCCCTTTTCACCCCCCTTCTCCCCCCTCCCTATCGTATCTCGGAAACTACGAGACCCGTATTTTTTGTTTTTTACAGATTCGTATAGAGGAGGCTCGGTAAAGTAAAAACCATTTTTCAGAGTCCCCCCCCCCCCCACCCCCCTTCTCCCCCCCTTTAGGCGGATCTCGGAATCTAAGAGACTTGGAACATTTTTTTTTTCAGATTCATTTAGAGGGGCAATGCTTTAGTCGAAATAATTGTGCAACCCCCCCCCCCATTTCCCCCCCCCTTTTTTTTTTTTTTTTTTTTTTCGCAAGCCCGCGAGGTGCTTGCACCTCGCGCAACACGCAAATACTTGATTTAGAGGGGCAATGCTTTAGTTTTTTTTACAAGCACGCGAGGTGCTTGCACCTCGCGCAACACGCAAATACTAAACCCCCCATCTCCCACCCCCTTCTTTTTTTTTTTTCACAAGCACGCGAGGTGCTTGCACCTCGCGCAACACGCAAATACCAAACCCCCCCCATCACTCCCCCCCCTTTTTTTTTCACAAGCACGCGATGTGCTTGCACCTCGCGCAACACGCAAATACTTGATTTAGAGGGGCAATGCTTTAGTTTTTTTCACAAGCACGCGAGGTGCTTGCACCTCGCGCAACACGCAAATACTTGATTTAGAGGGGCAATGCTTTAGTTTTTTTCACAAGCACGCGAGGTGCTTGCACCTCGCGCAACACGCAAATACTTCATTTAGAGGGGCAATGCTTTAGTTTTTTTCACAAGCACGCGAGGTGCTTGCACCTCGCGCAACACGCAAATACTTGATTTAGAGGGGCAATGCTTTAGTTTTTTTCACAAGCACGCGAGGTGCTTGCACCTCGCGCAACACGCAAATTCTAGTTATATTATATAAAGCTAAATTACCACTCACTGACTGACTGACTGACTGACTCACTCATTGACATAATTGTTCTCCCAGATGGTGGATGGGGAGGTGGGTATATTTTGACAGATTCGTAAACAAGTAACTCTGAAATTTACGGGAAAAGTGCCAAACCTCCCCTTTTCCCCCCCCTTCTCCCCCCACCCTATCGTATCTCGGAACTACGAGACCCGTATTTTTTTGATTTTTACGGATTCGTATAGAGGAGGCTCGGTAAAGTAAAAACCATTTTTCAAAGTTTCCCCCCCGCCCCCCTTCTCCCCCCCCTTTAGGCGGATCTCGGAATCTAAGAGACTTGGAACATTTTTTTTTTCAGATTCATTTAGAGGGGCAATGCTTTAGTCGAAATACTTGTGCAACCCCCCCCCCCCCCATTTCCCCCCCCTTTTTTTTTTTTTTTTTTCACAAGCACGCGAGGTGCTTGCACCTCGCGCAACACGCAAATACTTGATTTAGAGGGGCAATGCTTTAGTTTTTTCACAAGCACGCGAGGTGCTTGCACCTCGCGCAACACGCAAATACTTGATTTAGAGGGGCAATGCTTTAGTTTTTTTCACAAGCACGCGAGGTGCTTGCACCTCGCGCAACACGCAAATTCTAGTTATATTATATAAAGCTAAATTACCACTCACTGACTGACTGACTGACTGACTCACTCATTGACATAATTGTTCTCCCAGATGGTGGATGGGGAGGTGGGTATATTTTGACAGATTCGTAAACAAGTAACTCTCAAACCTACGGGAAAAGAGACAAACCTCCCCTTTTCACCCCCCTTCTCCCCCCTCCCTATCGTATCTCGGAAACTACGAGACCCGTATTTTTTGTTTTTTACGGATTCGTATAGAGGAGGCTCGGTTAAGTAAAAACCATTTTTCAAAGTCCCCCCCCCCGCCCCCCTTCTCCCCCCCTTTAGGCGGATCTCGGAATCTAAGAGACTTGGAACATTTTTTTTTTCAGATTCATTTAGAGGGGCAATGCTTTAGTCGAAATACTTGTGCAACCCCCCCCCCCCATTTCCCCCTCTTTTTTTTTTTTTTTTTTCACAAGCACGCGAGGTGCTTGCACCTCGCGCAACACGCAAATACTTGATTTAGAGGGGCAATGCTTTAGTTTTTTCACAAGCACGCGAGGTGCATGCACCTCGCGCAACACGCAAATACTTGATTTAGAGGGGCAATGCTTTAGTTTTTTCACAAGCACGCGAGGTGCTTGCACCTCGCGCAACACGCAAATACTAGTTATATTATATAAAGCTAGATTACCACTCACTCACTGACATAATTGTTCTCCCAGATGGTGGATGGGGAGGTGGGTATATTTTGACAGATTCGTAAACAAGTAACTCTCAAACCTACGGGAAAAGTGCCAAACCTCCCCTTTTCCCCCCCCCTTCTCCCCCCCCCTATCGTATCTCGGAAACTACGAGACCCGTATTTTTTTCTTTTTACGGATTCGTATAGAGGAGGCTCGGTAAAGTAAAAACCATTTTTCAAAGTCCCCCCCCCGCCCCCCCTTCTCCCCCCCTTTAGGCGGATCTCGGAATCTAAGAGACTTGGAACATTTTTTTTTTCAGATTCATTTAGAGGGGCAATGCTTTAGTCGAAATAATTGTGCAACCCCCCCCCCCATTTCCCCCCCCCCCTTTTTTTTTTTTTTTTCACAAGCACGCGAGGTGCTTGTACCTCGCGCAACACGCAAATACTAAACCCCCCCATCACCCCCCCCCCCTTTTTTTTTTTTTTTCACAAGCACGCTAGGTTCTTGCACCTCGCGCAACACGCAAATACTTGATTTAGAGGGGCAATGCTTTAGTTTTTTTCACAAGCACGCGAGGTGCTTGCACCTCGCGCAACACGCAAATAGTAAACCCCCCATCACCCCCCCCCTTTTTTTTTTTTTCACAAGCACGAGAGGTGCTTGCACCTCGCGCAACACGCAAATACTAAACCCCCCCATCACCCCCTCATTTTTTTTCACAAGCACGCGAGGTGCTTGCACCTCGCGCAACACGCAAATACTAGTTATTATACTATATAAAGCTAAATTACCACTGACTGACTGACTGACTGACTCACTCATTGACATAATTGTTCTCCCAGATGGTGGATGGGGAGGTGGGTATATTTTGACAGATTCGTAAACAAGTAACTCTCAAACCTACGGGAAAAGTGCCAAACCTCCCCTTTTCACCCCCCTTCTCCCCCCTCCCTATCGTATCTCGGAAACTACGAGACCCGTATTTTTTGTTTTTTACAGATTCGTATAGAGGAGGCTCGGTAAAGTAAAAACCATTTTTCAGAGTCCCCCCCCCCCCGCCCCCCTTCTCCCCCCCTTTAGGCGGATCTCGGAATCTAAGAGACTTGGAACATTTTTTTTTTCAGATTCATTTAGAGGGGCAATGCTTTAGTCGAAATAATTGTGCAACCCCCCCCCCCATTTCCCCCCCCTTTTTTTTTTTTTTTTTTCGCAAGCCCGCGAGGTGCTTGCACCTCGCGCAACACGCAAATACTTGATTTAGAGGGGCAATGCTTTAGTTTTTTTTACAAGCACGCGAGGTGCTTGCACCTCGCGCAACACGCAAATACTAAACCCCCCATCTCCCACCCCCTTCTTTTTTTTTTTTCACAAGCACGCAAGGTGCTTGCACCTCGCGCAACACGCAAATACCAAACCCCCCCATCACCCCCCCCCCCTTTTTTTTTCACAAGCACGCGATGTGCTTGCACCTCGAGCAACACGCAAATACTTGATTTAGAGGGGCAATGCTTTAGTTTTTTTCACAAGCACGCGAGGTGCTTGCACCTCGCGCAACACGCAAATACTTGATTTAGAGGGGCAATGCTTTAGTTTTTTTCACAAGCACGCGAGGTGCTTGCACCTCGCGCAACACGCAAATACTTGATTTAGAGGGGCAATGCTTTAGTTTTTTTCACAAGCACGCGAGGTGCTTGCACCTCGCGCAACACGCAAATACTTGATTTAGAGGGGCAATGCTTTAATTTTTTTTACAAGCACGCGAGGTGCTTGCACCTCGCGCAACACGCAAATACTAAACCCCCCCCCATCACCCCCACCCCCCCCACTTTTTATTTTTTCACAAGCACGCGAGGTGCTTGCACCTCGCGCAACACGCAAATACTTGATTTAGAGGGGCAATGCTTTAGTTTTTTTCACAAGCACGCGAGGTGCTTGCACCTCGCGCAACACGCAAATTCTAGTTATATTATATAAAGCTAAATTACCACTCACTGACTGACTGACTGACTGACTCACTCATTGACATAATTGTTCTCCCAGATGGTGGATGGGGAGGTGGGTATTTTTTGACAGATTCGTAAACAAGTAACTCTGAAACCTACGGGAAAAGTGCCAAACCTCCCCTTTTCCCCCCTCCCTATCGTATCTCGGAAACTACGAGACCCGTATTTTTTGTTTTTTACGGATTCGTATAGAGGAGGCTCGGTAAAGTAAAAACCATTTTTCAAAGTCCCCCCCCCCCGCCCCCCTTCTCCCCCCCTTTAGGCGGATCTCGGAATCTAAGAGACTTGGAACATTTTTTTTTTCAGATTCATTTAGAGGGGCAATGCTTTAGTCGAAATACTTGTGCAACCCCCCCCGCCATATCCCCCTTTTTTTTTTTTTTTTTTTCACAAGCACGCGAGGTGCTTGCACCTCGCGCAACACGCAAATACTTGATTTAGAGGGGCAATGCTTTAGTTTTTTCACAAGCACGCGAGGTGCTTGCACCTCGCGCAACACGCAAATACTTGATTTAGAGGGGCAATGCTTTAGTTTTTTTCACAAGCACGCGAGGTGCTTTCACCTCGCGCAACACGCAAATACTAGTTATTATACTATATAAAGCTAGATTACCACTCACTGACTGACTGACTCACTCATTGACATAATTGTTCTCCCAGATGGTGGATGGGGAGGTGGGTATATTTTGACAGATTCGTAAACAAGTAACTCTCAAACCTACGGGAAAAGTGCCAAACCTCCCCTTTTCCCCCCCCTTCTCCCCCCTCCCTATCGTATCTCGGAAACTACGAGACCCGTATTTTTTTCTTTTTACGGATTCGTATAGAGGAGGCTCGCGAAAGTAAAAACCATTTTTCAAAGTCCCCCCCCGCCCCCCTTCTCCCCCCTTCTCCCCCCTTTAGGCGGATCTCGGAATCTAAGAGACTTGGAACATTTTTTTTTTCAGATTCATTTAGAGGGGCAATGCTTTAGTCGAAATACTTGTGCAACCCCCCCCCATCACCCCCCACCCTCTTTTTTTTTTTTTTTTCACAAGCTCGCGAGGTGCTTGCACCTCGCGCAACACGCAAATACTAAACCCCCCCCCATCACCCCCGCCCCCCCCACTTTTTTTTTCACAAGCACGCGAGGTGCTTGCACCTCGCGCAACACGCAAATACTAGTTATATTATATAAAGCTAGATTACCACTCACTCACTGACATAATTGTTCTCCCAGATGGTGGATGGGGAGGTGGGTATATTTTGACAGATTCGTAAACAAGTAACTCTCAAACCTACGGGAAAAGTGCCAAACCTCCCCTTTTCCCCCCCCTTCTCCCCCCCACCCCCTATCGTATCTCGGAAACTACGAGACCCGTATTTTTTTCTTTTTACGGATTCGTATAGAGGAGGCTCGGTAAAGTAAAAACATTTTTCAAAGTCCCCCCCCGCCCCCTTCTCCCCCCCTTTAGGCGGATCTCGGAATCTAAGAGACTTGGAACATTTTTTTTTTCAGATTCATTTAGAGGGGCAATGCTTTAGTCGAAATAATTGTGCAACCCCCCCTCCCCCATTTCCCCCCCCCTTTTTTTTTTTTTTTTTCACAAGCACGCGAGGTGCTTGTACCTCGCGCAACACGCAAATACTAAACCCCCCATCACCCCCCCCCTTTTTTTTTTTTTCACAAGCACGCGAGGTGCTTGCACCTCGCGCAACACGCAAATACTTGATTTAGAGGGGCAATGCTTTAATTTTTTTCACAAGCACGCGAGGTGCTTGCACCTCGCGCAACATGCAAATACTAAACCACCCCCCATCTCCCCCCATCACCACCCCCTTTTTTTTTTTTTTTCACAAGCACGCGAGGTGCTTGCACCTCGCGCAACACGCAAATACTTGATTTAGAGGGGCAATGCTTTAGTTTTTTTCACAGGCACGCGAGGTGCTTGCACCTCGCGCAACACGCAAATACTAGTTATACTATATAAAGCTAAATTACCACTCACTGACTCACTGACTGACTCATTGACATAATTGTTCTCCCAGTTGGTGGATGGGGAGGTGGGTATATTTTGACAGATTCGTAAACAAGTAACTCTCAAACCTATGGGAAAAGTGCCAAACCTCCCCTTTTCCCCCCCCTTCTCTCCCCCCCCCCCCTATCGTATCTCGGAAACTACGAGACCTTTATTTTTTCTTTTTACGGATTCGTATAGAGGAGGCTCGGTAAAGTAAAAGCCATTTTTCAAAGTCCCCTTCCCACCCCCCTTCTCCTCCCCTTTAGGCGGATCTCGGAATCTAAGAGACTTGGAACATTTTTTTTTTCAGATTCATTTAGAGGGGCAATGCTTTAGTCGAAATACTTGTGCAAACCCCCCCCCATCTACCCCCATCACCCCTCCCATTTTTTTTTTTCAGATTCGTTTAGAGGGGCAATGCTTTAGTCGAAATACTTCTGCAATCCCCCCCCCTATCACCCGCCCCCCTTTTTTTTTTTTTTTTTTTTCACAAGCACGCCAGGTGCTTGCACCTCGCGCAACACGCAAATACTAAACCCCCCCCATCTCCCCCCCCCATTTTTTTTTCACTAGCACGCGAGGTGCTTGTACCTCGCGCAACACGCAAATACTAAACCCCCCCATCTCCCCCCATCACCCCCCCTCTTTTTTTTTTGTTCACAAGCACGCGAGGTACTTGCACCTCGCGCAACACGCAAATACTAAACCCCCCCCATCTCCCCCATCACCCTACCTTTTTTTTTTTTTTTTTTCACAAGCACGCCAGGTGCTTGCACCTCGCGCAACACGCAAATACTGAACGCCCCCCATCTCCCCCCCTTTTTTTTTTTTTCACAAGCACGCGAGGTGCTTGCACCTCGCGCAACACGAAAATACTAGTATATATATACGCGTCGAATTGATAACCTCCTCTTTTTGTCGTCGGTTGAAAAAATATTAAATCTTACATTTACAGCGGGCGCTCTTATTTTAAGAGAGTTTTACATATAAATCGACGATAGAATTTCAATCGCATATAGATTTGCTTGTTTATAACTAGCTAAAACATAAGTATAATATATGAAATAAGAAATTTGTTACGCCATGATGCAATCTATCTATCTTCTTCTATACTTATAATAAATCTGTAGAGAGGTCAATTCTGTACATGAAATATATTTCCAAAATAACTATCAGGGGGTGATTAGGGATCGATTCTGATACCAAAAATGCAATCAGTAAAATTTTTGTCTGTCTGTCTGTCTATCTGTATAACCGTTATAGAAACAAAAACTACTCGACGGATTTTAACGAAACTTGTTACAATTAATATTCATACTCCTGAGCAGGTTATAGTATACTTTTCATCACGCTACAATCAATAGGAGCAGAGCAGTGAAGGGAAATGTTGGGAAAACGGGAGAAGTTACTCCATTTTTTAAGCTTCCGTCGCGTGTGCAACCTTAATGGTTAAAGCTACACAGACATAATTTATGACGGAAATGTTCTCCTTAAAATTATATAAAAAATATCCCACGACAGCATATATCTATCTTTTATGGTTGACTCACAATAACACGTGTAACTCCCGATAGCTTAGCAGTTCGAAGCTTTCTGATTATTATTCTGCTCCGAAATTTAAAATCACCACAACTTTGCAATGGAACTCGGCTAAAAGTAACCCACTTGCAACAAAATATAATCAAGGCTCAAATTTTATCAGGTTGCGGTGCAGGAGAAACCGTCTTTATTCCCAGAATTCCCATAATACCAAATAATTTTCCATTCCAATTTAAAAGAACGCGATTCCCAGTATCGGTGTGTTATGCAATGACAATTAATAAGGCTCAAGGGTAGACTTTTCGTGTTGCTGGAGTAGATCTCGGTGTCAGTTGTTTCTCGCATGGTCAGTTGTACGTCGCTCTTTCCCGGGTTAGCAGTTCTAGAAATCTTTATGTTCACGTGCCGGACGGGTCAACTTACAACATAGTTTACCTGGAAGCTTTGCGCTGAAGTATTGTCGTTCTATAGGTACTTAAGCCTCATGTGAACGTGATCTAAACAATGTTACCAATACATTAACTTAATAACACACAAGGAGTTACTCGCTGACGGAGTCGCGGGCACAGCTATTAACAATAATATTGTGCGGTTCGGTATTGCGATATTTTTCAACAGTATTATAGATTGACATATTATATTTCCCTACTAAATTACGAAAGTTAATCTGTGTGTTACATCAAAATCACTGAACCGTGAGGAAGGACATAGGCTACTTTTTTTAGAAAAAACGACGGAAACGTGGACGAAGTCGCGGGCAACAGCTATCTATGCTAATAATATAAGGCTGAAGAGTTTGTTTGTTTGTTTGAACGCGATAATCTCAGGAACTACTGGTTCGAATTGAAAAAATATTTTTAATTAAATAGTTAATTTATAGAGAAAGGCTATATATATATCATTACGCTAAGGCCAATAGGAGCGGAGCACCAATGAAGAATGCTTCAAAATCGGGGTTAAATTTAACGTTAGCCCAAAGTAACTATTCCACGCGGACGAAGTCGCGGGCAAAAGCTTGTACAATAATAAGTTTAAATAACTCTTGTAAGTTCTTCGCCATTATGTGTCGTTGTCTATTACAAATCAAAAGTTACTTAAAGTTGTTAGTCTTGAGTTAATTTTGGTTTAAAAACTCGACGAGTAAAGAAAGACTTCTTTAAAGGTCTCAACTTTATTTATAAACTATCTACTTGTAAAATTTGTGATCTATAAACAGTTTAGTGAGACACCAGAAAAATCTCTATAGACAATTAGAAAATTTACAACTCTTATCTCTATCTATTCATGTTTTCTTAACTCATTCTTATGAGAGCGGATAAGGTTGTGCCCACTTTTACTAAACTGTGTCTATAAGCGTTCTTGAAGATTACTTGGGGGATATTTTACTCTTAAGGTAGACGATAAAATTAAATTCTATTAGATATCTAATAGTCCGTTTTTAGACGCGATTGTGTTACTTGGGAGTGCCTATCTCGTGCCAAATAATTTTCGTTGTAAGCATATACTTTTTAGATTTTGCACTCTCTTATTTTAAAAGTTAGAGGGGGAGCACGAATACCAGCAGAAACCTTGTTCCTGAGCTTTTAATTTTTAATCGACTTTAAAAAGAAAGGAGGAGGTGCTCAATTCAACGCGTATATGTATGTATTTATTTTTATGTCTGATCATCGATTACTCAAAGGCGGCTGAACCTATTTGGAAAATATTGTTTTTTGTTTGAAATTCTCTCTTCAGAAGTGGTCCCATTTTTATCAAGTCAGGATCTAATGATGGGATCCTGGAGAAATCGAGAGAACCCTTCAAATATTAAAGGCACACCTATAGGGATTTGATTATTTTTTATAGTAACTAGTGCAGTTGCTATTGAAAAGCACCATTTGGTGAAGTGGAACTGATGATGAAGACTACAGTAGGCCACTAGAAATATTCAATAAAAATTATTTCAAGGGTTCCGATTCGATTACTTGAATATGGTTATTAAGCACAATGTGCTACGTCACAATGCATATGGTGAAGTGAAGCTGATGGTGAAGTACCTGGAGACCTCCAGAAAACCAATATTTTGTAAAAGGTTGTGAGTAGTTGGTATTAAGGCTTTTTGTAACTAGGTAAATTACAAACCGGCCAACTAAATAGAGAGAATTAAAACTTTTAACAAATTATTTGAACGATTTTAAAAAAGCACTGCACCGTGAAAAATAACTTTAATTAAAATAATTTAATTAATTATTATTAAATATATTATATTTAATTTTATTTTAAGTCGGTGCCAAAAACGAAAATACAAAACCAAAGACACTGACTACCGAAATAATCGAAGTTATTTTACACTTTTTTGCAATGTTTTTTTTATTGAAGTCGGTTTAATTTTTTGTTAAAAAGTTTTTTATTTATTTATAATAAAAAACTAATATTTATCTGGTTCACAGAATACATCTACCAAGTTTCAACTTTGTAGTCCTAATACTTTCGGAATAAAGTAGCTGTGACATAAGGACAATGACAAAAAGACCTTTTCCTAGGCTATTGGGCATCTCACCTGGTGGGTGGGGATGGACCGCCGAAACGTCGTGAAGAAGCGACGCCAAGTTACAGCGTCTGGGCGAGCTTACAGTTTCACTTTCAAGTAACCACAACAATGTGTGCGCGCCGAAAAAAAATGCCAGTTGTTAGGGTTCCGTAGTCAACAAGGAACCCTTATAGTTTCGCCATGTCCGTCTGTCTGTCTGTCTGTCCGCGGTTTAGCTCAAAAACCATTGGTACTAGAAAGTTGTAATTTGGCATGAGTATACACGTTAATGACACCGAAAAAGTGGTAAAATAAAATTTTGAAAAAAACAATTATTTAGGGTACCTCCCCTACATGTAAAGTGGGATGATAATTTTTTTTTCGTCCTTCCCTAGTGTGGGATATCGTTGGATAGGTCTTTCAAAAATATTAGGGGTTTGGGAATAATTATTGTATTAGTGTAACTATGTTGTAATTGCTTGAGATTTGCATGCCGCAAGGCGTAATATGGTTGAACTGTGCTCTATTTCTTTTAACAACTTTATACCCATAACCCATACTAGCAAATAAATGAAATTTGAATTTGAAAGCAACTCAATAAAACGCATAAAGCGAAAACGACCCAGACTACTACCTTCGTCATCAGATAAATACTTAGTTCAGTCAGCAACTGACCACGTTTATTCATCGTCACCGGAGATAAACTTCCCCAAACGCAGACGCTACTCGCCATCACCTTCCCGTTCGCCAAAAGGAAATGTTAAGGTAAAAGCTCCTAATACGGCGGTAGTCAAAATCGCTTCCTATTACGGTGGTATTTCTATTTTCGAGTTTTATTCCTGTTTTATTCAGTTTAAGTACACCAAAACGTAAACTATATATTCCAAATTTATTACTTCATGACTTAACTGATGTTTGCAAGTATAGCACATAGACAATACAACAAAATCAACCAGTCTGTGTAACGGCATCGACGTGAGAGGCGTTTCCATACAAACGCGGAACAACAAAAGTAAGTACACTAATATTTATAAACTAAGTTTTTCGTATTAATAAGCCGTTCAAGTTTGTTTATGTATTATTTATAGCATTTTCCTACTATTACACCTACTATTTCAATAGCTTGTTTCATATTTGTAATTCATTTTTTAGCCAAAAAATAAGAAATAAAATACCGCTGTAATACTATACGAATTTTATAGATTAATCCTAATACGGTGGTATAACTCCGAAATAGGAAAAATACTGAGCATGTTTAATTGTTTATAACTTTCAATTTATTAACTTATTGAATTAGTTCCAAGTTTAGTTGAAATAATTATTAATCTCATAAATTAGAAACCATATTCTGCGGTATGTGTTCTTTATTAGAAATCTAGTTAAATATGAAAACTGTTGAGTACAAAATGTTGGTTTCTTAGAAGGGGTAAAAATAGGAAGGTGTATTTTAATTTATCACAAATCATATATAACTGTTGACTTGAGTTTGACACATCTGAGCCAAAAACTGTTATCGTTTGATTAAGCATTTACACTCTTTTGTTTATCGAAATTTTGATGGGTCAGAATTAGGATTATTAAAAACACGAGTAGTTTTCCTATTGCGGTGGTAGTTATTTCCAGGTAACTCTGTATTAGGTTATATGATCTCCTATTACGGCCCTATTCATAGAACATAAAATTATAAGATTTAGGGTTGCGTAGATAAATAAAAAGTTTTGTGTCTTTTTTTTGTGTATTCTAATTTAATATGCAAGTTTTTTTTTTTTTGATAAAACCAAAAGTGATAAAAACTTTTAAATTTATGTAAATATTTTTATTTAAATTTATGCAATCTGCGTAATTTTTATTTTGTTTTTCAGACAATATGGACAGAAAGAAACGCAAGTGTTATTACTAATGTACAAGTGGCTGAAGTATTTTCATCAATTCGACAAGGTATGAGTATTTACAAACCCTCGAGACAATATAACGTACCAGAGACTACGTTACGGAGTAAACGAGATGAGCTTTAAGAGAATGAACATTGTGGTAAGCAACCAGTACTTAACCTAAATGAAGAGAGACAAATCGTTGATTGGATGCATTACCTTGGTAAATATGACTTTCCAGTGACAAAAGATCAATTATTACACACTGTCTCTAAGTTAGTTGAAAACCTGCAGCACCCTAATCCGTTTAAAGATGGAGTTCCAGGAAAAAAATGGTTTTTAGGTTTCATGCAACGACATCCAGCAGTGTCAAAAAATATCATGTATAGGTCAATTCAGGCAGCGGTGGCGGCGGCCAGCAGCAGCGCGAAGCACTTTCAGCTTTGAAAGAATTTTAAACTTTATCTTCATTATTTTATAGACCAGTATCGCTTGTAAAGATAAAACTGTTGGTGTCCGATGCGGCGGCCGCTGTCGACAGCTGGCAGTTTTGATCAGTATCAGCGATACTAGTCTTTAAAATAATGTTGATAACGTTTAAAATTCTTCCAAAGCTGAAAGTGCTCTTCGTGCTGCTGCCGGCCGCCGCCACCGCTGCCTGAATTGAGCCTAAACCTTCACGTACCTTAAGTTTACTTACCATTACTTAAGTAATTATTTTCAGTTCCTTTTTATTATGTTATTTAGATGTTTTTTTTTTAGATATTTTTATAAGTTAAGTACATAATGTGTAAAACTTCAGTTACTTTAGTTAGTTTTTACTATCCTCTACGGATTGTTAATTTTTGAAAGATTGAGATTTATAATGATGTTGTAAATACGTCATTATTTTTTTTACTTTTTGTTCCTCTACGAACTGTTGATTTTTGAAAGATTTTAGATGATTGTTATTGTTCGTCATTATTTTTTAAATAATATAACTACTTTTAAACAATATAACTGGATTCCTAAATAAACTTGTATTTTTAATTCTTTAAAATCAGTGAACGCTATACAAACGCGTGTAAAAATACACTAAGTACTACTTATTTATTCTTAAATTCCTTCGGAATCCGTTGAAATTCAGGAATAAAAAGTATTGTATTTTAACATGAGATAATCGACCTTATTTTAATAACCCAAAACTCTTTTGAAAACGTGTGTGTGAATGCACGGTTATGCTATATTTGTAATATATATATTGTGTAATTTCATTAAAAGTGAATCAATGTAATCAAATCACTGGTCAATGAATGAAATACTTAAAATTAACTTTACTAACACATTTATATTATTTAATAAAAATTATTTGTACAGAACTTCAATGAATATAATTTCTGACCCTCCGTATTAGGAGCAGTCTACCGCAGTAATAGGCTCTGACCATAATCATACCTCCGTATTAGGGAAAATCGACCCGACTATTTAAATATTTTTTTAAAATAAGAAATATCATGAAAATAAACATAGACTCAACAGCAATACAAAATGTAAGTTCCACTTTTGACGATAAAGTTGTTTGGTACCTTTAAAAATACTTACAAATGCTTATTTTTGTTTCTTACTTTCAAATGTTGCGAAATACCTCCGTAATAGGTGCTTTTACCTTACTGACTCTAGACTAGACCGGATGGAAGGCATGATACAAAACTTATATGAGATGATAAGTAAAAATAAGAATGAAAATAGACTCGATAACTTGAGCTGGAGAGCTCCCAGCCCGATACTAGATTTACCCGATGAAAACCCCAATGAGAACAATAAAAATTGGGACATATTCTCACCGTCGACAAAAGAGAGTGAACCTGCCATACCCAGATCAAATCCGATTCTGGAGCAGCAAGGTCTTAAATGCCAAAGTCTGGGAGAACCAACATGGAATAAGATTCGCTACGCTGACTCCCAGAAAAAACTTTAAGCCTCACCAGTTTTCCATTGTCTTCGGATTAATGCAACAATGTACCAGCATTCCTACCCCAATCAGCTAAAGGATCTACTGGGTAAATGTGATTCACTCGCATTTGTTACTATAACGTGGACTTTTGGCTCAACGGCTGAAACTTCAGGAAGCCTTAAAAAAAAGTAGCGGAACAACCCAGTGACTACAGAAAGTTTAAAGAAGATGCTAGCTTTGGAGAATGAGATCCACTCAATATCCGACGATTTGCTTCAATACACCTGTGGCAAACGTGCCGAAGTAATTGAGTCTAGACGAAAACTGTATGAGCCGAAGAATAATTTTGAGTTTTTGACCGATCTGTGCTCAATGACATCCCGCCATCGGGAACACATTTATGGGATGAAGACAAATTACAAGAGGCGATCAAAACACATGGTGTCTCTAACTCCGGCCCCTCGTCGAATATTATCAAACCAGATATATAGTATGTTAGGTTAAGCGAGGGACTTATTGAGGGAGGGTATTCAGTATTCGATTCTCGTCCCAAACATGTGAAAAACCTATAACCTAAATTTTTGACGTAATTGTCCATTAAAATATTCCCCCCGAGGGCAAGCTCCCGCGCTGGCCGTCACGCAGGGCGCCGCGGCGCCGCACTCCGCCGCAGTCTATGCGAGAGCGCCGCTGTTCCCGCCTGTCTATTGCGCTTCCGCAAACAACCCCGCTTACTTTGCGACAAGTGTAAACGTGTTCTTGACTAACCAAAAATGACGTCTTATCAATATTTAAATATTGGGATATGGTTCGTACGTACGTGTTATTGAATGATAGTGTACTATTAATTTGTACCGAGAGATGTGTAATGTGTGATTTTAATGTGTGGGCAGGTATTTTAAATACTTATTTAATAGGCCTGTAATTTATTGATTGAAGACTTGATAGTGTATCATACCTTAACATTTTAAACAGTGTGATAGATGAAATGTTGGATCGTCCAACATTTGCTTGCCTCTTAGTGTTGATCAAAACCTCTTCATGACTGATTAAATACGCCAAAATACTAAGTAAGCATAATGATTAACTTTGCCTCATCATATCTTTCGCCCAAAGCGACCCCAAAAATCACAGCCATCAAAATATCATAAACGTTCCAATTTTAAGGAAAGGGGCGGAGGGGATAGACGGCGTTACCTTTAACAACCAATGTTTTCAGGTGGAAAAACTAGCAGACCACATATTATCGGAGTGGAAAAATCTAGGAGCACCGAAATCTATCATAAGCATCATAAAAGGCTACGTGATTCCGTTCTCGGAAAAACCACCAATCACAACCCTAACACCTTCATTACTGGAAAAATTCCGAACAACAACTTCCCCGCCGATCGACCTAGAAATCACAAAAATGATTCAACAATAGATTATAATAAAACTAAACTGTAAGACTGGCTTCCTCTCAAAAATGTTTTTAACACCAAAAGCAGACGGTCAGTGGAGACCAGTCTTCAAATTGAAAAGACTGAAGGAATTTGTCAAGTTGCAAAAGTTCCGACTGGTAAACCACAGAAAACTACAATATTTCCTGCAAAAAGGAGACTACATGGCTAAAATAGACCTATCACAGGCCTAACTTCATGTACCAGTAGCAAAAAGACAATGGCGTGACGCACTTTTCACTACTGCAATTTTACCTACGCACTAACGGCACTTTCTTTTGGCCTGAGTTCTGCACCTCAAATATTCGCAAAATTAATAAACTGGGTTGCCAAGTTACTCAGAAAACAGAATTTATACGATTATTCGTGTATCTTGATGATTTTTTGATCGTGAATCAAAACCCACGGCTTCTGAGAGACGAAGTGTCAATGGTTTTAAAGACTCTCACAAATCTAGGCTTCAGAATAAACTGGGAAAAGTCAGTGCTAAACCCAACAAAAGACATAAAGTTCCTCAGAATAAACTGGAATACAGAACTGAATCTAAAAAGCCTACGCATACAAAAATACAATCACTGGAGAAAACCATCTTAAAAATCATAAAAAGCGAAAAATGGAGTTGGCATCAAGCAAAGTCGTTATTGGACAAAATGGAATTCGCTTCGTTTCTGATACCGCTAGCTCGACTACACTGTCGAAAGATTCAACGTACCATGAACAGGTTACCAAAAATTTTATCCAACCTACACTTCAAAGTAAAGCTAGAAAATATCCAAGAGCTGCAATGGTGGTTGGCAAACTTACAAGAAAAATCAAAGATAATTCTGAAAGAACCAGGAATCCATCTAATTACCACCGCATCAAATATGGGTTGGGGAGCAGAATTAGAAGACGAACTGATATCAGGACTATGGAATACCTCCCAAAATGTTCGTTGTCTACAAAATTTTGTCAAACTATTAGACCATACTACAGAACCAAAGTATCCTTATACAATGCGACAACAAAACTGTGGTTGCATACTTAAAAAAACCAGGGTAGTGCCAAATGCAGGCGACATCTTGAATATGGCATTACGCAAGAATATAGAAATACGAATAGAACATATTCTAGGTCAATACAACGTAATATCAGACCATCTATCCAGGGGCAAGAGCTTACTATACTGGCACCTATCGAACGGGATACTGAAAATAATTTTCAGAAAATGGGGCACTCCATGCATCGACCTATTCGCAACACAGAAGTCGGCAGTAGTCCCAAAATATGTGACACGATTTCCATGCCGACAGGCAGAATTTGAACGCATTCACAAGGACGTGGAACTACAAACTTGGGTGGATATTCTCTCCCCATCGTTAATACCCCGGATCCTACAACACCTTAACCAATGTCAAGGGACCTTCATATTGATAGTTCCCAGATGGGACAATGTCTTCTGGTCCACCACTGGACCACTTTGTCCTCTCTTTAAGCTTAGCGATGTTACTGAGGATGACGTTAAGAAGTCTATTCTTGCGATTACTTCTTCAGCAGTCGGTAATGATAAGTTGTGTTCAAGAATGATAACCAGTGATCGGAATAGGTAGAGCTATTTAGGTTCATTGACCGCAACCATTGATGTTAATATGGATATTCCACGGGATTCCGACTGATACTACGGGATTTTATTGAATTTCATTATTTTTGTCACTATGTATAAAAATGGTTTATGTAAGCCAATAAGCGCATGAGCAACGTTGTAAATTTTACAACTGTAAATGTTTTTGTACAACTTCAGAATAAAAATATTTAAATGATTGTTGTTGAGCGTGCTCCATCTTCGACCACATCATCACTTACCATCAGGTGAGATGGTGGTCAAACGCGAACCTATTATCAATAAAAAAAGAAATTGTTACGTATTAAAAATATGTGGTTGAATGAATTTACCCGTCAGAAAGGAAGTGTAATCTTTGACTATACCGAAACCGCTAAAGATCTGGGTGTAGTTATTGACTCCAATCTCTCGTGGCGTGCACAGGTCAATGAAGTCAGCCGAAAGGTAAATTTCTCCTTTCATTCGCTGAAATGCCTTCAAAGTCTGCCCTTGAAGACTAAAGTTTCTTTGGCACAAACACTTATTCAGCCTTATGCCTGCTATTTGGATGCTACCGAGGAGCTATTAAACAAGCTTGAGCGCTTGCAAAATCTGTGCATTCGCTTTGTTTTCGGTCTTCGAAAGTATGACCATGTTTCTCACCTTCGCAAGGAACTCAAGTGGCTCCCAATCCATCTTCGCAGGAACACTAGGATTTTGTGTCTCCTCTTCAACATCTTACACAACCCGTGTTACCCTTCCTACCTGCGTGAGCGTTTTTCTTACGCTCGTTCTAGCGACGTACCGTGTAGATCACACCTTAGATCCCTCCTTAAATCTCATCCTCATAAAACTAGCTACTACTCTTATTCCTTCTCTGTCCATGCTGTAAGATTGTGGAACTCACTTCCGCCTAGCATTCGTGATTTAAAAACTATATCTTTATTCAAATGTCGATTAAAAGAGCATTACCTTTCCTCTTAACTGTGTTAATTATTTATGTATATTAGGGTGTCCTGAAAAATTTTTTTTCGCTTTTCACTACTCAAGCCCCCTCAAAAGTTGCATTATTAGTTTTAGATTACCGTAAAAATAAAAAAAAAAAACATAAAAAAATATCTTGAGGGTTCTACCGGCATTTTTTTTTATTTTTTTATCACTTAAATAACCCTCCAGTCAATGCCGTCTATTCTATTTTATGTACATTATTCCCATTTTATTTTTTACTAGCGACCCGCCCCGGCTTCGCACGGGTGCAATGTTTATATTAAATATAGGCAGCGTTCGCGAGAATCGTTAACGTACGGCAGTTTTTTCGACGCCTTACTCCACAATTTTCACTACCACAAAAAATCCTATCTATTTTCCGGGATAAAATATAGCCTATACGGATTCGGAAGAATCCCTCTAAGTAATGGTTAAAGAAATTTTGAAATCGGTCCAGTAGTTTTTGAGCCTATTCAATACAAACATACAAAAATACAAAGGTTTCCTCTTTATAATATTATAGTATAGATTTCATTGATAGTGAAACCCTAAGTTATGATTTGCAGGCAACGACAGGATTTTTTCTGTTAGGAATTGGTTTGGAACAAACTCGCAAAATTCATGTTTGACTTGTTTTTCTTAAATTCTCTACTTCTACTGTGAGGCAGTTCGTCTCATTTCTATTGCGGTTTTATTGCTGTAAGGTGTCGCTCTGCACTTCCTTGTGATAAAATACGTGTTTTTGTTATACATAATAATGGGTTCAAGACGAAGTGAGACTACTTGTGCTATTTTGGGATCATATAAAGAACTTGACGATCGCCAGTTACCAGTGATAAGTGACGTTATCAAATTCATTTTGTTTACTAAAAATGAACTAAAACTACAGAAGAATGGGAAAGATCCTTCTAACACAGAAGTTTTTTCAATCGTTTCTGGAAAACGTGATACGATTTGGACCAAAGCTTCGATTCCTATCGTTTCCAACGTACGAGTTACCCAATTGCTGAAATCATATTTCGACAAATACCTGTCATTGATAAGATATCCCAAAAATAAAAGAAATGATAGTTACGAAAGCAAAGTGAAGTGCTTTTTGGAATCGTCGAACAAGCTCTTCGATATTGCTGCTTGTAAGTGCACTTCGTTTGACATTTGTTCCTGCATAAAACCTAAGAAAGTTCCTATTTCTGAAAGAGACTTTTTACTGGATCAAAGAAGTGATAGAAAAATCGCAATAAGCGTTATAGACACAAAAGAAACAGCAAGACTTTTAAAGAAACATCAGAGACAAGAATATTTGAATCGGAAAGAGTCAGAGCACGCATGTTTTCCCAGTGCATCACTAAAAACCAATCCTGTTCCGGTGCGCGAGTTGCCGCCTCGACCGCAGTCGCCTGTAACAGAGCTTTCTGCGAATAGTGACGTGCCTGTAAATGAGACTCCATCTACTTCGTTGAATCGGAATACTCTGGCGCTGCCAACAGTAGCTAAGGTATGTGATCGATATGGACTATCAACGCGATCTGCGGCTGCGGTCGCTTCGGCGGTCTTAGCTGACGTAGGATTGGTATCTTCCGAAGGTCTAAGTCTTGTTATTGATAAGAATAAAATTCATAGAGCTGTTTCAAAAGAACGGACCAAGGCCAGCAAAGACATTGATACGATTGTAATAAAAAGTATCTACTTTGATGGACGAAAGGACAAAACACTCATAAACGAGAAAATAGGCGATCGGTACCACCGCAGAGAAGTCTTGCAAGAACACATTTCAGTTCTCACAGAGCCGGGATCTATTTATTTGGGACATATGACGCCAAGTCGTGGCACTGCCAAAGGGATCGTCTCTTCTATCATATCTTTGTTAGAAAATCAAGGGTTGAACTTGGAAGAGGTGATCTGTGTGGGGTGCGATGGTACTGCTACGAATACAGGTTGGAAGGGAGGTGTCATTAAATACCTGGAAAACTATTTAAAGAGACCGTTGCAATGGTGTGTTTCTATGCTTCACGCGAATGCATTACCGCTTCGACATTTGTTCATGTCTCTGGATGGTAGCACATCTGGGCCAAAAAAATATTCAGGACCTATTGGAAAACAGCTAGCTGCTTGTGAAAGTAAACCTCTAGCGTCTTTTTGTGCAGTGTCTGGCAATTTGCTAGTATTACCTGATAATATTGTGAAGGAACTAAGCACGGATCAAAAGTATCTGTACGAAATGTGTCATGCTGTGATGGATGGTTCCTGTTCCCTTGAGCTAGCGAACCGCCAACCTGGAAAAATGGCGCATTCGAGATGGCTCACTACTGCCAATCGCATACTCAGACTTTACGTAAGTACTGTTTCGCCGTCAAATAATTTGCAGCTGCTTGTGAACAGGAGCGTAAACTTTGACCACGTAGGTCAAAGTTTACGCTCCTGTTTGGTTCCTAATCAAGCAAAACTCATCATTTAAAGATGGAGCCAAGCATATTTTTCAAATGGTTATATACTCTCGATTTTTGCCTGATAGTCAGAGATCTATTGTAAATTCGGTGATCGAAAGAAACGCTTTTTTTGCGCACCCAGAAAACTTGCTTATTGCCATGTTATTCGACGATAGAGAGCATATTCGAGAGCTTGCATCTCGCAAAATATTAAAGGCCAGAGAAGCAGAAAAGAGCAACTCTCGCAGGGTATTTAAAGCACCAAAGCTTAACTTCTGTGCGCGAGACTACACCGATATAATATTTTGGCAAGAGTGTGAAATATCAGCTCCACCAATTTTGCGACACGTCTCCAACGATGAACTTAGAATTAAGGCTAAAGAACACATCCTCGACATTATTGACTTTCCCTGCCACACACAGTCAGTGGAAAGATGTGTATAACTAGTGACGGAGGCTTCTCAAAGCGTCACGGACGCTACAGCTCGGGATGGTTTTATTAGGAACAGATTAAAATCTCGCTCAGAAATGCCTAATTTTGGTCATAAAAACCAGTTCCGTTTTTAAAGTTGCTATTGATTATTTTGTCTTTCAACTATTTTCAACCTTGCTTTAACTCATTGTTGTACCCTTAAATTTAATAAAAAACCATTTAAATGTTATTTTTGTATGATTTATAGTTTATATTAGGAACCCCTAAAAATAGCAAATTTGAAAAACTTCAAGGACTGGTAGAGGTCTCAAGATGCCGGATATCTAATTAAATTTTATAATAATCGTAATATATGTATCAAAACGCAACTTTTGATACCTCTTGCGTAGCCGTAGCTCATTTTTTTTCCCCCATACATGAACGGGACACCCTAATGTATATATTTATATTATATGTTTATATATTCTAACATTATGTATTTATTTAAGTATATGTAATTTTTATTGCATTAAAGTGTGTGTAGGTATATTTAATATTTTAGTTTTAGTCTTAGACTTCACATATTCATATTTATTTCTCTTCTTGTTCTCACACACTATTGTCTACATTTCTTTTTCACTTCTCCTTTCGCAGGTCTACTGGAAGAAATTTCTTAAGAAATAAGCAGTACCTTTGTACTCAAATATTATAATTATGATTATCCTATTGTATTTTACTGTGTGTACATAAATAATAAAATAAATAAATAAATGAAAAGATTTGTAGACAAACCGAATGGTTTAATTGTCTACAGACCTTTATTGTGAATACAATACGGAGCTATTCGACCATTTGATAGACCTTTAAACCAATCAATCTCCTCTCAAAATACAAGATTTGCACTTGGAAGCATGGAAAGTACGGGGTGGGCCGATTTAGTGAAAAATTGGTCAACCCAAGAAAAACAAATTCTAGAGTCTTCATGGCGCAAATCATCCCTTGGCACTCACTCGGCAGCATGGAAGAGCTGGTGCTTGTGGGCTAAGGATATAAAAGTTTCGATAAATAATCCGAATCCCACAGAAGTAGCACAATATCTTTCTTACTTATTATATGAAAAACATGTCATACAGAACTATCTATCTGCACAAATCAACAATGGCAACATTCTCAAATCCTATAAATTGGGAAGAAATCTCTAACAACCCGCTAATAAAACATAGCCTTAAAGGAATTTCAAATACAAACCCTCACACCTTACGACCGAAAATATGGGATGTTAATAAATTGTTAACCTGGATACGCCACAATCCTCCGGACCCAAGCAACCTTTTTCAAGTCTCCGGACATTTAAGCGATGCTACTACTTCTTGCATCTGGAAGAAGAGTACATGACCTAACCCTACTTAGAATAGATGTAGGTTTCCTGGAACTGTTAGAAAATGAAGTTATTTTCTGGCCACAATATGGGTCGAAGACTGATAAATTAAAACATAATATACCATCAGGATGGAAAATATTAAAACAATCAGGATCTATGGGATATTGTAAACTGTGTTAAGGAATATATTGGTATATCACATTCAAGGCGACATGCCAATAGCCAAGTAATTCCATATTTATTTGTGAAGACACGAGGAAAAGCAGGCCCGTCTTCTCGTTCTGTAATAGCTGGATGGGTACGAACAGCCTTACTTTCAGCAGGACTAGGTGCAGGAAGTACCCGATCCGCAGTGGCCACTTACAGATTTAATAACTGTCTGCTACTAGATGAAGTATTGAAATGAAAGAAAGAGTGAGAGGAAGTTGGCAAGGGCCTAACAACTTTTTTAAACTTTACTATAAAGAGATTGAAAAGTCTGCAAACGAATCAATATATGAAAAAGAAAAATGAATCGCTAAATGTGTTGCTAAGCGTAAAACTTGAGAACGGCGGAACCGATTTGGCTGATTGCTTTTTTGTTGTGTTTGATGAAGTCTGAGGAAGGTTTTTAAGGAGAAAAAAAAGTAAAAACATCAATTTTCTTTTCCCATTCAAACCACTCTGTCCCCAGCTGTCAAACATTTGACGTCAATCAAAACAAAACAATGGCGCGTTAGGATTACCTTTGGTATGCATTTAAGTTGATTAAGTAGAGATTGCACATAGATGATACATATAAATGAGATTGCAGGTCATTAATGAAAAATAATATAGGTAATGAGTTTCCTCGTTTTATTAGCCTTTTTAATCGTGTAAAATACACAATATTTTACACGATTAAAAAGGCTAATATTTTACTTGATAATAATCAGTAATCGTGAATAATATGAAGGAAAATAAGTGATAATAACATAATTAATCATTGGTGCATATTTTGGATGGAAAGAGACTGCATGGACTTAGATCTTTTCTTTTAAAAAAAATTAACAAGAAAATATAACTGACGTAGGTACTTACGCTTCATTGCTTCCTCGGTGCGTAGCATTATCTTGGTTGTTATAAAATTTTCGCTTCTTTCGAAAACCAATTGTGTGTCTTATTTGTTGAGTGCGTTTACATCACAGAGTACTTTCATAGTTTACATTTAGACTCATGCCGCATATAAGACGCAAGCGCAGCAATTTTTGTAAAAATATCATCACATTAAATATTACTAAAGTCTTTCAATGTTATTTTATTTCTATTAGACTATTCTATTCTACTTTTGGTTAATGGCAAGTGGAGCCGATGTCGACTATTCTGCCAATGTCTAAAGTAATTTGGAAAAACAAGTGTGTATGATTAATGATTAGAGACAGAGTGGATTTAGAAAAGAAAAATGTTAAAATCAGAACAGGAACGTTAGACTGCAACAAGTCAATAACTTTTGACAGAACGAAATCCGTCGGGGCACCTTTTAACATAAAAAATCAATGTTAGGTACTTTGTTTTAGACAAATAGGGTAGAAAAAGGTCTGCCGGTACAGCTAGTTGTACAGTACGGCCGTTCTAACTTGGCGAGTGTGAAGAGAGTGAAGGTTTTAAAAAAATAAATGCCAATAACAGTTGTTAACAGGAATAACAACTGCTAATTGCATTTATTTTTTTAAAACCTTCATTTTTGTACGAGTGCACAAGCGTTAAAGTTCGCAGAGCCTAACTTCACGTTCGCCAAGTTAGAACGGCCGAATTGTACATAAACTTTAAATAAATGGCCTACTGGCGGCAAATATGTATATCCGCCACTCAGCCACTGTGTGTAGATAGGAAGTTAATAGCGAGTCTCTATTTCTTGTAAATAACAGTCTACACCATATCCAGGTCTTATCCAACAAAGAGACAGCTTAAATGCTGTTACAAGCCCCCATTTCAAATCTCACACCAAAAGTTATTTTTAGTTTTTTTTTGTTGAGTATTTTTGGTAATGAATATAGGTCAATCGTCTATTAATTTGTTCTTTCTTAATGAGATTCTTTCTTTCAAAATGATTTAATTCTTTCAAAATGAGAATGGAGGTACCATTCTCATTTTGCCACGAATCAGTGAGAGGAATCCACTTGATGCATTGACTTGGAAACCTATATAGGTCTTTTCCTATCTCAATGACTTGATGAATAAATTACATTACATTTGACCACGCGTATTGCGTTTGCGATACAGTCACGTTACGTCGAAGACATTGTACATAGATTTTTCTCAGACTAAGGAAAAAAGAGGACACGGCATAAACATTCTATACGAACAGTAGTTATAGGAATATGATGCATTTCGACGGCATAGCTACTGATATATCGGCATCTCTTTTTAACTTTAGAGAGTAATCATATGTAAAAAAGGACAACATTAGTTTTATCATTGCCAAAAATGGCAACATAACTTTGGTGACGTCACAAAATACCTAACTGCGGCCGGCCGCCATATTTTGTCACAGCCAACAACAAGTACATCAGTTGTCATCGCGACTTGCTTGTTTCAGTGTTTTGAAGAAAATTTAGTGATAATAGGCGAAAATTGTGTTTGATTATAGTGTAAGAATTTGCATAATACTGCATTTATTATGGGTAGGTGCAGTGTGTTAGTCTGCCGCATGAAAAGCAACAAAAATATCCTAATAAAACGTTACACAGGTAAGTAACCGAATTCATTCAAAATATCTTGTTTTTTCTATTATTTTGAAAGATTTTGCTAATTTTTGGGAAAGTTTATAAAGATAGACTTGCTTTTCTGTAATCATTTACTGTTTTACTGTTGATATTATGTGATTTTTAAGAAAATCATTTGTTAGTAAACAGAGAGTTTGAGTTACGGTTCGGAATTTTCAATTTATCGATAAAACATATCGACAGGTGAATATTATCTAAACTTGATTTCTTTTTATGATTTTAGATTGCCAACGTGTAAAGAAAGAAAAGAACAGTGACTGTATATACTTGGGATTGAAAATTTGAATACTACAACAAAGCATATTTTTATTTGTTCCCTGCATTTTGAAGATAAATGTTTTATCGGAACTTTAAATATAACAAGACTGCGCGATGAAGCTTTGCCTTCAAGTGGGTTCTTGGTAAGTTTTGAAAATAGACAAGTTTATTGTGTTTACCTACTTACTGACAAGTAACCAATCCAAACCAGTTGATGGAGAGAGAGGAGGGACGAGAAGCATGTCAGCAACAGCAGTTCTATATTGCTGAAATACTGGTATAAAGTTTCAGATTTAATCTCAGATTCTATCTGTAATTATTTAAATACACATCAGTCAGAATAAATAGATAACTTTTTTTTCTGAAAATTATAAAACATCCTTAAAATTCTCGTACAGACTGAATCAAAACCTAATATAAGTTATATGATTTTAAATATCCACCTCCTCACACAGATACCTGCACTATTTTTCTCCTGATATAGTCATAGCAAAATGAGATGGATAATTATTAATTTTTGAAAAAGATACATACATCAGGTTATAAAATGTTGTGTCTATGTTAAAATGCAAGCTAAACAAATGTGAGCGTGAGTTAGTGATTAAATTCTTAATGTAAATACATTAAACATTTATGGTTATTCTTTGTATAGTTACCAGCACAATTTGACGAGTGTGAGGAACAACAATCTGTTCCTCGCAGGGTGTTGGAAGAGAAACCTGTTTGCAGCACTTCTAACAATGCAGATGTAAGTAATCTATACTAATATTATAAAGCGGAAAAGTTTGTTTGTTTGTTTGCTTGAACGCGCTAATCTTCGAAAGTCCTGTGTGGATTTGGATGCAATTTGGTATGGAAGTAGCTTGAAGCTTGAGGAAGGTTATAGACTACTTTTTACCCGACTGCAAAAAAGGAGAGTTATGTTTTCACCGTGATAGAAACCACGGGAGTGAAGCCCCGCGTGAGTACTAGTATTTCATAATGATTATGTTCCTTATGGTAATTACCATGCAATCTTAACTTTTAAATACAAACTCACTCAATATAAAAAAATTGTTGTTATTTCTTTACAGTTACCAGCCCAATTTAATGAATGGGAGGCACAACAATTTTTTTCTCACAAAGCACTGGAAGAGGAGCCTGTCTGCAGCACTTCTAGCTATGTAGATGTAAGTGTTCTATTTTATTTATAATATGTTACTATAGGTACTTACTATACAATCTGGACTTTTAAATACAAACTCGCTCAATATTAAAAAAATTTGTCATTTCTCCTTTACAATTACCAGTCCAATTTAATGAATGTGAGGAACAACAATTTGTTTGTCACATAGCTCTGGAAAAGGAGCCTGTCTGCAGCACTTCTAGCTATTCAGATGTAAGTGTTCTATTTTATAATATGTTACTGCATGTACTGTGGGCAGCGTAACTGGTTATTTCAAATTAATTTACGGCAAAAACTTGAACGAAGTTGCAGAAAACTAGAAGTTAATGCGTTTTTTTTTTGTTTCAGGATAAAGCGCTTGAAATTATTCAAAAATTAAAATCAAAATGTGAACATCAAAAGAAAAAAAAAATTAAAACATTAAATGAAAAAGTGAGAAGACAGAGTAAGAAAATCCAGACTATAATCTACATCTGTGCCAAATTTCATCAAAATTCGTTCAGCCATTCTGACGTGATTGAGTAACAAACATCCATCCATACAAACAAATTTTCGCACTTATAATAATATTAATAAGTAAAGATTGTGTAGTTTGTATTTTTTTTTTTTGTTTTTGTTTGTTCAATATGCTCATATTTGATTAATGTGTATATTTGTATAAAATTTGCGCAACGTACTCTTATTTGATTATTGTGTATACATATTTGTATTTTAGAACTTGAATATGACTGGGATCAACGGATTATAGTTTTCAATAAATCTGTATAAAATTATAATTTTTGTTTTATTATGAATGATCGAGCCAAGACTTTTTTTATTTAAGTACTTAAATAAAAAAAAAATGTTAAGTTATATTATTAGTTAATAAAAATAAGTATAGTCTGACAAACGAGGAAAATAAACCGTATTTTGTATTTATTTATTCTTTTCATTGGTAATTATAGACCTTAGGTACAGGTACTGCAGTCGTGGTATGCTGATCAGTAATAGTGATACGCTAATAAGGCTCCTACACATATGCCCCGGCACAAGCCGCAGAAACTGGAAGTCCGCATGAAACTCAATCTTAATTCCAAGCGCTAAGTAACCCTGAGCCGCGCGCGGCAACCTCCCCAGCCGGCGGCACTGTGTATAGAAGGTTTTTTACTCGCAACCACTATGTTGAGCGTGGTCGCCACAGTTGTTCTGGCCGCAATTTCGGTCGCAAACTACGCTCACAGGTAAAAGCGAGCAATGAACACAGCGATCACAAGGCTACAGTTTTTTATTCGTGATTGCCGCGGTGGCAACTGGGAATAAATGGGATAGACATACCACGCCATAGGAAAATTTGTTTTATTATGAACATACCCGTACAAGTACAGAATATAGATAGTTAATTGTAGTAGTATCTATTCAGTATCCACGTGCCCTGCCTGCCATATAAAATGACACTCTGCGAACGTGTGCGTTTATATAGCTTGCCTTACCACGTAAATAAAATTGAAGAAAGCTAAAAGAAACGTGTGCATCTGGATTGAGGGCCTATTTTTTTAATCCTTGCAAAACGAAATAAGACTTCAGGGAAATTAGTTAAAAATAGTAAAAACTTAAAGCAAAGGGCCATGAATTTCTTAAACGTAAAACTCATTTTCGACCATTTTGAATTCTGTAAGCACCGTGCAATTCAACTATCGATATTATAATGCGCACAGCTCTACGACAAGTCGCCATCTTTGTGCCATACTCACAATAGGTATGCACGCTTTTTTCGTAGGTATTTCATGTCTATTCTTTTTTCCTTAGTCTGAGAGATTTTTAGATGTCTTTGCTTCTATATTATCTGTGACAATATGTTAATCTGTGGTTTGCAGTCAGTTACGTAATGGCTGGCTGATACAGCAGCTATCCATGTCAGTGTCATTATAGATTATTTAAATTCTGAAGTCCTTCCCTTTTCTAAATCTTTAATTTCAGATATAAAAACATGGCTCTTTCCATCCGGAATTTATGTCGGTTCAAAGGTTAGAAAGACTTATCTTTTATGTGATATCTGTAAATATATACATAGAAAACATCCATGCTAGTTCCATGAAAGTTCATCACGTCATAATTTTTCGACTGCGACCTACGATGATAACCTTGCTGTTTAGCTGGTTCGTGGCGCATACAATATTTCTAATTAGATCGGATGCTTCATGTTCAAATGACCAGCGGATTAGCTAAACAGTGCATTTACAATGTCATACTCATTAGGCCCAAAATAATGTAACCGAGACCTTCATCTAAAAATACGATCAATGTCGCTGCTTGTGATAACTTTCGGCGAATATCTAATTGTTATATAAACTATTAATTACACTAAGACAGATCTTTTCTTAACTGCATTATCAGTTATTTCTCTGTCATTATTACTTTGAACTTTGGTCAGATATGATTGACATGAGACCATATGAGTTAATGCCTTATTTATTTATATATCTATTGTATTTAGTTGGATTGTTTGTGATATATTAACTATTTATCTAGTTTATTAATTCTTCAACCCTGATGATAAGTAATATAATATTAAATGAAAAGCTAAATAACTTATTCAGCTAATTTAAATAAATTCTAACTAGATTATAACTCACGAGAGTCATTAGCTCTTACTATTGTCTCATTACTTAAAAGTTTCATGGTTTTTGAATAGAATAATCATTCTCGAAGTAAAATCTCATCCTGCATATATCATGCCTCACCCTGCTTAAATAAATGTGTCACAACAAGACTATATTAATATAAATGTTTTAAAATTAATATTTCACATTTAATCTAAAATCATCTATACTAAAATTATAAAGAGGTAAAGTTTGTAACTTTGTTTGTTTGTAAGGGCTAATCTTCGGAAAAACTGAACCGATCATGAAAATTCTTTGACAATCAGAAAGCTAAACTATTCATGAGTGCTATAGGCTATATTTAATTATGATTGAACAAAAAGTAAAGAGAAAAGTATATGTATATCAAGTCAGCGGAAATTGGGCTAGATGTGATACTTTACTTTATGCACTGACTAAATGGTTCGGCATAGACGTACTATTACTACACATAATATTCATCAAAAATATTGATCTCTATTAGTTCTACAAAAAAGTCCCTAGTACTGTATATGTACTTTTATATTTGAATCACTACAAAGGCTTTTTTTTATTAAATGAAAGAAAGAAATTTTATGTGAAGTTGAGAATCCTTTTTCATGAAGAAAACATGGATCTATCTCAAAATAAATGATTTAGTCATCAAGATAATTTTATGAAGATAAAATTAGTTGATTAAAGTATGTTATTTGGTTGTGTAATTTAGGAGATGGGTAGTTTAAAAGTCTTTTACTTACTAACTATTTTTGAGTCAAAGTTACTATAATAAATAAACATTCTATTCTATTAAAAAATTAATATAAGTACCACATCCAATACCAGCTAATTCTAAACAATGAACCTGATAAAACTTAGTACCTACTAAGAACTCCACAATGTAATTGCATCACAAAAATATAATTAACGCCAACAAAGTCGGCACGGGTCGGCTAGTACTAAATAACTTTGTTATTTTTTTTCAGATGTTGTAAGGCTGGCATCTGTCAGATATGCATCAGTTGATTCATGTTATGATGAGACTAATATGAACCTATTGCTTAACAAAGACACAAAAGTAATTGTGCAGGGTTTCACTGGTAAGCAGGGAACTTTCCATGCTCAGCAAGCCATGGACTATGGCACAAACATTGTTGGTGGAGTCTCACCAAAGAAGGCAGGCAAACCCCACTTGGGAAAACCAGTATTTGCCACAGTGAAAGAAGCCATGAGTGCAACTGGTGCTACAGTATCAGCCATCTACGTACCTCCTGCGGGAACAGCTGCAGCAATGCTGGAGGCTATTGAAGCTGAAGTTCCACTTATTGTCTGCATCACCGAGGGCATCCCACAGCATGTAAGTTTTTTTTTTACCTAAATTTAGGTATGGAAGTTCAAATAGAAGGTATAATTATTAGTATTTAACAGTTAAACTGTGATTATGGGTGTTTCATTTCTGCGATCATTATGGTGCATTTTTATGTCTGAAGTTTTAACTTCCTGATATTATTTGTTTATTTAGACACAATATGACATTCTCAATTGACATTGTTGTTTTTTAAGATCTAGCACTGTGAGTAGAATTTACATTACTAGCAATCAAATCAAGCTGCCAGTCTATTGGTTTTCTATCGATTACATTTCGGAGAGTGTATGAAGGAATTACACAATCTAATTCCGCCACGCCCATTCCATCATCGAACTACAAGACAAACGGCGATGCGCCAGCGTTACATGGTGGCCATCCCACACATACACATAAAACGTTTTGGGAATACTTTCATTGTGCGTACGGCTAAGAAGTGGAATTCCTTGCTCTGTGTTTCCCGATAGCTATAATTTAGGGGTCTTTAAGTTAAGAGTGAACAGGTTACTTTTAGGTAAGCATGCTCCATCTTCGACCACATCATCACTTGCCATCAGGTGAGATGGTGGTCAAAAGCGAGACTATAATCAATAAAAAAAATCTTGTTAACCCTTCCACTAAGCTAAATATGGTTGTGTCTGGAGTGGGTTCTCGACAATGCTTGTGTCTGAGTGTAATGGGTGGGGTTCGAACCCGCGACCTCTCGATCACAAGTCCGACACCTTAGCCATTATGCTATTGACGCTTGAAAAGATATAGATATTGCGGGAATGTTCTAACGAGGTATCGCAGCCCTGAAACGTAAGGGCGATTGAAAGAACAGGGTGGGTTTTTGGTCAGTAGAAGTCTGACACTTCCTTCAGCTATATCTAGAGTGGGTGGAGTGATTCAATTATGTTCCCACAAAAAAAGGGGTAGGCTTCAGACCACTAAGTATTCTTACCCAGTGGCTTCAAGGTGCAATTGACTGGAGATGTTATACTGATTTGCCAGTAATCCTACAAAATTACTGTTCTGCGTTTTAGGACATGGTTCGGGTCAAACACGCATTGTTACGTCAAAAGAAGTCCCGTCTTTTGGGTCCCAACTGCCCTGGTATCATCTGCCCGCCTGCTAATTGCAAGATTGGAATCATGCCTGCTTCCATCCACAAAGCTGGTTGCATTGGCGTTGTGTCCCGTTCAGGTACCCTCACATATGAGGCTGTCCATCAAACTACTGAGGTGAGTGCTTAACCTGGGGATATGAATTTATTGATTATCTGATGTGATGTTCCATAGCTGAAGACTGGACTAGTAGTATAATAATGAAAGGCTCATCAGCTCTTTTATTCTTTAAATATTCGTGTTTTAAGGGGAGTTAATGAGAATTTTTTTTCAATCATATATTGTTTATTATACTTTGCCTAAAAGTTATTGAATACAAAACTATGTAACTGCCTTATGTATTTGGCCATAGAAAGATATTGTATTTTTTACATGAATTTAGATTTTGATATAACACACACACACACACACACACACACACACCTAATATTCATGTCTTATCATTAATTTCAGGCAGGACTTGGACAGACTCTTTGCATTGGTATTGGAGGTGATCCGTTCAACGGTACCAACTTCATTGACTGCTTAGATCTCTTCCTGAAGGACCCAAACACAAAGGGCATTGTGCTCATTGGAGAAATTGGTGGCAATGCTGAGGAGATGGCGTCCGAATTTCTTATACAAAATAACAAGGTAACTATAGCTGATATTCTTTTCTACTATGTATTAAAGTCAATTCGGTCAAATACCCAAGTACAATAATTATGTTCTTTCATTTTTCTTTGTCAACCATTGTGAGTTTTAATTTTAATGATGAAGTGTCATTCATTTGACCCCACTCCCAATCAATTAATCTTTATTTGAAATGCTTCAAACTAACTTGTGAGTTGTGATAAATGCCCGTCATATTAACAACAAAACTGTCTCTTGATATGTTTCTACTAAATGGTCTTCACAGTGTCCTGAAGTGTAGCACAATTATCACTTTCACTGAGCTGGCTGTTCTTGTTAACAAGCGATTGTATGCTGTCAAATATTCTGACGTCCAGCGCGCACCGGGCTAGCCAAACTGGGATCCGACCCCTATGGGTCGGATCCCAGTTTGGCTAGCTACTAATACTAGTATGAAGCTTTGATTTCACAATGATTGCGTTGCCTACAAGAGCTGGTGCCATCAGTCATATAGAGAGTTGTTTCTCTCATCAAAACCTCATAGATACGGAACCTATTGCGAACCGCTTTTTTTAGGCTACAAATGTAGTGTAGTGAATGGAGACATCTCTGTTTTTCTGCAACTTTCTTTAATTTTTTTTATTTACTTTGTTCGATACAGAGTGTAAAAGGGGTAAGAAACGATGCTAGCTACTTGGATAACGGTCCGTAACGTATTAATCGTAGAGTTGAATATAGTCGAATAATATAACAACAATGCAACCAAAACAAATTACTATGCATTAACTTACCCGATATCGGTGTTGTATTTAAATCAAAGTTTATTATATCGCAGATATTTGTACTTCTGAAGTAGCACCTGTTTGAAGTATTATTGGCATCATTTTTATTATCATATCACGACGTTTAGTGACGTCAAGTTACATAATATTTATATAGAATTTGCATATTAACGTAGATCTTGAATTTGCTACTAAGATTCCGACAACGTGAAATAGTATTTCGTCGTCACATCGTGTAACGTCATCACATCAGTAGGTAGTTAATAGATTTGTTCTTATTTGAAGCAATGACCTACTAGTAAACAAGGCATTGTACTTTAGTGAACTACTGATTGCTCCAGTTACTAGTCAATAGTCATTCAATATTAAAGCAATCAGTCCCATGAGTTAATTACTTAGCAAAGATCTCCCTTTTGAGGATTAATATGAGTTGAGTGCTTCTCTAAAATAGTTTAACCAGTCATATCCAGTAGTATACCTACCTAAGTTAAATCTACTTCAGTAACAGTATAGATACAATGAACGAACTTACGTATTCACAATAGCTATGTACGTAAAATCAAGTGGATGCTACAGGTAATTTACAAGTTAGAATATACTACTAAAAAGATAGTACCTATCTACTAAGTAGGTATTAAAATAATTATGATTATAACTTACCTAACTTAGTTTCCAAACACTTTAAAAGCGAAGGTCCTTATCAATTGGAGATTCCCATGCCCGATTAATTAATCTGTTTATTTTCTCAACTATGGGGGTGAGTTGGGGGAGGGCTTGTTGTCTAACGAGATGCATTTGGAAACGAGTATTTTGTGCATGGACTGGAATGGAATCAAAATAGGATGGATCAGCCTATTGTTTGATTTCCACGTCCTAAGAACTGGGTTCCACGATAAGTCAGACCGGTTCACATTTTTTGAGGTTCGCAACCACACTGAACGACTGTCAGATTTTCAAACCTTTAAAAAAACTTAAAGGAGAATGGTGTATAATAATATAATTTTATTATTGAATTTCAGGGTCAGAAGGCCAAGCCTGTGGTAGCGTTTATCGCGGGTCTCACAGCCCCTCCAGGCAGGCGGATGGGTCACGCTGGTGCCATCATCTCTGGCGGCAAGGGAGGCGCCATGGACAAAATAAAGGCTTTAGAAAAGGCTAACGTTATCGTCTCCCGCTCCCCGGCTAAAATGGGTCAACTACTCAAGGCAGAAATGCAGAGATTAGATATTATCTAAAGAACAATTTAAAAACACATGTTGTAATTTGACGTAACATGCATGATATTTACGTGTATGTACGAATTTATAGTCCTATGAAAAATTTGCTATTATTTATTTGCACTGTTGTTTTAATCAACAGTCTTTGTATTCAGTTTTACTTGCCGGGCGGGAAAGAATGAAGGATATTTCGGGATACAGAATCTTGACGGTTTTACCTATTAAATCTAAATTACTATTATAAATATGTAAATTTATACCTGTTTCTCTGGTGGTTACGCACTAATCGTTAGCGAAGCACTCCTAGTATTAACTCATATTTATGTTATACCTAAGTGTTACGTTACGTTTGAATCGAACAAAATCGACTCGGCGGTAGATAATTAAAAATTATGAAATATACTCTAGAATTTCTGGTCGTTTCGCTTGGCGATGTTGTATCTACAAATATTGTGAACTCGAAATATATGCATACTCCGACTTTGTACTTTTATTATTTTTTACCTACTCTTGCAACAAGCTTGGATGCAAGTTGTGAGCTTACAAACATATTGTCATCAATCGCTTGATCATGCGCTGCAATACAATTTAGCTTGCAAGCGAGTTAATTGCGGGAAGAGCGACCTCATACTCTAAAGCCGATCGTCCACCGCCAACTAAATTAAGTTAGTTTAGCTTAGCTCGCATAGTTGAGCCAGTTTTTTATACATGATCGTCCACCGTAAACTATACCAGCAAGTAAGTAAGTTCCGCCGACATTCACACAATATTTGTATTACAAAAAAGGGTCATTCGTGCAATTTATAAATTAAATCCTAAGCACTCCTTAAGAGACTTTAAAGAGATTAATATTATGACTGTGCCATCTCAGTATATTTATGAGAATCTCTTGTATGCACACAAAAATATTAATCTGTTTAAAAAATACAGTGATATTCATAGTGTAAATACAAGGAACAAAGACACATATGTCATTCCTAAAACAAGGTTAAAAAAAATAGGTGGTTCGTTTAGATGCCAATGTATACGTTTTTATAATAAAATTCCTAGCCATATTCAAGAACTAAGTATTCATAAATTCAAATTGTTTATAAAACGTAAGCTATGTCAGAAAGCTTTTTACAGTGTTAAAGATTATATTGAGGACAAGAAGGCTTGGGAATGAGATGCTCCAGTGATATACGTGAGCCCTTTTTAATTTCAAATTTTTGATAGTTGATTTATTTTTTATTGATTAAAATACTTGTTTTGTTAAGTATTGTATATAGGTACCTATTTTTATTTTTTATTTTTTTATATATATAATTATTTCATTGTTGTTAATGTGAGGACAATGTAGGTTATTCTTTCTTTGTTGTTTTTACTTTCACTATAATTTATTTAATGATGTCAAGCAGTTTGAGTACTTGTGTGGCCTACCCAAATGTCCTTTGTTTTTTTTTTTGTCAAATTGTTGAGCTCCTTAAGTTCTAAGTTGAGCTAGGGTAAATACGCTAAACGTCGGCCCCCCCCCCAATCTTCGGCCGTCTGTACGTTTTCAGCTTGCGTTCATTCAGAAGGTAATTAAGTGATAATTTTGCTACCTGAATTACAACCTTAGTTCATACTCTATACGTACAAACCGTTACTATTCGATTACGTCACTCGCTCTTCGCACACTGAACGTAAGTCGCGACTGCGCCGTTGAAGCGTCAAGTTTGCGTTAAAAGTAGGTTAACTGATGTGAATACCCATACTTCGGGAATTGATATTACTACGGAAAGATATTTCTTTATTTTTGTTTTGAGCTTTATTATCACGAAAACGATATTTTTACTATATTTTGAGATAGTTTTTTCAACGTTTTGCGTATTGTTTTAAGGGCAAAATAGGAGGCCGTCAATAGAGCGCCAGTTTTGACTTAAAACCTGATTCTCGGCCGTGGCCGACTTAAAGTAAATGCAGTTTGTTTTATAAATTCTAATTCTACCAATTCCATTGGTTTAACAAGAGAATTTGCAAAGCTTACAGGCAAAGAAATCTATTTTACGTTTAATTGCCAAATACCGGCCGGGGTGATATTAGTTGAATCTCGAGAAATAAGGTACACGAAATAGGGGCCGACATTAGAAATATTAAAGATCGTAATGTCGACCAGCCTCAAATTCGGACGCCACTATACAGGCTGATTACTTTTGTATATTTTCATTGATAGGGTGGTAGGTAGTCATTAATTTTTTAATTAATTAATTAATTTCGCTGCAATGATGACGCTCCCGCCGCTGCTGGTAAGTTTTACCAGATTCTGTATAGTTTGTTCGATTCTTCCGTTCCAAAGAAGAAGAGAAGGAGTACTGGCAATCGGCGTTATCCAGTTTGGTTTACTCGAGACATCATACGCGACAGTCAGCGTAAAAGTAAATTGCACAATAAATGGAAACTCTCGCGATGTAGTTTTACGTATGCGGAGTTTAGCAACCTCCGATCAAATCTCAAATTAAGAACCCGGGAAGCTTACAAAGTATATTGTCGTCACCTTGAAAACAATATAGCAAAAGACCCGCGTCAATTCTGGCAGCATGTTTCGAGTCTGCGATCAAAGGGTGGTTTCGAGCCAACTGTTGTTCATAAAGGTGAGACTAGTTCGGGTGTCGGAGCGGCCAAGGCGTTTGCTCAATATTTTGCCAGCGTTTTTTTGCCTGATGCACCTCAGTTGGACCCAACAAATGTTATCGTTTGTAGTGAAGGAGATAATATTCCTTTCCCCTTTTTAGACCTTGTGGATGTAGTTAAGGGAATTACTAGACTCAAGTCCGGTAGTTGTGTTGGCCCTGATAACATTCCAGCATTTATTCTCAAGGGATGTAACGACATCTTGGCAGTTCCTCTATGTCATATCTTTAACCTAGCCCTCCAGTCTGGCATTTACCCTTAGCAGTTTAAAATTTCGCGGGTCACTCCCATACCTAAAACTAGAGATAAAACATCTGTAGAGGAACACAGACCCATCACTATCCTGCCTACCATAGCTAAGGTCTTTGAACATATACTGCATAAATTTATACACAAACGCATAGATATGTCTTTATCTGATGCGCAACACGGTTTTCGACCCGGTCGCTCCGTAAATTCAAACTTGCTTATTCATGTTGATTATATATCTAGAGGCATGGACATAGGTAGGCAAGTTGATGCGCTCTATTTCGATTTCCGTAAAGCTTTCGATAAAGTTGACAATGATGTGCTATTGACGAAGCTGGGAGCCATCGGTTTCTCGTCCGCTTGGCTTAACTTCTTTTCTGACTACCTGCGGTATCGCCAACAGTTTGTCCGACATGGCTGCTTCGAATCCAAGCCTTACTACACTCGCTCAGGTGTGAGTCAAGGATCTGTTTTGGGGCCACCTCTCTTCCTAATCATGATCAATGATCTTATTTCCAATGTCAAGTTTGCGAAATGCTTGCTCTATGCTGATGACTTAAAACTTGTTGCGCAAATCAAAACGGTTGATGATTGTAAACTCCTGCAAAAGGACATTGACGCCATCTATGAGTGGAGCATCCAGAACAGGCTGTTTTTTAATACGAGCAAGTGCTATGTCATGACCAGTGATCGGAGTAGGTAGATTGAAATGGGGTCATTGATCCGAAACGTATAGGTATATTAATATGGACATTCCTCCGGAATTGGTGGATTATTACAAAAAAACCGGAACTTATGTAGGAATTTTATTCTGCCAGAGTGGAAGGAGTCATTTGATGAATTGCCATCCTCAAAAAAAAGGTAGGAATTAAAAAAATAAAAATTAAAGCTTCGATCGGAATTAGATTGTTTTTATTATTCAACAGATAAATAATGAATTAATTTAGTTTTTATACCTTCCTTTAAATTTTGAATTGAGTAGGAATAATATCACTACCAACATTAACAATGTTTAATTGAATCCGGAAATACCGGAATTACTTTCCGGGAAAATGGCTTATCCATGTTATTCTTTCTGTGTGCATTTATGATACAAGTACCAAAAATCAATCTACCTACTCCGATCACTGGTCATGACGCACGGTCGGAAGTTGCAACCAATCCATTACAACTATTGTTTGGGTGGAGAAGCAATTACTCGTGTCACCAATATTAAGGACTTGGGAGTGACCTTTGACCGATACCTGACTTTTAGAGATCACGTCTCTGCCCTTGCGAAAGAATCTTTTAGGCGCCTAGGTTTTGTACTAAGAAATGCTCGGGATTTCCGCAATCCCAATGTTATTAGGCTATTATACACCACTTTGGTAAGGAGTAAACTTGAAAGCAGTGCCTGTGTCTGGCATCCTTACACTGCAATTCAAACATTAATGATAGAAAAGGTTCAGAAAACCTTCCTGAGGTTTCTATTCAAAAGGTTATACCACTTCTTCCCTTACATGTACCCTACCAACTACCTTTTAGGAATGCTATGCTTTAATTCTTTGGAGGTGAGGAGAGGCTTTGATCAGCTCACAGTAGCCTGCAAGACCCTGAGCGGACGTATCAATTGTCCCGAGCTCCATGGCCTTTTCTGCCGACTATTCGTGCCTGACAAGTACATCAGACACCGTCAGAACCGCTTGCGCAATTTGTTTGCTCCACCGACTTCCAAAACTGTCGCCAGAGCTGAATCCCCAGTATGTCGCACTCTAAGGATGCTCAATGCCCTCCTGACTACCAACCCTGAATGTGATGTGTTTGCTGACGAATGGAGTAAAATTATGCGTGCATGTCTGGTCTTCTGTGAGAGGAAGTATTCAAGAGTGTCTACTGTTCCATGTTAATTTTAATTTTATTTTATCTTATGTAATTTCAATTTTCAATCACAATTATTACTATTCTTATCTTAAATGTATTTATATTTCTATGTTAATTAATGTAATTGATGTTGTACCGTTTTAATTAACTATAAAAATAAATAAAATATATAAAATAAAAATAAAATTAATAATTTATTTATCAAACTTATTTTCTCAAATTTAAATATAATACATATTTAAATTTGAGAAAATAAGTTTGATGACAAGTATATTTTATTAATATTATTAAGAAGTTTAGTTTTAATGTAGGTATTGACAATATTGAAAACATATTTAGGTAGCTAATTATGGTTTGGGAATTTGGGATATAAATATAAATTGCTCTTTGGAACTTGCTATCTATGAAACCCTTGTTTATTAGCTTAAAAAATATCTTTGAAGTTTACTTACTTTCATTGATTCATTAACCTGCACGTGACAAAAAGCTCGTTCGTTTGCACTTAATGCTTTTAATTTAAGGTACTACAATGAGAGAGCAGGTAGATGCAAGGCCTTCGCGAAAGCAAAGAGCGGATGCGGTTACGATCGCAATAAAATAAAAGAAGCTCTTGAGGCAATAGGTAATGGGATGTCCATTCGTGCATTAAACTATTTGGCGTCCCACGAACAACGTTACAAGTATTTTATTTTATTGTGATGTTTTACTTTGTTATAATTTTAGTACCTAACATTGTTGAGGGGTAAAATATATTTTAGATTTTTAGTAATAAACAAATACAATTACAAATGTATACTTAGTGTGATATTAGACTCCTGCCAAAATAAATAATATTAATAATATTTGTCAGTCTTAATTTAAAACACCCTATACCCGGCCGACATTTGGGGAAAACGCGACCGACCATGGGCCGTGAATGGCCGACTTTAGGGTTTTTTCGTTCTCGACTCATCTAAACCTTAAAACTTTTTTCTTTTAATAGAAATGTCAACCGTATGCCTATAAACATGAAATAGATATATGAAACTATCCAAAATCGCACCAAAAGCTATCCTTCGTTGCAAACTGATGGCGCCAGAGCGATCCCCAGTCAGAAAATCCGTTAGGGGGCCGACTTTTGGCGTATTTACCCTACATGATAACTGACAAATGCTTGCACTGTCTGGACAGGTCCGCTCAAACTTGCGTGGTTATTTCCTCAAAAAGATACCACAGACATGAACCTACATGCTTCTCATATACAAATACAAATTGTCTGGACTTTAAAAGAGACTATGACCTCTGAGTTTGTTTCGGTGTTTCTTCTCAGAGTAGTCAGTTAGGAAATACCGGCCTCATCTAGCTAAACTTAACACGCAAAAAAACATGACGTGTAAAAGTGTTATTTATAACCAATTTACAAAATAAATATTTCATTTCATATAGGGTGTTTTAAATTAAGACAGTGACAAATATTATTAATATGATTTATTTTGGCAGGAGTCTAATATCACACTAAGTATACATTTGTAATTGTTAGAGGGTGTGGATCTTGAACAACCCGTCAGCCGCGTGTCGAATGTCGTGAGCAGAGATTAAAATAAATAAGTCGAAGCAAGAGCAAGCAAGAGAGAACCCCGAGGGACGAACCATAGAGTAAGGTAGACAGATAACACCAACTGTCAATGTAATGCATAGATTATAAAGTTCATATTTCTAACAGTAATTGTATTTGTTTATTACTAAAATATATTTTTTCCCCTCAACAATGTTAGGTACTAAAATTATAACAAAGTAAAACATCACAAAATAAAATACTTGTAACGTTGTTCGTGAGACGCCAAATAGTTTAATGCACGAATGGGCATCCCATTAACTATTGCCTCAAGAGCTTCTTTTATTTTATTGCGATCGTAACCGCATAATTTTCTTTGCTTTCGCGAAGGCCTTGCATCTACCTGCTCTGTCATTGTAGTACCTTAAATTAAAAGCATTAAGGGAAAACGAACGAGCTTTTTGTCACGTGGAGGTTAATGAATCAATGAAAGTAAACTTCAAAGATTCACGACCAACCATTTATATTTTTTAAGCTGATAAACAAGGGTTTCGTAGATAGCAAGTTCCAAAGAGCAATTTCTATTTATATTCCAAATTCCCAAATCATAATTAATCCCAAGTCAATACCTACATTAAAACTTAACTTCTTAATAATATTAATAAAATATACTTGTCATAATACATATTTAATATTGAGAAAATAAGTTTGATAAATAAATTAAAAATGACTACCTACAGTACCTTCCCACCCAATCAATGAAAAAATACAAAAGTAATCAGCCTGTATAATGGCGTCCGAATTTGAGGCTGGTCGACATTACGATCTTTAATATTTCTAATGTTGGCCCCTATTTCGTGTACCTTATTTTTCGAGATTAAACTAATATCACCCCGGCCGGTATTTGGCAATTAAACGTAAAATAGATTTATTTGCCTGTAAGCTTTGCTAATTCTCTTGTTAAACCAATGGAATTGGTAGAATTGGAATTTATAAAATAGACTGCATTTACTTTAAGTCGGCCACGGCCGAGAATAGGGTTTTAAGTCAAAACTGGCGCTCTATTGACGGCCTCCTATTTTGCCCTTAAAACAATACGCAAAACGTTGAAAAAACTATCTCAAAATACAGTAAAAATAACATTTTAGCGATAATAAAGCTCAAAACAAAAAAAAAAGAAATGTCTTACCGTAGTAATATCAATTCCCGAAGATATAGATATATATTCTTTATTGTACACCATAACAATAAAAACAAAATTATGGACTTGACAATTAAAAGGGTGATACAATGGGCGGTCTTATCGCTAAAAGCGATCTTTTAAAGACAACCTTTGGATGGATTTGACACAGAAGGAGAAAATAATTACGCGGGTAGTCCACGGTGTACTAATTATCTATATAAAATACTAAACAATAAATAACGTTCTCAAAACATATATATGCATACAAAAATTAAAAAAGAAAAAGAAAGAAACAAAGACATACATAATAACAATTTAAGGAGAGAGATAAAGATCTTTTACTAAGTTTTTGAAAGAAGATAGTGTTTGTGCTTGTCTTACTGACACGGGTAGAGCATTCCACAGCCGTACTGCTTGAGCTGCGAACGACTTACCATAGAAATTGGTGGCGTGACTCGGTACCGCAAGCCTTAAGTTTTCTGATGACCTCAGAGATTTTGCATGTGTGTCATGAAGGAACTTAAATCGTTCTTTAAGATAAGTGGGGGTTTTAGGATTAAACAGCACACTGTAAAGCAGAGACAGAATGTGTAAGTTCCGGCGAAGACGTATTGGAAGCCACTTGAGTTTCGTACGAAATTCGGATACGTGATCATATTTGCGCAAGCCAAATATAAATCTAATGCAAACATTTTGGAGTCGCTCAAGTTTATCAAATTGTGCCTCAGTAAGATCAAGATAACTGACATCAGCGTAGTCTAGGATGGGGAGTAAAAGAGACTGTGCTAGCGCAATTTTAGTAGCAGTTGGGTATGGTTATTGTATGGGTATTCACATCAAGTAAACTACTTTTAACGCAAACTTGACGCTTCAACGGCGCAATCGCGACTTACGTTCAGTGTGCGAAGAGCGAGTGACGTAATCGAATAGTAACGGATTGTACATATAGAGTATGAACTAAGGTTGTAATTCAGGTAGCAAAATTGTCACTTAATTACCTTTTGAATGAACGCAAGCTGAAAACGTACAGATGGCCGAAGATTGGGGGGGGGGGGGGGGCGACGTTTAGCGCATTTACCCTAGGTGTTCCAAATTCACATCCTCCCCTAGAGGTGAATGAAATTCAGTACAATTTTCTTTCCCTGTTTTTAACAGATTAAAAATGACTATTGTTATGTTCGCTTTTTGTGGCATAGAACTTTTGAAAAAAAAAGTGAAGAAAATAGTAGATTATACAACAAGTGAAAAAAAAGGGAATTTAATTCGAGGTACGAAGTTGGATCCCGAGAGGAGCGAAGGATTCTAGAGTAGAATCCCGAGCGTAGCGAGGGATTCTAGATTAGAATCCTGAGCGGAGCGAGGGATACAAGGACCGAGATAAATTTTTTTTTCACGAGTTGTGTACTCTACTTTTTACCATTGACTGTGAGAAAATAAATAGGAGTCTAATATTTATATTCATAGAATTTTATTATATAATCAGTAATAAAAGAACAAAGGATTAAATATAAACATTAAAAATTTTCAAAATTCAGTGTTATATTCTTGTTTGGTTTTGAAACTGTCGTATTAGATAAGACTTGGGTATTTGGCAAAGTCGCCGTATTTTGTGGTTGCTGTTGCTGAGAAAGCTGTAATGTAGTTGTTTTACAAGGTTTTCCTTTCGATGTTGAAGGGCGCGCCGGAGATAGTGGCGCAGAAGGGTCAACAGCAGACGGTTTTAGATTTATACTGTCAATTATTCGGCTGCATCTTTTGGATTTGTTTTCGATGGAATCCTCGATATAGCTTTCTGCTACTGTGCTGGACCTCCACCCTCCGTGGCGTTTCAGTTCTGTAAGATCAGCACCTGAATTTGCTAAAAGGGTGGCAGAGCTTCTACGGAAACAATGTCCTGTGTACTTTTCGGGATTTGGTAGATTTAAGAATGTGGCAATCTCTTTTGGCATCGCACCTATTTTGTTAATTCCAATAGGTTGCCGAGTACATTTTCCGCCATGGTATTGTAAGAAAAACCTATCGGTTTTTGTATTAGTGGGCCTTATAGCTTGATATTTTTCGACGATTTTAACGTATTCCTGCCGTATTACGAACGTTCTATCAATTTTAGTTTTTGTATCAGTTAAAACAACCAGTAATAAATTTTCCGAGTTTTTTTGGATGTCGTTCATAGTTATTTTTAATAATTCGTTACTGCGACAGGCCCCATTCACGCCAAAAATTAGCACAACCTGTGAACAATAATTAAAAAAATATGTATTTACAGGAAAACTTTAAAAGTTCAGTAGGTTTGTAAATAAATATGTTTTAAGTAGGTACTTACTTTTACGGCCAGAAAACTGTGGTCAGGTGCATCATTTAGAAAACGTTCAATGTTTTGGGAGGTTAGCACTCTAGATTTCTTTGGCTTATCACCCTCAGACAGCCGTTTTAAGTATGTCACTAACTTTGAATAGTTTGAAATATCAATGTTGTATTTTATTCTCACTGTTGATTTTAGCATAGAATATATGCTCCAAAGTGTCGACGCCTTCTTCGTCTTGGTTAATTCGTTGAAATAGTTAAGAAATACGCATTCTGAGAAGGAATTGGCGCCATTCGTGGTTTTCCAGTCGCAGAACAAATTGTATGTTTTCAGATACAAATCCCGAGATTTTGGCGGCAACAAATCATCTACTATAACTGCTGCGTTAGTACGAAATGATTCCGGAGTCAGTGTCTCATTTTCGTCATCTGAAGAACTCATTTTGTTTCAGTTATTATGTTAATAAATTTTCCAATGACACAAAACAACCACGATAACAGAGAGAAAAGAACTTAAAATTGGCGGTTTTTTTTTTAATATAATCGTATAGCTCTATGGAATAGATCCATTTAGCCAGCCAGTAGGTACTTTCAGCACGTTTCAAATTTTTTTTACATAATTCGTGCTTGTTCCAAATTCAAAAAGTCTTTATTCACTCAGTGAGTAAAAGAGCGTTTTATTCACTGTTATCGATGAATAAAGTGCCCTTTTTCGAGTGGCAATGGTAAAAAATATATTAATATACGCTTTCTTCACCTATTAAAATTAAACATAAAACTATCAAAACGGCAATTATTAAACAAATATGTATTATTTCAAGGTCAATAAATATTTTTAATACTATCTATTATCGTTTCATTGAACACTAGCTTGTACCAGCGGCTTCGCCCGCATGAAATTAATACTTTATTAACATATATGAAAATAATTTATAGCCTATATAGGGGAAGGTGGGGCAGCTTCATACAGTTTTTATATTTCATCTTATAGAATGCTCTCGGGTATCGATATCTTTATTGATTCATCAAAAATCAATAGTCTTACTATCTGACTTTATATAAAAAACATGAAATTTGTGTAAATACATTTGTACGACTTTTTGTAACACTTGACAGAAAAAATTAAAAATGTATGAATGTACCCCACATGCGGGGCACTTACATACAGCCTATGGGGCAGATTCATACATGTGACAAAATACACAAGTTTTGCGTGAAATGATTATTTATTTATCATGGAGACCACGTCAGACCTCAACTTCGGCTCAACCTGCAACAAAAAAACTGGGAATCCTACACAAGGTGAGGCAGTACTTCACGCCTGGACAGCTTTTAATTCTGCATAAAGCACAGGTCCGTTCCTGCGTGGAGTATTGCAGCCACTTGTGGGATGGCTCTGCAAAGTACCCACATGCTACATTGGACTCGATCGAGCGCAGAGCTATAAAAGGCTTATAGGCGACGAGGTGCTGGTGGACAAGCTTCATAGCCTGGCTCATCGGCGAACCATTGCTTGCCTGTCAGTTTTCTACAGATTGTACTTCGGGGAGTGTGCGCAGGAGCTCCATGACCTGATTCCTCCATATCCCTTTCACTACCGGACTACCAGACGCATGGCTGGGTACCACCCACACTTGGTTGATATACCGTCTTGTCGTACAAAGCGCTTCTCCTCCACATTTATTGTGCGCACAGCCAAGCTGTGGAATTCTCTGCTGGCTTATGTGTTCCCTGCCACTTATGACCTTTCAGCCTTTAAAGCACGAGTAAATAGGCATCTTCTGGGCTCGCTCGTCCCATTTTAGACCTCATCTATCGCTTACCATCAGGCGAGATCGAGATCAAGAAGTGGGCCCACCAGTTATAAAAAAACAGTCTTTCTGATCAGTCACATCACTTTTTAAATATCTACATCCTATTGCTTAATTCTTATTTATTCTCTATTCTTTCTTATTCTTTCTTTCTTATTTATACTCCATATTTGGCTGCTGATTTCCGAAATGAGAGTTTGTTTTCCAAATCTTTATCGATAGCTTTAAAAATTGCCTCTTCGTCCACCACTCCACTCCTAGTTCCCTTTTTCTTGTAATTTCTGAACATAATCGTTCTGCAAAACAAAATTATGGCATAATTTTATAAACAAACAAAAAATGGGGCACATTCATACAGTATGAATGTGCCCCGTACACTCCTGTATGAATCTACCCCATCACAAGAAAATGAAATCAAAATATTTCTAGAAAAAAAGCAAGCATATATAAAATTATTCACAGATTAATTCACAAACTTGACCCTATTATCTTTTAAATAAAATAGAACTGAATAATCTAGAGGGCAGCTTTTATTAAAAAAAAGACGTTAAAGTGAGCTTATAAAAATACTTATGCCTGGCCGAATCACGTTCTGTGTCACACCGACGCTCGTTTCACACCGACTGCTTTCAAACTCCGTGAGCAACCATACACAAAAGTAAGCTACGCATACACGCATAAGTCATTCTGTTGATGTGCGCCTAAAATTAGATATGTTTGGTGTATGACGGTGCCCCTTGTATGAATCTACCCCACTTTCCCCTATAGCACTCAAGAATAATGCAGCTACATATTAGGGAAAGAATTTTCAGAATCGGTTCAGTAGTTTCAGAGATTTTTCATACCATAGATAGGAGCTGGGCGTATTGGTGACAAAATGGTTCAAATCGGTCCCTTAGTTTCGGAGCCTATTTGGTACACGCAAACAATATTTTTTTTCCTTTTTATATGTAGACATAGTAGTTTTGAATTTTCAAAGTTTCTTTAATTTAGTTTCGGCGGTTAGGCGCGAGGACCTCTGCACCGCGAGGCCGTGGGTGGTGTGGGCCACCGCCCACGGCCTTACGCTGCCTTTGCTGTCATGTTAATATCATCATCTTCAATTATTTATCTATGGAGGACGCTGTACTGCATCGGAAATCTTATCTTGTGGACAGTTTCAGCATCAATATTTTGCTCGCCCAGTATGTGGCTGACTTCTTGTATTGCTTTTTCGGTCCTAGAAAGAGCAGGTGATGCGGCTTACGTACGGGGGAATGTATAAAAGGGTAGATATATTTTAGTAATAATATTTTTTCATGAGGAGTGATTGTTTCCGTTAGGGGAAATTTTAAGTTCTAACTAGTCTTATTTTGTAACCAATCAGTAGACAAAGCCAAAAAGTTATACAAGCAGGTGCACGCTACGGCACGAGTTATATGTGTAGTTTCTATCTACCCTCATTACATAAATCATTGCAATCTAGTTGCATAATTTGATATGGCAGGGTTATAGTAATGAAACACGTACTTGAACACATAAACGTTGTAATAAGAGATGGCAAAATAGACATATTAACGATATATCTAATATCGTTAACATCACATACCTAGTTGTAAAACAGTACTTATACACAAATCATGCATAAATACCACAATAAATACGACACCTTTGCTAGAATTCGCTTTTAAAAGGAAGTACTTATATCTAGTACAAACTACTACAATTAAATAGACCGTGAATTTTATATTTCACTTTCTATCACAGCATGAAGGTCAAACTTATTTCTAGTTTCAAATATTTTTTTGTTAAACAATTATGTTCTACTTTTCATCCCATGTCTTGCACTTGGTACAAAGATAACAAAATGCACATATATTACGGAAAGAGATATAATTAAAACTTAGTTGACACTTCCAGATGTTCATCAGGAAACTAAAACTGTGCTCTAAACTTTCACAGTGCATCATAATTACATGTTTACCATTGAACTTAAACCATTTTTAAACTACCTATTGCTTTCACAACAATAAAATATTCTACACATAGGTACATAAAAATAGCCACACATAATTCATGATATAACATAATAATACTGAAAAAAAGGCCATATCTGTTCATAGAATCTGGAAATCTCCGCTTTGCAATAAGTTAGAATACAGCTCATCTATTAGGATTCAACAAGGATACAGACTGAGCTATTTTAATAATAGTAATAATAGTAATTAAGTATCTATTTACCTCAAAATTAAATAATAAATAGAGTAACAAAATTACAGTCTGAAGTCATAAATTATTCCATTTTCGTGTTGCAATGTGCATCTATCCAAAGTAGTTTCAATTTTGTAACCTCCATTCAGGATATTGAAAATACTTTATTCATGATTATTAAATTTTTTCTCATAACCCACAGTAACAATATTAATTTATATTTTACAAAGCTAATTTAAACAATATTTTTTAAGATATACAGTATTAGATGGAAATTTAAATTGTTTCTGCTAATGTTATCCTGAATACAACTATATAAATATCGGATTACCACCGATCCCTCTTACCACGACCGCCGCCTCCTCCCCCGCCGTAGCCCCGGCCGCCACCGCCGCGACCACGACCCTGCCCCTCACCCCTTTCCTTGTCTCGACGTAACTTCATACCTTCGAATCGCGTAGCCATTTGCTCAAGTTCATCTGGTATCTCTTGATTTGCTTCCTCAAGGATTTTGATAAGCTCCCTAGCATTATTCCAATCACTCCTTGATATAAATGTCAAGGATATGCCTGTTTTTCCTGCACGGCCTGTCCTACCCACTCTGTGCACATACTCTTCAATATGGCGTGGGAAATCTAAGTTGATAACGTGAGTCAGATCTTTTATGTCAATACCTCTCGATGCCACATCTGTAGCAACCAATATATTGACCGTTCCATCTACCATTTCGCTTAAAGCTGCCTCACGGTCAGTCTGATCACGATCTCCATGCAAAGATTGGCATTCAATGCCTTTAAGACATAATTCTGTGGTAATGTGTGTTGCAGTAGCTTTTTTACCACAGAATATGATGACTTTATCAGTAGGATCCATAGTACTGAGAAATTCAAACAATGCTTCCTCTTTTTCAGCTTCCTCAACAAACATTATTTTCTGTGTGACAGTATGCACTGCTGCAAGATCTAATGATCCAACATTTACTTGTATTGGATCCTTCATATATGATTCTGCAAGACGGCGTACACCTGGAGGCCAGGTAGCTGAAGTCATGACTGTTTGTCGATCAGGCCTAACATCAAACAATGACTTACGGATCTGTGGTTCGAACCCCATATCTAACATCCTGTCAGCTTCATCTAAGACAATGTATGAGAAGTTAATGACATTCAAGTGGCGAGCCAATACCAAATCATTCAGTCTTCCTGGAGTTGCAATTACAATGTCAACACCTTTAGCAACTACTTTAATCTGCTCCTTACGATCTCCTCCACCATAAATACAAACTGATTTGATACCTTTGTACTGGTACTTAGACACTTCTTTATCTATCTGCAGTGCAAGCTCCCTGGTGGGGGCCATGATAAGAACTGTTGGACCCTCTCTTTCTTCTCGTGGAATTGTCTGGCCTTCAATATGTATGAGAGCTGGGAGAAGGAAAGCTAAAGTTTTGCCCGTACCGGTCTGAGCGATGCCAATCAAATCTTCACCTCTCAACAGAATGGGCCAAGCTTGGCTTTGAATTGGTGATGGAGTTTTAAAGTCTTGCTTATAAATTTCCTCTAAGATTTCAGGATAATCTTGGAATGCTTGTTCAAAAGTCAATACTGGGTTTGGTATAGGACGCAGACCAGGTTTATCATCAAAAGTACGCTTTACCTGAATATCAAAGTTGGCAAGTCTCCATTGCTTCACTTCCTCTGATGACATGGCTGCTACCTCTGGATCTTCTTTATAAAAATCTTTGACAATTGGTGGCAGTTTTTCATACCTACTGTTTTGAGCTTCAGTGTGAAATGCATTGAGTTTTTCCCAATCAATAACTTGTACACCATCCGCAGAAGTCTTAAAAAAATCCTGAGTCTGACCACTACTGTCACTTGCATTATTTTCTTTTTCTTGAGGTCGGAAGTCTTCTAACAGGCTGTTAATTAATTCTTCTGCTTTTACGATCGCCGCATCTGTGCCTGTCAGTGTAACGTCGGCTTCATTGCCGCTAGAATCACCAATCTTAATTTTAGCCTCAGATTCATATTGAAGATCTTTTATTTTAGCTCCTCCTTTGCCTATTATACGTCCGACTTTGTGGGAAGGAACGTATATGATTTTTCTATTACCGGAATCCCGTTGTTGAAAGTCGCGTCGGCCGCCCGCGCCTCCGCCGCCGTCGCGGTCAAAGTTACGGCGATAATCGCCACCGCTATTATTACCACGATCCCTCCAATTGGTATCATTGTAGGAGCTTGAACCGCGCGAGGTGCCTCGAAAAGTTCTTCCACGATATTGTCGAGTTTGGGGCGCGGGAGCCGAAGGTGCCGATGCCGGTATCACCGCCGACACAAACTCATTCCAATCGTCTTCCCATTCGGCCATTTTACGAATATTTCTTTATCACGATTATTAGATGTTTTGTTTCAATGAAATATAACTCTTGTAAACAAGCGAATGTTAGCTATGAAGCTTTTTCAAAACAACGTTCGCGTTGTTCCTGAAATCGACAACGTGATTGATTGAATACAATTGTCAAAATTTTAGTCTCAACATTTTTTAACATTTCCTTTTCCGTTCGATACCATTACCTAATTTCTAGGAGTTATTTATTTAAAAATCGTGATTTGGGCAGAAATTTTAGAGAAATCAATATTTTCCATTTAAATAAAAATTATTGATTTCTTTGTATGATAGAACGAGTTTTTACTCCTTTTGTTTTAACTACTATTGACAAATGTCGAGTGAAATGGAACGCTTCTGCAGTGTTGTGACTTTGTGAGTGAAGAAACTGAAATATGCGTCTTGCTGTTAATATCAGTAAAAAAATAACAGTACCTGAAGCAATATCATACGACACAACAAAAAAACTATAATCGGATTATAATTTACTATCATCATAAAGATCGTCCATGTAAGTAGATATAAATATTTGAAAAAAGAGTTTCTGCCTTAAATCTGTAGCTATATATACAGGTATACTCGATTTGTTAAATAGAAATTAAATATGATCAAAGGAAATTATTCGAAAAATTACATAAAGAAAACAAACCGGCAGTCTGCTAAGCACCACGAAATTTAGTATCCTAGGCTACGGCTATTTTCCTCTTCAAGGCGATCGGCGGTGGTGATCTTTCACGTTCGGTCCCGGGTAAGGCCATGGTGCGGAGCGAGAGCGAAAGGGATGCAGTGGCCTCCTTCTGCGAAACAGTCACGCTGGCGAAGGAGGAGGCTGAACGCATGAGGGATAGACAACTCTTTTCCTCACGGCCCAGCCGAACGAAAATTGAATGAAAATTGTTTTGAAAGAGATATAGTCAGTAGTTTTTGAGATAAAGCACATTTTAAAAACCGTAAATATTACTGTCGTTCAAATTAATTTTTTGCTGGCGAAAATTACTACGGAACCTTTTGTGAGCGAGTTCAAATCGTTCTTGGCCACTTTTTTGCCATAGCGTAAAAACTAAACACGTTACGCTTAAATAGCAACGACTCTCCGGATTCATAATGAACATTGATGGAAATAAGTACGCATTATAATTACCTATTATCGAAATGATTATTATGTTTGCTGATCAACTTGATAATATATCTTCTTATCTTATTCGACGTGTACATAGATGATAGTCATGGAGCCATACTCTTTACAGCTTTAAGTGAAATAATTTAGTCATGTGACAAAGTGAGAAAAATAGTTGAGAACCAAGTTTCTTATTCAAACGTAAACCAAGAATCCAAGAAAATTGGTAGAGTCTGGCTAACGAAAGCGTGACCTGGAGTTTTCTTAAAAGTTTAATATGGCAACATTATTAAGTTGTCAAAGTCTGTGATTACAATTGTCAGTAATTTGTAAACAATATTAATATTCAACAATAATCGCTATAATATGGGTAAAACAATAAAAGTAACGTGCGAAAGCTGCTACATACTATGATCAGTAAGTTTAAACAAAAACAAGAAGAAATAGAAATTGTTTTTCAAGAAAAACAACAATGTTTAGATGCGATCTCGGATTTTTCAGGTTAGTATTAGTACGACTTTCTAATGTTGATCCTTGGTGGCTGATTATTAGATATACCTATTTACGATATTATGATACTTTTTTCTTATCTTTATAGATAATATTGAAGATATTCAAAGAATCTGCGACTTGTTGAAACGTTAAAAAATTTGGAGAAAAAATCTTTAATAGAAACTCAGACTAAGTTCTTAGAAGAAATATCTTCATTAACTGGTACTTACGTATGTTACGGTTAATAATGTTTTGTTGATGAGTTGTGTTATTTGACATTATCAAATTGTTTGGGTACCTTAATTTTTTATTTATTTATTTTATTATTTATGCATTTTATACTTCGTTTTGCAGAGGTTGGTGTCACAACACTAAAAAAAGGAAGGATCTGTGAATTAATGGATGTGGAGCACTCCAGGAAAAAAAACGCCCACACAAAAGCTCAGTGTTGGATTTAGACAGTTTTGATATTGATGCAATAAGAAATAAAATCAATGAATTTTATATTGTGAGACAGGAGGTCCCAACATTGCGAACATTACTAGAAAAATTACATTCTAGCATTGGCTTTAGTGGATGTAGAGAAACTCTGCGTGAAATATTAATTGCTAATGGGTATGAGTTCAAGAAAAATAAAAATGAACGAACGGTTCTTGTCGAACGTTTTGATATTGCTGCTTGGAGACATCTTTATCTACAAGAAATTGCTGCTAAATGAACGGAAGGAAAACGAATAATCTATTTAGATGAAACATATGTACACAAAAATTATAAGCCTAAAATATCATGGCAAGATCTATCAACGAGTGGTGCCCCTAAAACAAAATAAAACAATGATAAAAACCTCATTTGGCTGAATAGCTGCAGAAGATTGAAAGAAAAATGACAAATCATGTAATAAATGTGGAAAATAAAATAATACAAACAAAGAGATCACATAACAGAAAAAGTATTGGAAAAAAATCATAATAAGTATAGGTGATGACGACTCCACTGATACAGAAGAATCCTTAGAGGTTGAATTTTTGGACTCGGATTTTGAGTACGATGATTAAATAATGATCATACTCAAAACGCCTGCAGTTGATTAAAAAAATTGTTGAAGAAATTTAATAAACTACATGTTAAGTAGGTTAATTTTATGTATATACTAAGAAATAAATGTACACATTCGTTTCTTTAATCAATCCATGACAGTCATGGCTCCGAGACACCAAACGGAGTCTTTAAAAACATTATGTGGTAACATTATTATCCCTAAATTAGAAATTAGTTCGTAAACAACTATTATATAAATTGATTGTCGTAAATACATAAAATTTCCAAGTATCAAAACATTTTTCTCCTACTATAGTCAGTAATACCACATAAAGATTTTTTGAATTTGCCGCGCTTTCTCAGGTCACGCTTTCGTTAGCCAGACTCTATCACAGTATATTGGATTAAGTATTTTTTGGATTCATTTATCAAAGTATCTGTTATAAATATCACAAGCGGCTACGGCCAACCCTAGATATTTATCATCTGTATGTTTCTATGTTTTGTGGTGCGTGCGTGCGGTTCGACTGCTCCGGAGCAAAGAGTATGTAATACACTATGTTTTAAGAGACGGGACTTAGTACTAAAAAAATAAAAACAGGTAGAAGTTCACTTCAATACCAACTGAACGAACATACACGGGGAACAAGACGTCATACAACAGTACTACCAACCTATCAGACTAAATAGTGCTGAGCGATGGCAGCAGCCTCTTTATCGATATCGATAAAGTATACAGGTCGAAAAACGGGCTTACTTTTAACTTTTTTTTATTTAAGTGCGGATTTGTGTTGAAATAAAGCAAGGATTGTAGTTTCTAAGAAAAAAGTAGTATATTGTTAATTATTAAAACTAGTACAGATCATTAGACTTAATAATATATGTCAAGGATTGCGTTAATTTATTCCCAACGTTCTTCTGGACGCAAACCCATAGCAGTGATAAACATTTCATGTTTCATTCGATGGAGTCCCGTCGTCAGAACGTCAGTGACCGTGTCTTCTGTATTCTTGTATTTGATAAGTATTTCATTGACTGCAACCTTCTCTGATGTAATGATATCGGACATCTATGTGCTTACTTCAGGCGTGGTAATTTTGAATACCTGAAAGATTAATGTCAGTGTGAATTGGCTTAAACAGGCTTTGTGCACGAAAGTTACTACTTGGGAAAGGTTGTCTAAAGCCACCTAGCTTCTTTAATTTCTTGTCATATTATTGAAAATACTAGATATTATATAACAATTTCATGACTCAATTGCAAACCCATAGCTGTCATAAACATTTCAGAGTTAAGTATTTTATTGACTGCAACCTGCTCTGATGTAATGATATCGGACATCTATGTGCTTACTTCGGGCGAACTGTGAACTACTACTGTGAACATAAATGTGGTTTTTAGTTCCCTGTAAAAAACATGCAAACAAGCATACACCATGCATCCAGCAGTCATGCAAACAAGCACACACCATACATACAGTACATCATTATTTCATGAAATATTGATGTTTATTTTGCAAATATCTTATAAATAACACTTTCACATGATATTTTTCATGCAAGCAAGCATGCAGCATATAATGTAGCAAGCATGGTTTCTGTCACGGATCCAGCGCTGCAGGGCTGACAGCAGATGATGACAGCACCATTAACGGAGCCCCACAAGGTCACTGCCTGCCGGGGTTACGGGAATGTTCTAACGAGATACCGCGGCCCCGAAACGTAAGGGCAGTGAAGGAACAGGGTGGGTTTTTAGTCAGTAGAAGTCTGACACTCCCTTCTGCTCTACCCACAGCAGGAGGGGTCATTTGATGATTTTCCCAACCAGAAAAAAAGTGGTCTGATTTTTGGTGTAGAGCCTGAAAATTATACATAAAGTAAACGCGGTTTCATTTAATGCCTCTCGCTTTAATCAACATTGTTTATAAACAATTAAAAACAGACACACCATTTATCGATAATTGATAAGAGCCGTTGCATTATAGCACATCACTAAACAACAAAATAAAATTGAATATTAAAAGATCGATTAAGGCTTTTAGTACTATGTTTTAATTAAAATATATAATCAAATATATAATCAAATATCTAATTTAATACTTACCGAGCCTCATCTAATGGAAATTTTGCCATAAACTTCCTTTTTTCATTACCTATACGACTTGCACGATCTCCACATATTACCCAAGTTATAAATCGGTTTTTAGGTGGCATTATGGTACAATCACTGAACAATAACCGATATTTTTTTACAAATTACGATGTAAAATGAACCGTAAATTAATTTAATTACTGCCAGAAAACAATAAGCACAAACTTAAAATATACAAGAAGACAGGACAAGTAAACATATATGGCCGACCATAGATTAAAAAGTGGCTGACTGTCATGAAAGAAAGAGAAAGCGCACGGAACAGGTGAGACAGCAAAATGTACCATTATTTCCCCTCAAAGTCCATACAATTTTTTTCGCCTTGAAGTTGCAGTAGCCTGCTCCGGAGCGGCAGGCAAACGAACGAACGGGGGACGCGAGTTTATCGAAATAATCAATTTTTTTACAGTTTAAATAACAATCTAAAATAAATAAAGTATAAATACGTCCATAAAAATGCGCGTAGCTTGTATGATAATTGTTTATTAGTTTTGCACCTAGCCTGACGTCCCAAAAACAGGAAAAATGAGTAACTGGGCTAGAAGGATGCATCGACGAGCTGCTACATTGAGTAATGTGGTTACGTCTTGCGGGCATCCTAACTCTTTGCCATATCCAAGAAGATTAGAAAAAGTGAAGTTTGGTGTACCACTTCATGAAGTTTGCAAGGATGATATCCCCGGACCTTTGCTTGTTAGTAATTTTGTGTTTTTGACAACGCCCCAGACGTTTTCATTACTTGTGATGATTATTATGAAGATGACCGCGTCTTTTATATTTGAATTCATAAGGGTTACAGGTTCTTCTAGTAGTGGAAAGCTTAATTAAGTTGCTACAATGCGGTTGTTTCATAGTTCTTGATAGGTGCCCACATAAGTATTACATGTCATAAGCTCTAAATGTCAAGAAGGCTGAAGTGTTTCGAGTGTGCCGTGTATTTGTTTTGGAATTAAATTTGTGGTGATGTGCAGGTGCTGATACTAAAGCTGAACAAAGAAGCGCCGCTGCGGCGCGATGTTTTCCGCGCTCCAGGCCACCAGGGAGCCATGAAGAAACTCATACACTTCCTGCAAACTGGCCGTCTGGTTAATGTAGACAATTACTCAGTTTATACTATCGCTAGTGTGCTCAAAAAATTCCTAAGGTAAGTCTTTAAATATAACTTAATTCTCTTATTTATAACTTTAACTTGTGAAGTTGTTATTCAATAATACTGCCATATCTGTTAATCCTAGTTATTATAATATATAATTATAGGATTTTCGGCACACCATAACTTATACAAAAAATTTGTAAGTTACTTAATCATTGCAATAAATGTTTATCAATATAAACATTAAACACTATATTTCTATCTGATAAGATTTAAGTAATGTAAATATTTTTGTTTTCAATATCAGAAGTGATAATAATGTTTGACATCTACTTGGTTCACTGTCATCTGATAGATATTATCAATAAAAGAATATTTTTAACATATTTCCTGGCTATTGTTATTAAGCCATTTAATGCATAAGCAGTCATACCTAAAACTATTAAGTTATCATCACCATCATTGGTGATATTACTTAAAAAAATGAGTTCAGTCTACCTTATCTTTGCACAACAAGAGACTATTATTTTTCATAGCCTAGTAAAGCATATAAAATAAAATAAATACTCAAAACAATTCAAGATAATATTTTTGACTGTTCAAAGAAATGCAGTTGTAATTCAGATTCCCATTGCACATATTTTTGTTTTAGAAAAATCCCAGGTGGGGTGTTTGGACGAGATGGTGAGATGCATTTATTCACTGCTGTAGAGCTACCAGAGGAGCAGCAAGTTGATGAAATACGCAGGTTAGTTGCTTCATCTGATATTACTACAAGAGGTCTCCAAGTCATTGAAATTCAGCCATAATTATATTTTCGTTTTCAAAAAAGAATTAGCAATGTGGGTAGAACTCACATTAATAGCAATCTTAACTACACTAAATATGCTTGAGTCTGGAATGGGTTCACAGCAATAATGTAATGGGTGGGGTTCAAACCTGCAAGCTCTCAGTCATAGACCGACACCTTAGCCATTGTACTGTTGCTGCTTTTCCTTATTTAATTAAGTTGAGTCTTTAAAAATAGCTTTCTGCACTCCTTCTCCATATAAACTTTAACTGTGCCAAATTCATATACCTACTCCTTAGTCTTCATAATTTTCTTAAAAAAGGAGTACAATGTTTTTGCTCCTCATATTATTATTATATAAGTAGATACCAATTATGTGAACACTGAACTTGATATGTAAAGTTTGTGTAATAGGCCGATGTTTTGGTCCATTAGCTGTGCCTACTTATGAATTTCCAATAATTATTGACCTGGTCACTACATATGTTATCTTTTAGCACCATCATCATACTCTTGATCCTGTAAAGATTTATGTTTTAAGGCTTGGCTCAACATGTATTCCTCTATTAGACCTCATCTCAGTAGTCATCACTTTACTAGACTGATCATCTTGAGTCAGTACATCTTACAAAATTCATATTTTGTTTTAATAACTAATGACATCAATAAAATGGAAAAAGACCAAGCATAACTAGTACTACTATAATTGCCATCTGTTAACCCAGCAATAATATGATAAACTTAGTCAATATTCCAATTTGGTACAAAAAGTAAATAAAAAAAGATATTAATGTAAATTTTGAGCTCTTTTTGAGGTGATTGGCAGTTCGCTTGTTTAATTAGTAATTGCCAAACAGGTGTATAATTTATTTAATCAGTCAACTAAACAAGTGTATGTGGTATAGTTTTCTTCAAATAAAATTATTTATTTTGGATAGCAACCTTTTACCATTATAGCTTGAAGAGTCACTGTCTGTATGCTAATGTAGGGGTTATTAGCCTATTTCTTTCCTTGCATATTGTCTTAAGCAGATATGTATAAACTAGTACTGCTCACTACAATTTCACTTCTGCATGAGTTTTCCCGAAGTTCGCATCAGTCACACCAGTATAAATAGAAAGTAGTGTAGTTCTTTTTCCATGCAATGGAAATGTGCATTGTGTATTACAATACTATTACTTGTTTTATAATTTTTATAAGTAAGTAGTTGTACTAATGTTTTCGAATAGTGGGGAATGTTTCTTTAGACGATAATATATCCATAAGTTAAATCAGTTAATCTATTCAGCTAACTTAATGGTCGTGTGATTTTGCTTCCTGCAATTTCACCAGATTATCGGCCCACCTTGTAGTGGGCCTTATACTTTAAATATAGGCGTTCCAGGAAGACATGGGTTTGTCGCAGTCATATTCTTAAAATTATGATCATAGTAGGAACATATTCTGCTTTTAAAGTATTTTTAGTAAATCTGAGGAGGAAATTCAATTGTTTTCAGGAGAAAATTTCAGAGCGCTAGGTGCAACAGTACACATAACCTTGCCTGTATAAAATCTGCCACAGAGCCCACTCTTAAGATTTATCTGTCTATTCCTAACTTGAGGGCAGTTTCCAGCTTAACTGTATGCAGCTCAGTACTAGTGCATTACATGGAGCGATTGTCTATGACGTGACCTTGCTATGACTGGTGTCGGATTTTATGGCTTCTGACTGTCAAAGATATGTAAATGAGAACCGTGCTTTTCGTGCTTTCCTAGACACGGTAAAATCTCGATATGTTACGATGGCTTCATATGACTGTTATTATTTTAGGAACAAGCTCTTCTTCAAATCAGTCAAGCTTAACTATGTGTGTTGAGGAATTATTATAAATCAGTGTTACTGGTTTCTTTGGAGAATACCTCTTTCAGCCTATAAACTATATTCAAGCAACTTCGCTGGTCTTCCACTGTATATAATATGTGTCAAGCTTGCCACGATTGGAAACTTTGCTGTAAATCTGGGACGAAAAGTTAAATTGAATGTCGTGGAAAGTTCCAGAGCTCTGGATGTAAAAGTTGAAGTAGGAAAAGCTTCGCCTCTATTTACGTGATTTTGTTTCAATCGCTACTACACGCTCGTTGCAGTTTTATTGACTGCTATTCCTTCTTTCATCTACGAAACTGCTATAAGCTTATACTTCCTCGCTGCTTGTGAAGGTTAACAAGCTCATAAATATGTGCAGGTGATTGAAAGCAATGACAAAATAGTTGTAAGAAAAAGTGTATGTAGTTTTGACTAACTTTGCTTAGCAGTCAGAGTAGAATGTATAACTTGCGACGTAGTCTATCGTATGTCAGGTTATTCCTTTACACGGCAAGGGACGAAGAGTTGGACTCTTGATAACGACTTAGGCCCCGATAGTCCTAGCTAAACCGAGGAGTGGAAAGAGAGTAGCGAGGCAATTACCCAGCAGTGGACAAAATTATTATCGTCAATAAAACAAAATAGAAATATACCAGAGGTCTGTGATGGTAGATCTTTCTTTACCGTAGCTTCACTGGGGTGAAGGGCCAGACTAAGAGACAGTTTTATAACAAACTATTGAGCAGTAGCGACCTGATGATATGTTCTTCGTCTCCAGCTCGCCTGTATGTGCAGGTTATAGGGACGAGGCATAGTAGTCCTACCATTCGCAAAAGAAAACGTGCTCGGGCGCCGTATAACTCACTAAGACGCTGGTAGGGTTAAGTGCTTTTGGTAATGCTCTGATAGCTGTGGTATCCCTATCCACTCCTCAGGCACTATAGGAAATTTTGCCACGTTGTCGCTACTTTAAACTTTAGTGACGTAACGACCCTCTCAGATCAACCTGGAAGATTGTCAAATGTTAAATCGTACTTGCCTGTAGCGGTCCTGATTATAATTAAAACCTACAGTCGAGAATTTTAATACGGCTTAAAAACGGCACAGACAGAGCTCGGCTTCGGGCGTTGCTTTGGGGAGGACAGCTAGGGACGAGCTGGAATGAACAATGATATGCTACCGATCTTTTATGGGGGTCCATTTATTGAGTGTGTAATTCACCCCTCGTTCTTTTATCCGTGTTATGATACAACTGAGGATTGACCTTGCATGCTTGCTAATTGTTGATCGGTGAGTTGGCTCCGATACCTCGTATGCATACCAAAGATCCTGGCAATCAGGGTCTCGAGGAATGTCAATGACTTTTGTCTTTAGGGTCTCTCTCTGTAGTAGATCCTTCATGCCTAAAGATCGCGATCACCGTTTTTCAACATCCAACGGTTCGTTAGGCTTTCCCACTTGTTGAGATCGGTGGATATACGGAAAATATTATCGTAACTTTTTTTTTAAATAAGAGATTTGGCAATTCGGGTAGAATTCACATTAGTAGCAATCTTGTTAACCTCTCCAACTAAGCTAAATAAGCTTGTGTCTGGAACGGTTTCACGACAATCGTGTAATGGGTGGGGTTAGAACTCGCGGCCGATCACAAGGTCGATACCTTAGCCATTACGCTATTGCCGCTTAAAACTGTGGGAGCTGTTTGTTTTCAGTTACTCCGACCATGGTAACGGGAATCTCCCTCTTGGTCTTTGGTCCTCAACGTTTGCAGTGCACAGATGATTAGCCAGAGTTCAGTTCTAATTAAACAAATAGAAGCTATCATAGAAGCGTGTTTTATACTTTGTTAGCTCATCGCACGAGTGTAATGTTCGTAAGTAACCCGTTTTCCTCTGTTGACTTTTATGTAATTGTGTAGGATGATAAGCACCTCATTTGCATTGTTGTTGCATTGTAACGAAATGAAAACGCGGTTTTCAAGAATATATTTTCCAATATTTTTTGGTATCGTGTGAAATAGTTATGTTAATTTATTTAATTATACTCTTAAAATACCCTCTCTATAGCATAAAATAAAACGACCCTAATATAGTTGTTAAAAGGCTAAGCATATGATCCTGCTACTGGACGAATAGTTTTTTTCTGTGAATATATGTTATAGGTTGCGTATTTATTTCCTAACAGGATTTTTTTTTCGTTAACTCCTAGTATTCTATAACAACTTATTTATTGGCTACACACTTCCAAGACGAAAACAGAGTAACTAAAATATTGCAAACAAGCTGTTGCCCGCGACTTCGTTTGCGTATAAATTTTACACATTTTTTCGGGATAAAAATTAAATCCGTTCCGTGGTTTTTGAGTGAAAGAGTAACCAACATCCATCTATCCCTACAAACTTTCGCATTTATATTATTAATTAATAATTAATTAAGAAACTTAAGTAAGTTACTTAAGTAAGAAATAAGACTGACCTACCAAGTTGGTCCTCATAAGATTAGAATCTTTTGTCCCTGTGGAACACCGTTTTTCCCTAGCACAAAGATACACAGCCAAGCAAAATTACATTACAAGCCCCTGCCTTGTAGAGGCGTGATAGGATAGTAAGAAATGAAATTCAGTAAGCGTTCCGGGGGGATCCTTTTGCATTATATTCTTGAGGAATTGAATGGAATTTGGCGAAATAGTCTGATGGAGAGCACAAGAAATTAATGTTTGAAAAGTCAATTGTCAAACCCGATTTTTCCCTCTTATAAAACCGCGTTGTTATAATATATAATGTATGCATATGTAGGAAGAAAAGAGATTTTGGGGTATAGTGTCGTAATCTCCTTAATGTGTATAATACCACACGGTACTGGGCTTCGCAACCTTAGGAAAAGCAGTAGCAGGCTATCAGATTAACCATACTTTAAACTGACAAGCACATCAATACTTTAAATGTTGCCAAAGAAATATTTACTATGTCACATAACTCATAACTTACCGTTTGTTCCGCCATCGCCATGGTATAGGACTTTCACGATACATCAGCATTATGGATAGGAACAATGGTTGTTTATAGAACACCCGACCTGAATTTTGATGCGCACAAGCATAGTAACGGTGTGCTTCGGTTGCCATGGACATGACGGTAAACAAATAAATTATGTTTTTAGTATTATGAGCCGGTGTAAATACTAGACTAAATACATGCTCAAATATTTAGACGCTATAAATATTTATATGCGGAGAAAACTGCTCCAGAAGCAGATAGGTATATGCCTAAACACATGGAAGAAACTGTTCACGTGAACAATGTGCCATGTATACTTCCTTCGTTATCTTATACATATTAAAACGAAAAGTTTCTCACTAATGATGCACGAAATTTAAAAAAATAATGAGAAAGGGATATTTCTAGATGTCAGTTATGGTTATGAGTTGAGAAGGGTTTTAGAAGTCTCCCTGCAAAGGGGGTAAATAATTTGTAAAGCTTATATTGAATAAGCAAGGAATCGGGCTCGTACGGATAGTGTTCTATGAAATGTCCCCATTATTTAAACTAATATCATAAGAAGTTGAAATTGTTTGTATGCTTGAAGGAGGACATCTCAGGAATTGCTGATGTGATTCCAAAAAAGATTACGTTAGAATCCTACACTATGATCGAGTGTCATAGGCCGAGGGTACTCAATCGCCGACTGCCCTTAAAGGAGGGTAATGATTTATGAGAATATGTATAATGTAGATTGCTTACGTATAGAAAAGTAAAATAGCAATGTATTTTTCACGGCATACTTTATCAAAGGAAATAGCTCTAGGAGACTCACTGAAACATGGGATAAAAACTAGTGTCAAACAACTCAACCGCAAAAGACCTATTTTCTTTATCTCGCGAAATCATTATGGTATATGATTGGCCATAGACAAAAACCTGAAAGTTTCGAAATAGGCCCAAAAGCGATACTACGCTTTGGTATATAAGTACCTATAAATGTTCAAAAAATGCTGGCTGTTTTTCAACGGCTAACTACATAAAATGTTGTTGTATTTAATCTAACTTTAAAGAAGAGTTGTCCTAACCGAGACAAATGTAATTGGACATGTCACGGCCAAAAACGAACAGAGCTCTAATTTTCCAAGTTTTTTGTTGAATCATTTTAGATGGCAATGGATAAGGCTTGTTGTCATGGGTAGAGGACATAGTATGAAGTTTTAACTTTTGGAGTCTCTATCCGATTCGAAAATTAAAACGATCATTGATAATAAAAAAAAAAACAGCTATTCAGTATTAAGACTACTTAATAATTTAAATAGAAAATTAATAAGTTTGCATATCTTTTTAAGAGGCTCTATGAATATGGCATTTAGAGATTAGCATTTTTTACCCTTTGATAGATAGAGATAGATATAGAGATAGATATATTCTTTATTGTACAAATGTACACCATAACAGGGTGATACAATGGGCGGTCTTATCGCTAAAAGCGATCTTTTACAGACAACCTTTGGATGGATTTGTCACAGTAGGAGAAAAGAAATACGCGGGTAGTCCACGGTGTACTATTTATCTATATAAAATACAAAACAATAAATAACGTTCTCAAAACATATGTACATATAAATATTAAAAAAAAGAAAGAAACAAAGACATACATAATAACAACAATTCAAGGAGAGAGATAAAGATCTTTTACTAAGTTTTTGAAAGAAGATAGGGTTTGTGCTTGTCTTACTGACACGGGTAGAGCATTCCACAGCCGTACTGCTTGAGCTGCAAACGACTTACCATAGAAATTGGTGGCGTGACCTTTGTGTGATTTTTTCTTCACTTAATTATAATATTGTAGGCGATCATCACATTTATTAAGTAACTATAAGGCCCATAATGTCTAAAACCTTTAAAACGTATGCTGCCCTAAAATTTTAAAAGGTGTGTATGTCATATTGAGCGTGAACTCTGGGTTCAATATGGGCTCATCGTGTTTGAACTGTTTGAAGCCAGTCGACCATTAAGTTATCATGTACCCCGTTAGGGAATACAGGCGTGATAGATTTTCGGCCATAGATATAAATAAATAGAACCTCAAACCTCTATGATGTGGACTCGGATGACTTAGCATAAACCCACAGTTCCACGTTCAAATCTAAACGGTTTTGTCGCCGATATTGTCAGCGTGGCTGTAGGTACCGTAAATTCATTGACCGTGAACCTCTGATTTCTAAGCCATGGTCAGCATTTAATTATAACTCTCTTTTTTAAACAATGTCTTGTAGAAAACGTTTCGGTTAACTAAGTATTTTGATGACTGGCTGAAATTGAAACTCTGCTTTACATAACTAAACAATGCAACTTTTAACAGTCATACATACATCAAGTCGGGGCCGAATTCATCGTATAATCGGGACAGTATGAGCGTATTAGCGTAATCGTTCGTTATTCAAGCGATAAGTCGACGCCTCATACATATGTTATACAATGCCGTCGTTCAACTCATTCATATCAATCTTGGGTAGGGTTGCCTTGTCCTTAAACCGGATAACCGAACAGGCTAAATACTAAAAGCATGCCATTTGGTTGAAATTGAGAAAAATACCAAGCTTTTTAAATAATAAGGATGAAATCTGCTTTATCCAGGAATCCTAATTAGACTTACACACGTTGTTATCTTCGATTTCTCAGTTGGGTTTTTTAAAGTTGATTGTGTATTTTAACATCCTGATACATTATTTATAGGTAAATCTTTAAATTCTAATATTATTAAATTAAAATCAAATAACCCTCTCAATAATAATTGCAACGAAGACCAGAACAAAAAGTAATCAACAAAAAGTAAAAGTTATAGCCGACTTTTTGCTAAGATAGGTATATAATTATGTTTTTGTCAGTTTTATTTATTTATTTTTGGAACAACAAATATTTGTCTTTGTTTCCTCTGTCGCCTGGTAATTCAATTCAACTAATGTGGAGCCAACCGAGTTCTTCGTGCGGCTTTACTATGAATTACGCATTGAGGGTCAATAACCTCCCGTTTTTAATTTTCCTCTTATAATTGGGTCACTTCGATAACACCATTGAAGTATGTACCTAGTAATGACTGCAATATCAGGAAAACTATAAATTGGATTTAATTTTAGATTTTAATGGAGTTTATTTTCAACCGACGACAAAAAAAGAGGAGGTTATCAAATAGACGAGTTTTTTTTTTTTTTTTTTTATGTATGATCATCGAGTACTCGAAGACGGCTGAACCGATTTGGAAATATTTTTTTTTTGTTTGATAGGGTATACTTCGAAATTGGTACCATTTGTCACCAAGTCAGGATCTGATGATGGTATCCTGGAGAAATCGAGGGAACTCTTCAAATATTATAGGCACACCTATGGCGTTTTGGGTATTTCTTATAGTAACTTGTGCAGTTGCTCTCAAAGAGTACCATTTGGGGAAGTGGAACTGATGATGAAGACCACAGATGGCCGCCGAAACTACTCAATAATAAGTATTTCGTGGATTGCGATTCGATGACTTGAATATGGATATTAAGCACTTTATGCTCGTCACAATGCATATGGTGATGTATAGCTGATGGTGAAGTACCAGGAGAACTCCTCAAAAATTAACGGCCCAGCATTGGGAAAAGCTATATTTTATAAAATGTTATAAGTAGTTGACATTTAGGCTCTTGTAACTAGGTAAATTAAAAATCAACCAACTAAAAAGAGTGAAATAAAAGCTTTTTACCAAAAAATTAAACCGACTCCCAAAAAACACTGCAAAGTGAAAAATAATTTTAATTTCGGAAGTCGGTGCCAAAAACGAAAATACAAACTAAAGACACCGACTACCGAAATTAAAGTTATTTTTCACTTTGCAGTTTTTTTTGGGAGTCGGTTTAATTTTTTGGTAAAAAGTTTTTTAACTATAGCTTTGTTTTACTTATTTTGTTTTACAGATCGCATGGAGTACTGCAATACTATAATAGCTGTCTTTTAGATCACAATCATTCTTGTGCGCATGCGATATCGCGCTATTAAACGGTATTATAAAATACTATATTTTTTCTATTTTCGCTTTCATTCATCGTGATTGTTTTGTTTAGATAGATTGCCTCGTACACGCCGTGTTGCGTGCTGGAAGCAGTTAAAAGTATTTAAATTGAGGTAGCGAAACGTAATAGGTCGTATTAGGTGCAGACCATGAATGAAGATTTAATGTACGATCGTTCTGTTGATTCATGGGGGAGGCAGGCGGAGCTAGCATTTATTTTTTAGGGTTCCGTAGCCGAATGGCAAAAAACGGAACCCTTATAGTTTCGTCGTGTCTGTCCATCTGTCTGTCTGTCCGTCCGTATGTCACAGCCATTTTATTCCGAAACTATTAAGACTATACATGTGAAACTTGGTAGGTAGATCATGTATTCTGAGAACCGCTTTCCGATTTTAAGGAAAAAATTAAAAAACATTTAAAATAAAATGGGGCTCCCCATACATAGAACTGAAACAGGTCTTTAAAAATGACATTGAGGTTTCTAAAATGACTTTTTCATAAAGTTAATCGTTCCCTTCTAACTTCTATAATAATGGAGTGAAAAAAAAAAATCATATGCTGTAGATCTTAATGTAAACTTTCAACCAAAATTGGTTTGAACGAGATCGGGTCAGCAGTTTTTAAGATACAGCATATTTTCTAAAACCGCAAATATAACTTTGTAATTATACAAACACTATGAAAAACAAAGTTATTTGGCGGAGTTGTAAAAATTGTAAATAAGCTAGTTTTAAGAATTTAAGAAGAACCTTTCATGGGCGAGTCTGACTTGCACTTGCACCAATTTTTTCATGAACAATTGTGATAAAAAGACAGGAGGTGATGATGTATTTAATATAGAACTTTGCTAAATACATCATTGCTTCCTGTCTGTGGAATATCACAAATCTAAACATTAGTTCCATTATAAATGCGAAAGTAACTCTGTCTGTCTGTCTGTTACCTTTTCACGCCTAAACCGCTGAACCGATTTAGATGAAATTTGGCATGGGAATAATTTAGGACCCTGGGAAGGACGGAGTTTTTATCCTGATATAAGGTTCCCGTGGGATAGGTTTCGAACTGCCCGCGGACGCAGCTGCTGGCAAAAGCTAAAATTAAATTAATTAAATTTGATTTTTAAAATTGGTAAGGGAATAGTTTAGGACCCTGGGTAGGACATAGGATATTTTTTATCCCGATATAAGGTTTTTAAACTACACAACCACATATAGGCTATACAAATCTTTGTTTAGGTCTGGGGTCGAACCCACGTCATGCACCAGTCAACCGTTACGCCTACCGTTTCGTTTAAATTTTAACCGATCAAGTTAATATACGGATCATTTCTATTTCAAAATCGGATAAATATTTGGCTGCCCTTTTGAAAATAGGAGAAGATCGTGTGGCAACAGATATCAACGCGATGATTTATTAGATCTGAATTCTGTAACATAGTCCAAGATACAGATAATAAACTACGTTTATTCGGATTTGAAAACAAATATGAGGGACAGAATAGCTGCTTGAAAAAGCAATTTTGGCACCGACTAACGAAATTGTAGGGCAGATCAACGAAAAGATTATGTATCATGTGGATGGTGATGTTGTCGAGTATCTGTCCGTCGACAATGTCATAGATATTGAGCAAGTGACGTCGTATGCTGTAGTTTCTTAACTCTCTGGAATTGTCAGGGTAACCCATCGCATTAGTTCAGGCTTAAACTTGGGGTCCCAGTCCTATTGATGCGTAATCTGGACGCACCAAGGCCCTGTAATGGCACACTACTACAAACAACACACCTTGGACGCAATGTTGTGCAAGCAATAATTATGACAGGAACAGCAAGCGGTCAAAACGTATTTATTCCTCGCATTCCAATAATCCCGACCGTTCCTGTTCAAAAACCTCCGATTTCCCCTAAAAGCAGCATTCCCAATTACTATAAACAAAGCTCAAGGACAGATACTGAAAGTCGCGGGTGTACATTTAGAAAAGACTGCTTTTCCTATGGCAACTGTATGTGGCGTGCTCACGAGTATCAAGCTCACAAAATCGACTCGTTTCAGCCACGGGAAAACCAGAAACGTAGTTTACAAAAATGTATTGTAAACTATGTTTTTGGTTTTAAAAACATAAACCGATTAGAAACGAATTGTTGACGCGGGCAAAAGCTAGTAATATTATAGATGTGAAAGTAACTCTGTCTGTTATCTTTTCACGCCTAAACCGCTGAACCAATTTAGATGAAATTTGGCATGGGAATAGTTTAAGACCCTGGGAAGGACATACAATAGTTTTATCCCGATATAAGGTTCCCGTGGAATAATTTTCGAATTGCACGCGGGCGAAGCCGCGGGCTAAAGCTAGTTAGTCCTAATAAAGGTAACAAGATAGCTATGTATACGCGCGCAGGGTGTAGGATAGTGGTTTTAAGCTTTATCTATTTCTTTTAAATAGAATTAGCAATGTGGGTAGAATTCACATTACTAGCAATCTTGTTAACCATTCCAACTAAGCTAAATATGTTTGCGTCTGGAATGGGTTCACGGCAATTAGTGTGAGGGTGGGGTTCGAACCTACGACCTTACGATCACAAGGCCGACACTTTAGCCGTTAGGCTATTGCTGCTTAAAACTGTGAGCGCTGTTTGAACCACCTTTCTTGATTTTTGCCATCTTATCAAATTCGTATTATTTCTAGTGAAAAAATAGCCTACGACCTATTCGCAAACCTGCCAATATACACAAAAAAAAAACATCAAAATCGGTCAAGCCGTTTCGGTGGAGTTTTCAACCGACGACAAAAAAAGGAGGAGGTTATCAATTCGACGCGTATATTTTTTGTTTATGTATGATCACCGATTACTCGAAGACGGCTGAACCGATTTGGAAAATTATTTTTTTGTTTGAAAGGGTATACTTCGAAATTGGTCCCATTGTCACCAAGTCAGGATCTGATGATGTGATCCTGGAGAAATCGAGGGAACTCTTCAAATATCATAGGCACAGCTATAGTGATTTGAGTGTTTTTTATAGTAACTTGTGTAGTTGCATTCGAAAAGCACCATTTGTGAAGTGGACCTGATGATGAAGACCACAGATGGCCACTGGAACTACTCAATATATAAGTAGGAATAATAAGTATTTCATGTATTCCGCTTCGATTACTTGAATGTGGTTATTAAGCACAATATGCTGGTCATAATGCATATGGTGAAGTACCAGGAGAACTCCTCAACAATTAACGGCCCAACATTGGGAAAAGCAATATTTTGTAAATGATTATAAGTAGTTTACATTTAGGCTCTTGTAACTAGGTAAATTAAAAATCGACCAACTAAAAAGAGTGAAATAAAAACTTTTTACCAAAAAATTAAACCGACTCCCAAAAAAACACTGCAAAGTGAAAAATAAATTTAATTTCGGAAGTCGGTGCCAAAAACGAAAATACAAAACTAAAGACACCGACTACCGAAATTAAAGTTATTTTTCACTTTGCAGTGTTTTTTGGGCGTCGTTTTAATTTTTTGGTAAAAGTTTTTATATAACAAACAGTGTGACACGAGAATTTTATATAATAGATTTATATACAGAAACCTTCAGGTTTTGGTATATTACGAGATTTTTGTCATTGGGTATGTATATAGCTGATTCTCTGCATTACTCTGAACTTAATGTTACTAATCCAATCCAAAATAACATTATTCATCAGCAGTTACTTCCGAATTCATTTAAAGCTAAACTTGTTCCTAACTTAAATAAACTATTAATTATCGACTGTTCCAATTTTTACGCTGCGCCAGTCGTCTGGCCCTCGCGTCATTTGTTACGGAGCTTTATTTAGCCGCTTTATTGATTCATTGGGTCTAATGCTGCAGTCTGACCAAGTGGAAATCAAAGGAATAGGGCTGATACTAATACATTTGATTCTTTGACCTGCTGCTATATACGTATGTATATAATGCCTTTCAGTAGCTTGTAGATACTCCGGAATTCCATGACTGACCTGATATATATATATATTTTATGGACAATGCTTTGAGTAAATTGCGGCTAAAAACAACAACCTGATCAACATCTGGTGATGATCCATAGAGGGCCGAAATACTTTGAGCATAGCTTTGGGTTATATGTTCCATTACCGCATCTTCTGCATTCGAATCTGAATACATAATGGTTTTAAATGCGTGTTCTTGTCCACAGACTGCTTCTATCGCTGCCGGTGTGCACGCAGAGGTTGTTGGTGCTGCTCTTTGGCACGTTTCGGGTGATGGCCTCCAACGCTGATAAAGCAGGTAGGATAATTCTCGTATGACTAAATACACACTACACATAGTACACACAGAAACAAATTTGCAGTTGTTCTGTAGTCTAAGGAGCTGCTGTTTCGTTAATTGGAACTAGTTGGTAGGGAGTTTGAATTAGGTACCTTTTTTCGATGGGAAAACCATCAAATGAGCCCTTCCTTTTTTCCTTTGAGCCCTGAATGAAGTGGAAGGGTATGACAGATTTCTTCTGGCTCATAACCCACCCTTTTCCTTTGATTGCTCTTACGTTTCGTGGCCGCGGTATCTTGTAAGCATTTCCCGCAACCGCATTGCCCTTACCGGGCCCTTTCACTTGTGCTGACGGTTCTTTAAGGCGCGTGTGGACGCCGCACTGAAATTGTGTCTGTTCTGGGGCCTGTGAAGCAAGGCGAATTTTAATGAATTGAAATTTGATAAGAGATCTATTTCTGTCTTTTGGATTCAACTTTTTCACGCCATTTGTTGTTTTAAACTTTTGTATCCCTTTAACCGCTACTCAGAATTGCCTTCGACGCAGTCAGATACTTCACGGCCATTTTTTAGGAATTTCACAATATATTTACAATGAGGTCACTCCCGAAATAATCTAATTAAGATTAACGCAATGACTAACTGCGAATAAACTAAAACTGAAATGATTACTAAATATTTGACTTGAGTAACTTGCAAATTGTTTCATGAAGGTAACGCACATTTTTTCGAATGCTTCAGATTCGATAATGTTTAGAATGTTCTGATTGAGATTGATGTCGAAGATAGACATGACAATACAACATACTCAGCATTTGGCGGTGGCCTGACGAAAGTAATTAGGGGTAATTATGCCAATTACACGCGAGTCTGCGTGGGACGCGTGATGCAACGGCTTTACATTCATTGTGCGATTATTTAATGTTTCTCCAGAACGTCTCGCCGGATTATTTGTTGGCCTAGTTTGTGATGACGTCTTCGGTTTTGTAGCTTTGGGCGTAACCTTTTTGATCTATTATATTTATATTAATTATTTGGGTCGCGCCATGTTGTTCTAGTTTCTGCAAAAAGTCGCGATTTCGCAGGAAATGTCAGTGTTTCCATCCGACAGAAAATATTCCGTTTTCTGTTAACGGCCTTTCGTATTTTCCTAGGCTGCAAAGAAAAGTAAGTAAGTATTGAATATAACACGATTCTATTTTCGATCTTCGCATAACATTGTGTATGTTTTGCATATTAAATAGCTGTTGCGGCAACAATGATTTACTCCCAAGTCTTCTCATTTGCTATTCTTCTATCTTATAAACAGACATGGTAACCGATCATATGAATGCTAGGCATAAGAAACAATCGTCGTGCGACACGTCTCCTTTTAAACCTACAGTGTACCGTCACATTGTCAGCGTCGCCGACAAAAGCATCGTGTGCGATTGTTAGGGACATATACGGTTCACGTTGGGCTCTTTAAAGAGCCTTATTTAATTCAATGTGCGTCCGTCTGCACGTCATTGTCGTCGCTGGTACTAATATGTAAAATATGTTAATTATTGCTGTGTTTCAAGATATAGACACCAGACTGGTTGCATGCTCCAATTGTCACAGGAACTTCTCATTTAAGACTTCTCGCTTCACTTCAGCTTAAAATAAATGCGTAGAATGACCTTTCGGCTTTTGAATTTAAGTTCGTCTCTCGTTCACCTTTCAGAATTGCGATGAACCAGGTTATGAATTGCATCTCTTACTTTTTACACGCAAATTAGTTAGTGTAAGAATCGAATCGATTCATTCCATACGGTTATGACTTATGTATGACGATTACGATGTAAATTTTTTGTTGCGTTTTTTTTTACTGCCGAATAAATACTCCGTTCATATACCATTGCGTGCATTAGTCCAATACTACTTACGAATTCTCTTACGACTTCTGTTTTAATTTAAAACATGGCTAATTCGGTGTCTGTAGTTTTAATTACAGTAATTTGCCGCTTAAATAAGTTTTTTTTGTATCCGTTAATTAGATAAAACAGCCAAGTTGAACGACTTCACTGTTTTAAACGAAGGAGGGAAAAAAGATAATTTGTTTTCCGCGAATGTCTTGTGCTGAGCGATTTTGTTTTTCAGCAAAAAGCATCTTGTTCAGATTGTAATTGTATGACTTTTTAAGAATATTTGCCACCGAGCGAGATCATCAGTATTTATGGTAGATCATCGATTTTTCTTTACTACTATAGAGAGAACTTGTGTTGAAACAAATATTGCATTGTTTCCAGGTACAGGTATGACATCCGAAGCCCTGGGTGTGTCGGTGGCCCCATCATTTTTCCACTCTTGCGTGTCGGACGGCAAAACAGCCACAATGGAGGACGTACAAAGATTCAAGGTTGGTTCAGTCATTATCTGTCATATGTCACAATACAGAAAAAGGTTTCATATGATTTAATGGGTCATGGACTGTACAATGTAGGTGGTAACGTTAAATATGTAATGATGTTATTGATTGGCGATAGTTTGTTTGACGTTGCCATGGCGTCCCTTGAACTACATATAAACTGTCTGAAACATCCTTACGTCTAGTGAGTCATAGGAGAATTACTGCCTTTATTTATAACAGGATGAAATGATAAGTCTTTAGGTATTTAAAATCTCGTCAACTATGACTAACTCCAGATTATCAATCAAGCTTCCTTGATATATATATATATATGTACAGTAAAAAACATTTCTTAGAACCACGACAGCTGGTCTTAATTTAAAGTTAGTAAGGGGCTGATGATACCATATGGTTAGTAAGACCTAACATGATCACTAAACTACGGTTATATGTGTGCATAAGGGGAGTGAATGCGCTTTGTAAAGTGATACATGTATGTATGTGTCGCACGACGTGATAGCTGCACCATTATCGACGATTAAACATAATATCGAGTTTCGGTGTAATCACCTGATGTGGACATGTGTTGTATGTGTACGTTTGTTTGGTACCGGTCGCTCGTCATACGACTTTATTGAGTACATACTTAGTTACAATAAAAGTACTTACATAGGCGGTGTTTTATCTTTTATGGCTGTGCTGAACGTTGTACTCCTATCGTAAATTCTACTTGGCTCAATTTTCATCTAAGGGCGCCTTCAAATTAGCCGCGCTGCTGTCGCGCGGCTGCAGCGCTGCCACCGCGCTGCTTTGTTAATCCATACAAATAAATGCAAATAAAAGACGCGCGACAGCAGCGCTGCCGCTGCGCGTTTATATTTATATGGATTTTCAAAGCAGCGCTGCAGCCGCACAGCTGCCGCGCGGCTAATTTGAAGGCGCCCTTAACTACATATTTGTAGTCGGATAAACTTCGAAAAGCAATGGATTAACCGTAACTTTCGCAGTATTGCTCTACTAACTTTGTGCTCGAAGAAAACTGCAAAGCGTCTTCGGCAGTTGCTTCGGAAGTGTAAACTGTCTTTTAAATAACACGTAACTTTGTTTCGTCGTAGAACTCTTTCCATCGGTTGTGTTGAAGAGGCCGATCCTAAACGTTTAAACGATATGGATATATTTGGTAGGTGTGAGAATAGGTCGTAAAGTATGTTTCATGTACAGGAAAAAATAATACTTTTCAATGGCATTGCATCTATCTAAGGAAACAGTTTCTATAAAGGCAAACGTAAAATCCAAGAAAGCTAACAATGTAATCTTGCTATCATAAATTTATAGCCAATAAACAGTTTTTATCAGTAACTTTGAGTGGGACTAATAGTGTTTCTTATCTGATACAAGAGCTGAATTTAAATTATATTTTACTTGCTTGTAAGCGCGTTGTAATGCGTCTGATATTAAATGTTTTTCACTTCCTTCACTTGTACAAATAAAGTTTTTATTACTATTATATCAAGCCATAAGCTAGAGAAGATAGGTGGTAAAGGTGGAAGGAAACTTTGAACTCGCCATACTGCTCGATCTTACAAGGTTCAGCAACGTTTTCCGAGGTTGCTATGTTGATGGGGTGATTCTTACGCTTTGTTAGAAGTCGGAAAATCTCACCAGGCTTGCCAAGGGATACAGTGCGACCCATTTACTGAGTTAAGACCAGGCACTCTAAAATATTTTTCACGCAAGCTCCGCCCCCATGCACCCCAGTTAGGCCGTTGTATGCTAAACGCTAACTTTGCAGTAATAAAGTTGAATATCGCGTGCGCTCTTTCACCATGTTCGAGTTCGAAATTGCCCTTGTGTACTAAACGCTAACGCAGCAGTAATAAAGTTAAATGTCGCGTGCGCTCTTTTACCATGTTTGGGTTCGAAACTAAATGTCGTAAGTCTCAATTCTTATTTCGTTTATAACTAAAGTAATAATTGATCTAGAGAAAAAATATCCTATATTTGGATAATAACCTATATTTTCTTACTGTCAATACTAATTTTAGACATAAAAGCCGAGTAATCTTGATTAAATTTTGAATAATCTTTAAAAAAGACATGCATTCGATTAAAAAATGAATCGAGCGAAAATGTTCCAATTACGTAACTGGTCTAGCCATGTAAAGAAAAAGATCCAATGAGTCATATACTAAAGTTCCATTTTGATTGTATGCGTGATTGTTTCAGAATATTAATGCAAAGATACATACAATTTAGGGAGCCTCCTCTTAAGGAGGTCCAATAGGCATTACCTCCATGTAAAAACTTATTCAGGTGCTCGCGGTTAGGCTGGAAGTAAACCCAAATGCAGAATGATATTCTGAGTCTCAGCAAATAAACAGAAGCTATTTAAAAAAAAAAACTTGATTAGAAAACGAAGTAATTAATTTAATATGGCGCACAGTTTATCCTGTTAATAATAGTTTTATATAATTTTCATTTTTTTTTAAACTAGATTAGTGAATTTTTTTCTTGTAAGTAATTTATATACTCACGCATGTGTTCCCCTATAATTGGAGAAACACAAGGTGATATAGTTTTATAAGATATTTTAGTATGTAAGTATAAGTATGTAACTAAGTATTCTTTGTTAGGAAATCTAAATAAAAAAATAAATAATTAACTCAGAGCTTGACCAAGATTTTTTCGTTTTGACTGAAATGAAAAAGTCTAGTGATAAGATTGTACTTTCTTGAGTATATTTGGCTTAGTATATTTCGAATCAACTGGAAAGAACTGTTGCCAAACAAGTTTCCGATAGCCGCCATGCCTTGGGTCCTATGTGTATCACACATAAGACCCAAGACACCCAAAAAATAATTTATATCCACAGTATTCGAACTGTCCCAATAGCTCTAATTTAAATTTCCACGACATATGGTTTCACTGAATGGACGCTTGGAAAAAGACTTAGCAACCGACATGTGTGTGAACATTTCTGCCTTACTTAACTTTATCAAATCCGCATGGCTATGACGCGGTACATTCCACGTTTTTATTACACATTGCGAATTGCAAATGACGTCATAGTTCATTAGTTAACGTTTTTTGTATCCAAGATTTTCTTATAGTCTTTGATATGCATTATGGTTTTAATTATTCTCATCGAAAAGGTTATTTTGAAGTCGGCAGTAGTTTAAGAGGAATAGAAAACTTAAGCCGTGGGGTCCGGCTGTCATTTCTACCTCTTTGATAATCGTTACGGATATTACCCGCACTCCAGAAATTCTGATACCGGACTTGATAAATGGTATCGTGTTACCCATCTACTGGGTACAGATAGGCTCCATGTAAAACACTAGTACTTATCCGCATCTGGTTAGGCTTTAAGCCGACATAGTTCGAAAAAGGTTAAGCAATATGATGACTTCATCATCATAACCTGCTTACCCTTTTGTTTTGAGTTAAATATCATTATTTAACTCAAAAATTTTGGACTAAGGTCTCCAGGCGTCTCTGTACTTGACGTGTCTGATAGCAGTACTAACAGGCAGACCAGTAATTGATTCTATTATATCGGACAAATAAACATTAAAATGTTAAACTTAAGTCAAAAGTATAGTCTTGAGATGGGTATCCGTGAATTTTGTCCACATCGGTTGATCGCACCAAATGTAAAAAACAAAAAACTAGAAATCTATTAGCGTTACTGTAAATAGCTTTTAACTGTTTTCACTAAAACTGTATTTAAACATGCGTCCAAAGGCTGAAGTGAGCGTGAGTAGTACATTATACAACTAATCAGTTTTACTTTCCACTGCGTTACTTACATTGTAGCTCATCGTACAACGCTACCGGCTTTATATAATTTATGTTTTGCGCATTTACTAGACGCATCATATGCTCGATAGTTGATGTTGCACGCTTTTGAATTGTTTTTATTGATGCTTTTGTTATGCTTTATAAGATTGTAGTAATTGGCCTTAAATGTTATAAAAAGAAACAAATATTACTGGCCATGGACGTTTTTTAAAGTTCGATTTTCTTTTTTAATTGTTCTTTAGTAGAACATTGTTCCTTATTTTAGGTAAATTACTGCAGATCATTATTGGTAAAATATTTGAATCGCCAGCGACATAGACTGAATGTGTGGAGTTATTTGTCATAAAATAATATGCCTTTGAGTTTATATACTGCTAGTGCTAGTGTTTCAGGAAGTGATATTATTCAATAACTACGGGGCCAACAAATAAAACCTGATCACTAAATGTAGACTTAAAAAATAATCTCATAAATATTGTACTGTGCTGTGTAGTGATGGTTTCCGCGAGATTAAAGTAACCTATGATACTAGTTGATAGTGTAGCTTTATATTGGTTTAAGAACTTTTGAAATCGGTACAGTAGTTTTTGAGTTGATACATTACAAACAAACAAAAAATTAAAACTCTCCTCTTTATGATATTTGTGTAGATAGATCAGAGTCGATCTCTTAGTGAAAGTTTGTATTCATGTGTCTTATCAACTTCTGAAGATATCTTCATGCGCCTAATTCTTATTGTGAACTTACAAAGAATACATATCCCTTCACAGAATGTTTGTTGCGTCTCTTATCAGTATACATAGTAGCATCATCTATTTATTTTTTTGAACCTTCACTGATAAGCTTGATTCATGGATTCTTGACGTTACTCACTTCCTGTGAGTAGGTAACTGTCTAATGAAATTTTGTTACAAAAATTCAAATATACTGCTTTGTTATCTCGTTATTGTGAGGTGAGTCATGCATGATTATATGTCACCTGTTAATTATCTTTAATTGCATTTTATTGTTAACTTTCTAATATAAAGTGACGTACATGTTTTTTGTATGAAGACAACAGAATATAATCTCAATAGATACTTTGATATTGCTTGTATTTGTTTTACGTAAATGGAAGGTTTACCTACCGTTTTGTATAGTATTTGTACCCATTTTAATGTATATCATATTTATGGAGCTGTAGTCGCACAGTGGTAACAGACAAGAGAGTTTGAAGTCGTGGGTTCAAATCCAGGCAGGCTCTTTACTTTGTTTTATTTTTATCGCTCTGATTAAGAAAAACATCGTGAGGAAACCGGTATATGTTCTAGGACCGAAAATCCAACGTGGAACATCCATCAACCCCCACTGGGCCCATTCCCTCTCACAGACCAGCCTGTGAACCAGCAGCAGGAATGAAAACAAAGATTGCACTGACAAAGAAACCCGCCTATAGGTTTCTTTGTCAGTACAATCTTTGTAATTTCATTATGAATTAAAAAGATTGCACTTCAAAAACTTTTATTGCCAAACTAATAACTTATATACCTTTACTATGTAAGAGTTGTATTGAACGCCGCAATTTCCCCGATGGCTTCTTAACCTACACCTTGGTACCAGGTCGCGACTCGCATTATGCGCCAGCTGATCGAGCAGTTTAGTGCGGGCGACCTGTTCGGCCGGGACAACTATGAGTACTACGCGCGGGTCACGGGCCGCATACTACGGGTCAAGGACGAGTGGATATGTTCCTTCAGGGACCCGCCCCCACCGCGGCATCATCGCGACCAGGAGGCTTATGCCAGTAAGTATACCCAACCCATTACACCACTGTCGTGAACTCACTCCAGACACAAGTATATTTCGACGGTTAAAAGGTAATAGGGTATAAGCGACAAAAATCAAATTGTTCAGGAGAGCAGTTTAAAGTTTGGAAATAGACATAACTTTCTACAAAACGCAGTTTTTTGCTTGGGCATAGCGGACAAAAAAGTCATCACAGAGCAATGGGAGTTAGCGCATTCGAAAGAGTGGAAAATTTTAAGTAGAATGGCCCAATTACCTTTTAACCTTCGATTTCATAAACGCCGACACCGAGAAACTGTTTTACAGTTTGGCAGAATTAAAGATTGTATTGTAATTGAGTAAATAAATTAAAAAAAGCTTAGTACTACTACTACCCACATTGCTAAATATCTTTAAGAAAATATTTAAAAACAGTATTGAGTAATAAAGCCTGTAAATAGCACGATGGGATTGACATTATCACAAAAGTGTACGAAAATCCCTTAAATAAAGAAGATTAAAAAAACTTTTTTGCAAAAAATAAAACCGACTTCCATATCAAAACACTACAAAGCCAAAAATAATTTTAATTTCGGTAGTCGGTGTTATTGGTTTTGTATTTTCTTTTTTTTTCACACCGCCTTCCGAAATTAAAATTATTTTTGGCTTTGTAGTGCTTTGATATGGAAGTCGGTTTTATTTTTTGCAAAAAGTTTTTATTTTCGTGCTTTTTAGTGGGTCAGTGAATTTTCAAATCGGTTCGTAAATGACGGAGTTATGCGCGAACAAAAAACGCAATGCAGAGTAAACGAAAAGATCATCAACGTAAATATATTTTTTAGACTTTTGTTGATTTTTCAGAAACGGCTTGTCCGATTTCGATAAAATTTTCATGGGACCATTTGGAAAGTATACCCTTTTCAAGAAAAAAAGAATTTTTCATTTCGGTTGGCAAACGACGGAGCTATGCCCGTTCAAACATAAAAAAAAACAAACATCCGAATTGAGAACCTCCTCCTTTTTTTGAAGTCGGTTAAAAAAAGAGTAATAAAGCTATACGTGGCACATCTGATGGATTACGACGACCGTACCAGTCACCGCCAACTAGGTGAGTATCCTCTGTCTAACTTGTTCTTAGTCTAATCTTCGTATCTTGCTAGGATGGTCGTGATCAACACTATGCTATTTATATAAATAGGATATACTATCATATGCTATCTTATCATCTGCTTAGCCATTTTTCGACTATAACATAGTCGAGAAATGGCTAAGGGTTAGCCTAATGTCTAAGTTCGGCCCGCCCATTACGCTATTGCCGTGAACTCACTCCAGACACAAGCATATTTAACTTAGCTGGAGTGGTTAACAAGATTGCTAGTAATGTGAATTCTACTTGTAATTGTCTCTAAAAAAAAATGACAAAGTCACCAGTCATCACGCCAACCACATAAGAGATTTGCTCAAACTAGGTGTTATCTCGAGTAGGAGACACAATCAAAGTCAATGTTACTGGCACTTGTGTAACAGAAACGCATGATCCGATTGGTTGTTTCCTATTGAGAAGCACTAACTTCTTTCTTCGTATTGGTCGTATTTGTCTTGCCAGGGTGGTCGTAATCAATACAAGCTATTTTCAACCGACGACAAAAAAAGGAGGAAGTTATCAATTCGAGGCGTATATATATTTTTTTAACTAGCTTTTACCCGCGACTTCGTTCGCGTAGGAGGGTTTTCCCGCGTAAAATCCGGATCCCGTGGGAATTCCGGGATAAAAAGTAGCCTATGTGCTATTCCAGGATGTAAACTATCTACTTGCCAAATTTCATTGAGATCCGTTCAGTAGTTTTTGCGTGAAAGAGTAACAAACATCCATCCATCCTCACAAACTTTCACATTTATAATATTAGTAAGATAAGAAGTAAGATTAGTAAGAAGTAAGATTAGTAAGAAGTAAGATTAGTAAGATAGTAAGATTAGTAAGAAGTAAGATGTGTGATCACCAATTGCTCGAAGACGGCTGAACCGATTTGGAAAATTCTTTTTTTGTTTGAAAGGGTCTTCGAAATTGGTCCCATTGTCACCAAGCCAGGATCTGATGATGGGATCCTGGAGAAATCGAGGGAACTCTTCAAATATTATAGGCACCCCTATAGTGATTGAGTATTTTTATAGTAACTTGTGTAGTTGCATTCGAAAAGCACCATTTGTGAAGTGGACCTGATGATGAAGACCACAGATGGCCACTGGAACTGTACCGTGTAAATCCAAAACACTGTATCTTAAGATACAGTGTTTTGGATTAACAACGCTCATTCGATTTCTTTTACCCTATTCTATCGTCCTGCATTCACACATTTTTTACTTTGTATGAAAAGTTCTGAGATATGACTATGCTAATAACACTGTATTTACTTAAAAATACAGTTTTACTATAACAAAACACGGCAACTTAAGATACCGTGTACTGCCAAAATAATTTTCGCGCGTTGCAAGATACAGTGTTTTGTCAAAACAAAGTAGCATGCTTGCGCGTTGCGGGCGCGCCAATCAGGACCGAGAACCGGCGACGATCTCAATGGTTATTGGATGATTTGACAGAGAACGAACGGACGACTGCCGGGAGCGGGGATCAGCTGTAATATTTTTTTGTGTAGAGACAGAGACTGTTTTCTTTATTTTCCAAGACTTTAAAGTTATTGTGTAGAAGAATATATGAAACCGTGTAGTTGGTCTCATTTCCATAAGATGGTTAAAGAAATGAAAATTTCTTCTGCAGAGCTGATGACATGCTCAGATGACATGTACAAAATTTAAAATTTATTACGAATTAACTCATAAGTCAATGCCACTTCCTTATACTTCTTTCGATTTTGTACAATATATAAAGACGTAGCTACAAAACACGGAAGTGGCTGTGACTTACTCAAAAAGCTATGATCGTCTTTTCAAACCTTGTCTTTTGCTTTGAATATATAATCTACTTACACAGTTAATTTTTTTATGCACCTGCCATGTTATCTCTTTATCACCCGTGGCTGACTGGTAGAGAATGCCTAAGGCATTAAGTCCGCCTTTGTACATTTTAATGTTGTATAAAGTTTTAATAAATAAATAAATCTAGAAGGTTTCCATATTTGCTAATGATTATGGAAGGAGAATATAAACAAATACATTTCTTGAAAAGAAAGGATGCACAAAATCTTTTAGTGAAATTGCAAATGGCAAACCAATCTACTCATTCATTACCTACTAATTTTGGTGTTCTTGTCGCTAAATTAATTTTGATGATAATTAATCATCAAAATTAATTTAGCGACAAGAACACCATTATGTAAGTTCATACAATTTTATTGTCTTATTAGTTTTCTTATCTTCCAGTTTTTATATGAAACTGTAAGACTGATTCTGTTGCCATAATAGTTAAAAAATATTTTACAAACTTTTTGTAAAATATCTATATACCTAATTGTGCACCTACGAGTCTTTTTAACTCGATATTTTATTTTTAAATACATATGATAGACTCCATCTAATAAAAAATCCGACTGCAAATTCCTATGATATATTTCTAGGCCCTGTTTTATCAGGTCAATACACTGTAACTCTAACACATACAGTGTATTGTCATAACAATTTCTTCATTTGCTTCTGACGACTATTATGGCAATACAAGTTATTCACGATTATTTGTTGTGTATATTCTACTTGTATATGAAACCTAGCGGGCTAGATTACTTATAAAATTACCTTTAATTTGATATCAAACACTGAATACTTTCCAAAGTAACTTTTGGAGTATTCTTCAAAAAACAGAAAAAAACTTATTTGCTCAATTTCTCAAATTTTGTTTTTTGTAGTTACAGTGTTTTGGATTGACACGGTACAACTACTCAATACTTGTATAAGTAGGAATAATAAGTATTTCATGTGCTCCGCTTCGATTATTTGAATGTGGTTACTAAGCACAATATGCTCGTCACAATGCATATGGTGAAGTGAAGCTGATGGTGAAGTACCAGGAGAACTCCTCAACAATGAACGGCCCAACATTGAGAAAAGCAATATTTTGTAAATGATTATAAGTAGTTGACATTTCAGCTCTTGTAACTAGGTAAATTAAAAATCGACCAACTAAAAAGAGTGAAATAAAAACTTTTTACCAAAAAATGAAACCGACTCCCAAGAAACACTGCAAAGTGAAAAATAACTTTAATTTCGGAAGTCGGTGCCAAAAACGAAAATACAAAACACAATTACTTTGGGAAACAGTGTTTTTTGGGAGTCGGTTTAATTTTTTGGCAAAAAGTTTTTATCATATAAAATATATAAAATAGTATGTATGTAGTCTACCGAATGCAGCTGAGTACTAGTGGTTTACATTGAGCGACTGCCTGTATGACCTCCATAACCCAGTAACTGGGTAACTCGATGATATCCCTTGGCAAGATCGGTGTCCGATTGGATAATACGTTGCCAAGAAATACCATCCATCATTTCAAGAATCGATGGATTTTGCAATGTTTCCACATATTTATATACTAGCTGTGCCCGCGACTTCGTCCGCGCGGAATAGTGATTTTCAGCAGACTTTTTTAATTTTTAGACTAATTATTTTGAAAATAAACTCATACATAATTTGAATGTCGTATGTGTTATCATCTAATCAAAAGTCTAAAAAATAAGATTCAAGCTTCTAGCTTTAAAAATTACGTAATGTCCATACAAACATAAATACAAGCTCAAACAATTACTGATACAGAAAGTATATTACACAATCAATGAATTCTTAAATGACAAATGTTTAGACTAAAATTTATTTAATATTATAATAATGCTTAATTTTGACAAATGACAATCGATGCATGTATAATGAACCTATTTTTTCAATTAATGTTATTTTTCCTTGTTTATTTTCTATTATTTTTTGACATAATTATATAATTGTAAATGTAGATATTGTACACTTGACATATAATTGTAAATTTAAATAATGTAACATGAAATATAATTGTAATTTTAAAATATTGTACACCTTATGGGTATGTTACAGTGATACTAGTCATAATAATAATCTATACTAATATTATAAAGCTGAAGAGTTTGTTTGTTTGTTTGTTTGTTTGTTTGTTTGTTTGCTTGAACGCGCTAATCTCAGGAACTACCGTTCTGATTTGAAAAATTCTTTCAGAGTTAGATAGCCCATTTATCGAGGAAGGCTATAGGCTATATATCATCACGCTAACACCAATGGGAGCGGAGCAGTAATGAAGAATGTTTCAAAATCGGGGGATTTTTTTTTCCACGGGGACGAAGTCGCGGGCGGAAGCTAGTTTTAAGAACTAATTTTCTACCTGTAACAAACAATATAATAAATCTGAATCTGAATCTGAAAACTTTCATCCCCTATTTTAACCCCTTACAGTCCTTTTTTCGCATTAAAAAGCAGCCTATGTCCTTTCTCAGGTTCTAGACTATGTCAGTACCAAATTTCTTTAAAATCGGTTCAGTAGTTTACGCGTAATTGCGTAACACACAGACAGACAGAGTTACTTTCGCATTTATAATATTAGTAAGGATTTCACATAATTTATACATTATGTTATTTGGTTTTGTATCCTTACAATAAGTATTATGAAACCCCACTTCGTCTATCTGTCTGTTCGCGATAAACTAAAAAACAACAGATTTTCATGCCGTTTTTCACCGCTAGATACAGTGATTCATGAGGAAGGTTTACTTATATAATAAAATTTTAAATGGCTTTGTGTGAATATCACCCGTTGTATTACGTTTAAAAACTCGCACGGTCATCAACGCACGACTGTTGTAAACGCTGGCTTTTGGTTCATGAGAGTTATTTTAATTTCATTACACATAATGAACAAAAACTGATTACAAATCAACCTTCTCAAATTCTCGACTCAAAATTAAGATCTCTATGATAATAACATCAAGTTGTATTTGCATAAACATGTATGAGAAAATTAAACAGACATTGTTAGTTAAACACGGAAACCGAGCTTCGTGTTATGGGAGGCTTCAGCCACAACACACATTGTTCAAGCCGTTTTACTCCTCTTCGTATCGAGGACGTTAAGAATTAATTTTAGTTGTATTAAGATGGCTGACGTGGAGTAATTAAAAAAGAATTAAGCGTGCCGTTTTTGTTCTTGATAAGCAAGCCTGATAATCTGTCAGTTTTCAAATCAAATTAAATTTATTCCGATTACCCGAGTTCTTATGTAAAGTCTAAACGTCTTTTTACTGTTTACCTAGCATGCTCAAAAGAGTGAACAGAAGCAGCTAATCTGAAGTCACTCCGGCCGTTCCATCTTAGCACCACTACCACCTCAAGTTTTCCTTCACATTTGATCAAGATTTAGAGTTACATCACGAATAAACTGCAAACATACAGAAAATCTTTCTCCTCCACATTTATTGTGCGCACAGCCAAGCTGTGGAACTCTCTGCCGGCATCTGTGTTCCCTGCCACTTATGACCTTTCAGCCTTTAAAGCACGAGTAAATAGGTATCTTCTGGGCTCGCTCGTCCCAACATAGACCTCATCTATCGCTTACCATCAGGCGAGATTGAGGTCAAGAGTGGGTTCATCCGTAATAAAAAAATAAAAAATAAAATATATATATACAAGATACGTTGAAATTTAATGTTATTAATATTATGGAGACGCGTACGTCAGCATAATAATTAAAACATAATTTAGATTGATATCGTGATTTGAATATGCATTAGAAGTGCGTAGCGTTGCATTAAAAATCGTTTTATATTTTTATTTACAGGGCAATTATCTTTGGAGGCAGAAAAAACATGGCTGCAGTGTGAATGTGATCGTTGGGGCAACAAATTCAATTTAGAAGGTAAATATTTATAATTATTTTAAATAATTTCGCCTTCTCAGGAATGATTTCCTAATAAATAGAATATTTTTCACAGGTCATCCGAAAGAAACTCGTTTAAGTTATTAAAAATACATAGTCAAGTTAGAAAATTCATAGCAAATAATAATATAATTTTTGGTGAGTTTTCAACGATAGTTTGTGAATGAGTTGAATAACATCCACAGTAAATTTTTCATACTTCATATACGATTTGTTTTGATTTTAAACTTGGGTTTTGGTAGCACAGAGTTTGTAGATTAGGGTTTTGAAGCCACCACACTAGCGCCAAGACTTGTAACAGTTATGATAAGTGTGAGAGGAACTGCTTGTGCCATCTCACTCTCTCATTCTGTGCCCGTAGCTGTTACGAACTTTGGCATTTATTATAATGGTAGACTCTAGTATGCGTGATTTCATCTTTGAGTAGGTAATACTAAGTACTCGGGATTACTAACTGGATGGGTATTATTTAGTTGTTTACTTATAGTCTTAGAATTATTTCGACCTTGTATTCTTGTGTCATTTAGGTACTGTACCGTGTAAATCCAATACACTGTATCTTAAGATACGGTGTTTTAACTTAACAACGCTTATTTGATTTCTTTTAGCCTGTTTTATGGTACCACATTCACACATTCTTTAATTTGTATGGAAAGTTCTGACATATGACTATGCCAATCACACTGTATTTACTTAAAAATACAGTTCTAATATAACAAAACACGGCAACTTAAGATACCGTGTACTGCCAAAATAATTTTCGTGCGTTGTAAGATACATTGTTTCATCAAAACAAAGTGGCAGGCTTGCGCGTTGCGTGCGGGCGCGCTAATCAGAATCGAGAACCAGCGGCAATCTTAACCGCTATTGGATGATTTGACAGAACGAACGGACTACGATTGAGAGCGGGGATCAGTTGTTAATATTTTTTTTTGTAAAGGGACTGCTGAGATCATTTCCTCTATTCTCTTTCGAATCTAAGGAACAGTGTAGTTGGTCTCATTTCGTCTATCATGAGATGATTATAGAAATGAACATTTCTCCTGCAGAGTCCATTACATTTTGTACACAAGTCAATGCCACTCTGCAATTGTCACGATTAAGTGCTTACCGGACATGGCTGTTTCGGGAGGTACCTGTTTCGGATACAGCGGGAGGAAACGCCCGGGTGCCGTCATTGTAAAGACTCAGAGCAAGAGGAGTTATTTTATGATTTTCCCACCAAAAGAAAAGGGTCATGAGCGAAATAAAGAAAAGAGATATATATTATTATTATATTATATATCTATACTAATATTATAAAGAGGAAACCTTTGTATTTTTGTATTTTTGTATGTTTGTATTGAATAGGCTCAAAAACTACTGGACCGATTTCAAAATTTCTTTTACCATTACTTAGAGGGATTCTTCCGAATCCGTATAGGCTATATTTTATCCCGGAAAATAGATAGGATTTTTCGTGGTAGTGAAAATTGTGGAGTAAGGCGTCGAAAAAGCTGCCGTTTGTTAACGATTCTCGCGAACGCTACCTATATTTAATATAAACATTGCACCCGTGCGAAGCCGGGGCGGGTCGCTAGTATATTATATTATTATTACAGCCGTGCAAGTCTATGCCTTCTATAAGATTATATTTTATGAAAATCTTGTGGTATCATTAGAGCTGGACATTGACGAACACAACAATTAAAGAAGCTACTAATATTTACGAAACTAATAAATCGATTACTTAGTTTTTTTTTTTAATTTTTAAAGTATATAATTGTGTACCAACTAATAAATTCGATATTTTATTTTTCAATACATATGATAGACTTCATCTAATAAAATTCCGACTGCAACTTGCTATGATATATTTCTAGACCATGTTTTATCAAGTCAATATACTGTAACTCTATAAAATATATTGTCGTAACAATTTCTTCATTTGCTCCTGACGACTCCCGTTCTGTATAGAGCGGAATGGAGTATCAGACATCTATTGACTAAAAACCCACCCTGTTCCTTCAGCTGCCCTTGCGTTTCCGGGGCCGCGGTATCTCGTTAGAACAATCCCGCAACCCTGGCATCATTTGAACATGGGTCTTAAAATGTGTCAGTAGATTGTATAGAGTTCAGTGGATTGTTTGGCAGGGTTGTCCAAGTCGGAGGAGTGCCAGTCGATGCCGGCGCTGGCGGGGAGCGGGGGGGCGGGCGCGGCGGGAGGAGTGCTAGGCATCATCCCCGAGCACAGTCTCCTTGACTCCTGCACCAGGCTGTCCATATCGCTCGAAGAGAGCGTCTTTAAAGTAAGTATCATTCAATTTAATCTATAACATACTAATATTATAAATGCGAAAGTAACTCTGTCAACGCATACAATGAAATCTGCTAGGGAATAGTTTAGGACCCTGGGAAGGACATAGGATATTTTATCCCGGAATTCCCATGGGATCGGGAATTACGCGGGAAAAACCTCCCACGCGAACGTAGTCGCGCGCAAAAGCTAGTAGCTTATTAAAGTTGTTTTGTGGGGAATTGCACAATCTATTTCCACGAAGCCCTTTCCATCATCGGACTGAAAGACGAAAGGTGATGCGTTATCGTTACATCCCGCCCATACGCACAAAAAGTTTTGGGAATACATTCATTATGCGGGTGCAGTGCGGTGTAGTGTGGTTAACTTGCATGTGGTATGTTTATTATTGCATCCCTTCTGCATGTGCATATATTTATTTGCCGGTGGGAGGGCGGTGCTGCATACTACATGCAAGATCATCTAGTTTTTGACGAAATTAACACTAGATATTTTTCTGAAGAATTAGTTCGGTATGGATTTTCGCAAAGTAACACTCGATTCCATTCTGAAAATTATATGTAATAAACTAGCACTTGTCCGCGACTTCGTATGCGTGGATTTCGTAATAATTTATAGCCTAGCACTCACAAATAATGCACCTTACTACCAATGAAAAAATGTTTGTGGTGATAATTAGTTCCGGAGATTACTCGCTTCAATACAAACTTACAAAAATTTTACCTATTTAATTATAAAGAGGTATAATTTTTAATATTTTTATGGTGTTAATAAATAAATAAATAAGTCCTTCAAAGATAGGAATATCTTCGCTGCAAAGTGCTCCTAAGAGTTATATAGAGATAAGATAGATAAAATTGGTTCCTACTGCTGTTTTCTTTACTGTAATCATTCATGAAACTGAATTAAGTGATAACAAAAGCAGTATCTCAAATAATAAGGTCAAGTTTCATCAAATCGCGAAACGATAATGCAACCGTGATCAGTTTGCAACGAGACAGGTGACCGAATACATCGTTTTTGTGGAAGCTATTATATCATAATGGAAGGTTCCAGAAAAGTGTGTATTAAAGTTGTAGATCATTCATTAAAAAAAGATTTGTTTGCTTAGTTTAAAAACTGATATTTGAAATCCAGTCAGTGTTTAAATTAGGACTAAAATGTTTATTAAGCACTAATATTGTTACTAGCCTTGGTTGTTTTTATAAACGTGTCGACTACTACTTTTTTTTCTTAAATTCCTATTTCAAATCTTCCAGGTATCAGTGAGCTCGTCATCTCAATCATCTCGCAGCAACTCAAGTCCCCACATGACTTTAGAAGAGCTAAGAGCCATTAACAAATACGCGGAGAGCACCAAGAGCCTCTCTTACCTACCTCAGGTACGTTATAAACCGCTATGCTACAACCACATCTCATTAACTAATAATTCTGTTCATTTCCAATTACTTTGACTTTGTTCTTGAAATGATTCTTGACTCGCTCTATCTTTGTTAAATGTTTCAGAAATCATTTTTTAAACCGAATTATGTAATGAATTATAGGAACATACTGATGTTTATCTTTATTCTTTTTCACAAATGGTTAAAAGTGATTTCTGAAATGGTTCTAACAGTCCATATAAGTATGTGTACTATCTGATGTTGAAATAATATTACAGTCTTTATGTCCTTAAACTATTGACACGACAGACATGGTGTTGCCAACACAAATAAAAACACCTTGCCAGTACATAAAATTGTCACATCGTATATGGACGTCATTGAACCCTATAATCTAAATAACTTGTATAAAGAGTATTGTTTCAATTCTAGCGCTCACTGAGGAACATGTTTTATAAGACTAAGTGATGGTGACGAGAACTTTCTCAGTATCCACCTGTAGATTCTAAGTCTGTTTCCCCTGTTCTATCTAAAAAGTAACGTGGACCGCTCGCCAAATATTAATAGAAAACTATTCTAAATCGTAGTACAAATTATCGTAGGATTTATATCAAAATTATATATTGTAGTTAAATGTTCAAATAGGTGTTATTCGAGCCCCAATTGGCTACTTAGTACTTTTTGTTTAGCAAAGAGTACTATTGAAAAGCGATATAAAAAGAATCGTGATTCGCCAGTGGTCCACGTTTTACTCTAAATGCATGAGTGATGTCTGTATCCCTGATAACTTAGGATAACTTGTGGCTGATCTGTTAGTTCTTAGATTTCCTCTTACATACATAATTGATTGGTATACACCGTGTGGCATACGAGAGATTGACACAATGTGCTTACACAAGAGCTCGGTGTGGAAACGCACACAAACACAGATGCTTTTAGCAGCACTCCATGGTGCAGTGTGAGCACCCCAATACGAATACCTTAGGTATAATTATATGATATTTCTTCCTTAATCTTACATTACTGTACCTCTATGTCAATGTAACAGTGTACTCAATAACAAAACTGAATAATTCTTTCAATGAAATGTAACAAAACTTGTAATAATCTTTTCGGTTATGGTAAACCTCTGTGGTAAAACCCCGTAGGCAAGCTAATATTCAATTCATTTTTATCGACTAACGGTAGCAGTTTAGTTACTAATAAGGTATTAACACTAGGTTCATGTTTATCGTAATTAACCCCAGTTTTAGTAACATCTTCCGAAGTAGGTTGGGTATTTGATTATTTATTGTTGACGGTCAAACTTCACATGTTGTACTACATTAGCCCGCGAATGTATACACCCGCCTCTTGTCGCGACCCCCGCTTCCAGAAAATTATTTTACTATCCGTTTCTGATGAATTCGCGATTCTAAATTGACTCGAATCACCCTAAAACCTCCCTCTCTTGACTCTTGTAAGCCGCTAGGCCGAAGATCATTAATTTTATAAGCTCTCATTTTTGTATCGTATGTACTCAGTTCATGATTGGGTGAAATTCTATTATACAAATAGACAAAAATGATATACGAAAGTATTAGGGGTTAAAGTGTGAAATTGCCGATTTGTACAAAAATTAAAAGTAGTTTTTTTCTTAAATTGTAATACATATTTAATAAAAATATTTACCATTATAATCTATACATTGTTGCTATTAAATCGGAAGGATTATTTATGCCTTGTGATAGAATTCTCGGGTTCTAGATACGTCAAACTGTGTCAAAGCCTCTTGTACTACCTCTCAGGAAGAAAATTATTCTACTTCATAGAAAATTTACCAAATCACAAAAAAAAAATGGTAGTCCGTTGGAGCAAGGTTTGGCGAGTACGGAGGATGACTGATGATGATGAATGTGTGGTTTCTAACTACAGCTCCTGTAGAGTTACAACAGTTTCTCGTGCAGTGTGAGGTCTTGCGTTGGGGGAGGATGGAACAACAATGATGAAGATCAATTCACGAGTTTGGGCTGTTTCACTGTGAGACACAGATCTGTGAAAGTTCAACTGAATATCACCACGAATAGACCACCAAACAGTTACCGTTACCTTTTTATTTGTAAGTTGTGCCTTAGGACATTGCTGCGGCGTTTGACCTGGGGTCAGTCTTTGCATTTATCGCTTTCGGTTATCGCAAAGAATCCGCTTTTCATTAAATGTCACAAATCGATCCAATATTCTTTAATTTCTATACCGATTCAACTAGGCAACGCAAGTTTTAACACACGTTTCTTTCTGCAGGTCAGTGAAATCCTGACGCACCATTTTTTATATATTTACCTTATTGATTTGATGCAAAGGATTCAATATTATAGGCAAGGTAACGTTAAACCATGCCGCTAATTCCTGGGTAGTTTGTCTCGGACCGGCTACCACCATCTATCATATTTCAATTTGGCGTTATTCACTTCTGTGGGCAGTTTCCACGTGGTTCGTTCTTCAAGTCGAAGTTTCCATTAGGAAAGCATTTAACATTATAACAAAAAACGCACTTGACGGTCATTTGCAGTCTCCTTTCCAAATGCAGCATTGATATTGCGAGCCGTTTCTGCCGCGTTATTTTCGCGTCAAAACTCTTTTTTTTATATAATTGATAGGCTTACGTTTCACCACCATCTAACCTGATGTTAAGCGAGGATGTGGTCGAAGATGAAGCACGCTTGCCTAGAAGTAACCTATTCACTCTTGATTTAAAGAATCCCAGGTTATAGCTCTCAGGAAACACAGTCTCTGGCAGGGAATTTCACTCCTTAGCTGTACGCACGATGAAAGTATTCCTAAAACGTTTTGTGCGTATGGGTGGGGATGTCCACCATGTAACGATGGCGCATCGCCGTTTGTCTTGCGTTCCGATGATGGAACGGGCTTGGTGGAATTAAATTGTGCAATTCCATCGCACACTTCCCGAAATTAAATTATTATTCATAGATTACTCGGATTTTTGGAGTATCCATCTTTCCCTTTTAAGCTGAATAAAAAAAGAATTGATAGTAAAAATCAAATCTTGTACATTCTTAGAACAAGAACCTCATAGGATATCACGTGAAATAAGTTTCACTAGAAAATCTCACTATAAGTTTTATGTCAATTCAAAGTATCTGTTACTATAAAATGGCAATTTTATACTTTAACTAAAATTTTATGGCTAAATGATGTTCTAGCTTGTTGTTATAGCTAATATTAATTAGGACAAGACGTGATAGTTTAAAAAGTCTACTATGGGAAATCGAGTCAGTTTAGGCAGACCTTAGAAACCACTAAGAAGTCTTCCGTATTTCGTTCTTGTATGGGTCAGGTGTTTAACAATTAGTTTACGCCAACGGTGTGTGGAAGATTTAGGCCGCTTGTATACGTCCGTTGATTAGAACCACGGACAACGGACCGTTATAAATTTGAAAATTTCTCGACCGGCCTTTCGGCAACCGGTGCATGTACATTGTACATAAATTCATTATAAATCGAACACCACCGCGAATCCCGAGAAAAACCGTCTGTTTTCCGGTGAAAACAACGACATATATATGCGGCCTCAGTGGCTAACCTAAAAAACCTTTATTACCACACCGGCCGGGTGTCGAGAGAGGAATTAGTAGGTCAGTGAGAAGTAGGGTAGGCAGAGAGAGGTCCGTGAAGGCGGAGAGTGCGGGGTCGCGGGGCGAGGGCGGTGAGCGCTGGGTGACGTGGTGGTGCGCGCAGGTGCACGAGCGGCAGCGCGCGCGCATGCGCACGCGGTCGGAGTGGTTCCTGCAGCCGGCCGCGTCGCTGGACGCGGCGCGCGCGCGCGCGGGTACGCAGTCGGCGCCGCCCGGCCCCGCCCCCCCCGCGCCGCGCCGCCCGCACGCCTGCGCGGGGGGGGACCGCCGCACCGAGAGCACCGCTCTCTACGTGCTTGTCGCCTGCCTAGAATTTTTGTTTTGACCTCGCGCACCGGTACTGTGAATCTATGTTCGTTCGCTTCGGTGCGGAGAGGACTAACCAGCTGCCGCGGAGGCTTTGCTCGCTCCCATTGCGAAGTTAGATATCTGCCTAATTACCTACCCTATCGATTCTAGAAACACAGTAAAGGTTTGAATAGCAAAAGACTCTGGGGTGATAAATGGGAAAATAATTCATAATATCAAACCGCTAGAAAAGTTTAAGAATATAGGGTAGTTTCAAAATGGTAACTTTATTTGGTCCGTTAGTTAGATTTTCATAAAATATTTTACACGTATTTATTGCCTTTTCACATCAAGAAAAATTTACAAAGACTCCATCTTTGTACATTTTTCTAGGCTGCTGACACATAGTGGTATAACACGTATATTGTGACGGACTAAATAAAATATTTTAGGAAAATACCCTATTCTAAAAACATTAAAGATCAATGGCAAAAGGTTCATTATTCTTTAGAATGATATCAGTTTATCACGTTACTTCGTCAAGGGGACTATTCGGTAGAAGCAAAGCCTCCGGTGCTAGTACTCACAAGGCGATACCAACGCTTTGTGCGGGCTTACGCTTGGGCGCAACGCATGTGTCATCGCACATAGTGTGTACATGTCGCACGTAACGGTCGCATCGCATGCTCCGCTCTTGTATGTTCTATGTCCTTGTTTATTGTTTCTACTTACTAAGTAAATACATATAATTCTTTCTAGATATTAATATTCACTTAAAATGTTAAACCTAGATGTAGAAATTGCTTCTTTTGTAAATAGTATTGTATTCAGTTTTAGACTCTATGAGACTTTTCATTGTATCCTATATAAAATTTCTATATTGTAAATAGTTCTGCTATTCGTAATGAAAAATGTTGGCGTTTAAAACGGCAACAGTAAATAACGTTGCTGTGTGGTTAAAGCTGTTTACCCAGCACATTGTGCAGCATCAAGAATGTCATAAGCATGTGTTCAACTGCGGATATTGTTCATCGAGCATGTTAGGTGTTGTGACGTCACATGCTTGAACATCCGTCACGAACCATTAAACGATACTTCATTGCCTCCACTACTGAGAACAATGCCAGATTGTCACACGTTCATTGTATAGCAATGCTATTATACCATGCAGTGAATGCCATACTGTGTTATATGTTGTTGTGTTATGGCAAGAAAATAATATCCACTTGTCATCGCTTTGTATTCAATGAGAGAGCAACGTCTATTTTACAAATGGAAATTAGTTTCAATCTTTATTAATTTATTATGGGACATTAATTGGTTTGAGTGTATTAGATTTTGATAATGAAGTTTAATTTATCAAAAGTACAAGATGATTGGAAATTTGTCTTTGCTTTCTAAACGATGTTTTCAAATACTGATTCCAATTTTGAAACTAATAGAAATATTACTTAATAAACCAACTAGGTATCATTATTTGAAAACATGCCACCATTTTATTAATTTTGCTATTACTACTAGAAATTAATACGCAGACGAACACGCGTGTTTGGTAATTTAAATGAAATAATATTGTATTTTCAATTATAACTGTAATTTAAATAATTAACGAAATAATTATTTATGAAAAGAATAAAAATAATAATTATTTAATTAACTTAATAATAATTATTTAATTAATAAGCCAAATTAAAATTAACCTACTTTTCAATAAGTTTTAAAACAAAACCAAATACGCATTTCCGTCTGCTAGGTACCAGGAGCCCATGAGAGCACAGAGTAACCGTGAATCCCTTGTTAGGTAACGAGCGGCGTAGCTCGCGGCGTCGGTCCCGGCGCTCGCGCCTGTGCTGCGGCGGCGCCTCGTGCCGTGCACTCACGCACTCCGACACTGAAATCCCGCTCGCTCTCCAGCCTCGTAAAGTGACCGCCTGACTGAGGCACGCCCACTCTGCTGAGGATCCCGGCAAGGCAGCGAGGTAACCTACGTTCGCGCTACAGCAGCCACCCCTCAATAGCATACGGTTACGGAAATAGCTTCCAAAAATATTTTATAAACTCCGTTGCTTTGATTACCAAAAAATGTTAGACACGTAATTTTTCTTGAAATTAAAAAATTAAGAAGGTACTCTCGGAGAGTTGAAATTTCATGTGATGTTACGCCGTGTACACAGCAGCCTACACTCTGATCTTTAATTAACGAATCAAATAGAGTAATCTTTTTAAAACCCAGGAAACTACCCTAATCTTTTATAAGTTCACATAATTTGTCTGCAATAGGGTAGTTTCCCGAGTTACAAAATAATTATTTTATTTGGTCCATTAGGTACATTTTCAAAAAATATTGGTCACGTATTTTTTGCTTTTTCAAGTCAACAAAAATTCACAAAGATGGAAAGCTTCAAAGTACAGGAGTGGGGGCGGCTGACGTCACACATTGCTAAGAATTATACCGAGGCGTGACGTCACGCGAAATTTCAACTCACTGTATCGTCTTAATTTTTCAATTATGTGAATAAATAAAAAATACGTGTCTAATGTTTTTTGTTAAACTACGTGACAGACTAAATAAAATATTTTAGGAAACTACCCTATTGCAATTTTCCTTCTTAGGCCGCGTTCCCACTATGTCGTAACTATTATTTTTCTTTAGACGACTGTCGTCTCTAGTTCCATCTTCCCAGATACTGTATAAAAAAGTCGCTGACGACAGTTACTCGGGTCGTCCTATATCGTAACTCCTCCAATAAATAAATACACTAGTCAAGAAAACGGCACAGGGCACGATAACCTATCGTCATGACGTAATGGGAACGCCCCCTTAGTCGTATAGAATGGCAAAAACGCCATTCCGTACCGATCCGATCCTAATTTATATGTTATATACTAAATTTAGAAGGAGGAAATTCGGATCAAGTACGCAACCCCTCCTATACCATGTAGTCCCATGGGCTATGTATGTATGTATGTATGTATGTCGGGCAGGTATCCGCAACTCCACGACTAAGCGCGTATTTTGCGTAAGGGTAAGGATCTTTTCATTCTATCCATGCCAACTCCTCCAGGAAGGCGAGCAACGCCCTCGTTTTGCTTACCATTTCTCGGAGGGTACCTGGTTTGCCGAAGTATTTAGTCCTGTAGTCCGCGACTGCAGGGCAGCTCAGTAGCAGGTGTGCTGCTGTTTCGTCCTCCTCCATGCAGGCTCTGCAGAGTGGGCTGTCTGTGACTACTATCCATGACCGGTAAGGGCGGCTGTCATCAGCCGCAATTGTGGTTTAGACAGTCGTAGGACCTGTTTTGACAAGCGGCCATCAAGGGTCGGGAGAGCCTCTTTAGCCTGCCTGCACTCACCATGGTTCTCCCATAGTTTGTGGTGTAGATCTCTGGTACGTTTCCTTACCAGGTGACGCAGATAACCGAAGGGGAGTGGTGTAATGGGTTCAGGTCCCATAATCGCCATACTCGAAGCCCTTCTAGCGAGTTCGTCCGCTGCATCGTTGCCTCGGGAGTCGCTGTGTCCTTTGATCCATTGAATGGTTATATTGTTGTGTCTACCAACCTGGTTGAGGAGATTGTGACACTCCAAGATCAGCCCGGAGTTAACTGTGTGGTTGCTCAGTGCTTGCAGGACTGCCATGCTGTCCGAAAGTATGCGTATTGAGTGGTCCACAACTTCCCTGTTTATAATAGCTGAAGCTGCCAGTGAGATCCCCAGGCACTCCGCCTGAAACGCTGTGTTGTAGACCCCCAATGGTCTGGCTATACGAATGTTAAGATCCTCCGAAAAGACTCCTGCACCCGTACCAGTACCTGTTTTGGAACCATCAGTGAAGACACGTACCTCAGAGGGGCACAGCCGCTCACAGCGGTGATCCTCGTACAGTTGGATTCTGTATTTTTTGTCAAAGACAATTTGTTTGGGCACCCGGTCATTAACTGCCTTCGTTATGGGGAGCTCGTTGTTGAGTTCCTCAAGCAGAGCGGTGTGCCTTGTTTCTATCTTACCCCAGAGGTCCAGTGTTTTGAGACGTACTGCTGCCATCGTCGCTTCCTGTTGTATGAACAGATGGAGCGGCGGGAGCCCCAGCATAGCCTCTACAGCTGCTGTCGGGGTAGTTCTCATGCAGCCCGTTATCGCCATGCAGGCCAGCCTTTGCATGCGTTGTAGTTTGTTAATGGCTGTGACAAGCTTGGTGCGGGGCCACCACACCACGGCCCCGTAGGTAATCATGGGCCGAATTACAGCGTTGTACAACCACATAGTGTTTTTTGGGGATAGGCCCCACTTCTTACCTATCATTTTCTTGCATTGCCAGAAGGTGATGCAAGCCCTGTTTAATTTATAGTTTAGATCCCATAGGCTATGACTGCTTCGGATTTGGATCGGATCAAGTGCGTAATACAACTTTTATTTTCCCTCGTGTCGTTTTCATTCAGAATATCTGAATGTCTGATTATAACACAAATCTTGAAAATGTGTCACTGCCATTCAAGGAGTATAGAAAAAAAATACTGACGCAAAAATCGTGAGGGAATATAATATTATAAAATGTTAAAGGCTTTCGATAGGAATACCCGTTAGATAGAAGAGTTCCGTTGTCCGTCAGTATTATCCGAGGCTCGCCACCTCTAGCTAGGATAGACCGGCGCGCGACCGAAGCTCGGCGCGAAATCTTTTTTCAAATAATTCGTGGAGTCATGTTGGTGTTGTGCTGAATTACTAAATATATGTGATAGAGCGTAGTTTGTGCGATTGCCGAGTTTGTACATTTTTATAGCTGATGTTGTACGCTTTAGGCCATATTTTCATTTTTAGTCTCAAAAACGATATTCATATAAATCACATCGTCTTCGATTCTTACATATTCGATTCGAATTAAATGTCAACCCAAAATTATTATGCTCTCTATTATTAGCACACAAAATATTAATAAAATTCAGTGTGCAAAATGTTGACAATCTAGGTTATCAAAACTATGTTTGTGCTAGAACATCACACATCTACGTCATCACTACAGATGATTGAGATATAAAAATAAGCAATCTTTTCTGTGCCATGAAAAATGTACCTACACAAGAAAGTTATAAAATATCGACTACACAAAATAAACTTAGAACGAAAATCTTATCATTCGGGGCAAGAGAGTGTTGCCTCGTGTCAAATTTAATAAGACTAAACATTCCTGTATATAAATGGTATAGTTAGCTTAATTCTTATTTAACAAAAGTAACTTGTACAATTTCGTTCAAGTTTAATACTTATGTCATGAAACGAATGATATCTAACTGCATTATTTTGCTATTCACTTCATTTCTTTCTACCTCAGTTACACTTAGTTTCTGCAGATATTCACTTAAAAATAGTAATTGCTGAGAATCCCAAATCATGCCAAAATGTACTGCTTATGATTGGCTCCTTAGAAATTGAATACAGGTGTCCGCCAAATTTGAGCCACATAGAAAAGACTGAGCTATGTTTAGAAAAGTTATCTTACTTTACACGAAAAAACACAATTGAATACTAAGCGTAGATAGGTGTCAACCTTAGAATACAGAAAGAACTAGAAGCAGCGAGCGCACCTAATACTGAAGCAACAAAAAATACTCCTAAATGGAGTAGTTTGATGCGCAGCCGATCAGTTGTACTGTGAACGTCATATCGCGTGACTTGTTTTACCCGTGTCCAATTTATTTAAATTATGACGTCTTGTGTCGTTTCTACCTGTAAAAATGCAGCAGGGCTAAAAAAACAGGATGGGATCACATTTCACGTGTAACTAGCGCATTCACTTATCGTCTTATTTAATTATTGAATAAATTGTTTAGTTCGTAATTGTCAAAGAGAATAATGCATCCATCTTGTTAGTGTTGCCAATATAAGAGGTTTGATTTTCCCTTCTTTTTATCACCTACTGAGGGCTTTTATTCTTTGTAGTATATTAATAACTACTTTAATAAAAAAAAAATAACCAACTTGAAAAATGAAAGGATATCAGTGCGACCCGTATACAACGTGTAACAGAATAAACGCAATTCCTGAAAGTAGTTGGTTCAGAATCGGCTTCTGAGTCGATTTCAGTCATAAAAAAATAGGTGTTAAATTTTGACGGCTAAATCTTTCATTTAACTTAAAATGGAAACAAAGTATCATGACAAATTAATACAATCCTTGGTGTAGCGGCGTGTTAATAGCCGACCACACGCGGGAGGTCAATTATGAGAAGTTATGTTTTGACACGAATTATATTTGATTCCTATGAAACCCACCCTTTGAACTGAGGAATGAGAAATGGTTTCGACGTCAGCACCGAAAACTATTGGCCTACTAACCTTCAGACCAGCTCGAGTACGCCTCACCAGCTACCGTCCGCAGCTCACACCGTGAAGCACTTTCACGAAACAGATTGTCAGATCACTGCTGGGTAGGTATTTATAACAAGTTTCTTGAAACTTTTAGTGTCCATCACGGGGAAAAATTAATTAATTCCACCAAACAAAAAAACGCGTGCAGCCCCGCAGAGAATTTTCTTGAACCCAAATTCTAACTGCACACATTGGTCGACGCTCGGTGAGCAGAAATTAAAACTATGGCGCTGGCCTCGCCAGGTTTTGCGAATCCAAAGCGCGTGGTCATGGCGCGCGAACCAAATAGCTTCAGATTCCAACTTATAGAAACCATTTAAAATGAATTAATTATTGTTATAGAAATGACCTAATACTTAGGTTCAGTAGAAACAAATATTAAACAAGTTAATTTGTGTCACTTAAGGAGCCCAACCATTCCTTAATTTAAGAAAATGCGCTCGTGTGCGTGTCGGCCGTTAATATTGCACGAGTGTATGCGTCTGCTTAAGGATATTTTATGACGCACATACGTTTTGCGTTTAGTCAAGATAACTATTTTATAAAAAAATGTCTAGGTTTGGTTTCAATTTATTTAGTTACAGAATGATGTTGTTTTAGAGTTATAATTTAATATTCTAATTGGGGTGTCTGAGGTATTGCGCTTAATCTGTTACACCTCGTATATGTAATTATGTATATAATATTGTTAGAATTGCATAACTTTCATAATAGGTACTATGTGACTAACATAGTACCTATTAAGATTATGAAACAAATTTACAAAATTTGTAGTGTGTGTGGTATGTGTGAGAGAAGAAGGGGAGGGGTGTATGAAATTATGATTCTATGTAACATTATAACTATCTAAAATTTTAGCTTCCTTGCTGAAGAATTTACCCCTAAAAAACGGACAAATTATGTCTGAGCTAGCAACATTACGTGGGTGGGAAGGAAGGCTAGCGGGGGACGCTTGCCTTGTATTTGGACACAGAGCGCGGCTTGCAATTACAGGTGAACACGGTTTCTAGTTCTTTCTGTATTCAAAGGTGTCAAGCCACATTCACATATTGCAATTATAATGTATAGTACAAAATGACATTATACAGTTGTCGGATTTTTGAATAATGGTTGTTTTGTAACCTTCTGTAAATATCTACAATTGGATCTTTATAAATTAATATAGGTGCTAGTTTATTCAGAAAACTCTTATGAGAAAATTCATTTAGTTATACCTAACGTTGACATTTAAATATATTATTATTATTTGCTTATATCATTTATTTTCACATTAAATGTAGGTAACTATTAAATATAATGTTATAAGTTTATAAGACTCGCAATGGATCAAATGTTTTTGTTAAAAGTTAATGTAAATACTTTAGTTGTAATTGGAGTAACATGTGTTATCATGCACATAATTCGCACATTATTTTTATAAAATGTACCTTTTATGTTTAAGAGTGTATTTTAAGACTGTTTTAGGTTAAATTGTTTCAATGCAGGACAAAAGCAGTTTTCGTTATGTTATATTATTGATAGTGTACACAAGTGTCCGGGTATTGTGCCTGTTTGCTAATGTGGAGGATTGTGTGTCGAAGGCAGCTCAAAGTAATGTTATATTTGATGTGTAATTACGTATTCATAAGTATTAGAACTCGGCTAGTAGTTACATCGCTGCTACCCCACGGCTATGTCATGGCTATATTAAGAAGTTCTTTTTGTTATATTCGTTTTTATTTTATCATCTTTAAATTTTAATACCTCGGTGAGGTATTTATTGTCAACTATATAAGTATTCCCCATTAATGGCATGGTTGGCAACAAGCCCCATTCCGTTTACCAACATGTTACTGGTAAAGGTATATTTATACGAATGCGGACTGTGGCGACCACTGCGTCTCGTGGTCGCGATAGTTGCCAAATAGTAAAGTAACCTAAATATAAATTGATACCTGGCTTGCATTTTTGGATTTGCACGTCCAAGTTCCTGTGTTCATTGATTAGCGTTAGGAGAATAAACGAATGTTGTAGTTTAATGTGTAGATTTTGAGATGGAAAGACTTGTCGCTGTTGTCGCCACAATGAACTGCACGGCGCCGTGAAACGTGCTACCTGTCTCTTGTGGTAGCAATAACGACAAAACAACATTTTTGTAAATTGTAAACATTAGCTTATATTTTTCGTCTTTATTCAAGTGCGTCCTATTTTTTAATAAATTAACATTTTTTAAAGTAACATTTTTAAATACTAGTAACATTTTGTACAATAACATTAGTTGCTCTAAAGTTTAGATAGTGTATTACTTTTGACTTTATAAGACTGTTTATTATATGTTATAATATATTACTAACCCTCGAATACATTTATCTTATCATTCCACCGACATAAAGTTATAACGACACCAGTTGCATTTGAGTATTATTGTTGTCATTAATTATTGTAACAGATCTCGGAGCTTTAACAAAATTATCAGCAGTGTTACTAGCGAGTTATACATTGATAGTGAATTAATATTAATTTTATTAGGAAAATGTAACAAGCCTTGAACGAGTGCAATGATAGCCTATTTCTGAAGGGTACATGTGCATATTATGTTCCTTGTGTGTATTATGGGAATTAATTGCAATTTAATTCCTTTAGTATTATTGTATTACGGTATTTGCTTATGTAAATTCAGTTTGTATTTTCACAATATATTTGCACATTTTTTCTACACAAATTATAAAGAATTACACAAGAATAAAAAGTATAACAAATGACTATTGTGTTTTAACTGTTTGAGTAATCCTAAACCTTATTGAGAAAAGAAAACTATTTTTGTATAAAAATATATTTTATTTGTCACAAAATATCACAACAATAAGCACCAAATGAAATATTTTGAATAACACAGTATAATTATTATACAAAATATTAAGATCAATGGGAACACTTAGTAATCATTTAGTACGTAGTATCTTTGACTGTTTTGCCTTTTACAAAAACTTTCACAATATTCCTGTCGTCTCCGACGAATATGAATTTCTGTAGCAGTTCTACGGCATATTCTTCTAGGGTCGATGGTAGAGCTCCTTCGTACTTGTCGATCTGACCTCCCTTTGAATATACGTCGACTAACAAGGCGTCGAAATCTTTGCCGATGTCAAAGTTGCCAATTTTGTGGTCCAGGTTTAGAGCTGAGGACATTCAAAAGTAAATATGTATTTACAAAATCTAATGACACTTAAAAAACCCAAAAACACTACTGTACTGAAAAGCGAAATTTATAAAATGCGCACAATACTTTGACATATTTCATTTCGTTTAAAATAAGGGCTAGGTAGGTGCCTAATCATCTGATTGAAGTCAGTACCTACCCTTACAATATTTATATAAAATTTTACATCATGGACCTGTATCTACATAAAAGAATATCACTATAAGGCTGAAATCTTCATAGAAAGCGCCTGATTATTTTATGTGAGCAAAATGTCAAAATAACTAAGTGTTTACTAAAGTGTGAAGTAGCTTGAAGCTTGAGGAAGGTTATAGGCTACTTTTTACCCGACTGCAAGTTTTAAGATATAATTGAAAGGTGCTTCTGCAGCGGGGCATGCATGACACAAAGTGCTAGCAAAAAGCTATAACCGTGAAGTTTTAATGGTTGTTTTCCCACGGCAGACCAACTTGCCATAAGGAGTACTTTCGAAGCATAGAGTAAAAGTAAAAAAATAGAGAAATGTTGGTTTTAAAATAATTAAAAAAAATATTCATCAACTCGAAAACCTGATAATCAATAGTAACACTAGAGGTAACTTGTGGGTACTACTCAAATCGCACTCGCCACCAACAAAGAACAGCTGTGCATAAAAATGATCTAAGCAAAATAAACTCTCGCACGTAGTGATACGGCATAAACTAGTTTGCACGCAACAACACAAAATACAAAAGCGGAGCCGACAAAGAAAATACCGATTTAAATAATAAAATAAGCTCTCGTGTTTAGTGATACGGCATAAACTATAAACTAACAACAATTACACACGATACCGCGTGCTTTCTATTGCTTTTGTGCGGCGGCGATATTAGGCCTCATTTACGGAGACGCGGCGCGTCGCGCGTTGCGATGGGCTGCGCGACGCGGTGAGAGCGTTTATGGAGGAGCGATTTTATACGCGTTTGCTTGAAATGGAGCGTTTTTTGCAGCCGAGCCCGCGGATGGCATCGACGCGTATCACACGGCGTTTATCGCGGCGGTGCACGCAGCAGTTCAATTCTCGATGAAGCGATGCCCGCGGCGGAACCTTCTGCCAGGCTTATTTGGAAATTGTGCAACACTGACGTAGTCAACCTCGCAATTGATTATGATATGATCGAATGAAATTTTTTTCTAGTAGATTTGTTCCTGACGGAACAGGTTAAGGGCTTAGACCACGCTGCCTAGTAATCAGTTAACCATAGATTATACATATAAATATTTTTCTTGAGGGTACATGAGGTGACATGAACAATCAGCAGTTGTCAAACCAAGTTATATTTTTTTTTGACTTGGGATAATTGTCTTTTTGCCAGTCATTAATTGAAAGTAATTCATTTATTTTTACACTACAATATTTTTACCTCCATACAAAGAACATTCCACTTATAAATAAATGTTATTGTTAATTCATTTACTCCTTTTTGTTATAATAACAAACTAAAACTGATTTTATTACAATAATATTGCACTTACTGTCACTTGGCAGAATGAATACAAAATGGCATCACTAATTAACAATGAAAAAATTAAATTACTTTTTATTTAAAATATTTTTTTTTTATCTTTTACTTTGAAAAAACGTAGAAAAATAATAGAACTGCCTTCGTATATAACTCACTTTTAGACGCTCAAATTAAAGTCAGCTAGCACTGTTGCTGAGAGATATATATCTAGCGCGCGTGCTAGTGGGTCACAAGTCCGGTCTCTCCGAGAGGCAATGGTGGGGCGCTTGAACTTGACTTTGAAGGCTGTCTCTGAGTGCGGCGACGCCAACTTAGTCAAGTTTAATGCTGCCAAGACCCAGGCGTGTCTTTTCTCTGCAAAAAGGAGCCAATTTCAACCGGCTCCTTTCCGTGGTGTAACCGTGCCGATAACTGATCGCATCGAGCTTCTTGGGGTTACGTTGACATCCACCCTTAATTTTGGTCCGTTTATCGAGGTTAAGGCTCAATTGGCTGCCAAAAAGTTGGGAATCCTAGCAAAGGTGAGACGGTACTTCACACCGGAACAGCTGCTCAACCTCTATCAAGCGCAAGTTCGGTCGTGTATGGAGTACTGCTCTCATCTCTAGGACGGATCTGCCAAATACCAGCTTGATGCACTTGAGTCTATAGAGAAACGGGCCAAAAGGCTCATGGGCAACGAGAAACTGGTCGAGACAAGGCTCTAGAGCCTAGAACATCGGCGACGTGTTGCAAGCCTGTCAGTTTTCTATCGGTTACATTTCGGGGAGTGTGTGATGGAATTGCACAGTCTTATTCCGCCAAGCCCGTTCCATCATCGGACTAGAAGACAAATGGCGATGTGCCATCGTTACATGGTGGACATCCCACCCATACGCACGAAACGTTTTGGGAATACTTTCATTGTGCGTACGGCTAAGGAGTGGAATTCCCTGCCGGAGTCTGTATTTCCTGATAGTTATAACCTGGGAGTCTTTAAGTCAAGTGCATAGGTTACTTCTAGGCAAGCGTGCTTCATCTTCGACCACATCATCGCTTAAGATCAGGCGAGATTGTGGTCAAACGCAAGCCTATCAACTATAAAAAAAAAGCTAAGCTTTCGCCATTGTTCTTTATGAAATACGCTTCAAATACTTTGTTAGGTATTTTCTGAATTAGAATTCAGAAAATTATTTTTGTTTAGATGATAAACTTCTTTTTATTTAATTTCGTATTCAGTAAATTGCAGTTAAAAAAGTATTTATGACGGTCGTAACCCCGTAAAAGTATGAAGGAAAAATTTGAATAACTTTTAGGGTAAAGCTTATTATTATCAAGAATAAGTTATCAGCTGATTGAAAAGCACGCGAGAAACGGCCGCGCGCGGCCGTTAGCACGCGGGTCAACAGCCGCGCGCGGCCGTTCGGTGCCCGGCGTATCGGGGAGGATTACTATTGATTCGTGGTCGCTTTCGAATTTTGTTTTTCACAATGGTTAATCTGCCATTTTTTTGTTTCTAATATTTTATTTGTTTATAAAACGATTGCATTACCAAGACAAAGCCATTTCGCTGCGGAAAAACAACCATTAAAATTTCACGGTGTATAGGTCTTAATGATGGAAATAACAGTGAAAATACCTTTAGCGCCTCCGAGTGTGGCCAGGTAGAATGCTTCCTTCCAGTTTAGGGCATATTTGGGCCTGCCTTGCATCTCCAAACACATGGACACGTCCATAGTTCTGCGAATAGCATCCAGTATGGACGCGTTGTCGCCGCCGGATACATCTGACGGACATAACAAGGAAAGCGGTGAATATTTTGAACTACGCTCTGCCCTCAACTTTACCTAACCTACAAACTTATAACCTACTACTACTACTAAGATCACAGAATATTAAATAACAATTTAACTGTCATAAAATACAAACGGGCAAAAAGAACAGTATGTAAAATGCGATCAAGATAATTACTTATATATCGTATAAAATAGAAGTCTTATTCTTAATTTACCAAAACAAAATAAATAACTATGCAATTCTTATGCATATAGATTAAAAGTAGGAACTAGAACGCCGCCTCGCCGTATTAAATTGATCGCTGACAAACGACTGTCCTCGTTTGTCAGTGATCAATTTAATATTTTGTTTGGGAAAATTCAAAGTATAATTTAATCAATAACAGGAGAAATATAACCGAAAAATCTGGTTTTGTTATCAATATTGTTGTAATGGAAACTCAAAGTACCAGGACAACAGAATCGAAAAGAAACCTTTTCGGTGTGGACATGATCAGCGAATTTTTCTTGTTTTTTATAATGTTTGTAATTTTGTATTGTATGTTGTTGTGTGTGTCTTTTATCCGAATAAATAGTATTTGAATTTCAAGTGAAGCGGTGGGCCGAATCTAGTATTATTACTATATTGAATAATCATGCCAGTTAGTTACCTGTCCCCAATCCAACAGTAATATTAGCATTGATTATCTTCCGGACGGGACATAGGCCGGACTTCAGGCGTGTGTTAGAGGCCGGACAGTGCGCTACAGAAACTCCTTTTGTCGGCAATAGGCTCATCTCTTCATCTGTCAGGTGTACTGCATGGGCCATGATGCACTAGAAAATAAAGTATTGAGTCAGTAAGTTCATTCCACAATGTGAACTTAGGTGGCAGGTACATACAAAATATACATAGTTTATAGAACATTGTCGACCCTGTCGGGCACAGCAAATCAGGAAAAGAGGAAGAGGGCTATTATAATAATTATTAATTAAATGTATATAACTTTTATTACTCTTATATTAGTTTTATATATTATTTATTCAATATATCACTGAAATACTCATTTATGGATCTTGTGGTCCTAAATAAAATATTTTTATTTTATTTAATTATCATCTCCTGAGGGAGATGCTCTACAGATGAGGGAGATTTTACAGGGAGCTTCGGAGTAATCTCCTAAGTGGACACGGGGCTTCCCTCCATGAGTTGATGGTGACCCCAGGGGTGGTATTGCGGTAAAAATTCCACTCTACTAGGTCCGATCCCTTAAAGACCAAGCGCATTTTGAAGGACTTCACACCGGAACAGCTGTTCAATCTGTATAAAGCGCAAGTTCGATCGTGTATGGAGTATCTACTGCTCTCATCTCTGGGATGGATCTGCCAAATACAAACCGGATACGCTTGAGTATATCGAGAAAAGGGCCAAGAGGCTCATTGGCAACGGTGCACTGGTCGAGTCAGTTTCAGGGCCTTGAAAATCGGCGACGGGTTTGAAGTCTATCGGTTTCAGGGTTATAGGTGATGGAATTACACAAACTAAATTCTCAAAGGAATCATCGGACTACACTACCTATAGGTAGGATATAGGATAGTTTTGAGAAGTTTCGGAGGAGAATTAGCGAAATATTTGAGCTTACCTTTTCATTTAAAATGCCGCTATCGTCGTAAACATGTCCATAGGTCTTGCATTTAGGATTTGTTTCCAAAACATATTCGATTTCTGAAATGTTTTCTGATATGTGGCTCTGTGAATAAAAGGAGTACCATTATTTGAATAAAAAAGTAAATTTTGATGTGTAATGTATTGTATGTTTTTTCGAAAGCACTCTACTTCTATCTATAGGAAGATTAAATGCCGTGCGTTAGACTAAAAAAATCGGAGAATTCCTTGTTATTGTAAGTTTCGAGCGAAACTGGGTTGATATTTAATATATTTTTTAATGGTTTCTACCTGTATCCTGCAGTCATATTTCTTAGCAATACTGGCAAGACCATCCATTAGTTCTTTATCACAGCTGACTGCAAATCTAGGAGTCACAACAGGTTCCACCAGCTCATTCTGGAATAGATAATATTTCATTTAACCAGGGTTTTGTAAGAAGGCTGTAATGATACCGGTCTCTTTAACACGTTGAACGCCAACGCGGTCAGTGCTGACTGACAGTGAGCTTTCCATTTAGGCCAAGCAAAATTCACAGTTCTATCCAAATTTGGATCAAATGTTTTTTTTAATTGTTGGTTTGACGGGAAGCCAACATAAAAAAAAATTGATAATTATATCTAATGTCCAAATGTGTGTTTTCATTAACAAAAGTCAACTTTAGTCATTAATTATGGAGATATTAAACGCCGGGCAGCATTGACCGACGCGGCCTGAACGGCAAGTCTAGTTTTCGGCCATCACTGACCGACGTGGCCTGAACGGAAAAATGCATTTTTTTTTCTTGGCGTTCAACGTTTTAAGTGATTACAGCATTTCTGGATTTTCTTGAGAAGCAAATATCCAAATGAAGTTCACTTCCCTGAAAAATAAAATATTTGATGACCTGTGTTCTTTGTAACTGCCTCATTGGTAGAGTGGTCGCAAGTGCGACTGCTGACCACTAGGACTAGGGTTCGATACCGGGTCGGGCCAAAAGTGCTATTGGGTTTTTCTGTAAGGAATTTCTCAGTAGTAGTAGAGTTTGGAAGTTGGCGGTGTGATAACCGCGTGCCTCGGAAAGCACGTTATACGACGTGTAATTTAAAGGGTATATACATACCAAGTGCTTGGCTTCTTTGGATGATAACAAACGATATGGCAAGGGTTTTGTAATCCTAAGTCTACGTGTGTAGAACTTATTACAAATTCCAATACACTGATACCAGAGACCGAATTTTTCAAATTAAGAAGAACGAGAATTATCGTGTTATTGGTAAGTGACGTGGAAAGTTATTGACCCTCGTAGTGCTGTGACACGTTTGTTATGATTGGTATTCAAGAAATATATGAAACCAATAATTTGGTATCAATTCTTTGAGTCAGTTATTTTGAGCTGAAACTGTGCATAGAGACTCCATACCAGATGTTGTCTTCAGCCCTTTTGGATAGATAGGGGGTTTCCGTTACACGTTGTATAACTAATTTAAAGCCAGTAGATAAATCTGACACTGATCTGGCCAAGGGGTATCGTGTTACCCAGCTACTGGGTTGTGGAGGTCAGATAGGCAGTCGATCCATGTAAAACACTTAGATTTAGCTGAATCCGGTTAGACTGGAAGCCCACAAAGGAAAAGGCTAAGCAGATGATTATTCTTCTGAGTAAAAACTATTCGTTATTTCTATGACTAGGTATATATAGGATGAGGTATTTTCCCTGTTACCCTGTTAAGCTACGTTAAGCTACGCTACCTGTTAAGTTACGCTAGTTACGGTGACGACATGCAATGGCGGCCCGCTTTTTGACGTTACGGTGTCAGTTACCGCTCTCTAGGAAACCGCGCCATTTTGTTTACATAGACAACGTTCTAGTGACATCATTCACCGCTGTATTACGGCCGCTATATGACGGCACCGCTATCCTAGGAAAACAAAGCTTTACCTGTTATAATACAATACTTCCGCCCATATTTCTGATTGAGATAGAGACGAGGGAGATCCCCCTATCTCTGCCAGATAACCAAACGATAATTGATGATTATTACCGAAAAATAAATTTATTTTGAAAGAAATAAACGATAATAACTGATTAGGTACAATAGGTATCGATTCACCTATTAGCGTTTTACATGCGTCAAACTGCTCCAGTCTGGCCCGAAAATCAGGCTTTTCGATTTCCACCATGTTTATTTATGGTGAATCTTTGTATATTCACCTATTAGCGTTTTACTTGCGTCAAACTGCTCCAGTCTGGCCCGAAAATCAGGTATTTCGATTTCACCATGTTTGTTTATGGCGAATCTTTCTATGTTCTTTCCAGGTTAATTATCAAGATTGACAATTATCTGACCAGATCAATTATCAATAATAGGGACATCGCAATGTGCCCAGGGCCTCCAAGAGGTAAAAGACAGCTCTAACAATACCCCAAGAGTAGTTGGTATAATATAATATTATCGTTTAGGTCTTTCAGAAATATTCAGATGTAGTATTGAGCACACACCACTTGATAATAAATAAAATTATTTTAAATAGAACACATTAATAGACGAATGTAATGAGCACAAACTCGATATGTTTACTAGTAGGCAGTCCAAGGTTCCATCAGTCATCTTCCAGTTCCATCATCAGACCAGCTGAATGCACAGTGTGTTATTTTGCTTCAGTTCGGACATGCTCGTTTTATGTGTATTTTGAAAAAAAATCAAACAGAACTCCGCCGGCTCTAACTACTGAGAAATAAATACAATCGAGAAAAATCCTTAAAAAGCATAGAAACACAATATATCGTGTTTTATTTTGATTTTTACATGAAATGTTTTAAGGTGTGATAGAAATTCACTACCCGAACCCTTTTTTACTTGAAAACTTTATATACCTACTTAATTATAACTTTACTATATCGCTCACACAAGTGATATATTTTTTTTCTATGATTTTGAAAATATATTTTTCCGGCCATTCTCTTGACGGTCGCATTATTTGTTAGGCCTAAATATTGACCACTATAATAACTAACACCACAAAAAAAAAAAAACGGTTACAACAGACCCAGATTTCGGAAATATTGAATTTTAAAATTATCAGTTAGGGACAACCCTAACTGATAATTTAAAAAAAAATTTAAATATTTTTTTTAAAACACTCAATTCTGTGTGTAATACTTACTTCATGCAAATATTACTCTTTGTGATTCATTATTTTTGACTCACCTGAGTGAAAAATAATGAAACGAATGAAATTTAAACCGACAATTTCTAATACCTACCTAGGTATTAGTTAGTATTAGCAATTGTCGGTTTAAATTGTGACGTGCATAGTTTACACAGTTTAAGTTTATACAGGGAAATTTTTCAACCACCATCCAAATTTTCAGAATTGATTCTAAATGAATCGATAAACTTATAATGAAATGAAAATATTTTTTTTTTTACATGAATATCGCCTTTGTCCACTACTAAAATCTCAGTGTCGAATAAATGCAGTTCAACTACCTAACACGCGCTTACCTAATAATTTGGCAACGCATACAAACAAACACGTATACGCACCCCCTCCCTTTCTTTAGTTAGTTCTTTCGTTTAGTTGACCGTGACTTAGGGTGCAAACATAAAGAGGCAGGTTACAGGTCATTACCGATTGGTACGGGTCAAATAACTCATACAATCAATATGCGCTCGTTCATAATGGAAACTTATCGGTACCGACTATCTACATCGATATGTACGGGTTTAAGCATTTGCCAGCGTAGTGTGTCGTCATCGCCGTCGTGAAAATGGATGTGGATTGCGATGTTTTAATAGCATTGGTATTTGCTAAAGCACCTTTGTGGGACAAAAGACATAAATTACACAGCAACAGAAATGTGATTGATAAATATTGGAAGGAGATTAGTTTAGAAATGAAACATGATGGTAAGTAAATAGATTTTTTTTTCTTTTTATTCCATTATATTTTATTCATTAGTGTACAACAATTGGTTATGTGTGAAATACTGTACAAAAATGTTTCTGACGTTTGTTGCTAAATTCGAAGGTGGACCCGGCCGTTGATTGTGCCATCCTTGTCTTACGAGTTGAACAGGAGTCAAGTGCCTATCAAAACCCTCTTTGTCAATAATAATGTTATGCAAGACACACATAGTTTTCACGACTTCCGATTTCTAAGAGAAAAAGTTCATCGTCCGACGAACTCGAAGACATGATGGTCACTAAGAACAGATTTACCTGTTTCTATATGTGATTGAACCCTTACCTATCAGTGCCGACCCGTACTGGCGTATCGGGACCGAAAAACCTGTATCTTTATGTTTGCACCCTTAGTTATGTGCGAACGTGTGCCATTTTTTTCTCGCTCTCGTTGCATTTTCGCGCCCGAATTCCGGTCGATCATCGTCGCGCGACATGGCGACTTTTTATTCTAATGTAGAGTATTACGAAATGGTCAGGTGCTATCTTTTATGTGGTGTAAGTTTAAATGGCGTGCGAAGAATGTACTGTACAGAAAGCTTACCGCATTTACAAAAACAAGGAATTAATTCACGAGTGGTTTTGATTGGGTACGGAGGGCCTGTACCAACGGACTCCATTTTAAACAATTACTGAAGTACACGTGATTTGTAGGTTAATCGAGTTGATTGGGTAAGTTTAATTATTGTGAATAGCTAGTTGATTCCAATTTATTTTAAATCGCCGTAATAAAAACCTGTAATTTCACATTAATAATTTTATTATGTCGGTTAATAAGAGACAAACTGTCACTTATGGTTGATGTCGTTCGCACGAACAGCACTATCAGACCGACATCGAAAATCATTTGCAGATATCTTAGGCATAGGGACATGGTTGGTGGATGATCTGCATACTATTTTAGTAGTGCTGTCGAGTGGCTTAATAATAGATTCTGAATATTTTGATGCCTTTAGTAAATCTGTAGCTGCAAAGTACGTGGAGAATTACAATTGGCTTTACACGTCTGTCACGATGCACAAAATATTAATTCATGGCCGTCAAATCATAGATGCCAGCCCGTTACCCATAGGTATGTTGTCTGAGCAAGCAGGCGAGTCAAGAAATAAATACTGGCGCTATGATTGACAACACCTCACCCGAAAATTAGACAGGAAAACAATAACAGGAAAACGTCAATAGCCTAATGTATAAGGTGTCGAACTTGTGATCGAGAGGTCACGAGTTCGAATCCCACCCATTACACTATTGCCGTGAACCCACTCCAGACACAAGCATATTTAGCTTAGTTGGAGGGGTTAACAAGATTGCTAGTAATGTGAATTCTACCCACATTGCTAGTTTTTTTTTTTCAACCGACGACAAAAAGAGGAGGTTATCAATTCGACGCGTATATATATATATTTTTTTTATATATGATCATCGATTACTCGAAGACGGCTGAACCGATTTGGAAAATTCTATTTTTGATTGAAAGGGTATACTTTGAAATTGGTCCCATTTTCATGAACGTCAGGATCTGATGATGGCATCCTGGAGAAATCGAGGAAACTCTTCAAATATTATAGGCACACCTATGACGTTTTATGTATTTATTATAGTAACTTGTGCAGTTGCTCTCAAAAAGTACCATTTGAGGAAGTGGAACTGATGATGAAGACCACAGATGGCCGCCGAAACTACTCAATAATAAGTATTGAGTGGATTGCGATTCGATTACTTGAATATGGATGTTAAGCACTTTATGCTCTTCACAATGCATATGGTGATGTAGAGCTGATGGTGAAGTACCAGGAGAACTCCTCAACAATTAACGGCCCAGCATTGGGAAAAGCAATATTTTGTAAAAGGTTATAAGTAGTTGATATTTAGGCTCTTGTAATTGGGTAAATTAAAAATAGACCAACTAAAAAGAGTGAAATAAAAACTTTTTACCAAAAAATTAAACCGACTCCCAAAAAACACTGCAAAGTGAAAAATAACTTTAATTTCGGAAGTCGGTGCCAAAAATGAAAATACAAAACTAAAGACACCGACTACCGAAATTAAAGTTATTTTTCACTTTGCAGTGTTTTTTGGGAGTCGGTTTAATTTATTGGTAAAAAGTTTTTATTAATAATTTGTTTTACCGTGCACTAGAGTCGTCCGACCCATACATATCCTCATTAACACTTAGTACACGTCATAAACATAAAAAAAACCTTTACCCCTATCGAAATCAGTTCTACAACTCCTATGCCTAACAACAGACAATGTTCACTACAACTATTTAGAATCTGAAGGTCTTGAAGAAATTAATATTACGCTGACAATTGACGAAATCATAATTCAATCCGATAGCAAGGAAATGTCATAAATAAGCGTTTACAACATGATTAGCATAAATTGATTAAATTAATTGAAGTAATCAATTTAAATATTTACTGCTTTGTGATAACCCTATTTCCATTATAAAAACTTAGAAACTCAATATCTCCAAGATCTCGCTAGATAAATATTTAGAATTTTCTCCAGTTGAAGGTACTTTACATAAGTATATTATGAAAACAAAAAAAAAAAACGCGCCCACAAATAGCTAATTTTATATAAATTTTTTTCGTTAATTAACAAAATATTTTTTAAATCTCGTTCCTGTTACGTTAGAGCAGAAAACAGATAAAAGAGGTTAGAAAGGAAATAGTTCCTGATTTGCATGAGAACGCGTGTCGCCGTTTGTCTCACACTTTAGCTCCACTATAAGCAATAGGCCTGTTACGTATGCGAATTACGCAGACAAATTACACGTACTTAAATCGAGAGCTGTCGATAAACATGCGCCGTGCATCACGGCCAATCAGGGCAAAGGACGACACGCCAATGGTTGAAGTGTTGAGGACGAAAAAATAAATGCCAATAACAGTTGTTAACAAGAGTAACAACTGCTAATTGCATTTATTTTAATATTGGAGCTCAAACCTGATAAGACAGAACTTGTTTGACAAATGTCTCAACATCTTCCAATTCCTTCTTGGTTTCATGGTAATACCCTGCATCATTTTCCTTGTTCATGCTCACTTTACCGATGAGTGCCCTCTGGTGGTGCTTGATGGCACATTTGACCAGCTCAAGTGTCCCATCAATATGTATAGATCCAAAATAACAAGCAGTTGTAGTCCCGTTTTTGAGTAGTCTTTGCTGAAAATAGTAATAGAAGTATGCTATTATAATGTGCAATCTACATCCACTTAGAAGTGTGTTTTTTTCAACTTGTTGTGAGTTTTGTGGTAAATGAATATATTTTCTTTGTTTATCTTTACCCATATTATAAAGAGGAAAGTTTTAATTAATAAGTATTATAAGTAATCTTTTTTATTTATTTAAACTTTATGTACAATAGTGGTACATGGGCAGACTTAATGCAACAAGGCATTCTCTACCTGTGGTAGGTGTACAAGTAAAATAAATGTCATTATCGAAAGAATATATATATAAATATATTATATAATAATTAAAATTAAAAAAAAAAACAGAAAAAGTTTTGTTTCTTTGTAATGGATAAACATAATATTTTTATATTTATTTATATAAAGCTATATTGTCAATGAGTAAACTAGAATACTATACTTTAAAAAAAAAGCTTTGAGTGAAGCCACAGGTAGAAGCTAGTGAGAAATAAAGTCAAAAGAAACATGTATGCTGGCCATGCAAAATGAACATTGTTTTATTTGAAATTAATTATTATTAAGTTATATACTAATATATTGAGCCTGAACTGTCCCACTACTGGGCAAAGGTCTTTTATTATTCCTGCCTACTGGCTACTGCCACTTCGTTATACTAATATTATAAATTGCTAAAGCTTTCTGTCTCTCTGTCAGTTATACATCCATGGCTAAGCCACAGCACCACCACCACCAGATGTTTGGAATGAAAATAGTTGAAGACCCCAGGTCAAACAAAGGCTACTTTTCTCCAAAAAAAATATGAAAGTTTGTAGATATAAATCTAAACCGATTTCAATGAATTTTGGATTTTTCCTCAAATTAATGCAGGTGAGACCGCAGGGCACAGTTTGTACTTTATAAGGCACTATATAAAATCAAATAAATCACCTCAACCGATAAAAGTAATAAATACCATTAATAAGCATTGGTATAGTTAAATTGCATCCAATATCTCAATAGCATAACTCACCACAACCTGGTCATAGACCTTGGCGGCAAACTCTGTATCACTGTACTTCTTTTCCAAAGGGAATGTGTACTTAGCTAGCCATTCTAACAGAGGCCTGTCTAAACCTAGTCCAATATTGGGGAACTGAGGTGCATGTGTGTGGCAGTCCACAAATCCGGGAATGATAAACTGGTCCTGACTTAACTTGATTATTTTGTAGTTTGAAAATGCTCCAGTCTTCTCAAGTTTACCATACTCTTCTGTTGAACCTTTTTTTGTAATCTGAAAAAAAAAGAATATATATTCTTATTTTAAAAAAGAGCTCTAGAAATTCAGATTCTTTTTAAGAGTTAAAACATTTTGGAAAATGTTTCAACTGTCTAAAAATAAACTAGTTACATGTTAGTGAGGTAAAAAAAACAGTTCATTGTTACCTTTCCATCTTGAACAGTAATATAGCCGGAGTATAAATCCAGTTGGTCCAATGAACTCGAACTAGCGATTATCCCAACGAACACGATATTACTATGCGTCATTTTTATTGCAAGTCGTGAGGCTACTGACCAAATAATGATAAAACAGTTTTAAATTACGCATTTAAACACAAGTTCCTTGGTGATAATATAGTTTTAGCGCTTAGTGATAATAACACGGTCATTATCAATTATTATCACCGATGACAATCATAACAATTAGTGATGGGCCAACTCGATTTACTAACTCGAGTTAACTCGAGTTGGGCTTAGATCGAGTCCGAGTTGAATTCTCTTTAACTCGATTTAGTCGATTTGAATACTCCCGCCCTAGCGCGTCTGCCGAATGACAGACACTGAGATTGCGCGAAGTTTGCCGATAATTTATGACTGTATTCATTCATTTAATTCGCTACAAATGTCAATGTCACAACAACACAACACAGCATTGTTGCAGATTTGAGGTTATATTGGAGTGCCGGTTGTTAATATTGTTGTTAGTTTTTCGAATTATTAGGTACTGTATCAAGGGCGGATCTAGCTTTGGTGCCGGGGGGGGGGGGGGGGGGGGGGGTCACATAATCGTGGTCAAGTCATAAGAAGTTGTATTTCCTGGCTCCGCTGCCACTTGGCCATCCACTGCCGATATTCATTTACAATGACAGAAACTGGAGTATAATCTAGTAACAATGTTTAAAAAAATTATTTAGTGGTCCACCTAGGTCCTGGACTCAGCCCTTGTACTGTATAGAAAAATGCCGGGACCTAAAAGGAAATCTGTTGTTTGGAATGTATTTGAATCGCCAGTGAATGGGCATGCTAAGTGCAAACAGTGTTCAGATTCATACAAATATAGTTTTGTTGTTAATTAATAGAAATACTTAATTTATTTATGTTACGAAAATTTAATCCTAAATACATAAAACATAGATAAATGATAAATAAATACATTTCTTTCTTATATAAATTCTACCTAATTTAACTATAATGGTCCCCATACATATTTATCCTATATATCCTATGAATCTGTTCAATTTTGTTTAAATATTGTAACGAAAACAAATCATTTACTCAGTTTCATTTCACCCAGTTAGCTCGAGTTAATTAACTCGAGTTAACTTAAGTTGTATTTATTCCGAGTTGGCACATCACTAATAACAAAGCTTGCGGGGTTACCAACTCCTAAAAAAAAAAATACCCCTAACATCAACAAGAAATATCCCTAAATAACCCTAAATGCAATATTCAAAAGCCCCAAAAAAGCCCTGATCTTGTTACTATTCAAGGCTAATGTTTAAATAATTTTCCCGTTTTATTAAGGTAAATTAAATATAACTTAATTGTAATTACTTTTTTAATAGAATTTACTTAATTAACAATCCACTTTATTTATGCCCCTAAAAATAGCCCTAAATTATTTTGGACCCTAAATAATCCTAGTAATCATAATTGCACCCTAAATTTGGGGCTAAAAGCCCTAAGTTGGGAAGCCTGAATGTTTGTTACTTTGTTAGTGTTGCCAGTGTTGCCACCTTTATTTTATAGGGTATCGTACAATACAATAGGAGAAACGTTTTTTACCAAGAAAAATCTAGTACAAAAAAGTACGCATTTTTGTCATATTTGAATAGTCTCTTTTTGGTGTGCTTTGTTGTTTTTAGATCATTCATAATGTCCATAATCCTGAACTAAAAGGCGAATAGACAGTAAATAAACAAATGTACGTATCATTTTAATTATAATAAGAGACACGTCTACTTTGTATTTAATCTACCTCTAATATCTGTGTACTTCGTAATTGGCGTAACTTTTAAGTAACTGTTTTGATATCTGTACCTGCAAGCTGTGAAGCTACCTTTTCTACATAAATAAATAAATAAGAAGATAACAAAAACATACGCACTTGCAATAAAACTGGAAAACACAAATAACTAATAGAACACAAATTAAATCAAAATCAACTCTTAAGTAAACTTTGAACTTAACAGCGAAGTGTAATATCGTTTGGATTATAACGACTGAGTGGATAGATTGCGAATTTGCAATGAAGAAGTTTATGGCTCGTTCGAATGGTCTTGATTTACATCAACTAATAAATGTAATCTAATAATTTTTCTATCTGATTTTATTCTAATATTTGGATGGGTTGTATGTTTTACGTACGCTTTCGTATATATATAAATACGACTTAAATCGCACTATTGGCAACATTTGTTTGTTCGTTTTTGAGTTATATGATGTTTGAATTCTCGGCTTTTTACCCGACTACGGCAAATCCAAAGGAGGGTTATGATTTTGACAGGCTATATATGTATGCATGTATGTGTGTATGTTCATCTGTTCCCTCATAGCTCAAAAGCTACTTATTGGAACTCGACAAATGAGGTATCGTTAGAATCGTCTTGACCGTCCGCTGAACATAGACTACGTGACGTGTCACAAAACCCAATGTGGCGCCCTCTAGCGCCCAAAAAGTGTTGTGTTAAAAAATAAAAATAAGATAAACACATCGTGTTTGATATTATTTGAAAGGGCGTCACATGTACATTTCCAAAACATTGCTTAACTTTAAAGTGGCGCCCTCTAGTGGACAAAAAATCATGTGTAAAAAAATAAAAATAAGATAGATACACCGTGTTTGGTTACACTTGTACTTATCAAAAAAAAATTTTTAGCAAAAAATAGAACCGACTTCCATATCAAAACACTACAAAGCCAAAAATAACTTTAATTTCGGAAGGCGGTGTCAAAAACGAAAATATATACAAAACTAAAGACACCGCCTTCCGAAATTAAAGTTATTTTTGGCTTTGTAGTGTTTTGATATGGAAGTCGGTTCTATTTTTTGCTAAAAATTTTTTTTCACGCTTTTTAGTGGGATGGTTTGTAATTTATCTAGTTACAAAAGCCATAATGTCAACAACTTATCACCTTTTACAAAATATTGCTTTTCCCTGTGCATAGCCGTTAATTATTGAGGAGTTCTCCTGATATTTGACCATCAGCTCTACATCACCATATGTATTGTGACGAGCGTTTAACATCCGTACTCAAGTAATCGAATCGCAATCCACGAAATACTTATTATTGAGGAGTTTCAGTGGCCATCTGTGGTCTTCATCATCAGTTCAACTTCCCCAAATGGTACTTTTCGGAAGCAACTGCTCAAGATACTATAAGAAATACCCAAAACGCTATAGGTGTGCCTATAATATTTGAAGAGTTCCCTCGATTTCTCCAGGATCCCATCATCAGATCCTTTTTTCGTAACAATGGGACCAACTAGAAAGTATACCCATTCAAACGCAAAAAGAATTTTTCAAATCGGTCCAGCCGTCTCCGAGTTATGAGGTAACATACATAAAAAAAAAAAAAAAGTTCAAGACGAATTGTAAACCTCCTTTTTTTGAAGTCGGTTAAAAATATTGCTTAAAGGAGAATGCCAAGGCTTCCTTCAACACTCGGCCAGAACCGACAAAGATGAACTATATATCATAAAAAAGGAAAATAATTATAGAATTTCACTGTATAATTTGTTTTCTATAAGAAGGACACCAAAAAAAGTTATAGTTCTTTGAAATTGACCACCTAATACTTCTAATTTTAACGATAACATGAAATAAACTATTAAATGATTGAATAATGAATACTGAATTCAGTTTCAACAGCCACGGTAGTCGTTAGTAATATAGAAATCGGGGTCCGGTAACACAGCAATAAACAACACAAAACTTAAAAAACACGCAAGACACTTCGTCGCTCGTCATAAAACGCGGGAGAAGTAAAACTTTTGACAATTGTCAGTGACAACTACAAGATTAAGTGTTACCAGCACTATATAACTATTCTAAACTGTATCAATAATTGAATTGAATTATTTTAAATTATTATAAAATAGTCAAAAATATAACTAAACATTATTTATTACTATAAGAATTAAGAGGACTTTTGTAAGTAATCAATTCACTTACGTAGGTTCATAATGATATTAATGTAATCGATTTGCAAGTGCAATTTCGTATCGATATTATTTTATTTTGGTATTGGCAACATTTCTTATTGAAATTGTAGATAGAAAACGTGTTGATAAATTGAATAACTATTTAAAATTACTTTTAAACGGTGTACTTCTACATATTTTATTTATATTCCATAATTCTTACTATTTTATATAATGAATTATCATTAATTTAGAAAGTCTGTCGGACGCTACATGATTTGTGAGCCGAAACTTGGCATTCTCTTTTAACGTGGCGCCCTCTAGAGGACAAAAAGTCATGTGTAAACATAAAAATGAGATAGATACACCGTGTTTGGTATCATTTGAAAGGGCTTCACTTGAACTTATAAAAATAAAGTAAATTAGTATAGAAGCACAGTGATTTAACACCAAAATAGTTTGAATAATAAAAAGTAAAAAAATAAAACGCGACTACCTACGACAAAAAATCGACGCTGCAAAAGTATGAAACAAGATTTTCAGGATGCTGAAATAAACAAGGTTACTGGCAAAACAAGAACAGAACAAAAATAAAAGCCGCAGTCACACGTTATATAGGATATCAACCGTAACAAAACAATTAATAACGTGTGACTGCGGCTTTTATTTTTGTTCTGTTCTTGTTTTGCCAGTATCCTTGTTTATTTCAGCATCCTGAAAATCTTGTTTCATACTTTTTCAGCGTCGATTTTTTGTCGTAGTCGGGGTTTTTTTTTTTTACTTTTTTGAACTCCATTTTTGATAAGCTGTGAAATAAAAATCCTTCAGATTTAAAAACTTATGCTTATTTATTGTAAAATCCATACAACCATTAACTAGAAAAGTCGGTTAAAAACATTAGTATGTAAGATAAGTTGCCACCCACATTTACTGATTGAAGATATTCCAATGAATATTGATTTATGTTAGCGTAAACATACGTAAAGTTAAAATGGATTTTATCGTCTAGTGGTTGTTATTTTATATACAATCTCGTGCCAGGAGAGGCGCGCGTATTCTTCTCCTTCACGCCAATGTATGAATTTTCCTGTACGAGCATTTTGAATCCAAAATACTGAGTTGGAGCTGGTTGCTCTGGCCATGGCTTCTTCGAGACGGTTGTTCATCTTTTTTGCTTCTTCTGAAGCCTGCAGATATATTTAAAAAAATTGGTGCTTATGGAGAAGTGAAATCTTACATGCGGCTTGTGAATCGACATGATATAGATTAAGTAGTAAGTACCTAAGTCTCGAAAATTCAAATAACGTACTTGATTAAAGAAACCATTAGCAGCTGGAAGACGTCCAGACAACATACATGAGTTGGCTCTAAGCAAGCACCAGCGGGGATATAAGGTATGTAACATCCGCGCGTCGTTCTCCAATCGCGCCAGTTCGCTGTCCGCTATCGAACGGAGCTCCATCAAGTCCACCACCTAATAAATAAGAATACTTTAAACTATGTTCCGATTTATTCATACAAAAATTTAAATGATGTACGAGTATATGCTTAGTTAAAAATAACATATTTGCTTAGCTTTAATACTGAATAACACAGAAGTTAAAACTCTCTAAAGAGCATTTTAATGAAGAATCGGCTAATCAGTATTACTAAGCAAATGGATCGAATTTTTTCGTCAAGTGCCTGTAAGCAAAGACTTGAATTTGAAATAGATTAGTTAATAATTCACAATTTTTTAGCAAATCAAAATGTTTATTTACCTTTCGTAAATCGTCCACTTTTCTGGCTAAACTCTCAAGCATACCTTCTGCAAGTCTCATTGCACTTAAAAGAGTGGTCATGGAACCATCATCCTCGTGTGATGCCCAACTTAACGCTTCGGATTCAAAACGTTTTGCTCTTCTCTCTGAATCTGCCCTCAGCCAATAGGTCCAGAGTCCTACTACTAGCCGCCGCCGACTGGGGCCTGCTGATTTACCTGTACTTATTGCATATTCAGCGAACCGACTTATATCTTGTGGCGATTCCAGTTGGAACCCGGCGTCCAGTATTAGGTCTATGCACAACGCATAATACCAAGTTTCACAGTCATATGACATATGGTCTTGGCCAGTGCGCAAGGCGAATTGCAAGATGTCCATAGCTTCAGTTATTCGTCGACGGGTCAGTAAAACGTAAAACAAGTCTGGAATAAGCTCCAAAGATACGTCCTCAGCTAGCAGGAAACGACTGATAGTTAATGCTCGGAAGCCGGCGCGTATTGTTGGTGCTAGTTCTCCTCGAGCCATCCGAGCTCGGAAGGACGCCATGAAAAGTTTTCCTATACCAAAAAGTTCATCGGCTTGAATTGGATTTGGAAGTTTTTTCAAAGTGTGTGCTGCCATTTGTTCTATGTCTGCTGTAGCTCCCGGTGCACCGCGATCCAATTCTACTTGTAAAGCATTACAATATGTGTCGCAAATATTCACTACAGAGCATTCCACAGTCTGCACTAGGTGCAAAGCACGGAGAGCTGTCATTCTTGCTACTCTCTCATCCCCGAGCATGCTGTATAATAAAGTTGCTATGTTCAAACAAAACACTGAATCCGCTTTTAGTATTTGTTTGTGTAAACGATGTTTTTCTCTTTTGAATCTGAAGGCCTTTGCTATATTTCTCAACTTGAAATATTCAGGTACTTTGTGCATATTTATACGATAAATTTCCGCTGCTTGTTCGGTTTCTGATTTAGCAGCAGAGAGTCTACCCATTACAAGGCATGTTGCAGCCCTTACTGAATGTATTTTTCCTAAAAACCGCTTTTTTTCGAATGAATTTAGGTCGGAAATAGTTTTACACATGCTTTCAGCTTCTTCTAGTTTCGAAAATACATTTTCAGCGTTATTGCTTAGTATGCACAAATGACAGTACTTAATCAGGAATTCAATAGCTTTTAATTTCAATTCTGCATGTTGGGCATGGTACACTACTTGCTCACAAATCGTTATATTTAATTCTGTGCAAGTACATCTAGCAAAATTGGTTGTAGAAACACCTTTTTCTATTTTTACACTGAAAGTTTGTTGAGTTTTGTCGCGTTGTATGTCTTCCTGACTATCAACGATGCCGAGGTTCTGCCAGTCGTTGGGATTATCAGCTTCAATAACTTCACGAAGCATGTCATAAATTTTGTAACTTTCAAACTCTTCTGAGCTACTTTTTTTAAGTTCAGGAAAATTTATCAAGGTAACTTTTTTAACTGATCTTTGGTAGCTCGGGCCAGCTTCATCTATGCTAACTCCTGTTTTTAAAATAGGTGCTACTTGAGAATTTCTCTCATCATAAAGAGTTCTGTCCATTGAGGCACTCGGTGTAATTATTTCACTAGATGCTTTTGTTGGCTTTAAAATTTCCTTTGGTAGAGTTGTCTCTGCCTCAGATTTTGATTTATTTAAATGATTAGTATTATGTACATTTGTTGAAGATTCTTTATGTGATGTTACTTCGGAATCATTGCAGTCTTCATCTCTAACTGACATATTATCTATTGAATTAGTTGAGTTGCAATTTGTAAATTCCGTACGACCATTTAAATTTATCATTGACTGGACTATCATAACTGTACCACCGCAGTGACTACATTTTTGTTTGTTATTTTCTAAGTAATTAACAATTCGTGTGTGGAACTCCTTTTTCTGATTCATTGGTAACAGTTCGTAACATGTTTTTCTTGTGTTTCTACTTCTAAATCTCATTAGTTTGCATAATGCGTACTTTGGTAGATTTTCGCAGATTTCCGGATCATGATCAAAATTACATTCACAAATAAGATTTGCATTATGGGATGAAGCGCTTGATAATATAGTTAATGTAGAAGTGCCTCTGCGGCCAAATTTATTCAGACAGTCAGCGTTTGCACAAGATAGAACGCGTAAAGCAAATAGTCTTTTAACTGCTTTCGCCGTAACCAAGCCATTGTTTTCGTACATAATATTTTCCAAAAGATCCCTTGGTATTACATCTCCAATCACTGATGCAATTTTTAGTAGTAACTGTTGATAAGGAGTCAGTGAGTCTATTTGTATCATAATTAACGCATCTAAATTATGAACATTTATGTTGGCATTTAGCTCTTCTTTTTCAGTGACAATACATATGCCAATGTCTTCTGTGGAATCATTTTGTATTAGATTATCAAGTGTGCTTTGTTTGTCACCATCTAATGCTTGCGGGTGTAACAGAGCTGGATCTGGAAACTGTAATTCTTCATCTTTCCAGTCATCTAATTCATCAACATGTATCCTTTTTATTTCTAGTGCTCCAGTAGAAAATAAATGGGTAATAAAGCTTTCAATGAGGCCCGGCATGCCTTTACATTTCGTTCGCAGGGCCACACATAAGTCATTTGAGACTCCATCCACGTCTAAAATCTGGCAAGCCAAGGCAGGGATCCACTCTGGATCTAATGGCCCTAAACATATTTTTCTGATATTATTGTTAATGAATACACTATAGAGCCAACTATGAACAGCGCTAAATTTACCACGTGTGACGGATAGCACTATAAATATTTTGAATGACCTGAACATCATTGATATAAACTCCCAAGAAAATGAATCAAAATTTTGTAAATCATCTAAAAATATGACATTTGTATCTGATAGGGCTTTAATTAGTTTCTCAAACATTAACTTAGCTTTTTCTTTTCGCTTGACTTCGTCTAAATAATGGATTCCTTCGTGATAAGCAAACCTTACTTTAAGTATATGGTTTAAGTAACATAAGTCGTCAGAGTAGACTTTTAACAATTGTATAATTTTTTCTTCTTTGGCAAAACCTTCAACGGGTTCCTTCAGTTCAAAAATTTGATTTATTATTTGGCTTAATGCTAAATATGGGGTTGCAGAATGTATAGAAGTTAAGGCTAAGAAACACACACGAAAGCCTTTATTTTTTGCGTGGCGAGCCATCCATTCTAACATCCGACTTTTTCCAATTCGTGATTCGCCGACTATTAAAAGAGCATCAAAATCTCTATATGTTGTATTACTTTCTTCCAGCCAGCTTTCAAAATAATCTATTTCATCGCAGCGGTTAAGAAGTGGAGGAATCATCGGTATGTCATATAATTCTTTAACTCTTATATCTTCTGAGTACTCATATATTTTCCCTGGTTTTATAATACCTTTTAACTCTATTGGTGGCTGTAGTGTAAAACCATTTTTAGACATTTTACTTTTTACAAATGTGGTTTCATCGCATGTGATTTTATTTCGAAATCCACACATCAACCTTGCAGCTTTATTGACAATAGCTCCAATGACAGTAAATTCTCTTCGTAAAGGATGGCCTATCACTCCACAGTATACTTGACCGGTTGTTATACCAATGGACACTTCCAAGACTCCATCGAGAGCAGCTAAGGATTTTTTTATACTGTACGCACATTTTAGTGCCGCTTGGGCTTCCGATTCGTGTTTGAAGCCTCGTAAACCAAATACGACTAAAATCATGACATCCTTATCGAAAAGAATTATCTTGTTAACACAGCCCATCGATTTATATACTATTCCGCATGTGATTTGATATGAATTATTGACAATTGTTATTAATTGGGTAAATGAGCAGTCTCTTGGCTTGAGGGTCACAAATAGGATTGATACTTGTCTCATTTCGGTCAGGTATTCCAGTGGTTGGTGAGCGTCAACCTGTGTTAGGACGGGTCTTATCATAAATTTTCTTATTTCGCTACCTTTGTTTTTTTCTTCAGCGACTAGAATAGCTTTACGCAGACTTAAAGCTTCTGATTTTCTTAAAGCATTGCTTACATTCAGACCTTTAGGTGGGTCTAATATAAAATCAGGAAGGCTCTCAATTGCACTAAATGGCTTTTTACTTTGTCTGACTAAATTACCAAAACCCGAAAATGGTTTGGTCACGTTGCTTTCATGCGGATCATAAAGAATAGATTTGATTGTAACAAATCCATTGTCATGTATAATATGATCGTAATTTCTAGAATAACAGTGCCCCCACGCTGTTGGAGTGAGTTTCACTTCTCCTGAAGCACAGAAACTTTCAGCAGCTTTAGCTTCTATTACAGGTAAGCCAAAAATAATATAACTCATATCTATTCCAGTGCCGATAGTTGCAAATATGATGTTACCTGCAGAAATGGCTAGTTTTACTTTTAAGTTAACTTTAACATCAGTTTCATAGACTGCGTATGAATGTTGTATAATTAGAGCGCAGGCTATGACTGTGTGGATTGTGTGGCACAAAAATGATCTTTTCTCAGTCTTCCAAAGTGCTAGGAAAGCGTCGCCAGCGAATTTTATGATGTCACCACCGTGACCGTAGATGAGCTCTATGAGTGAGCCAAGATATGTGTTAAGAGTTACTGTCAGCCTGTAGGTGCCACCTTTGCCGGTATTATTGTATCGTTCTGAGAGCGCTGTATAGCCAGAAACATCAGCCATGAGGAGAACGCCAACGAAACGTTTTGAATTTGATGTATCAAACCTGAAAAAAAGATACGTAAATTTTCACGTGCATTTTCTGGTTGATATATACAACGTGTAACGGAAACCCTATATCTATCCAAAAGGGCTGAAAACAACATCTGGTATGGTGTCTCTATGCACAGTTTCAGCACAAAATAACTGACTCAAAGAATTGATACCAAATTATTGGTTTCATATATTTCTTGAATACCAATCATAACAAACGTGTGACAGTACTACGAGGATCAATAACTTTCCACGTCACTTGCCAATAACACGATAATTCTCCTCGTTCTTCTTAATTTGAAAAATTCGGTCTCTGGTATCAGTGTATTGGAATTTGTAACAAGTTCTACACATGTAGACTTAGGATTACAAAACCCTTGCCATATCGTTTGTTATCATCCAAAGAAGCCATGCACTTGGTATGTATATACCCTTTAAATTATACGTTGTATACATATATACACTCATATTATAAGAAGGAAACATTTGTTTTTTTTTTGTGCTTGTAACCAATTTTTCATCAATAGAAAGCTACATTAGAGTGACACAGGATATATTTTTGATACCAGATACTATATTACAATCTATGTTAGCTTACTTAATTCCTTTAAGATGATTAAATCCCTATCTACTATACTAACATTATAAATGCAAAATCTGTATGTTACACTTTCACGTCTAAACCACTTAAACGATTTCATACCTATTACAAAAAAAAAATTGGTACATAGAATATAGATAAAAGCACATAGGCCACATTTTATTCGTTGTAACTTTCCATAAGAGCGAAGCTATGTGGTGATACTAGCAGTTAGCAACCATAACCCCCATTTTTTAAGTCGGGTAAAAAGCCTACAACATTTCTGAAGATTCAAGCTACTTCCATACCTTTCAACCAGTGCTTTCGAACGAATTAGCTCGTTTAAACAAACAAACAAACCTTTCCGCTTTATAATATTAATAGATTACTATAGATAAGTTCGTAGGTACTAAAAGTAACAAATACGATATTAGTTTCTTAATTACGTTATGAAACTCACTTGTCCAACAGCAACACTTCATCGGGGACTAAAGTTGATAGTATAAGAGTTTGTTTCTTGGTCAGTTGTATATCAATATCCTGGTCAACCTTATCAGCATCACTTTTTCTCTCAAAGAGTTCTTCCACCCAGTTCTTTACCTCTTTGTATTGTGGTTCATAATCATCTAATTCTTCGTCAAATATTTCGTGGCCACGCCGGGAAATTCTCCGGCTATAGTTCCGCCATTTTTCGGTGCCCATCATAACGTTCGTGGAGGTTTTCCGGGATTTTTGCTTGGTTTTTAGGAAATTCATATTTATGGGTGGTTTTGTGTGGTGAATACGTAAATTTTGGGTTGGTGTGTCCGGATGATTTGTCAGTCACTTAACACTTAACCTAGACAAAATAATAAACTAGTAGGCTTTGATCGACATCTCTTCTTTATCATAGATATATGGAAAGCTTTATATAATCCAACATAATACACGGCACCATTTTTTTTGGATTTTTGACAGTAATCAAATTTGTATCAGCGCGTCATCGCAGTGTCATATTGCACATATTACTATACTAGCTTTGGCCCGCGACTTCGTCCGCATGGAATAGTTACTTTGGGCTAACGTTAAATTTAACCCCGATTTTGAAGCATTCTTCATTGGCGCTCCGCTCCTATTGGCCTTAGCGTAATGATATATAGCCTATAGCCTTTTTCTATAAATTGACTATTTAATTAAAAAATAATTTTTCAATTCGAACCAGTAGTTTCTGAGATTATCGCGTTCAAACAAACAAACAAACTCTTCAGCCTTATATTATTAGTATAGGTAGCTGTTGCCCGCGACTTCGTCTACGTTTCCGTCGTTTTTCGTAAAAAAAAAGTAGCCTATGTCCTTCCTCACGGTTCAGTGATTTTGATGTAACAGACAGATTAACTTTCGTAATTTAGTAGGGAAATATAATATGTCAATCTATAATACTGTTGAAAAATATCGCAATACCGAACCGCACAATATTATTGTATAATATTATGTAATATAATAGCTGTGCCCGCGACTCCATCAGCGTGTAACTCCTTGTGTGTTATTAAGTTAATATATCGGGAATATTGTTTAGATCACGTTCACATGAGGCTTAAGTACCTATAGAACGAAAATACTTCAGCGCAAAGCTTCCGGGTAAACTATGTTGAAAGTTGACCCGTCCGGCACGTGAATATAAAGATTTCTAGAACTGCTAACCCGGGAAAGAGCGACGTACAACTGACCATGCGAGAAACAACTGACATCAACATCTACTCCAGCAACACGAAAAGTCTGCCCTTGAGCCTTATTAATTGTCATTGCATAACACACCGATACTGGGAATTGCGTTCTTTTAAATTGGACTGGAAAATTATTTGGTATTATGGGAATTCTGGGAATAAAGACGGTTTCTCCTGCACCGCAACCTGTTAAAATTTGAGCCTCGATTATATTTTGTTGCAACTGGGTTACTTTTAGCCGAGTTCCATTGCAAAGATGTGGTAGTTTTAAATTTCGGAGCAGAATAATAATCAGAAAACTTCGAACTGCTAAGCTATCGGGAGTTACACGTGTTATTGTGAGTCAACCATAAAAGATAGATATACGCTGTCGTGGGATATTTTTTTATATAATTTTAAGGAGAATATTTCCGTCATAAATGATTTCTGTGTAGCTTTAACTATTAAGGTTGCACTCGCGACGGAAGCTTAAAAAATGGAGTAACTTCTCCCGTTTTCCCAACATTTCCCTTCACTGCTCTGCTCCTATTGATTGTAGCGTGATGAAAAGTATACCATAACCAGCTCAGGAGTATGAAAAATAATTGTACCAAGTTTCGTTAAAATCCGTCGAGTAGTTTTTGTTTCTATAACGGTTATACAGACAGACAGACAGACAGACAGACAGACAGATAAAAAATTTACTGATTGCATTTTTGGCATCAGTATCGATCCCTAATCACCCCCGGATAGTTATTTTGTAAATATATTTCATGTACAGAATTGACCTCTCTACAGATTTATTATAAGTATAGATTAGTAACAAGTGTCATGAAATTTTATTGTAAAACCGGTTGAGCATAAATGAGTAACCTTAATCGAACTTTTATGGCCTAACTTTTTACTTAATATCTTGGACGAGTATCATACGAGTATGTATATAATATACATATAAGTAGTATGAATGGTGAAGTGATGAAAGGGTATTTGTACCTACGTAGTTATGGCTGGCCCATTGTTTACAGTTCAATCCATCAATTCATAATCTATTCAGAATGATAAATTCCTGTTTTATTCCTCATCGAACATGGAGGCAATATTTTAATTAAGTACCGTTATTTATAATTTATAATGATTTTGACCTATTAACATCATTTCTCTGTCGTGCAGAAAGTGTAAACATATAGACCTTAATTAGATATAATTAAAAATGTATTGTGGTAAACTAATCTGACCTTTGTGTAATAAATAAAATTGACCCTTGTAATGTGAGCTGCATAACTGCATTGTACCTTGTGTCATTGCCGGCTCAGTTTGCCTCTCTCTATTGCTTTGCGCACACGCACATACGGTGGACGGAATTAGGTACGATGGAACCGAACGGGACCTCGTTCTTGGATAAAGTGATAAATTTAGTAAAAGAAGATAGAGCCGACGGTGTGCCGCTTATACGATTTAAACACCCGAAGGATTTGGAGGTATTTGTGAATTCTTTTTGGTTTTAATGAGGGTTTTGGTCATGGGTTTCAGGCGAAATATACGTTGGCTGACTAATGTAATAATAAAAAAAAAAAAAATTAGGTAAATATATCGTTTTCATAAAACTTTTTAATTATCGTACCTTTATTAAATAATATTCTAGTGGAGAAGTAAAATATAAATACACCTATCAGTCTGACAGTCCTATGGACTGATCAATTAGACAGATTTCATATCATTTCATAAAAATCATAGCAAAGAGAATGTAATACTTAATATACTATGTTTTAAATCATAGCGTCGAGGAAGTTGAAGTCGGAACGTGAGACTTTGTTTACGTTCTTTATGCCCCAGGTAAAACCTTCTCAATATTGTATGACCACAAACCGCAGTCTCTATAAGCCGGGGGTGTATTACATTCTCTTTGAGCCGGGGTCTTATTTATGTAGAGTAGCTACCGAAAGAACTTCTTCAAACATTACAGTTTTAAAAATTGTAGTTTCTAAGGCAGGGATAATATGAACTGTGTCTGAATCTCCTCTGTCTGAATTGGCTATCTTCGTGTTTACAAGTAACTCTACCTTTTTTTTTCTCTGGGTGGTGTTTTTTGAAGTCGGTTTAATTTTTTGTTACAAAGTTTTTATTATGATCAATGTTTTGGCATCCAAGACCTGACTCTTCCAAGCTTTTATTTTCGGGGGAAAATCATCGAATGACTTCTCCCGCTCTGGGTAGAGCGGAAGGGAGTGTCAGAATTCTACTGACTAAAAACCCACCCTGTTCCTTCAGGTGCCCTTAAGTTCCAGGGCCACGGTATCTCGCTAAAACATTCTCGCAACCCCGGCAGGCAATGGCCCTATAGGACCCCGTCACTGGTGGAAGTAACTCTACCTTTGTATTCTATTGTGTGCTTTGTGGCATGTGGATATACACATTTTTTTCTGCTTAAATCCACATTGTGTTTCTGTTTTTCGGCCTACACTGGCCCGCTACTGGGCAAAGGTATCCCCAAATTTCCTGGGCATCTCGAACCGTGTGAACATCCTTTTTATCCAGGGAAAACTTTCTGAAAAAAAAAGCCTGTGGGATTTTTACCTCAGTAAAACCGCCTCGGTAACCTAACTCTATCAAAACACAAGAGTCACCTGCGTTGTTACACTTTAATAATTTCTAGGCTCTTATTGTAATTTATTAAGGTTTATTAAGGTGTAGGTACACCTTAATAAATTAATTGCATGTAGATATATCTTATATAATAAAAATAACTTGCTATCTTATCTAATTAAAATATGATCACGAATCCGAATTTCGTACAAAACTCAAGTGACTTCCTATATGTCTTCGCCGGAACTTACACATCTTGTCTCTGCTTTATAGTATTCTGTTCAATCCTAAAACCCTCTCTTATCTTAAAGAACGTTTTAAGTTCCTCTATGACACACATGCCAAATTTCTGAGGTCATCGGAAAACTTGAGGCTAGAGGTACCGAGTCACTCCACCAATTTCTTTGGTAAGTCGTTCGCAGCTCAAGCAGTACGACTATGGAATACTCTTCCCGTGTCAGTAAGACAAGCACAAACCCTTCCTTCTTTCAAAAACATGGTAAATGATCTCTATCTCTCTTTTGTTTGTTACTATTTTTTATATATCTCAGCTTTGTTTTTTTATGTATTGAGTATTCAGTATGTAGGTTATTACTTATGTATTGTATATAAGTGAATAGTACACCATGGACTACCCGCGTATTTATTTTCTCTTGCTGTGTCAAATCCATCCAAAGGTTGTCCGTAAAAGATCGCTTTTAGCGATAAGACCGCACATTGTAACACCCTTTGTAGTTTTTAAGTCCTCATTTAATTCTCTAATGGTGTACAATAAAGAGTATATCTATCTATCTATGTTAGTTATTTAGACCATTAGTCACTAACAGTATCATTAGAAGTTAAAACGGGATATTTACCATGTGCACTTATTGTTTCGAGTTTCCGATATTTCGGCACTGTTGCAAGCGCTATGGTCACGGATGAACTCTGACATAACTGATGATGATATAACTTGCCTTGCTTTGCACTACTTAATTCTCATTTACTTATATGGTATATTTGTAGTAGTAGTGACTTATAACAGTTCCATTTCCTGTGTATGTACAGGAAAGAGTTAAAACAAATTTTAGAAGTACTCTTTTATGCCTGAAAGGAAATGTGCTGTTTTTCTTCAAACACGCTTTTCAAGTCCGATGTGCCTTTGTGGATTATACCTTTTTGTTTTTGTTTCACGTAAAGGTGTTTTACGCTAGCTGCTTCTAGACTTATAGTTAATACCATACCTAAGACAATCTATACTTATAATAATATTATAAAGAGGAAACCATTGTATTTTTGTATGTTTGTATTGAATAGGCTCAAAAACTACTGGACCGATTTCAAAATTTCTTTTACCATTACTTAGAGGGATTCTTCCGAATCCGTATAGGCTATATTTTATCCCGGAAAATAGATAGGATTTTTCGTGGTAGTGCAAATTGTGGAGTAAGGCGTCGAAAAAACTGCCGTACGTTAACGATTCTCGCGAACGCTGCCTATATTTAATATAAACATTGCACCCGTGCGAAGCCGGGGCGGGTCGCTAGTATGTAATAAACAGAATATATGTATAAGATTTTCTCTTTCTTTATTTCGAGATGGAAATCATCAAGGGACTCCTCCCGGTCTAGTTGGGATATAAAAGAGTGTCAGGCTATTGCGTTCCGGGGCTGCCATATCTCGTTAGAATATTCGAACTCTGGCAAATACGTTCTAGCCTAACAAGAATAGAAATGCGGAAGTAAATTTTCCACATAAAACTTATATAGATATTACCTAGGCTTACAATTATTGTAGTGGTAAACTGAGTGAATTATTCATACAACCTACTTGTAAAGTGTTTGCCAGTTAGTAATATTAGTCGCAATTAGGATTTAATAGACTACAGAATACATTCATACGATGAAGTATTAGTACGTTGAAATAGGAATCAGTATTACTTATACGTAAATTTAAATCAATTTAAAAGTATCTTTTCATGAGTCCGATGTATTAAACTAGAATATAATTAATTGTGTCTAAAAAAAGACTAAATTCTAATTTGCGTTAATAGTTTCGAATTGTTTCTTTTGCAATAGAGAATTCAGGCCTAAATGCTCTTATAAGAAATCTTTTCAAAAGATTCTGCAATATCTTTGACCTTCTAGTCTGTAAGCTGACCACTAAGGAAGTGACAACTGCCAGTGCTTCTCAAACAATTCAAGCTGTCATTGATAATTGATAATGTAATCCTTATCAAAGAGCACTCGGCCATTGGATTGACGTGCAGGCGCACCTAAATGTTTAAGTGCACTTTGGTCAATTATTTGGTTTATCTATAAAGTATCAACTAGTGCAACTACTGACGTGGTACGCTAGATTTCATAAATTTGTTTTATCCAAAAAAAATCAAGGTAATATTGGGGTTATGGGCGTTTAGAGTGGCGAGTCGGCGAGTGATCCCAGGGAAGGCATAATTACGTGCCAGCGTGCACATCGAGGCTCAGGGGGGCCCTTTATAGTCTCCTCAGGGATGTGTCCCAATGGGCGTTGCATAGAAGGGCTCCGGAGTGATCTTATAAGAGGTAATAGGGCCCCATCTATATGCTGATGGTTACCACTGGGGTGGTTTTAGTGAGGTAGAAATCCCATACTCCCTGTTCTTTTTCCCAAAAGTTCAGGCGCCTTTTTAAGTTTTCTCCCAGATAACAAAAAAAAAGAAGAAAATATAAAACTAGAGGAATTTTGAATTCAGAAATAACATACACAGTTTACTATCCTAAAAACGGTAGCTAGCGTTCTATTCATAAGTTAGTTGTATTACAAAATATAGGCAATAGTTTTATCATCAGCATCATTATCAGCCTATATTGTTCCTAGTAATAGTTCCTAAAAACGGGCCCCCTCTCTATGAAAGGGAATGGGCCATAATTAACGCGGGCTCAGTGCGGGTTTGTGGATGTTGCCTGTCTATGGATTCTAAGGTCCTAATTTCATATGCAGCAGTGGTATGCCTTCAATGTTTCCCTTCACCGTTTTGAGAACAGATGAAAATCACACAAAGTAATTTGCCTGCCTGCGTTTGAAACCATGACATATTACTTCTAAGTCGAGCCTCTAACCACTGGGCCACCAGTGGGTTACCTTATAGCTATAACGTAAAAGGAATTCAGTAATAATCTCAATATGTCCTGATTGATAAACTGTAGCTGGTGTTTCATTATGAATTTCATATTGCCGCGACCTTGTTTGTGATATCGCTTGGTATTGGCGATAAGCCTACCTTTGTGTTTTCTTTTATTTAATCATTTCATTGTGTTACATACCGAGGTGTTGCAATGGAGTGTACCTGCATCAACTCTTCCGGTTCAGTAACTAAGATAAAGAATCATGCTTCGTAGGTTTGAAATATGTATTTGAATATCTCCGACTTTTTATTGATAATAGGCTTGCGTTTGACCACTACCTCACCTGATAGTAAGTGATGATATGGAGACTCATTACTTACGAAGCTTAATTTTCCAATCTCTATTATTACTAAGACTACGAATTATGTGAGTCTGTGTGTATATGTAGGGTTTACCCTACACATACACACAGACTCACATATACATACATATGTGTAGGGTTTACCCTACACTTACCAAATAAATTTACAGGCCTCCTTAGGGAGTAAACTCCGAAAAGGCCTGCTTCTACTTGGTAAATTTCAAATCATCAATACATAAAAAAATCTAAGTACAAGGTATGAACTATAGTAACCAACTTTGGCATAAGACACTGCTGTCGATGACGGTGTAAAGTATGTATCGCCTTATATGGTTTTGTTAAGGTAGGTTAGTGAATATATATTGCACCGTAATTATAATTACTTTACTGGTTTCTGCATTTGCTATAAAGCGTCATATTTATATATAAACCGTCACGAACGCCATATATACACGACATATGTATAATATATAAACCTTGATCGTTATCCACTAGTAGATAAAGTCAAATGAAAACGTTAATCTGAGCGTTTACACCTCATGCTATTTCATACAAACTTTCAAGTCTTATTCTTGGAAATTAGATAACCAATTTTAATGAAACTTGCAACACATACCGTCGTCGTATCCTACGAATAGGGGCGTAACTGCATAATAGCTACTTTTCAGGAGACACTTTTTTGTGTTTAATTAAATTAAATGTGAACAATTATGTATTGGTGGTTTAATATAATGTGTATTGGTATTTTATGGTTTGTTTAGCATTATTTTCAATAAATTATCTTTATATTTTATACGCATTTTGTCCCTTAAATCCTTATTCTCCGTTGTGTTAAGGCTTAGTAGGACTGGACTTGAGCAATAAGTTACATTATGTCTTTTATCGGCGGAAATGTCGAGGCCACAGTCGCCTTAATGCTCTGTTTAAATTATTCTGATGCGGATTTTCATTATGTCATAGGAATTTGTGTATAATAACTATTTTACCATTACTAGGAACATGTGAATGTAATAAAAGAAAATAATTATAGAATTATAATAATTAATTCGAAACAAAATCTGAATTTTGTTAACATATTTGCTTTGGTAAACATTAAAATAACCAAATCATTTAAAAAAATATATTTTTGGAAACAAACCTGTATCTTTAAACAATCAGAGCTTAATATTAAAATACACGTAATCATAATCACAATCAGTCCTTAAAATCAAATTATACATAATCAAAATCAGTCTTTAAAATAAAATTGCACAGAATCACAATCGGTCCCTCCTTAAAATAATCAAAATCAGTTCTTAAAATCAAAACATTCATTGTGCATCAAATTGCACGTTATCAAAATCTAAATCAAATAAAACGTTACCGAAATCAGTGAAATTCAAATTCAGTCGTCTTCTTAGTCAGAACTGCCAGAAATATTGGCATTACCAGCTTGCTCATGAAGCATTGTTCTAAAGAATGTGTGGTATTCTTCTGGAATAATTTTAGCCTCACACATTGACATAAGGTCTTTATATTTATCATAATTTACTTTTAATGGTAATCCATTTACTGGCGTGACTTCCGAAACTACATTTTTTTCCCCTCTAGTAGTCTCAATGTAGTAATTTCTTTTATACTACACCTGCTTGGAAAGTACCTTGATACTTTATCAAATTTACGGTAGAAAGTACGTCATTGCATATCGAACAAATATGCGGGGAGAAAACGCATCTGAGCGGGAGAGAAAAGTGTATGAAAATCCATTTCTTACGTGGTTTTTCTTTTTTAATTTTGGGTAAGACTATGCGCCGGTAACCTAAATATCAAAAGCCAAAAAGTTTTTACAGTGAGTTTTTATCTCCAAGTTCGCAAAATGACACTGGCCACTAGCTGTGTGTTGGATGGTGTCGGGCTGGCAGTGCGACCCTGCGGTGGCAGGATAAACAATTTGAAAAAAGAACATGTGAAAATTGCAGACGCCATTGGCGCCATTTTCAATTTGTGTGTTGTTTGAGGATTCAGTTTTCGTAGAAAGTAAAATAAAACTATCAAAATGATAAGTAGTGATAGTGATGATGAAGATTTTTTAACTCCGCCGCAGTTGAAAGAAACAGCAAAAATACTGATTGATAACCTTTTACCACAGAAATCAATTAAAAAATATAATAAAACTTATGACGATTTTTTGCAATGGAAAAGTGAAAAAAATGCGGTATCTTTTTCTGAAACTGTTTTGCTAGCTTATTTCAGTGAAAAAGCGCAAAAATACAAATCAAGTACGTTATGGTCTATGTACTCAATGTTGAAAAGAATAAATAAATAACCAAATATCGGGATCGATTAATGTGCATCAAGACTCATCTCCTCAACCATCAACGAGCGCGGCGATGCCAAATGCCCCTCAGCAGCCAGTTGCCCCTTTGGCACCACAGCCTTCTACGAGCGCAGTGCCAATAGCACAGCCAGTTATTCCTCCTACATTGTCGCAAACATCTCAAACAAACATTAATGGAAAAAGTGTTACATTAAGCTTCACTAACTGCAACAATTTCAATATAAATTTCAATTAGTAAAGATTTAGTTTTTTATTTTCCTCGTAGGTGTAGTATAAAGCACTATGTATCACTTGAGAGAAAGTGCGATTCCCGATCTCGGGTGTTTTAAAGCCCTCGCCTACGGCTCGGACTTCAAACGACACCCTCGACGGTAATCGGTCACTTTCTCCTCTCGGTGAACAATGTACTATTTTTGTAATACACATCCAGTTCATATTTATATTTATGTTGTCCTTGCTAACTTGTACTTCTTTGATTTTGTTCCATACAACTTTTTCCCCATCATCATTCTTTAACCAATTCTTGCCATCAAGCAATTTACGATAATTATAAATCAGCCAAGGTCATTTCTTTTACCCTATAAGTTTCTACTGTTGTTTTTGCCCATCTGATTTGGTTGATCCATTGATTTGGAGTGTTTTTGAGTTTTTTTGCTGGAAGCTCTTTCTATAACAGAATGGACACTGTCTCCTTCATTCTGCGTATGGCCGTCTTCGAGAAACCTATGAGTAATAGATTCAATATAAAAATTTTCTACGATATGTTGATAAAAAGCGAAAACTATACGGTTACGGTTCTGCCCGGAACAGTTATCGGACCAAAATTTAAATGTTTTTGCACCTTCGTCAATCTTTGATTTAATAAACAAGTTTAAACCACTACTGATCTCATTGGCGCCCTTTTTACCGATCACCTCTGTCACATGTAACAAAATCCACTTTTTTGGGCTACGTTATATACAGTAAAATCATAAATATTAAGTTTCCTCTTGTAATTAAATATACTCACGTTTTCTAAAAGGACAAGTCAATATTTTTTGCATATCAAAAGTGGCGGTTATCACACTGAGGTCTCCTTCAGTTTCTGTTTCAGCCGCCTTTATAGTCCTCGCCAAGTTTTTACGTTGCATGTTGCTTGCTCATTCTTTCGAGTTCCTTTGTAAGAGTGTTGCTTTGTAACAGTTTGCAGAATATAAAGTTGACGAACCGTTTAGAACCTTGCATTTTTTATATAGATCAACGGTGGGATATAAATAAGGTAAAAAGTGGCTTACTTTTAGAACAGCCCTTTGAGCCCTCTCAAGTTTTAGCATTAGGGTTTTTGCTGCTCCTCCCCAAGTAGTAATACAGTAACTAATAAGGGACTGCGCGAGAGCAAGATGTACCGTTTTAATCAATTCTTCATTTGCCACTTCTCTTAGATTTTTAAATATATAAATTAGTTTTCAAGTCCTTGCAGTTATTAGGTCTATGTGTTCCCGAAAACTTAACTTACTGTCAGTCATAACACCTAAGTATTTGATCGTATCAGTTCTTTCAACCTTGGAACATTGATCGATAGAGCCGTTGGAATCATTATATTTATGAGATATTATTTGAAATTTAGTACTGTCAAGGTTTGTATTTCTTAAAGAAAAGGTTATTACTTTGTCTTTCCTACATTTAAGGTCAGGATATTTTCATTTAACCAATTTGTGACAATGTTAAAGCCATTTTGGGAGTTTGAAAAGACTTCACTCCAGGTTTTTCCACTAAAAAAAGCAATACTGTGTCGTCAGCGAAAGTAGTAATTTTGTCCCTGGGTAGATCCAGTTGACATAAATCATTGATATAAACAAGAAACATCGTCGGGCCAAGGATACTATCCTGTGGAAATCCGAAATGTACTGAAAAGTCGTGACTCATAAAATGTCCAATTTTAACACACTGAGTTTTTTCTGTTAAGTAGCTTTCAAATAATTTCAACTGGAGGTCCCTTATTCCTAAACACTCATTGGCAATTAATGCTGGGGTCACTTAGGGGTTGGTTCTCTCAGCAACTTTATTCTTGCTGCACATTTATGATCTGGTTATGCCCGGTACCTTTGGGTATGTAGATGACAGCACAGTTGCTGAGAGATATGTGTCCAGCGCTTGTGCTGGTGGGTCACAGATCCAGTTTCTTCGTGAGGATATGGTAGGGTGCTTGAACTTGTCCTTGAAGGCTGTCTCCGAATGGGGCGATGCCAACTTTGTCAAGTTTAATGCAGCAAAGACCCAGACGTGTCTCTTCTCCGTAAACAGGAGCCAGATCCGACCGGCTCCTACTTTCCGTGATGTAAACGTGCCAATAACCGATCGTGTTGAGCTTCTTAAAAAAGTTGCTTCGAAAAGTTGGGAATCCTAGCACAGGTCACACCGGAACAGCTGCTCAATCTGTATCAAGCCCAGGTTCGGTCGTGTATGGAGTACTGCTCTCATCTTTGGGATGGATCTACCAAATACCAACTGGACGCGCTTGAGTCTATCGAGAAACGGGCAAAGAGACTCATTGGCAACGACGCACTGGTCAAGTCAAAGCTCCAGAGCCTTGCAAATCGACGACGAGTTGCAAGTCTATCGGTTACATTTCGGGGAGTGTGCGATGGAATTACACAACCTAATTCCGCCAAGCCCGTGTCATCATCGGTCTACAAGACAAATGGCGATGCGCCATCGTCACATGGTGGGCATCCCACCCATACGCACAAAACGTTTTGGGAATACTTTCATTGTACGTACGGCTAAGGAGTGGAATTCCCTGCCGGAGTCTGTGTTTCCTGATCGCTATAACCTGGGGCTCTTTAAGTCAAGAGTATAGGTTACTTCTAGGTAAGCGTGCTCTATCTTCAACCACGTCATCACTTACCACCAGGTGAGATGCTGATCAAACGCGAGCTTATTATCGGTCAGAAAAAAGACCACACACGTATAGGTTTGATGAAAAATTATATTTTTAGTTTCTATTCCATGTATGGGATTTCCCAAGGGCTCCCTTAATTTTTTTTTAAATTATTGATTGACTCGGCCATCGCATGAAAACACAATATATCTCACAAGTAATACATACATATATAAATTAGATTGTTTTTGCCATTGCCAAGTCCATCTATTTATTTAAAACGTTAAATATTTTTAATATTGATATGGTCACTGTAAGATGTTGTTAGGTTAGATAATTACGTAACAACTTAAGACAGAAGGTCCCTTAAGTAGGGACTGAATAATCGAATAACCGACTTGGTATTACATGGATCTCACAACTTTTTACGGTAGAAGAACTGAGTTGCGAGACTTGGTTTTTTTGCCAAGTATTGTTTTTCATGGGATCTCATTTCTTTTTGTAGATAGTCCTACTTTTTTCCTTTCCAGTACCTTCTACTTCTTGTATACCAACAACGAATTTTCTTAAAGCCCTCTCTCTGGCTTTTTTATTCCGTTGACCATTTTACAAGTTACCTTTGAAAATATTTTTTTTTAATATATAGAACTAGCAATGTGAGTAGAATTCACATTACTAGCAATCTTGTTAACCCCTCCAACTAAGCTAAATTTGCTTGTGTCTGGAGTGGGTTCACGGCAATAGTGTGATGAATGTGTAGTGACCTCTCGATCACAAGTCCGACACCTTAGCCTAGACCTAGATACCTATCTACACCTATTATTCCATTATATTATACATCTATACTAATATTATAAAGCGGAAAAGTTTGTTTGTTTGTTTGCTTGAACGCGCTAATCTTCGAAAGTACTGGGTGGATTTGGATGCAATTTGGTATGGAAGTAGCTTGAAGCTTGAGGAAGGTTATAGGCTACTTTTTACGCGACTGCAAAAAAGCTGAGTTATGTTTTTACCGTGATAGAATCCACGGGAGCGAAGCCCCGCGTGAGTACTAGTATAATATACATATAAGTAGTATGAATGGTGAAGTGATGAAAGGGTATTTGTACCTACGTAGTTATGGCTAGCCCATTGTTTACAGTTCAATCCATCAATTCATAATCTATTCAGAATGATAAATTCCTGTTTTATTCCTCATCTCCTCCTCCTCCTCACCTTGAGGAAGGTTATAGGCTACTTTTTACGGGACTGCAAAAAAGGAGAGTTATGTTTTAACCATGATAGAATCCACGGGAGCGAAGCCCCGCGTGAGTACTAGTAATTATATACATGTACACTGATTAATTAACTGTAAATGTAACTTTGTAATCCCATATAAATATATGGGATTACAAAGTTATTTATGCAGTTGATGTATCTAGAAAACTGGATCGAAATTGAAAAATATTTTAGTTTTTCCTTGATTCATACACTAAACACTAATTGTATTCTAAATTTGAAGCTTCTATGTCTACTATAAGTGCCTTAGACTTTTGATGATCGGTCAGTCAGTGAGTGACAAAATTAAGAAACTTTGACTAGTTATAATTCTTAAACTACTTGTTCAAAATGAATGAAATTTGAAATATACCATGTTGAGACAATGCCTGCTTGGTTACTGAAAATTCAGGCTTCCTGTTTTATCCACAACGTAGTTATACGGGGTCGAATATGGCCTGAACTGCTTCGAGAAAAGTATGGTACGGCCGTGCCGCTTTTTGCTCGACTTGGCGAGGGCACTGCCGTGCCCCCAGATGTAGATAGATTGTCCTAGGCGATAGCAAATCGAAAAGAATAGACAAACCTTGACATGTTTCTTAAAAGTTCCGGGTTCATACCGCCACCAAGACTTACCAGCTATCCTCTCTTTCCAGGCTATTCTGGACCTTGACGTCACAAAAGGCGTAAGTGACAAGGACCTGGAGCAATGTGTGCGTGAAGTATTGAAGTACAGCGTCAAGACTCACAAGTCGACGTTCAGGAACCAGCTGTTCTGTGGCACAGATCCTTATGGGCTGGCTGGAGCGTGGATCACGGAAGCTTGTAATACTAGTCAGTGGGTATTCTCTATATAACATTGGATTACGTATTTCCCCCTGTAAGGGACACGGGAAAGGATGAACCGGTCAATAGAGAGGCTATTTATTTTACAGTAAAGTTTTTAAAATGCTCTCGTTGGTCTAGTGTTCGTAAGCATGACTGCTGAGTTTGAGGTCTCCGGTTTGATTTCCCGGTCGGGCAAAAAGGCTATTAGGTTTTTCTATAAGAAATTTCGTGGCTGTAACAGTCGTTACGGGTAAATCTGACACTGATCTGCCAAGCCGGGGTATCGTGTTACCCGGCTACTGCAATGGGTTGTGGATTTGGAGTGGAGTCGCTCTATGTAAAATACTAATACTCAGTTGCATTCGGTTAGATTAGAAACCAACCCCAGCATAACGAGTACGGGCACGCCGCAATTGCGGCGGTAAGACCCCTCTTTGAGGAGTGGCTAGATCGGCGTCACGGCGTCCTGACCTACCGCATGACACAGGTCCTCACCAGATACGGAAGTTTCGGGAGGTACCTGTGTCTGATGGGGAAGGAAGAAACGCCTGGGTGTCACCACTGTGAGGATCGCCCTGAGGACACAGTAGAGCATACGGTGCAAGACTGCCCCGCTTGGGCAGAGCACCGACGTGTCCTCACGGCGGCGATAGGCGGAGACCTCTCGCGCCCGGCATTTGTCGAGGCCATGCTGCGGGGCGAGAGGGAGTGGGAAGCGGTCGCCTCCTTCTGCGAAGCAGTCATGCTACCGAAGGTGGAGGCGGGCCGCGTGAGGGAGAGGATGACGTCCTCACTCCAGCCCAGCCGCAGTCGTAGACGCCCACGGCGTCGGACGTCGGCCGACGATCTCCGGCCACCGTAGGCGCGGGCATGCGGACAGCGAGTAAAGGGCAACTCGCTGTCCGACCATGGACCATGCCCGGGTCGACGGCGCGTTGTGTTCCACGCGCGCCTCAAAGAGCGTCAGCAATATGACGAGGCCCCCCTGTAGAGGGCCGAAGCCTGCCAGGGTCGTGGGACTTATCCCATTACCGTGACCCCGGAACGTAAAGGGCTATTGAAGGAACACCGTGGATTTTAGTCAGTACAAGTCTGACAGTCCCTCCGGCCCTGCCCGGGGTGGGAGGACTTATTTGATAATTTTACCACGTAAAAAAAAAAAGCATAACGAGTAAGACATAATTGTGATTGTAACTTATATGGTTACTAGCTTGTGCCAGCGGCTTCACCCAAGTGGGAAGTTTTTCCCGTGTAAATCCCGATCCCGTGGGAATTTCCCAAAATCCTTTCTTAGCGGATGCCTACGTCATAACATCTACCTGCATGCCAAATTTCAGCCCGATCCGTCCAGTGGTTTGGGCTGTGCGTTGATAGATCACTATGTCAGTCAGTCAGTCACCTTTGAGTTACATATATTTAGATTGGAGTAAATACAAAAACTGGCCTTGTTTTGGTAACAAAGAAACAAAACAAACAAACCAACTTAAAAAAAAAAAACATATTTTACGCCATTCCGCGAAAATAACTTTTTTCATATTAGAACAAGCTTAAAACGCCATTAACGCAATTGCTAGGTAGGTATATCTTTACGTCAGGAATGCAGTTTCTAATATAACTAGTAGATATGTTTGCAGTAGGACCTGTTTATGATGATCCGTTTCAAAATCCAACAGTGTTATATTGGTTAACAAGTAAAACTCGTCTTAGTTTGACATTAAATAGTCGTAAAACTTTGTAGGCACCGCTCAATACCTACTTTTGTTAAACACGACATGTACTGGTTAGTTGGCGATTCCCTAGCATCTTTCTTACCCGCTCAAATGATGACGGAGCACTTGAAATGTCATAAAATAGTTGTAAAAACTTTTAAGAGACTTTACAGATAAGATTGTTGAAAATAAAGTTATTTTAACGGGATTCTGTGCTTTTGCATCGAGTTCTCCCACTAACCACATAGTGCATACTTCCCGTATGCGTCCACCCAGAAAGTTCAAATATCTAATTCGCATAGCCTATAGATTCTCGCTCGTCACTTAGTATGTTCATGACCTAAGATTATCAAAGCCTCTGCATTCTGTTACTAGCTATAAACTTGCATCGGCCAACGGCTTCGCTTGTAATGTAAAAAGAGCCTCTTACCATCAAACAAGAAAGTTTGGCAAAGTTTTACTGAGTAACTCTCCTGTAATATAATATTAACGAAATCAATCTATACTAATATTATAAAACGGAAAAGTTCGTTTGTTTGTTTGTTTGCTTGAACGCGCTAATCTTCGAAAGTACGGGGTGGATTTGGATGAAATTTGGTATGGAAGTAGCTTGAAGCTTGAGGAAGGTTATAGGCTACATTTTACGCGACTGAAAAAAGGAGAGTTATGTTTTTACCGTGATAGAATCAACGGGAGCGAAGCCCCGCGTAAGTACTAGTAATACATAAAAAGCCATTAATATTTTCCCGTCAGTCTGATAGGATACTCTTTTACTCTTAACAAAACCTTAATCCTTCTTCAGATACACCTTCGAAGTGGGCCCGGTCTTCACACTTATAGAACTAAAACTCCTGGGCCACATTCTAAAGCTCTTTGGTATACCCAATGGAGATGGTATCTTCAGCCCTGGAGGCAGTATCTCCATACTATACGGCCTGGTCGCTGCAAGGTATAAGAAGTTCCCAGACATCAAGGCCAAAGGGATGAGGAATCTGCCTGAGATGGTTATATTTACTTCAGAGGATGTAAGTACTAGTACTTTTTTTTTAAGAGAACTAGTAATGGGGGTGGAATTCACATTATAAGCAATCTTGTTAACCCCAAATGTGAATAGTGTAATGGGTGGGGTTCGAACTCGCGACCTTTCGATCACAAATCCGACCCCTTAGCCATTAGGCTATAGGCGCTTTGTTATTACGTTAGCCATTATTGTAATCAAAGTGCCTTGAGATATCTACTGAGCAATTGGCAAACAAGGTGAAGAATACTTCAATGATACGAAGGCGTAAGACTGAAGCATTTTCAGATTATAGGTCTTTCCTGTATCGTAACTGTGCTTTGAACTCCAATGTTCAAACACCCAGACCTGAAACAACTACCTCTAGGCTTACTTACAAACTTTTGTTTTGTGGACCCTCGACATGCAGTGCAGAATTTGCCAATTGCTTAGCCATTGCGCTCATCGTGTAGGTCTAAGTCATAGATAAAATAAATAAGTAGATTTGGTCAACAGACGAAATTATATCGGAACCGTGTGTCTCCAGTTAGGCGCTGGGCGGGGCAACAACTACACATGCAGTTTAATAAAATCAATAGATACGCACTCACGCACACACCCGCATTTCTTAAATCAGAACGTACTATACAATCAATAATAAACCTTATTCCGTCAAAGACAGCGTGTATTTACCATGCACCGTAGAATTTACCCACACAAAAACATCGGTCGCTATCGTTGTGCTGTGCAAAAGCAATTTATTTTACATATACGCTAGTGATTGACTAAATCGGAAAGTTATCGATTCTTCCATTTATTATTGTACAATTTTTTTTGGGCACCTGAAAATTAACCAAATAAAAAATGGCATGTCCAGAAAATATTACAATAACAATAAACATAATATTAAGAACATAACATTACATAATTATTATTAAGTACTACCTACTAAGTATTAAGGGATACCCTGGCGCTTTCGACTTAAATCTTAATATTTAATTATCATAGTGATAGGTCAAATAGAAGTCGATGTTAACTTACATTACGCACTTGATCGGAACATACCAGCCGTATAGGTTGTATAGAATCCTGAAAAGTTGAATGACTGATTTTATGAATACCCTAAATCATGAGAATAGCTTTCAGTAATAAAATAAAATTTAACACACTTCTGCAAATATCAGTTGTACTCTTAATTTTTGAATTGTCCATTCAAAAAGCCTGCGACTTTTCTTTAGAGACTAGAACATTTCTGCGTTGAAGTGAACCGAGCATATGGTGCTATTTTTTGTAGGGTACCAGTTAGGTGGCATGCCTGTGGCATCAATCCATTCCTTTTTTATGTTACCATCTTTTGGGAAGCTGAAAAGTACGAAAAGCACTTATTTATCATTTACATACATCCTAAGCTACTTCTAAACGTCACCATATAATAAGCATCGCAATAATTACGTAACACACTATAAATCAAGATCTGAATGATTTTGACGTATATTGCTAATCCATTGCTTCATATGTTCGAAATATTGGTCTGCTCAACAACGTAAATACCGCAGTGAGTGTTGTTGATTTAGCATAATATATAATAATAATAATATAATACTTTATTTTCAGACCAAAGTCCATATGGAGACACATTTACACATATACAAAAAATAAATAATAATGAAACCGATTCCTACTGTAAGAGTGTTACGCAACTATTACCTGCGGGGTAACCGCAGGTAATAGTTTAGTAGGTTATAATAGGTTTTTGTTGTAAGAAAAATCCTAGTTAGTAGAGAAATAGTTAAATATATGAAAATAAACACACATCCATGCATAACAAATAAATAGCATGAATATATTGACTTATTTTAAGCTCAATTCACAAATATATTATGTGAACCATGTCGATTATTATAACGCATTCGAAGCTTCAATGGAAGCAAAATACAAAAACCATAAAAAATAAAGAAACAGCATGAGGATAAGGCATAACATACGATAATTCTAAACCGAAAAACACCACCGATTATTAACCTAAAATTAAAGTAACTTACTTTACGAATATTGGTTACGCATTTCTCTACTACTCTGTAAAAAAATCAAAATAAGTAAAAAAACATTATTTACATCGATCTTCCAACCGGGCTAAAACGGTTGACAGATTGAAAAATAAACTATTGTAGCGACGGCGACGTCGGAACTCCTTACGCATGCTGCGGGCGTAAAATAAATTGTTTATTTTTTTTTACTTTTTTGTACACTTGACTTTTCAACGTATTTTTATTTCTGTCATCTCATGTAAAATAAAAGTTTTCTTAGAGGTTTCCGTATGTTATAAAAAACTTTTTACCAAAAAATTAAACAGACACCCAAAAAACACTGCAAAGTGAAAAATAACTTTAATTTCGGTAGTCGGTGTCTTTAGTTTTGTATTTTCGTTTTTGGCACCGACTTCCGAAATTAAAGTTATTTTTCACTTTGCAGTGTTTTTTGGGACTCGGTTTAATTTTTTGGTAAAAAGTTTTTATTTCACTCTTTTTAGTTGGTCGATTTTTAATTTACCTAGTTACAAGAGCCTTAATGTCAACTACTTATATTCATTTACAAAATATTGCTTTTACCAATGTTGGGCTGTTATTTGTTGAGGAGTTCTCCTGGTAGTTCACCATCAGCTTCACTTCACCATATGCATTGTGACGAGCATATTGTGCTTAATAACCACATTCAAGTAATCGAAGCGGAACACATGAACTACTTATTATTCCTACTTATATATTGAGTAGTTCCAGTGGCCATCGGTGGTCTTCATCATCAGGTCTACTTCAAAATGGTGCTTTTCGAATGCAACTACACAAGTTACTATAAAAAATACTCAAATCACTGTAGGTGTGCCTATAATATTTGAAGAGTTCCCTCGATTTCTCCAGGATCCCATCATCAGATCCTGACTTGTTGACAATGGGACCAATTTCAAAGTATACCCTTTCAAACAAAAAAAAGCATTTTTCAAATCGGTTCAGCCGTCTCCGAGTAATCGGTGATCATACATAAAAAAATAATAATAATATACGCGTCGAATTGATAACCTCCTCTTTTTTATGGCATCGGTTGAAAAACCCCTAAACTATAATAGCAATATTTCATTCGTCAATCGACATTGCTGTCGATAGCCTACGTTAGTGGATCTGCACAAGCACATCACTAATTCGTCGCAAGAAGTGGCGGCCTCACTACGCGATGAATCCGCGTAATACAGTTTCGTATGTTATGTTTACATTGCTTGTTCAGTTACTTAGTGACGAACTCAGGTAGTGGTTAAGGAGCAATGTATTTATAGCAAAAGGAGTACAGTCGCTCTGATATTTGAAAACAAAAATAACATAGTAAAACCAAGAAATATTTTACGATTTATTGTTTTTCATGATTTTAAAGACAAATATTGTAAAATACTTGTACTTACATATGGTAAGTGATTCCATGATTCACATAGATTTGATTTTGGCTTCGGTTTTTATAAGATACCACAGAACAACTCGGCATTCATATATGATATCACGATCGCCGTCGAAAGCGCACTAGTTCGCGGAGACGGCCACTTGCCTGTGACATGAGCCCTGTGGCCATGTCGCGCGGACACCGATACGCCCCCTTACCACTTCTCTGTATTTTTGATTTCTGTGGTCTAAGTCTTGTAAGCTTGTAAGTTGTAGTGTTTGTATACTGGAGACAATGTATTGTATCTATACAGCAGTGTTGGGTATAGTTAATTGATTTTTTTTTATTGTAAATGCAAACAATTTGAATTTTTATTCCAACTAAGCTATTAATTTTTTTTTTAAATTGTGAGATGCAATTAAAATCAATTGCAATCAAATCTATTAATTGTGGTTTACAATAAATTCAATTGCAATTAAAATTAAAAAAAAAATGATGATTATAAATATAATATTATAGGATGCATCAAACTTTATGGTGACTCTGAAGTGCGCTACTCGATGCACAGTACCCCATTCCTGAAAATTTGCAGTAACGAATTATGTGTCAGCGGGGTTGAGCTGTTGACACATAATTCGGTACTGCTAAATTTCTTTTGTATTTAAAATTACGTTTAGCCATGTATGCATTATGTTTTTGAGTTACCGACATTTATTAATTGTTAATTGTAATTGTAAATGTGCATTCAACAATTAACAATTAATTAATCGTAATTGCAAAGTTTTACAAGCACAATTAATTAATTGTTAAATCTGTTATCTTGCAATTACAATTAATTATTTTAGTTGTTAGTTGCAACTAGGCTATTTAATTTTTAGTTGTTAATTCTTTTCACAATTATTTTTGCTCCACACTGCTTACAGTATATACAATATATTGTCTCAAGTGCCACTCTGGATGGGGCTAGCTGTCAAACGTCAGTCTTGCGACGAACGCGGTACGATTTGGAAGGCGCCTGCGCTCCAGATTGCGTACAGTAGTGAGCCAGTGACTGACTATAACTTTACCTGAAGGACCCAACGGTCTTACATCTTGGGTTCAGTCCCTTGGTCCGACAAAGTGTCACCTTGGCTTAGAAAATATCTTCCTAATCTATGTCAGAGTTGGCTTTCAGTTTAATCGGTTGCAGCTGCCTATCTGGCGATTCGCCTTGGCAAGACTGTTGTAAGATTTCTGGGTTCTGATTAAACGTATCGACGTCAAAGATGTAGGTACAAATGACAGCCGGGGTGCTTTCCGACGCTCAGAGGAATCTCGAGATGGTCACACATCGTACCGTCTTCAGCAAGCGTCGTTTTACCTTGACAATCGTTCGTGAGGCTGTTACTATTTAGCCTCGCTCTCGCTTAGTATATTTTTCTCATACTTCTTTCTCTGTAGTAGTCCTATGGGGCCGTTCAAGTATTACGTAAGCACATTTTTTGCAATTATTAACCCACCCCTCTCCCTCGTCAGCAAAAGTAAGCAACGCTCTTACCCCTCCCCCCCATGCTTACGTAAACATTGGTACAATTGATTGATTCATGAGCAGCAGTTATAAATCTAGAAATAGATTTGGAATAGAAGTCTGTAACGCACATAATATTCATTTGGGTATTTTTCACTTTTGATGACGAAAACAAAAAAAAATGCTTTGGTCAACTTTACGTGAAAAAGCTGTAAATATCAATAATTTAAGTTATAACCAAGTCACTACGAAAAAATATGTACCGAGCTTACAACTTTTTAGTTTTACTAGAAATACGCAATGAAATTTCGAACGTCCATGGTAGTGAGACTGAATCCAGGGAAGTGACTTTCCATACAGTTTTTTTAACCATGGAAATAACTTCAAATCATGGACGTGAAATTCTACATATTTTATATAAAAGATGAAGTCACAAATCAATAAATAATTAAAACACTGGATTTATTAAATAAAAAAAATGTTTGGAAAATGAGCTTTGATTGCTTTGAATTTTTAACTTTAACTTAAATCACAATTTTTATCTGAGGAATTATGGTATCAACCATATTTTGTAATAAATATGAAACATATTATATATTTTTAAAAGTAACTGCTAAAGAGATCAAAAACATTGTACTTATAGGACTTTCTAATTTTAGTCTCAATAAAATCTTAATATATATTAAAACCATCAAGTTATTTTATAACTTTAGAAATATTTCTTAATTCAAATATTTCGAGGTCATCATCGCTCTCACTGTCAAAGATCCTCATCCTTTCTTTTCATCGTGTTCCTTATCTTCCTGTTCTTCAGTCTCACTATCAAGCTCGTTATCTTCTTCTTCTTCAGTCTGAACATCAAATTCTCTATCCTCCCGTTCTTCAGTCTCACTATCAAGCTCGTTATCTTCTCCTTCTTCAGTCTGATTATCAAGTTCTCTATCCTCGAGTTCTTTAATCTCACTGTTTAGTTCCTTATCCTCCTATTCTGCAGTCTCACTATCCAGTTCCTCGTCTTCTTGTCCTTTCATCTCACTGTCAAGTACCACATTCTCCTGTTCTTTAGTTTCACTATCTGGTTCCTTATTCTCCTGTTTTTCGCTATCTCTATAATACAGTATATTAACTAACAGATGGCTTTCCCGTTAAACCGCAATAGTATACCATCCATACATGCTAAATAAATATTAACATTCAAAAACAAAATGTTTTTTTTTTAATATTATATTCACTAAAAATGTTAAATTGACTGGCTTCATACGAGTTGGGGTTAGCCTTAATACGAGCTCTTCGTTTTCGTTCGCATTCTCTTTTTTGTTTACGAATTTCTTTTGCTGTCTTTGGTCTTTTATTTCTCGCCATCCAAAAAAAAAAGTAAAACATGTATTTATATTAGTTATCAACTCGGAATAAACACAACTCGAGTTAACTCGAGTTGAAACTCACGTAACTCGAGTTAACTGGGTGAAATGAAACTGAGTAAATGATTTGTTTTCGTAACAATATTTAAATAAATTGAACAGATTCAGCATAAATATGTATGGGGACCATATAATTAAAGTAGGTAGAATTTAAATAAAAAACGAAATGTATTTATTTATCATAAATTCCTGTTTTATGTATTTAGGATTAAATTTTTGTAACATCAATAAAGTAAGTATTTCTATTAATTAACAACAAAACTATATTTGTATGAATCTGAACACTGTTTTCACTTAGCATGTCCATTCACTGGCGATTCAAATACATCCCAAACAACAGATTTCCTATTAGGTCCCGGCATTTTTTCTATACAGTACCAAATAATTCGAAAAACTAACACCAATAACAACCAGCACTCCAAAATAACCTCAAATCTGCAACAATGCAATGTTGTATTGTTGTGACGTTGACATAATTGACATTTGTAGCGAATTAAATGAATGAATATAGTCATATAGTCATAAATGATCGGCAAACTTCGTGCCATCTCAGTGTCTGTCATTCGGCTTACGCACTAGGGTGGGAGTATTCAAATCGATTGAATCGAGTTAAAGAGAATTCAATTCGAGTTGACTCGATTTAAGCCCAACTCGAGTTAACTCAAGTTAGTAAATCGAGTTGACACATCACTAATTTGTATGTAAAAGCGTTTTGTGTTTCTATGTATATGGCAGTAATTAAACAAACAAAATAATTGGAATGATCTAAGTTAAAGTTCACATCCCTGGACCTGTGGTCACGTCCATGGAGAAAAAATATCCACGTAAGCAATGGAAGTGACATCCATGGAAAGGACATTTTTTGGTTCAAATACGGAAAACTAACCCAAAAAATCTCGTCTTTGCAACCTATTTCGGCAATCGTAATTTGACCATCAACCCTAAAAAACAGCATAACAAATGTAAATTTAACATTATATACTTACTTGGCAAAACAACCACAGTAGTGACCATGTATGCTTGACGAGTTTTAATTAGGTAATCTTATTGTTTTTTCACGACAAAAGTATTGCAGCCAGTAAGAAATTGACATCTAATTATGGTTATAACAGTTGACGGCTTGTCAATGCTCACATAAATTCGGACATACGCAGTTTTTTTTCTCGGTTAAAAGTTATTGTGACCTTTGTCCATGGAAGTGACCAAAATTTAAGTCACATATTTTAATTAGGTTTATTGTTCTCTTTTTTATCAATTGAATATTAAGTTATAAGCTGATATCGGTCAGTATTTGTTAAAGTTTAAGATAACATCCTTATATTTTAGAAATATCACGCTAAAGACTGGGAAAAAATTATTATATCTGTAAATTTGCTTCAGTCACATCCACGGAAAAGACATTTTGGCGTTATTTTTTAATATTTAAAATAATGTGATAAATTAATTTGGTATATTTTCATGTAGTCTTCACCAGACATGGTAGCACTACCTTGATAAATATATCAAGTCCGCGTGCCCTTTGTTATTAAAGAAAAAAATCTCTGTCACAGATAATTTTACTGAAAATGAGAAATACCCATTTAAATACACTTTTCATCCCCCCATCTCGGAAAGAGTATTTTTGCTCTTCGATATCTGAGTTCAAAAGCCGTTTTTATCCGCTAGAGGATAAAAGTTTGTGAATTCAAAACATCATTAAACCTATTTACTTCTACCTCCATGGGGCCGAATTTATCATACAACTTTTTTTAATTTGTTAAAAACTCAGACTCTGGAACCTTCTTGGTGTACTTAATTTTTTTTAATTTGCTTTGTGCTCAATTTTTTTTTTGCATTTAGTCATATCCTCGCTGAGGTGAGATGAAAAGTTACGTGTTGCACTCGAGTGCAAAGATTTTTCACCTCATGCTCTTTTGATTCCCTCGCTAACGCTCAGGATTCTAATGTTTGAATCACTCGCTGCACTCGTGTTTCAATTTTAGAATCCTTCGCTTGCTCGGTCATCAAAATTGAGCACGCGGTTAAAAAGCAACTTTGCAATCTTGTATAACAAATAACTATTACTGACACGGAATTCAACAATTCATTATATGTAGGAATCCCCGAAAATGCATTTCGTTTTGAAGCATAGACAATGTGTGTTGCTATATGTGTAAAAAATTAAATAATTACTGCTGACGTAATCACCATCTAGATCCCCCCACCCCCATATCATCAAAAATAAGCAAAGCAAAGACCCCCACGCCCCCCTATAGTGATTACGTAATACTTGAACGGTCCCTAGCCTAGATTATGTAATTAGCAAACAGCACTAGTGTAATGTCATTTTCACATTTGCAGAGTCACTATTCAATCAAAAAAGCAGCTCATTGGCTCGGCTTCGGTACTGACAGTATCAGAATCATACAAACCAATGCCAAAGGACAGATGCTAGTACAAAAGCTAGATGAGGCTATACAGTTAGAGAAGGATCTTGGGAGATGTCCTATATTCGTGAATGGTATGGCGGGGACCACGGTGTTAGGGGCCATAGATGACCTGGAAGCGGTAGCTGATATCTGCAAGAAACATGGTGTTTGGATGCATGTAGATGTGAGTATGCTAAGCAGTATCTATAATAATTAATTAATTATCTATACGAGTATTATAAAGCGGAAAAGTTTGTTTGTTTAAATGCGCTTATTTTCGAAAGATAGATTGGGATGAAGCTTGAGAAACGTTTTAGCCTACTTTTTACCCCGCAAAAGAAGAAATTTATGTTTTTATCGTGATAAAGTCCACGGTAGCGAAGCCTTTTTTTCCAAGGTAGAAATCCTCATGGATGTCCTCCGCCCTGGGGCGGGCGAAGGGGTCTGTCAGACTCTAACTGACTAAAACCACCCCGTGTTCCTTCGTACACATGCGCCGGGGGCTGCGGGAACACATAAGTATTCAACATCGCGGCCAAAAGATGGGGCCCGCCTCTGCGCCCTCATCTTTTTTTTAAGTGGGGAGAGTGAGTTGTTTGGCTACGGGAGCGAAGCCTCACGCAACTGCTTATTTTGTTAAAATATTCGTAATTATGTATAAGTATATCTTGTCCAGGCAATTACTATCCAGTCTAGGTTCCCTGGAAGAGATCGCGGAGTATACATAGTTTAAGTTTGGTTTATACGAGTTAATATTGAATGAACAATTAATCAAAATTAATAAATTGATAACCAAATATGTAATAACTTGTAACGTAGTTTAGAGCGTGACATAAAATTAAAATCTATACAAAAAATCCTCAAGTTGCAGCTAACAAGACATTCAGTGTCCGGGAGGAAATTGGTAGTATAGGTACATTACAGTTTAAATTTTATACAAAAATAATAATTGAGGTGGGTTAAGAAATGGTAACACGGAAAATAAAATAAAAAAAGTCTCTTTGTCTTTTTTTACACGCTAATCTCTGGACCTACTGGATGGATTTTAATGAAATTTGGTAAGTCGATTGTTGACATCCTGGAATAACACATAGCGGGCAGCAGCTAGTAATGAATAAAAAAGTAGGTATTTAAGCGACCAACAGAATATGAAGTCTGTGAAAAAAAAAGCTGTTCCACATGAGACAGTTGTAGGTACGGCATGCGAATAAACTAAGCTGCTACGAGGCAAATCTTTCTAGGTAGGTACTAGGTACACATCGTAAGTAGCCGTTAACATGATTTAACGCATTCCATAATTATACGGTATCTATAATTTATGGATAGTAACTTAAAAGATAAACAATTATGCGTTTCGTTTAACTAACTGTAGTTTATCTTATAATTCCAGGCATGCTGGGGAGGCAGCTTAATGCTTTCACCGAAATACAAGATCAAGCTCAAAGGTATTGAAAGGTCAGCACCATTTTATTTACTACTAAGTTACAACTAAAATTGACACCTTAGATAGATAGATAGATATATGTATAATTCTTTATTGCACACCATAACAGAATTAAAACTACAAAGGGTGTTACAATGGGCGGTCTTATCGCTAAAAGCGATCTTTCACGGACAACCTTTGGATGGATTTGACACAGCAGGAGAAAATAAATACGCGGGTAGTCCATGGTGTACTATTCACTTATATAAAATACATAAGTAATAACCTACATACACAATACACACATATATGTAGGTACATAAAAAAACTTGAGAGGTGTCAAGGGAAGGGGGGATTCCGGATGGATCGAAGTTCCTTTTGATTAATTAGTGAAGGAATTGTAATATTTTTTTTAAGTTATAATAATATATTTTTTATTATTAACAAATATAGGTAATGTAATATAAACTTAATATATCTGGCTTGCTTTCTATAAGAGAGAGAGAGACAGACAAAGAAACATGCGCACGCCGCACGGCTTTACAATAGCTTTCTATCAGTGGCGAAGGCTCCATACAACTCGATTCCTACCGGCTTCCCTTTTGAAATATGGCAAATATTAGTCTATTATTTTATATATGAATACATAAATAGTAATCTATTATTTTCAATTAAACAAATAAATATTTACGAAGTTGCAAGATTTCGAAGTCAGCCACAGGGCCACAGTTACTGGAATTTACGTATCACACTTGAGCAAGTATTTTTTGGTCCGGCTTCCCTTTTATGAAAATTCATCCTTCGCCACTGCTTTCTATAGCAAAAAGTGTCGTTACAACTTTTCGTCCTAATTTTTTCCGTCTAGCCCCTTTTCGCAACGCGCGGTAAGGAACTTCGTTCCAAAAAGCTGGGATGTATAAAAAATAGTAAGAAACTAAAGAGAGAGTTAGAGATCTTTTGCTTAACTATGTCTAATGTCGGGGTCGTGTTCCAGTCTAAACGTATGAATATTTGTATTTTACATCAAGTGACTGCCTATCTGACTTCCACAACCCAGTAACTGAGTAACACGATATCCCTTGGCTAGACCAGTGTCAGATTTTCTGGCTTCTGACTATCCGTAACAACTGTCAAAGATGTACAAATATCCGGTACCAATGACTTAACGTACTGTTAATCGACCTCGGTTTAATTATAAAAAATAAAAATATATATAATAAAAAAAATACTCTTGCGGTCTTTATTATTAAACCACGAGCTCCTCGACTTTGTCACCTCCAATAATTGTCCACATTCAGCCTCGCTTCAGGACTAGCGACATAAATATGTGTGCGTGGCGGAGCTCAAGAATTGCCAGCAGTTCGGTAAAAATTATTTTTTTGAGATGCAATTCTATTGATACCATTTAAAGGCAACACAATATTATCAATCTCGAAATCCTACATATACAGGGTGGTCCGTTTACAGTGGTCCAAAGATTTTAGATGATTCTTATTTTAATAATCTAATCTAGTTATTTACACTAGATGAACCTATAGCGCGATAGGTAGATTATTGCACTATGCTTATACCAAATTTCATTCGATTCGATCCAGTACTTTTCATAACAGAGTGGTTTTGTGTCAAAAATATTGAAATTTAAGGTAATTAAAAAGAAAATCATAATTTCTAAACCATAAGTTTTCGCTTAACTAAATAAAGTATATTTTAAATGATCACTTATGATGCTCTCAAGCTGAAAAAAATCTTTGGAATACTGTAAACGGGCCATCCTGTATATATCTTACTTTTTACTAATATTATAAAAGCGAAAGTTTGTGAGGATGTATGTATATTTGTTGCTCTTTCACGCAAAAACTACTGAATGGATCTGAATAAAATTTGGTAAGAAGGCAGTTGACATTCTGGAATAACACATAGGCTACTTTTTATCCTCGAATTCCTACGGGATCGGGATTAACGCGGGAAAAACCTCCCACGCCAACGAAATCGCGAGCAAAGCTAGTTTATAGTAATATAAGTTTGACTGATCGCGTATACAGACGTAAAATAATCCATTTCCATAATTCCTTAAAACTTACAGGGATAATTTAAAATCAAAAGACATCTATCTTTTTAAATAATGCTGAGAGCAAACTTTTTTTAACATCCGTTTTATTTAAAAGCCCGCCTTTCACCATTCATACTCCCCAGAACTAATTAACTTTCTGATCGATCAAAATCTACATTTCCAGAGCAAATTCAATATCGTGGAACCCACACAAGATGGCGGGCGCCCCCTTACAATGTTCCGTATTTATGGTGCGAGATAAGGGCTTACTACACGAAGCCAACTCCGCTGCAGCGAATTACCTGTTCCAACAGGACAAATTCTATGACGTGTCCTATGATACTGGAGACAAGAGTGTGCAGTGTGGGAGAAAGGTATTTTATTTTATCATAACTAGTATTTATGGTGAGTGACAGGGACACTAATGAACTCAACGGTCCTCTGTAAATGAACTGTGCAAGTTCTGTGACATTAACCTTTGACCTTTTGGTTTAGGAGAAAGGTTTTTAACTTATACATATTTACCATTATGACTAAGCATTGCCTTTGCCCTGTAGTGGGATATAGACACTATCCTAGTAGTTGCCTAAAGACGTTCTTCAGTATGCCTATAAGTCCTAATGTTCGAGTATCCCTTTCCATGTTCTTGGAAAGATACGCTGGTCAGTACATTATGACATCAATCCTATCTGCCTTTCGGTTCTATTCACCTTGAATAGAATTTTATCAAAGTTTATGCAGTGTTTTAGCCAGATTGTAGTCCAGACTAAAAACCCTCAAAGCTCCGCGGCTAGCTGTACGGTGGCTAAGTTTCGACACCATTCATTTCGAAATTATTGACTTTGATTCTCACTCAATGTGTTTTAGGAATAATACATAAATTAATATCTTAAAAAAATAAAAATACGCTTTTAAGACGAATGTAATGAGCACAAACTCGATATGTTTACTAATAGGCAGTCCAAGGTTCCATCAGCCATTTTCCAGTCTCATCATCAGACCAGCTCAATGGTACCATAATAATCATATGCCTTCGTCATCAGGAGAAATGGACAGAATAAGTTAAGTTGATCTAATGAGTCCAAACTCGATTTATGTTTCATCAGCCATCTTCCAATTCCATCATCAGACCAGCTCGATGGTACCATAATATTGAATTGTCATCTAATCTAACCGACATGTAATTGCCAAGTTTCATGATGATATAACCATTAGAAGTGCGTGTAATTCAGATTCTTAGATTTTTTTACATAGAATATATGAATGATGAATATATAAATAAAAGAACTATGCTGGATTTAATCTCGCACCTAATTAAACATTTCCAAAAGGTACAATGAATGAATATCTTTTAACTATTCCCAGATCGATGCCTTCAAGCTATGGATGATGTGGAAAGCTCGAGGAGACCTCGGTCTGAGTCAACTCGCCGACCGTACGATGGTCACAGCTCAGTTCTGTATGGAGACCATTGCAAAGAGGCCGGGCTTCAAGCTGGTATCTGACGAGCTGCAGTGCCCGAATGTGTGCTTCTGGTACATACCGAGCTTTATGCGGGGAAAGGAGATGGATGAGCAGTGGTGGGAGATCATGCATAAGGTGAAAACGCTCTACTTTATGTTAAATACTAGCTGTGCTGTATAAATTCTTTTTTAACACGAAATACTTTTATTTTATGTCTATCAGTTTATCCGGGCTCATCTCTCAACGAACTAAATTATCGTGTAAATATCTTTAAGCACTTGAGAAAACAGCTATTTTGAAATTACTTGTTGTTGTTGCACATAGGGTTGCTATCCGTCCGGGTTTTCCCGGATTTGTCCTAGTTTTTCCCAATAAGCGTACAGGTAAAACCCGGACACACATTAGTCTTACGGGTACCAAAAAGCACGATCTCTATTATTATTTTCCTATGGTATTTCATCTCATTGTTCAAAAATTTATTTTTCTACGGTGTCCGGAGAAAAACTGCGATTTTACCCAAATGTCCGGGCTCTATAAGTCTTTGTCTGGGGCCGGCAAATTTGGTGATGGCAACCCTAGCTGCACAACAACCTCAGTCTTTCTGTTTCTCCGGGGTAATAATCTTTGAAACGACTGAATCGACTTCAATGGATCTTTGCTGACTGGAAGTTAGAGGAGGTTATAGGGCAACAAATATGTAGTTTATTTATCCCGGAATAGGGGACACGCACGTGAACTAAGTCGTGGGTATTGCTAGTTGAAAATATAGGTACTTGATGCATTTTAGACTAGTACAGAAGTTGATGATATTAAGTATATTTTAATGCTTCTATGCCACAAAAAAAAATTGGCCAAGTACGAGTCGGACTCGCCCATGAAGGGTTCCGTAGTAACTATAATAAATATAACATACTTAATATATAAATTTGAAAAAAAAAACCTTACAAATTTCTTAAAACTAGCTTATTTACAATTTTTACAACTATGCCATATAACTTTGTTTTTTATAGTATTTGTATGAATTACAAAGTTATATTTGCGGTTTTCGAAAATATACTGTATCTCAAAAACTGCTGACTCGATCTCGTTCAAACCAATTTTGTTTGAAAGTTTACATTAAGATCTACAACATATAGTTTTTTTTGATTTTTCACTTCATTATTATAGAAGTTAGAGGGGGGGGACACACATTTTACCACTTTGGAAGCGTATATCTTTTAAACGAATAATTTTATGAAAAAGTCATTTTAGAAACCACAGTGTCATTTTAAAAGACCTGTCTATAGATACCACACACGTATAGGTTTCATGAAAAAAAATTATAATCAGTTTCAGTTCCATGTATGGGGTCATTTTAAAAGACCTGTCTATAGATACCACACACGTATAGGTTTCATGAAAAAAAAATATAATCAGTTTCAGTTCCATGTATGGGGAGCCCCCTTTATTTTAAATATTTTTTTTAATTTTCTCTTAAAATCGGAAAGCGGTTCACAGAATACATCTACCTACCAAGTTTTACATGTATAGTCCTAATGGTTTCGGAATAAAATGGCTGTGACATACGGACGGACGGACAGACAGACAGACGGACAGACATGTCGAAACTATAAGGGTTCCGTTTTTTGCCATTCGGCTACGGAACCCTAAAAAACAATATTCCGCAATATACCTACAATAATAGATAGGTCTCCTAGCCGATTTCGACCACGGCGGCCAAATCTCATTTTCGATTGGCCAGCTGCGCAGGAGATATGTGCGCAGGTACAGGTGCCTTACTCTCATTGTGGGACAACAATCCGACCGGAGGGAGATATACCGCAATATACCTATAACAATTATATTGTATACTAATTATATTATTGGTTGTGCAGTTAGGTTTAAGGCAGAGATGCTTGTATGCTCCTCCTATCTTTATTATCTGTAACACTTGTGGGTGAACTTAAATTATATAAACAAACATCAATCCTTTGGGATGACATGTCTGTATGACTTGCAGCAGTATAACGATGTGCTGTTATGTTATTATGGTTTGTGATGTTTGAGATTTAATTCCAGTTTACTGACAGACAAACTTTAATAAATAAATGAATTGTAATTTGAGCAGGTCAAAGACGGCCCCTACTCTAACGAATTGGTTTTCTTTTCCAGATCACTCCAAAAATCAAGGAGCTGCTAACTCTTAGTTCCCAGCTGATGGTTGCGTACTCTCCCGTGCGGCACTATAAGAACTTCTTTCGATTTGCGTTCACTTTCCACCCAGCTGTGGATGAAGACCAGGTCCTGCGAATGCTGCAGTCTATTGAGGAGTGTGGGGAAACTGTTACTATGGCCATGTTAACATAGAATACATCAAATAATATTCATTTACAGTGCGATTCAACTAAGAATATGTATTTTACCTTTTGTATCTGTAGAAATATTGTAAGGTGTACAATAAAGTAATAAATAAATTATAGGGTCGACTTAGCGCCATATTGTGACATCATAGCTGTCAAATCGAACCAGTTGAGTAGAGTGACCAAAACACGAATTTATTGAAATATTTATTTACGAATATTGAATAGACTTATTTTGGAGGTCAAAGGCGAGCCTATCGTCAATAAAAAATAAAAATAAATCTTAAGTAATTTTGCTGTGGCTTCTAGGCCTTTTCGCCCTCTTTACTTTCAGGCGAATTGGTGGCAACAATGAAAATAAGAGTGAAAAGTATGGTATAAAAAAACTGTGCGAGTCGGACTCGCGCACGAAGAGTTCCGTACCAATATCTATAAAAAAAACTGCAAAAAATCACGTTTTTGTATGGGATGCCTTAAGTATTTATTTTATTTATATTTTAACAGAAATACACGGTTCATGAGATACAGCCAGGTGCCAGACAGACAGATAGCGGAGTCTTAGTATCTAATAGGGTCCCGTTTTTACCCTTTGGGTACGGAACCCTAAACAAACTAATTATGACCTTAGGTAAGTAAATATTAAAATATATAGGACTAGGTAAACAAAGTAAAATAAACCGTTATTAATTTTAGCAAATAAGTTTTCGTTGCAAATAGTACTTTTCAAGTGACATTTGACAGATAGAGGTCGTTGGGGTTCCTATTCTTATTTGAATTGCTTAGTATTTCGGGCAACAGTGTTCCATATTGTATTCGTATTACAAACAGCTATTCTAGTGATAGTAATGTATGAATAAGATATATGAATAAACTGTAGATGTATTTTAGGCTTACATATTTCAATGATAATTATATTAAAGATTATTTTACGCTGTGGACTTTTAATTTTGGCATTCTTTAGTCAAGTTAAGGTATTTTTAATACAAAGCGTTCCGAAAGTCCGTGGTCATAGTTAAGGGTAATATTTCGTACTTTAATACATATAGCAAAAACAATAGCAACAAATACTTTACCAGACTCCTGACCGCAAGACGAAGTCACCCCTACCCTTAAATGTCTCCGCACTTCCAAAATATCTATAATACAATTATTATAAAGAGAGAATAATTGTTTGATTGAACTCTCCGAAATTTATGATGCAATTCTAAATTTTTTTATACTGGCAGTAAGGTGCATTATTGGTGAGTGCTATAAGTTATAAATTATTTCGAAAAGTATATAATAAATAAATAAAAATGTTTATTAATGAAACGAGTTATAGTGTAGTCCTGTGTAGTCATTGAGTACAGCATGTACTAAGTAGTACTTAACTTATGAGCTTGTAGATCAAACAAATGGATTTACATATAGTCTGGCAGATTTTTTTTACCTGGGATACGTGAATGATTAAGAGAAATAATTACCCGCCTTAGATCTTAAATTATTTAATGTTAAATATTGACGTGAACAGCGTTAACAAATATATGATAAAGTAACCCAGTTTTATATTTCTATAGCATTTTTTTCCCAAGTCTTCGTATTTGGGGTGATAACCCAATTTAAGGCTGCGTTAGTACCGTGCGGATCACCATTATGCCCCCAAAGTAGCCTGTCTCCATAGGAATCCACTTTCTCATCCAGTTTAAGTGCTTGGTTGTACTGGTAGTTTATTATGCGGAAGATTAAAGCTTCATCTTTCATTAATGGCTCCACATAATATTCGTGATTGATTTCGTTGTCATTTGTTGAGCCCAAGCCTTTTCTGTTGCCTAAACTGTCTGTATTTACGTCCAATTTTAAATACATTTTGCAGTCCATATTGAAAATTTTAAATACGACGTTGTCATTTTCCCATTGCGGTGTAAACTTCCAGCTTACTCGCTTGCTAGTTTTATCAGATTTATCACCCCAAGCTATTCTATCATTATTAGAGTCAACATTGGCGTCCAATTTCAAAGCTTGATGGTATTGCTTGTTAATTATTGTCACAATTTCTCCGTTAAGAATAAGCTGAAATACATCAGGGAAATTGTTGCGGATTATTTCTTCACCTCCACTGTTCCACAGTTTATAAGCATAAGTCATGATATTAGGTGAACCTGCGCGTAAAAGTTTCATAAGTACTTCATTTACAGCTTTAAAACCACTTTCGGTATTCATGCCTTTGGTAAGATCCACTGCAATATCATAAACACCTTCAGTAACGTAATTGTGAAGCTGATCTTTAAGTACCGTCAGATTCAGGAACGTCAAATCGCTATCGAATAGTGACAATCCTTGAAGTTCCGGCGGTAATTGGTACCTCGGACATAGGAATAGGTCTTTCTTCTTCAATTCTGTGGTAAGATTCCTTATGTCAGGTAAACTGGTTTCAAAACCATATGCGACCACTTTGCCTAACTCTGGGCTTACCATGCGTGCGATGTCTTTGGCACAGCTGGAGTTGATGGGGGCTCCCATTATAGTAACAGTGTTGACTGAATTGTTCTTAATGTAGCCACTGGTGTCACAGTTAGTGTAGTTCACAACTGGTATCCTATTAGGTATCTTTCTGCCTCTATCCGGACCATTGCTGACAAGTTGGTACGTATGGTTGACGTTGTAGCAGTCTGAGAACCCACTGATACCTTGTTGGGTGACTATCCTCCCCTCCCCCCAATAGTCTACATGTTCTATCAAGTTGTTTGGGGAAGGAGGTAGCTTTAGTAAGTAGTATTCGCCCAGGAATGGACACTCCGAGTACGGGTATTCTTTATCTTTGTTGGTGATGTAGTTTGGACGTTGAGCGAGTTTCCAGCCGGCTACGGAATGCATGTTTGAATTTCATTTATTATTTATCATCTGAAAATAGAAGGAATATTTTTTTTTTGTAATAGATCAGTAAGTTTGGGTGAGCAATTGCTCAGGAAAACATTTTTGTATAATTAAACATACAATTTTTTCATGTAAAAATAGCCAGATCATTTCAGATGGGGCGAATCGAAGATGAGAAAAATAGAGTAAAAACAAATACTTTACTTACCAACTTGATATTGGTGCAATAAATTGCAGTGTTGCATCGCTACGAGTCCTTTTATAGGAGGCAACAACCTAACTTATCAGTTCTGTGGTTGCATTTTATGTTGTCCGCAAAGCGATATGGTGTCGCAGCGTCGTACCTACAGATAGTGTTATAAACAATGATATGTAAACCATAGAAACACTGTCCGCACATTAAAATGACAAAAAAAAGATAAAAACAGCGACCCTATAACCACTCGTAACCGCAACTATGTAGCTACCGACTACCGACAAGTGTCGACAGGGCTTGCGTTTTTTTACACCTATTAGGTTATTCGCGTCATTACCTTATTAATCTTGCTTCTTACTAATATTATAAATACGATTTTGGCATTTAGTTTTTGGAAAACAAACCATTAAATGGATCAAAATGAAATTTGATAAGTAGTTTATTGAAATCCTGGAATAATACATTCACACACAGTCTTTTTATTCCTGAATTCTCATGGTATCGGCATTTACGCGAGAAGATTCTCTCACGCGAACGAAGTCGTGGGCTTAGGCTAGTTCTAAGAATAGGGGTTACTATGTACACCATATAAGTTATAGAAAATATCGATTAGAGAAACATAAAAAAGTTGGCCAAGTGCGAGTCGGACTCGCCCATGAAGGGTTCCGTAGTAACTATAATAAATATAACATACTTAATATATATATTTGAAAAAAAAAAAACAACGAAAATCCTTACAAATTTCTTAAAACTAGCTTATTTACAATTTTTACAACTACGACCAATAACTTTGTTTTTCATAGTATTTGTATGAATTACAAAGTTATATTTGCGGTTTTTGAAAATATACTGTATCTCAAAAACTGCTGACTTGATCTCATTCAAACCAATTTTAGTTGAAAGTTTACATTAAGATCTACAATATATGTTTTTTTTTAGATTTTTCACTTCATTATTATAGAAGTTAGAGGGGGGGACACACATTTTTCTACTTTGGAAGCGTATATCTTTTAAACGATTAACTTTATGAAAAAGTCATTTTAGAAACCATAATGTCATTTTTAAAGACCTGTCTACAGATACCACACACGTAAAGGTTTCATGAAAAAAAAAAATTCAGTTTCAGTTCCATGTATATTATGTATTTAAAAGCCCCCTTTATATTATTTTTTTTTTAATTTTTCTCTTAAAATCGGAAAGCGGTTCGCAGAATACATCTACCTACCAAGTTTTACATGTATAGTCCTATAGTTTCGGAATAAAATGGCTGTGACATACGGACGGACGGACAGACAGACAGACGGACAGACATGTCGAAACTATAAGGGTTCCGTTTTTTGCCATTCGGCTACGGAACCCTAATTACGTAGGTTACTACAACGGGCGTGTCGCTAAAAGCGATATTTTTTCGAAAAGGAAAAAAAGGAGACTGTTGTGACTACACACATCAAAAGTGTCTAGGGATCAACATATATTTTTGCAATAACTTTTCTCCTGATTGATATTAATTAAAATTTTCTTTAAGGATTCATCAAATAAAGTGTTTTCGTTTGTCACAGTAACGATAAACCAAGTCACCTTTGCATTAATAAAGAAATTTGCCATTTTCCTAATAAAGGGATTTTTGACATTTGAACCACTAACATTAAAGTTCGAAAAAAAGACTGAAATAACAGTTTTCTTTAAAATTTTATTGGGTAACTTAAACAATTAATAATCCGTGTTTCTACCGCGAACACTAACAACACAAGAACATCGGTTTGGCATACTCAAAATGAGTTCATCCAAATCACGCTGTGGAATGGCCGCCCATGTTCGTTGCAACAACAAAAGGTCTTCTTGCGACTGGATACCCTCCATATTCGGCAGAGCTCTTCTCTGTAGCATATCCCATGCATGCTCAATCGGGTTCAAGTCTGGCGACTGAGCAGGCCAGAGCAGGACATTGATGTTAGCTGCGGCGAGAGTCTGTCTTACAACTCTTGCGGTGTGCGGTGGTGCATTATCATGCATTAACTGAAATAAGGGACCGATTTGCACTTGTAGAGGAACGATGACGTCAGATACAATCGTCTCAGCATAAATTTGAGCGTTGAGGTTGCCTCTGATCCAAATCAACTCAGTTCTTCCGCCGATCCAAATACCCGCCCATACCATGATGGTTCCACCACTATAAGGATGGACTTCCTGGCAGGATTTTAATCGCTGTTGGCGTCCAGGGGTTCTCCAGTGTCGTACACGTCTTGTATCCGGTCTCATACCAAAACGAGACTCATCAGAAAAGCACACGAAACGCCATTGTTGTTCTGCCCAATTTCTGTGTTCAAGAGCCCATTGATATCGAATCCTACGATTGTGCATTGCTATAGGTGGTACCCGTAGCGGTTTTCGGGAATGAAGGTTCACTTCATGCAAGCGGTTTCTGACTGTTTGGTCGCTAATTAAGTTCCCTGAAGAGTGATGAAGCCTCACGGCTAACATCATGGCGGTTATTGTTGGAGCTCTTCGAGTTAAGATTTGAATGTATCGGTCTTGTCTCCGTGTGGTGCAGCGATACCGTCCTCCATGGCGCTCAGCCACGGTACCAGTGCTTCGGTAACGAGTCCAAAGTCGACTGATAACACTCTGACTTGTATTCAGAGCTAAAGCCACAGTACGTTGCCGGGAACCAGCTTCTATCATTCCCACGGCTCTGAGCATTTCTTCCATGCTTAAAAGGATCCATAGAAATTTATAAAATCATAAATTTATTACAAAGCCACATCTCAATCTCAAGAAATCCGCATAAAAATGCTTGATCCCTAGACACTTTTGATGTGTGTATTTTATATGCAATAAATGAACTTACATTTATCTTCTAATATACAGCGTTATTATAATTAAAGCCATAGCTATTAGAACGGAACCTATTCAGAATGGAACATATTAATTTATCATTTTATTATTACTTGTTACTAGCTTCCGCCCGCGACTTCGTCCCCGTGGAAAAAATAAAATCCCCCGATTTTGAAACATTCTTCATTACTGCTCCGCTCCTATTGGTGTTAGCGTGATGATATATAGCCTATAGCCTTCCTCGATAAATGGGCTATCTAACACTGAAAGAATTTTTCAAATCAGAACGGTAGTTCCTGAGATTAGCGCGTTCAAGCAAACAAACAAACAAACAAACTCTTCAGCTTTATAATATTAGTATAGATTTATTACCAGACAAAGAAATAATTACAGCCAACTTTATCGTACAATACAGCCGAATTTATAGATGACACGCGTGACATTATTTCTAGTCATTCACTTCACAACTGTCCATAGAAGTAATAGTAATGCCTAACTGCTTTGTTGGTTATGTCCGTTTGCCTAGCAAGGCTCCCTAGAATTTGCGTTTAACGGAGCACGTTTTTTTAAAAATATTATGATATTTAAAAAAAAAACGTGCACCTTTGAGCCGGCTCCGCTGCGACGTGTTTTCGTGTTTGCAAACAGTATAACATTGTTTGCTAACCGAATATAGGCGTGGCCTAACAGTTTTGTTAGTAAAAACACAATAACATATTTGCCGAGACGAATGGATAACATACCCCGCGTTCGCCTGCGGGTAGGGAAAGTGACGCATTTTGTGTTCGCGCTCACTAGAGGAAGACTGAATCGTTCGAAGTGTTGATTGTGTATGACAATTCTCTTTGGTTTGTGATGGAGTGGATAATTATGTTATATTGAACGAACGAGGTTGCAGGTAGGGTCGGACCCGGAAACTATTTCTGTTTCTTCTTTGGAGAACTAAATCTACAATTGCTATAACAGCTTCCGTCTTCTTCGTCGGAACTCATTTTTGAAATTAAACAAAAACATTACAACAATTGGCGCAGCGGACGGGCGGTTTTGAAAACATGTTTTGCTAACATGTTTTGTTAGAAAAAAGGCGCAACGGACCCGGCTTTACAACTGATGGGGTGACCATAATTCCACGTGAACATGGATAAAAAAACAGATTTTTTACTTTTTACTTTTATTTTATATTATATTTACTTACATTTATTTTTTAAAGTACTAATACAGTAGAAACGCAATTCATTTGGAACGGATGTACTCCTATACATAATTCAGGAAGTCAAATTTTGTAAACAAACATGTCATATTTAAAAAGACATAGGCAACTATAGAGCGCCGTGCTGAATGAACTAAAATTGGTTTATTTTTCTAATCTAGCAAGTTGTATGAGAAACCAATGCGGTACATCTGTTACTTGCCAAACATTAATTATTTGTAAATAGTTTTTGGCTAAGGTTGTTTCGTCTTTTTTAGATACACACATCAACACTGTCTGGGCATATTTTGGATTTACTCAATTTACTCAAAATTGATTAAAAATAACATACAACAAGCTTATATTTTTATAAAGCCCATTTATCAGACTACACTCCAGAATAAAAGAAACCATTTTTTTTTGCGTAAACAAATTTGTATTCAAATAAAGAAAAAACGTGAAATAATGGTAAAACTAACAATAAATGTGTTTCTCAAAAAAAAAGTGAAAAATAAGGAAAAAAATATCTGTTTTTAACAGTTGTGTGAAAAATCAGTAGTCAGTAAAAGTGTAGAGGTACATTGAAAAAGGAACCGGCACATATACTCCTAGAGGCGAGTACATTGCATTGGTGCACACCTAAAACGCAAATTCTGGGGGCCTTGCGGGGCAAACGGACATTGTTGGTTGAGTGTTCGCAAGCGCCATTGCTGAGGTCTCGTGTTCAATTCCTGGGTCAGGTAAAAGTGCTATTGGGTTTTTCTGTAAGGAATTTCTCAGTACGCCGTGCCTCGGAAAACACGTTAATCCATTGGTCCCGGCTGGATTTTGTACATCTTTGACAGTCGTTACGGGTAGTCAGAAGCCAGTAAATATGACACTTGTCTAGACAAGGGGTATCGTGTTACCCAGCTACTGGGTTGTGGAGGTCAGATAGGCAGTCGCTCCATGTAAAACACACAGCTACATCCGGTTAGACTGGAAGCCGATCCCAACAGAGCCGGATTAACCCAGTCAGAGGCCCTAAGGCAATGGCATTCTCGGGGCCCCTTTTCTTACTTTGACTGACCAAATCGTGTGTGAACTGAGGAAACGCACATAAAGGGCTGTGGTTTTTAATATATTTGCTTACTTATTCCCAGATTTGTTCTAAAATTGTTTTAATTCTACTACTAAATTTAACGATTTGTATTTTGTGAGATAACAGTGAGGTCCCTAAGTTCACACGCACATCAACTTCTCGTTCGAAGAAACATGTTTTCTTGGTGCGTGCACCGGGCCTGGGCCCCTAGTTGGTGCGGGGCCCCTAGGCAGTCGCCTACTTCGCCTAGTGGTTAATCCGGCCCTGGATCCCAACATAGTTAGAAAAAACTTGAGAGGTGTCAAGGGACACCCGGATGGAACGAAGTTCCTTTCGATTAATTAGTGAAGGAATTGTAAAAAAAAACATGTGTGCAATTCACACGTGGTAGAAGTGAAACCTTCAAAAATTTACGAAATTTCAAAGGTATACCATTGCCCTCTCTCTCTCTCTTTACCTCAACTCCCCACGAGATGCCCCTCAACTCATGCCTCAACTCATCCCGCAACTCGACCCGCAACTCGACCCGCAACTCGACCCGCAACTCGACCCGCAACTCGACCCGCAATTTGACCCGCAACTCGACCCGCAACTCGACCCGCAACTCCCCCCTCAACTCCCACCTCGCTAAAGAAGTTTTCACTTCAAAAGTTCAAGACGAATTGAGAACCTCCTTTATTTTGAAGTCGGTAAAAGTGTCGTTACAACTTTTCGTATGAATTTTTTCCGTCTAGCCCCCTTTCGTAACGCGCGATAAGGAACTTCGTTCCAACAATGAATATATAAATAAAATAATGAATTTACAAACGAAACTATAATAACTACAAACAATTCTGAGACGAAATAAATCGGCGAGAAGAGCGACACATCCATATAGCAACAGGCGTTGGCCGGCACTGTAGGTACACTCGGTACACAAGCGTTTACGCACACATGCGTACGTATTATATTGCGAAATAAGTATACGCGATTTACTGAAAATATATTGATTGGATTAAAAAAATAAAACAGTACTACGTTAGTATATTTCTTGTTGAATAATTTGTCAAAAAATCAGAAAGATCGTATGTATTTTAATATGGTTTTTATTCGTTAAAAGATTTTTTTAGAGGTTACTTTGTGATTTTTCTCTATCAATTAAAATTTGTTGTATTATGTTTTCAACACACTACTTAACTAGATTATATCCTGAAGAATATCATATATTTTTCTGATTGTGTTAACTGCAGTGAATCATATACTTTAAAGCATTATAAATCTCGCGTTTAGCTCTTGTAGTCCCCTTAAGAGCGCGCTAGACGTCATTGACCTTGGTCATGTGGGCGTTACCAAGACAAAGCCCTCCGCGTGCGCCTCCCACCCCTCATAATAATTTCGTGCAACGCGAACTCTAACTTTGTGTTGCATCGTAGTGCCGGGCGCTCGCCGCATGCTATCTAGGTACAGGGTGGGCCATGAATTAGTTAAGGCGATACCAAAATAAATTAGGGGTTTTTTCGTCACCATTTATTTCACTATTCCAGCAAGTATGGATTTAATTTTTGGTAGTATGTTTATTGACTATTTCATTAATACTTTTACTGAAGGAAAACGCAATTGGGTTAAATTTGCTCCATCGAATTTGATTCCGAAAAGACCCCTATTTTTTTTTATTTTACCTGTAATTCTAAAATCCTAAGGAATTTCATTTCAAAATTGCATTCAAAATGTGCGTAATAGGTAATTGAAAACTCTGACTGAAAATATTTTTGATACATAGCTTAATTTATTTTTAAACAATTTTTATTTGGTTTGGCGCTTACGTTGTTTTATTTTGGTTCCAGCGCATTGTTGCGCTCTCTTTTTTTTCGCACGTGGAAGTAATAGACTCTGTCACTTTCTTATGCCCGCCCAGTTCGCCTGCGGCCTTTGTCAGTGATAGACCTGTGTCGGTTCCTCCCGCAACCGTGATTATATTTTTTTATCGAAATAGTTATTGTTTAGTCTTGTTTTCTGATTTTATTTATCTATATTTGACAAGTGAACAAGGTTTATATAACATTAGTTTACCGATATGGGGAATAAGCATAAAAGACAACGAAAGGTGAAAAAATTGGCCAAGTGCGAGTTGGACTCGCCCATGACGACGATATTATATTTATTATAGTTACTACGGAACCGTAGTAACTATAATAAATATAATATACTTAATATATTTATTTGAAAAAAAAAACCAAAAACCTTACAAATTTCTTAAAAGTAGCTTATTTACAATTTTTACAACTACGCCAAATAACTTTGTTTTTCATAGTGTTTGTATGAATTACAAAGTTATATTTGCGGTTTTAGAAAATATACTCTATCTCAAAAACTGTTAACTCGATCTCGTTCAAACCAATTTTGGTTGAAAGTTTACATTAAGATCTACAACATATGGTTTTTTTAGATTTTTCACTTCATTATTATAGAAGTTAGAGGAGGGGGGGGGGACATTTTACCACTTTGGAAGCGTATATCTTTTAAACGATTAACTTTATGAAAAAGTAATTTTAGAAACCTTAATGTCATTTTTAAAGACCTGTCTATAGATACCACACACGTATAGGTTTCATGAAAAAAAAAATATTTTCTGTTTCAGTTCCATGTATGAGGAGCCCCCTTTATTTTAAATATTTTTTAAATTTTCTCTTAAAATCGGAAAGCGGTTCACAGAATACATCTATCTATCAAGTTTTACATGTATAGTCTTAATAGTTTCGGAATAAAATGGCTGTGAAACAGGCGCGTGCATAGGATTATGACAGGGCATGCGGCGGAGTAAAACACACAAAAACTTCTTCTTTTATAGATTTTTAGCATAGCCACAGCCACGCATCGCCACCATGCTACGATGCGTGGCTGTAGCTATGCTAAAAATCTATAAAAGAAGAAGTTTTTGTGTGTTTTTACTCCGCCGCATGCCCTGTCATAATCCTATGCACGCCCCTGCTGTGACATACGGACGGACGGACAGACAGACAGACGGACAGATATGTCGAAACTATAAGGGTTCCGTTCTTTGCCATTCGAATACGGAACCCTAAAAACCGACATTTGGAACGCCTGAGGGATCATGCTCGTAAAATGACGGAAAATAATTGGCCAAGTGCGAGTCAGACTCGCCCATGAAGGGTTTCGTAGTAACTATTATAATATAATATAATATGTATATTTATTTGACGAAAACAAAACCTTACAAATTTCTTAAAACTAAGTTATTTACATTTTTTACAACTACGCCAAATAACTTTGTTTTTCATAGTGTTTGTATGAATTACAAAGTTATATTTGCGGTTTTAGAAAATATGTTGTATCACATAAAATGCTGACCCGATCTAGTTCAAACCAATTTTGGTTGAAAGTATACATTAAGATCTACAGACATATATTTTTTTAGATTTTCATTCCATTATTACAGAAGTTAGAGGGGGGGGGGGGGAGGTACACATTTTACCACTTTGGGAGCGTATATCTTTTAAACGATTGACTTTATAAAAAGTAGTTTCAGAAACCCCTATGTCATTTTTATAGACCTGTCTATAGATACCACACACGCATAGGTTTCATGAAAAAAAAAAAAAAAAATTCGGTTTCAGTTCCATGTATGGTGAGCCTCCCTTTATTTTAAATATTTATTTTAATAAAATCTGAAAGCGGTTTACAGAATACATCTACCTACCAAGTTTCACATGTATAGTCCTAATAGCTTCGGAATAAAATGGCTGTGACATACGAACAGACGCACGGACAGACATGACGAACTATGAGGGTTCCATATTTTTTAATATTTACATAGGTATCAGTTTTATTTTACAGAGACAAAATCACAGCACCGGAGCAGACCTCGGATAATACATGTGATTCGGAAAACAGAAGATTAGAGTCGCCATTATAATTTTTAAATTTGGATAATCAATAGTGTCTAACTATTGATCAACTTCTTGGAAAAAAATTAGTCAGTAAACTGTTTATTTCCTATTAAGATAGAAAGAAATACTTTGGCGCGGATTGTCTTGTTCACAAACTAAACTAAAGTTCAGTGCATCTTTTTCTTACTATTTCATTATAAAAAGGACAGAAAATATTAGTTTATTTCTGTCATATTAGTCAGCGCCTGCCGTAAATTGACGTATTTTTAGTAACCAATTTTTTTATCGAGTATAAAATTGTCTATGGAATATCTTAATTTGACAGGACTAAACTAATATTTTTCTTCTGCTTTTTTCTTAATGAAATAGAAAGAAAGTGCGTTGCCAGGGCCAAAATTCGTGGTGGCAGGGCATCTGCCGGAGATTTTTCACTCTTACTTTAAAGGTGGCAGACGGGTCATATGTGGAAAAGAACACAGAAGCCGACAGAGAGTTCCAAACCGATTAGAAGACCGGTCGAAGTCCGACTGAAGTCCGACCGACAAAGTGCGCACAATAAATGTAGAGGAGAATTACATAGTATGACAAAGTGGTATATTGACCAAGTGAGGATGGTGCCCTGTAGTACGTCTGGTATATTAATACTGAAAGCCATTACCAATGATATTGCCGTTATTCATGAAATCAGTCATCGTGTTTTTTTCTATATATTTTATTTATATTTATCAAAGTAATCACCCATGCAATCGATGCATCTTTTCCAACGCACTGGTAGCTTATTGATACCCTTCTTGAAGAAATCAGTTGGACGGGAGGCAACAAACTCTGCAAAGGCATTTTTACTGCCTCTATGATGTTGATTTTTTTCCGAGAAGTTTAGAATTCAGGAAAAAGTAGAAGTCTGTAGGTGCAAGGTCTAGTGAGTACGACAGATGGCGGAGAATTTCCAACACCAGCTCTTGTAACTTGTAGACCGTCTGCTGTGTAGTATGAGGACGCGCGTTGTCGTGCAAGAGCAGCGGAGCCGAGCGATTGACCAAAGCTGGTTGGAGATGTGCGAGCTTCTCCATAATTGTGTTCAGTTCTGCAGTAATGCTCATCCTGGTAGATAACTCATTACACCAGGGTTAGACCACCAAACAGGGACCATCACTTTTCTAGGGGTCAGTTTTCGTTTAGGAAAACGTTTAGATGCTAATCCAGGATCCAACCAATTTCGCTTACGATTGTCGAACAGGATCCATTTTTCACCGCAGGCAACAAAATTATTTCGTTTGTGTGCCTGTTAAGCAGTGCAAGGTACGTCTCGATGCGTCCTTCGCGGTGATGATCACTGAATTCGTGGGGCAGACGTCAAGCTTGTATGTATGTATGTATGTATGTCGGGCAGGTATCCGCAACTCCACGACCGTGCGCGTATTTTGCGTAAGGGGTAAGATTTCTCTTCACTCAATCCATGCCAGTTCCTCCAGGAAGGCGAGCAACGCCCTTGTTTTGCTTACCATTTCTCGGAGGGTACCTGGGTTGCCGAAGTATTTAGTCCTGTAATCCGCGACTACAGGGCAGCTCAGTAGCAGGTGTGCTGCTGTTTCGTCCTCCTCCATGCAGGCTCTGCAGAGTGGGCTGTCTGTGACTCCTATTAGATAGAGGTGTTTATTAAATGATCCATGACCGGTAAGGGCAGCTGTCACCAGCCGCAATTGCGGTCTAGATAGACTAAGGACCTGTTTCGACAAGCGGCCATCAAGGGTCGGGAGAGTCTCTTTGGCCTGCCTGCACTCACCATGGTCCTCCCATAGCTTGTGGTGTAGGTCTCTGGTGCGTTTCCTTACCAGGTGACGCAGATAACCGAAGGGGAGTGGCGCAATGGGTTCGGGTCCCATAATCGCCATACTCGACGCCCTTCTAGCGAGTTCGTCCGCTGCATCGTTGCCTCGGGAGTCGCTGTGCCCTTTGATCCATTGAATGGTTATATTGTTGTGTCTACCAACCTGGTTAAGGAGATTGTGACACTCCAAGATCAGCCCGGAGTTAACTATGTGGCTGTTCAGTGCTTGCAGGACCGCCATGCTGTCCGAAAGTATACGTATTGAGTGGTCCTCAACTTCCCTGTTTATGATGGCCGAAGCTGCCAGTGAGATTCCCAGGCATTCGGCCTGGAACACTGTGTTGTAGACCCCCAAAGGTCTGGCTATACGAATGTTGAGATCCTCCGAAAAGACTCCTGCACCCGTACCAGTACCTGTTTTGGAACCATCAGTGAAGACACGCACCTCAGAGGGACACAGCCCCTCGCAGCGGTGATCCTCGTACAGTTGGATTCTGTATTTTTTGTCAAAGACGATTTGTTTGGGCACCCGGTCATTAACTGCCTTCGTTATGGGGAGCTCGTTGTTGAGTTCCTCAAGCAGAGCAGTGTGCTGTGTTTCTCTCTTACCCCAGAGGTCCAGTGTTTTAAGACGTACTGCTGCCATCGTCGCTTCCTGTTGTATGAACAGATGGAGCGGCGGGAGCCCCAGCATAGCCTCCACAGCTGCTGTCGGGGTAGTTCTCATGCAGCCCGTTATCGCCACGCAGGCCATCCTTTGCATGCGTTGCAGTTTGTTTACGGCTGTGACAAGCTTGGTGTGGGGCCACCACACCACGGCCCCGTAGGTAATCATCGGCCGAATTACAGCATTGTACAGCCACATTGTGTTTTTTGGGGATAAGCCCCACTTCTTACCTATCATTTTCTTGCATTGCTAGAAGGTGATGCATGCCCTGTTTAATTTGTAGTCTAGATGGTTGCTCCAGTTTAGTTTACAGTCCAGAATGACCCCCAGGTATTTAACCTCACTAGACAACTGGAGTTCTGTATTGAACAGCTTAGGTAGGCGATGAAGGCCTAGAGTTCGTTTATGGGTGAATAAGATTAATTCGGTTTTAGTGGGGTTTACCGACAAATCATACTCCCTGCACCATCGCTCCACGATGCGTAGCGCTTGCTGGGTGAGGTTACAGATAGTTCCTGTTACCTTCCCAGGCATGAGGATTGCGAGGTCGTCTGCATAGCCTATTGTGTAATAACGGTGAGCGTTGAGTTGTGTGATGAGGTCATTGATGACTAAATTCCAGAGGAGAGGTGATAGGACCCCGCCCTGTGGACAGCCTCTGGCTATTAAGGCTACCTGCTGGTCTTCCTCAAGGCGAACCACACGTTTGCTTAGCATATTTGTAATCCAATCAATAAGTACCTGCTGTACCCCATGTCTGGAGAGTGCGGCGCTTATGCTGTAGAAGTTTGTTTTGTCGAAGGCTCCTTCGATGTCTATGAACGTACCCAGGCAGGAACCCTTTTGGTTAATCGATTCTTCAATCACGCTGACTACCTGGTGAAGAGCGGATTCGGTCGACTTACCAGCGCTGTACGCGTGTTGGTTGCCATGTAGTGGTACTGTTTTTAGAGCGCCGTCTCGTAGCTCCCTTTCACACACTCTTTCCATTGTTTTCAACAAAAAGGAGGTCAAGCTGATTGGGCGGTACGATCTTGCGTTCGTGTAGTCACTCTTACCTGGCTTTGGGATGAATATGACTTTCACTTCCCTCCATACCTTTGGAACGTATCTAAATGCCAGGTACGCTCTCATTAGGGGCACCAGTCTCGTCACAACAGAGTTGCCCCCCCATTGAAGTAAGGCCGGGAAGACTCCGTCGGGACCTGGCGCCTTAAAGGGTTGGAAGCTACGGATGGCCCACTGGAGTTTCTCCAGCGTGATCATCTTGCGAGCGTATTGCCAATCTTCGTCCGATGGCGTTTGGGTTACGTCCGTCCATTCGGTTACCTATGCGAGGACGCTACCTGGGAAGTGTGTTTCGATTAGGATGCGCCTCGTTTCTTCCGGTGATGTGGACAGTGTGTTGTCCGGTTTACGAAGTGAATCTGGCCCAGAAGTGGTCTGCTGTGCCAGTATCTTCCTTACCCTGTTTGCTTGTTGGCATGATTCAATGTCACCACAGAATTTTCGCCACCCAGTGGTTCGTCTGAATCTGATGCTTTTTTTGTAGGCGGATTTGGCGGCATAGTAAACCTCCCAGTCATCCTCCCTACATGTATTCATGGCTCTATTAAATGCCCTTCTTACCTTCTTGCGTTTGCGCTCCAGGTCCGCGCCCCACCAGGGCTGTTTACCCGGTGTGTCGCGCGGTAAGGTTTCTGGGCATGCAGAGTGGTAGCTGCTGATCAGTGATTCGGTGAGCTGGCCTACATACGCGTCTATTTGATTCGCGTCCACCAGTGTCACCAGGTGGCTTGTGTGTACAAGCCTTGTATCAAGGCTGCGTATGTATGCCACTCTATCCGTATTTCGCGGGTTACGTCGTGGAAGTTTAGGAGTAACACAGACCTGGATGTCGAAACGGATCCACCTATGGTCAGAGCAAGAAGCCTCGTCAGATACCTGCCACCCATTGATGAGTTCCGCTGCACTCTCCGTTGCCAGTGTTAGGTCAATGATTGTTCGACTGCGTTTGGTTACGAAAGTTGGTTCGGAGCCTGTATTCAGAAGGGACAGGTTAGTTGTGAACAAAAATTCTACTAAAGCCTTACCCCGTTCCTTTTGTGTATCCATGCCCCATAAGGGGTGGTGTGCATTAGCGTCAGTCCCGATGACGACCTCATCCCCCCTGCATTCACAGTGGGTCACGAGGCGGGCCAGTTCCCGAGGGGGCGGTGCCTCCGCCTCAGGCATGTAAGCCGAGACGAAGACGATCGCTTTCTCCGCTTGCCCCTGCTGTATGGTCATCTTTGCTGCAGAGACATCTCTGCAACAAAAGTCGTATAAGAACTGTGTTTTAACATTACCTGTGACGTAGATGCACGCCCTCGGTTTGTCATGGTTCGTGTTAACAAGAAGCTTACCTCCGAGATTGGAGAGTCCTTGCACGTGGCCACCTCTGACCCAGTGGCGTGCCTAGGGTTTCAAAATAACGCAAGCCCAATAAAATTTTAACCGATTTCAAAAAAAGAAAGTTCAGTTTTCGACTGAGTATGTAGGTACCTACGTATGTATCATCGCAATTTTCTCATAAACTACTGGTTAGGTACAATAAATTAAAAGTGAATTCATCCATCTTCTTCTTTCCTCTTCTTTCTTCAATTTCACTCTTGCTTGTCGTGCGCGGTGAATGAGGTAACCAAAGCACACTGAAGGCATGCTAGTGCTAGATTGAATATAATAAACATATCAGCAATTGCATACCTCCGGTGGCTTTGAAAAAAGCCGTTTGGTTTGGTTTGCTTCATTGCTTGAGGGAACAAAGTTATGGTAAGTAGTTGCTTCCTTCGTAACAGAACCCAGGTTAAAGACAAAAAAAAAAAAACAAAACAAAAAGTTACAAAACGAAAGTTAAAAAATAGCCAGATAGAATGTAATAAGGAATTTAAATAAATTATTTATATTCTAATTGGAATCGTCTATCTTTCTTAAGAAATGATTTAATTACATCAGAGTAAAATGTTGGTGATCGTTTTAATTCTACCAACAACTGTTTTTCAATAGCTATCATTGATAATTCGGAAAGACGCTCTTGACCTTGTGTATTTCTCAGATAGGTATGGATACGTTTAAGAGACGAAAAAGCACGTTCCGCGGAAGAACTTGTAGCCGGAATAGTTACAACAAGATACGCTAACTTTAACAGCTCGGGAAAGGCATCTTCGTGGTTATTTATTCTCATGAATGAAATCAATTAATTCGAAAACATTACGATCTTTCAGATCAGGACTAGAATACAAGCAAATCAATTGGCTTTTTAATATTTGTTTGTCGAAATAGTTTGCATAAATGTCAAATAATGAATCTAATTCCTCTGTAGGAAAATGTGAGTGATAATTGTCAAATTTTTTGTTGTTGAGCAGTTGGAAGATCTTTAATTTATAAATTTCAGAATATCGGTCAGTAATTTCGGTATTAATGTTATCAATTACTTCTACAAAAAGTCGTCTGTATTCCGTTTTTGCACAGCGTACGTTGCGTCTCAAACGAGGAGCCGAGTTATTTTGCAACGTGTTACAACTAGTTTTATACACTGATCTATTAAATTTTCGTTTATGCGATTTACTAGTCTGAGAAATACACAGATTAGGCGTCGGTTTTAATGAAGAAATTAACTGTTTTTTCTGAGCAAAGTTTAAAGATTTTACCTTATCTTCGCCAATCAAAACTTGAACGCATTTTAAATCCTCACAAGGTACAATTACCTCCTTTGTTGTAGGTAAATCACCAAAACAATTGTATCACTGAGAAAATCTTAGAAAACACAGAAAACTTTAACAGCTTTTTTCTTTAACTCAAGCAAATGAAACTGAAGTGAAGTTAGTTGCACTCTGGGATGTCGGGAACTACTCAAGTGTTGTCATTTAGGCAAAAAAAGTCGCCAGGTATATGAAAAATCTACCTAATTTTTTTTTATTTTTAAGATATTGCTTGAATACAGTCAAAATCTGTTATAACAACATCCAAGGGACCACTCATATTTGGTTGTAAAAACCGATAGTCGTAATAACCGGTGATGTTTTCAAGGTACAAAGTATTTTGTACCTATGATTTTGGTCTATATAACCGGTATGTTGTTCTAAATGATGTTGTTGTAAACGGTTTTGACTGTATTTAATTTCGTTATTTTAAAAGTCGCTAGTTTTTATTGTTGATAAATGTTAAAAAAGTTTCCAAACACGTTAAAAATCTCCAAGATCTTTCAACGTGTGGCTAAAACGGCAACACTGCAGAGTTGGCAAGCTGACAAGGTCACGCATACGCATGCAACTTCATACGAATGCCCTGCTTATATCTGCCATAGTGATTGATTTGTTCTATGCCTAAGGCCTAACTCGTTATACGGCACATCGCTATAAGTGCGAAAGTGACAGATATAGTATTTGAAAGCCCGGTAAAAGCCGGTGCGTGTAAGCGAGATAGCAATATGTAGATCATTACTCTGACCCACGGCTCCTGGATCAGGGCAATGGCCGTGTGTTGAACCTCCAGCCACTTGCGAAGTTGAGCCGTCGCGGTCTGGCTGTGGTGGAGGTTCGCCTGCGCGACTTTACAGTTGGACGAATTGGGAGCCATCTTTGACGGAACCCTCGTCGTCCACCCCCAGTCGTAGCCCGGCTAGCAGGTCGTCGAAGTCACCCCCACCCGGGAGAGAGGCTGGCGACAGTGTGATGTCATCCAACTCCCCTCCCGATGCAAGGACGGCGTCCACATTGGCTGGTTCTGCTTTAGTAGCTGGGTCCGCCGTGGTTGTAGCCGGGTTGTCTTGTGCACCTAGTGGTGGTGCGGTTTGGTCCCATCCTGGAGGGATGTCGGTATACCTACCGTTTGCGCCCTGATACTTGATGTATACCGACCCTAGACCAATTGAGAGTCGGCGATCAGGATCAGTATCACCATCAGGATCAGTACCTGCTCCTCCGGAATGGCCAGCATCACGAACCAGCATGCTGCTTGTTTTTCGGCATGCAGTAGAACCCACCTCCTGACGTCGACCCACTGGTTCTGGAACCAGAGGGCTCGCCCGATGTAGGTCGGGTCCTTGTACAGATCCATGTCGTCAGGGATTGCAATTCCGCAACGCACGCGTTTCTCGATCTCCGATTGACTCTTGACGACTAGCGAGGTGCTAGCCGGGAGAGTCAGCCCCGAGACTGTCTTCCTCAGCCATTCCAAGGTGTGGTCGTTGCCGCACCACAGTTTGAGGACACCTCCGGCGAAGACGGGCTTAGCGTGACAGGTAAGCCCTGGAGCGCCCTGTGTAGAGGCTAAGGCCGCAAGCATTATCTGCTCGTGAATCGCCGCTAAAACCTGTTTGGATACTTCCTGGCTGATGAATCCCGTCCGTCCACAGGTAATCGCGACGTTAAGAGACTCACTAGCAGCCTGGGCGTAGCTTTTGGTGTCAATCCGTTTGGACTGATCAAGACACGGTCGCTTATGCTCACCCCGAGGTGTTAAACTCTCGTTGAGAGCTCGCTTAGCCGCTACCTGATCGTTCCCTACGGATTGGTGTTTTTTGGTAGTTACCTCGCCTGAACCTCCTGCGGAATTAAGTTGCGGTTGGGTGGGCTTGGGTCGGCTATTGCCGGCTTCATCCTGAGACCGCTTCCCCGCAGAGAAGCTGAGCTTACCTGGCTTGGTCGTATTGGCCGAGCTAGTAGATGCTACCTGTTTATTGGGAGGGGTGATTTTACTCTTGTGTGCCCTCCTGCGTTCCTGACGCCGCTCCTTATTCGTCAGCCTTTCCCTCCTCTTGCCCTCGTCGATGGGAGCTTTCTGGCCTGAAGGGCCTATGCCTGGGCGAAGGGTTTGTTGAGTAGATTTACCCTTGCCCTTGCCTTTGCGCGTAGCTATCCGCCAGTTGCAGCTGAAGTCGTCACCAGCGCTGGCGGCCGTCCCCGTTTGACCGGATGTGGCCGCCTCGCAGGGTGTGGCTTGAGGAGCCACATTAGGAGGCGAAGGTTGTTTGGCAAGGCTAGTTCCGGCTGTGACGTTAGTCGACACCGTTTTCGCCTTGGCGTGAAAAGGTTCGGTACTGGTCCCTTGCAGCTCCGAGGTCCTTTGTTTACGTAGGGACTTAGATTTGGTCCTTGCTGCGGTTTTCGCCACGGCTGGACCGACACCCGCGCTGGGGCCTGCAGCAGATGCCGCAGGATTACCAGGGGCGAGCGAAGTGCCAAAGGCACCTCGCTTCGGAGTATTGTCAGCTTTCGCCGACTCCACTCCTGCAGTATTTTCTGGCCTTAGATCCATGAAAATTGAAGAAAAGTTTCGTCTATCTGGCTCCCACCCTCCATGGAGCCCGCACCTAGGAACGTCGCACTAAAAAAGTTTGACGTTAGGACTACCAGATAGGTATAGGTGCGCAAGGCTGGCTTACAGTGCGACATCGGGTGCTTGATCAGGTTGGCGTAGGGGGTTGAAAAGGCCTCCCCCCACGAACTGATCAACCGTCACTTACACCGTCAGCATGACCTTTACCTACTGCTTCGGCCACCCGAGGGCGACCTCCGCAGACCCCACGCACCTCGCCTGTGGCCCTCTGACGGGACACAATGGCCATTCCCCTACCCTTGGCTAGGGGGTAGGGCCACCGTTTTGCCTGAAATCCAGACCAAAGAGGGCGTGTTGCCTCACGGACACATTACTACCAGCGCCGATCGGCTCAACCCCCCAGGACTCCTTCATCCCTGCTCACGGCGATCAACTGTGGAGGTCCTAGCGCAGGTGACTAACTTCTCCTACTCGCCATCAGCATGTTGTGACAGCTGAGCCCGCAACCACCTCGTCACAGAGGGGTCACAGGTAGAGTAGAAAACCCGCCACTCTACGGGTCGCCCGGTGGTTTTGGTTACGTCTATTTCTTAAGGAATTAGACCAAAAACGGGGTGGCAACCTCGTGAAGGTAAATCCCTCGTCTTGCCTTGAGGATCTACACGACTGATCCCCTCTCTGAAGGAGGGGGGAGGGTAGGCCTGCATCTATACTACCAAGCAAAGCAAAGCAAAGCGTGTCGTTGTGCAACCGCAAAAGCATATATACAGACCCTTCCCGACGTCAAGCTTTTTTACCTTGCCAATTTGACGCAAGTAAACCAATATTGTTTTGATACTATCGTTGAAACCTGATTCTAATTCAGCCGCAGATTGGGTGTCATCAGCTCCCACAATCGCCTTTAATTCGTCATCGACAACCACAGGGTTCATTTTTCAGGTCGAAATTTCCAGATCGGACACGAGCAAACTAATAACGGGTGGTGCATTCATTTTTAGAGTTCGTTTTGTAAACGTCGTTGAGGTTGTGGGCCGTAGGTACAAGGGGCACGGTTATGCCAAACTTTGAAACAAGAATTTCAAATTATAAAATAAAATTAATTTGAAATTATAAATATTAGCCAAAACAATATGATCATCGAACTCAAACTCAACATATTTATTTCACATAGGCCCACATGGGCACTTACAATACGTCAGAAGTTAGTGCATGGTTTGAAATTGGTCGTTTTCTAGGGAGAAAAACCGGCAAAAAACTCCACAGTATCCATGATACAGATTAAGAGGACAGTATATGATTTAATATTATAATTTGAAATTGCCAGTACGGCAAAACAGCGATTTCATAGGTAAAGCCCTGTTATTAAATATCAAATATTTATAAATTATTTAAAAATTAAACATAACTGACAACGAGCAGTACTGAAAGTGATGCTCTTTAAACCAAGAGACTTCTCTACTGACCAGCTATATTCTGACGCACAAATCATCACAGTCAGACAGCTATATATCCTCCGTTCTATCCAGGGAAGACACCGTACTCTTCCTCTAGACAAAAACCTACTTCAAAGGCGCAAAGGTTTTCCAGTATGCAAAGCAATCCCTTGTCGATATGCATTTGCAAGTCGTCAATTTTTAGCACAAAGTTCACGTATTTATAATAAAATTAATAAAATTATTTCCATTTATAGACTCACAACTCACGAATTAAAAAAAACTTAAGAACTGGCTACTTCTTATATCTTATGACGAAGCAGAAAAAATATTGTGTATCGAAACTTAAATTTATTTATACTCCTATGGAATCATACTATCTCTCATTCACACATAAGCACACCGTCGCCCACACACGCATATACACACACCCACTCACACAAACACATACACACACAAACCTTCCAGACACTCATAAACACACACACAACCTTCTTTTGCTGTTGACAACAGAAATATTGTAACCGAAATGTCACAGTCGTGTTATTTATTGCCAATGCCGAAATATCTCCGACTCCTAAGATACAGGTCTGCGTACCTAGTTTAGGTGCCGGAAATCTGACACTAATTTTTAGATTTGCTGTACAACCTACTGTTTTTCTTTTATGTATTACGTGTCTTTTCCTATGTACAAATAAATTTTATCTTATCTTATATTGAAGGAAAATATGCAAAGACTTTACAAACTAGCAGTCGGGTAAAAAGAAGCCTATAACACTTCTCAAGCTTCAACCTACTTCATACCAAATTTTATCTTAATCCACCCAGTACTTTCAAAGATTAGCGCATTCAAAGAAACAAACTTTACTGCTTTATAATATTAGTGTAGATTTCTTAAATTAGGAGCATTGTAGGATCATATCATAATCAGATTACTTTCAATTATTATAAGTACGATAAGTCACAAATTTGAGCGGACCATCCAGAGTGCAAACATTTGTCAGTTATCGTGTAGCTCAACTTTGAACTTAAGGAGCTCAACGATCTGACGAACAGTATCAAAGTAAGGACATTTGGGTAGGTAAGACAAATACTCAAACAGCCATACATCAACTATAAATTATAATGAAAATAACATGAAAAGAAATAATAACCTACATATTCCTCACATTCATAATAATAAAAATATAAAAGATCAAAAAACGAAAAAAGAAATAATTAAATACAAAGTAGGTATATACAATACTTTAGAAAGTCAATCATTAACTCAGCAAAATATCTTAAAAAAGAGCACATAAGTACGTATTTCATTGGAGCAACTAATTCCCAAGCCTTTTAATCCTCAATATAATCTTTGACTGTGTAAATAGCTTCCTGAAATAGCTTACGTTTTATAAATAATTTGAATTTGATTAGAATAAGTTACTTATCACTTAATAGCACACTAAATACCCATACTCACACACAGTTGTGACAATTAAACACTAAGTTTGTATTTAGATGACAATAACAAAATTGTGGTGGTACAACCCAACGCTAGTGTAGTTTCCTGTGTTACAAAATAATTATTTTATTTGGTTCATCAGGTAGAATTTCAAAAAATATTGATCACGTATTTTTTGCCCTTTCAAGTCAAGAAAAACTCACAAAATGGAAAGCTTCAAATTATAGGAGTGGGGGCTGCTGACGTCACACCGTGCCAAGAATTATACCGGAGTGTGACGTCACGCGAAACTTCAACTCACTGTATCGTCTTAATTTTTCAATTACGTGAAAAAATAAAAAATACGTATCGAATGTTTTTTGTTAAACTACGTGACGAACTAAATAAAATATTTTAGGAAACTACCCTACGCCCTTCCTAGGGGTATTAAGTATTTTTTAAAACTGATACCCGATCATTATAAGAGACAAGGGAATTCCCTGCTTCGTTCCCGATAGTCGCACATACGGATTGGCCGATTATGGCGTTGCCAAAATTGTGTTTGAATTTTAGATATTTTAGATTTATTATATAATATAGATTTAAAAGTATCGTCTATTTTATTAATGAAAACTGGCAGGGGGGCCCTTATATCCATGGGGCCCTGGGCTGCAGCCCAAATAGCCCATAGGTAGATCCACCCCTGATGCAAGCGAGCATTCAACATGCAGCAGGCATAGTTTCTGTCACGGCTCCGGTGCTGCAGGGCTCCGGCGGTTCCATGCAAGCTTATCCTCGCAGATGTATTTCACGCTCACCACCGCGGCTGCGGCTTGCTGGCTGGCTTCGCCGACCAGCCTCAGCCGCGGCGGCGAGTGTTAAAACCACCTGCTCCTCACCTCGCGGGCCGCCTCGCCCCTCCGCGCCTACGCGATTTTAAATAACAATCTAGGGGTAGGACAGACATGGAACAGACGTGGAATCGGTTTCGCAGCAATTCGTTTCTGTCATGCAGCTTCCGCAGCACGCTCAATCAAATTACTCGCAATATTATATATTTTAAACGATAGGCTTAATGATTTTCGATTAAATAAACGTTATATCCAATAACGTTATACGAAATAAGTTTTAGAGTATATAAATGTTATGTCTAAAGAAATTACATCAACAGTTGTATAACTCACTATCTTGTGAACGTTATTGAAATGAAAATATACCAAATAACTTTTTATGATATGAGAATGAGACGCACCCCGCTAAATCAGTACGGATTTGTTTCTAACAGACCAGTTAAAAAACCGTGTTCAATTCAATTTTGTAAAACCTCTTTTAACGTTGCTTGACCGCAAAAACGTACTCATTTGACGCGAGTTGAGCACGGGTTGGTTGAATTGTGTAGTAATACAAAAGCGTGTGTATTTCGCGAGACCGATGTCGCCAGTTGGACACGGAAAGGGAAATACGCGACGATGATTTGGTGCATTCACTAGAGGTCAGTGAAGATGATGAGCCTCTACCATATGAAATAGAGATTGAAAATAATGATATGACTGGTAGATCCTCGGTACATGAGAGATCCGTGAACCAGAATATGTAATTAATAAAAATAGGGGCAAGGATACAAACAAAGAAAATAAAACATGCGGGAGAAATGTCTCTGATGAAATATTAAATGAAGGCGAGAGACATGTATTCCAAGAAAATAGTGTAGTTATAGATTTTAGTAATTTTTAATTAAATCTTATATATTTTACATACTTTGACTTTTATTCGTAAGAAAATATCCATCAAAAAATGTAATTGGATGAATAATCTTTAATTAAATAATAAATTAATAGTTTAAAAATCACTAGAAAAACACGCCTTTATAAGTGCACGTAAAAACAAAAAATTTGTTCGCGCTTTTCCTTTTTTTGTAGCCTCCGTTTTCTTTGTGTTGCTGTTTCTTTTTTTATATTATTCCCACGAGTAGTGAACAATTAAACGGTCAATCACCCCAGAGGATTTGAAAGTGACATCACAAAAAGTTGACAAAAAGGTTAAGAAAACCGATAACGGATTTTCTTTAGGTTTGTTATCCTGAAACCTGATCCTGTTTGAAACCTGATCGTGTTCAAAGTCCATTACGTGGCTTTTTTCACAAGTACAAACACGACTATGATACGATATTCCATCATGGAATGCCACTGCCTATCTTCCGGCTTCATCATCAGACCTTGAAACCTAATCATGGTCAAAGTTCATTACAAGACTTTTCTAAGAAATCCAAAACAGCTATGATACGATTTTCCATCATGAAGTTTCAGTTCATATCTTCCGGCTCCATCATCAGATCAGTTCGACAGTACCATATTATTGTATTGTCATCAGAACTACATACAGTTGCCAATTTTCATTACGCTACGACCCTTTGAAGATGGTTAAAATAGTTACCTTAGATTCCATTACATAGTTAGTTACATACAGGTCGACCTAATAAAAGCGTGTTAAAAAGCGTAGTTTTGAGGCAACTTTTTGTTACTACTCATTTTAAGTAAATGAATTAAATAAAATCATAGTAAGAATTTGTATACTACACTAGTAGTTCTTTTTCTTAGGTCAATATGATCATTTACTGTTACGGTCTGTTCATTTACAAACGTTATATTATTTTTTGTAATTTTTAAATAAAGTAAAACACTAAATACCTAACAATATAATGAATAAGTTAGTTTAATTCAGATTAAAAAGAAATGTATTTGATTTAGGCGACTCCGTGCCTTCTCTATTCTAAAACATCAAAACACACAAACTACATCGCAAACTCACCGCGAGCGTGCGCTCGAGTTTGCAATGTATTCTAGCGGGGGTGCTCCCCGCGTCTTCCGTTAAGCTACGCCCCTCGAGCTATGTCTTATTTTTTACGTATCACCTTAACATTTAAATGTAACTTACCGCGCAAACTATTGCCGCGCGGGGCGCGGGCGCGGGCGGGGGCACTAGCTCACTTCTTGGAAATTTAGTCGCAATCACAGAGTACATTGAAATAGACTGAGAGTCGCAATGGATCGCTTCACGGGGCCGCAACGCGCTTACTGCGTGAAACAGTTTTATTTAAACAACTTTTCGCTCATTACTGTGAGACGCTTATTTCGCGTTAAATATGGTTTACACGACGCTTATTTCGCGTTAAATATGGTTTACTTAAGTCAGTGTCCAAGTGCTCCTTTAATAAAGAAATGGGTGAAGAAGTTCGAAGAGACGGGATCTACACTAAATGTGAAACAAACCGGCGGCCCGCGGACTTCTCGGAGCGAAGAGAACGTGCAGCAAGTTTCCGCTTTTGTTCGACGTGATCCAGATTTATCGACACGCAAACGTTCGGCTGAATTAGGATTATCCCGCACATCATTACGCCGTATTTTGAAATTAGATTTGAAATTACATCCATATAAGATCCAGCTAGTGCAAGAACTAAACCCTAATGATTTAAATTTGCGTAAGTCATATGCCGAAACAATGTTAACTCGATTCAGTAATTATCACAACATCTTATTCTCTGACGAAGCCCATTTCCACCTAAATGGACATGTAAACAAACAGAATTGCAGGTATTGGAGCAGCGAAAATCCTAAAGCTAAACATGAGAGGCCACTTCACTCTCCTAAGGTAACTGTATGGGCTGCAATTTCAGCAAAAGGAATCATCGGACCTTACTTTTTTGAAGATTCTCGAGGCCGTTCAGTTACTGTTAATTCTGCCGAGTATGTGAAAATGTTAGGGGAGTTCTTAGCACCGATGCTACTGGAATTTGCTGGCTATAATCGTAACACATGGTTTCAACAAGATGGAGCCACGTGTCACACATCGAACGAGTCCTTGCCGGTGCTCAAAGACATGTTTCCGGAAAAGCTGATATCCAGACGGGGTGACATCCCATGGCCACCCAGAAGTCCAGATCTATCACCAGCAGATTTCTTTTTATGGGGTTATTTAAAGAGTCGTGTACTACTACATTGATAAACCGAATACACTGCGTCAACTTAAAGAAAAAATAATCGAAGAGATGTCGGCGATCTCGCGGTCTCTTTGCAGAAGAGTATTCGAAAACATTAGGACTCGCTTAGATGAGTGCAAAAACCGAAACGGTGGTCATTTAGACGAAAAAATTTTTAAAAAATAAATTACAACTAATTAGCTTTCTCGTAAATAAACGATTTCTAAAATATGTTAAATGTTTTTTTATACGATTTTTCAAATGTTAACTAATTCATGGCCCACCCTGTACTTATCGCTTCCAGGCTCTGTATCTAAATGCAGAGGTGTAAAACCTTTTGAATGTCCAAGATAGAAAGCAAGGGAAAATAGAATTATGTATAATTTATAGTTTTTTTGTATAAATATTAATTTTAGTTTTTCTGTAAATGAATGAGTTTTAGTAGTATATATTTTCGTTTCTATATTCGTATATTGTATGATTAATATCTACGAATCTATTACGCGTTTTAGGTTTAACTATGATGTTTGAGTTCGATTGTTTTAGGTTTGAATTTTACATGTTACCTATTTATATCTTGATTTATTTGATAAAATTTACCACTTACTTAAAAAAAATCTGGAACATTATGAACCTGGAAGGATCGGTCAGTATTACCAAAACTATCAACCTGACTCTATTCTTCCGAGACCGGATTACCTATAACATTGCCAATTTGCGTGATTTTGAAGGGTTCTATTATATCCTTACAAAATTTATATGATGTTGCTGTTGTGTTACCACGACAACAAAATTATAACCATTGTCAGACTACTAAAACTGTTAGTTGAAAAAATCTATTAATTATAATTAAATTGGTAAAACTTATTGCAGAAGAATAAAAGGAAAATAAAAAATCACGGAACATAATATGTATATACTATAATCTCAAAATTCAGAAAAGTTAAACTGCCTTAAACATACTCGCTTTGGTTCTGGTTCATCATATATCTACAAAAAAGATATGTCTATAGATCTTAATGTAATCTTTCAACCAAGACTCGGTTTGAACGAGATCGAGTCAGCAGTTTTTGAGATACAGCATATTTCCTAAAACCGCAAATATAACTTTGTAATTCATAGAAACACTATGAAAAACAAAGTTATTGGGCGTAGTTGTAAAAAAATGTAAATAAGCTAGTTTTAAGAAATTTATAAGATGTCACATTAATATACATATTATATTATATTATTATAGTTACTGCGGAACCCTTCATGGGCGAGTCTGACTCGCACTTGGCCATTTTTTTTCATTACCTAACAAGTACATAAAATATTAAGTAGGTACTTACAGTTTTATTCTTTGGAATTTCCTCTTGTATGCTATTTTCAAATTACGCTTCTTGCGTCTTTTTTTGTCACCCATTGTAATATTATAATAAGAACTAGTATTTGCGTGTTGCGCGAGGTGCAAGCACCTCGCGTGCTTGTGAAAAAAAAAAGGGGGGGGAGATGGGGGGGGGTTTAGTATTTGCGTGTTGCACGAGTTGCAAGGACCTCGCGTGCTTGTGAAAAAAAAGGGGGGGTGATGGGGGAGATGGGGGGGTTTAGTATTTGCGTGTTGCGCGAGGTGCAAGCAACTCGGGTGCTTGTGAAAAAAAAAAAATGGGGGGGAGTGATGGGGGGGGCGGTTGCACAATTATTTCGACTAAAGCATTGCCCCTCTAAATGAATCTGAAAACAAAAATGTTCCAAGTCTCTTAATTTCCGAGATCCACCTAAAGGGGGTGAGAAGGGGGGCGGGGGGGGACTTTGAAAAATGGTTTTTACTTTACCGAGCCTCTTCTTCACGAATCCGTAACAAAAAAAATACGGGTCTCGTAGTTTCCGAGATACGATAGGGAGGGGGGAGAAGGGGGGGGGGGGGAAAGGGGAGGTTTGGCACTTTTCCCGTAGGTTTCAGAGTTACTTGCTTACGAATCTGTCAAAATATACCCACCTCCCCATCCACCATCTGGGAGAACAATTATGTCAATGAGTGAGTGAGTGAGTCAGTCAGTCAGTGGTAATCTAGCTTTATATAGTATAACTAGTATTTGCGTGTTGCGCGAGGTGCAAGCACCTCGCGTGCTTGTGACAAAAAAAAAAGGGGGGGGGGGGTGATGGGGTGAGATGGGGGGGGGGTTAGTATTTGCGTGTTGCGCGAGGTGCAAGCACCTCGCGTGCTTGTGAAATAAAAAAAAAATGGGGGGGGGGTGATGGGGGGAGATGGGGGGGTTTAGTATTTGCGTGTTGCGCGAGGTGTAAGCACCTCGCGTGCTTGTGAAAAAAAAAAAGAAAAAAAAAGGGGGGGTGATGGGGGGGGTTGCAGAAGTATTTTGACTAAAGCATTGCCCCTCTAAATGAATCTGAAAAAAAAAATGTTCCAAGTCTCTTAATTTCCGAGATCCGCCTAAAGGGGGTGAGAAGGGGGGTGGGGGGGCGACTTTGATAAATGGTTTTTACTTTACCGAGCCTCCTCTATACGAATCCGTAAAAAAAAATACGGGTCTCGTAGTTTCCGAGATACGATAGGGAGGGGGGAGAAGGGGGAGAAAAAGGGAGGTTTGGCACTTTTCTCGTAGGTTTGAGAGTTACTTGTTTACGAATCTGTCAAAATATTCCCACCTCCCCATCCACCATCTGGGAGAACAATTATGTCAATGAGTGAGTGAGTGAGTGAGTGAGTCAGTCAGTCAGTGGTAATCTAGCTTTATATAGTATAATTTACGACAAGTAGTAATTATTATTTACAACGTTATACCTAATTACACACTAAAATAACCTAATATTTACACACACTATACATAAAACAAAGAAAAATCTAATTGGTTGGGCTATCGACAATAATTTTGTTTGCGGAGAAAAGTGTCACAGGTCCGTCCAGCACTGCGTCTCATCCCGCACTGATTTACTGGGCGCCCGGAGGGTTGGGTACGCGATTTGCGAGTAGCGATTACGTAAAAAAATCCTTATAAATAATCAAGAAAGTTATTGGCAAAAATAAGCACAAGGTCCCATCGGCATTACTTAATATAATATATTGGTGGCAATTAAAAGATCCTGTGATTGATAGTTTAGGAGAAAAATGGTAGTAAGTCACAAAAACAGAGGCCACTTTGCGTATTTATTTATGATATTTCAAATATATTTTTATTTTTTCTGAAGCCAAGAGGACACGCTTTACATTGTGTAGATTAATGTATATAATTTTGAAAAAAAATCTTGTAAGGGTTACGGAAAAAAAAGGTTCTAATGTATCCTAAATGAAGCCTGATTCACGAATATCCACACCTTAAAACGTGTCGTTACAACTTTTCGTATGATTTTTTTCCGGCTAGCCCCCTTTCGTAACGCGCGATAAGGAACTTCGTTCCAAAAGGCTAAGCAGATTTTGATTCACTTTACTACTACATGAATCTTTCATAGAGCAACCAAGAATAATTACAAAAAAATAAAATTTTTTAAGCAGTAATTTTCTTATTTCGGAAGATTTGCCAATATAACGTAGGTATGGTCTACCAACAATTCCACCACTTTAGTACCTATCGTAAGTACTATTTTTCGGTGGAACTCGCCATGTAACCCATTATGACAATTCACTCCACTTTACATAGTTCATATGACTCATGTAAACCAATTATTTGTAGCGTTTTCCAAAAACAGTTCGTCATAACTAACTGGTATTCAATTTGTGGGGAACAATGATTGTTTGTTTGAACCGGTATCTTCTTCTTATTAGGTAATATATTCTTAGCATGCTAGCAGCCTCAAAAATGTAACTGAAAATTGGAGAAAAATGTGTGTCGTAAGCTTTAGAGATATTTTTATATCCGCCGGAAACCGCGGTCTCCAATAATTCTGTACTACTCTTACATACTACTTAGGACTCTATAATTTACTATGTGTAAATGCGTCTTAGTACTAAGTAATGAGTGCTCGTAAAGGAATATTGAACCCGAAATCAATTCAAAACATTAGTATTATTAATCTAACTTTTTATTTCTGAAAGATTAAAAAATTTTCCACCGAAGCTTAGAAGCGTGCATTCTGGGCTATCCAGCCAAGGTATTTGTCTACCCTTGTGTAGAGTCCAGGGTGGTTGGGTTCACCGCACCGCAGACCCCAGGACACCACGCCGATGGCAGTCCAGCGACCACTTGGCATCTGGTACATCAGCGGACCACCACTGTCACCCTGCAAAGAGTTACAGTATAAGATGGATATTTTTTGATGAAATACGCAATATGACATACTCTGCACCAGAGCCGGATTAACCCTGTCAGAGGCCCTAAGGCAATGGCATTCTAGGGGCCCCTTTTCTTACTTTGACTGACCAAATCGTGTGTGAACTGAGGAAGCGCACATTAAGGGCTGTGGATTTTAATATATTTGTTTATTTATTCCCAGATTTGTTCTAAAATTGTTTTAATTATTCTACTACTAAATCTAACGATTTGTATTTTGTGAGATAACAGTGAGGTCCCTAAGTTCACACGCTCATCAAATTCTCGTTCGAAGAAACATGTTTTCTTGGTGCATGCACTGGGCCTGGGCCCCTAGTTGATGCGGGGGCCCTAGGCAGTTGCCTATTCTGCCTAATGGTTAATCCGGCCCTGCTCTGCACTATCCTACTATGTATTACTGTGTTTGCGGTTGTTTGGTTAAACTTGAAGTCAGGAGAGATTCCTTTACAGTCTCTCCAGGGATTGCCAGCGTTGCGCAGAAGGGGCTCCAGAATGGTCTTTATAGAGGTAAGAGGACCCACCAGGCTTGTTTAAATGAGGGAAAAATCCCACACTTCCTGGTAGTTCAAAAGTGAAGACGCCTTTTAGAGGTTTTATCACACAAAAAACATGGCTAAACTTAGAGACAAATGATCAAATCTGTATTTATTAAAAAATATATATTAAAAAGTATAACAAACATGAATGTTCGCCGACAGATACTATGATGGCTTTGTGATCGAGAGGTCACATGTTCACTACTGCGGTGAACCCACTCCAGACACAAGTGTATTTAGCTTAGTTGAAGGGGTTACCAAGATTGTTAGTAATGTGAATTCTACCTACATTGCTGGTTATCTTTAAAAAAAGCTTGTCAGTAAGCGCCTTATGAAAAAAATACGAGTTCAATGGTGAAAGTTTTACCTGACAAGCATCCTTTCCACCCTCCCGTCCTCCGGCGCATAGGGTCTCGTTGAAGATGCTGTCAGTGAAGGCAGCAATGCACTCGTCGTGGTCCCACACTGGCACTGTCACCTCCATGAGGACGCTGCTGTGAGGACCGCCATACCATTGGGTGCCCCAGCCTGTATAAGATATGAAATATTTATTTTGTAAATTAAGGCTTCCTTTTATTTTCCATTATAAGTAAGATTTATTGTTCATTATTAACACTTTAAAAACTTAAATAAAAACCCAAAATACATATACACATCTAAAAGTAAACTAAAATATGGCATCCAAAAATTCGTGCGCATCGCTGTCCACTGGTAATGTATTGTAAATTGGTTTTAAACCTAGACACGCGGGTGCGTGTCAAGCTAAGTTCAATCCAACAGAACTGTCGAGCAGCACCGTTTTATTACACGAGCCATTTAAAGCCACTTTTGATCTCCTCGTAACCCAAAAACTATTTCATATAAACATGTCAAATTTGGCTCATATATTGAAACTTGCAATATACGCCTTCCGAAAATTGAAAAACTGGCCATCGAACATACTCTATGTTCGATGGCCAGTTTCTATCAGCAAGTCTTCCATGACTGTTTTAGTAGGTACTTTTAATAATAATTTGTATATGAGAAGTAGTCAAGTCAGATCTAATGCTTTAATATATTATCTTAAGTTATAAGAAGAAATTATATATATTAAATTATAATTATGAAATTATAAAAAACAAGAAGAAAGATTATTTAATTTATTTATTTTTCAGGAATAAACCCATTTAGATCTCACTTATTTTGTCGTTGAAGTCAACAACCAAGGCATATATCATAATATTGAACTTGGCTCTCATTTTACATGTATTATGTGTTTCATATGTTTTTTATGGGTCACACTTTTACGCTTCATTTTTTAGCAGTTTTAATTTGAGCTAGATGAGGCCGTTACGATATATATATAAGACGTATACGTTACGAAATTCAGCGTTTTAGCCAGCCATTGCCAGCAAATTATCTCAGCAGTATGTTACTCTTTCTTGCAAAAAATACTGAATGGATATAGATGAAACTTTAAAGTAATATAACTTAGGGTAGGATATATGATAGGATACGTGTTTGTCCTGGAAAATGAGCGAAAATTAAACGCGAACGAAGGCGCGGCTAACACTTCGTAATATTATAAATGCAAAATGAATAAATAAATAATAAGTGTGTCAGGTACAATTTCACGTCTTAACCACTTATCGATTTTGATTTTTGTACTATACAGATATACATAGATTAGACCTTAGATAATTATACATATGGGCTTGTTTTGTTGAAAAAATCTTTAGATGCAAGTAAAGTCGCGGGCAGGAGCTAGTTTATTTAATGTTATGGAAAAAGAACTCCTCTCTCGTTGCATAAACTTAGGTATTCATGTATTAACAAACTTGCGATTGTATTTTCGTCTACTACAGAATGTGCGACAATTTGCATCAAGCTGGTATATTGACGTAGCGTTGAGTACTTAACAGATGTAAGTAGTATTTCTTTAGATATTCTGTCATAAAACAGAAAGTGTAAAGTGGCATCGTTATTGCGACGAGCTCTATAGAAAATGGATAGCAGTGTCCGACGCATATCTTCCAGTTTTACACCATCTATACGAAAACGTCAACACGTGGCTAAATAATAACATCCTCTCGGATCGACCTTTAAGAATAAGCAATCATAACATATCGCACCCCTAGATGAAAACCTCACTAATTGAATAAGTACTCATATTGAGTTGATTGAGGACAGCGTCGGCCGGACTGCAGAACTTGGCCTGTTGAAGATAGCCTCTTGGCTAGACCGCAATCTTTTGACCTTAAATGTTTCGAAGACTAATTACATCTGTTTCTCCATATCTAACCGCTCTCAGCCATTACAAGATCTCCAAATTAAAATCCACACCTGCGGTAACTCATCAAACGCCAAATGTTCTTGTCTGAAAATTGCGCAAGTTAGTAGCACTAAGTACCTTGGGGTTTTAGTAGACCAACGACTATCATGGCATTTGCACCTGGAGCTTATTATGAACAGAGTTAGGAAATTAATATGGACTTTCAAATCATTACGGTACGTGGCTACAAAGACTCTAATGCAACAAATTTATGTCTCGCTGGGTCAATCTATACTGACGTACTGTCTACCAATATGGGGAGGTGCAACTAAAACAAAATTTCTAGAGCTAGAGAGGGCACAGAGGGCGCTGCTAAAAGTCATGTTTTTTAAACCACGTAGATTCCCCACTGAAAGCCTGTACTCAAGCTCAAATCTTTTGTCAGTTAGGAAGTTGTACATACTTCAAACGGTTCTGACCAAACACAAAAACCTTCCCTTTGTCCGGTCGATTGCTCAAAAAAGGCGAATGTATAAAGTAGCTCCAGAAACTCCAGTCAAAACTACATTTGCTACCAGGCAGTACACTAAGCAATCAGCCCACATGTACAATGTTTTAAACAAAGAGCTTAACATCTATCCGCTGACATTCCGTGACTGTAAAAAGACACTCATGCAATGGTTAACAACTAAAAACTACGATGAAACTGAGTCTATATTACACTCTAAGGTAACATAGTCAGAGAGTAACACACATACACACACACACACACACACACACACACACACACACACACAAGCACACACACAAATACACACGCGTGCACAATTACTTTTGTTTTATATCCCGAGTTTTAATTAATTAGTTTTAATTAATCAATTCTGTCATTATAATAAGTTTCCTTTTCTCTTTGGTTTATATGTATTTAGTTTAGTATACATATATTTTTATTTAATTTTATTTTCCCTTGTGGTTCAGTTTACTGTTTACTTTTCGAATCAAAATATTGTCAACGATCACTGGAAGAGCGGAACTACCTATCACAAGCCAATTATGGCTTAAAAGGTTTTTTCCTAACATGGATATTGTATAATTTATAGTTTGATGAAATAAAATTTACTTTACTTTACTTACTTTACTTGAGTTGATGGCGTTTTCAAAATCCCCGCGAAAATACGCAGAGTTAAAACTCACGTTACGATAACTTATATATACAATAAAAACTGGCCAAGCGCGAGTCAGACTCGCCCATGAAGGGTTCCGTAGTAACTATAATAATATAATATGTGTATATATATATATATTTGACAAAAAAAACCATACTTTCTTAAAACTAGTTTATTTACATTTTTTACAACTACACCAAATAACTTTGCTTTCATAGTATTTGTATGAATTACAAAGTTATATTTGCGGTTTTATAAAATATGCTGTATCTCAAAAACTGCTAACCCGATCTCGTTCAAACTAATTTTGGTTGAAAGTTTATATTAAGATCTATAGACACATATTTTTTTATTATTTTTCACTCCATTATTATAGAAGTTAGAGGGGTGGACACACACATTTTACCACTTTGGAAGCTTATATCTTTTAAACGATTAACTTTATGAAAAAGTGGTTTTAGAAACCATGTCATTTTTAAAGACCTGTCTATAAATACCCCAAGCGCATAGGTTTCATGAAAAAATAAATTTTCAGTTTTAGTTCTATGTATGGGGAACCCCCTTTATTTTAAATATTTTTTCTTAAAATCGGAAAGCGGTTCACAGAATACATCTACCTACCAAGTTTTACATGTATAGTCCTAATAGTTTCGGAATAAAATGGCTGTGACATACGGACGGACGGACAGACAGACGGACAGACATATCGAAACTATAAGGGTTCCGTTTTTTGCCATTCGGCTACGGAACCTTAAAAAGTACGGTAATTCTATTTACGACACAAAAATGGTACCTATTGCCTAAAGTAGACTACTAATAAAACAAAAAATTAAACCGACTCCCAAAAAACTCTGCAAAGTGAAAAATAACTTTAATTTCGGTAGTCGGTGTCTTTAGTTAAGTATTTTCGTTTTTGGCACCGACTTCCGAAATTAAAGTTATTTTTCACTTTGCAGTGGTTTTTGGGAGTCGGTTTAATTTTTTGGTAAAAAGTTTTTATTTCACTCTTTTTAGTTAGTCTATTTTTAATGTACCTAGTTACAAGAGCCTAAATGTCAACTACTTATAACCTTTTACAAAATATTGCTTTTCCCAATGCTGGGCCGTTAATTGTTGAGGAGTTCTCCTGGTACTTCACCATCAGCTCTACATCACCATATGCATTATGAGGAGCATAAAGTGCTTAACCTCCATATTCAAGTAATCGAATCGCAATCCACTCAATACTTATTATTGAGTAGTTTCGGCGGCCATCTGTGGTCTTCATCATCAGTTCCACTTCCTCAAATGGTACTTTTTAAGAGCAACTACACAAGTTACTATAATAAAAACTCAAAACGTCATAGGTGTGCCTATAATATTTGAAGACTTCCCTCGATTTCTCCAGGATCCCATCATCAGATCCTGACTTTTATGAAAATGGGACCAATTTCGAAGTATACCCTTTGAATCACAAAAAGAATTTTCCAAATCGGTTCAGCCGTCTTCGAGTAATCGGTGATCATACATTAAAAAAAAATATGCGCGTCGAATTGATAACCTCCTCTTTTTGTCGTCGGTTGAAAATAGGTTTTATCAAATTTCGGATAGTTTAAAAAATATTTAATTACTTGACATCTGTAGTGAATATTCCAAAATCAATTTTTGGTCATTTATGAAAAAAGAGTTTTTTCGATTTCCCGGAGTTTTCATCTAGTGGTGCGATATCAAGATTCCGCTGTGTCTCGGAAAACATGTTAAAGCTGTTGGTCCCGACTATCATTTGTACATTTTTGACAGAAAATTACCAGATATAGTTGGGAAAACGTTAAGCAGATGATGGGATGGGAAATCGACAAATTATTATGTCATGTAAACCTATATAAATTGAAGTAAATCATTATTGTTTGGCGCGCTATAATGAAATTCAGTACACTATGCTTTACCCGGCGTTTAATAATGTGATTTGACTTTGTAACCTCAAATAAATATTGATGACAGCCTATCAGCGCTTCTCATGGCGAAAACACATCTTGCATATTGTTCCGAGCTCAATAAATTGGGTTGGAGTAAGGATGAGGTAGTGGTGAAAGGATGATTATATAAAGAACTCAATAATCCATAGTCAAATGACAATATAAGTGTCAATAGCCTAAAGGCTAAAGTGCAAGACTTGTGATCGAGAGGTGGCGGGATCGAACCCAACCTTTTACACTATTGCCGTAAATCTATTCCAGACACGAGCATATTTAGCTTGGTTGGAGAGGTTAATAGGATTGTTAGTAATAATACAAATTTTACCCAAATTGTCAGACAATATTTAAAAAAAGATACTGCCATCAGGGCAGCTCTCTTCTTCTTCTCTCTTCTCTTCTTCTCTCTCTCTCTTCTTTCTTCTTCTTCTCTCTTCTTCTTCTTTTCATCTAACATTTTATGACAAGCTCAAATAATTAGGGTTAAAACTAAGAGAGTGGTGACATAGTAAGACGATCATGTAAAGCAGTGTATAATCACCAATAACGATAGCCGGTTCATCGGTGAGTTGCAAGTTGGGAGGTGGTAGACAGATGGGCCACACGTAAGTATTGAAGACTGCGGCTCGGTCCAGTTTCAAAATAGCGATGTCGTTTTTATAGTTGGATATCTCGAAGGCCTCGTGCTGCCGGATCTCTGCTACCTTGAAGTTGTAGGTACGAGAGTCGTTGGTGCGTTGGAAGTCATATTCGCCGAGACGGACGAAGAGTTCTTCTGCTTTCCACCTGGGAATGAAATAATGAAGGTTTTAATTCCGTGCCTGGGGCAAATTGACAACTCTAACGCTTTCTACATACAAAAGAACATAATTATGGAATCTGTAATAGTTTTCTCAACTAATTAGTTGAGAAAATTATTACAGATTCCATAATTATGTTCTTTTGTATGTAGAAAGCGTCAAATCAAATTCAATTCAAATCAAAGTCAAATTTGACATCTTCCATTTTAACGGTTTTTGGCTTGCGTTTGACCACTTTCTCATCATCATTTTGACCAAATTATGTATTAATTGTTAAATACTGCTAAATATAGTATTAGTCTACTAAATTTAGTATAGTAATTTAGTTCTTTTTATCTAACACATTAAAAAAAAATGTCATTTTATCTTATTTACTTGTTAATAATAATGGGGATTGAAGCTATTCAGAACAGAGAGGTTAAAAGTATTACTTCGCACTACATAGCATGGCATGTTACGTCACAACCTTCAGTTTTACATAAAGCCTTAGTATAATTCAGTTGTATTAGTTTGCCGCTGATTGATTTGATTTCTTTTTCAATCGTATTTGTATTTTGAAAATTTTCTCAATTAATTGGAAGCAAAAGTTTTTTGTTATGAAGTTGAAATCAAAAATTTCCAAATTTGGATATTAACTTGCTAGAAATAGTTACCTCCTAGTGCAGTGAGCGGCAGTCATGACATGCCTGTCGGTGATAAGCACTCCTCCGCAGTACTGTTCGAAGCCCTCTGGAGTGATGGAGGCCATCCACGGCCACTCGCGAGGGTTGGCCTGCCGGGCGCCGAGGACACGAGTTTGTTCACGGGTGCTTAGACCACAACCTACGAGAATATAGGGAATATAATAATATATATTGAATCATAGTTATGGTAGGTACAAGTTCGTCGGGAGAAGTGGTGGTCCAATTATTACGGTCCCAACTTATTATTTAAGGTATACAACGTGTAACAGAATAAACACAATTCCTGAAAGTACTTGGTTCAGAATCGGCTTCTGAATCGATTTCCGTCATAAAAAATAGGTGTTAAATTTTGATGGAAAAATGTTTCATTTCAAAGAGGGAAACCATTCATTTTCTTAGAGGATGAATGGAAACTCTATTTAAGACATACCTCTAGACTCAGCTCTGGTGACCTTCATGGCAGCTTCATTCTGTTCCTCCCTCGGTGCAGTTGCTGGCAAATCACCAGCCAAACCTTCAGCCCCGCCCAGAGTTGTTGGGTCAGGACAACATGCACCCACGGTACTGTGGAGAATCAAACAATTTTGTCGTAGCTATTTATTTTATGTAAATCCATATAAAGTTCAATAAAGTAACTGAATATTGTTTTCAACACTATCGGTTGGTAATGTGTCAGGGGCTAGCAACATTGCCACGTTATATGGCAATGCTTAGCCTCTGACCAAAGCTAAGAGGATGAGTATGGATACATCATAGAGTATATCGTTATTATATTATACGTTTATCTACATAATAAACTCACTTTTGGTTGATAATACAGATATAGTCCATGAACTTGATGAAATCAGATCGAAACTCGTCCTGGATGCAGTTGCGGAGAGGCCGGCAGTGACCAGGGTTTCCGTTCGGCAGGACACAGCCTTGGTATGCTGCATTAACCTATGGAAGAAACTCAGTATTGAACTTGTACTTAAGCTGTAAAACTCCTCAGGTTTACGGGAATGTTTTAACGAGATACCGTAGTCCCGGAATGCAATATTAACTAAAAGAACAAGGTGGGTTCTTAGTCCGCAGAAGTCAGACAGAGGGGGAGGAGTCATTTGATGATTTTCCCCCGAAAATAAAAGGTTGGAAGATTCAGGTCTTGGATGCCAAAACATTGATCGTAATAAAAAGTTTTTAACAAAAAATTAAGCCGACTTTAAGAAACACTGCAAAGTGAAAAATAACTTTAATTTCGGTAGTCGGTGTCTTTGTTATTTTATTTTGGTTTTTGGCACCGACTTCCGAAATCAAAGTTATTTGTCACTTTGCAGTGTTTTTTGAAGTGGGTCTAATTTTTTTTTATTTCTCTGTTTTCAGTTGTTCGGTTTGTAATTTACCTAGTTACAAAAGCCTAAATTCTAACAACTCATAACATTTTACAAAATATTGTTTTTCCGATTTCCCCAAGATCCCATCATCAGATCCTGACTTGGTGATAATGGGACCACCCCTGAATCTTTTCAAATAAAAAATTATTTTCTAATTCCGTTCAACCGTCTTCGAGTAATCTACTCCTTTTTGGAAGCCGGTAAAAAAATTTCGAGTTTTAAAGCTACCACTGATTTCTCCTTGTATTTTTTGTTTACTGCGTATGCTGTCCCAATATAGTTAAAAGATATTGTCAATTAGCCAGGGTGTCCCGCGATATCGTAAGTAATATTTCGGGATTCACGTCGTCCTTATGTTTCTCAAATACAATACAATGCTCAATTATGTAGAAATATAGTGTGTTGAACTACTTGCCGGCTTATTGGAAAAGAGTTTCCAATGCAAACATAAAATATACACATAAATTACATATTTGGGATGATTAAAGGTCTTTTCGTGACACAGCCATTGGGACTTCGAGTGGATACTTATGAAGTCAAATACTCAACACAAATATTATTGAAGAGGAACGTTTGCCTAATTAAGCCCAGCATTAATAATAATAATAATAATAATAATAATATTCCACAACTTTTCACACAACGCCATCTAGTCCCAAACTAAGCAGAGCTTGTGGTATGGGTACTAGACAACTGATAAACATACATATATATTTCTAAATACATACATATTATAGATAAATTACACCCAGACAAAGAACAAATGACCGTGCTCATCACACAAACATTTGTCCTAGGTGGGAATCGAACCCACGACCTTGCGCATAGCAGTCAGGGCCACTGACCACTATACCAACGGGCCTGTCATTAAGATTGCATGTAGAGGGCAGTGAAGGGACGTTTCGGTGTGTAATCTCAAAAGATTGATGTTAAAACTGATTACTGTTCACTCATCATTTGCTTAATCTTTTCTCAACTATGTTGGGGTCGGCTTTAGTTTCCGAGGCACGGAGGAATCGGGTTATGTTGGTGTGTTAGTCACCCCTCCCCATACCAACCTCAGCAAGCATTGCTTAGTCTTGAAGACACCGTGCTGTTGGCTCTCTGAGCTCCTCCTCCTCATTCTTCATTGAATATTGTTAATTAAACCTACTCTACTGAATTGCGTTGTTCAGAGATAGAGGTCGAATTTTGAATAGGTACCGTTCAAAGAGAAAAAGAAAGCAATGAGGTTGCTAGATGAAATCAACACAGATGCTCATCGAATTCTGGTATTTGTCAGCTGAATGTTTGGGATTGCGTGTTCATTGCCAAGCAAATAAAAATGCCTACTATAAAATAGTTATTTGAATGACGCACTATTATTAATTAATTCGGGAAAACACAGAAATGTATACAGAATTATGGGTGTGTATACAGACAACAATGTTTGCACAGATTACTTGTGTACTCTATTACTATTTGTACTCTATTATTGGGTAGGACTGTACAACAACACCTAAAACTACATCGGATTTACCTACTAAGACATACATATGTCATAGTACTTATATCGGCAAGAAAGACGGCCTGTACTTACTCGGCGGTGGAATATCATCGTATAAGTAACAGGCAATACTTTTATGACTTTTAGACCCCATTTTTGAGGAGAAAATCATTGAATCACTCCTTCCACTCTGGGTGCAGCAGAAGGGTTTTGGGATCGCAGTATCACGGTAAAACATTCCTACAATCCTGGCAGAGGGAATCCATTCTTCAGGCTTCCTGTATCCGCAATGTAAGTATTCCCAAGTTACTTAGAGCGCATAAAAATTCAAGTGACGCAAAACAAGAAACAAAATGCCAAGTGAAGCATAAAACTCCTCAATAGTTACCGACTGGCCGTACCGACTATCTTGTATGGTAATTCCCTTGCACTCATAGGTTAGTCGAGGAAATAATGCCTAATTGCACATGTATTACAAGCGTAATGATGTTGTTAGTGCCGCAGCGGTTGCTAAACAAGCCCGGGCTGGCGCCGGCGCAACGGTGCGAGTAACTGCTAATTGAATATAACATTTTCTATCTAGATTTTGAAAGCTGTTTCGTGGGTGGAACTTGGGGGCGTTACGGCTTTATTTGGAAGGGGGTTCGTGATAACCATCGCAACAAATATTACGTAGGACTGTTGGAAGGGTAGAAGATTAGCTACTATCAGTTTTGATAGCAGCTGAAAATTCTAGCTGAAAATGGTCGAACCAACAGACTACAGACTAGTGGCCAAAATATGTCATATTATCTGGGTCAATGAAGGTGCGCTATCACATCCAAGGTAGACTGCAGATATAGTGTTAATAACTGGATATAATTCAGCCATTTGTAAGTTTGTTAAACAGAGAACCCCCGAGAGTGTTACCGGATCAGACCACACGTTTGCCGGGGTTGCGGGAATGTTCAAAGTTAAAGTAAAATGTGATATGTACACAATATATACAACGTGTAACGGAAACCCCATATCTATCCAAAGGGCTGAAGACAACATCTGGTATGGAGTCTCTATGCACAGTTTCAGCACAAAATAACTGACTCAAAGAATTGATACCAAATTATTGATTTCATATATTTCTTGAATACCAATCATAACAAATGTGTCACAGCACTACGAGAGTCAATAACTTTCCACGCCAATAAAGCATTGGTTTCCTAGGATAGCGGTGCCGTCAAATAGCGGCCGTAATACAGCGGTGAATGACGTCACTAGAACTTTGTCTATGTAAATAAAATGGTGCGGTTTCCTAGAGAGCGGTAACTGACACCGTAACGTCAAAAAGCGGTGCCGCCATTTGCATGACGGCCGTCTTGTCGGTGTCAGATGGTTTCGTGAACGTAATGTAATAGAAAAGATAATGAAAGAGAATGTAATACACTAGATAGCGATGAAACAGACAGTGTGTTAAAACGGCCGTGGAACTTTCCACATGTCGTCACCGTAAAGACGGCCGCCTTTTTGCGTCCGTAATATTACCGCTTTCCTAGGAAAACAAAGCTTGTTTTCCTAGGAAAGCGGTGCCGTCATATAGCGACAATTCTTTTCGTTCTTCTTAATTTAAAAATTCGGTCTCTGGTATCAGTGTATTGGAATTTGTAATAAGTTCTACACACATAGACTTAAGATTATAAAACCCTTGCCATATTGTTTGTTATCATCCAAAGAAGCCATGCACTTGGTATGTATATACCCTTTAAATTACACGTTGTATACTATAGGTAAAATCCATACTAATATTAAAAATGCGAAAGACAATCTGTTACGCTTTCCTGACTAAACTGCTGAAATGATTTTAACGAAATTTGCCATTGCGATAGTTGAAGCCTCGAGCTCAAATATAGGCTGTAAAAATAAACTCCTAAGGGGTTTAAAGTATGGGGTGAAAGTTTTGTATGAAAAGTCGCGGGCAACAGGTAATTAGTTATTTATTAATTGTAGGTGGGTACTTTAATCGAGTGTTATTAATATTTTCATATCATACGTGCTCCATTCCTAAATGTAGGTATAAAGAAACCATGGAGAATACGTTCGCAGGGCCCTTATTTTTAAAAACATTCTTTTGTTCTTTATTCAAATATTTTAATAGCCAACACATGTTTTAATTTGACTTTGAAAAACACTCATTGGAATGCTAAACCTAGCCAAAGCTGGTCTAATTACACTCAAATGGAAGTAGTTAAAATATTTTAGTGTTTATTATTAAATGCTAGGTTATTAATTACCACATCTAGATAGATCTAACCTAGACTATTGCTAGAACCATACTGGAACTATGGCATATATTATGTAGATACCGTAAATATAGGAGTAGGTAGGTATATATTTCAATTTCGAAATAGTTATTCCGAGAATTGGGGCCATATTGATGTTTCAGCGGATACAAGGACCTTATTCATTATCAAACTTTACGCCTTCCTGACAGACGTTTGTAAAAACATGATTTATTTTTGTATTTATTGATATCGATAATTTATTTTATAATTAGCTGTGCACGCGACTTTGTTCGCGTGGTATCCGCGTAAATACTGAGTCCGTGGGAATTCCGGGATAAAATGTCTACATATCTACATATCTATCTACAGATATCTACATAGAAAATTTCATTCAATCCGTTCAACAGTTTTTGCATGAAAGAGTAACAAACATCCATCCGTTCATCCTCAGGAACTTTCGCATTTATAATATTAGTAGGATAAGAAACGCATGCAAACGACCTTCCGTGCTTTAATGCAGTTTGCAGTCCACGACAGCTACAGTTTACAATTTCGATTGGTTGAACATTCGCAAGGTTATCATTTCTAATAAAGAGGAGTCCTTTTTTTTCTGGGTGAGAAAATCATCGAATGACTTCTCCCGCTCTAGGTGAAGCGGAAGGGAGTGTCAGACTTCTACTGACTAAAAACCAATCCTGTTCCTTTAGCTGCCCTTAAGTTCCGGGGCCGAACACAACCCCGGCAGGCAATGGCCCTATGGGGCCCCGTCACTATTGCTGACAGCTCTTTGAGGCGCGCGTGGAACACGACGCGCCGCCGACCCGGGCCTGGTCCTAACACGAAGGAGTCCTGGGCACCAATAGAGGGAGCATTTAATTAAACTCTTACCGTGCATTATGAATGGATATTTCATACTCAACAAACCTTTCTTTTCACTTGATTGTTATTGCCATCTGCTTAGCCTTTTCCAAATTAGATAGATTGTCGGAATTATATGGTCGGCTTCCAGTATAACCAGGATGCAGCTGAGTATTAATGCCTATCTGATCTCCACAAACCAGTAGCCAGGTGATACGGAAACCTTTTGGGTAGACCAGTGTCAAATTTTCCGGCTGACTACCCATAACGACTGTCAAAGATGTTCAAATGTTACTTGAACCAATGGCTTAACAAGGGCGGATCCAGGACCTACGTGGACCACTAATTAAAATTTTTAAACATTGTTACTAGATAATACTCCAGTTTCTGTCGTTGTAAACGAATATCGGCAGTGGATGGCCAAGTGGCAGCGGAGTCAGGAAATACAAATTATAACTTCTTGTAACTTGACCACGATTATGTGACCCCCCCCTGGCACCAAAGCTGGATCCGCCCTTGTGGCTTAACGTGTTTCCCGAGTCTCGAAGGTATATCGACACGTTTAGTTGGTCTCCTATATCCACAGTCTGGCCTCAGCAAGCGTGCTTTATCTTGAAAATTGATCCATGCGGCTTTTATTATTTAGCCACGAGCTCCTCTTTACTTGATTATATAAAACAGTTGAATAAAGGTAAGACACACACACAGGAACAGCTTCTCAATCTGTATCAAGCTCAAGTTCTCATCTTTGGGACGGATCTGCCAAATACCAACTGGGCACGCTTGAGTCTATCGAGAAATGGGCCAAGAGACTCATTGGCAACGATGCACTGGTCGAGTCAAAGCTCCAGAGCCTTGAACATCGGCGATGAGTCGCAAATCGGTTTTCTATCGGATACATTTCAGGGAGTGTGCGATGGAATTGCACAACCTAATTCCACCAAGCCCGTTCCATCATTGGATTACAAGACAAACAAAACGGCGATGCGCCATCGTTACATGGTGGACATCCCACCCAAAGACACAAAAGTTTTGGGAATAAGTACTTTCATTGTGCGTACTGCTAAGTAGTTGAATTCTCTGCCGTAGTCTGCAGGAGTGTTTCCTGATAGCTATAACCTGGGGGTTTTTAAATCACACAGAGACCACATCATCACTTACCATGAGGTGAGAAGGTGGTCAAACGCGAGCCTATTATATTATCTATACTTATAATAAATCTGTAGAGAGGTCAATTCTGTACATGAAATATATTTCCAAAATAACTATCAGGGGGTGATTAAGGATCGATACTCATGCCAAAAATGCAATCAGTAAAATTTTTGTCTGTCTGTCTGTCTGTCTGTCTGTCTGTCTGTATAACCGTTATAGAAACAAAAACTACTCGACGGATTTTAACGAAACTTGGTACAATTATTTTTCATACTCCTGAGCGGGTTATAGTATACTTTTCATCACGCTACAATCAATAGGAGCAGAGCAGTGAAGGGGAATGTTGGGAAAACGGGAGAAGTTACTCCATTTTTTAAGCTTCCGTCGCGTGTGCAACCTTAATGGTTAAAGCTACACAAATCATTTCATGACGGAAATGTTCTCCTTAAAATTATATAAAAAATATCCCACGACAGCATAATTATGTCTGTTGACTCACAATAACACGTGTAACTCCCGATAGCTTAGCAGTTCGAAGCTTTCTGATTATAATATTTGTCTACTCTTACGTTTATAACACTCTCAGTCACCCCTAATTGAAAAAGTTAACATTATTAACTATTCCATAAAAAATTGGCCAAGTGCGAGTCAGACTCGCCCATGAAGGGTTCCGTAGTAACTATAATATAATATGCAAATTTATTTGACGAAAAAAAAATCTTACAAATTTCTTAAAACTGGCTTTTTTACATTTTTTACAACTGTGCCGAATAAATTTGTTTTTCATAGTGTTTGTATGAATTACAAAGTTATATTTGCGGTTTTAGAAAATATGCTGTATCTCAAAAACTGCTGAACTGATTTCGTTCAAACTAATTTTGGTTGAAAGTTTATATTAAGATCTACAGACATATATTTTTTTTAGATTTTTCACTCCATTATTATAGAAGTTAGAGGTTGTGTCCGCCACACACACATTTTACCACTTTGGAAGCTTATATCTTTTAAACGATTGACTTTATGGAAAAGTGGTTTTAGAAACCCCGATGTCGTTTTTAAAGAACTGTCTATAGATACCACACATGCATCGATTTCATGAAAAAAAATATTTTCAGGTTTAGTTCCATGTATGGGGAGCCCCCCTTTATTTTAAATATTTTTTAATTTTTTTCTCAAAATCGGAAAGCGGTTCACAGAATACATCTACCTATCAAGTTTCACATGTATAGTCCTAATAGTTTCGGAATAAAATTGCTGTGACAGACGGACGGACGGACAGACAGACAGACAGACGGACAGACATGTCGAAACTATAACGATTCCGTTTTTTGCCATTCGGCTACGAAACCGTAAAAAGAATCATATAAATCGATATAGAAACACCAAAGTTATACATGAAATACTAAGCCATCGCGCGTGAATACTGAATCATGCTATAAGGATTATTTTTGAGAATCGGTCGCCACGCTCGACGCGTCTCGCGGTCGAAGCGTTCTCTAGGTACTTAAGCCTCATTTGAACGTGATCTAAACAATATTACCAATACATTAACTTACGCTGACGGAGTCGCGGGCACAGCTATATTGTATCATTACGCTAAGGCCAATAGGAGCGGAGCGCCAATGAAGAATGCTTCAAAATCGGGGTTAAATTTAACGTTAGCCCAAAGTAACTATTCCACGCGGACGAAGTCGCGGGCAAAAGCTAGTCAATAATAAAATCTTTATTTGTATTTCTGTTAAGTTATACAACCAGCGTATATTCCATTATTTCTTTCAAAGTGACTTTTTTTGTTTCTATTTTATATCACATGTAACATAATTAATGCACATCCTGAAATTAGTTTGTTCAGAATCGTTTACTGAATCGATTTTTATCGTTTTTAATATCGAGATGTTTTTTCTCAAAGCAATTAAATCTACGTAAATTACAAATTATACTTTCGCTATTAGTAAAAACAACTTTGTAAATCTTGATTTATAAAAAACTTTTTTGTAAAAAATAAAGTCAGTGTTATTAGTTTACTATTTTCTTTTTTTTCACACCACCTTCCGAAATTAAAATTATTTTTGCCTTTGTAGTGTTTTGATATGGAAGTAGGTTTTATTTTTTTTAAAAAGTTTTTATTTTCGTGCCTTTTAGTGGGTCAGTTTGTAATTAATTTAGTTACAAAAGCCAAAATGTCAACTACTTATCACCTTTTACAAATTATTGCTTTTTCCTATGCAGAGCCGTTGATTTTTGAAGAGTTCTGGTATTCACCATTAGCTCTACTTCACCATATGCATTTTGACGAGCAAAAAGTGCTTCACATCCATATCAAAGTTCCCTCGATTTCTCCATGATTCCATCATCAGATCCTAATGTGATGACAATGGGACCAACTAGAAAGTATACCCTTTCAAACTAAAATTGAATTTTCCAAATCGGTCCAGCCGTCTTTGAGATATGAGGTAACATACATAAAAAAAAAGAAAAAAAGGGTTCAAGACGAACTGAGAACCTCCTCCTTTTTTGAAGTCGGTTAAAAAAAGACTTTCCAAATCGGTTCGTAAATGACGTAAGCGCGAACAAAAAACGCAATGCAGAGTCGAAAAGATCGTCAATGTAGATTTTTTTTTAGACTTTTGTTGATTTTTCAGAAACAGCTCGTCCGATTTTGATAAAATTTTCATGAGACCATTTGGGAAGTATACCATTTCCAACAAAAAAAGAATTTTTCAAATCGGTTGGCAACCCAAGCAGCAAAATTCTCCTATAGCAATTGACTTATAAGATTACACGTCTTATAGAAATCTAGTAGACGCATTGACTCAGTCCACTGATCCTGCCAAAGCATCTTCCAAGATGATTTGAACTACAAGTACTTTTAACCCTATCATTTAGTTTTATAAATGTTAATAGGATTATTTTACACGACTCTTACTAGAGCGGTCAGTCAGGTTCAGTCTTATAAGTGCAAGTTATAAAAGTAATTAGCAAAGTGTGACTTTTGATCCGATAATCGCATTTAGTAAGATCGTTTTATCTTGTTAACGTCTTGTTTCATTCTTCTATAAGACATGCACTTCCTATAAATGCCACAGATATAGCTGCTAGAGGTAAAGATATTATAGAACAAATTTATCTTAGTCGTGACCCTTAACGGATTTTTAGCACCAAGCTAGCATAGCCTCTGATTTTTATAAGTAAGTTTCTACTTAAATGTGTTCTACATTTGCTATTATTAGAGTAATCGGCCATCTTGTGGTTTGTTAGAGAAAGCTGGAACAAAATAAATATGGATTTAAATAAATGGAAACGATTTAAGCGTAGTGGCGGTTATCGAAAAAGAGTTTCGAAAAAGTACTTTGAAATGAAGTTGTTATCGGAGTTCGGGTCAAGCGGATCAAAAGAAAAGTTCTTAAATAAAAAAGAGCCTGGTGAAGTTTGTGATGGTTCCGTACACAGTAAAATGGAAATAGACAACTGGGAGGATAATTTTACAGAGAGTTGTAATGATCAAGAAGATACGGAAAATGCTAGCGGAAGCATTAATAGTGAATTTAATCATACTGAGTTTGATAAAAATTATGAATTATAGATGGATATAAAACAGTAGGCTATAGTATATACAGGAATAATATATCACATTCAGCTTTAAATGAACTTTTTGCGATTTTAAATAAAAGGATAAATTAAGCTTTACCTAGGGATGCCCGCACTATCCTTAAAACTAACAATAAAACAATAGACGTTACTACTGTGGACACAGGACATTATTGGCATGTGAAAAATCAGGTGTGCTATAAAGTATATTTTAGTATTGAATATCTACTCTGAACAATGGAATAGTTAATTATTTCATATTCATAATCATAATCATAATCTTTTTTCTCTCACCACAATATTTATGTACAATTTTACAGTTATTAGGGACATATTCCATACAATAAACATTGTGGCAGACTGGTGCCTAAACTAGGCCAGGGCCTGTATTTCAGGACACCAGGTCTCCACCCTTTGGGTTAACATTTCAAGTGCTCTATATCTTAGTGGTCAGGAGTCACCTTAAAATTTACAAGTTTTTAAAAATTTAAGAAGAAAATATTTCGTAGGAAAATACTCAACAGCTAAACACGTCAATTAAGAAATAATGAAAATTCCTAAAAAAAACTTACTAACAGCAAATTTCACACTCATCGGTAGGGAAATGATCATAAATCGCAAGATGCTTGCAATTTTGACACTAAAAAAATCATGGTATAACAGTTTTGTCATCTTCCCTTGAGCCACAGTGAAGTGTACCGGCCTATTGATTGTGTCATTTGAAATATTATAGTCACAACAATAATATTTTTTTACTTTCAAAAAGTGTGTAATTTTCCACGGCCATTTAGCATACTTCAGATTATGGAAATCCATTTTAGTTAAAAAAATATCGACATCCATTAATACAACTATTTCCAGTCTAGACTAAAATAAGCTGCTTGCTGAAAATGTTTAAGAACGTTATAATTACGTATTAAGGAAAAAAAGGCAATGAAATTGATTTTGTTTGGACACTAGTCTAGGGGTGCAAAATTACGTAATAACAACATTACCTACCATAACATAGCGAAATTTTAAGATAATTCATAATTAGGTTAGTATCGGTGACCTGTGGTGATGTTTGATATAAGTATAAATATTTGCAACAACTTACAAGATTTGCACATTACCGTATAGTTTAACTCACATTACCCACAGAACCCTAAAACTTAAATATGGTGGCGTAGGTATGTCATGTAAACGTCTTAACTTTGATTAAAAAGTCCTTTAAAGGTTCTGATAAATGCAATGTAATGGCACGTGTTTCGACCCTATGTCGGATAGGTATATATTAATTTATTACTGAATTTACAAATAATTAAAATGTTAAATTTTTAAGGCGCATGAAGATATGTTTATTATCATCTAACACTTCATCAATAAAATGATTTTCGCAAGTTGAGTAGGCACTCTTTACAAAACAGTTACACGGCAAAAGTTACGTTATTTTAATGACAGACATTATTATAATGTGACATAACTTACCTTTTGAAAATAAAAAAGTATTCAATGTCACGCACCAGCACAGTACAAAAAGAAAAAAGAAAAAAGAACGAATGATCGACTGAATGAATCTACTAATGGTCTTACGCTGATCACTGTAGGATCAATTACTCTAGTAGCGGCACGCGCCAGATCATAAGAGGACCAATCGCTCTTTTTAGATGCATTTACTGGATTTTATAGGACAACTATATTTTGTTAAAGCACTTAATAAGGTAATTATGAAATCAAATAGCACTTTACCGGATTATAACAAAGCGACTATAGGGCGTAATAGTCCTATAAACTGCGCCCAAATGCAGCTGTATAAACGTTTACAGGATTTCTATAGGATTAAAAAATACGTGCTCCTAGGATAATTACAGGGCCACATTTTGCTACTTGGGAAGCGACGGAGTTATGCGTGGACAAACATAAAAGAAAAATACAAACATCCGAATTGAGAACCTCCTCCTTTTTTAGAAGTCGGTTAAAAATTCCGGCATTCAGTACACATTACAGAAAAATGAAACTCATTTAAAGGAAGTTAAAGTCTTAAAAAAAAAACTGTTGAAACAAGTAAAACTAAATATTCAGAGTATGTATTATGATAACAACATAATTTTCTAATCGGGGTGTTTGAGGGTGTCCGTTAATTACGATACATGTTGTATACATGCTATTGTTTTAATCTACCATAATTAAAATCTAATGCTGTCAATGTTTTATAAAGCTTATTTAGTAGATTCTTAGATGTGTTTTTGATTAGTAATTACACAGTACTATGTTAATCGGTCTAAACTGTCCTCTCATATTTATATAAACTGTAGTATGCAAACATTTTGAAAATCAATGATGTTGAAAAGGGTAACCATGGAGTATCTTGGCGGTTATATTCGATAGGAAACAATCAATGCGAACCGTGAATTAGCTTCTCACGTTTTCTTATTGCCCATATAGGGATGTGGAATAAAATCTTTATGATTTTGTATATTATAAGTATGTATGTATACCTTTTTAAATTAAGATACATTACAATCCATATAATTTGTATTTACGACGGTCGGAGGAGCATTAATCCCATAATTAACACACAGACTCGTCTCTATACTTGGGAAACTTAACCCCCTTAGTTAGTGTCTTTTTTTTCTATTGTGTTAGAACTTTAACTGTAAAACTAAGTAAATGTTTTAGATACAGTGACAAAGAAAGATTAGGGTGATTAACATCCGTTCCTGGCATGGCGCGGCAGCGATAGTTTATTTTAATTTTAAACAATCATCAGCCTGTAAGGATCCACTACTGTAACATAGGCCTCATCTCTATGAGAGGGATTGCCGGTTTTCTCACGATATTTTGCTTCACTTGCGAGCAGTAGTGATCGCATTAGTCGTGCCTTTAACCATTGTCCACCACTGTTCTATTTCCTTCTCTTTTCAATAAATTATGTAGTATGCTATTTCTACATTTGTTTTTTTTTTGTTGTGTGTTTCTTCTAGCAATATAAACGGTGCTTCTTTCTTTCCTCTATAAATATGTATATCAAAAACAATTAAATAAATTGAAGGATGACAATGAAATTTGCGCTTACCTGATTGTTGTCGAAGGCAATGAAACGCTTCACTCTGCCAGCACCGATGTGGATCCCACCTTCAGCGATAACCTCATGCCACGACGGGTCCAATAACTGGGCTGTGGGCGTTGAATTCATTTATTATTTTAGGAATTCTTTTTTACTCACATTAATGCAAAGTAGTTTTGTAAGCGCCAAAAGGCGACTTAACTACTACTCACTAAGACAACTCCAGATATCACCATCAGTACATAGTTTGGGCTCCGTTATCTCCTAAAAACCAGTTCGGAACCAGGAGGTTCAGGGGACTGTACCATATTCATTAGGGCACAATACAATAATTAATAAACATAAATAAATCCCAGATATATTTATAATTTTCACGTGTAAGACAGTATTCAATAAATGGCACGCTTTTGTCATAAACCACACACTGAATCAGCTACAAAGGCATTAATGAGCAAATAAAAACTAATCACAAAAGAGATAAACGGAAAAAAAACACTAACAAGATTACGTGTTTGCACAAAAAATAAAACTAAAACAAATACTCACACTTGTAATCATCTCCAGAGGCACTCAACACCGTCCCAAATAAAAACAAAAGAAGCAACATCCCGCCTGATCAGTCCACGGAGGACTCAACGTGATTGTGGAATATCAACCATTTGGGACGGTTGGCCGGATACCACAGCGATAGTGGCATAATCCACAGGATGCCACCGAGTTGATAGTGAATATTTTGCTACAAATGTCGGAAAAATAGATATAACCCGCATATTCGGTACAGTTCAAGGACTGTGTTATTCTATCTGATATTATAAGTGTGTCCGCGTGTTTGGATGAATTAATGAATCACGTCTCAACGGCTGGATCTTAGATTGGATGAAATGACATTTTATCAGTGGTATATAACGCTTGTCGGAACTCAAAATTAATTAATCTGGGGAGTTTGTTGCGCCACTTCTTCCCAGCTAAGTGTAACTTACCCAGGAAGTGATAACGATGACGAGCGGGCATTCCAGCTCAAACATTTCGATTTTCAGCGTAATTTGAATAGTTTGACTTATTATTTATGAACTTCTCAATATTATTCTCAACACTTGAGAAAAATGTTGTTACACCTACATAACATTAATGAATTTACAAAGTATTATTTTATAGGTATGGTAGATAGATATATAGATAAAGCTTTTATTGGACAACAGAAGACACACCACACAAAATAACAGTAACACATAATTTAAAACTTAAATTACCAGAAAAAAAAGAACAGAATAAAACCATTACAAATTTGAAATATCGGTGTGGTGTGTGTTTCCAGTGTGTGGGTCCAGCTCAGCATGTGCAAAAATGCCTGATGCTGGTATTCTGCTGGATCCCAGTAGCGTGGACGTTGAACAGAACACCAAAGAATGAGTAAACACATAAGCTACTCCATCAGCTCCAAGTTATACTAAAATAAACAAAACAAACATGTTGTATTAATATATTTTAATTCCATATACCTACTAATTGTTTATTAGTTTTAAAGTCATTTCCATACAAATATTTAACGTACTAACCTATTTAACAAAAAATTAAAACTTAACTAAAACTTTGCGTTTAGTTAGATTTAATCACGATATTATTTACCCGAGTGATAAATATGTTACGACTTGAGGCTTTAGATCAGGCAGATTTAGTTAGCGGTAGCGTGGCGTAGGAGATTGTAAAATTGACAAAAATGGGACTGACAAAAGTTGGCAAACCCATACATTTTTATCACATTTTGTTATTTGGAGCCTCCGTAAGCGAGCAAAGTCGCTGGCCAAAGTGAATTTTCATTTTTTTTGCCTTTTCCTGCTTGCCGTAGGCCTTCTTTCTTGGAATCGTTGAGTCTGATGCTAATGCATAATATGTATGTGTGTGTGTTTCATTCAACGAGACACGAGATAATTTTGACCAAGAAGAATGTTGATATGTCATTTAGGCTCTACAAACGTCATTGTCTTGACAGCCTGTGCAGTACCTAATCTAACACCTATTCCAATCAAGTTTAGTTAAAATTATCTATAAACGTGCTACAGAATTAATAAAGATTGTAAACTGATAAAGATAAACGGCATACACTGACATGCTACGCCAATTAGGGTCAATGTAATTCAAAATCTAACATTAACATTTAAGTTTTAACACTCCCTAAACTGCTAGGTACCTTTACCTACCGAGTAGCGAGTTATCGATCTATAGACAAATGTACAAGTAATTGAAGACAACAATTTTGTAAATGTTATCCATAACGATGCTATAAAACAGCAGTTAAACTGAAACAGATTTGTCTGTGGGTGACCATTAAAAGCTGCAAACTTGTCAAAGATACATCAGTGGTGAAACGAACATTCCTCGAGGGGATTGTTAGTACCGAAGTGTATGCAAATGGTCAAAATATTCGTCAACGCCCATTATACTGTTATGATAATAACTACACTGGATTAAAGTTATCCTGAGGCACCTCTTACTAAGTCAAACTGGTTGTTGTAATGTCCGCAGCTTGTATAATGAAGGTATGTATTTGTGTACTTGTATCAGTTGTATACTGTTGCCCTAAACTAATCAAAAGCCTAAATTGGTGTGTTCGTTAAGGCCCGTCCTGCTTATAAAATTTGCTTCTTGTCAATTATGAGGATGCAATGATGGGAGCACCAGGGCACAATTTTTCATACTGTGACCAGGGTCTTAATGATGTACGAATTCTAAGATCGAAATCACAGCAAAGGTACAAATGTGAAAGGTTATTTTTGAATGTGGTTCAGATGTAAAGCATTCGTTTTTAGGTTGGATGACGAATAATGAAAAAGAATGACCACTAACAACAATAAATTGTGCCTGTACTATTATACCGGCTAAGAGCGCGCTGGGCTGTCAAATTTGAAATGCCTTGTGGCTCATATCGTCATCTGCTTAGCCTTTTCGCAACTATCTTGGAGTTGGCTTTCAGTCAGTCAGTCTGGAAGCAGCTGAGTACTAGTGTTTTACATGGACCGACTGCCTGTCTGAGCTGCACAACTCAGTAGCTGGGTAACGCGATAAATATTGGAAAACTGGTGTCAAATTTTCTGAATTTGAACTGCCTGTAACTACTGTACAGTATGTTTAAATGACAGCCGGCTTTATTACTGATGGGCCCACTCTTGACCTCGATATCGCCTGATGGTAAGCGATAGATGAGGTCTAAGATGGGACGAACGAGCCCAGAATATGCCTATTCACTCGTGCTTTAAAGGCTGAAAGGTCATAAGTGGCAGGGAACACAGAAGCCGGCAGAGAATTCTACAGCTTGGCTGTGCGCATAATAAATGTGGAGGAGAAGCGCTTGGTACAACAAGACGGTATATCAACCAAGTGTGGGTGGTACCCAGCCGTGCGTCTGGTAGACCGGTAGTGAAAGGGAGATGGAGGAATCAGGTCATGGTGCTCCTGCGCACACTCCCCGAAGTACCTAAAATCTGTAGAAAACCGACAGGCAAGCAACGGTTCGCCGATGAGCCAGGCTATGAAGCTTGTCCACCAGCACCTCGTCGCCTATAAGCCTTTTAGCTCTGCGCTCGATCGAGTCCAATGCAGCAAGTTGGTACTTTGCAGAGCCATCCCACAAGTGGCTGCAATACTCCACGCAGGAAGCTTCAGACTCAGAGGCACGGAGGAATCTCTATAATTATGGTTACTCACCCGCGGACCGACCTGGACAAGCGGTGCTTAACTTAGATTTAGTCACTAGCTCTTTTAAATTACCCATGGAAGGCCTTATCTGGAGAGCTTTATCCAGATATAGAAAAAAGGTCTCATTAAAAATACGTATCACTTAACAGGCGTTTTTAAAGATTAAAGTAACTCAAATTCTACATACTTTCAAACTTCTCTCTCCTTCCATTCTCGTTTAGTCCTAATATAAGCTTAAGATATTATTAAACAGATCAATTAAACCTGTGCCGATTTATTGGAAACCGCTTGAAAAACGGCAGGACAAGCGTATTAGGCTTTAATCAAGCTATGCAAATAGTTTGCACAGTCGCTCGTCGCCGTGTCGGGGTATTGGGTCGCAATTAAAATACTCGCCTCATTACCTGATCACTAGGAGATATTCAAGAGAAAAGGTCTAATAAATTATTTTTTGTTTCATATCGCCCTTTTATTGTTTTTATGTATATAGTTATTTTTATAAAGTATAAGAATAGGGTATGTAGGCTCTTATTTATTTTGTAGTTCAGGATTAAATAAATAAGCTCTTCAAGCAAGCTATGTTACTATATAACGTGTAACGGAAACCCCATAGCTATCCAAAAGGACTGAAGACGACATCTGGTATGGATTCTCTATGCAAAGTTTCAGCTTCACATGTAGACATAGGATTAAAAAATTATATGGTCTGTCTTCTTCTCTATTGTATTTTAACTACTAACACTAGTAATAAGTTATATTATTGTTTACTAACACGCTGGATCATTGTTGTCTGAAAATAAAGAATTATTATTATTATTATTATAAAAACCCTTGCTATATCGTTTGTTATCATCCAAAGAAGCCGTGCTCTTGGTATGTATATACCCTTTAAATTACACGTTGTATAAGCAGCTAGCTGGTTTGTGAAATACATTAGCCATAGACTGGTAGACTAGACTACATACTAGCTAGACTGTCCCTATGTACGACATTGTTGTGGGAGACATGTCGCTTTTGGGGTGGGATAGCCTATCTGTTTTGCATGTTTTTCTTTTATTGTAATTTTTGTTAATTTTATTATTTTGTGTGGATGTTTAAGTCAATTTATATATTGTAGTATGTGTCTGTATGGGACTTTTGAATCCTGAGTTAAACGTATTTTATATTTTTATTTATAGAAGTTATGTGTGCTCGAAAGTTAGCCTAGCAACGTCGCCGAACTTATATTCAACTAAGTATACTATCTTATCGTCTTTCCCATTTCGGTATTTTAATAGGTTGCATTTTGAAAAAATATATGGTTTATTTATTTATTAATTAAAACTTTATGCAACACAAAAATGTACAAATGCGGACTTAATGCCATAGGCATTCTCTACATTTAAAGAAAAGAAAAGAAAAGAAAGGCATTTATTTAAGTACTAGCATTTGCCCGCGACTTCGTCCGCGTGGAATAGTTACTTTGGGCTAACGTTAAATTTAACCCCGATTTTGAAGCATTCTTTATTGGCGCTCCGCTCCTATTGGCCTTAGCGTAATCTATACTTATAATAAATCTGTAGAGAGGTTAATTCTGTACATGAAATATATTTACAAAATAACTATCAGGGGGTGATAAGGGATCGATACTGATGCCAAAAATGCAATCAGTAAAATTTTTGTCTGTCTGTCTGTCTGTCTGTCTGTCTGTCTGTCTGTCTGTCTGTATAACCGTTATAGAAGCAAAAACTACTCGACGGATTTTAACGAAACTTGGTACAATTATTTTTCCTACCCCTGAGCTGGTTATAGTATACTTTTCATCACGCTACAATCAATAGGAGCAGAGCAGTGAAGAGAAATGTTGGGAAAACAGGAGAAGTTACTCCATTTTTTAAGCTTCCGTCGCGTGTGCAACCTTAATGGTTAAAGCTATACAGAAATCATTTATGACGGAAATGTTCTCCTTAAAATTATATAAGAAATATCCCACGACAGCATATATCTATCTTTTATGGTTAACTCACAATAACACGTGTAACTCCCGATAGCTTAGCAGTTCCAAGCTTTCTGATTATTATTCTGCTCCGAAATTTAAAACACCACAACTTTGCAATGGAACTCGGCTAAAGGTAACCCAGTTGCAACAAAATATAATCGAGGCTCAAATTTTAACAGGTTGCGGTGCAGGAGAAACCGTCTTCATTCCCAGAATTCCCATAATACCAAATAATTTTCCATTCCAATTTAAAAGAACGCGATTCCCAGTATTTGTGTGTTATGCAATGACAATTAATAAGGCTCAAGGGCAGACTTTTCGTATTGCTGGAGTAGATCTCGGTGTCAGTTGTTTCTCGCATGGTCAGTTGTACGTCGCTCTTTCCCGGGTTAGCAATTCTAGAAATCTTTATGTTCACGTGCCGGACGGGTCAACTTTCAACTTAGTTTACCCGGAAGCTTTGCGCTGAAGTATTGTCGTTCTATAGGTACTTAAGCCTCATGTGAACGTGATCTAAGCAATATTACCAATACATTAACTTAATAACACACAAGGAGTTACACGCTGACGGAGTCGCGGGCACAGCTATTAACAATAATATTGTGCGGTTCGGTATTGCGATATTTTTCAACAGTATTATAGATTGACATATTATATTTCCCTACTAAATTACGAAAGTTAATCTGTGTGTTACATCAAAATCACTGAACCGTGAGGAAGGACATAGGCTACTTTTTTTTACGAAAAACGACGGAAACGTGGACGAAGTCGCGGGCAACAGCTATCTATGCTAATATATAAGGCTGAAGAGTTTGTTTGTTGGTTTGAAAGCGATAATCTCAGGAACTACTGGTTCGAATTGAAAAAATATTTTTAACTAAATAGTCAATTTATAGAGAAAGGCTATAGGCTATATATCATTACGCTAAGGCCAATAGGAGCGGAGCACCAATGAAGAATGCTTCAAAATCGGGGTTAAATTTAACGTTAGCCCAAAGTAACTATTCCACGCGAACGAAGTCGCGGGCAAAAGCTAGTGATACAATATAGCTGTGCCCGCGACTCCGTCAGCGTAAGTTAATGTATTGGTAATATTGTTTAGATCACGTTCACATGAGGCTTAAGTACCTAGAGAACGCTTCGACCGCGAGACGCGTCGAGCGCGGCGACCGATTCTCAAAAATAATCCTTATAGCATGATTCAGTATTCACGCGCGATGGCTTATTATTATAAGCGTATTTCATGTATAACTTTGGTGTTTCTATACCGATTTATATGATACTTTTTACGGTTTCGTAGCCGAATGGCAAAAAACGGAATCTTTATAGTTTCGACATGTCTGTCCGTCTGTCTGTCTGTCTGTCTGTCCGTCCGTCCGTCTGTCACAGCAATTTTATTCCGAAACAATTAGGACTATACATGTGAAACTTGATAGGTAGATGTATTCTGTAAACCGCTTTCCGATTTTGAGAAAAAAATTAAAAAATATTTAAAATAAAGGGGGGCTCCCCATACATGGAACTAAACCTGAAAATATTTTTTTTTCATGAAATCGATGCATGTGTGGTATCTATAGACAGTTCTTTAAAAACGACATCGGGGTTTCTAAAACCACTTTTCCATAAAGTCAATCGTTTAAAAGATATAAGCTTCCAAAGTGGTAAAATGTGTGTGTGGCGGACACAACCTCTAACTTCTATAATAATGGAGTGAAAAATCTAAAAAAAATATGTGTCTGTAGATCTTAATATAAACTTTCAACCAAAATTAGTTTGAACGAAATCAGTTCAGCAGTTTTTGAGATACAGCATATTTTCTAAAACCGCAAATATAACTTTGTAATTCATACAAACACTATGAAAAACAAATTTATTCGGCGCAGTTGTAAAAAACGTAAAAAAGCCAGTTTTAAGAAATTTGTAAGGTTTTTTTTTTCAAAACAAATTTATTTGGCGCAGTTGTAAAAAATGTAAATAAGCTAGTTTTAAGAAATTTGTATGGTTTTTTTTTTCGTCAAATAAATTTGCATATTATATTATAGTTACTACGGAACCCTTCATGGGCGAGTCTGACTCGCACTTGGCCAATTTTTTTATGGAATAGTTAATAATGTTAACTTTTTCAATTAGGGGTGACTGAGAGTGTTATAAACGTAAGAGTAGACAAATATTATAATCAGAAAGCTTCGAACTGCTAAGCTATCGGGAGTTACACGTGTTATTGTGAGTCAACCATAAAAGTTAGACATATGCTGTCGTGGGATATTTTTTATATAATTTTAAGGAGAACATTTCCGTCATGAAATGATTTGTGTAGCTTTAACCATTAAGGTTGCACACGCGACGGAAGCTTAAAAAATGGAGTAACTTCTCCCGTTTTCCCAACATTTCCCTTCACTGCTCTGCTCCTATTGATTGTAGCGTGATGAAAAGTATACTATAACCCGCTCAGGAGTATGAAAAATATTTGTACCAAGTTTCGTTAAAATCCGTCGAGTAGTTTTTGTTTCTATAACGGTTATACAGACAGACAGACAGACAGACAGACAGACAGACAAAAATTTAACTGATTGCATTTTTGGCATGAGTATCGATCCTTAATCAGCCCCTGATAGTTATTTTGGAAATATATTTCATGTACAGAATTGACCTCTCTACAGATTTATTATAAGTATAGATATAGCTTGTCTGAAGAGATCTACACTTTTAACAGTTAACTTACCCAAGAGATAAATAACGTAATGTAATGTATTACTAAAAATGGTACAAGGTTCTAGGTTCTATAAATCGAGAATGTCCTTACCTCAAGGATATTTCCGGAAACCTATATTTTTAGTGGCTTTGATACGAGTAGTTCGTCGAAATACTTTTTACGAAACAAATCACTCCGGGTCTCTTTTTTTTAGGTTTGTTCGTGGCAAGGACTCACTTTAATATTTTAGCAAATTTTGTAATTTAATTCTTTAAAATTGAACTTAAGTACTTTACCGAATATAAATTGTACTTAGTATCATATCAATGTTTCTTGATAATTGAAATGAAATGAAATATTTATAATAACACTTTCACATATCATGTTTTTTTTTGTTTTAAGTTTTAATTGTTTCCGTTTAGTGTTAGCCTTCTGAACATTTTAATATCGTGCTAGACAGGACGGTGCGCCGGCGCCACCGCTGCACCTATGTATCTAGTTACTCACACAATTTGCTGTTTCCTTTTTAATGAACGTTGTATTGTTGCTAAATATTCACTCGTTTAGGGCTTCATTAAACTTTTAATTTCCGGGATGATGTATAATGTTTCGCAGTGCAAGTGACTAGTTACGTACGTATTACGTACTTCCTGGTAAACTTACCTTAGTTTAGAAGCTTGGAGCTAACATAATATTATGAGGTTACTAATTAATTACGTTAATCCCGATCACACGGAAATCTCAGGTAATTAAAAATTGCCTATACATTCCCATTCTATCTTCCAGAGCAAGCCCTACAAAAATCGGCTCAGCTGTTCTAGATATCTATCCCAGGCAAATTGAAAAGGAAATAGATTAATTATAATAAATAAAAACCCTGAACTACATATAGACATCTAAAAATGAACTAAAATATGGCATCCAGAAATTCGTGCGCATCGTTGTCCACTGGTAATGTGTTCAAAAGACTGGCGGCATTGCCACGTTGTATGGCAAGACTTAACCTCTGTCCAAGGTAAAAGCCAGCCCTTGGGTCACGCGAAGTGTCAACTAGGCGTCTGGACAGATCTTTAAATAATTTGTGTGCATTCGGACCCCACGACCCCAAGGTTTCAACCCCAAACGGCTCGAAAATATAACTACCAACAAGGTTATTATATTTCCGCCGCTTGAGGTTCTCAGCAGCCGCAGCGGCAGCGCCAGCACAGCAAGACGAGCTAGGAAGATGGGATGGCGCAAGAGTATCGACACAAGTTGCGTCCCACACTAAAGGCCTACCCATCTTCCAAGGAAATAAAGACATGCCGTCCGGCCTTTTGCGATCGTCGCGTGCCAGGCCATTGGGTTCTAATACAGCTGGAACGCCGACAGTGACAAGAGCTCGTCAGATAATATCGTTAATATTCGCGTTTCATGCTATGCGACCCTCGCTGCGGTGGTGCCGTGACCGGTGCCGTGGTGACCGAGGCTGTTGTCAACTTCGCCACAGTGGCAGCGGTGAGCTGAACAGCAGGGAGCACCTAATCGAAGGAAAGCAGCGAGGCGGAAAGTAGTATCATCGAACAAGGTGCCTATGTTGGATGACGGTGCATGAAGCCAGAGACCCGACTAATACCCAACGAAAATTTATATAAATAAATAATAAATTTTATCGTGAAACTTAGGTTAGATTACATTTCAGGGTTGACATAGCACAGGCATTAATTGTGTCTTAATCTAGATAATGGGTTGAGTTCTGATTTCCCAGATAGGCTACAAAATAGCCTGTGTTTAGGAAATACAGTTCCGGACCCCAGTTTTGTACATATTTTACAAATAGCACGCCCACGCAAAAAAATTGCAATACAGAAAAAAAATGCATGAGAGTTTTTTCTTAATTTTAACAATATTGATATTCTTTGCCTAACTGAACATTGGCTTCAAAGCCATCAATTTATTTTCAATTATAATAATTACCAGGTTGGTAGTTCTTTCAGCAGAGTGAATGCTATACATGGTGCCTCTTTAATATTAATCTATACTTATAATAAATCTGTAGAGAGGTCAATTCTGTACATGAAATATATTTCCAAAATAACTATCAGGGGCTGATTAAGGATCGATACTCATGCCAAAAATGCAATCAGTTAAATTTTTGTCTGTCTGTCTGTCTGTCTGTCTGTCTGTCTGTCTGTATAACCGTTATAGAAACAAAAACTACTCGACGGATTTTAACGAAACTTGGTACAAATATTTTTCATACTCCTCAGCGGGTTATAGTATACTTTTCATCACGCTACAATCAATAGGAGCAGAGCAGTGAAGGGAAATGTTGGGAAAACGGGAGAAGTTACTCCATTTTTTAAGCTTCCGTCGCGTGTGCAACCTTAATGGTTAAAGCTACACAAATCATTTCATGACGGAAATGTTCTCCTTAAAATTATATAAAAAATATCCCACGACAGCATATGTCTAACTTTTATGGTTGACTCACAATAACACGTGTAACTCCCGATAGCTTAGCAGTTCGAAGCTTTCTGATTATAATATTTGTCTACTCTTACGTTTATAACACTCTCAGTCACCCCTAATTGAAAAAGTTAACATTATTAACTATTCCATAAAAAAATTGGCCAAGTGCGAGTCAGACTCGCCCATGAAGGGTTCCGTAGTAACTATAATATAATATGCAAATTTATTTGACGAAAAAAAAAACCATACAAATTTCTTAAAACTAGCTTATTTACATTTTTTACAACTGCGCCAAATAAATTTGTTTTGAAAAAAAAAACCTTACAAATTTCTTAAAACTGGCTTTTTTACGTTTTTTACAACTGCGCCGAATAAATTTGTTTTTCATAGTGTTTGTATGAATTACAAAGTTATATTTGCGGTTTTAGAAAATATGCTGTATCTCAAAAACTGCTGAACTGATTTCGTTCAAACTAATTTTGGTTGAAAGTTTATATTAAGATCTACAGACACATATTTTTTTTAGATTTTTCACTCTATTATTATAGAAGTTAAAGGTTGTGTCCGCCACACACACATTTTACCACTTTGGAAGCTTATATCTTTTAAACGATTGACTTTATGGAAAAGTGGTTTTAGAAACCCCGATGTCGTTTTTAAAGAACTGTCTATAGATACCACACATGCATCGATTTCATGAAAAAAAATATTTTCAGGTTTAGTTCCATGTATGGGGAGCCCCCCTTTATTTTAAATATTTTTTAATTTTTTTCTCAAAATCGGAAAGCGGTTTACAGAATACATCTACCTATCAAGTTTCACATGTATAGTCCTAATTGTTTCGGAATAAAATTGCTGTGACAGACGGACGGACGGACAGACAGACAGACAGACAGACGGACAGACATGTCGAAACTATAAAGATTCCGTTTTTTGCCATTCGGCTACGAAACCGTAAAAAGTATCATATAAATCGGTATAGAAACACCAAAGTTATACATGAAATACGCTTATAATAATAAGCCATCGCGCGTGAATACTGAATCATGCTATAAGGATTATTTTTGAGAATCGGTCGCCGCGCTCGACGCGTCTCGCGGTCGAAGCGTTCTCTAGGTACTTAAGCCTCATGTGAACGTGATCTAAACAATATTACCAATACATTAACTTACGCTGACGGAGTCGCGGGCACAGCTATATTGTATCACTAGCTTTTGCCCGCGACTTCGTTCGCGTGGAATAGTTACTTTGGGCTAACGTTAAATTTAACCCCGATTTTGAAGCATTCTTCATTGGTGCTCCGCTCCTATTGGCCTTAGCGTAATGATATATAGCCTATAGCCTTTCTCTATAAATTGACTATTTAGTTAAAAATATTTTTTCAATTCGAACCAGTAGTTCCTGAGATTATCGCTTTCAAACAAACAAACAAACTCTTCAGCCTTATATATTAGCATAGATAGCTGTTGCCCGCGACTTCGTCCACGTTTCCGTCATTTTTCGTAAAAAAAAGTAGCCTATGTCCTTCCTCACGGTTCAGTGATTTTGATGTAACACACAGATTAACTTTCGTAATTTAGTAGGGAAATATAATATGTCAATCTATAATACTGTTGAAAAATATCGCAATACCGAACCGCACAATATTATTGTTAATAGCTGTGCCCGCGACTCCGTCAGCGTGTAACTCCTTGTGTGTTATTAAGTTAATGTATTGGTAATATTGCTTAGATCACGTTCACATGAGGCTTAAGTACCTATAGAACGACAATACTTCAGCGCAAAGCTTCCGGGTAAACTAAGTTGAAAGTTGACCCGTCCGGCACGTGAACATAAAGATTTCTAGAATTGCTAACCCGGGAAAGAGCGACGTACAACTGACCATGCGAGAAACAACTGACACCGAGATCTACTCCAGCAATACGAAAAGTCTGCCCTTGAGCCTTATTAATTGTCATTGCATAACACACAAATACTGGGAATCGCGTTCTTTTAAATTGGAATGGAAAATTATTTGGTATTATGGGAATTCTGGGAATGAAGACGGTTTCTCCTGCACCGCAACCTGTTAAAATTTGAGCCTCGATCATATTTTGTTGCAACTGGGTTACCTTTAGCCGAGTTCCATTGCAAAGTTGTGGTGTTTTAAATTTCGGAGCAGAATAATAATCAGAAAGCTTGGAACTGCTAAGCTATCGGGAGTTACACGTGTTATTGTGAGTTAACCATAAAAGATAGATATATGCTGTCGTGGGATATTTCTTATATAATTTTAAGGAGAACATTTCCGTCATAAATGATTTCTGTATAGCTTTAACCATTAAGGTTGCACACGCGACGGAAGCTTAAAAAATGGAGTAACTTCTCCTGTTTTCCCAACATTTCCCTTCACTGCTCTGCTCCTATTGATTGTAGCGTGATGAAAAGTATACTATAACCAGCTCAGGGGTAGGAAAAATAATTGTACCAAGTTTCGTTAAAATCCGTCGAGTAGTTTTTGCTTCTATAACGGTTATACAGACAGACAGACAGACAGACAGACAGACAGACAGACAGACAGACAGACAAAAATTTTACTGATTGCATTTTTGGCATCAGTATCGATCCCTTATCACCCCCTGATAGTTATTTTGTAAATATATTTCATGTACAGAATTAACCTCTCTACAGATTTATTATAAGTATAGATTACGCTAAGGCCAATAGGAGCGGAGCGCCAATAAAGAATGCTTCAAAATCGGGGTTAAATTTAACGTTAGCCCAAAGTAACTATTCCACGCGGACGAAGTCGCGGGCAAATGCTAGTAAGTAATAATCTTAAATTCAAGAACCGAATGGATATTTTGAGCCTCTCTGTTGAACGATCTATTGAAATAGCCTGTATTGAATTGGAACAGTTTATTATATTAAGTGTGTACAGACCACCTTCAGGATTGTACGATTGCTTTGAAAAAGTAATGGATGAAGTTTTGCATAAAATCTGTAACTCGAGTAAATATGTCATTGTTCGTGGTGATTTTAATGTTAATTAATTAGAAAATTCTGGTTTGAGCACTAACATTATTACTTTATTCTAATCATACAATCTTGTAAACCTATTTATGAACCCCACTAGAATAACTCCTACTTGTGCCACTTGCTTAGATAATATTTTTACGGATGTTGTACCGACTCACAAAAAATAATTAATTTAATAGACTCTGATCATTGTGGGCAAAATCACTTTACCAAAAAAAGTCAATAAAATGTTAAAAAGGAATATCACTGTAAATCCAAAAACTAAATATCACCTGGATGCATTCAAAACTAAACTCTTAAATAAAATTCCCTGTTTGTTAACTAATGAGGACCCTAATAAACATTATAATGATTTTTTTCAAAATATATTGCCAACAATTCGATAACACATTTATTCCCAAAATTGCTTCAGTAAATAGTAACACTTCTTTCAGTGACTGGGCCACCACTGGTATTTATAAAAGTAGAAATCGGCTTTATGAACTCTATGAGGAGCGGATTACACTAACTCGGTAGAATTTAATTTATATGTTAAGAACTACTCTAAATTATTAAAAAAAGTCTGTTATATTGCCAAGTCTCGCTACTTGAGTTCTAAAATTAAAAATAGTAGTAATGTAATTAAAACGACTTGGGATATTATAAAAAGTGAAACGGGAAGGTCTTGCAACCGAAATAGTGATTACACCCTCACTATTGATGATAATATAATAACATTAGATTCGCAAGTCGCCACAGAATTTGAAAATTATTTCACTGACATTCCCATATCGACAACCAAGTCACTAAAATTATCTCCCATTGCTGCAGAAAGATTACTTAAAAAAATGTGCCAGTTTGTAGTTCAGAGTTTAAATTCCAACATGTTACTTCTAATGACATCATCAAAACTTTTAATTCTTTGAATATTAAAAAGACTGCAGACCTGTGGGGTAATTCTGTTGAAGTTATTTAGTCAATTATACAAATTATTGCTCCTACATTAGCTGTTATCTATACTAATATTATAAAGCTGAAGAGTTTGTTTGTTTGTTTGCTTGAACGCGCTAATCTCAGGAACTACGGTTCTGATTTGAAAAATTCTTTCAGTGTTAGATAGGCCCATTTATCGACGAAGGCTATAGGCTATATATCATCACGCTAAGACCAATAGGAGCGGAGCACTAATGAAGAATGTTTCAAAATCGGGGGATTTTTTTTCCACGCGTACGAAGTCGCGGGCGGAAGCTAGTATTTAATAATTGTATTGATTGGGGTGAGTTTCTTGATCTAATGAAATATAGTAAAATAATCCCACTATTTAAATCGGATAGTACATCGGACCCTACTAATTATAGACCTATTTCTGTACTGCCCACTTTCAGTAAAATTTTTGAGAAAATTATTTTAATGCACATACATATATATAGCATATACATAATAAACAAAATGGTTTTACAAAGGGTCGTTCAACAACTGATTTTTTGTGACAGTAACTGATTGTTGAACTTTTAGGACACATTTATAATGCATGGGAAGATAAGTGCGATGCGTTGGGCATTTTTTGCGATTTGTCTAAGGCATTTGACTGTGTTCCCCATGAGACATTAATCAGGAAACTGCACCACTACGGATTCCGGGACTCCTCTCTGAATCTTTTAACCTCATACTTGAGTGAAAGGATTCAGAGAGTCGATGTGAACGGCAAAAGATCGCCGGGATCTGTGGTCAAGATGGGGGTCCCCCAAGGCTCAATTTTAGGTCTCTTTTTGTTTCTTATTTATATAAATGATTTGCCGTACCTGATCAAAAATCATGACATAGTGTTATTCGCTGACGATACTTCTCTTTTATTTAAAATTAAACGTCAACAGCAGGTTACTGAAGAAGTAAACAGAGCCCCTGCAACTGTAGTTAGCTGGTTTAATGTTAATAATCTTCTTCTTAATGAGAAAAAAACTAAATGCCTAAAATTTACGTTACCTCATGTTAGATAAGTGAATACTAGTGTATCAATAAAGGGCGAAATATTGAAACCCGAAGATATCACAGTATTCTTGGGCATAACTTTAGATGCGAAGCTTCAGTGGGGCCCCCATATAGATAAATTGTCACAAAAGTTAAGTTCTGCAGCATATGCCGTTAGAAAAATACGTGGATTAACTGATATCGAAACAGCACGTTTAGTCTACTTTAGTTACTTTCACAGTGTGATGTCATACGGCATTTTACTTTTGGGAAATGCCGCCGACATTCACACAATATTTGTATTACAAAAACGGGCCATTCTTGCAATTTATAAATTAAGTCCTAGGCACTCCTTAAGAGACAAATTTAAAGAGATTAATATTATGACTGTGCCATCTCAGTATATTTATGAGAATCTCTTGTATGCACACAAAAATATTAATCTGTTTAAAAAATACAGTGATATTCATAGTGTAAATACAAGGAACAAAGACATATGTCATTCCGAAAACAAAGTTAAAAAAAATAGGTGGTTCGTTTAGATGCCAATGTATACGTTTTTATAATAAAATTGCTAGCCATATTCAAGAACTAAGTATTCATAAATTCAAATTATTTATAAAGCTATGTCAGAAGGCTTTTTACACTGTTATAGATTATATTGAGGACAAGAAGGCTTGGGAATGAGCTGCTCCAGTGATATACGTGAGCCTTTTTTATTTTCTAATTTTTGATAGTTGTTTTATTTTTATTGATTAAAATATTTGTTTTGTTAAGTATTGTATATACCTATTTATTTTGTTTTTGTTGTTTTTTTATATAATTATTTCATTATTGTTAATGTGAGGACAATGTAGGTTATTCTTTCTTCGTTGTTTTTACTTTCACTATAATTTATTTAATGATGTCAAGCAGTTTGAGTACTTGTGTGGCCTACCCAAATGGCCTTTGGTATTTTTTGTAAAATTGTTGAACTTAAGTTCTAAGTTGAGCTACATGATAACTGACAAATGCTTGCACTGTCTGGACAGGTCCGCTCAAATTTGCGTGGTTATTTCCTCAAAATAATACCACAGACATGAACCTACATGCTTCTCATATACAAATACAAATTGTCTGGACTTTAAAAGAGACTATGACCTCTGAGTTTGTTTCGGTGTTTCTTCTCAGAGTAGTCAGTTAGGAAATACCGGCCTCATCTAGCTAAACTTAACACGCAAAAAAAATGACGTGTAAAAGTGTTATTTATAACCAATTTACAAAATAAATATTTCATTTCATTTCATTTCATGACTGGTGAATAAAATAGCATGCATAACTAATAATAGAGCTATTTCTAAATTTTGTAAAACTAGAAACTATAAATATTGGTATAGTTAGTATGTTGGATTGGTGTGTTTAATGTTCTTTGTAATGACCTGAATTCATTGTTAATTTTGTTCTTTACAGGTATAATTTTCAACACAGTGGTGTAAAGTTGTGAAGATGATCACAACAGCCCGGAAAATTGGAACATAACATGACGACCACGACCACTCGGGGAAGAGCGTACCGACTAGAGCATGGAATATCGGAACCTTTTCCCAATACCGGTTTTGTTTCGATATTCAATTTTTTAATATCGGTATTCCAGTATTTCGATATTTTTTCTATATTATGAAAATAAAATGATCAAATTCGTTTTAACGTTGTAAGGGTCCAAATATTAGAATTTAGAGACTGTATCAAAGTGTGCTATGGAAATATAAAATCACTGTCATTTATTATTAAAAATATTTCATTGCAAACTTACATCAATTCGAATTTAAAAGTATGATACACAAAAATATCAATTTCTTAACATTTTTAATCAACACCAGTTAAAATAAGTAATTGAGTAACATAATTACAACGTGTAACAGAATAAACGCAATTCCTGAAAGTAGTTGGTTCAGGATCGGTTTCTGAATCGATTCCGTCATAAAAAATAGGTTTAAATTATGACGGAAAAATCTTTCATTTAATTTAAAATGGAAACACAGTATCATGACATATTAATACAATCCTTAATTCAAGGAAATGCGCTCGTGTGCGTGTCGGCCACTAAAATTGCATGAGTGTACGCATCTGCGTAAGGATATTGTATGACGCACATACGTTTTGCGGATAACTATTTTATAAAAAATGTCTAGGTTTGGTTTCAATTTATTTAGTTACGGATGTTGTTTTAGACTTATATTTTAATATTCTAATTAGGGTGTCTGAGGTATTGTGCTTAATCTGTTACACCTTGTATAAGTAAATATTACGATAAACGCAAAGAACTAGATATTCAAATGGAGGGAGAGTCATCTTATGGCTTTAAAGACGAAGAATTGCCGTAGGCAATTCACGAGATCGCTATTGGTGAAATATGGAACATCAGTTTTAGAAATTCACATTTAAGAGGTCCAAAAAGCACTTTGCAGACTAGACGTAAACAAAGCCAGCGGGCCGGACGGAATACCTGCTCGAGTCTTAAAAAGTTGTGCTCTGGAGTTGTCACATGTATCAAACTCTTAAAATTTGAGTGGTGCCAGTGTCCTGGAAGCAACCAGGATGTGCAACCAGTACCCAAAAAACCTCCAGAATCTGCAATGATGGATAGGATACTCAATAATAAGCTGCTAGCATACCTTGAAGACAATGAGCTCGTTAGTCTCTTCTTCGTATCGTTGTTAAATTGCGTACTTTATATGTATTAGGCCCAGTCACACAGGTCTCGTTCAGTGGCGGTTATTAGGTCTTCTAATGTACACATTTTTGGGTCGTTTGGACACTCGAGCTAATGGGACATTGTTTGATCAGGAACGCCGTAATCGCACTGGGTGTCAGTTTAGCATATAATGCCCCATTTTGCTAAATTGTGCTTGCAGCGGCCTAATTGGGTTCATGATACATTGATAGCTTTCCAAATTGGCCACTGCAACTTACGTCCGGGTGGCAGATGTTCCTGGGGCTGAATGGAATTAGGCGGTGGCAGAAGGTAGTTTAGCTACTTAATGACCACCAGTATGGCTTCCGCCTTGGTCGGTCGACCTGAGATCTTCTTGTGTATGTTACGCACTACTGGGGCGAGGCCATTAATTAAGAAACACGGCAATGCTCTTGTAGAGTCCCTCAATATCTCAAAGACTTTTGACAGGGTCTGGCACGCTAGTCTACTGAGCAAGCTTCCTGCATTTGGCGACCTTGCCGGCTTCTGCAACTGGATTTCTGACTTCTTAAGTGAGTGATCATCGATGGCTGCTCATCGGATCAATGTCAATGTGGTATTCTCAAGAGGTCTGTTCTCTTTGCGATTCTTTTTGCTGCATATCAAGCACCTGCTCCAGCTCTTGGGTACGCGGATGACAGCACAGACTTAAAGATATACTTATCCAATTCTAGAGCTAGCAGGGATGAAACAGACTGTCTTAGATAGGCCATGTTGGAGCGAATGATTTTAACCCGACAATCTGGTTAAATTCAATGCTTTGAAAACACAGGTTTATCTCTTCACTGCTAAAGAAGCCAATTTAAATTATCTCCTACTTTCCGAGGTGCATCTATACCTATCAGTTACCGACCGCATGGAGCTTTTGGACATGGAGTCGACGTCTAACTTAAACTTCGGCTCAATCATAGAGTCAACAGCTTTGACTGCAGCCAAAAAGCTGGAAATCCTTCACAAGGTGAGGCAATACTTCACACCTGTACAGCTTTTAAATTTGTATAAAGTACAGGTCTGTTTTTGTATGGAGTACGGCAGTCACTTGTAGGATGGATCAGCAAAATACCAGCTTGCTGCACTTGACTTCGATAACGCAGAGCTAAAAGAATAGGCGATGCAGTGTTAGCAGACAAGCTTCACAGCCTGGCTCATCGGCGAAACGTTGCCTGTCGGTTTTCCATAAATTGTACTTCGGAGAGTGTGCGCAGGAACTCCATGATTTGATTCCTCCATCTACCTTATACTAACGATCTACCAGACGTACTGCATGGTACCATTCTCACTTGTTTAATATACCATCTTGTTGTACTAAGCGATTCTCCTCTGAATTTATTGTGCGCACGGCCAAGGTTTGGAACTCTCTGCAGGCTGCTGTGTTCCCTTCTACATATGACCCGTGTGCCTTCAAAGCAAGAGTGAACGGTCAACTTCAGGGCTCATCAGTAATAAAACATAAAAAAGTAGCAGAGGGCATTCAAGGTACTGTCTATGAGATACGATCTTATTTTGTTACACGTAATACGTATGTACATAATGCCGGGCCCAAGTGTTGTAGATATTTATATGGAAATAATCATTTATAAATGACACTGAAGCATACATGGGTATTATTATAATTAACCAATAGGTATTGTTTACATTAATTAAATTCAATGAAATAAGTAAGAAAGATTCTATTGCGTCTGGTTTTTCGTTTCATATAAAATATCGAAAAACCGATATTTGAAATCCAATATTGCTTTTTTCAATATCGGATTTATGGTCCGATATTCCGGTTTTTGATATTATCGAAAACCGGTATCCATGTTCTAGTACCGACTGAGAAGAGAAAATGTTCAAGCCGATTGGGTTGAAAATTTTGAACCGTAGGGTTCGAGTGCACCTGCGCATTTAGAGATCCGAATGCCTAGTGGACATTTTACGTGACCCCGGGGCTTGCTTTTACCTTGGACAAAGGTTACGCATTGCCATACAAGTATGCAACAATCTAACTATACAAAGGGGTAATGTTGTAAATACTCTTTTAGGCACACTTCTAGGCGTCAGCGATGAGGAGGAATTTTAAGCGGCATATTTTTATGTGTATGTTTTGTTCACGCTAGTTAAATGAATAATATTAATGGCAATACTTCTTAAATATTTTTTCATCACACTTGCACGTAAACAGTATCTAAACATACACGTTAACTTGGCCGTAATGCCCCATATAAAACCCTCGGGCTTTCTTTTTGTCATGAAACCCAAGGTCAGTAAGTAATTTTTATTTTATTTTACTTACAGCACAGCACACAGATCATGCAAGTTCAAGCAAGGAGTTTACACGCAATTGTAAAATTTTCTTAAAATGTTATCTAAACAGGAATGTCATTGTAATCTCGCTACATGTTAAATACTCAACTAATGTTCATAATAATCGATTTTAATATTTTTTTGTATCAAACCGTCGATATTATTTTTATTTTTTTCACTCCGTCATGCCCTTAACGTTTCTGAACGAAACATTTGTATTAATCTGTGGTGTGGGCATAAAGCCCGCCATCCGCTTAAGAAAAGTTCACTATTTCCTAAGTTATGTAATAATAGTTGTGCTGACTTGTGTATTAAAGCTATAATTCATAATTATTGACCTTTTGTATTTGAAGACAAGTAAAAAAGTTATAAAAAATGTCGTCGGCGTCGTCCGATGAGTGTGATTTAAATGCAACACCGCCAGATTATCCATGCAGCAAAAACAATTAATGATGTACAGTGACTATAAATTTTAATAAATAAGTTTTTTCTGCCCTATAATTTTATTTATTTACTCGCAAATGTGATGAAAAACATTGTATGTTTCACGGGCGGTACGGGAATTACGAACCTCGACTCAGAAAGCCCTCAGTCTCCGACTTCGGGCTTCTATTAGAGCCTCGATCGTAATTCCTTACTTACCACCCTTAATACACAATGTACTATTTATACTTAGGTATCTCCTTTCTTCTCTCTATTTCTCCGTATAAAATGTTTTTAATTCTAAACACTTACCTACTTCTTTGTTTGAACTTGCTTTCGCAAGCTTATTTCGGAAATTAGTAGTAATTTTGTGCAATACATTAATACCGTATATGATAATTAGTTTTTATTTTTTAAGAAAGCTATTTACCTAATCGACACTAAATTACATATTAATAATATAGCATAAAAAATCATCCTTAACGCTGTCGGCTGATAAGGCGCCAAAGAGATTGGCGCCATTTCCAGGTTGTATGGCATGGCTTAGCCACTTTCACAAAAATACGTGTAAAGTGTTATTTATAACCAATTTACAAAATAAATATCATTAATCATTTACTGACAAAATAAACCTACAGTACAGTTGAAAATTTTGTGCAAATATTTTATTTTATTACACACCCACATTTCACTTTTATGTTCTTATGAACATTAGTAAACCTACGTTGTCTCTTATTAATCATCATGTTTCTACGTAAAATCCATTTATTAATTTTATAGAAAACATTTAATTACATATCCCAGTCAGATAGTTAAATTATAAATCATTCTGCGAAATTGCGAATGTAACAGAACAATAAAATCCGCCATAGTAGGAGAAACATAAATCTAATGAAGTGTCATATTACTCGTCCTTGTATTGTGTTTCAAGTTATATTTTGACCCACATAATTACGATTATCATATCAACTGCCTACGTGGATTTGTAGTCCATAGCTCAAGGCTGAAATATTTTATTTAGAACCTGCCCTTGTTGGGAATCAATTAACTCAGAAAATTGAATCCATTTGTCTATACTACCTAATATATTTTTTTATTTTGTTTATTTGTTTGTACCCAATAGGGAAACTACTGGACCAATTTTAACCGTTCTTTCACCAATAGGAAGCTACATTATCAGAATGAAACATAGGCTATACTTAATTTATCTGTTTATAATCATGCCTATTAGTAGATCTTCTGATTCTTGAACCACCTTGCTACCACCTCGACGAAAGCCTGGTAATTCTGTACATCCTACTTATTTTTTTCTGGTGAAAATCATCAAATGACTCCTTCCGTTCTGGATGGAGCGGAATGGAGTGTCAGACTTCTACTGACTACCAACCCACCAATGCACACCATGTTTCTTCATTTACCATTGAGTTACGAAGCCGCGGTATCTTAACGTGACAAGCCAATGTGATTACCAACATAGTGCAAATAACCTCCTCTTTTTGTCGTCGGTTGAAAAGAGATATGCCGTACCTGTATATTTCCATCACTCTTTCACAACGGAACCGTGATGTAAGTAATTTGCACGTCATAGCAGGATTACTACTTAGTGCTCATTGTATTGTAATTGTTAATTAATTGATAATCCTTACGATTCCTTCAATCACCCTATATCTCTATGTTCACTGAATATTAAGTATAATGTCAGCAATTACTCAAAGATTTTCCTAAATCCTCTTCTTGTCTTGTGTAACTGAATTACAGTTGGCTTGGATTAGCTATTGCCTATAGTATACATAGCTAGATGTGGTTAATAGGTAGCCTTATTAGGTAAACATTTCGATGTTTCACCTATGATAACTTACAAATGCGTCCCAAAGAGGCGGACCAGACGGGGTCGCATTGAAGAGTATTAAAGTGTTCCCGCAGCACCAGCGTAGGTAAATGTGCGGACACGGATGAGTCTTGAGAAGGGCATCTATGAGGATTTTTTTTATTATTATTACCATTGAGCCCGCTCTTGACCTCGATCACACCTGATAGTACCTAAGTGTAAGATGAGGTCTACGATCGAACGAGCGAGCCCAGATAATGCCTATTCACTCTTGCTTTAAAGGCTGACGGATCATATGTGGCATGGAACACAGAAGCCGGCAGAGAGTTCCACACCTTGGCTGTGCGCACAAGGAATGTTGAAGAAAAACTTTTTACCAAAAAATTAAACCGACTCCCAAAAACACTGCTAAGTGAAAAATAACTTTAATTTCGGTAGTCGGTGTCTTTAGTTTTGTTTTTTCGTTTTTGGCACCGACTTCCGAAATTAAAGTTATTTTTCACTTTGCAGTGTTTTTTGGGAGTCGGTTTAATTTTTTGGTAATTTTTTTTTATTTCACTCTTTTCAGTTGGTCGATTTTTAATTTACCTAGTTACAAGAGCCTAAATGTCAACAACTTATAATCATTTACAAAATATTGCTTTTCCCAATGTTGGGCCTTTAATTGTTGAGGAGTTCTCCTGGTACTTCACCATCAGTTTCACTTCACCATATGCATTATGACGAGCATATTGTGCTTAATAACCACATTCAAGTAATAGAAGCGGAATACATGAAACACTTATTATTGAGTAGTTTCGGTGGCCATCTGTGGTCTTCATCATCAGTTCCACTTCCCCAAATGGTACTTTTTGAGAGCAACTGCACAAGTTACTATAAGAAATACCCAAAACGCCATAGGTGTGCCTATAATATTTGAAGAGTTCCCTCAATTTCTCCAGGATCCCATCATCAGATCCTTACTTTGGTGATAGTGGGACCAATTTCGAAGTATACCCATTCGAACAAAAAAAGAATTTTCCAAATCGGTTCAGTCGTCTTCGAGTACTCGATGATCATACATAAAAAAATACATATATATACACGTCGAATTGATAACCTCCTCTTTTTGTCGTCGGTTGAAAAGCGCTTAGTACGACAAGACGGAATTTATTTATTTAATTAAACTTTAGGTACAATTGTGTACATAGGCATTCTCTACCAGCCAACCTTTGAACGAAACACATTGTGGTAGGTGTACGAGAAAATGGAATGAAATAATATATTTAATATTAATAAATATAATACTAATATATAATAATACTAATAAAATACACATATATGCTAAAATGACAAACTAATAGATACGGTGCTTTATAATATTCTTTCTGATTAAGAGAGCTCATAATAATTATGACGAAGACCAAACTAAGAATAACAGGCCCTTAAGTAGTAGCTTTTAATTTTACGCTTAAAAGAAAATTTTGACTCAGCCTTCTTGATGTCAAGGTGTAGCAAATTCCAGAGTTTAATAGTAGAAATAGCGTAAGAATTAGATAGAAACCCGGTGCGGTGAGAAGGAATGTGAAGAAGTAAGTTTTTGGATGCGCGAAGGTTAAGATCATGAGAACTGCCCAACAATTTAAAAAACTGTTTTAAGTAAACAGGAGCACAAGGATCGTTCATAATAGTGAAGAGCATACAGAGGGATCTGAGGGATCTCCTTTGACGGATAGGCAACCATTTAAGCTGAGAACGGAAGGAAGAAATGTGATCATATTTTCGAAGGCCAAAAATGAAACGAATACAGTTGTTGAGAAGTCGATCCAGTTTGTTAAGAAGTCCTTGGGAATTATCAGAATAGCAAACATTAGCATAATCAATGATAGGAAGCACAAGTGATTGGACCAATGTGGTTTTAGTGCTACAAGGAAGGAAATGCTTGAATCTATAGAGAGATCGCAGTGTGAATGTTACCCTCTGGCTAACCTGTGCAATCTGCTTATTCCAACTTAATCTGTCGTCATATATAGGCCTAAGTCTTTCACGTGCGGCGAGAGAGGGATGACAGTATTGTTGAAGATAAGCGGGAGAAGTAGGCTGGTGTCCAAGTTTCGCAGAAAATAAGAGCTACCGCTCAGGATAGCTTGACACTTACTGACATTGACAGTAACCCCAAACCTGCTTGACCAATCACTGATAGCTATATCGACCAAGTGTGGATGGTATCCTGCGGTACGTCTGGTAGGCCGGTAGTAAAAGGGGGATGAAGGGATTAGGTCGCGGAGGACATGAAAGACAGCTACGATATTCCCTTCCTGTTTACTAATTACTGTCATGCATTATGCATGTGACATTACCGATATTAAAAACAGACTAATTATGCAGATCATTCTACTTACGATTCAAACTATAACGCGAATGCTAACACGTTGGTGAGTGATATAATTAAATAGTTGCATAATGTGTGGGACAGTGTCTAGACACAAGTACCTGGCCGTTATGACCTGGTGATTGCACGTTACTGCTAATTGCTATAGGTAATAGTGGGCACACTCGTAATCAATAGCTGTTATGTGTTTTGATTACCAACATGAGAAACAATTAAAGAGTCCTGGAACAGTCTTAAAATAGACTTAGAATATAACACATTATGCATGTTTACAATAAATATAATGATAGTTCAATGGTGTTATGGAGACTAGAGACTGTTCTAGGATTACATTATTACATTACAGGGCTTCAGGCCTTGCAATCTAACGGATCAGTTACAGCTGTAGGTATAATAATTTACAAATAATTATTTAACTAATAGCAAACAAACTTGGGTGCAAAAGTTTGTGTTTGTGTGTGTGCGTATAGGATGCACTATGCCGCTTACGACATGACGTCTAGGAGTCTCTGTTATCAATTTCTGACCTTTATCTTACAGTTAAATTCTGATAACGATGTTTTATAAAGCAAGCAAATGCATTTTTTATCTCGCACGTTCTTTATAATACATAGATATACGAGTGTATGTTAACTTTGGTGTAGGCTTCTCTGGTTTAAAATGTGTCTACACCTATTTGAAGTTTGAGTTTGTGTTTTTACTTATCTGTGAACATTATTTGCATGTCATTTGTCGCATTAATTTTTCTGGTTCTACACGCGAAGGTAACCGGAATCCCATTTATACTGCGTTAGTCTTTTAACATGTTATATCTTACTAGCTTTTGCCCGCGACTTCGTCCGCGTGGAATAGTTACTTTAGGCTAACGTTAAATTTAACCCCGATTTTGAAGCATTCTTCATTGGCACTCCGTTCCTATTGGCCTTAGCGTAATCTATATATATATAACTCAAAGGTGACTGACTGACTGACTGACTGACTGACATAGTGATCTATCAACGCACAGCCCAAACCACTGGACGGATCAGGCTGAAATTTGGCATGCAGGTAGATGTTATGACGTAGGCATCCGCTAAGAAAGGATTTTGCGAAATTCCCACGGGATCGGCATTTACACGGGAAAAATTTTCCATGCGGGCGAAGCCGCTGGCACAAGCTAGTGATATATATATAACCTATAGCTTTTCTCTATAAATTGACTATTTAATTAAAAAATAATTTTTCAATTCGAACCAGAAGTTCCTGAGATTATCGCGTTCAAACAAACAAACAAACAGACTCTTCAGCATTATATTATTAGTATAGATAGCTGTTGCCCGCGACTTCCTCCACGTTTCCGTTCTTTTTCGTAAAAAAAGTAGCCTATGTCCTTCCTCACGGTTCAGTGATTTTGATGTAACAGACAGATTATCTTTCGTTATTTAGTAGGGAAATATAATATGTCAATCTATAATACTGTTGAAAAATATCGCAATACCGAACCGCACAATATTATTGTTAATAGCTGTGCCCGCGACTCCGTCAGCGTGTAACTCCTTGTGTGTTATTAAGTTAATGTATCGGTAATATTGTTTAAATCACGTTTACATGAGGCTTAAGTACCTATAGAACGAAAATACTTCAGCGCAAAGCTTCCGGGTAAACTATGTTGAAAGTTGACCCGTCCGGCACGTGAACATAAAGATTTCTAGAACTGCTAACCCGGGAAAGAGCGACGTACAACTGACCATGCGAGAAACAACTGACACCGAGATCTACTCCAGCAACACGAAAAGTCTGCCCTTGAGCCTTATTAATTGTCATTGCATAACACACCGATACTGGGAATTGCGTTCTTTTAAATTGGAATGGAAAATTATTTGGTATTATGGGAATTCTGGGAATAAAGAAGGTTTCTCCTGCACCGCGACCTGTTAAAATTTGAGCCTCGATTATGTTTTGTTGCAACTGGGTTACTTTTAGCCGAGTTCCATTGCAAAGTTGGTGGTTTTAAATTTCGGAGCAGAATAATAATCAGAAAGCTTCGAACTGCTAAGCTATCGGGAGTTACACGTGTTATTGTGCGTCAACCATAAAAGATAGATATATGCTGTCGGGGGATATTTTTTATATAATTTTAAGGAGAACATTTCCGTCATAAATGATTTCTGTGTAGCTTTAACCATTAAGGTTGCACTCGTGACGGAAGCTTAAAAAATGGAATAACTTCTCCCGTTTTCCCAACATTTCCCTTTACTGCTCTGCTCCTATTGCTTGTAGCGTGATGAAAAGTATACTATAACCAGCTCAGGAGTATGAAAAATAATTGTACCAAGTTTCGTCAAAATCCGTCGAGTAGTTTTTGTTTCTATAACGGTTATACAGACAGACAGACAGACAGACAGACAGACAGACAAAAATTTTACTGATTGCATTTTTGGCATCAGTATCGATCCCTAATCACCCCCTGATAGTTATTTTGTAAATATATTTCATGTACAGAATTGACCTCTCTACAGATTTATTATAAGTATAGAATAGATGAAAGTACACAGTTAAAATTCCACAGATTGATTGTTTTTTTTTGCTGATATAATAAAAATTATAGCCTACTTTGATTAGCGGGGTTGCGGAAATGTTCTAACAAGATACCACTTTTTTTTTTGGTTTTAGGTAGGGCCACTCGTAGATCAGCTCAGTAAGGCTGTGCGTCTACTTAACCGGTCTGTAACACAAGATACCACTGCGTTCCGGTAGTGGTACCGCGGTAGCGATACCACTCCCTTTTTTAACCTCTTTCGCTCTTGACTTAAAGACTCCCAGGTTATAGCTATCAGACAGACTCCGGCAGGGAATTCCACTCCTTAGCTGTACGCAAAATGAAAGTATTCCCAAAACGTTTTGAGCGTTTGGGTGGGATGTCCACCATGTAACGATGGCACATCGCCGTTCGTCTTGTAGTCCGATGATGGAACGAGGTTGAAGGAATTAGTTTATGCAATTCCATCGCACATCCCCCGAAGTGTAACCGATTGACTTGTATAATAACTCGTCGCCGATGTTCAATGCAACCGACAGTAAATAGCTATCCCTGGTTTGATAATGCTGATATGGGTAGACAAGAAATCATGACGAGTTTGAGATTTCGCTCCGGACACATCCCATTGAATAGTTTTTCTGCATTGATGGGTAAAGTAACATCTCCAAACTGCACGGAATGCGACATTGTAGAAGATGTTTATCATATTATTGTGGAGTGTGTCCGGAACGAAGCAGAAAGATATTTGATTGAACAAGAATATAATATAAATTTACATCAAATAGGATTATGCAATACCATACTAGCCTTTCCAACATCTAAAACTGCTAGGATTATTTATAAATTAGTTAGATTATGTCTTAAGCGTAGATTGTAAGTTTTGTATGTTCCTCAAAAGTGTTCCTATCTATATCTATATCTATACTTATAATAAATCTGTAGAGAGGTCAATTCTGTACATGAAATATATTTCCAAAATAACTATCAGGGGGTGATTAAGGATCGATACTCATGCCAAAAATGCAATCAGTTAAATTTTTGTCTGTCTGTCTGTGTGTCTGTCTGTCTGTCTGTCTGTCTGTCTGTATAACCGTTATAGAAACAAAAACTACTCGACGGATTTTGACGAAACTTGGTACAATTATTTTTCATACTCCTGAGCTGGTTATAGTATACTTTTCATCACGCTACAAGCAATAGGAGCAGAGCAGTGAAGGGAAATGTTGGGAAAACGGGAGAAGTTACTCCATTTTTTAAGCTTCCGTCGCGTGTGCAACCTTAATTGTTAAAGCTACACAAATCATTTCATGACGGAAATGTTCTCCTTAAAATTATATAAAAAATATCCCACGACAGCATATGTCTAACTTTTATGGTTGACTCACAATAACACGTGTAACTCCCGATAGCTTAGCAGTTCGAAGCTTTCTGATTATAATATTTGTCTACTCTTACGTTTATAACACTCTCAGTCACCCCTAATTGAAAAAGTTAACATTATTAACTATTCCATAAAAAAATTGGCCAAGTGCGAGTCAGACTCGCCCATGAAGGGTTCCGTAGTAACTATAATATAATATGCAAATTTATTTGACGAAAAAAAAAAAAACCTTACAAATTTCTTAAAACTAGCTTATTTACATTTTTTACAACTGCGCCAAATAAATTTGTTTTGAAAAAAAAAAACCCTACAAATTTCTTAAAACTGGCTTTTTTACATTTTTTACAACTGCGCCGAATAAATTTGTTTTTCATAGTGTTTGTATGAATTACAAAGTTATATTTGCGGTTTTAGAAAATATGCTGTATCTCAAAAACTGCTGAACTGATTTCGTTCAAACTAATTTTGGTTGAAAGTTTTTATTAAGATCTACAGACATATATTTTTTTTAGATTTTTACTCTATTATTATAGAAGTTAGAGGTTGTGTCCGCCACACACACATTTTACCAATTTGGAAGCTTATATCTTTTAAACGATTGACTTTATAGAAAAGTGGTTTTAGAAACCCCGATGTCGTTTTTAAAGAACTGTCTATAGATACCACACATGCATCGATTTCATGAAAAAAAATATTTTCAGGTTTAGTTCCATGTATGGGGAGCCCCCATTTATTTTAAATATTTTTTAATTATTTTCTCAATATCGGAAAGCGGTTCACAGAATACATCTACCTATCAAGTTTCACATGTATAGTCCTAATAGTTTCGGAATAAAATTGCTGTGACAGACGGACGGACGGACAGACAGACAGACAGACAGACGGACAGACATGTCGAAACTATAAAGATTCCGTTTTTTGCCATTCGGCTACGAAACCGTAAAAAGAATCATATAAATCGGTATAGAAACACCAAAGTTATACATGAAATACGCTTATAATAATAAGCCATCGCGCGTGAATACTGAATCATGCTATAAGGATTATTTTTGAGAATCGGTCGCCGCGCTCGACGCGTCTCGCGGTCGAAGCGTTCTCTAGGTACTTAAGCCTCAAGTGAACGTGATCTAAACAATATTACCAATACATTAACTTACGCTGACGGAGTCGCGGGCACAGCTATATTGTATCATTACGCTAAGGCCAATAGGAGCGGAGCGCCAATGAAGAATGCTTCAAAATCGGGGTTAAATTTAACGTTAGCCCAAAGTAACTATTCCACGCGGACGAAGTCGCGGGCAAAAGCTAGTAAATAATATAAGGCTGAAGAGTTTGTTTGTTTGTTTGAATGCGATAATCTCAGGAACTACTGGTTCCAATTGAAAAAAATAATGTTTAATTAAATAGTCAATTTATAGAGACAGGCTATAGGCTATATATCATTACGCTAAGGCCAATAGGAGCGGAGCGCCAATGAAGAATGCTTCAAAATCGGGGTTAAATTTAACGTTAGCCCAAAGTAACTATTCCACGCGGATGAAGTCGCGGGCAAAAGCTAGTTTTAAATATGTTTTAATTATTTTCTCAAAATCGGAAAGCGGTTCACAAAATACATCTACCTAATACCTATCAAGTTTCACATGTATAGTCCTAATAGTTTCGGAATAAAATTGCTGTGACAGACGGACGGACGGACAGACAGACAGACAGACAGACGGACAGACATGTCGAAACTATAAAGATTCCGTTTTTTGCCATTCGGCCACGAAACCGTAAAAAGAATCATATAAATCGGTATAGAAACACCAAAGTTATACATGAAATACGCTTATAATAATAAGCCATCGCGCGTGAATACTGAATCATGCTATAAGGATTATTTTTGAGAATCGGTCGCCGCGCTCGACGCGTCTCGCGGTCGAAGCGTTCTCTAGGTACTTAAGCCTCAAGTGAACGTGATCTAAACAATATTACCAATACATTAACTTACGCTGACGGAGTCGCGGGCACAGCTATATTGTATCATTACGCTAAGGCCAATAGGAGCGGAGCGCCAATGAAGAATGCTTCAAAATCGGGGTTAAATTTAACGTTAGCCCAAAGTAACTATTCCACGCGGACGAAGTCGCGGGCAAAAGCTAGTAAATAATATAAGGCTGAAGAGTTTGTTTGTTTGTTTGAATGCGATAATCTCAGGAACTACTGGTTCCTATTGAAAAAAATAATGTTTAATTAAATAGTCAATTTATAGAGACAGGCTATAGGCTATATATCATTACGCTAAGGCCAATAGGAGCGGAGCGCCAATGAAGAATGCTTCAAAATCGGGGTTAAATTTAACGTTAGCCCAAAGTAACTATTCCACGCGGACGAAGTCGCGGGCAAAAGCTAGTAATAAATAAAGATTAAAAAAGGCTCTGGAGCTTTGACTCGACCAGTGTGTCGCTCTTTAACGCAAAGGTAACTAAAGGAACAGAGTGGGTTTTTAGTCAGTGGAAGTCTGACACTCCCTTCCGCTCCACCCAGAGCGGAGAGAATTTGATAGCAGAGGGGTCATTTGATATTTTTACATAAAAAACCGCCTTTTAACTTAATAAGGTATAGACGTGATTTTTGCGTTTAGCGCCGATGTTTTTTTTATTGGTAATAGTCTTACGTTTGACTACCATCTCACCTAATGGTGAATGATGATGTGGTCGATGATGGAGCACGCTTACCTAGAAGTAACCTATTCACTCTTAAATGTACCTGTTATTTATGTGAAATGCGTCATAACTGGCGCATATAAGCACTGTTTCTTTCTGTATTTCATATTTTCGTTTTAATCCTGTAGTTTCCTGAGTACGCAAAGCTTTCGGTAAATATTCTATTGTTAGACTTGGTTATTTCAACTATCTTTCAAAGTTTGATAAATCACAAACCAAAGACGGAGAAACAGCGCGCGGTTAAAGCATTTTCCCAAGCTTCAATACAAATCCCATCTTCTCACACCGTTGACATTATTATCATTACAAGCAATTCGATAACATTATACTATATTGCAGTTTACAAACTTGTTATCATTGTACGCGAGGAGTATGAGTCAGTCGGAGAAATGGGTTATATTATTATAAGTAGTGATGCTCCATCACTGTCACTAGACGGGTCGATGTGCTCTTTAAACCCGACCCTTTACAAGTTAGTAGCGTCGTAATAAATATTTTACGTCTGTTTCGCTTACGGAAATGAGTAAGAAGATACAAGGCATTCAATATAAGCTCCATAAAAATCTTGTACTCACCATTGTATTGATATGTCCTGTGAAGTCCTGTCCACAATCTACTTATCTCCTTACCAAACTATATACTCATAGGCAGAAATGTTTTCGACATTTTGAATGAATATTTTTTCGCTTCTACATAGGGTGTATTATAATTGGGCGTTGCTAAATATAAGCTAGCAAGTAAATAACAGCAGCCACACGGGCAGATCTTCAAGTCCGTTGATGGGTACCAGTCTTAAAATATCTGTGCATCGCAAAGCACGAAACGCCGTTGGTCTTACCTGCCATTTGAAAAATCTGACCTAGTCTTGTCCAAGGGGTATCATATTACCCAGCTGCTAGGTCAGACAGGGAGGCGCTCCATTTAAAACATTAGTACTCAACTGCATTCGGTTACGCTTGAAGCCGATATGCGGCAACCCCTTGGCAGAAACATTGTCAGATTTACTGGCTTCTGAGAAATCGTAACGACTGTCAAATATGTCCAAATGAGAGCCGGGACCAATGGCTTAGTGTGCTTTCCGAGGCACGGATATTTTAAGACGGGATTTCACACCGCCAACTTCCAAACTCCGGGCTATCACTGAGAAATTTCAAATAGAAAAACCCAAAACTTTTTCCCCGACCCGGGATCGAATCCAAAACATCATTCAGCTCAGCATTGGCGCAAGCTTGCAACCACTAGACCAAAAAGGCAGTCAGTAATTCGTTTACTTTAAAAGGCACTTTTGGACTCCGACATTCATAGTAAAAAATTATCTTTAAGAAAATAAAATGATTCTGACGTCCATTCGCATAGGTAAGGAGTTTACCTCATCCTCCATTGTTAATTTTACATCACCAGCTGATGTTTCTAATGCTAATATACGACATTACTTACTATAATTTACCGCAAATGCTGTCACTACGTGATAAACGGCGAAGGAAACTGTGGTTAAAATTTTACATGGTAATCTGTGTACTGACTTACCAACTTTTGCGCTTCCTGTCACGAACCATGGTATCGACGCAAAAAAACTTAATCAAGATAAAGAAAAACAATCATTTTGTAAGCTACGTGTGTTCTTAGGTGGGTCCGCCGACAGTTAACTAACTTGTATGATATTTTTAGCCAGGGCTCGGATACCTACCGGTATATTTTTCTAAGCGTTTTTGCCTTAAATACGATTAAAGAAACGATTTGTTTCGGTTACGTTCGAACGAAACGTTAAAAAACCGTTTTTGAAGACAAAATTGAAATCCTTAATTTTTCTATATTTTACTACGGAAACTACGGATTCCTAGGCTAAATTTCGATTCAAGTAAAATTGTCTGTGAATCTATGACAATAATTCTCTGAGTAATTATCAAACAAGTTCATGTTTACCACTGCGCGCTGTGAGTGAATGCATCCTGCGGTATAAACTGATTTTTGAATACGTTCTCATTTCGTTTTCGTTCCGAACAAAATGATGTATTTCTTTGTAAAGAACTGATAAAACCGTTTTGCTAACGTTATTAGCGATAATTCTTTTAACGAACATAAATATTTGGCAAAGAGAAGAAACTACATACTTAGGTAGATAGGTAGGTACTAATATCGCAATTGATGATATTTAAATAACTCTCATTTTTTATGTCTGTTTATTACCCTTTCATGTATTAAAAGCTGAACAGATTTGAAAGGCATTTGGCACACGAGTGGCCTATAACCTGGATTAAAAGTACATAGAATTAAATCATATTTTTGACTTGTTTGCGGACGTAGACGCTCTGGCAAAAGCTAGTTCCAGATACGTTTTAAGTAGTTATTTATCTGCCTCATTCATTCGCAGGCATAGTGTTGTTTTTCACCGTTTTAAGAACAGTGGTGGTAGTATAAATTACCTGCTTGGCTTCAAACTCAAGACCTATCTCGTGAGTCCAGAACGAAACTACTTGGCGAGGAGTGTCCTGTTGAGGTTGCCGAATTGTTCGAAAGAGTTACCGCGGCCTCGGAACACGAAGGGCAAATGATGGAACACGGATGGGTTTTATTCAGTAAAAGTCTAACACACCCTCCCGCTTCGCCCAGATCGGAAAGCCGTCATTGGATGATTACCAGTGATCGGAGTAGGTAGATTGAAATGGGGTCATTGATCCGAAACGTATATATTAATATGGACATTCCTCCGGAATTGGTGGATTATTAAAAAAAAAATCGGAACTTATGTAGGAATTTTATTCTGCCAGAGTGGAAGGAGTCATTTGATGATTTGCCATCCTCAAAAAAAAGGTAGGAATTGTAATAAAATGAGCAATATTATTCTTTATTATTCTTCATAGTTTTTTTAACGGCACACAGTCACGATTTGACAAAACCCAACGACCAATCAGAACAAAGGATCATGGGTGGTACAATAACCGGTTATCAGAACAATGCGTACGCCCGCCGACGACATGCCAGGTAGCTCACTCGTTTACTTCGGCCCTTTACGTTTCAGAGTCGTGGTGCATCCTTAGAACAGTCTCACGACCCCAGCAGGCATTGGCCCTCTATGGGGCCCCGTCATTTATTCTACCCTTAATGCAAATTACCATGACCACTATGAAAATATTTAAATTTAAGTGCAACAATTTATGTCTATCTATAAAAGTTCTAGCCATAAAAGGCTAAAAATAAAAAAATAAAAATTAAAGCTTCGATCGGAATTAGATTGTTTTTATTATTCAACAGATAAATAATGAATTAATTTAGTTTTTATACCTTCCTTTAAATTTTGAATTGAGTAGGAATAATATCACTACCAACATTAACAATGTTTAATTGAATCCGGAAATACCGGAATTACTTTCCGGGAAAATGGCTTATCCATGTTATTCTTTCTGTGTGCATTTATGATACAAGTACCAAAAATCAATCTACCTACTCCGATCACTGATGATTACCCATCCTTAAAAAAGGCGAGGTGTTTGTGACGGAATTCCATCTACAACACTAAATGTTTGTTATGTTTTCATGATGGTTAACCTCCTAACTTTTACCATATTATTCCATTGACAAACGGCAATAAAGGAATGTACGATTTGTGGTAATAAAAACTTTTTAAATAAAAAAAGAATAATAAAAATAATAAAAACCGATTTTGTCTTGGTTTGCAGTAAAACTTAAAATAAATTTATAGATTCCTTTGCTTGATCATTTGTGTTAATTGATCGTTAAATAAGTAATTACTCTTTCTATTAGCGAAAATAATGGTCAAACCGTTTATTTCCACGGAAACTTAGATTTTCTTTTTCCTTTAAATATGGAAAGGAGTTTGGAGGGCGTTATAAGTTCATAATTATGTTGCCTGTGCAGGCAAAACATTATTGCAATACAAACATTGCAAAATAGGGGTGGGACATTTTTATAAAATTTCTTGAGACTGTCGATGTAGTACGAACATACATATATCATAATCACCATATTCATCATTGTCGTAGGGTACCAATTACTACATATCATAATATTACACTGTTAGATTACGCATAACATTGTTAAAAGTAATTAATATTTACCTATATCATTTAAATAAAAGCAGGTTTTATAAAATAGATTTTTATTCTATTGATTTTCAACCGACGACAAAAAGAGGAGGTTATCAATTCGACGCGTATAATACTTTTTTTTTTTATGTATGATCATCGATTACTCGAAGACGGCTGAACCGATTTGGAAAATTATTTTTTTAATTGAAAGGTTATACTTCGAAATTGGTCCCATTTTCATAAACGTCAGGATCTGATGATGGGATCCTGGAGAAATCGAGGGAACTCTTCAAATATTATAGGCACACCTATGACGTTTTGGGTATTTATTATAGTAACTTGTGCAGTTGCTCTCAAAAAGTACCATTTGAGGAAGTGGAACTGATGATGAAGACCACAGATGGCCGCCGAAACTACTCAATAATAAGTATTGAGTGGATTGCAATTCGATTACTTGAACATGGATGTTAAGCACTTTATACTCGTCACAATGTATATGGTGATGTAGGAGAACTCCTCAACAATTAACGGCCCAGCATGGGGAAAAGCAATATTTCGTAAAAGGTTATAAGTAGTTGACATTTAGGCTCTTGTAACTAGGTAAATTAAAAATAGACCAACTAAAAAGAGTGAAATAAAAACTTTTTACCAAAAAATTAAACCGACTCCCAAAAAACACTACAAAGTAAAAAATAACTTTAATTTCGGAAGTCGGTGCCAAAAACGAAAATACAAAACTAAAGACACCGACTACCGAAATTAAAGTTATTTTTTACTTTGTAGTGTTTTTTGGGAGTCGGTTTAATTGTTTGGTAAAAAGTTTTTTATTTATATTTTTCGAATTTTTTTGTAGGCTAAAATAAGTTTAATATAGGCATATTTTAGGGCCCATCCAGATTGCAGTTTTTTCAAAATAAAGCTTTTATATGGGTAACTGCACACACTGTTACTGTCCTGGCAAGTCAGATACAGTTTAGAAATTCCTATTTATTTAGGTTTTGTCTTACGTCCTAAGTAAGGTAAGTCATAACAAGTGAGTGAGAAAAGATATTTTGCAAATAGATTAAACAACTTAACACGTTCGCTGACAGTACTTCGTTAGGCGGGAAATTATAAAAACTTTTTACCAAAAAATTAAACCGACTCCCATAAAACACAGCAAAGTGAAAAATAACTTTAATTTCGGTAGTCGGTGTCTTTAGTTTTGTATTTTCATTTTTGTCACCAACTTCCGAAATTAAAGTTATTTTTCACTTTGCTGTGTTTTTTGGGATAAATGGGGAATTTTTTGGTAAAAAGTTTTTAATTCACTCTTTTTAGTTGGTTGATTTTTAATTTACCTAGTTACAAGAGCCTAAATGTCTATATATTCTATATAACTACTTATACTATATAACTACTTATATAGTCTATATAACTACTTATAACATTTTACAAAATATTGCTTTTCCCAATGTTGGGCCGTTAATTTTTGAGGAGTTCTTCTGGTACTTCACCATCAGCTATACATCACCATATGCATTGTGACGAGCATAAAGTGCTTAACATCCATATTCAAATAATCGTATCGCAATCCACGAAATACTTATTATTGAGTAGTTTCGGCGGCCATCTGTGATCTTCATCATCAGTTCCACTTCCCCAAACGGTACTTTTTGAGAGCAACTGCAAGGTGTGCCTATAATATTTGAAGAGTTCCCTTGATTTCTGCAGAATCCCATCATCAGATCCTGACTTGGTGACAAATGGTACCAATTTCGAAGTATACCCTATCAAAGAAAAAAAGAATTTTCCAAATCGGTCCAGCCGTCTTCGAGTAACCGGTGATCATAGATAAAAAAAAAAAAAAAAAAACAAATATACGCGTCGAATTGATAACCTCCTCTTTTTGTCGTCGGTTGAAAATAGTGCGTTATGACAGTACGTCGAGGGACGGGCCACTTATTATTAAGAGTACGTCGTGGAAAATTCTACTGTCGTATTGTGGTGTCAGGGTAAGTGCTCACTGTCAGCGAACGTGTTAACTAGTTGAGGCTGGTGTTTCCTAGCTGACTACCCTTAAAAGAAATACCGAAACAGAGTCTGAGTTCTAACTCTCAACGATTCACAGGCTATGTCCCAGTTTGAATACCAATCACTCCACGTCCACTTCAAACAGGTCCAATACAGAAATTTATCATTTGCGAACGACTAGTCCAGTCTATAAGAGATATTTCATTACAATTGATGAATGAATCGGGTTTCGACTCAATATTATCGTCGCTGGCATCAATTTGGTTTATAACGTAATAGGAACGGCCTACGCGATCCCTTCACCAGTTTTACTTATCAAGCGCTACTCCTCAACAGGTTAGGAGACTAAAGCTTGGCATTACGACATTTTAGCTAGGATTAGACGTTGGTACCTAATAAATGTGGCTAGTCGAACTAAAATGTTGTGTGAGTGATCCTAACTAGAGCAGTGTAATGGAAGTAAATTGTCTTCTACAGCAAACATCCAGAAGTTGCATCAAAACCATTTAAAATATAAATAACTAGACTCAAAATAAAAAATCTAACTAAAAAATAGGGTATAAAAAGGTAGCATGAAAGTGCACCACATGGGTATCGGAAACCCACGTAATTATGACAGCATGCGTCGGATATCTATGGGCAAATGACTATAATTTACTACGGTTGACTATGGTTATGACTATGGTGGTTATTTTACTTAGGCTGTGTTGATTTCTGTCTGAAATATTTTCCATCACATTTATTTTTCCGTAGTCAGGATACAGTTTTAGACATTAAAAAGAAAGTGGTATGGAGAAACCGCTTTTCTTTTGACCATTTTGTGCTGTATCGAGGCTTTTTCTGTCTCTTTTAAGTCTACTCTCTTATTACTTTTGAAGGTCGATAGTTAATAAATTGAAACGTAACGAAAGTCAGAGTCCGCGACCGATACAAGAATAATAAGAATATAATTAATATTGAAGCCGACGAGAATTGTGTGTTTATTCTGCAATAAATTCACGATAAATTTCCGGACATCAAATACATCTTTGGTTTACAGCATCAGCGACATTCTGGACAAAGGATCCTCGTTAGCATTTGAAAACAAGACTTACGATCAAGTCGACCATTCCATTATTGATATTCTCAATTTGAAATTCAAGTATGGAATATAGGATGCAAAGCGTAACGATTGACCTTCATAGACAAAATTAAAATGCCGGGCGCGAGAGGTCTCCGCCTATCGCCGCCGTGAGGACACGTCGGTGCTCTGCCCAGGCGGGGCAGTCTTGCACCGTGTGCTCTACGGTGTCCTCAGGGCGACCCTCGCAGTGGTGACACCCAGGCGTTTCCTCCTTTCCCATCAGACATAGGTACCTCCCGAAACTTCCGTGTCCGGTGAGGACCTGCGTCATGCGGTAGGTCAGGATGCCGTGACGCCGATCTAGCCACTCCTCAAAGAGGGGTCTTACCGCCGCTATTGCGGCGTGCCTGAAGATACCTACCCTAAAAAAAAAATGTTTTTTTTTTCAAAATTTTATTTTACCACTTTTTCGGCGTCATTAACGTGTATACTCATGCCAAATTACAACTTTCTAGTACCAATCATTTTTGAACTAAGCCGCGGACAGACAGACAGACAGACGGACATGGCAAAACTATAAGGGTTCCTTGTTGACTACGGAACCCTAAAAATATACCTGTCATACCGTTAATGCGCGATCGAGTTTTTAACGTTTTTAAATAGTTGTTAAATTACATATAATTATAATAGTTTGTGTTTCAAAACCGCGTGCTTCGAACGTGGCAGCGTGGCATACAAAAACACGGTTTGCCTTATCATTAGGCTCGTTAGCAGAGCCATAATTATCACTTATCGTCTTCCGAGTAATCCGTGTGGAAAGACGCTTTTAGAGTTCTGTAAAGAATGACGTTGATTGATTTTAGAATAGTCGTACCTATATTGCGTGACTGTCTTTGAATAAATGATGGCTTCGTTACTACAGTAAGATAACCAAGCTGCTTAGAGTTAGCGTTTTGATTTTGATTTAGAATGGCGAATGCCATCTACATATTACTTAAAATATTATATAATATATTACATAAAACTTTACAATATGATATTAGTAAAGTTTTAATGATCGGTACCCTAATTTTCTAGCTCATGAAATCTCATTTTATTTCACGATTGCATTAAAACAGAACCATTAAATAAATAAGTTTTCTGTTCGTATTCAAACATACTTACCATGTTATGTAGGGTTGGGATGTCAAAATAAAAGTAAAAGCCGCCAGATATAGTAGAAATTGACGAAAAAGAAATGACGCATTTTTTTATTTAATAACTAATTTGCAAAATAATTACCATTTAATCATTTAATGCGGACGTTAAAATTAAATCAGGCTATTGAGTAGGTATTTTCCCGACCTTTCATATTCCAATCTATTGCGGTAATGACTAGTTTCCATTAAGATGGTTATTACACCAGAAATTCGGTCTAGAATAAATATGCCTAATTCATATTTCTACAACAGTGAAAAAAACCGTCACAGGTGAACGCATCCATTAAATAATAAATAAATGCCTTTATTTACTCACCACAATATCTTTAAATTACATATATAGTAATACAATAATGGGAATCATACGTATATTGTGGGAGCCTGGTGCCTGAGCTAGGCCAAAAGCCTGTATTTCAGGTCACCAGGTCTCCTCCCCGATTTACAAAGTCCTCGCGAATTTATGTAATACACTACAATAATGAGCGACTATAATGCGGATATGTGTGGTGCGATGTGTTGAAGGAGAGGTATATGGTATGAATGATATATGACGTGTATGAAGGTGGGTGTACATGAAAGTGTGTGTACGTGAAGGTAGTGTGTGTTTGGGGTTGAGTGTGGTTGAGGAGGTGGGTAGTTGAGTTTAAGCAAGTGTGTTTAAGCGTGTCTTTTCTGGAGAGAAGAATAGATGAAGCATTGGGCAGAAGGAAAGTTATGGCTGAGAAATAAATTCTCGAGATATTCTCTAGGACTTGTTCAGTGCTATCATAGGATAACTGTTGCAGCCAACTAGCAAGCTTGGTTTTCAGATGTTTAGTGGGTAGGGTATCTGCTTAGCCTCTTTCCAACTATTTTGGGATTCGATCTCAGTCTAACCGATACAGCCGAGTACAAGTGTTTTACATGGAGAGACTGATTATCTGACCTCCACAACGCAGTAGCCGGGTAACACGATAGCACACTTGTCAAGAATGGCGTCAGATTTTCTGACTTTTGACTATCCGTAACGACTGCCAAAGATTTATAAATGACAGTCGGCGCGGCGGGGCCAACGACCTAACCGAGGCACGAAAAGTCTTGGTATGTTAAGATTTTTTTAATAGCTATAAATCTATCAGCCTAGTCCACTTTCCCATTGAAAACAGTCTAGACCAAAACCAAGGAATCTTAGGTATTTAACACAAATGTTCGTGCATTCAAAAATAACACGATATTTACCGTCGCTCATTAAATATTTCACAGGCTTTATTAGCATATGCAAATGTTCAATTAATGTATTTGCAATATATTTGCATATCTTACATATGTTGTGTGTTATATAATGTACCGTTATGACCTGTGCTTTAGATACTTATGTGTGTATCGGATTTCGGCTTAGTAGGTAAAGATTGGCCTCGTTGTTAAAACACTGTAGAATTATTATTGTATTTATTTAGATAAATAATTCTACGCTTTCGTTTATGCAGCTGATAATATTTTGCTATTACTGTGCGGTACAATAATAATATGGATGCTTTGGTCTATTGGCCCGTCGTCGGTAGCCTACCCTTTGTAAACCTCAACTGGGCCAAGCGTGCTAATCAAAATACTAGTACGGAACCTACAACGGTTCAATAGTTCACAATTGACCGCTGTTGCACGCTATCTCTCTCACATGACATACGTGTGAGAGAGATAGCGTGCGTCATTTAGTGCGTATACGCAGCGCTGTCCTACTTTCGCTCATTTTGACGAATATGTGAAAATGATGTATTACAAGACTCTTGACACGGAACCGCTTATTATCCGACGTTTAACACAAGGTCAAACATACCTCTTTTTATCAGAAGACCCTTAGAGTTGACGGACAACTGACAGACAGATGAACGATTGATATTACTAGTAGATATACGGAACCTTTTTATGTTTTGTTATTTATTTGCTAGCAATTAAAAGTTATTACTTCGAGTGAAAGGATTTATTGATAAGTTGATGTTTTATACGTCGTTAAATTAGTGAGTCAAGTAATTTCGTTTGTGTACTGGCATTGTGTTTGATTTAATTCAAAACAAATGTTATTAAGCTATCAGAGATTCTTTTACTTGGAGGATTGGTCATAAAATCGCATGACTGTCCTCATCTATGCTGGGGCTGGCCCATAGTCGGTTACACTATGGGACGACCTGAATAGAGATGGGAACATGGATATATTACATACAGTGAAAGACTGTATATGTATACATTAGTAGTCTTAGTTATCTGTTTATTACTGTTAGTTACTATCTCTGCAAAGTATTGTTACGGGTTCATCCAGGAGGGGGGGAGGGGCACTTGCATAGAAACCTTATATGCTTCCAAAGATAGAAGCGACATCTATTTTATCTCCCCAAAACTTTTTTTGACAAAATAAAAAGAAGTTTAATTTGTCCAGAATGCGGCGGAAACAATCTTTAAGGTTATTTTTAACTTTGTGGTTGTTTTTGTTTGTTTTGAAGGCGGTTCATTTTTTTGTTAAAAAAATTATTGTATGTTTTTCAGTGCTTAATTCTTTGTACTACCTGAGATACCTGGGTCATACACATATGGGTGTTCGGATAAAATAACTTGAAAATTTACGACAGTAACTGAAGACTTTTATTTTTCAGTTAAATTATTGTTACTTTTCTATTTACCCATAATATTTCAAACAATACAATGATATTTGTTTATTTAAAAAAAAAATCAAAATGTTTCAAAAGTCTCATCCTGTGGACTGTTCAGATTCGGGGTATGAGTGTTTAGATAAATGTAGTTAATTATTTTGTTACATATCAAACATCATTGTCGTATTTGCGTTGTATATAATGAATATTATTTTTATTAGATAGTTTTTAATAATTTCACAACATATATTTTTTTATTTCCAATAAACATACTGTTATACGGATTTAGGTCTTTTTGGTGGACCTAAAAATCAAGCAAATTTTAATTTCTACTAAAGCTACCATGTATCGTATATTTTTTAAATTGACAACCCTGGATAGCCTCCATTTGTTGGAGTCCTTGTCAGTACATCTACGTGCCATTTTATAATTTACGAAGTTTTAAAATAAAATTAAGTGTTTTTGTCAAAGTTCAGTGCGTCTTTCCTGCTTGGGTTGTAATTTGGTAAGTTATTATTCAATATTTTTGTATATATTCCGCCGATATGCCTTTTGAGGAGTATTTTCAAAATTTATTTTGTTGTGATTCTAGCCTTAAAAATAAAATGGCTGCTTCGATTTTAATTTGAAATATCTCTTCTGTGGACATATTTCCTGTGAACATAAATGACCACAGGATAGAAATATTAGAATTGTACTGTAATAATTAAAGGCAATGAGAAGATTTGCAAGAAACTGAAATAAAGCGTAAAGACATCGCATCAATTGCTTGTTAATATTTTAAATAAAAACCTACCTATATTCATGCAGCATCTTGCCAACATCACTAATCAGTATAACGCTATAAAATTCATAAAACAAAGTCTTTTGCCATCAAAGGGGTTACTACATATAGACTTTTCAGACAATTATTCTTGTAAGTACGGATCTGAAATTAAATCAGCCCATTTTGGAGACAGCATCTGTACCAACTATCACTGGGCCAAGAACTCCTTCGCCATTGTTGTTAATATCTTCTCCAGAACTATTAGACAATGTGACTAGTCAACCATATACTCCGCAAAAGAGGATTCTCTGTGAGAATAACTATTCTGATGACTCAGTAACACCACCTAAAAAACCTAAAGTACGACCTTCGTTCTTTGAAAGTGATGATAGTGATAAAACATTTTTTGAAAGCGTACTTAATTGATAATTTTTTATTAGTTTGACGATTTTTTATTGATAAAGATAAGAGGCTAAAATGAAAAATAATTAAAAGTTTTGGATTAATTTCAATATTTATCCTTGAAAAATGATATTTTATTACTAATATTATCAAAGAAAAAGTAAGATTTTTTTGTTTGTATTTTCCAAAGTATCTTTAATTGGCTGGATAACTTTTGTAAATAATAACGAGTTTATATGGCAAGTAAATGTCAATATCAGATTGATTAACCTCTCTTCTGCGGAAACGGGTCTTTTCTGTGGACGTAAAAAAAAATTAAGTCAAATAACTTGCTGAAATCTGAATAACGATCTGGTTTTTGATTAATTTCTAATTACTTGTAAGATTACCTAATAAATGAGACTGGTTTGAAAAAAAATATAACGACTTTTTATTTCGTATATTTTTATAACCCGTTTTGTGTATGACCCACCTACATACCGTTCTCATTTATTTTTGTTTAATGCGGTTAAAAAAGAGAGTTTGTTGTAAACATGTTTTACCCCCTAAAACCATTGATTTAAATAGTAAAGATACGGTCGTCAGAACATTTGACGGACGTGGTCGCCCTACAAAACACACTAACGCTATCTATTATAACTAAGATGTCAATCGGCGTGGTCTGCTCCTAGACGTAACCTTGTAAGAGCGGGGTGTGGTATTTTTCGAGGTACAAAGAAATAAAAAAATCCTTTTATTTTTCGAAATTTATATTTGTTGTACATAAAAATACATTTTAATATCGCACTTTTATGCGGCTTCGCGTCATCTTGACCAAAGGTTGAGACAAATAAGAAATAAAATTCTTTTAAATAATGTTAGTAGTTGATTTAATGACATATTTTTAAGTTACCGGTGATATGAAATGTTATAATTTTTTTTTTATTGTGCTTTTTGTCGTATTTCGTGCAACTCTTCACGACACAACTCGGCATTTTTGCTTGTAAGACTTACGACCGCTCCCGAAGATAGCCGATCGCGTTCTAGTTCACTTCGATAAAGGGAAGACCACTTTGGCACCAAGTTCGAGGCGTCATTATAACATGCGGTCCGCCCAGCCCTTACGCAGTATTGCATATACATACACAGATATATACATACCAAGTGCACGGCTTCTTTGGATGATAACAAACGATATAGCAAAGGTTTTGTAATCCTATGTCTACATGTGTGGAACTTATTAAAAATTTCAATACATTGATACCAGAGACCGAATTTTTCAAATTAAGAAGAACGAAGAGAAAGGAAAGTGATGACCCTCATAGTGCACAGCACTACGAGGGTCAATAACTTTCCACGTCACTTGCCAATAACACGATAATTCTCTTCATTCTTCTTAATTTGAAAAATTCGGTCTCTGGTATCAGTGTATTGGTATTTGTAATCTGGGGGCACGGCAGTGCCCCCGCCAAGTCGAGCAAAAAAGCGGCACGGCCGTACCATTCTTTTCTCGAAGCAATTCAGGCCATTTTCGACCCCCTATAACTTCGTTGTGGATAAAACTAGAAGCCTGAATTTTCAGTAACCAAACAGGCATTGTATAAACACGGTATATTTCAAATTTCATTCAATTTGAACCAGTAGTTTAAGAATTATAATGAGTCAAAGTTCCTAAATTTTGAAAATTTTGTCACTCACTGACTGACCGATCATCAAAAGTCTAAAGCACTTCTAGCAGACAAGAGACAAGAAGCTTCAAATTTAGAATACAATTAGTGTTTAGTATATGAATCAAGGAAAAACTATAATATTTTTAAATTTCGTTCCAGTTTTCTAGATACATCAACTGCATAAATAACTTTGTAATCCCATATAAATATATAGGATTACAAAGTTACATTTGCAGTTAATTAATCAGTGTACCTGTATAATATAATGAAATAATAGATGTAGATGGGTACTTTTTGTTTTTCTTGGTGAAAAATATCATCGATTGACTTCTTCCGCTCGGGTGTATCAGAATTCTACTGACTAAAAACCCACCCTGTTCCTTCGGAAGCCCTAAAGTTCCGGGGCCGCGGTATCTCGATGGAACTTTCCCGCAAACCCCGACAGGCAATGGCCCTATGAGGCCCCGTCACTGGTATTAACAGCTTTTTGAGGCACGCGTGGAATACAACGCGCCGCTGACCCGGGCCTGGTCCTTACCGGACGGTGAGCGACCCCTGCTCACCATCCGCAGGCCCGCGCCTACGGTGGCCCGAAATCGACTCGCGATCCACGACACCCGGGGCGTCTCCTCCGGTGGCTGGGGTGCGAGGAAGAGAGTTGCCTCTCCCTCGCACGTTAGGCCTCCTCCTTCGCTAGCATGACTGCTTTGCAGCAGGAGGTGACTGCATCCCATTCCCTCTCGCTTCGCACCATGGTCTAAACCAGAGCAGGGCAATCGCAATAAACAATTTAATTTATATATGTATGACTTGTGAGATATATTGTGTTTTCATGCGATGGCCGAGTCAATCTATTTATTTAAAACGGTAAAGATTTTTAATATTGATATGGTCACTATAAGATGTCGTTCGGTTAGATAATTACGTAACAACTTAAGACAGAAGGTCCCTTAAGTAGGGACTGAATAAATTAATAACCGACTTGGTATTACATGGATCTCACAACTGTTTACGGTAGAACAACTAAGTTGCGAGACTTGGGTTTTTGACAAGTATTGTTTTTTATGGGATAAGTTCTACATACGTAGACTTAAGATTACCAAACCCTTGCCATATCGTTTATCATCCAAAGAAGCCATGCACTTGGTATGTATATACCCTTTAAATTACACGTTGTATATGTATTTAATGGTCAGTACTGACATTGACATTGCCTAGCTTTTAAAACCCGAAGCGTGCGGCTGTTATAATTTATCATCGATCTCCTTTATTAAGTTATAAAATTAACAGAATGGTGATTCCATTCTGTGGTATGATTTTTTTGGCGGAAGACACACAAATAAAGTCGATAAATTATTTTTATTAAATTGATTCTTCATTATATTAGGAAAGGTTATTCACATGAATAAATAGTACAAACGATTTAATTTTCTTTTAATAATCTGAGTATATGAATAATGTTCTCTTGATTACTCATCACATAAACTATACTTAATGTCATCAAACGAGTCCATATGATATCTACTTTAAATTATAATAAATATTAAGGTAAATGATCAGTTTATGCATAGCTGGACGGTAGTTTTTGAAAATGGAAGGCTCAGTTTAGGCCGCTGCAGAATGAAGTTAAAGATAAAGAAGTTTTATTTCAGAAGTAGCGCGATTATTTGGATGCGTGACGTTTAGGCTGGTTCTAAACGGTTTAGGACAAGAATTTTTGGAAGGACTTAGGAGAGGCCTTAGAAGGGCCCAGCAGTCGACAGTAATATAAAAAAGTATTTGGATTTTGGATACTTAATTAATAATTTAGCCTGAAGGATTTGAACTTCTTACTTTTTACTTAGGTACTTTAAAAATCACATTACTAACAATCTTGTTAACCCTTCCAACTAAGCTAAACATGCTTGTCTGGATTGGGTTCGGCAATAGTGTAATGGCTGGGGTTCGATCCCGTCTTAGGGGATCTCGAGAGCCCTTTCGTGGTGGATGGCCTCAAATATATATATATATATATATATTACAGGGACCCCCCCCAGGGCAACCGCCAAAAAGCTTTAATTAAAAACTATGAACATCACTCTGCCAGAACAATCACAGGTGTTGTTTTATCGAACCCTAAAAATAAAAGTCTTCTAAATTCCCGCTCTCAAAAACAATGCTGCAATTTTCAGCCGGTTCCAATTCCAAACAAAAACAAAAAACGGTCGTGTTGAATTTCTTCAATGGTTCATTAGTCCCTTGATTCATTAACAAGGCGGTCGTCTGTTCTAAGCTATTAGTCTGCACAGCACGTACAAAATTGCTAAACCGAGGCTTAATAGTAAAAACTGTTGCATAACCACATGCCCAGGCGCAGGTACGCGGTAGCCAGGCTATCATACTTTTGCGGTCATTGGTTGGAGGTACACAGTTAAAAGAAGTCAGAACTAGAAAAGGTAGGTTCAATTGTGATTGGACTAAAGTCTGATGTGGATGTCTTAATTGCATTCATGCCAAATATTGACAGCTTTTCAAGCAACTGTAGAGTTTTGCAAATAACCCTGAAAATCTTTATTTAGAAAGATTTAGGTAAATGGTATAACACTATACTCTTTCTAAATTACATCATACTATACATTTACACACTTTCTGTCTAAACCAATGCAGCTGAGTACCAGTATTTTGAAAGGAGCAACGGTCTATCTCTAAGGCCATCACAACCCAGTAACTGGGTGTTAGATGTTAATGTTTTTATAAGCGTGTCAGTTCTGTGACTGTGGCTATGATTTTCTTTCTTGTATGACCACTTCAAATTTTCTTTGGACATACCCATATAATCAGGTTATATCAGAATCAGAATCATTTATTCGTAAACATAATACAAGATCTTAAAAAATTAGGTAGTGCGCTATGTTTTGTCTATTGACATATTAAATTATTACAAAAAAAAAATGTTATACTATTAAATTAAAATACAAATTCGTCACAAAGCAAGTAAAATTTTAAAATTCGTAATAAATTTCATTTCATGTCAAAACGTATAGTCAATTTAGAAGGTTAATATTAAATTAAAATAAGGAAAAAGAATATAAGTATTAAAAATGTCAAGTATAGGTAAAAATATTAATATTGTAAAGTTACAGAGATTCGTCATTAAGAAATTCACCTAGAGTGTAATACATTTTTTCTAGTAGTAACCCATTAAGGGTTTTTTTAAACTTCTACACTGGCATACATTTTATTTCATCGGGTATTTTATTATATATTTGCGGTGCAATACCAAAGAAGCTTTTCCTCATAAGAGAAGTTTTACATTTCACAAGGCATAAATCATTAGTATACTGAGCACGCATGGGTGTTTTCTTTACTGTACATAGTTTCTTGAATAAATGTGGATTCATTTTTACAAATAATGCAATTTCTAGGATGTATAAAGCCGGTAGAGGTAATATTTTTAACTTTTTAAAATAAGGAATGCAACTATCTGTTGTTTTTAAACCACACATACACCGTACACATCTTTTCTGCATCCTGAAAACAAGTTCCCTATTTGTTGACTGTCCCCAAAAAATAACACCGTATCGCAGAACTGAGGCGACAAGTCCATGATATGCCATCAGCAGTGTATCAATATTAACTTTTTTGGAAAGTTGAAATAATCGTTTCCACTAAGCGTTTCCACTATACTGGGACACAGGCCTCCTGTCTATGAGAGGGAGTGAGTCGTAATCCACCACGCGCCAGTGCAAATTATTGGATGACAGATGTCTTCGGATTTTCGGACCTAGGATATTCCAGCTTCCTGACAGATACGCGAAAAAACCTTTTCTGTAATAAACGATTCACTTTTGTAATGCATTCAGAGTAAAAATTGATACCTATAAGTTCGACAAAGAAAAAAAATATGTTTCAAGTAAAACAGGATTTGAAAGCCGGCAATCAGTGTGAAATGTGAATGCAGATCTAATCGTTTCAAGTTGAAAGTTGCAAATTGACAGGTAACCGTATAACCACAGGTAAAGTTTAATTCAATACCACACACGTTTCAATATTCGCAAAAAAAAAAAAAAAAAAACAATGAAAAAAAAATAGAAAGCGAAATTAATTAATGTAACCATAGATGATCTGATTTCATGTTTTATCGTGGGAACATCGATTAATAAGCCAGTTTGTCTCCAATCATAATCATCGATAACATCCTTTTCACATCAAAGCAGATAATTTGCATTATCGACCGTTGTTTCGGCTGATTAAACTTTGATGTGGTACTTCCTCTCTTGTAAAATCAAATTAAATACCAAGTGACCAGTGGAACTTGGCACATGGCGGAATTATGAACATAAATGGCTGCTTCTGAATTTGAATAATTTTTAACATTTACCATAAACAAATAGAGCGCGGCGGAGTGGCAAGATATTCTGGCCATATACTTTCTTAATCTCTAAACTATAGATAATAACGGGCCTTTTCTCCGGTAAATTAATAAACGTACGTGTATGTGGATCAATTGAAAGCGTAATTATAGACTGTAGCAAAGTTTTTACTGTAATTAATAGTTGCCATTACGTTCTGTTTACAATGGATCTTTTTATTGGTTTATAAACGGAAGTGAAGTTTGAAACACGTTTTGAAAGTGATTGTTTGACTAACGAACTCTAGCTGCTTATTTTCGAATATAAATTAATTGACTGACATTAGTATAGACTCACTGGTATGATAACCTTTCTAAAGAAGACACTTAATAATGTTAAATCAAATTCCATTGACGTAAAAACTCATTGTTCTTGTGGCGTAAATCGTCAAACGTCGATTGGTTCTCGTTCCAATGTTGTCAGCAATTAGAGGAGCGTTTTTGCTGGGCCGTTGTACAGTTAGTGTGTCCAGGTCGTCTTCCTTAGAAGGAGACTGGTCTGGTCCCGGCGGAATGCATCGATATAGTGCCGCGTTCCGGCGTCGCCTGCCCGCGCCGCTGCCGGACCCCGCGGTCAACTTAGCGGCACTAGCTTCCATTCATGCGAACAAATGTTTTAAAGGTACCGGTTGTGGCGTTTTTTTTTGCCGTGCGGTGAACCTGTTAGGTCATTTAGATATGTTTGTGGCTTTCTGAGTGAATGGTGGTTAAGGTTTTTTTTGCAAAAAGTTTTGATGCTGTTTTGTTTAGTTTTGCTTCGGAACCTTTGTATGTGTAGGTACTAACTATGATTTTTTATTTGAAATTGCTTGTAAATTTTATGGTACAACAATTGTACATTATCATCAGCTTCCAGTGTAATCGGATGTAGTGATGGGACATGAAGAGGCTGCCTATTTGACCTCTATAAATCAGTAGCTGGGTAACTTTTTGACAAGACTGGTATCAGATTTTATGGCTTCTGTCTTTCCGTAACGACTGTCAAAGATATACAGTAGAACCCGTTTAAGACGATTTCACAGGGACCCAACTAATAAACACTACTACAACTAATAAAAACGCGCCTTAAGCGAGAAAGCGTATTATAAGGGATAGGGGGTGGGGGATAGTGTGTGGAGCATATTAGTTTCAATACATTGATACCAGAGACCGAATTTTTCAAATTAAGAAGAACGAAGAGAATTATCGTTTTATTGGCAAGTGACGTGGAAAGTGATGACCATCATAGTGCTGTGACACGTTTGTTATTACTGGTATTCAAGAAACATATGAAACCTATAATTTGGGGTGAATTCTGTGAGTCACTTATTTTGAGCTGAAACTGTGCATAGTGACTCCATACCAGATGTTGTCTTCAGTCCTTTTGGATAGATATGAGGTTTCCGTTACACGTTGTATATACATAGTATGACCTAATTTCGTATATTTAGTTAAATTATACAATCACTTGTTAGGAAGTTATTACATAGGTACATATGTATAATCTTATGTAAGTATTTACATAATTATGTGTTTTTAAATTACTTTATAAATCGTGTATTTAGTGTACTATATATACTATCTAATTACGTTACTTAAAGTAATCACTTGTTTTGGTTTGACAAAAAGATTTTGATGCATTAGCAATTATGACGTTTTCAATGTAATTTAGCTTTTGCAGCGCGTCTTCACTTTGACAATTTTTTTTTAAATTGCTTTGTGACCGAAACAAATGGTAAAAGTGGTTACTTTTTTACTAGTGATGGTAGTAGACGGAGTGGAGTTCTGTCAACAGAATATGTTCGGCTAGTTGCCGTCGCCAAAAGCTTATGGAAGTGCCTACTAAATCGATCATGGGTCATCAATCAACAATCATATATCAATACTAGTACTCACGCGGGGCTTCGCTCCCGTGGATTCTATCACGGTAAAAACATAACTCTCCTTTTTTGCAGTCGCGTAAAAGTAGCCTATAACCTTCCTCAGGCTTCAAGCTACTTCCATACCAAATTGCATCCGAATCCACCCAGTACTTTCGAAGATTAGCGCGTTCAAGCAAACAAACAAACAAACTTTTCCGCTTTGTAATATTAGTATAGATAATTAATCAAAGAAAAAAAGGTTAATTGGTTATATAAAACGCTTCCGTTACTGACTGATGACAGATAACGCACAGCCAAAACTACTAGGTGCAGGAAGCTGAAACTTGGAATGTATGTGCCTTGAGGTGTGTAGGGGAGCACTAAGAAAGGATTTTTGGAATTTCCCATGGGATCAGGAATCCCGATCCCATGGGAAATTCAAAAATCCCGAATCAGGATTTACACGGGAAAAACCTCTTACGCGAACGAAGTCGCAGGCAACATCTAGTAGAATTTAAGAGTTTCTTGAGCTTTCTCTTTATCAAATCGAGCAACACAGATTTCAGTACCGTTTAATAAGAACAAGATATAGGCAATTAAGGCGATATGTTTCCCGTAAGCTTCAGGCTTATACTAAGGATGTCATAGCAATAAAAAAATAACACTTCTGACACAACTATTGCGATCTAGGCGACGCATTTGGAGCCATATATACAAGCAGTAAGCATAAAATAAACAAGGCAACTAATTTCCTTACTCTATAAATCAGATGAAAATAAATTGTTTTATTAATACAACACCAACGGTGTCCGTTAGTAATAAGCGTAAAATCTAAAGGAAATTAAATGGAAACTTGTATGTTTATGTATGGTGGAAACTAGGGCGAGTTTCTAGTAATTCAGCGTGTGTGGTGTGTGCATTGGCACTTCAACTTGTCAATATGGAAACACGACCGATAGATTGATTTGTGATTGCAATTCGTAGTATGTGGTTTCTGTTACTTTCTAATCTGATATTTAATGCTATGTATGAATAGCATTTAATTTTAATTAATTGCATAACAAACTATAATCATGCACATTATAATTTGCACGCGCAAGCTTATCGATCGCTATGGTTATATAATATCTACTTACATGTAGAAGAAATACGTGGTGTAAATATGTTTACGATGCAAACGCGAATTGTGATGGATTGATTCCTAACCATTGTCACTGTCACAGTCTATAATGGATTCTTCTAATTTTATTCCACCTGTAGGTATGTGTGCATTATGGATTGCAATAAATACTTGAATAATTGAATCAACAGTGATCATTCATAAAATTGTCGTAACCTCGACGCTTGGATACGAACAAGCAAAGGAGTAAGAAATTCTCCTGAGTTCGGTAAGCCCCTGCGCTGCGACAGAAATCCACGATGCCTGATGACTGGACCAAGCAGTCTTTGAGCGATATCCACCACTCACCAGTTGACTACGACGAACTTATCTTGGTGGGCCTCTCGCGAGGATAGGGCGGGCGGTCATGCCATCCACAGTCAATAACTGTTTAATTTATGGATTTGTATAAACATACGTTCAGGTCACGAATGAAATCTTTATATTCCATCTTCTCCTTACTTCTTCAGAGGCCTATATTTCTTTACAAAAACAACGATTTTATTATTTTATTCAGATGTTTTTAAAACCTGAATGCTCAGGAAAAAGATAAGCAACTACATACTTTTAAAACTACAAGCTTACTTTGAAATTGGTTCAGATACAAATCAAGACGCCAAATAATGTTTCTTAGCACAAAAAGAATGTAGTATGACGAATGTACATTACTTATATAACATATAAGTGTATAGGGTACTTTCAAACGAGAGAAATGCAGTCTCCCCTGTTGTACTTGTGGATACAATTGCTGTAATGGCAGTTTCTCGGACCGTAATGGGCCTCGTCCGACGCGCGACGCAAGCGCACCTATCATTCATACGTGAAGACGCTCTCAATGACTTATGTTTAGAGCACGACTGAAGCTTCGGCTTCGGCGAAAAATAAAACTTCGTCAGCTATTGACACAGCTGCGAAAAGAAAGTAAAGTTATATAGGTAATGTTTTTTTTTAATCTTGGCTTATCCAGGCAGTGATGCTACTAAAGGTGGGTACTGACCAACGTTACGATGTGTAATGTAACATTCGCATCGAGCGTGTTACGCATCGAGCATGTTACGCTGCGTTCTAATATCGGCGTAACATGCTCGTCAAAACTCTGTGCTCCGCTTTCCCCGCCAGTTCACTCAAGATGGCCGACAGCGAGGACGTGTTGGTATCTTTGATTCTACCTAATTATTGTTTCATCCAAATTAAGAAGAAGAAAAATCGTTACTGGACATCAAACTTATTTAAAAACAGATGCGTATGTGGTGGTTTGTCATTAATAGCAATTTTAAAAAACCAAATGATTACTGGACAGTATAAAAACTTTGTACGCATGTCTCCGATCGATTTTGAAGAACTCTTGAATTTAATTGGACCAAAAGTACTTAAAAAAGATACAAATTATAGAAAAGCAACCAGTGTCACGGAACTATTAGCACTAACGCTTCGTTTTTATGCTACAGGAGATTCCTTTACTAGTATGCAATATCTTTTCAAGATATCAAGCGCTCGTGATGAGTTGCAACAGCGTACTGACTGAACCGCGTAACGTCAAAGGATTCGCCAAAAAACCAACAGCCGAGTGGAGCACTCAAAGCGAGCAACGAGCGGCTCATTGCTCGCTGATTTCCCCGTAACACGACGTACTGACTGCACGAATGCTCGCTGTGAAACACATTACATTACGCCCCGTAACGCTGGTCAGTGCCCACCTTAAGGTGACGTATATATATATATTTAGTACAATGATATGTATGGCCTGATAGTTCCACATTTCTTAAACCAATGAATCCAGTGGACACATTAAGAAAAAGTGTAAAGTAAATAGGTTAGGATGTGATAGACGTACCTTATATTATAGGTACATAGCTTTTTCCCAACTATGTTAGCCTTCGAGTCTAACCGAATGCAGCTGAGTATTAGGATTTACATGGATTATCTGATCACCAGAGCCCAGTAACTGGGTAACGCGATACCCCTTGGCAAAACTGGTATTAGACCGGCCGCTCATTACAACTTTTTGTCACCGTGACTTTTTGTCACATAGTCAAGTGCTATGAAAACTATACTGAGTGCGCTCATTATGGTGACTTGATAAGACGGTGACAAAAAGTTGCAGCGACAGGCAGTATCGGAGTGACGTGACTGTCACTCGCCCTATACATTACTATGGGAGTCCGCTCACTGGTGACTTTTTGTCACACAGCCGTAAAGATGGGCGTTTAAACGAAAAGCATATAATAAAACATGTTATTTAAAATAAGCGTATAAGCAGATTAGTTTGACAACCTCGTTGAAGTCCATTACAAAAATGAACGCCTCAACGTGATTTGTTACCCAAGAAGTCACCTCAGTGAGCGCATCGAGGGTGACAGCAGGCGACAGTAACAATAAGTCACAGTGACAAAAAGTTGTAATGGGCGGCGGGTCTTAGATGTTCTGGCTTTGGACTACCCGTAACGACTCAAAGAATGATAGCCAATAATAACCTAAGTCTAAGGTTTGTTACGACTTTCGGCTTCGGCCAGAAGTCGTCCTTCGGTCCAACACTACTTACGTAGCACATCATTATCTTTACAAGGAGGCAACACGCTCGTTTAGATCAGGAAGTGTCCCTTTTTTGTGGACTCTTATGGGCATTTAAGTTTTATAAACGCGGTGAAATACTTACCACTCTATCAGTTCATTATCCTTGGCGAGAGTTTGATTTGTGGTGTATATTTTTTACAGATCAAGTTTAAAGTTTAAGTGAATACAATTTAGTTATTATAAATTATTACTAAACTTTATAGTAACTGAATGTTCAATAATAATTTAACGCTTACTATCTAATGTCACGCGTACGTTCGTATTTCAGTTTCTAAAATATGTTTTTAATTTGAATTCTTACAGCCTTCAACTTTATTATAATAGTTATATATTGTATGTTTATATTGCAGCATTTTTAAATAAACTTTAAAATGTATTTCTTGACTACTACTACTACGCAATGTAGGTACCTAGGTTTTATGTAGATACCTCAATTGACACGGTCGCTTTAAGGCCTAAATATTTTTCAGTATTTGTGATGTTAAGTTATATTCAAATTTGGTTGTTTATTCCAAAGAATACGAAAATCCATGTTTTCAACCGACGACAAAAAGAGGAGGTTATCAATTCGACGCGTATATATATATATATATATAAATTATTTTTTTATATAACAAAACGAAGAAGAAAGGTTTTTTTAAATTCATAAATATGTAGCTTTGAATACTATTCAAATTAGTTGTTAAATTCCTCGCTTTTTCTGTTGACATTATTAATTTATGACATAGCAAATTGAATTTTTTGAGACAACTGAATTTCTGGAAATATCGTTTTTTTTACCAATTGTTATTTGTATTATACTTTTTTATTATTATTATTAGGATTCTTCATTCTGCAATGGTTTACATGCCTAATTGCCATTATACACAAGGAAAATCCAATTTGATATGAAACATTTATTTTCAACCGCGACAAAAAAAGGAGGAGGTTATCAATTCGACGCGTATATATATATATTTCTTTTTAATGTATGGTCATCGATTACTCGAAGACGGCTGAACCGATTTGAAAAATTCTTTTTTGTTTGATAGGGTATACTTCGAAATTGGTACCAATTATCACCAAATCAGGATCTGATGATGAAATCCTAGAGAAATCGAGGGAACTCTTCAAATATTATAGACACACCTATGGCGTTTTGGGTATTTCTTATAGTAACTTGTACAGCTGCTCTCAAAAAGTACCATTTGAGGAAGTGGAACTGATGATGAAGACCACAGATGGCCGCCGAAACTACGCAATAATCAGTATTTCGTGGATTGCGATTCGATTACTTGAATATGGATGTTAAGCACTTTATGCTCGTCACAATGCATATGGTGATGTATAGCTGATGGTGAAGTACCAGGAGAACTCCTCAAAAATTAACGGCCCAGCATTGGGAAAAGCAATATTTTGTAAAATGTTATAAGTAGTTGACATTTAGGCTCTTGTAACTAGGTAAATTAAAAATCAACCAACTAAAAAGAGTGAAATAAAAACTTTTACCAAAAAATTAAACCGACTCCCAAAAAACACTGCAAAGTGAAAAATAACTTTAATTTCGGAAGTCGGTGCCAAAAACGAAACTACAAAACTAAAGACACCGACTACCGAAATTAAAGTTATTTTTCACTTTGCAGTGTTTTTTGGGAGTCGGTTTAATTTTTTGGTAAAAAGTTTTTATTAACTATAAGTATTAAATTTGAAATTGGAACATTGAATTTTGATATGATTGTGTTTATTTTTGTTACTGCTCCCAATGTTTGCATGCCTAATATAAGGTAGAATGTACAAGGATCTCGTTTTTATGTAATTAAGACCAATCATGTACTGTACCTACAATCTAAGCAAATAAATTTCTATTCTATTCTATTCTATTATATTCTAATGAAAAGTTGTTGCAAAGTTTGTTATAAAAAGTTAAAATGGTTTGTTAATTAAATTGTAAAAGGTAGTCTATCCTAGTAATCCTTTAAATTTAATTCCTTTCAAGATACTACCTTACTATTCAGGAAAAAGAAAGAAAGAATTATCCTTACCTAGATACTCGAATATTTATTTGGCAAAGTACGAGTGCTGTGTGATGATGAGCCAAGAATTTGAAGCTGAAAAAAAATCTAAAAAAAATAAATAAGTAAGGAAGCTAAGTATAAAGTCCTGACATGCATACGAAATTTTAAACCTGAAATCACAAAAATTCCACATTGCCTGCTAGGAACGAGGATCACACTCAACATTATGCGCGCTATTACGCCTACGCCTTGGGCGAACCCACAGGACGGCGCTGATTAGTTATAAGTGGTCACCTAAATCTCGATATAATTATGTAATCAAGTCTAGTGAGCACTTTTTAAACATTTAAGAATTGTATTTTTTAACCAAATATGTACATACAAGTATTTAGTGAAGGGATTAAAGGCATCATTTTATTTGATCCTCAAAAAACTTCTTTATCAATCGTAAACGAGCAGTTATAAAAATAAATGATGTATCTATTATACACTCTTTTGCAAAAAAAACGGGCACCTAAGGAAATTTACGTCGATTAGTTTAAGGTCGATTTGAGTTAATTAAATGAAATTTATTGCTTTGACATAGTCTGTATACTTATAATCGTGTAAATTAATGCGCGTGAAGTGAATTCGGGCAATTTAAAGAAAAAAAAACGACGGATTCTTTAAAACCGATGTACACGCCCAAACAATAAGAAGTGGTCGGCAATAAAGACAAGATTTTTTTTTTACTTTTTTTAATTAAATAAAGTTACAAATGTAAAAACCTAATAACGAGTGTGACCTCTTGCCAAAATCACAGCTTGAATCCTTCTGGGCATGCTTTCCACGATGTTTTTAATAACGTTTTGAGGAATACGTTCCCACTCTTCTGCAATGACTCTTTTTAGCTCCCTGATGTTTTGTAGAGCAGGTTGCACTGATCTTACCCGTCTCTTTAGAACATCCCAGACATGCTCAATTGGAATGAGGTCAGGACTTCAAGCTGGCCAATCTAAACGACGGATCCCAACTTCTTGCATGTACGCTTCCACGTCGCCAGAAAGGTGCGGGCGAGCATTGTCGTCCATAAAAATGGAATCTTCCCCAAGTGCAGTCAATGTGGGTTGTGCATATGGAATTAGGACTTCCATTATGTACCGGTGTGCATTTAATGTTCCATTTTCTATGAAAACTAACTCTGTACGCTCCGTCGAATTAATTGCTGCCCAAAACATAACGGAGCCTCCGCCATAAGGAGTGATTTCTTCGAAACACACTTTCGCATAGCGTTCCCGTGGTCTTCGCAGCACTCGCCAGCGTCGGTCCTCTCCACACAAAGAGATTCTAGCTTCATCAGAAAACAATACTTTATTCCAGTCCTCCAGAGTCCATGAAGCACAGTTCCGAGCAAACTGAAGTCGAGCAACACGGTGCTCACGGAGTAATTTAGGGCCCCGAGCTGGGCGGTAACTCCTGATATTGGCAGCCAAAAGCCTCCTCCTGACCGTCCACAAGTTAACTTCTACTCCTCTTACTTCTTCAAGGCTCTTCTTCAGGTCCACACTTGACGCTTTACGATTCCGCAACGCCTGACTCACCAAAAAGCGGTCATCTCTTGGTTCTGTGCATCGTTTTCTTCCCGAACTGGGTCTTCTTTTGACCGAACCGGTCTCTTGATACCGTTGCCAAGTCCTCTGGACAGTTGAACGACTCACATTTAGCCGCTGAGACACGTAAGTTTGCGAACAACCTTCTTCAAGTTGGGCTATAATTTTACCGGACCTTATCGCTTTATCACTCATATCAAAAAGTGGTATTTAATGTAAAAAGAAAGATTAAATTGTTTAATTTGCAGAAAATATCCAAAAAGTTTTAAAATATCGTAATCAGTTAAAAATCGTTTCAGCAATTCGCGCCATTAGTAAAGCAATTTTAGAATAATCCACAATAATCATTATTTTTCTTTTATTAATTTCAAATTTTAAATTTGGAACGTAAAGAATCATGCCAGGATGCTTCAAATAACATGCCAATACATCGTCAAATTAATAAAACCTATTTCTTGTTCTTCTTCATTGAAGTAGAAAAAAAAAACTAAAGTGCCCGTTTTTTTTTGCAAGAGTTTATTTAATATTTATTCTAATTTTTGCGTCTGTATTAGTTGATCTACGCATAAATTATAATAACATGTTTAAACATACTCAATTAATATTTGGTATACAAAAATAATATGTTATTTAGTTATTGTTCTCTTTTTTTATAATTATTGTTTTTATATCAAGTATGCCTTTTAATATTGATCTCGAGTTGGGTGAAGATGTTTGGTTGGTTTGGTTAGGTTCCTTTAAACCCTGCAGACAGAAATAGGAGCCCTACGCAGTGGGGCTCTGTCGACCCTGATTTGTTCTGTTTTTGTGCTTTTGAACCAGAAATAGACGGTCGACGTAAGGTGCCCCTTATGGTCAAGGTCCGGTTTCTTTAGGTTCCTTTAAACCCTGCAGATCGAAATCATTTAATCGATTTTTATTAATTTTGTTAACAAAATATTTATTTAATAAAAACTATACCTACTAGAACCAGACACAAACATATTTAAAAACACATCCTGGAAAAATACAGTGTTAAACGGTTCGTACTGGTAGAACTACGAGTATAAATAGTTTATGAACCTTGAGTGAATGCAACTCAATTTAATGTCTGAATACTTAATTAGTGCTTTTCGAGACAAACAATGAATCATACTAATTAATTCAGAACAGGAACTTCCTACTGATAACCTTTCACAATAAGTCAAGTTGAGCTGGTAGGTAGACACTTGAATTGAAGAATTGTATAGTCATTATATAATTATATAGCTTTCGATTTTAATTCTCTATTCTTCAGGGTTTTTTAAGAACTGTATAATTGACGCTCGACAAATTTCGGTGTGTTGTGTGGTCCTGAGACAACTGGCTGTAGCAATCTGGACTACACTGCAGAATTGTTACATCAAAATTACGAAACAGAGGTTTCCTTCGAAGCAGACTAAACAGAAGAGTTGCTACTTTCTTAGGGGATTTAAAAAGTGTGTGGATGTGGCTTACCCAAAAAATTATAACAAACGATGAAAAGCAGTCTTTGGCTTTCAAATCCTCTTAAAAACCTACTCTGAGTGTAGAATGTCAATCATCTTAATTCCAAATAACCCTTTTGGGTTTTTTTTGGAAACCCGGGGGGGGGGGGGGGGGGAAATCATCTAATGACTCGTTCTGGGTGGAGCGGGAGCGGTAAAGCATCTTAAGCTATTCGCGATTCTTAAGAAACGGAAGAATAAATATATTCCATTTTAGCCAAGACTAATCTTCTTTTTAATTTCAGTGTAATAACAAGTACCTTACGGGTGACTGTGTATTAAGCATAAATCTTTATACAGCGTGGTAGGCGGTGATTGTTCCCAGAAACGTCATTATGCGACCCCACAGCACATTCTGTGAACCCATTCGGAATCAGCAGCTTTTCCCACGGCTGTGTAGCAATATGTCACGGATGAACATGTTGGGACATATACGTCTTTAACCTGTCTTAAGCAAAGCTGTAGAATTGACACGACTGAAGTAGAATTTATGAATTCCGAATGCTGAGAAGAATCTATTAGTTTTCAGTGAGGCAATTTAAAGAAATGAACCACTTGTACTTCTCATACTATAGTCATCATAAGTGTATGTATTTATAAAAGTATTTTTTTAATGCTGTATCGTGGGAGCATTTACAACTGATGTGGAATCACACCTACTGTGTTGTTAAATTTGTAATTCTCTTTATTAAAAAATACTTCTGTGTTCCCTGCCACTTTATGACCTTTCAACATTTACAGCAAGAGTAAACAGGCATCTTCTGGGCTCGCTCGTTCCATCTTAGACCTCATCTATCGCTTACCATCAGGCGAGATAGAGGTCAAGAGTCAACTCATTTAGAAAATAAAAAGGGGTACAAAGTTTCCACTTCACGTATTATATGTATTTATTATTTGTGAGTTCTCTCAATTAGAAGGGTCCGCGCCGACTCGACCAGCTTAGACTCGACCCAAAGAATAGTAGGTACCTGGATATTTTTGTTTTGATAATGCTTGATATTTATCATAAAGTTGATTATAATAATCAACCTGATAATAAATATCACGCATTCTATATTTAGCATTCAACATATATACAAAATTATGTTCTAACGAGATACCGCGTTCCCGGACCACAAGGGCAACTAAAGGAAAAGGGTGGGTTTTTAGTCAGTAGAAGTCTGACACTCCCTTCCGCTCCACCCATAGCGGAAGGAGTCATTTGATGATTTTCCCACCGGGAAAAAAGGTAATAACATATTTAAACATTTGTAATTGATTCTTGTAAACCTGGATGGTATAGAAATATAGAATGCCTTGTAAATATCATTAAGTTCGCTTATGTACCACAACTGTACCTACAAGCTGTTTAGAAATAAGGAAAAGACATTTTTACTACGAGGCTGTCCGTTGCCACGGTTCTCCATTGTTTTCTTTTTTTTCAAACAAATCTTGTCTGTCTATGTAAATTTGTCATGATGATCTTTCATAGTAGATTTTATTTATAAACTCGTAAAAATATAGTTTAATTAAACATAAATGGTTTTATATTATGCTTTGGATATATTTGTTCAGATTCGGTCCCATGAGAAAAAGTTTATTTATATATGAGACCAGCGCGGGCGCGGGCGCATGCATAATATTTCTAGGGATAAGGATAGTCAATGCTTATATCTACTTAATATACCTGAGTTTTCATAGAAATGAAGATAAGAATATGCTTCCATATGCATTCGGTTGAGAAAAAAAAATAAAAACTTCATTGTTCAATGTGTCTGCAGTATAACTTCCTTAGCGTATGATTTCTTATAACATTGACGAATGTAATAAGAAATGCAAGGTGTGCAACTTAAAAACAAAAACTTCCAAGAGTTAAATACTTATACAGAATACGGAAAAGTTATTTATACACCATCATGTAATATTAATTTATCGTATGATCAACTTTCATGAGGGATATATTTATTCAGTTTACATATTTATTGTTAACGGATTAAAACAATGGGTCATGAATGGATTCTGTTCTTGAATGTACATGTGAAATGAGATGAAATTTTGGTATTTAACTTACCAAGAATAAGGTTGGAATTTGAATGTAATGTTGAAGTTCTTATGCGTAGTGTGTAACAGATTTACGCGCTATATTCGTTCATCACTTAGATATTCTGTACATTATATTAAGTATTCTGAAAACGTTCTTTATTTTAGCGTTGGCAGAATAAGTACGCAACTGCTATAGATTAAAATTATCCATAAAGTTCAGCGCGAACCGCCCGCTGGGCAAAGGTTCCGTCGTGATACAAAGACAATTCAAATTTTATTACAGGGTTCTACTAGACTTATTGAATAATTTATGGTGAATAAATAAGATTGAAATATAAACTTGGAAATTTTACACAGTGTTGTAAACATAACAAAGAACGTATAGGCGTTTGCCTTAAAGCGCAAGTTGTAAATGTCAGCTTAGAGAAATAAGTTTCTTTGGAGCTATGATTTTAGTGGGTAGAGTAGGTAAACGATAAATACAAACTGTTGTAAGCTAAACAAGTATTGCATTCTTCTGTACAATATAAATAGAAGATATCTGACGGCCCTTGACTGGTCTCATAATGTAGCCTTTAGGAATCCCAAGTTGGTAAGACATTGTTTAAGGATAAATTTTAACAAAAGGGATACGTTTCCCTGCACAATGTAAGCTTTTTTGAGGGTTAAATATAAACTCAAGATATTTATTCAGTGGAATGAAAAAAACACAGCAACTTTAAACCAAAAACCGTTTAATTAACCGTTTAAACTTTACAGAAATTGAAAATCATAGATAAAATAAACAAGTAGATATAGCCGACAGACGAAATTATATCGGAACCGTGTGTCTCCATTTAGGCGCTGGGCGGGGCAACAGCTACACATGCAGTTTAATAAAATCAATAGATACGCACTCGCGCACACACCCGCATTTCTTAAATCAGAACGTACTATACAATCAATAACAAACTTTATTCCATCAAACATAGCGTGTATTTACCATGCACCGTAGAACTTGCCCACACAAAAACATCGGTCGCTATCATTGCGCTGTGCAAAAAAAAAATTATTTTACATATACGCTAGTGATTGACTAAATCGGAAAGTTATCGATTCTTCCATTTATTATTATTCAATTTTTTTGGGCTTCTGAAAATGAAAAACGACATTACCAAAAAATATTATAATAAAAATAAACATATTATTAAGAAACATAACATAACCTAATTTAAATTAAGTACTCTTTAACTTTAAGTTTACTCACTGACCTGTGAAGTGGAGGTATTTGTGTAGTACTTGACGCTTTGATATTACTGGGGTGGCATTTTTTTGTCAAATAGTGAATAATAACTGTTTTGGTAAGAAATATTATGTGATTATTCATCGGGGACTGCTCAAACTGGTGAAACTTAATATTATCAAAGACATCTAATCCTATGAAATGTGGAAAAGCCTTTGCCATGAGTTCCTGTTTGACATTTTTACTTTTAACTGTAAAGTCATCCGTGAGACAAACTGTTTTAATGACTATTTCCATTCTTTTACAAATAGTTTAGTAGGTAGTATAATAGGTTTTTGTTATAAGAAAAACCCTAATTAGTAGAGAAATTGTTAAATATATGAAAAAAAAAACACATATTCATGCATAACAAATAAATAACATGAATATTGACTTATTTTAAGCTAAATTCACTCATATATTATCTGAACCATGCCGATTATTATAACGCATTCGAAGGTTCAACGGAAGTAAAATACAAAAACCATAAAAAAATAAAGAAACTGCACGAGGATAAGGCATAACATACGATAATTCGAAACCCAAAAACACCACCGATTATTAACCTAAAATTTAAGTAACTTACTTTACGAATATTGGTTAAGCATTTCTCTCTACGCTGTAAAATAATCAAAATAAGCAAAAAAAACATTATTTACATCGATCTTTCAACCGGGTTAAAACGGTTGACAGATTGAAAAATAAACTATTGTAGCGACAGTGACGTCGGAACTCTTTACGCATGCTGCGGGCGTAAAATAAATTTTTATTCTTTTTTACTTTTTTTACACTTGACTTTTCAACGTATTTTTCATTCTGTCATCTCATGTAAAATAAATGTTAAACATATTTTCTTAGAGGTTTCCGTATGTTATAAAAGCCCTAAACTATAATAGCAATATTTCATTCGTCTATTGACATTGTTGTCGATAGTGTTGAATTTCTACATAAATTAGTTACAAAAATTAATATAAACAAGTTTCAAAACAACTAAGCTCTGAACGCGCCTGCCCTCTATCGTACTTTTCATTCATTACGCCCGTGTGATAGGAGCTAGACTCATTACTTCCAAATAAATTAAAACGATTAATAAACGTTTAAAGATTAAGTGAATATTCTAATTGTGGTGTTTTAATTACTCTCACATAATAATAAATTAATAGATAGCCTACGTTAGTGGATTTGCACAAGCACATTTATTTATTTATTTAGGCAAACCAACTAAATGCACACAAAGACATTTAACATATGATTAAGTTCAGATTCGTTAGTATTGCATGCATCTAAATTAAAGGTTAGCACAGCATTTAATATTTATCTCAGTACAATTAAAACATACATAAAGTTAGAATAAAATAACAATAAAATAACAACATCACTAACTCGACGCAAGAAGCGGCGGCCTCACTACGCGATGAATCCGCGTAATACAGTATCGTTTTGTAATTTTTACATTGCTTGTCCAGTTACTTAGTGACGAACTCAGGTAGTGGTTAAGGAGAAATGTATTTATAGCAAAAGTAGTACAATCGCAGTGATATTTGAGAACAAAAATGACTTAGTAAAAGCAAGAAATATTTTACGATTTATTGTTTTTCATGATTTTAAAGACAAATATTGTAAAATACTTGTACTTACATATGGTAAGTGATTCCATGTTTCACGAAGTTTTGGTTTTGGCTTCGGTTTTCACAAGATACCACTGAACAACTCGGCATTCTTATAAGTTATCACGATCGCCGTCGAAAGCGCACTAGTTCGCGGAAACGGCCACTTGCCTGTGACATGAGCCCTGTGGCCATGTCGCGCGGACCGATACGCCCCCTTGCCATTTCTCCTGTATTTTATATTTCTATGTTTAAAACATTTAAGTCTACAGTCAAGTGTGAAAAAAGGACAGAAACCGAACATAAAAGTTACGGATCCCTAAAAATTTGCGCTTGCGCACGTATGTTGTTTCCAAATCCTCTGTATCGTACGCACAGATTATAAATAAGGGCTTAATAAATTCTAATCACATGGCAGACGAATCCTTATTATCAATATATTTAGATGCATCATCACGTAAAGCGTTATACCCCAACTAGCACAAATGGGCTGCATTAGAGCTTTGGAGCGTATCCGATTATTACTTATGGTAATAGACGTAAGCGCTAGAGCGTCTACTGCAGACTTAAAGCAGCCGCTTTAGCGCTATTTGGGCGCCATTTTATGCAACCTAAAGTTCCATTTAACCTGCACAACGGTTGCATAAAGGTTCCTTAATAGCTATAACGATTTATCAACGCTATACTAAAGCTCTCGTAGCGCTACTTTTGAATGATTTTGAACTACTTTGAACGAATGAATTGATTATAGTTCTTTATTGTATATCTTCAGTTGACATTGTTTGTAATATTTTGGTAAAGTGTTTTCGTCGCCATCATGAAAATAAAACAAAAAGAAGTAAATGTTTGTATTCTGTATTAGCAAGATATATAAAGATACTTAAAACGCTGTCCAGTTTACTGTAGATATATAAGATAATTTTCGAGTAATTTTAACGCGCTTTTATGATATTTAAAAAATTAACAAAAGATATGTGATATTTTTTATTTGTTATACAGAATAAATTTTATTTCCGTATTTTTACGTGTCGATAACTTACTATTTGCAAGTGGCCGATTGTTTACCGGTACATTTAATGCACATTTAACTGAAAAACCAATGTATATCAACTCAATTTTGCAAGTGAATTATAAGTTTTCTTAAAAAATCATGGCGTCATTGTACTGTAGTCATAACCTGCAGTTTGAGCTCTAATACCTCCCTTTTGAGAATCATAGCGCTAATTTTCACCCTTCTAACGCTTCCAGTGATTTTTGTTCCCCTAGTGCAACTCACAGCCACGAAAAGCTCCTATTTTCCTGTTTTTGAGGTTATAAGATTAATTATTTGTATCCTTAAGTGTATTGTAAGGTGTACAATAAAGTATATAATAAATAAATAAATAAATGAGATCTAGTTACGTACTTATTCGTTTAGCATCCATTTTATTAAATGTTTTATAATAGTTACAAAAGCGGCTGTAAAATGGCGAATAACAATAATAATAATAACTAATAATAATAATAACGAATAATCTGTGGCCCGGTTGTCAAAGAACATGTCAAAAAATTTTTTCCTCCGAATTTTTCAATATAATTTATAAATTAAATAGCCAAACAAACAAAAATAATCATGTTCAACGAAACGAAAATAGTGAAAAAAAAAATCTAAACATGAATAAATAGAAGAGTAAATAGAAAAAACAATAAATGGAAAAATCAATATGTTGACAAGAAACCGGGCACGTTTGATTCTGAACACACAACCAAGACCTGCGGAATCGTCGCTCAGCTCCGCCTCGCAGCCGCCGGGACCAGCTCCAGCCGTGAGTGAAGAGACTCCGGCCGCTGCAGTTGCGTCGAGCTCGAGCGACGAATACTTCTCGCCGCCGACGACACCACCACCTGCGCGTCGGCGAGGAAGAGGCCGCCCTCCGGCCAGCTTCGGACTTCGAGGCCCACCGGCCTCTGATAGGGTCCCCGCTGCCGGTGGAAGTGTGCAGCGCATGCGATGGACAAATTCCATCAATGAAAATGTCATGCGCTCATACTTTGGGGCTACAGAGGGGGGAACTAACCTCACTGCGTACCGTGGTCGGATGCTCTCTCTGTTTCAGGTACTTGAACCAGCTGTCAACGTTTCGGCCCAACGACTGTCGGATCAGGTGCGGGTCATCCAGCGTAACCATATGTTGGATGACGCCGTACTTGATAGACTACGCCTCGAATCACGGTGCAGTCGTGTCTCATCTGCTTCACCACAGGCTGCGGTGCAACTACAACCTAGTATCTCACCGCGACCCGACCACGTCGGTGAAGATGATGAGGACCGGGCTACATCCGTGAGTACCCAGTGCAGTGAACGATTGAGGAGTGCTTTGGAGTGTGCATTACGGGAGTGTCGCTCCACACCACCTGAGCTGAGACCTCGCCTGCCTCGTTTGCCCATGCATAAGAAAAATAGGGCGCTAGTGTGTGCTCTAGATTCACTGTTGTCAAATTATTTTGACAATAGCGAAGACCTCACCGATACCCATTCGATTCTGTACTGTGCCGCTGTTGCAGCATGTCGGGTAGCTCATGTCAAGTTTCCAAAGACTGACAGAGCTATTCGACCAGCTATACCAGCTTGGCAGTGCAGGATCGAACGTCGTATCGCTGGGGCTAGAGCACTCATTGGCAAACTTATCTGCTTCAGACAGGGCAACACTCGCCCTAGAGTGATGCGCTTTGTGAGGCGGGCGTTCGCGGGGACTGATATTAGTTCTCGGGATTATCTGACCTGCGTCACAGAGCGCATCGACTTCCTGAAGCAGAAAGTCTATGCGTGGGCAAATAGAATTCGCAGATATAAGCGGCGGGTGGAGCGATACACTCAGAATCGCACATTCCAAAGCAATGAAAGGTGGGTTTATAGGACCTGGGAGCGACCTGACCAAGGTATGACTGATACGTGCTTACCGGATGATGACGCCATGTGTTCGTTCTGGCGCAACATCTGGTCAGCTCCTGTCAGTCACACTGAGGGTGACTGGATGCGGGAGATCAGGCGCACGTGCGATCTTTTACCAGAAATGGGGACAATCACGATCAGCCCCCAAGATGTAACCCGTGCAGTCCGTCCGTTATCTAACTGGAAATCCCCAGGGCCGGACGGGCTGCACAATTTTTGGCTTAAATGGTTCCAAAGATCGCACGCTCGCTTGGCATTTCAGTTCCAGTCTGCCCTAGAGTCAGGATCGCTACCTCAATTCCTAACTACAGGAATAACCCACCTGCTCCATAAATCAGGCAGTACTACGGAACCTAAAAATTATAGACCGATCACGTGCTTACCGACGGTCTATAAAGTTCTTACTTCCATTTTGAGAGCCAAAATTAATAATCATATTGATGTAAACTCAATCATGTCTGCTTCTCAGAATGGATGTAGGAACGGGTCCCGCGGTACTAAGGAGCTTCTCCTCATTGATATTGCCATTAATCAACAGGTTCGTCGTTCCCGAAAGAATCTGTCGACATGTTGGATAGATTATAAGAAGGCCTATGACTCTGTCCCTCATACATGGCTTATGAAGGTGTTGGAGTTGTACAAAATAAATCCAACCCTACGCACCTTCCTTGAGTCATGTATGGGGCAATGGAAGACGGTCCTTCGCTACCCAGGATGTCGACAGATCCAGGAAAACAGCGAACCGATTAGGATTGAGCGAGGCATTTTTCAGGGCGACAGTCTGAGCCCACTGTGGTTTTGTCTGGCTCTCAACCCTCTCAGTACATTGCTGGAGGGTTCAGGGCTAGGCTACCAGTTGAGAAGAGGTGGTCAGGTCATATCTCACATGCTTTACATGGATGATTTGAAACTTTTTGCCCCCAGCAACTTGCAACTCATGGAGCTACTGAAGGTAACGGAAACCTTCAGTAGCGCCATCAGGATGGAATTTGGTGTGGACAAATGTGCAGTCATGCATGTAAAGCGAGGGGAGATTATGGAATCCGTGGGAACTCAACTCTCGGATTCCATACACCTAAGAGCTTTCGGCTCAACTGAAACCTACAAGTATTTGGGTATGTCAGAGGCACTAGGCATCAATGTTGCTTATGTTAAACAGTCATTGAAGGAACGCTTCTTTGGCCGCCTGAATAAAGTACTGAATAGTCTTCTATCAGGCGGAAACAAGGTGCGTGCCTTCAATGGTTGGGTCATGCCAGTATTGATGTAGTCTTTTGGCATACTCAAATGGACTCAGACTGAACTTGACGCCTTGGACAGGCGGGTCCGCACAACGCTGACTGCAAATCGAATGCATCACCCACGTTCATCGGTGATGAGGCTGTATATCCCGCGGAAGTACGGGGGTCGTGGCATTTTAAATGCAAAGACCCTACACAACCGTGAGGTATGCAGCCTTAGGGAATATTTCCTAGAAGCCGACGTGGGTATGCATCGAGATGTGGTAGCGGTGGACAAAGGCCTCACTCCGCTCTCCTTAGGTACCGAGAATTGGCGCAAACCTGTAGTATTAGATACTAATGACCGCAGAGAAGTATGGCAGAGCAAGGAGCTTCACGGGCGCTATTACCGGGCCCTTCATGGGTCTGATGTAGACACATTAGCGTCCGTAGCCTGGCTACGTTTTGGTGACCTCTTTGGGGAAACCGAAGGTTTTGTCTGTGCGATTATGGACGAAGTTATGATGACGAATAACTATCGGAAATATATTGTGAAGGATGGTACGGTAGACATATGTCGGGCATGTCACAAACCGGGAGAATCCATTCGTCACATTATCTCCGGTTGTTCTCGTCTGGCTAACGGAGACTATTTGCATAGACACAACCTCGTGGCCAGGATTATTCACCAGCAACTTGCTCTTAAATACAATCTTGTGGAATCAGAAGTACCATACTATAGGTATGTGCCCGACCCAGTTCTCGAAAATGGCAATATTACACTGTACTGGGATCGGTCTATCATCACTGACAGGACTATTGTTGCCAATAAGCCTGACATAGTGGTGATAGACCGATTAGAGCGTCGCACAATGATTGTTGATATAGCAGTCCCCCATGACGAGAACCTCGTGAAAGCTGAGATAGATAAAAAAAATAAGTATCTTGACCTGGCGCGCGAGGTTGTCGACATGTGGGATGTGGAGACAGCAATCATTGTGCCGATAGTCGTCACAGCCAATGGTATAATAGCCAAGAGCCTCGACCAACATCTAAGGAGGCTCTCGTTGGGTAGCTGGATCAAGGGCTTGATCCAGAAAGCAGTACTCCTGGAAACGGCGCGTATTGTGAGGAGGTTCCTCTCTATGGAGCCCTGACCGCCGGTAGCTTGGACCCTGTTCCCGATACCGGTGGGCTACTATTTTTTATATTTTTAAATGTTTTTATTTTTTTATATTAATATTTAAAAATGTAATTCATATGTACATAGATTAAATAAATGGAATAATAATAATATTCCACAACTTTTTCACACAACGCCATCTAGTCCCAAACTAAGCAGAGCTTGTGGTATGGGTACTAGACAACTGATAAACATACATATATATTTCTAAATACATACATATTATAGATAAATTACACCCAGACAAAGAACAAATGACCGTGCTCATCACACAAACATTTGTCCTAGGTGGGAATCGAACCCACGACCTTGCGCACAGCAGTCAGGGCCACTGACCACTATACCAACGGGTCTGTCAAATGGATGATGGAATGGATTGAGCCTGCAAGGAATGACTATTGTTACTAAAGGCCTTAGTTACACTGATGAGCTTTTTGTAACTATAGTATGCATAAGAGTTTCTATTATTTCTATAATGAAACTTATACTAGTATAATAGTGGTTACTATAACTATAACCTATACAAGTTACAATGGAAACTACTATGCAGCTGTGAGTGGCAGAATGACCTTCGTAACTCTCATATAAAGGTGTAAGTGGTAAATGAGTTCTACCGTGGACTACTGTGAAGGCTAGGGTAGTGTTTGATTCAGCTTAAAGCACCTTAAGTAACTTTTATAACTATAGACGTTTACGGATGCAGATATGCAACTCTGAACTGCTTTTTGAACCCTTAAAGCGCTATTTTGCAGCCCAAAGTAACAAAATAGGCTGCTATTTCCACTAATGTGCTCGTTGGGACTTATTCCAATTACGTTTTGCTGCCAAAACGGAAATTTTCCTTTAAAATAATCTAACTTTTCCTCTAAAGTCTAATGAGGTAATATTTTACTAGACAACTGACAAGTATTCCATTGTGTTTTACTAAGTCAATAATTTATCTACTAACAATTCATGAGTGAGCATAAGAATGACGTTCATAAATTGACCAGTTGCTGTAAGACTGCTGGTTTGTGCCAAACTATTGCATCTATCTCAATCGTTCAATGTCGAAGTACTCAATGTAAAGAAACGATATAGAAGAGAATCTTTACAAATCTACTTGCCTTTTGTTTTCGGGGGAAAATCATCAAATTACCTTTCTCGCTCACATATTTGGGTTATTACTATTAGGTCATTAAGGCTTAGTGTAAACTGTGAAATTATTGCCGTCTGCAGTCTTACGCGTTGTTCTGCTCGTAATTTGATAAATCTTGAAAAACTGGCGATCTTGGCCGGCCTTGACAAAAGTAAATCAAGTATAATCTCAAAAAAAGAATAGTTGGATTCTTTAGCAACTGATAATATAAAGGATATTATCAGTTGCTAAAGAATCCAACTATTCTTTTTTTGAGATTATACTTGATTTACTTTTATCTATCTCAATTAAAATATGAAGTAGATATTTTGATTCTTACAGAATGTTGGTTAAACTCTAAAAAAAACATACCACAATTAGTGAATTTCACTTCTTTCCAAACAAAACACCAAATTAACCAAAGTGATGGGGTAGTTGTATACATCACAAATAAATTGTCAGTAAAATTTAAAGAACTCAACCTTGTAAATGCCACCGGTCTCGAGATAAATATACAAAATTACACTATACTAGGTATCTACCGCTCCCCATCATTTCTACATGCAGGTAACTTCATTACATCCCTTAACAATCATCTTGATATTATAACTTCTAGTAAAAACGTTCTAATCCTAGGGGACATTAATATTGACTTAATTATTTCCCCTACTGAAACAAATTATGAAAGAAACAATAGACTAACCTACTTAAATATGCTATCTACGCATGGACTTTTACCATCTCACAACCTACCCACGAGGGGGGATGGATGCCTAGATCACGTTTTCCTGAGTCTTGATAAACAAAAAAATATAGCTTTTACAGCGGTTTTAAATACAACCGTAACAGACCACTGCCTGATTTTGTTATCTCTCGAGAATAAATATAGTTACAATACACCTAAAAAGCACAAAACAATAGCAAAACTACGAAAATGCTCATAATAGTCTAATAAATAGTGATACCACCTTTTTTAACATCTTCAAAGACACTGATACCTACGCCATTGCGCTTGTAGAATTGATCAAGACAACTTTACTTTCGAACTCTAAAAATGTAATAATCACGAATAGCAAAAGAATGATTAAACCCTGGATAACATCAGGTGCCCTACGGTGTATTAGACTGAGAAATTCAATCTTCCTTAAACTCAAATCAAACCCACATAATCAAATTCTAGTGATTACATATAGACGATATCGAACTTTCTGTGGGAATCTTATAAAAAAACTAAAAAATAAATTTAATAAAGACAAAATCAAAACATCTGCTAAGAACCCTCGGGCATTGTGGTCAACCATAAATGACATCACAAATTATAAGCCTCCCAAGAGCTCAAATAGCGACCTACTTAAGGTAAAATCATGTCCCCAAGACTCAGTTAACTATGTAAATAATTATTTTATTAACATTGGACAAACTCTAGCTCAGAAAATCTTAAATAGTAACGTACCCTCTACGTCTCGTAACACAGACCGCACTAATCTGTCCTCCTTTGTTCTCCTAGACACCTCTCAGGAGGAAGTTGGTAATATACTGATGTCGCTAGACTCTGGGAGTGCACCAGGGTGGGACGGAATTCCTACCCTTTTCCTAAAACAGGCCAAGGAGATCTTAGTCCCGCTGATCTGTGACCTGGCCAACCTATGCTTTAAAACAGGTATCTTTCCCTTCCTTCTTAAGCGCTCCGTTGTTACCCCTGTGTATAAGAGTGGAGATAGAGACGACGTTAACAACTATCGGCCAATTTCTGTGTTGACATCCATTTCTAAAATCATTGAGAAGCTCTTGAACTCTAGAATAGTCAACTACCTGACTAAGTATAACATCTTATCTTCCTCTCAATATGGTTTTAGAAGGGGAATATCGGCCCAGGATGCTACGGAGGAACTTGCTGCTGTGATAACCAAGGAAGTAGATAAGGGGAACAAATTCCTAGTGGCCTTTCTTGACCTCAAGAAGGCCTTTGATACCGTCTCTATCTCTAAACTTATACGCAGGTTGGAGAACTTAGGATTTCGAGGTTCAGTTCTCTCTCTTCTCAGCAGTTACCTTCAAAACAGAAAGCAGGGGGTAAAAATAGAAAGCCATGTTAGTGACGAAGAGAGCGTGATGTATGGCGTCCCGCAGGGCAGTGTCCTCGGCCCGACTCTCTTCTTGATTTATATCAACGAACTCTGTAACCTTCATATCAACGGTGCGAGGATACTGTGCTACGCGGATGACACCGCTATTATCTTCTCAGCTAAGACCTGGGATAAGGTTAGGCAGGAGGCTGAGAGGGGTCTGGCTAGAGTTAGTGATTGGCTATGTGAGAATCTACTTACGCTAAATACCCAAAAAACCAACTACGTCTGCTTCACTAAATACGCTAACTCTCAGCCTGCGCCTGACTTTAACATTAAAATACATTCTTGTCGTACCCCAACCCAATCTACCTGTAGTTGCCCTGTAATTCAAAAGGTAAATTCCGTCAAGTACCTTGGGATTGTAGTAGATCAAAGGTTGAGCTGGTACCCGCACCTCGAACTAACTATGGGGAGGGTAAGAAAACTTATATGGGTTTTCAAATCTCTGAGACATGTTATGAATGCAGAACTACTGAATAAAATTTACATCGCACTGGCTCAATCTGTAATTATATATTGTATCTCGGTATGGGGCGGAGCAGCTAAGTCGTATTTTATAGACCTAGAGAGGGCACAGAGATCCTTGATTAAGGTCATGTACGGTAGGCCCTACAGGTTCCCTACTGAAACTTTATACGCAAGCTCTAAGCTGCTCTCCGTTAGAAAACTCCACATACTACACATGGTCCTAAGATATCACAAAATTCTACCCTTTAACCATGCCAAACTTAAAAAAAGACGGTGTGATATAGTTGCCCCTACATACTCCGCACGTTCAAATTTTTTTTGCTAGACGCCAGAATGTAACTCAAGCCCCACGCGTTTATAATAAAGTAAATCGCATACTTAAAATTTACCCTATGCAGTTGTATGAGTGTAAGAAGACGGTGACGGATTGGCTCTTCACACTTAATTATGATGCTGTGGAGGACATTTTGGCGACCCTGGGTAGAACGTCATGCATACAGACACACACATATACACACACTTCAACACACACACATACACACACACACACACACACACACACACACATACACACACACACACATACACACACACACACAAACACGTATAAACACACATTTATATAAAACAGACTAGTTTCGCACACTGCCATAAACATGATTTTCTTTATTTATCAAATTATTATTTTTCTTTTAAAAATGTGTAACTTATACCTAATTAGCACAACGAAACAAATTGTTAATTAATCGAGGAAGAGCGAGGTTTATCCCATCACAAGTATCTTCGGATTACTTTCTGGGAAGCCCCGGCAACTTAATTGTATAGATTTAAGATAATAAACACATTTTATTTTTTTATTTTTTTCGGGGGTCAATCTTCAAATGGCTCTTCCCTCTAGGTCGAGTGGAAGGGAAAAACTCACCCTGTTTCTTCTGTTGCCCGAACGTTCGGGACCTCTAGAGACGTCCGAGTCCGAAACGAGTTTCGCCCCCTATGTGGCAAATACTTATGAGGTGCCGCAACTCCTAGCGCAAGTGTGCGAGGAAACACGCAGTGGTTTAGTCAGTTAGTTTGACATAGCCCTTCATTCGCTCCAGAGCGAAGGACATTCATGAGGGTAGCAACATTTAGTAAAAAAAAAGCGTTCCGGAACCGCGGTATCTCGTTAGAACATTCCCGCAACCCCTGCCCCATCATTCCTTCTGACTGCTCTCTGAGCCAACCGTAGATAACAATGCGCCCGACCCGGGCCTGGTCCTTATCGGACGGTGATCTACCCCTGCTCACCGTCCGCAAACCCGCATTTACGGTGGCCGGAGATCGACTCGTTTACTCGCCTTAATTTATTCTTAACTGAGAAAAGTTATATTAAAGTTATTGCAATCCAATATATTATGAATCTAATATCCTACAATCATCTATACAGATATAAGATTTACGAAAGTTAACCAGTACTTAACATGAATACTTAATCATTTGTACTTAATCCTAGACAAATTGAATGTGGTGAAACTATGGTCGTAAACTATAAAATGCCGGATTAGACGAACAAACGGGCGCCGGCGCTCGCGCCTTTGGTAATCCTAAGATTTGTGATCTGCCTACCTTGACAGATGAAATAGAATTATGTGTGCTGTGGTCTATGATACTATATCAGGTAAGGAGTGGCCAGACTCCTTTTATTGCGAATTCGTCGAACCACTAAAAAGGTTTTATTTCGGTATTTTTTGCCTATTAGGCTCCACAAGGCCTTCTAGGCGCTGCATATTATCATTTACATAAGACATCTATACCCGTTTGGTGCTATAATTACAATCTGTGGGTTGTCCAGTTTTTTGCCTTCTTTTATGCAAAAAGAGAACTCTTTATAAGAGTCAAATAAATTAAATGGGTTAGTTCTTGTTATTTAACAATCGCTATTGTTATACTTGTTTTATTTTTGTGCTATTCATAGCTTAGCATTGTCCATATTATTAGTTGTATTATTGCGGGAATGTTCTATCGAGATATCGTGACCCTGGACGCACGGGAAACTGAAGAAACAAGTAGGGTTTTAGTCAGTACCTAAAGGTCTGAAGATTTATGACGATTTGCCCCCGAAAAAAAAGGATATTATCATTTGCTATAGAATACAACTATTCTTTTCTTGAGATTATATATGATTTACTTTTGCTAAGATCGGCCAAGATCTTCAGGATTTATCCAAATACATACATATTTATGAGCTGAAAAAAGCGTTACAATGCAGACAGCAATCATTTCAACAATTTACACTCAATTTTAATGTCCTAATAACCCAAATATGTGTCGGCACTGACCACAATGGAACTTGACAAAGATCCTCGAGTGTTTAATGTATCGTTTAAGTGCGCACTACCGATAAAGGGGAAACGATTAGTAAATATCTTTAGTCACAAGTCACCGCTTACTTCCTACGCTCTGTAGACGGTAGATAGTAAAGTCAAGTGTTGTAACCCTTGAGTTGTTAAGCCACATTACGAGAATCGAGAAGGTTCAATGATATGCCATTATGCGTTTATGCATGCCGCTTGAAGTTAACGGCTAATGATGATGTTACATATGCCTTACTAACTATTGTAGACCAAAGACGTTTACAATAGTGTGAACCTCTTTAGAGTTTTCGAATCTTAATTGTTCATCTATTTAAATAAAAAAAGAAATTTTATTTGTCCTGTTTGCGTCCTGAAACTATCAATTAGATTGTTGAAGATTGTTATGAAACTTTGGCAGGGTATTTTGGCACAGGCACAAGAAGTTTCTGGGCCAAATAATCCACTGCTTCATATTCTAAATTACCATTCGGATGACGTCGCGGGTAAATACTAGTTATGAGTAAAAACAGATACCTAAATATTAATTAGAATTGTTAATAAATATGTATCCATATCCCTAGGTGGTTTTCAATATGTATTTAAATAAATATAAGTTGTTCTATAAAATCTCCAATAAGGCTTTTATTTTTGCTCGAATCTCAGCATAATTGTATAAATTCAAATGAAGGTGATCTGTTGCATTTATGCCTTTTTTTTAAATCATTTTTGTGACAAGAATTTTACTTCAACTGTAGTTATAATTCTTGTTTAATTGTGTTATTTAGTTAACATTGCTAATTATTTCAAATGATATTAACATTAAAATGCAAAGAATGGAACTAGGAATTGTAGTCCGCGATATCAATACAGCTTCCGTAGGTACTTCCTACTGTGCTATAAAAAAATACAATTTGCTCATATATTTAACGCTATAAGGTCATAACATGATTGACTACCGACGTGAGTAAGTTACGGCTTTTTGTGACCGCAAACAAAACAAAAGGATGGTTGAGCCTTTTTGGGTTTTAATTTGAAATACAGGTTAATGTGTTTTTCGGAGATTTTAGTTAAGCTAATTGCAGTAAAAGGTTAGTGTTTTATGAGTGCACAGAGTGACAGATTAGATATACAATAATGGTGTGTTTTGAGTATATGTAAAATTTTGAGGTTTCCTTAGCCCTCGAAATGATATCATTTCAGATTGTGTTAAGTGGTTGTTCAAAATGTAGGTCTTCCTTCTCGAATAGTGGCGCCTGGCCCTGAAAAATGAATGCAATTCTGTACTTACTTTTCATGTTTACTTACTACAGTTCAGTTGACACTTACTAATTAAGTGTCAACTGAACTGAATATTGGATCGAACATAACGAATAAATTTCATTTTCAAAGTATTTTGGAATTGATTTGACTTGGTAGGTATTTATTTCGTTATCTATATTCTCTATTTAAAATTCAATATCATACAGCACAAGGATTTTCGCTTCTATGTTGATTGTTTTTTAAAATGACTTTCAATTTCACTAAATGTTTTAAGTAATAGGGCTGACACGTACCTACTAGCCGTTGAAAACCCAAAAAGACTTTGTGACGAAATACGTGCTCTATATTTTTCGGTTGACAAAAAAAAAACAAACGCCAACAGTACTTTTGAAAATTACAAAAAGTTTTTATAAGATTGTTTCTACAACATTTTTTTTTCTGTTTCACAAAAAGTATAGAACGGATATAACAATCTTAGCGGCCAGCGTCATGGCCAAACGCATTACTACTTGCTTCCCTGTAGTCGTGAGCAAACGTGGAACGATTATTGTAAACGTAATTATTATTTTAACTTCAAAACATCATCACTATGTGATATTATTGGTAATTGCATGTTTTTTTAATGAAATAAGCAATAGGTGAAATCCTTGAAAGGTCAAGGGAACTAGGTAGGTATGAGTACTTCGAATAGTATTTTCAACCAATAGCGCGATGTTTTAATTGAACAGACAAAATCACACATCTAGAGTGCAATAAGTGTCCAGACTTTTGCACTTCTGAGAACCTTGAGCAGGCCACTGAGGATGAGATAGACGTGGTCACGAACTGGGTACAAATTATCTAAATAGTAATGTTAGTAATACATACGTGTAGGTGATATCAAAAAGAATATATAGGTAGCTTTTATATTTCGTATTTATAATTAAGGTTCATCAGAGCCACAAGTAAAGGTCGGTTAGTGGGATTCGTTTCTCCCATGTGTAAGACGACATACCTATTAATTGAAAAAGCGATATAGTAGGAAATCTAAGTAATAAACAGTGATTTACTTAAAACACATAATCCGCTTATAATCAGCCTCCGTAACGCTCGCATTACTGGGACACAGGACTCCTCTCTGTGTGAGGAAATGAGCCGTAATCTATCAATGCGGGCTGGTATCTTTCGGTCCTGTGACACGCCGGTTTCCTAACGGCGTTCTCCTTCATCGTTTTATGAACAGTGGTGAAGATGAAAGTTTCACAATGTAATAATAATAATAATATACTTTTTATTTCAGACCAAGGATCCATTAAAACCTGTTAGTATAAACTTAAAAACTATGTTAGTAGGAACACAAAAATAAAAATCATACACAAAACAAAAATAAGACACACAAACACACTCAATTTGGCACATCAATTTTTTCCGATAAGGTGGCGAGGATACTTTTGGTGCTGACTCTGAATCGCTGCAGCATCGAGGCACATCGCTTGCGCATGGTAGCATAGAAATTATCCAACCGCGCTTCAGCAAACATACCTGATGCACTGCAAAACCTAGGCAACCGCAACAGCATTCTCAATACATTATTGTACTGAATGAGCAGAGCGTTGTGAGCCTTCTGCGTATACCTAATGCGCCTGTCTGAGTTCGAACTCACAACACAACTCGTAAGTCATGTTTGTAACTACTGGGGCACCACTGCTCTGCACACAATATAGTTAACTATATTGTTTACTAACAATGTTCGTCCTAAAAACCAACCAACAAATTAGTGTGTTGCTCTACTAACAAGTCTAACCATTAATTAGTTGCGATGCTTAAAGCATGTAAAGCAAGCACTTAACTTTACTTAATAACCCATACACGTGATACTTACACGTAGTTCTGCGAAACCTGTAAAAAGGTTAAAATAAACACGTTCCAAACGATGTTAACTGTAGACAAACAGACGGACAAACTAGACTTGAATAAATTATATGAATATTCAAAAGACATCAACTTGGGACAATATTTGACTAACTTTGTTGAAAAACTAGAAAGTAAGTTTGGTGCTAAGTTATGGTAATTATATGTTCAGAATATAGGGACGGTTTGCTATAGGTAAGTATGGCGAGTTTTTGGTAAGAGAATTTGACTTTCACGAAGTAATTTAGCGAGCCATACGCCATCTACATATATGGTTCATCACCAACACAGAGATCCATGAAGCCCTGAACATAAGACCTGAAGGATTTGAATTTAACAGGAAATAAATATAAAACGCGGTTGAAAAACCACCTAAATGTCCTAGCTACCGCTACACTAAACGACTAAAACGCCAGGATATACAAAAAATAGAACGCCTTGCTGCATTAAGTCCACCCATGTAACACTATTGTACATAAAGTTTAAATAAACAAACTTGGTGACAGATGGTAAAGGACGTGAAATCTCCTACAGAGGAGCTCTCTCCACATAATAGACACGACAGTATAAATATATATATATATAGTATAAATAGTTTGTGACTGAACGCCATCTAGATAGAATAATGATCAGGGGGGAATACTCTGGATACAGAAAGGGTACGATACGACAGCTCCTACGCTTCTGTATGCAATTTAATTTGCATCATAGTACCACAGTATAAAATACTGTGATAGTACGCTGGATTTGTGGTGCAAATTAGATTGCATGGAGAAGATTAGGAGGTTCCTTATGTTCAGTGGACGAGGGCAGCAGTTGTTTGATATCCAAGTGACATGCTACCTAACTATGCAATTTTTAAGACTGCTCCCGGTCTGGGTGGAGCATAAGTGTCAGACTTCTGCTGATTAAAAACTCATCCTGATCCTTCAGTTGCCCTCGCGTTCCAGAGTCACGGTAGTTCTTTAGAATAATACCGCAACCTTGGATTGTAATTGGCTCTTGAGGCGCGCGTGGAAGATAAAGCGCCCTCGATTCGGGGACCCGACTATGCCGTCATTCATTGTCAGTACATATGTCTCGATTCTCAGGCTACTAACCCATATACCTATACAACGTGTAATTTAAAGGGTATATATGTCGCAGTAAGATAGATAAAGCCGTAATATAATTATATCCCTAGGGATGGATATTATTATATACCGTAACATAGTTATACGAAAGCGATTCATTACTATCTTACGGTCGCAATCTAGTAATATGTTTTTTTTTTAGAAAAACGTTGCCCCATACTAGGAATTTCTCCTGTATCGTGGGTGCGTTTACAGACATAAATGTTCCGTACGGGAATCGAACCCGCGACACGCGATGCAGCAGCCGATCGCTCGACCACTGCGCCAACCGCGCCGTCGTTTATCTGACTAAACTAATCTAGTTAAATAGTTATAAATCTACCACAAAAGCAAATAAAACAATATATTGGTTTTTATCTTTATTACAAAATCAACTTTTTGCAACTTGCAATTAGTTACAATACTTTTTAGCAATAATACGTATTAAAGTTGGCAGTGATTTTATGGTGTTTACGCAAAATCGACGGAGCCCCGCTTGGCGGGGCTCCTATTTCTGGGTGGTTTAAAAAAAAATAACCACGAAGACTAAGCCTTCTAACCTAACCTATCCGAGTCGGGGTACTCTGAGTCGGGGTGTTAACTCCGCCGCACCCCCGCACTACACTCCTACAATTATTTCACTAAACTTAGTCCAGTAATATAATTATAACACTAAACTTGAATGGTATTATAATTATATTCCTAGTAAGATAGTAATGAATCGCTTCCGTTTATCTATGTTACGGTATATAATTACTAGGGGTGATCCAAAAGTAATGATAATCATAATAAAACACGGTAATTATGATTTAAAAAATAATTTATTTTTAAACGTAGTCTCCTATCCTAACAAATCAATACACTTAGTCCATCTTTTTTCTAAACCTAGGATTCCCTTGGAAAAAAAATCTTTATCTTGACTCTCCCAAAACGCCTTAACAGCAGCCATCACTTCACTATCGTCTTCAAATTTTCGACCTCGGAGGTATTAAAATAAAAAATAAAATAAAAAAATAAAAATAAAAATCTTTTATTGTCAGGCTTCTAAGGCCCATAGAGTTAGTATAACAACAAATTACTTAAAAAACTATGTTAGTAAGAACAATTAGGCACACAATTATAACATACACACAACAGACAATTATTAAAAACGTAACAAACAACTCACATTCAGCGAAAGGTTTATCAAGCCCCATGTCCAACATGTAGCTTGATAAACCTGTCCATTGTAGGCCCTTCTAGCCTATCTGCGAAAACCTTCAGAACGCTATTGTTGCTTCCTCTCACTCTGCGTATTATAGATGCGACTTTCTTGCGCATGATCGCGAAGTAATCGTCAGTATGTGCATCCGCGAACATCCCAGACGCACTACAATAAGGAGGAAGCCTCAACAGCGCCCTGAAAGCATTATTATACTGAATTCGCAGGGTCTTGGCAGTTTTTTGGGTATGGTTAGCCCACAGGCTGCTGGTGTAAAACGTTTGGGAAAATGCTTTAAAAAGGGTGATTTTAACCGGTACAGAACAACCAGCAAACCTGCGAGCCAACATGTTTCCCCTCACGGCCATCGCTGATCTGAGGAGCGTGTCAAGCACACTGTCAAATACTTTGGCTATCACCGTGGCCAGTGAGATTGGCCTATAATTGCCCTTATCCGATATATCTCCTGTCCGATTCTTTACTATAGGGACCAATAAAGTATCCAGCATCTTTTGTGGCAAGTAAGAGTGTCCTACACACAGATTAAAAAACATCGCCAACACTCTTGGCAAGTGCACACCAGCATTATGAAGATGCTCGATGCTGAGCCCATCATGCCCAGGAGATTTCCCCCTTTTCATGGATTGGATTACGGTTTTTATTTCCTTACACATAAATCGAAGGGGTATTTCTGAGCCATGGCACTCCTCACCGGTCATCTCCACCACAGAATCCAGGGGTGAGCTCACCATAAACTGTTCCCTAAACATATTGGCTATATCAGTAAGGTCACTCTTAGGTATTCCTTGAGCCAAGAAAAGAGGTAGAAGTCACTGGGGACTAGATCTGACGAATAGGGGGGATGTTCGAGCAATTCGAAACCTTTTGCAAGTATTCCACCATAATGATTCCTTTAGCGTCCCAAAAAACGGATGCCATAACCTTCCCCGCCGAACTTGACACCTTAAATTTCTTCGGCGTCGGTGAGGAGGCTCGTTTCACGTCATCGATTGTTGCTTGCTTTCAGGATCAAAATGGTGAATCCAGGTTTCATTCATGGTCACAAAACGTGACAAAAAATTTTCCTTATCTGCTTGGAACTATTCGAGTTTCGTCCTCGAAATGTCGACTCGTTTCTTCTTTTGCTCTTCGGTTAACATTCTCGGTACCCAACGCGCAGATACCTTTTTCATTTGCAATTCGTTCGTAAGCATTCTTTGAATGCAGCCATATGAGATCCCTGAAACCTCAGCTATATGCCTGATAGTCACTCTTCGATCTGCCATTACAATATCTTCGACTTTTTTAACGTTCTCTTCAGTGAGAGACGTGGATGGGCGTCCCTCGCGATGTTCATCTTCAGTGGATATTCTGCCCAGGCTAAACTCCTTGGCCCATCGTGCAACTGCAGAATATGGAGGAACAGAGTCCCCCAATGCTTCCACCAAGTCGCTGTGTATGTCTTTAGTAGACATTTTTGGAACGAAGTTCCTTATCGCGCATTACGAAAGGGGGCTAGCTAGAAAAAAATCATACGAAAAGTTGTAACGACACTTTTTAAGGTGTGGATATTCGTGAATCAGGCTTCATTTAGGATACATTAGAACCTTTTTTTTCCGTAACCCTTACAAGATTTTTTTTTCAAAATTATATATATTAATCTACACAATGTAAAGCGTGTCCTCTTGGCTTCAGAAAAAATAAAAATATATTTGAAATATCATAAATAAATACGCAAAGTGGCCTCTGTTTTTGTGACTTACTACCATTTTTCTCCTAAACTATCAATCACAGGATCTTTTAATTGCCACCAATATATTATATTAAGTAATGCCGATGGGACCATGTGCTTATTTTTGCCAATAACTTTCTTAATTATTTATAAGGATTTTTTTACGTAATCGCTACTCACAAATCGCGTATCCACCCCTCCGGGCGCCCAGTAAATCAGTGCGGGATGAGACGCAGTGCTAGACGGACCTGTGACACTTTTCTCCGCAAACAAAATTATTGTCGATAGCCCAACCAATTAGATTTTTCTTTGTTTTATGTATAGTCAATAGTGTGTGTAAATATTAGGTTATTTTAGTGTGTAATTAGGTATAACGTTGTAAATAATAATTACTACTTGTCGTAAATTATACTATATAAAGCTAGATTACCACTGACTGACTCACTCACTCATTGACATAATTGTTCTCCCAGATGGTGGATGGGGAGGTGGGTATATTTTGACAGATTCGTAAACAAGTAACTCTCAAACCTACGGGAAAAGTGCCAAACCTCCCCTTTTCCCCCCCCTTCTCCCCCCCCCCCCTATCGTATCTCGGAAACTACGAGACCCGTATTTTTTTCTTTTTACGGATTCGTATAGAGGAGGCTCGGTAAAGTAAAAATCATTTTTCAAAGTCCCCCCCCCACCCCCCTTCTCCCCCCCCTTCTCCCCCCCCTTCTCCCCCCTTCTCCCCCCATCACCCCACCAACTTTTTTTTTTTTTTTCACAAGCACGCGATTTGCTTGCACCTCGCGCAACACGCAAATACTAAACCCCCCCATCACCACCCCCCTTTTTTTTTTTTTTTACAAGCACGCGAGGTGCTTGCACCTCGCGCAACAAGCAAATACTAAACCCCCCATCTCCCCCCCCATTTTTTTTTTTTTACAAGCACGCGAGGTGCTTGCACCTCGCGCAATACGCAAATACTAAACCCCGCCATCACCCCCCGCTTTTTTTTTTTCACAAGCACGCGAGGTGCTTGCACCTCGCGCAACACGCAAATACTAAACACTCCCATCTCCCCCCATCACCCCCCCCTTGTTTTTTTTTTCACAAGCACGCAAGGTGCTTGCACCTCGCGCAACACGCAAATACTATAGTGTATTCACGGAGACGAGTTAGTAGAGCGCTATCTCACTCACACAAATTTTTAACTGCGATTGGTCAGTGATAAACGCTAAGGCGGTGTACACAGTACGCGTAGTTTTTAGTCTACTCATACTTCCCGTACTGTGCAGACGTGCTGTGGACAGAAATGTGTAAGCAATGACTGAAAGATTCATAATAAATGTAGGAAACGACGATAGTAGTGATAGTACGGAGAGTGATGATGATGATGATATGTTATAAACTTGTATAGGTAGATATTATAATATAATAAAGAAAGTTTAATCATTAACTCTCGATTTTATGTCTTTCCTTCATATCCATCAGATATATAAAAAGTAGGTACCCATAAAAAATTCTATCAAATAAATGTCTTTCAATTTATACGACAGACGAAGCCGCAGGAATAAACTAAGCGAACTTTTAAGAAGCGCAGTGTGAACGCATATTTACATTTCTAAGGTATTGTTAACGCCCACTGACCCTAAAAAAGTTTTTTTTGTCTTTGTCATTTGTATGACAATGTGCGATAGAGAAGGCGCTATACTAACTCGTCTCCGTGAATAGACTATAGTTGTTGTATTATATAAAGCTAAATTACCACTCACTGACTCACTCACTGACTGACTCATTGACATAATTGTTCTCCCAGATGGTTGATGGGGAGGTGGGTATATTTTGACAGATTCGTAAACAAGTAACTCTCAAACCTACGGGAAAAGTGCCAAACCTCCCCTTTCCCCCCCCTTCTCCCCCCTCCCTATCGTATCTCGGAAACTACGAGACCCGTATTTTTTTCTTTTTACGGATTCGTATAGCGGAGGCTCGGTAAAGTAAAAAACACTTTTCAAAGTCCCCCCCCCCGCCCCCCTTCTCCCCCCCTTTAGGCGGATCTCGGAATCTAAGAGACTTGGAACTTTTTTTTTTCAGATTCATTTAGAGGGGCAATGCTTTAGTCGAAAAACTTCTGCAAACCCCCTCCTATCACACCCCCTTTTTTTTTTTTTTTTTTTTCACACGCACGCGACAACAAGCAAATACTAAACCCCCCCCCATCTTCCCCCCCATTTTTTTTTCACTAGCACGCGAGGTGCTTGCACCTCGCGCAACACGCAAATACTAAACCCCCCCATCTCCCCCCATCACCCCCCCTCTTTTTTTTTTCACATGCACGCGAGGTGCTTGCACCTCGCGCAACACGCAAATACTAAACCCCCCCATCACCCCCTCCCATTTTTTTTTTTCACAAGCACGCGAAGTGTTTGCACCTCGCGCAACACGCAAAAACTAGTTTTATTATATAAAGCTAGATTACCACTCACTGACTCACTCATTGACATAGTTGTTCTCCCAGATGGTGGATGGGGAGGTGGGTATATTTTGACAGATTCGTAAACAAGTAACTCTCAAACCTACGGGAAAAGTGCCAAACCTCCCCTTTTCCCCCCCTTCTCCCCCCTCCCTATCGTATCTCGGAAACCACGAGACCCGTATAATTTTTTTTACGGATTCGTATAGAGGAGGCTCGGTAAAGTAAAAACCATTTATCAAAGTCGCCCCCCCACCCCCCTTCTCACCCCCTTTAGGCGGATCTCGGAAATTAAGAGACTTGGAACATTTTTTTTTTCAGATTCATTTAGTTTAGAGGGGCAATGCTTTAGTCAAAATACTTCTGCAACCCCCCCCCCCCCATCACCCCCCCTTTTTTTTTTCTTTTTTTTTCACAAGCACGCGAGGTGCTTGCACCTCGCGCAACACGCAAATACTAAACCCCCCCATCTCCCCCCATCACCACCCCACTTTTTTTTTGTGTTTTTCACAAGCACGCGAGATGCTTGCACCTCGCGCAACACGCAAATACTAAACCCCCCCCATCTCCCCCCATCACCCAACCCCTTTTTTTTTTTTTTCACAAGCACGCGAGGTGCTTGCACCTCGCGCAACACGCAAATACTAGTTCTTATTATAATATTAAAATGGGTGACAAAAAAAGACGCAAGAAGCGTAATTTGAAAATAGCATACAAGAGGAAATTCCAAAGAATAAAACTGTACCTACTTAATATTTTATGTACTTGTTAGGTAATGAAAAAAAATTGCTAAGTGCGAGTCAGACTCGCCCATGAAGGGTTCCGCAGTAACTATAATAATATAATATAATATGTATATTAATGTGACAAAAAAAAATCTTACAAATTTCTTAAAACTAGCTCATTTACATTTTTTTACAACTACGCCCAATAACTTTGTTTTTCATAGTGTTTCTATGAATTACAAAGTTATATTTGCGGTTTTAGGAAATATGCTGTATCTCAATAACTGCTGACTCGATCTCGTTCAAACCGAGTCTTGGTTGAAAGATTACATTAAGATCTATAGACATATCTTTTTTGTAGATTTTTCACTCCATTATTATAGAAGTAAGAGGGCGGGGGGGCACATTTTACCACTTTGGAATTGTATATCTTTTAAACGATTAACTTTATGAGAAAGTGGTCTTAGAAACCTCAATGTCATTTTTAAAGACCTGCCTATAAATACCACACACGCATAGGTTTCATGAAAAAAAATATTTCAGTTTTAGTTCCATGTATGGGGAGCCCCCTTAATTTTAATTTTTTATTTAATTTTTTTCTAAATTCGGAAAGCGGTTCACAGAATACATCTACCTACCAAGTTTTACATGTATAGTCCTAAGAGTTTCGGAGTAAAATGGCTGTGACATATGGACGGACAGACAGACAGACGGACAGACATGACGAAACTATATGGGTTCCGTTTTCGCCATTCGGCTACGGAACCCTAAAAATGCACTATCTTTCAAAACTTAGTTGATACCATACTTATATAATTGCAATAACTTTTAAAGTAGGTATACACAAAATTAGTAGGTATACGGTACAGAGGGTCTGTACCGTATACCTACTAATTTTGTATATAACATAAACTAATACGAAAAGCGAATTACGCGTTACGAAAGGAGGCTAGACGGAAAAAATTTATACGAAAAGTTGTAACGACACTTTTACCGACTTCAAAAGAAAGGAGGTTCTCAATTCGTCTTGAACTTTTGAAGTGAAAACTTCTTTAGGGGAGTTGAGGTGGGAGTTGAGGGGGGAGTTGCGGGTCGAGTTGCGGGTCGAGTTGCGGGTCGAGTTGCGGGTCGAGTTGCGGGTCGAGTTGCGGGTCGAGTTGCGGGTCAAATTGCGGGTCGAGTTGCGGGTCGAGTTGCGGGTCGAGTTGCGGGTCGAGTTGCGGGATGAGTTGCGGGATGAGTTGAGGCATGAGTTGAGGGGCGTCTCGTGGGGAGTTGAGGTAAAGAGAGAGAGGGCAATGGTATACCTTTGAAATTTCGTAAATTTTTGAAGGTTTCACTTCTACCACGTGTGAATTGCACACATGTTTTTTTTTACAATTCCTTCACTAATTAATCGAAAGGAACTTCGTTCCATCCGGGTGTCCCTTGACACCTCTCAAGTTTTTTTTCATACAGAGGTACTTGATCACAGCTCTAATTTCGTTTTTTTTCATTTTGATGTTCAACTTCGACGGTTTGTATTCAAATGAATGCAACTCCCTGGAATCGTGGTCTATTTATATGATTTTTTCATGGTGACTTAGTGGGTAAACAAGCTATAAAAAAAAATATTTTTGGATTTTTCTGAGAACTGGAAATATCCGATTATCATTATTTTTGGATCACCCCTCGTATATCCCTAGGGATATAACCATATCACGGCTTTATCTATCTTACTGCGACATATACATACCAAGTGCATGGCTTCTTTGGATGATAACAAACGATATGGCAAGGGTTTTGTGATCCTAAGTCTACTAGTGTAGTTACAAATTCCAATACACTGATACCAGAGACCGAATTTTTCAAATTAAGAAGAATGAAAAGAATTGTCGTGTTATTGGCAAGTGACGTGGAAAATTATTGACCCTCGCAGTGCTGTGACACGTTTGTTATGATTGGTATTCAAGAAATATATGAAACCAATAATTTGGTAGCAATATTCTTTGAGTCAATTATTTTGTGCTGAAACTGTGCATAGAGACTCCATACCAGATGTTGTCTTCAGCCCTTTTGGATAGATATGGGGTTTCCGTTACACTTTGTATAACTAACTTAAAGTAACAAAGAAATTAGATCGTGCTCTTAGTATCAACAATGGTTATTTCAGGTCTCAGGTCTATCGCCGTGTTCATTCATAACGATTCAAGTCGACCTAGATTAAATGTCCTTTGTCCTCCATATACTGTACACATAAATTTAGGAAGATTTATGTTTCACCATCTGTCTCTGATGTTGAGCTCGCGGGTAAATAATAACAACCTTACGTATTGATCTTCAAGGTTAAATATCGCTTGCCGAGGTCGGTCCGTGGATGGGTGTCCGTCTTAACATATCCTCAGGACCGGATTAACCATTAGGCGGAGTAGGCAACCGCCTAGGGGCCCCGCATCAACTAGGGGCTCAGGCCCAGTGCACGCACCAAGAAAACATGTTTCTTGGAACGAGAATTTGATGTGTGTTTGAATTTAGGGACCTCACTGTTATCACACAAAATACAAATCGTTAGATTTAGTAGTAGAATTAAAACAATTTTAGATAAAATCTGGGAATAAGTAAACAAATATATTAAAAACCACAGCCCTTAATGTGCGTTTCCTCAGTTCACACACGATTTGGTCAGTCAAAGTAAGAAAAGGGGCCCCGAGAATGCAATTGCCTTAGGGCCTCTGACAGGGTTAATCCGGCTCTGCATATCCTTCCTGCCTTGGAAAGCGCGTTAAGGCGTTGGTTCTGGCTGTCATTCGTAAGTCTTTGACAGTCATTACGGGTGGTCAGAATCCAGGTAATTGGACACAAGTCTTGCCAAGGAGAATCGTGTTACACAGCTTCTGGGTTGTGGAGGTCAAATAGGTAGTCATTCCATGTAAAACACTAGTACTCAGCTAAATCCGGGTAAAATGGAAGCCGACCCCAACATACACAGTTACAAAATGGGCTACACAGATGATGATCTCTTTTCTGATCTCCTCTTAGTAGGACACTAGCTTGTGCCAACAGCTTCGCCCGCGTGGGAAGTTTTTCCCGTGTAAATCCCGATCCCGTGGGAATTTCGCAAAATCCTTTCTTAGCGGATATCTACGTCATAACATCTACCTGCATGCCAAATTTCAGTCCGATCCGTCCAGTGGTTTGGGCTGTGCGTTGATAGATCACTATGTCAGTCAGTCAGTCAGTCACCTTTGAGTTATATATATTTAGAAGATTACGTACGTACAGTTTCGCAACTTTCATTTAGTCTTACGACAGACCTGTACCAAGAGAGGAGGACTCCTATTTTTAAATACTCACAAAGGCAAAACACGCTATCAATTATGTTATCCGTTATGGCAAAACTCATTTAAAACAATCATACATCTTTAGCTCAGTATAATCCACGCGCCTTGACCTAATAGCACCTCGCACGACCTGCACCACCAGCGTTGTATTACATACCAAGTTGTACTGGCTGTATTGCAAACACCGGCTTATAAATAACTGTTTTGTACTATTTGTATATATTATGAATATTATGAGTTTGGATGGTAAATAGTGATTTTGAACAGAGGATTCTTCTAAAGCGGGTTGGTCGACTCTGTTAGCGGCATTGGTAGCGGTTTTGTCAAACGTATTATGTGATTTCCAACAACCAAGAGACTGTCAAAGTACGCAGGATATATTATAGTCATTGATATACTAAAAACCCAAGATGCACAGTCTCGAAGAAAAGTGACGCTCGAAACTGTCGCCAAACACTCACCACCTACGTAATAATAGATATGCTATAAGTACAAAATATGTTTTTGCAAATTCTATCTTATGACAATTGTTTAAATTTGTTTTTACAAAGCAGTGTGCGTAAGGCAATCAAATTTTATGACTGACGTTGGTCGATAGGACAAGGCGCAAGTGGAGACTTATATATCTACTAATTTTTTTATAAAACATTTTTGTTAGTATTATAAAAGTTTGTTAAATTGTGTTCTAAAAACGTAATTATAGCATAAATGTTTTTGGGTAGAATATGTGTATATCAATGAAACAAATATTAACTGTTAAAATCGTTTATTATTTTTTTTTAATTCAATAAGGCTTTTGCCGTGATATACATAATTTATCGTCGTCAAAAAAATTCGGCATGAAAAAAGTCTCTCGCCTTTGTTGGCTGACGATTGATGTCCATTCTCCGTATCGTATTCGGTCACAAGAAAAACTAAAGTATAAAAATAAGAAGTTTTTAATGAGATTGGTGTTGCGCCAAAGCAACACTCACACACACTTTTATCATTAGCATACCTCATGTCATGAACCCATAAGTTATCCCATAATGAATGAATCGATATACTTAAAATATATTTTTATTCTATTATTAAATCATTTAAATTATTCCAGTATGGGGAGGGACGTTTAAAATTGTAATACTAATAGCGGAACGCGCACAATGGGCAATACTTAAAGTGATGTCGTTCAAAAAACGAATTTATCCCACTGGACTGCTATACTCGGAAGCTCAAGTACTTACAGTTCCCAATATACAACGTGTAATTTAAAGGGTATATACATACCGAGTGCATGGCTTCTTTGGACAAACGATATAGCAAGGGTTTTGTAATCCTATGGCCATGCGCGCACTGCGTTGCGTTGGAAACGCAAAATTTGTGACGTATGGAGTGTCATAGAAGTGCGCGCACTGCGGTCAGTCTACCGGTGCGGTAGAACTACCGGAATTGCGGCCACCGCAAGGCAGTGCGCGCACGGCCTATGTCTACATGTGTGGAGCTTATTAGAAATTTCAATACATTGATACCAGAGACCGAATTTTTCAAATTAACAAGAATGAAGAGAATTATCCTGTTATTGGCTAGTGACGTGGAAAGTGATGACCCTCATAGTGCTGTGACACGTTTGTTATTACTGGTATTCAAGAAACATATGAAACCAATAATTTGGGGTCTATTCTGTGAGTCACTTATTTTGAGCTGAAACTTTGCATAGAGACTCCATACCAGATGTTGTCTTCAGTCCTTTTGGATAGATATGGGGTTTCCGTTACACGTTGTATATCCTCCGTACCATACTACGTAGACACAGATTGTTACCAGTAAGCCCAGATTTAATAAGCAAACGCACTGGGTTTCCTGTTTGTAAAGTTCCCAAATGTCACACTAAACTTACGTCTAGATACTTTATGCATTAAGTTCTAAGTTCTGCAAATAAAACTAATATCCCAATTTAGAAGCTTACCTATGTGACATAAGGTCAAACAAATTTTAAAACCCTGGCTTCAGTCTTTGAGCTATGACGATATTAAAAAAATCATTTCGTCGGTACAGTAAATTAAGCTATTCAAAACACACACTCATGTTAACGCACTCGCGTCCAGCCAAACACACACACACCCACACTCACAAGCAATTACGCACATATACTCAAACTTGCACACACATACACGTTTCGCTTCTATTTCTTTTGTTCTCAATACCTTCTAATGTTACTTTTTGTTTGTAATTTATTACATAAAAATTTAAATGTGTATTAATGTATAGCGTAGGACACTGATTCCTGTAACACGGCTCGCTTAGCATAGGAGCAGGGGCTTCACTTGAAAAATGTAATATTTTTATGTTCAATAAATTATTTATTTATTTTATTTATGAACATTAAAAAAACCGTAAAATTGACGACCTCTTCTCCTTCAGTATATTATATAACGTATACATATTTGCGAAAAACTAAATTAGTATTAATTATTGTAAAATAGATGTAATTAACTTTTGGTGTACAATAAAGTTTGTTTTAATCTATTCTAAATACTAGCTTTTACCCGCGTCTTCGTTCGCGTAGAGGTGTTTCCTGCGTAAATCCTGATCGCATGGGAATTTCGGGATAAAAACTATCCCTCGGTCCTTCCCACGGTCCTAAACTATTCCCATGCCAAATTTCATCTAAATCGGTTCAGCGGCTTATTTAACACACAGACAGACAGAGTTACTTTCGCATTTATAATATTAGTATGGACAATATGGACAATAAAGCATAAACTTATTAATAAAAAATAAATAAATACAAGAAAAAAAATCGACTCCATTATTTGTTCAACAGGGTAATTTTTATTATGCGACTAAAATAAAAAAAGATGCCATAATACATTGTTTTGACACTGAAAACGCGGCCATTGAAATTTGCCGTTACTATTTGAAATGAGCGCATAATTTTGAATTAAGCACTCATTTTATGCGGACGGTTTTGAGACGTTGAGTGTGCATCTTGGGTTTTTAGTATATCAATGATTATAGTGCACAAATGTGTGAACAGTTGTTTTAAAATCGTTGAAAAGTCAAGGAAAATAGGTGGGTATAGTTCTCGTCAAATAACTTGGCAAGAGTCGTTCAATGCGCAAAAGTCGATTTTTAGGTGTCAGCGGTTGTCAGCGGGACGCGGGGTATGACGTAGCGCCGCTCCGAGCGCGCGATTGGTGCGTCAGTAGTTCTCGTTCAATTTGCTCCCGAATACACTTGCGTACACGAAAGTTGTAACCTTTGTTTTTGTTACGTTGATTACAATGCCAGGACCAAATACCGTTTTACGCAGACTATTAAAACGTCAGAAAGAACAGTTAGACACTATAGTTAATGAATTTATAATTTATTTTATTTATAATACCGTATTAACGAATGAATTCCACATATTACCTCATTGTGAATTCCTCTTATTTCTTTAACATTCTTCTGAACAGATATGATTAAAAATAAATTATGGCAATAACCATAGAATAACGGCAAGCAGTTAAAGTGACCACGTTTTTTTTCCACTAAGTGCACGATGCGCGAACATACCCCCACTACGCCAAAACCTTGCCAACTTACGTGACGACTGACGAGGACTATAGTGTACGTATGTCAGTATTTTCAAACCAATAGCGCGATGTATTAATTGAATAGACAGAATGACACATACTACAGTGCAATAAGTGTATAGACCTATGCACTTCTGACAACCTTGCGAAGGCCACTGATGCTGAGATAGACGTGGTCATGAACTGGGGCCAAATTATCTAAATAGCGATTATACATGCTTGTTTACCATGTTAGCGGCACAGATAGCTGTTTTGTGAAACTTATCGTGTGATTTCTTGCATGCATGTAATCGTGGACAACCCAAAAGACTATCAAAGTATATCATAGAGAAGACTAACTAAGTTATAGAGAATATTATAATGCACAAATGTTTGCGCTAAAACCATTGCACTTTCTTTCTTGCCTGCATTATATCTTTGTGGCCTTAAACTGCGACTGCGGAATGTGAGGGTCTGAGTTCGATTTCAATTTCAGCAGAATTTTATTTTAACGAATAGCCATTCCATCAGACTATAGGATGATCAGTATGAGTATAAAGTCAACCAGATACAATATAATTAAGTAGCATCAAAATCTGAGAAGCCTTTTTTCAACCAATTTCACTTTCCAGTCTTACAGGATGCAGTTACATAGATAGGTTACTCGCCTACTCATCTTTATAGAGAGATCAATACTAATGAAACAACGATAAAATTAACATTCCCGGGGTCAACCATTACTGTGTAATGCGCATGCGACCACCAGCGTAGAGCGTGAATTATTATAAGTAATAACGGAGTGTTTAATTGAATTATAATTAAGTAAGTTAACCTATGATAACCATAATGCTCTTTTTAGCCTGTGCCAAAGGTCTGGCAAATGGCTGTAAATCAAACTCGAGCCCCTTCTGTAGTCTCCCTTGAAACAAGTTCTAAATCATATTCTACGAGTACATTAGTGTCTCTTTTGAAACTCAAGGTAAGTACCTCTTAAAATCTTAGGACTGTATATTTATTTTTGGAATTGATGATCTTGTCGTCGCTTTAAATATTATATACAAATTATTTAATGATAACAACATGTATCGATGGTAAATTGTCAGAAAGAATTTTGACTTTCGACTTGATATTGCTATCAGTGTTTTAGCCACTTTTCCCATTGACGGCGATGTCAACAACTTGTTGATGCCCAATGCATTCTTTTCCTGCCCCCATAAAAAAGTTATACTGGCTCGTAGGTGCCAGTACCAAACTTGCTGGTCAATCATATTTAAAACAGTTTTTAGTTACTTATATTTTGGAACTGTCATTTAATTATTATATTGCTATTTTAATCAGTTAAAATATATATATTTTTTAAACGTATTAGTATCACAGAATTATAATAAAGTAGGTGTGTGATATGGGATTGGATTTGTTTTCTGATTTAAATGTAATATCTTTCTACGTACAATTATTGCAACTGCCACGCTATATCCTTAACACACTTATGTATGTTGACTGGTTGATGATGCCTATGGAATTCAGTCCGCCTTCAACCAGAGCCTTCCTTCTCCTTTTTGAAGTCGTTTATAATAAACAAAGATAGATAGATAGATAGGTAGAATACTCTTTATTGCAAACCAATAATTTAAACACACTTGATTCACATTATTGCTCAATATGGCTACTATGGCGATCTTATCGCTGATAGCGATATTTTCCAAACAACCTTTGGGTGGACATTAAGAACATAAAATAAAGAGGGGAGGGAAATACAGGTACCTAGTTCGTTGTTAGTAGCATTGTCACGCATTTAAGCAGATAATATCCAAGATAGGATAGATTATCAGGTAGCGCTTTTACTTTAATCACACTTAGTCTCAAACTTTCAACTAGTTGTACTTACCTGACTACGTGTTAGTTGGAAACTCTGTTGGCAATGGAGCGGAAAATTATTATAAGTAGATAAGATCAGAAGATATTTTCCATATAAGACGGAGATGATGATTACCGTGAAAGGATCATTACGATTAAGCACTTTGATATTGGTAGGTTGAGTTGAGTAACTCAGGGTTAGAATAATAACAGACGCGCGTTCGATCTTCAAGTTTAAATAACACTCGCCGAAGACAATTAGTGGATGGGTGACTATTTTAACATTAACATCGAGATTTAACTTAACATTAACATCGAGATTTAACTTAACATTAACATCGAGATTTCTGCGTATCCAAAAGCACGTTAAGCCGACTGTCAATGATAGCTTGGGCCCAGCTGTCATTGACAGTCGCTACAGATAGCCAGAAGCCGGAAAATCTGACACTAATCCTGCCAAGGGGTATCGTAAATTCCAGTAACTGGATTGGGGATGTAATAAAGTAAATAAAAACCGGCCAAGTGCGAGTCGGACTCGCGCACGAAGGGTTCCGTAACATTATGTATAAAAACGGCAAAAAATCATGTCTGTTGTATGGGAGCCCCCCTTAAATATTAATTTTAATTTAATTATTTATTTTTAAAGTGAATATATAACTAAATATTCTGTGAATATTTCAAGCGTCTACCTGTTGCCGTTATCAATATCGAGCAAAAACGAGCAAAAAAAAATCACGTTTGTTGTATAAGCGCCCTCTTAAATATTTTTTTTCTATTTTTTAGTATTTGTTGTTATAGTTGCAACAGAAATACATTATCTGTGAAAATTTCAACTGTAGCTATCACGGTTCATGAGATACATCCTGGTGACAGACGGACAGATGGACAGACAGACAGACGAACTCTAAAAACTGATACTCAGCTGCATTGGGTTAGAAGCAGACCTTCAAATATGGGGAAAGGGCTAACCCGAAAATGCATTGATATTGGTATGACTTTGTTAATACATAATCAGTAGCCCACAGACGCCCCCAATCCACAAATCAACAAGAATTTTTCGAACAATAATGTACAGTTATTTTCATTATAATTTTATTGTCACGGAAACATTTTTAATCAATTTCTTACAACAGAATATTGGTAACACATATGATTTATACGGCCATAAAGACGTTAGCACCACCACGTAACAAAGCGGATGAACGTCGTCAAACACCCACAAGTAATAAAATCCAAGCCCGAGGCTCACAGAAGCAAAGTGAAACTAAGCCCCACCACCATAACCTGGTCCCCAACCGCAGTACGAACTTACTCATAGACTCCAATTTTCCATATAGCTGCTTTGTTCTCCAGGTCAACCGAAACTGGTAGTGCCACGTAGAAAGTTGCGAGCTTACCATATCGAGCAAGCTGTTCCGGTGCAAGTTCCATATTAAATAATCATTTTATGAGGGATAAGCAAACTTGATCATAATCATCGCGTTGATAAACTACTCTGTAAGGGCAATTATGGAAGACTTCTGTAAAACCTTGTTCAACTTTAATTTTAATTAAGAATGAGCGGGGTCATCCGATATGTGCATCAAAATGCTTAATTTTAATGTGATGACAGCTATGTTTGCAATTTTCTCGAGAAATCTTGGTTTTAATTGGAATATTATGAAGGGTTAATGATGAGGCATGACCTGGAGGTATAGTATGATTCAAAGTTAATAGTGTCTGTGAAGTGTGTTACTCGCTACGCAGTACACCACCTCTCACATCAACTGTCACATAAATTAGGTATACCTCCTACCCAGAGACCGGACTCGTCTTCCGACCTGCCATTAGGTTTGAATCGTCCAGTAGCTATGTTATTCAAGTAATGCTTTTACAACACGTACCTAAAGTTTGCTCAGTGCTCATTACGCGTGATGGTGAGTCTCCATTAATTTAATTATGACGTCGCCTCTAACCAGCCGCGCCAGATTCCTTATTAGACACTAATTGTATGGCCACATGGTGTATTTCCGTATGTTTTTCTTGTGGCCTACTTTGCTAGCAACTGTTCCTGACATTGAAGTGGTAGTCACGTTGAAAGAAATGGTAACTAAGTTACTGAATCTCAGCGGAAAAGCTTTTAGCTTACACGTTAGATATCTAGGTACGTCTTAAGAGGCATTTACCAAGCTCTAAATTACTCTCAATATAAAAAGCAGTCACAATTTATTAATTTCCATAGATAAAGACTTGCTCACTGAATAAAATACTTATAAGGAGTAATTAAGGTTAATCTTCAGGGTGTTTTAGAAGTGGTCAGTATCAAAAAGAAAACAAATCAAAGTATTTTTTTATTTAAATGTTGCTACGCACTTTTAACACACTCTGTATAAGATAAATATACTGCCATGGTGTCATGCATCTTCCATTCATTGTGATATAATCTGTAAAGTGGCGTGTCTCATTATCTCATTATTCCGGATGTTCTAGCATGTTACCGCGGCCCCGGACGCGAAGGAACGGTTGGGTTTTAGTCAATAAAATCTGATAGTCCCTTCCGCTCCAACCAGAGGGAACGAAATCCAGTCTCAATCATTGGTATTATTATAACTTAATTCTTATACTTTGAAAAAATAACTATACGTCCAAGAACATAGGTGATTTTTTGACTTAATTTCCTATGACCCCTAGACAGGGCAGAGAGCGTCCACCTCCACAGTAGTCCTCCATCGCGATCGGTCTTGAGCTTCCCGCTTCAAGAATGTAGGTACATTTCCTTCATTAAAAACAAACATATATGAATTATAAATTTACCTTTTTATATCCCTCCATTAGTTCCAATTTCGATAGCAAAATAAATGTCAGTCATTCTCCCCGCTTGTAACTCAGAAAGCCTCTAGAAACTAATTTTATTCGACAATAAAACTGCATCCTTCGTCATCAATAAGACAGCCATGAAATCAATTTCCACCAGGTCACACCTAAAATGGGGGACAAAATAATATGGTTTTAATCTTTAATGAGGAATATTTAAAGGTTAATGAGGTTTAATCACGCTATACTGATAAGTAGGTGGGCAGGTAAGTCTGCAGGCGATGGCAAGTTGCTAATCTACTGTGTAATAAACTAAAAGTAAGGTTATTATTTTATGAAGTAGACTTTTCCGGCGGGGCATTCCTTATCGGTTCAGATGCTCTAAACATTTGATATAGGTACTATCGGCGTTGGAACAGGCGATTGTTCCGAATAATTCCTTAGTTTGATGGTCTATTATATCCTTACACGTAGGTGCGTGTTATTGGCAAAATTCTGGAGGCTCCTCCACATAAGCACATAAGAGTTGAAAGGTTGAACTTCAAGCCCATACATTTTTGACATTTTCTGAATTCAAAATGTTAAAAAGACTTGACGGAAACTGTCAAAATGACACATGATCAATCATAATGATATTATGTTTTACTAATATTATAAATGCGAAAGTTTGTACTTTGTGAGGATGGATGTATAGATGTATGGATGTCTGTTACCAGAGAGTATTTAAAATCAGTGTCTGTTACCCTTCACGCAAAAACTATAAAACGGATCGAATGAAATTTGGTATGTAGGTAGTTGACATCCTGAATTAATACGTAAGTAACTTTTAATCCCAAAATTTCCACGTCATCGAAATACGCAGGAAAACCCTCCCACGCGAACGAAGTCGCGGGCAGAAGCTAGTAAGGTATATTTTAGCATTTCGAGAATCTCATTCTGAGTCAAGCTACATAATATGTAATTGCGTGAACGTAGTAAGTTAATTGCGTTATTAAGTGAAAGAGAGTGCTGAACAATACCATTGGCTGCTAGTCAAAACATTCGTCTGGAATACAGTCATATACACAAGTACATAGTAGTGTTTCTTTTTGGAACAAGCCAGCTACACTGTACTCACAACTGATGCTACTCCTGAGCCTCTAAAAGCCAAAATCAGAAGTGGCGATGACTGGGCAAGCACGAATTATATGCCTACGCACTGCCCAGTGTGGTGGATTACGAGTCTAACAAATAACTCTTACAAAGAGGAAGCCTATGGCCCAGAAGCGGAAAATCGAACAATATAGACTGATTATGCTTAGCTAAACATACCTTAAAATATGTGCACAGTAAGCATGCAATTTAAAATATAATAAAATTACCGCCATTAAGTTCTACAACACGAATATACCGTATATCGTGACTGTGAAATATTTCCTTACTACGTATTATAATATCATGAACGGTTACAATTTGTATGAAATTCTTTAGTTACGGAATGCTGTTTACGACTAGACAATTTCGTACGTCGATATATGTATACAGATCTCATGGACTTACGGGCATGGGAAGTAACGTGGAAAGGATGAAGAGACTAAGGCCCGTATTACAGAACGAAACTCGAGCACTGATCTCTGTTTAAAACTAGTTTTGGGTCGAGATTTAATTTTAGAATGTTCCTCAAGTATAGATTCATCGATCATAGTTCAGCCGGGTACGGCTTTATTCTAGATCGTTACTCAGTTGTAGATTCATCACCCAAGTATGGTCGACACCACGCTTGAGCAGAGATTTCCTTGTCAGTTAACTATTTGCTTTTCAGTTTATTATTTGATATAAAAATGGTAATTTTTGGCGAATGATGATGAAATCACATTTTATTTTGCTAATTGGTTACCTACATATAACACTTTTACACGTAATTTTTTGCCATTTTAAGTTACTAGATGAATCCCGTGTTTTCGAACTTAAACAGATTATAACAATGATTTTTTCACCGATGATTTAAACAGAAAAACAGAACCTCAGCGTTCCATGTGTGATGTGAAGGGCCCAAACAATTTTGCTAATAATTATTTTAAGAAATGGTATAGATCAAAGAAAATAATACTTGGTATAGATTTTCACAAGATGAAGATTTTTGACAATTTGTAATACTGCCATCTATTGACCAAGATTTGGTAAAACTATGCATTTCTGTTTTATTTTAACTATAACTTTGTTTTCTTTTAATATTTTTATTGATCGTTGTTCCCAAACCATTATTTATTTGAATATTATTCATTATATAATTATTGAGCAATTCATAACAACACTGTCACAGACATTATTTAGGATCCACTCCGTTCCACGAACAACTTACTCTTGCTATATTTTTATTTGTTAGAAAATTATTCTGTAACACCTTTTACCTTCAAGAATTTTTTTTTACAAATTCTTAAAAAGTAATTGCTATAGTGAAACCGTGCAATACATATTTTTCATTCTTAAAAATTTGGTATTAAAGTAAATTGAATTATTTACGATCATTCGTAGATCGGAACAGCGGAGACGAAGAAAATAAAACGTAAACGAAAACAGACTGATGCATAGACAATTAGATATTCTCTGCTTGAGGCTCGATTTGAATCTGAGTGTAGTTTTATTACCATTCTGGAATAAGACCAATGCTCAAGTGCAGATTCTATATTTAAACTGAGATCGGGCGAATTAAGCTCAAACTGGACTTGAGGAACGTTCTGTAATACGGACCTTAGAGTGGACATTATTACTTCTTATGCAGCACTTCATGCTCCTCGATTTTATGGGTTATTGTGTATAATTTCAAATAAACTATAATTCGTCTTATGTATTTCAAAACACATACATTTAAGCACTTTTTATGTTGATCGTACAAATTGAAAAAAAGAGAAAAAAAATCTAATCATATTTATAAAGTATTTGAGGTTCTCCAGGAAGGGGGCCTCGGGGATCAGGGTACTCACGGAATAACCCGATTTTATGGGAGCGAGTAAAAGAACCGGCAAAACGAGCGGTAACCGAGTTTATTTTTGTGAGCGCCAACTCGCACGTCACCCTAGATGAGTACAAATTTATTATGTGCTATAAGTTTATTAAAGCCTCCAGTCGGGTCTTTTATTTAACTTACAAAGTAGGCGACTATTAGCTAAGGGCTCCCCCTGTAGGGTACGGGCCTCGGCTTAGGGCGTCACTGGGGTAGGAAGGCAGCTAGGGACAGGCTGGATCGGACATTGCGGTATAAACCTATTGCGGATCATCGCAGTTAATTGCGAAGAGCAGTGTGTGGCCGGCACCATACACGAGTGGCGCAAAAAAGCATATGCCAGGGAAAAATGGCGGCGGGTGTTAGATCTCTCAACACAGATATACTATGAGACGACCACGATCACTCAGTCAAGAGTGAAGCGTCTGAGAAGAAGAAGAGTGTAGGCAGAGAGGGTAACATCGCAGCAGTATGAGGAGTAGAGCAATAAGCAGCGCAGCGTAAGTAGCATAGTTTGGCAGGGGTTATACACATGTTATTATGAGTCATTCGATTACTTCCCATCTCTTTTAAGAAAAAATCTTATCCGTCTATTCAATGACAAAAAATCACAGAAAACGAAAGTTTAACTGTAAATAATTCAGTCTAAATAGCTACTTACTTACTGTCTGTCAATATTTCGACAAGATTTTTTGCAACGAAATATTGAAAGAGCAGTGGTCGTCAATTAGGTATCGAAAGATTTTTATTTAAAAAAATCACTACAGCAAAAAATGTTCATAGAAAGTTTGCTATTGCTTGAGTTTTAGAAACGGTTTTGTTACATTAAAAGTATTGTAGACTGCTGTCAAAGAAACATAGGTTTATGTTGATGGTTTGGTGGTTACAAAGTCAGTCAGGGGCTGCGTTGGGTGGGTTTAGTTACCCAGCCCAGTTTGGATTAGTTGCTCAGCCCAGGGTGGACGACATCCCTGAGGATTACCACCTCTAGAAAAAAACGTGGCTACACAGAAGCGATTTAGTCCTTTTCTTAGTAAGAAATGTTAATGTTTTTACTTTCATCACAAATAGGTGGATTATAATCTGTGTTCCGACACGTATCCTTGCCACTTTTCCATTTTTAGGGTTCCGTAGCCGAATGGCAAAAAACGGACGCTAACACTATGAAACACAAAATTATTTTTGTTAATCTATGCTTGCTAATACAGAACCATTGATGGGTGAGTCCGATTCGCACTTAGGCACTTTTTTATGTATTTCTTTAAAAAGTATTAAGTTTATAAAGGTTTCAATAAGTTTTCATACAGCCTCCCATGTCGTGACATCTAAAATGCTTTTCAATTTCAACACACCAACTTACGGGTGATCCTACCGATATATTTGCAAACCTACCGGTTGTCGAGATAAGCGCAGGAGTCGCGGTGTGTGCATCTGCGTCAGCGCAAGATAAATGTGCCGCGTTGTAGTTGTTGTAGGTGAGATCATTGTTTATGTTGTATTATGATGTTGGCAGTTCCTGGTAAGGTAGATACGCCTGTATGTGCACATTGATAAAGTGAGTATAATAATTAAAAAATGATAGCCAGGTGACGTTGATAACGGAATTAATAGGTACCTGCGAGTGGTTAGTCACTGTCAGCCCCAAAATATCTGAACTATTTAACAAATGTCATCGCAATTTTCTTCATCGCTTAACATTTTAGAGGTTTATAAAATTATTATAAACACAAGATTTTTCAAAGAAAAAGGTTCATTTCTTAAAACCCCAACAAGCTTGATTAATAGCCAAATATCAATCATCTTTGAGGATCTTTTTGTTTTTAACACCGACTTAAAGCTGTAATTTGTAGCGTCGTTCTAAGAAGTGTCAACATCCACTTGACTAGGTATTTTAATCTTTCCGGAGACCGCTAAGATAAACAAGAGGTTATCGTTAAAAAATAGTAAGAAACAATAATTCATCCATTTTACTATCACCGTGAGTAAAAAGCAATAAAATCGATACGCATAGATAGCTATGAAAGAAACTGTAGAACTATTTTATATTTTGCAACTTCCTTAAAAATGTTCGGTGACATTTTATGGCTCTGTGGGTGTATTTTCTTTTATTCCGAATTCGAATTTAAACAGTTCCAGGTAACCAACATTAGAATGGGTTCCCTCACGCTGTATCAAGGTTGACCATTGTGAATTCGTTTATTTTTTTCTTTGTTTTGGTTGACTTACGCTGCACGCAATTTTTTTTTATGGAGCAAAGCCACAATGCTGCTTTGTAAGTTTACAAAAGAGTAATAAATAATTTAATAAGTTCTTGAATACTCAATTTCGCCTCGGTGAACGTATGCATTTAGAATCATTTGTTTTTATGTACACTGCAAAATATGGTAGTATAGAGATTACAACTTACTGTGTGAGACTTTTTACCTACATTTCTTTTCCAGTATCTGTGGTCATGGTTGATTGCTTCATGTTTAAAAAATAATTGAAAGCAGCATTTTGCTACGTTAACCTTTCTTAGTGACAATTCAACTCTGCGCAACTAGAAAGTAAATTGCAAAAACATTTCACTTAAAGTTCACGACTTAAAGTTTAAAAACGAATAAAAGAAACAATTTAGTGTAATAATGAGATAAATTGTGACAAAATCAAGCTCATAAAGTCCGTGTATGTAACAATCGGGGCAATGTGCCCTGGCTCGTAAAATACAATAAAATATTATGTCAACATGGCTGCGGTTTACGTAGGTCGAGAGTTTTTATTTTATCGGACCACACCACAGCTTGGTCCTTGTGATGTTAGGGTAAGGTCACAACCAGACGCGATGCGATGATATGCAGAGGCCACTTGTTGCGTGGAGCATCGCGCGCAAAGGGGCGAATTTACACGCAGTACGAGCGAAGCATCTCTGGATGAAGCTCATAGAAATATGAAAAACAGATGAAGCTGATTCGCGCTGCGGGTCGAAGCCCCTCTACAGTACCTATACTACGACGCGACGCGACGGCACAATTTGTTTTAATGCTCTCGCTGTAATGTGTACGCAGTGTACGTTATAACACGACTAACTCAGTAATAAGGTGATGTTTTGGAGTATACATATGTTTATATAAATGCCTGCTAAACCTTACACAGCAAGTTAAATGAAATTAACAAATAAGAAATTTTGTGTATTGTATTTAGCCCCAAAGTGACATGTGCACATTTATGTAGGCTATATGAGTTTTAAAACAGCATTCGGCATGAACTATGATCTAACTAATATAAACCATCGACTACATTACACATCCAGAAAAATTTCAAGATTCGTTCGCAATATATTAGCTGTTGCTGCGTTACGTATCTCTGATAAAGTATTTTATTGTAGTAACTAAAGTTTCATGCTTGTATCGCAATCTAAGAATAAAGATAGGTACGTGCAATATAGCGTCGCTTCGCGTTTCTGTGTGTGCTGTCCCTAAGTTCGTATAAAAGTTGCTTTTGTTAATATGGCACACATACGATTGCGATAGTGTTTCAGTAAGGCTTTGTGGCACGAGAGCCGAGTTTATAAATAAACAAAAGCGTGTTAGGATAGCATACCTAATACATTTACTGTAAGAGTGAAGTCAAATGCGAAGGTTGTATCGAAGCCAGCTGTACAGCCACGGTAATATTATTATCTATACCGTGGTACAGATTTCCGTGTAGACGGTGCATTGTGTTCCACTCGCGTCTGAATCTGAAAGAGTTATCAGCAAAATTGTCTTAATCAGCAAAGTTGCCTGCTAGGATTGCGGAATTGTCCGCAAGAGCTACCGCGTCTCAGAACACGAAGGGCAAATGACAGAATACGGATGGGTTTTAGGCAGTAAAAGTCTGACACACCCTCCCGCTTCGCCCAGCTGTGTTATTCTGTAAGACCTCATTCTAAACTTCGAATCTGAATCCGCTGTGAGTTTATTGATTGGCATTCTAAAAACTCGGTTGTTAATTCGAATTTACACTAGCGCTACCCTTGCGAGCGTGTCAGCGAGTTGAACTAAAGATTTTGACAGATAAAGTATGAGATGACGTGAGAAGTGGCATTCGGTAAGGTAATTCCTCCGTCACTTCGACGCTGTTTACAGAATGCAAAATCAAGGTCACTTTGAACCATAAGCGAAGTGACAGTGAATAGCTATGTGAGATGCGAGTTGTTGTTCGAATTTTACAGAATCGACGTACTGATCGGGCATTGCATCAGACATTGAATGATTTACCATCCTTAAAAAAGAAAGTTGTACAGCTTCTAGGTGTTAACCCTCAAAGGAGAAATAACTGTCAACATCGTATTTGGTGTGTTAATTTCTTTGTAACAACTATAAGGAAGAAAATAAACAAAGAAATGCAAAACTCCATTAGCTTTTATTAATTTATCCACGCCAGGTGCATTTCACTTACAGAGGTTCGTTTGCCTATTCATTTAGTATTCGGCGTCGTGAGTCGTAGGGTTCATGTGTGATAATTACGAATAGTAAGGCATAGGTTAGAATATAGATATACCAACTAATATCTAAAACCTATTTACCTACCTTTCAAGCTTTTTTGAAAAGTACTTTCTAGGTAATAACTCCCTCAAGTCTGTTTCAAATATAAATTAGCTTCGTATGTCCGTTGGGTGTTATAATCCCTATAAAAGATGGGTAATACGATACCATAATCACTAATCAGGCTGTAACGTTCCTTCTTCACATCAACATAATTTCCGCCGTTCTATAAATTAGCCCGGACAAACAGACAGACTGAAACAGTGTTTTAGTATTTTTGTGTAAATAAATAATTACTATAAGCACTTGAGAAAACCCTTCAACATTATTTATGTGTACCTATAGGTACTCGCAGACGTTCACTTTAACCTTTTGCTTGCCAATGCCACATATATGTATGTGACAAACGGAAACTTGCCCTGGAGGCCAATGTCACAAATATGTTGCAAAAAGCCCAGTGATTTTGTGTCTTGGCATTGGGGGCAAGTTGTTGCATTTATGATTTGATGTTCAATAGGTTTAAGCGTTATAATCTACCCTTTTTTTCTGGGTGGGAGAATCATCGAATGACTTCTCCCGCTCTTGGAGGAGCGGAAGGGAGTTTCAGACTTCTTCTGACTAAAAACCCACCCTGTTCCTTCAGCTGCCGTTAAGCTTCGGGGCCGCAGTATCTCGTTAGAACATTCCGCAACCCCGGCGCAAAGCAAAACTTGAGGAAACTATTTAATTCCGCATTTACGTGTACGGCATTATCAGGGGCGTGCATAGGATTATGACAGGGCATGCGGCGGAGTAAATACACACAAAAACTTCTTCTTTTATAGATTTTTAGCATAGCCACAGCCACGCATCGTAGCATGGTGCCTGAGTAATTAGGTACTGTTTTCAAAGTAATAAACTCGGTACGGAATGTCTTTTGTCTAGAGATAAAAGTCTTCTGGGAAGGAAAGCTAATTTAAATTTAATACTTAAGTAACTTTCTATTGTTTTGATTATTATAAGAAACTAGCGCTTCACCCGCTACGTTGTTGTCCGCGTGTATTTTGAAATAATTGTAATATTGTAATTGTGTATCACTCACAATTAATGCACTTTACAACAAATGAAAACATTTTCAGAATTGGATCATTCGTTTCGGAGATTTCCCCTTACTCTACATACAAACAATTTCTATTTTTGTTATTTCTTATTTTGTTAGTATAGATTACTAGGCGGGGGTAACTACATGACCCCAGGGTCCTCCCTGGGGCCGTCCTCGGTGGCTAATTGATTACGTGCTACCGTTCACAGCGAGGGTCAAAGGAGACCAGGAGAGTCTTCTTAGATGCCCTTATAGGCTTTGCACAGGAAGTTCCAAAGCAGTTTCCAGATGACCCGGGTCTTGTCTCCAAGTCCATCGTGGTGGTTTTAGTAAAATAAAAAATGAGTGTGGCACTCGGGGACTGCCGCGGTAAAGTTATTGCATAGCATTTTTTATCAACTTATGCAATTATAATTATTTATTTATGCAGTTTTTTTCTTTGATATTAATTCAAGTTTTTTCTTCGATATTAATTCAAGTTACACTTTTTGAGCGTGGTGACCGATAAGAAAACATTTGTTTTCTTTTATTGAATAAATGAGAAGTTAATATTGTTTAAAATATTTTTATTATCTTACAATACATGTAGGTTATTCAGGAATTTTTATCATTGAAACTATAGGTTTATTAGCAGCTAGTCTGCACGCATACGTCTAGTCGCACGCACCCAAACACCGTGCCGAAGTCTGCCGAACTGAAACGACGTTAGACTATGCACGGCTTTCAACGCCGCACCGCTGCTGTGCCGGTCGGAGTGGGGGGTGTTAGGTTTATTTTCGTTACGGAATTTCTTGATTTGGTCGCCGCGCTCAAAGCCCGCGATGAAAGCTATGCAATAGCTTAAAATTCTCGTGGGTCTTATCTCCTAGTATATAGCGCTTTTTGAAGCTTTCCCCCCGATAAAACAAATAAAGGTAGACGTGGCTATGGGTAAGGATTCTACCAATACCGGCCTCATCTCATTTACGACAAATATGACGAGTAAACGTGTTATTTAATAACTAATTTGCAAAATAAAGATTATTCATTATTATCGTTTACCAATATAATGATAGTGTAGCCGTGTTGACTTTGTTATTCAATTTCGAATAGCTATTTATGACGACGCACAACGCGTCTATAAAATACAACATTGTCTATGGCGAATAATAATGTTAAACACTTCCCAAAATGAGGAGGTTATAATGATTATTTGAGATTGACAATCCACTATTATGCCCGTCGACATGACCAATATAAGTACAAAATGGTCACAAAGAAAACCAAAACAAATGCGTTAGTACAATTTATTGTAAATACACTTTTTAATATGTTTTACTTAAAGGAAAAATAAAATGCAATGAACACCAGATGGTGGTCAAATTTTATTATACCAGAGAATGAAACCTCGTTGGTGGCATAATGATTATGAGCGACACTAATGCTCCGACTTAAATAGCTAAGTACTGGCCTTTAAAACAATAATGACGAAAAAAAACAAGATTTCATACGCATTTTTCTCAAGTGCATATTGTTGCGATGTCCATGTTGGAGCAAGCTGCCCACGCGCATTGGGTTCCGTTATAGTTCGTTCGTACGTTGTACTGTCACTTGGGAATTTCGACACCGTGATGCCTTTAGCGTGATTTGAAACAATTAATGTGTTTTAAAATGATTTATAACATACATTGAATATTATAACTTAATAAATGGTCGTTTGGGATATGATTTATGCAAGGTGATGTGGACTTGAGGCGAAGTGATATTTATATGGAAGTTTGAAATAGATCATAATACCCACGTAACTGTATTTTGTATTTTAGTCATAGTTTTTTGTGGTTGCGGGAATATTCTAACGAGATACCGCGGTCCTGGAACGCAAGGGTACCTAACTGAAGTAGCAGGGTGGGTTTTTAGTCAGAAGAAGTCTGATACTTCCTTCCGCTCTACCCAAAGCGGGTGGAGTCATTTGATGATTTTCCCACCCAGAAAAAATACAGTGCTCTCCTTTAAGTGATCCCCACCACTTAAAGCACTGCATTTTTTCCTTAAAATAGTACCTATAATTTTACACTTAAATTATGTAAAATTATAAATATTATGTTTTTTCATGGTTGTAGAGCCAAATAAAAAAAATACAGGTTACGTAACTTCTTTATCTACCAGGTTTGAGATAAAATTAAAATCCGCTCAATACACAGCTACAAACAGCTACAAAAATTATGTTAGCTCCAGTAATCCTCAAATATTGTTCAACTACGTAATACGCATAACCAGTTAAGCAAGACAAGTCGCCTTCTTAAACCTCATTTTATACATAAACAAACAAACTAAAAATGTAAATGAGTATGTGCACTAAATCATAGACAAGGTTGAAGCTAAAATATTATTTGTACTAGCTTTTGCCCCCGACTTCGCGCGGGAGGTTTTTCCAACGTAAATCCCGATCCCGTAGGAATGCTGGGATAAAAAGTAGCCTATGTGTTATTCCAGGATGTCAACTATCTACTTACCAAATTTCATTGAGTTCCTCATTAGTTTTTGCGTGAAAGAGCAACAGACATACATACATCCTCACAAACTTTCACATTTGTAATATTAGTAGGGTAGTAGGGTGCATTCAGCCAAACTTTTGCGTAAAATTTTATAAACAAACAAACCCTAATCAAGGATTCTTTCTTATATTTAAAACTGAAATTTACATTTTAGATGTAAACTTGTATTGAAAATAATGTGATCGATCTGATAATGATAGTATGCCAGTAAATTAATACACTAACAATACTAAGAACACTTGATTTTGCAGCTGTTAAAATAATAAAAACATTATTATAATTATAAATTCTAACTTTCACTGCTTCAAAAGCAAAAGTTTAGAACTTATTAGTGTTTTTTTTTGCAACCAATCTTTTTCGTTAATTTTATTTCTGCGATTTGGCAATCTCATGTTCGAGTATGGCATCACCAATTGATATCAGGCCGTATCTTATCTCACACTAAGAGGAACCTTGGTTTTGTAATTTGTATATCGAAGTTTTTGGGGACTGTGACTGTCGATAATGTTTTTAACTGATTAGAGAGGAGGCCACGGTCTTGTTGCATATTACGGTGCCACGCAGTCTTGTTCGGTATCTGATAGGTATTGATAACATGGCATGGTATCTGCTAATGAGTCTTGTGGGAGTAATAAGTTAATTTAAATATTGACAGGCCAGAAAAATTTACGTGGGAATATGTAGATGTGTTTTCAAGGTGTCTTTAACATACTCGTAGATAACTTTTTTAACCAAGATGGGCAAAATCCAATCTTTTTAAGCCCACACCGCACTGATAGATTTAAATTTACATTCAATCTTGTATAATTGCAATAGTAAAGCAGGTAAGTTTCAAATTATACCGTTATAAAATTATACTTAATTCTTCAAAATAATATCTTATTTGTCGAGTAGTTGCAAGCGCTACTGTTTAGCACGGAGTACTTGTTCTGTTCCTGGGTACGACAAAGTAGTGTATCGTCATCTGTAATATCTCGCTAGCAGCCCGCAGTCCATGTCCGGTTGATAGTAATAATGTTGCTTCCTAGGACAAATATATCTTGCGAAATATGGAAGCTGTGTTGGTACGTCTTAGCCTCTCCTTTCATGTCATTGTTATCAATAGGATAGATCTATTAGTCTCTGACAAATGCTTGCACTGTCTGGACAGACCCACTTATATCTGTGTGCAACTTTCCTGAAAGGATGCTCACAGATACCTATGTGTGTAAGGCAAACACGTTAAATTACATGGTTCTCATATGATATGAGGTATGTACACTTGTACAGATTGTATGGACTCCAAAATAGACTGACCTCCGAATTTGTTTCGGTGTTTCTTAACTATCCTATACTATCTAAAAACTAGTTTAAACTTACGAAAAAATGTAATTTAATAACCAATTTGCAAACAAAACATCGTTTACGATAGCCTCTAAGAATTCTAATTAAAATCTTTATCAAGCGTTGACATCTGTCAACCTTTAGACACGTCAAAACATCAAGTTAGAAATAACTGAGAGATAAGCTTTAATATTAGCACCACTTCAAAAAACGAACCCTTGTCTTTCATCAGAAGTAGAAGAATTAGCGTCTTAAGCGAGTGAGATAAATAATCCGCGAGTTGACAACTATGTAAAAATTGTTTGAAACGCTTCGAAACGCTTCATGTGTACTCGTAAAATAATATTTTATTCATCACTTAACCTTTCAATTAAAATATAAGTAATTTTTTAATTTATTAAAAAACTAAACTATGGCCTAAATCGTGGCATTGTGGTCACGTGACTACGTATGACGTCATCGTTCAAAAAACAACTTTCCTGGCATTTGGCACATAGATAAATGTACTTCGGGTATTTTATGATATTTTACTCTATTATGAACGTGAAAAATTATTATTAGTGCTGTGCAGTACCTTGTTGTGGGAATTCTACTATAAAAACGCCAACGAAACTATTTATTCATGTCCCTTTAAAATGAGATATTCGCAAGAAGTGGTTAGAACTTCTGTGTCAAATCCATCCAAAGGTTGTCTGTAAAAGATCGCTTTTAGCGATAAGACCGCCCATTGTATCACCCTTTTTAGTTGTTAAGTCCATATTTGTTTTACTGTTATGGTGTACAATAAAGAATATATCTATCTACTTTTTTTAAAAGACAAAAAAAGGAACTCATCGAACAACTATTACAGGACGATAAGACAAATGAACCAGAAGAGAGAGAGTTAGTTATGAAATGAAATGAAATATTTATTTGTAATTTGGTTATAAATAACACTTTTACAGGTCATGTTTTTTGCGTGTTTAGTTTAGCTAGATGAGGCCGGTATTTCCTAACTGACTACTCTGAGAAGAAACACCGAAACAAACTGCCTCTGAGTTTGTCGTCAACGTCTCTTTTAAAGTCCAGACAATTTGTATTTGTATATGAGAAGCATGTAGATTCATGTCTTTGGTATTCTTTTGAGGAAATAACCACGCAAATTTGGGCGGACATACGGACGGACGGACAGACAGACAGACGGACAGACATGTCGAAACTATAAGGGTTCCGTTTTTTGCCATTCGGCTACGGAACCCTAAAAATCAGCTACGTGGCTTATGCCTTACGTAGCTGATTTTTATTTATATTTTTATTTTAGTACTTATGTACTAAAAAGCTAAAAAGTTCTGTATATCAACATGATCAAGCGACCTGTGTCCATAGACCACACTCACGGGACATGTTGCACATTCCATATTTGAAATTTTTAATTTCTATAATCGGTTGAGTAGAACTTGTTGCAAAATTACCTATCACTGTGCTATAAATATTTTTAATTAATACCTATTATCATGAGACAAAGTTCCGTGTCAAGGCAAAATAAAACGCTCCAGGCAGTCTGACAATATTCATATGATATTCACAACAATATACACATATGGTAGAACATAAATAATAGTGTTATCGAACACACACAAACACACGCTGCAAGATGTGCAAGTCGCAAACGAATGCGTTCGCCTACGCAAAACAATTTTTATCATTTCTACAGCTACACCCAGCGACTTTATCTAATCTTGATACTAACAATATAAAAAGGATTTCATTTTCAAAGATTGTGTAGTGAGTGTGCACTTTTTCTGGGAGAAAATCTTGAAATGGTTCCGCCCACTCTGATGGCAGCAGAAGGGAGTGTCAGTCTTTAACTGACTAAAAACCCACCCAGTTGAGTTCCTTTAGTTTCCAATACCGGCAGACAAATGAGTAAGAACTTCATTTGTTAATTTTTTGGTAGTCTATTTAAATATGTATGATCAAGTTTCTTTTAGCCTGAAATATTTTTTGTCTTCAAAATGGTATAATTATTGTCAGCCGGTATCCAAACAAGAAGTCATGTGTTCCCTAATAAGTGACTGACTCAATTATAACTTGACTGGTGGAAGTCGTAACGTTTACGTGGTGATTTGAGTGATTTCTCAGAGATTATTAATTTGTTGAGATTATTAATAATATATACTTACTGGTATTCCAATGAACTTTGTTTCTTTCATCGCCTAATAACTAATATTGTATTTCTGCGCGTGTATATCTCTTACTCCTTTTTTCAGTAAAAATAAAGTAAACTTTGAGCTTTGTCACTCTTGTACACTAATTGAGAGCCGCAATTTTGTTTGTAATTTTCATTTCATCTCGATCATTTTCAGCACTTCGAATAAAGTTTAGTAATATCTTTAGAAAGGTAATGAATTAACCTTTAACTTGACATTACAACTTCTTATTTTTATCAATTTTACTAAGAAAATCCAGTTTTTTTTTTTTAAATCCGGGGTGTGCGATTTTATTGCAGTGCATCTCCAGTGTCCACACCAAAAAACACATCGATCCGTTTTGACGTGAAAGAAGGACAAACAAACAGACGCACTCTACAAGATACCGCGGCTTCGGAACTTTAGGGTAGTTGAAGGAAAAAGGTGGGTATTTAGTCAGTAGAAGTCTGACACTACCTTCCGCTCCACCCAGTACGGCAGACGTCATTTGATGATCTTCCCACCCCTATAAAAGCTATGATACTCAGAGGACGAGGATGAATCTCGATATGTAAAGATGGTCAGTCTTCTATGGACCGACCCTTGCGGCTAATATGATATCTTCTCACGGCTCCTGAAAGAAGCTGAAGAAAGAATATGTAGATAAAAACTAGGAATATGATAGTTAGGAAAATAATCCATCGCCAACGAGTTGCAAGCCTATCGGTTTTCCATCGGTTACATTTCGGGGAGTGTGCGATACCACTGACGACGACGATGCGCCACCGTTACTTGGTGAATATCCCAGCCACAGCACAGAACGTCTTGAAGTACTCATCATCAATGCGCATACAGCTCACGAGTGGAATTCCCTGATAGCTATAGCCTGGGGATATTTAAGTTAATAGTAAAATATGAAATTTGAAAAACATTTATTTGGAGTTAGACACGCACAACAACACGTAATAGAAAATTACAAACATAAACTTGAACAGGATACTTGTAGGCAAGCGTGCTTCATCTTAGACCAAATCATCAGGTGAGATGGTGGTCAAACGCTTGGCTTGTTTAGCATTGTACACCTTATGCAGTTACCTAGTAAGAAGGCACTACGACTTGATGAGTCAATTATAAAATATTTCTTCAACAAGTATTTTTTTCAACATCAGACATTTAAGAAACTTGTCGACATCTCATTTGACTTAACGATTATGTTCACAATATTTATTTTACAATAATATTCGATAAGGTAACTCTGACCTACGTATGTAAGTACATACCTACAATATAATTTTATATTAACATATGAATAAGGGCCGTATACTTGAGCCAAATGTAATATCGATTTACATATTGACGATATTTAAGCTCGGTAATATAGACTCTAAATAAGTTTTTAAGTGTTCCTATATGACTTGTGAGTACCTACTTGGCTAGCTTGCCACCCACATAAAGAAATCATGAGTATATTTCCATTAAAATAATTACTTTTAACGCTGACTATACCGTCAAATTGGCGAAGTCATTGGTCTGTTTACTGCAAAAATTGAAAATTCTGCTACGCTATGTATTCCAAAATAAGTTCGGTTTATAATTAACATTGAATTTAGAATTTACGACCTAGCACTAAAACGTCGCAAGTTAGCTCGTTCCATTTTTGAAATTTTTTAATCCCTTAATGTAGTCATGATTGACCAATGTTCTTATTAAATCTCAATATTATTATTAAGTAGTCAATATATTATTGACCATCAGGTGAGATGGTGTGGAACGCGAGCCTATTATCAATAATAAAAAAAAAATGATTATCTTCTAATGTATAAAAATCCAGTTTCACAGTGTTTTTTTATCGAACACTTCTGAATCGGCTTCACCGATTTCTCTTATGCAAAAAATTGGGTAAGTATATTTGGTAGGTTAGGCTATTTTTTTTAAACAATGTTTTAACAACTAGTTTTAAAATAATTACTTTTTAGGACGTACTTATACCTACCTACTGGAAATAGAAAAGTTTTAGTCCCAAAAAAAAACTTTGTTGTCCCATCGACACAAAGGAGAAGATAGCACAACCTCATTGGTCTAGTCACTAGTGAGTGATCGCATGCTCCATAGAGCATGATGACTCCGGATTCGAATCCCGGGTCGGGCAACGTATTGGATTATTTTACAAATACAAACCCATGCTTGGCATAAGGCAATATGCTCGCCTCCTATCTAAAGACTTCATTTTGCTTACCATTTGGGGAATACGGGCTTTCTTCTTAATCATAACCGATGTGACTGAAACTTATTTATTTAATTTATTTATTATAGGTCAAAACTACAACACTAGTTGTAGTTTTGAAATACTTAAATAAAAGTTTCAAGGAAAAATAACAGTTTTGAACTACAACTTACGAAGCTTGAGAGTAATTCCCAGAACTTTGATGATAAATGTCTTGTTCTTATACATAATAAATATTCATGAAGAGACTTTTACAATAATTTATTTCCTGCACATCCTCTCGCTAACTTTTTAAGTACCTACCGCGAACACGATTAGCGGCAATAGACACAAATTCTTAATTCAAATGTTGTATTAACAATTTATATTAAGGAATCTGCTTATGACTGTGCTCTATAGTTGAGAGGTTTTGTGCGTAAGGTTTTATATTGTGGTAAGGCTCGGCGGAATAAAGAATAATATAAGTATAAGGTTGTATCCAAGTTGTATCTACCTGCTATGTTTCAAGTAAGCATAGCTCGGAGCAAGCAGCGCGGTCGGTGGCCCGTGCTCGCAAGGACGTTGCTGCGCGGGCGGAGGCAAGCGTTCGACAACTTCTTGTCCAATCAGGAGGCGCAAACCTATGTGTGAGTGCGCTGCTTCGTACGCTCTGATTTGTAATGTTGCCAGGAACTAAGATTATACCCATGTCTTGGGGTGGAATGTGCGCGATATGGGTGATGGATATATTTTGGTATGACAATGTGTTACTTTTTTTGGTATTTGAAAAGATATGTAAGGATGACAATAAACTTGGACTTCTATCTTGAAAAATATAAAGAATAACTTACTTTATACAAAAATATGTATTTACTTAACAAATATAAAATTAGACACTAATTTCTTATATTAGTACCCATATTATGTTCATAAAGAATAATCGTTTTTAAGAAAAACCATTACAAATACAATGTTTACATTAGTACTTACTAGTCCAGATTTTCTAAATATATTTTTACAATGACTCATTAATCTTATTTAATTAAACCTATTTATGTGTGCGAAAATCCTCATAGATATCGTCTGCTATATAGGACTGCTATCGACTGTAATAAAAAATTAACTATTCTAGAAACGAAAGATACGATAAGAAAAGATAGATTAAAAACAAAAATCAGCAAATTCTGTCCCAACGCTAGCAATACCCACCTGAGACGGAGAGTGCGCACGCGTGCGTTGCATATTGTTTGTATCTCCATTCACTCACACTGTGACGCGGCACCGAACGTGGAAGTTGTGTGCGGTGTTGTAAACTTTTGTTTTTTTTTTCGTTCGTGCAGACGACCACTTGCTTCTTTGCCCACCGTTTACCTGCTAGTGTTTTAATCCTTATTATTAACAGTGATCTTATTCGTTTTTCTATTAAACTTACATTAGATGTAAATGAAAACTTGTTAGTTACTGCGTCTAGTGAAATCTCTGCCGACTGAGGTCCAGATGTTAGAGCAAACGGCAATAACCTCGTTTTGTGTCAACAAATAATAATAAACAGTGATCGGGACAAGTTACACTGTGCGTTCGAACAAAAAGTGATGAATTAAACAATGTTCTAAACTGGAAAGCTTGCACGAGAATGGGTTTCGTTCGCTTGTATCGGAACGTTAATATTGTTACGACCTCACCTACATTCGTAAAAGGTAAGAAAAAAAGTTTTACTTCTTGTTTCGTAACTTATAACTTTATTTTTTCGGTCGTCGAGTCAGTTTTGGTGATGCCTTGATGCGCTTTTTTATTTATGCTTGTGCATTACGAAGAAAGTTGAAGATGTCTTTTAAGTTTTTTATTTAATATCGCGCGCAAAGGCGGTGTGGGGTTGCGAAATTCGCGGTATTATGCCTACGTGCAAGAAGTTTCGTTTATGGGATTTTGCCCACGCCAAGTCAAACGTTGTTGTTTTGTGATTGCCAAACCTGTAGTTGATAATACATACCTGTAGCTAAACTACCTATGTTAAGGTATCTTGTGTAAATAAAGCTGCAGGTGAAATATTTTACTGTATTGGTACACCTGTTAAAGTAACCCGACTACCTATTTATTTAAATTATGAATACCTAACAATTAGCGCTGCTGTACGATTATTCAATTAAATCATTAATATTCGATATATAGTAGGTACGTATTTACCTCTACATAAAATTATTAATTTTCATACAAGAGGACTCAAGGGTATTAAGGCTGATCGTATGTAATTACAAACCTATCATTAGTCAACTAGGTACGTACTACTTACTTGAAATCATGATAGTGCGGTTTACCATCTGGGTACCTACTTACCTGTCTACCTGGAATGCTGTGTAAGGACTATTAAACATATTTGTTTGCATAATATAATGTGTCCGCCAGTAGGTAGGTATTATTCAAGGCGAAAGCAAGTTTAAAAAAAATACTACGATCTCCGCCCCTAAGACGACCCACTGACCATACCTACCTACGCGCAGACAGACATAGGCACGAAGGACGAGAAAGAGATCCATCTTTGACCACATCATCACTAACCACCAACAAAAAAAAAATAAAAAAAAAATATAAGGTATTTGATACAAATAAGGCCTACCTAATTTTAGTTGCTTTTATTTCAATAAATATTAAAGCATTAAAATAAAAACTTAGATGTTTACTAGCATTGATTCTTTAATTTTAGATATCTATTAAAAAACGTGACAGTTTCTAACTAAATATAAGCAAACTAATCGAATTCCGGAAACATACACTTTGGCCATAATAAATATAGTACACATATTAAGGCCTGTATGATTCAAAATGAAAAATAGCTGGAAACTAAAGTTTCATGACACAAGACATGGTTCCATAACGTTCATTAGCTCAATTTGTTCATTTTATATCACGTTTTGAAACAAAATAAAATAAAATGCCTTTTAAATCTCTGCCAAAATTTAGATTCTTTTTATTAAGAAATACACATTAACGATCAACAAAATTAAACATTCATTATAACAAACTAAAGAATACTATCATAAATTCTTCAAAAAACAATGAAAAACAGAAAAGTTTTAATTTTTGGATAGGCCTTCTTAAAACACAGTGCTTGATTAGGACCCCAAACCAAAATTAACTTTATAATCATTTTAGGCAGTCAGATTAGTCTTTAATTCTTAATAACTAATTGAGATCTTAATTTTTGTCACATTCAGGGCATAAGAAGTCTTCAGAGTCGTCTTTGATTATTCCAATGCAATCCTCGTGATACCACTTAAAGCAGTCTTTGCAAGGACGCATATCTGCTACTTCATCTTTATGACAAGCATGGCAATACCAGCTTTCTTCTTTTCCTACTTTCTTGCTTTTTTTAGTACTACCTTTGCAATTAGTGGTTTTTCTTATAGGTTTTGTATAATTTTTCGACACCAATATCTTTGTCTTTTCGGAAGAAATTGTAAGACTTCTTGGTCCCAATACGATTCGAAAGGCTTAAAACCTTTCCATAGGTTGGAGTTCGTGCGTCGTGTTAGACGGCAAGCAGTGGAGCACTATATCGTGTTTTTCAGCTTCTTCCACAATGCGGAAATCCAGATGGCGCTTTGTGCCATCAAAAATGAGTAGACACTTACCAAACGGCTTGAATTTAGCTAAGTGCTGTATGTAAGGCCTACGGTAACTAATATAGCCTACTATGCTGAAATAAGGCCTAGGCCTTATTCGATATAGTACCCAAACTTACTTTGAAAAAGTATAATTAATTAATCAACAGCTAATAGTACAGATTAAGATTATGAACAGTTAACTTAAAAACATTAAGAAACAATTGCCAAGGGAAGCTTAAAATAAAAAGAGTAATTTTAGGCAAAAACTTACCTCAAAAGCGCAGGATTTTTATAAGGCCGCACTAAAACGTCCACTTCGTTCGACAGATGCGTGCTGCTAGCGCAGGGAGTGCGGGACGCGACGCTCGCGTACTCAGTAGGGTTGTAATTGGTGTATGTACGAGTACACGTAGTATTTTGGTAGCTAGATTTATTTATCTTTGTTTTTTAATGTGTAGGCCTAATTTGAGCGTAGGCTTTATTTGTATCAAGTACCTTATCACAAATTTTACATTTTAATGTAGGTATCTATCTAATTATTTCTGAAACTCGCACTAGGATTCCCTGAGTCGTTCTAGGCTTCTTCGTTTCTCTTACATAATAAATAATCTTTTTCGGGTTCCGTTTTACATTTTGTAGGTACCTACTTTCGGAACCCTAAAAATGTATATATTCACTAGCTTCTGCCCACGACTACGTGCGCGTGCGCGTGGGAGGGGTTTTCCGCGTAAATCCCGATCTCATGGGAATTCCGGGATAAACAGTAGCCTGTGTTATTCCAGGATGTCAACTATCTACCTACTTACTTACCAAATTTCATTTAGATCCGTTCAGTAGTTTTTGCGTGAAAGAAACAACATCCAAACAAACATCCATCCATCCTCAGAACTTTCGCAATTAAGGTAATATCTTAATTCTTACTATCTTACGAATCAAATACGAAAAAATTGGCCAAGTGCGAGTCAGACTCGCCCATGAAGGGATCCGTAGTAAGTATAATAATATAATATAATATAATATGTATATTTATTCGACGAATAAAAAAACCTTAAAAATTTCTTAAAACTAGCTTATTTACCTTTTTACAACTACGCTAAATAACTTTGTTTTTCATAGTGTTTGTATGAATTACAAAGTTATATTTGCGGTTTTAGAAAATATGCTGTATCTCAAAAACTACTGACCCGATTTCGTTCAAACTAATTTTGGTTGAAAGCTTACATTAAGATCTACAGACATATATTTTTTTTAGGCTTTTCACTCCATTATTATAGAACTTTCTGAGATACGGGAGAATCTCGATATGTTAAGATGGTCACCCCCTGACTGACCTCGGCAAGCGTTGTTTAACCTTGAAGATTGACCCGTGCGACTATTACTATTTAGCCACGAGCTCCCTCATGTAGTCGTGATATTACACCCAGTTTTCCATAGCGCACCCTTAGTAATATAAGGGCACAACTCAAAAAAGTATATTTTTGAGAAATCGCGTTTCAAGATTCTGAATTCCTGCATTACAGATATTTTTTCATATAAAATACGTATTATTTAAGTTAGCCAACTGGTAAGTTAGTTAACCGGTAGCGAATTTAATTTTGAGCCCTTAGCATTTAAAACCTCAGTTTGCAAAAATTTTGACTTGATTCCTTATATTACTGAGGGTGCGATAGGTACCATGAACAATTTTTGAAAACCTAAAGCTTCGTACCCCTAGCTATAACCTAGGGGTCTTTAAGTCAAGAGTTAATAGGTTACTTTTAGGTAAGCGTGCTCCATCTTCGACCACATCATCAGTTACCATCAGGTGAGATGGTGGTCAAACGCGAGCCTATTATCATTAAAAAAAAGTATATTTCGAGTAAACGTAAAAATAAGTTGGAAATAATTTATTTACTAAAAAAACGCTCGCTAGGACCAAAGGTTGTAACCTAGGGGTCTTTAAGTAAAGAGTTAATAGGTTACTTTTAGGTAAGCGTGCTCCATTTTCGACCACATCATCACTTACCATCAGGTGAGATGGTGGTCAAACGCGAACCTATTATCAATAAAAAAACGCCGTCGAAGATCAGTATTTTCGCTGACCTTGACTTTTTTCTTCCGGTGGGAATATCAACAAATAACTTCTCCCACTCTGGGCGGAGCGGAAGGGAGTGTCAGACTTCTACTGACTAAAAACCCACCCTGTTCTTTTAACTGCCCCTACGTTCCGGGGCCGCGGTCTCTTGAGAACATTCCCGAAACCCAAGAATGACCTAAGAAGGCAATTTTAATTAAACCATAAAACAGTTTTTGATTATATGATATTGTTATATGAAATTTGTTTTATTATCAAATGCTTAGCTCGATACGTAATTAACTATAGTAATCAAATTATAAAAATGATTACCTACGTCTTTAAAGTAAGATTGAGAGCCACACCTACCACGACAGTAGGTAGATACCTGATCAATATTTTTACCGTTTTAATCATAAATTCGGTCTAAGAGATTACCACAGGCAATATTTTAGCAACCAGTCAAGTTCTGGGTCAATGGGCGACGGATATCTGATGAGCAAAAAACTTATTTATGGGATTCGTTTTCTGTGAAAATGATTCAGTAGAAGCAGGTGTAGGTACCGACCTAGGTATTTACAGTTATCTAAGAATCGGAAGCACGGATTTTCTCTTCTTGAAAAGCTTTAAACTAAGTAAACAAATTACTTAGTTAAAAGCTACAGATTTCGACTCTGAGGCAAGGGTATCACTCCGCACACCTTCAAACGCCGCGCTACTGCTGAGGAATTTCTATTCGGAAAACTCAATTGTACTTATTGCCCGACCTGGATGTCGAACCCTTGCTGAGCAGTCGAGCTTGTGACCAAGACTGGTAAAAAAAGTTATGAGGGGGAAGGGGGTTGAATCAGGGTTGGCGGGAGCAGTGGTTACGCTAATCTGCTGAGCCCGCTTCACCTACAGTTCACCTACCTATCTCGTCACAAGTGAAGCAATTGACTAAAAGACTGAGACTTGTAAAGAAACGTCCAATATGACTGTGTTCCTACATTTAGACCGGACCGGACCGGGAATGAAATACGAGATTTCGTTCTGAACTTCTGAGGACAGTTCTTTGCACCACTTCTTCTTTCCAGCTAAAACACTAGGAAGTAGAGAAGGGCGGGTGTTTTGGAGGATAAATTTTTGAAGTTTAAAACTTGTTTTTCTTAAGCCTAGTCTGGATAAATCTCTTTTGATTGCATGCATCTAGGCTTAGGGAATTTCTGGTCATAAGATTCAAAGCCTGGCAGTGAAAGCTGCAGCTATTGAAACCCACGGGAATTTAAAGATATTCGTCATCATGCCCACACGGCTTTAACCGCCTTTCAATCGCTACCTACCTTCAGCATACCTGATGCACATGCAACGGATTAAGGAAAGAAGCCTATCCAATGTTAGTTGCTAAGGAACTAAAAATCTGCATAGAGTCTTGTTTAATCTGCTGATTTGCACGATTATATAAAATTTTTGGAAATGGTAATGTAATTATTTCGAGGGAAATACTGTGAAAAAAATTTCCTATCCCAGGACACGGTCGAGCCGTATGCCAAGTTTTATCTAAATTCTTGCAGCTGTTAAGACGCAAATGTTACAAACAGACAGAAAGTTACTTTCACTGGAACAATGATATAAGTATAGTGAAGACAGCTAGTGCCTTGTGGACTACAGTAACACAAGACAGTGACCAATGCAGGAGACTGAGGAAAAAAGCCTTTGCATCGATAGTCGCGGTGATGGACGAAGACGCCGAAGCGATGAAGTTCATTTGTTTTGATGTATTTTGTATGCTAATAAGTTCCGTTCATCAGTTCATAAATTCTTTATAATTTTTATGTATTTTTATACATCCGCATTGCAGCCCAAATCTGTCAATAATATTTCTAATTTTGCTAAATTTAGACTTCGCAACCCGAACATAAAGGCAAATGGTCTTAAAAATCAAGGAATTTTTGCTTTTCATTTCATTACACTTCAGGCTGTAAATATGAAACAAGCAAAACAAGTCCTTGACATAATTTAACACAAGATCACGCGGACGAAACGTGCCCGAAAACGTAATGAACCATTAATTTAAGGAGATAGCACCACCAATAAATGCAAATTGTCTGTTCAACTGATTCATTACCGCCGTGTTGCAATACAATGTGGGCCAGACATATTGATACCATGCTTTGATTGTAATCAATTAACTCCGACGAAGCCATTGTGTGGCCGCGTGTAGGATGAAAACCATCAAACCGTTAACTTTAAAAGTGATGTGGGTATTTCTAATTAAAGATATGTCTGTAGTTCTGTTCTTTGTGAGTGTCAGAGGCCAGTAACACTCGCTGATAAGAGATTAGAATTCAGGGATAATGTCGGGTGGTCGTCGCGCGTCGCTTGAATAACTATGTTTTGACGCATATACCGCCTTGTTCGTAAAATTGAAAACAAATACGAGAGAACTATGTAGCTGCTTTCTTCATACAGCGTGATCTTATACATATAAATAAAATTCAAGCGTCTGTCTGATTACAAAACTGTTTTCTGAAGTGCTTGTTGTCATTTACGCGATACTGAAACATAAACAGTTTATAATTTTTGTCTGCTTTTGTGTTTGCCCGAGCTCATCTGGAACGGTTGAACCGACATTGATGGTAGATAGGGTTATAGGCTACTTTGTATCCCGGTATTCCCGGGGGATCGGGATTTAAGCTTAAAAGCCCTCCCACTCGAACTAAGTCGCGGACACACTTTTAAAATATGTTTTTTACGCACCAGGGATCGAATCGAACACAAACATAATCTTGCATCTCTTTAATCCTAGCCGTATTCCGAGTTTCACCCAACATTATTGTTAGGTCCACAACCCGTCTAACCAGTTGCGACTGTATTTTAACTATCAGATAAACAAGAGTGAAGTCCCTCGCTCCTTAGCTCCGTTAGGTTTATAATCGATGATATGTGATATTATCCAATCCTACGGTTCGACCTTTTTATTGTACACCTTTTTTCGGTTTGGACCTAAAATAACCATGGACAGTAGCCGTAATCACATGTTAAAGATTTTTTGAACATTTTGTTTTACCTTCGGCTCATTCATTCGTAATTGTTCCAATACACTATTACTATTACCTATAAATAAAATTGAAGCGTCTGTCTGTGATTTTAAAATAACTGTGAATTGTAAAGTAAGTAGGTACTTATATGTAGTTATTAACATGACATTAAAATAAACAAACTTTTAAATAAATATTTTTTTTTCTTTACTTTCTTTTTTCGTCGTTTTTATATAGTTCATTATAGCTGTATTTAAATATATAAGGACCATCAAAAAAACCTAAAACTTGCCTATATTGTCGACCTTACTAAAACATCTATGTACCTACTACGTTTTTTAATAATTTTTATATCGTAAGTCCTTGCACATGAAATCTATGAAAATATGCATGAATATGATGATGACAAGGCAAGCATGGTAAGTATGATAGTAAAAACGAAACCACATCTGTTTGGTTGGTTACCGTTAGGTAATTACGGTGCATAATCACGCCAGTTTTGTGCATAGTTGTGGAAAGTCTCTAACAAACGTGTGCATTGTTAGCGCATGACTCGGTACTGTGTCATTTATTATTTTCTTGTTGAAAGGCATGACTGGAATTTTGTTATCATCAACAACATAAAAGGATTTCCTGGGAGACATTACTCAAAAAATTATTTCTTTGGTGTACGTGCGTGAACGCAGCAAAAGGAATATGCAAGGATCGTAGATCGAGGCTAAGGCTCAACTAGCATCAAAAAAGTTGAGAATCCTAGCAAAGGTGAGACGGTACTTCACACGCGAACAGTTGCTCAATCTCTATCAAGCCCAGGTTCGGTCGTGTATGGAGTACTGCTCTCATCTTTGGGATGGATCCGCTAAATATCAACTGGACGCGCTTGAGTCTATCGAGAAGCGGGCCAAGAGACTCATTGGCAACGATGCACTGGTCGAGTCAAAGCTCCAGAGCCTTGAACATCGATGATGAGTTGCAAGTCTATTGGTTTTCTATCGGTTACATTTCGGGGAGTGTGCGATGGAATTACACAATCTAATTCCACCAAGCCCGTTCCATCATCGGACTACGAGACAAACGGCGAAGCGCCATCGTTACATGGTGGACATCCCACCCATACACACAAAACGTTTTGGGAATACCTTCATTGTGCGTACGGCTAAGGAGTGGAATTCCCTGCCGGAGTCTGTGTTTCCCGATAGCTAAAACCTAGGAGTCTTTAAGTCAAGAGTGAATAGGTTACTTTTAGGTAAGCGTGCTCCATCTTCGACCACATCATCACTTACTATCAGGTGAGATGGTGGTCAAACGCGAACCTATTTTTAATAAAAAAAAATACTTTCTTGTTTCTTCTAACGAGAAACCGCAGACCCAAGGGCAACTAAAGGAATAGGGTGGGTTTTTAGTCAGTTAAAATCTGATACAGGGAGTATCAGATTTTAAGGAGGGAGGAGTCCCAGGAGGAGCTATTTGAAAAATCCCCAACTGAAAATAGGGATTCTGTTCATGTCTGTCTACTCCCATCGAAAACTTATTTTACAAAAGAAATCCTTCCATTCATTTCACTTCTGTTAAGTTCCGGACGCTTCTAACCAATTCTTGTGGAAACCCCAAAGATATCCAGGTCATCGCTGTAGTAAATAGTCGTGTTTCCTAGAGTTCGCCTAATTAGTACCTAAGCACTGTTCTGTTATATACTCTCTAGTTCTGGAGCTGATTTATTGGTTGGGATTGGCCTTTAGCTTTCTTTTCTAACCCTTAAAATGACAGTAAGACGGTGAAAATGAATGGTAAGATGGAAATGATAGGACACATCATCCACCTGTTTGTCCAACGCAGATAACATCTTAGTGCGAAAACCAGGTTTGTTTATGGGTCATAGAGTTCAGACGTTACTGCGTAAAACCAGAAATCCCATAATATTATCTGATGATGGAACTTGTTTTAACGTTTGCTAATGATCTTAAAGCCAGTTAAAACAATGCTGACCTTCCTAGTTCCTTGGATATGCTATTAAGAGATACTGTTAGGCAAAAACCATATACTTACTTATTTGATTAGACTAAACTTGGATAACTAGGTAGTTATTTTTTTATTGTCGATTTCTGTGTTCGTCTATGTTTATATCGCCTTAAATAAATTCCAAACCAATATGGAATAGGTACTTATAGGTGTAAATATTCGCTTCCAGTTGTGGCTTTAGGGCATTCCTCAAGTTCTGATTCCCATTAGTCCGATTTTATCAAAACATGGTATGCTTACGCAATATACCTAATTTTTAAGGCCCACTTGCAGCAACACTTTAAATCGAGTTTTTGGTACTGTAAATCTCGATTTGAAGTGTTGCTGCAAGTGGCCCTTAGAGTTGGTTATCTACATAAGAACTTTTACGAATTTTATTTATCAGTTTTTTTTTTAATAGAGAATTAGCTGTTTATCAGTATTTGAACTAATCGAGTGGTTTGACTTTTTTCGATTAAGCCTGATAGAGTTTACAGGTGAAACATAAAAGTGAAGTTGTCTTTTGTGCTTTTCACTTACTATATTCTAAGTATACTTTTATTCATAATTTTTTATTAATAAATTATTTTTTAGAATGTGGCCTGAAATCTTGTATGGAACACCGTGAGGAGTAAGCAAACGTTCATAAGAAATTTATGAAAAAATAACTGCTTTTAAAAACATCCACCCTTTAAGCGAATTGTCCTTCCAAATGAGGCGACACTAATTGCGCAGTGCCATATTTCGCAGTGACTCTGAAGTACAAATCTCAATAATATATTCCATGTGTTGAGGCTTGACTAATGGACCATCAATCAAGTCAATATATCTTAGTCTCTCAAACAAAAGAGATCACTCAGTGAATGAAAAACAAAAAGTTTACGACCGTGTTAAAATACAACCCAAACGCGTGTTTTTGGCTTCCCCGTACGAGCACACAAAGTAATTTATTTAAAACCGATTCAATTACAAAGACCTCAAAAAGGTTCGTTTAAAAATCGTGCCATAACTAATTTCCGCCAACAAACGCCAGTTAAGGCTGTATAAGTATGGTCCTTTGCTTAACATAATTATATTTTTTTATTGCCTGTGCGTGGTGTGCGTGATTTCCACTCTCAAGTACTGATATGGTGGGTAGTGATGGGACGTTCTTATTTTTATTCGAGTAGGTACTTCATTAAAACGTCAAGTTGGATTAAAGTGGCCGTTCTGATTATGTCAGACGGGCTTAACAGGATGAGAACTAGTGGAATAATCCCGCCAACGCAGGATCCTTTTCTGTAAAAGTTGCTTTATTTGAACTGTAGAATCATCTGGAAAACAATCCGGGACTTGTGCACAAACACGTTCACTAGTATAATATAGGTAGATAGTACTTTTATCACCATTAATTTTTTTTTCATTTTTTGACCGACTTCTAAAAAAGGAAGAGGTTCTCAATTCGGATATTTGTTTGTTTTTTTTTCTTTTTATGTTTGTTCGGGCATAGCTCCGTCGCTTGCCAACCGATTTGAAAAATTCTTTTTTGTTCGAAGGGGTATACTTTCCAAATGGTCCCATGAAAATTTTATCGAAAACGGACAAGCTGTTTCTGAAAAACCAACAAAAGTCAAAAAAAAAAAATTACATTGATGATGTTTTCGTTTACTCTCCATTGCGTTTTTTGTTCGCGCATAAATTCGTCATTTGCGAACCGATTTGGAAAAATCTTTTTTAGTTTATAAGAGTATACTTTCTAGTTGGTTCCATTGTCATCACGTCAGGATCTGATGATGGAATCATGGAGAAATCGAGGGAGCTCTTTAAATATTATAGCGTTTTGGGTATTTCTTATAGTAACTTGTGCAGTTGCTCTCGAAAAGCACCATTTGGGGAAGTGGAACTGATGATGAAGACCATAGATAGCCACCGAAACTACTCAATAATAAGTATTTTGTGGATTGCGATTCAATTACTTGAATATGGATGTTAAGCACTTTATGCTCGTCACAATGCATAATAATGTAGAGTTTATGGTGAAATACCAGAACTCCTCAAAAATTAACGGCTCTCCATTGGGAAAAGCAATATTTTGTAAAAGGGATAAGTAGTTGACATTTTGGCTTTTGTAACTAGTTTAATAATTATAAACTGACCCACTAAAAAGCGCGAAAATAAAAACTTTTTCGCAAAAAATAAAACCGACTTCCATATCAAAACACTACAAAGCCAAAAATAATTTTAATTTCGGAAGGTGGTGTGAAAAAAGAAAGAAAATACAAAACCAATAACACCGACTAGTTACCGAAATTAAAATTATTTTTGGCTTTGTAGTGTTTTGATATGGAAGTCGCTTTATTTTTTGCCAAAAAGTTTTTTTTAATGCAATAACCGAGGATCTTTAAGTAAAAATAAACTCAGTTGTATTTTTCTCGAGTTATGTGAACAAATAACTATTTTTCTTTTTAAGATTCTGAACGTATTAACAGTACAAAAATATAAAAACGTGTCTTTTTTTGCAATCGCTTAGACCTGCGAGATTGATAAACTCAAGCTTATGGGATTGAGATTTTGATGCGAAATTGAATTTCGTAATCGGAACATAGGAAGGTTCAGGTTGTGTTGAACAAAAACTAGGAGCTTCTAGCTTCTCTCTAAACACGACCTATAAGGCTTTAGGCCAAACAAACACACACATATAACTCAAATATTTCTCTTACTACTTTAAACATGTCTAATGACATAGAAAATACCTTAACCTTATTATTATAAGCCCCGAAGCAACTATTCTAAACAGGATAAGCTTATTTAATTTCCAACCCAATGAGTTAGCGGCGTTTCTAAACGCAAGAACCAATAAATCCTGCTTATGTCAACTCGCGGCTAAGCCTTGCCCATCACTAGCGGGTTCAACGGTTGCGCGTACGCATACCTATTCTGGGAAACAGTAGCTTTCTTGTTTGCGCTGGCAACACAACACAACCCTCTGAGTAGCCATTGTTCCTTCGAACCCCACTCCATAACACTTATGTGCTTATGTTTCAAGTTATGTTCGTGATACGGCCACTGCTAACATGCGCACAAGCACGTAGCACGTACTCTAAAGATTTCCGTTTATCTATTGTGTTAACACTGTAAACAATATCGGTATTAAAAGCGTAGGTAATCGATAAAACGTGGGATTCATAAAAATGTGTAGGACGCGAGATATGTGTGAAATCTGATGGTTTTACGCAATAGGACATCAGATACTGAATGCATCCTACGGAGTGTGATGATAATGAATATTGAACATATGTATATTGTATAGAACTAAGAAATGACGCATTAACAAGAATAGGCCTATCGCTACTAAAGATGATGGAGATACAGGATGTGGTCAATGATACACTACACAGCAGTTTCTCGTTGTTTATTTGTTCATTTAAGTACCTATTTAGGTTTGAAGCTAGTGCATTAACACTTGGACAATTAAAGTTCAGCCAGCGAAAAACAAAGACTGCCTTTTAAATAACTCCTTTTTATTTTACTTTTAAATATCATTATAATTTTTTTTTGTGGTCACATGGATGGAATAAAAATAGAGAATGCAATCTTGCGAGATTTCATACCTAGCCGAGAACTCGTGAGATCACAAAGCCAATCTCGCGAGAAATCGTAATTTTTGAGACTTCGCGGAATTAAGTAGGCGTTTTGCACTGGAAACGTAGATTTGGAATTCATAATTCCTTTTTATAATTATCAACATGAGAAATAAAATAAAATTGCATGTACCACTAATATGCAGTTTTAATTGTCATTTCATGAACACTATGCAAAATCACAATTATTTTGCGTAGCTACTACGGAACACTTCATGCGCGAGTTCGACTCCCCCTTAGCCAATTTTTCATATATTATTTTTATTATTCAACAGCGTTATCACAACTTTCCTTAACAGTAGGTACCTACGTAACTTATTTAGATAACACTTGTCTTATCTGTTAAGGAGTTTTACGCCTACTATATAAATAAACTCTACACTTGACGCTTATATCTAGGTCGATTTCAGTACAAATTTTTTATCGATATTAATCTTTTATAAACGTTTTAAAATTTATTAGTATTGATTGAGTCAACAAATTACACTTAGATAGCTAAAGTTAATAAAAACAGGTGCGACGAGTAAAAAGATTACCTACAAATATACTTGGGTTAATTTAAAAATATGGGTTGGAAGACGAAAGTACCTACATAATTATGTAGTATGGTTCCTTTATTACTTTCTATTGTATATGCATGCATGATTGTTAACTATTTAATATAAACAAAACTGATAACTTAATCAACTAAAACAGCATAAAAATATCATGTCGAGTAGTTAATAGCCATCCTTGGGTCATTGATACGTGTCTTGCTATGCACAAGAGTCCTTCTGGAATGTCCACTGAAAATAAAGTGAAAACTGTGTTATGTTATTATTATACGTAGTCTAGTTGCGCAACCTGCAAGTTCAAATATAAACGATTATTCACAATTGCAACTGCAAAGTAACTATATGCACAAACTTACAACAAAACATGATGAAAAAAGAATATTTTAAAAATCAATACTTTTACTTATCAATATATATTTTTTTAATACTTCACTCGTTTGTATTACGACCTAGTTTTATTTCAAACAATCTTATGTAGCTTAGTAAATCGAATAAAACTATTTTTAGATATTTATTTGCTTAACGTAACCACATAATTATGTACATAAAATAAATTATACATAAAAATATTGTCAAATTCTATGCAAAAAATTATGAAATCTAATCAAATGACTGCTTAATTGGGTTTCAGTGCAACTTCCTACCGTGACTTAACCTGATTAGTTATGATTTCTTAAATATGTATAATGTATAGGTATATGAATTTGTCACTCGTTGTTGCCCTCGACTTCTTTTGGGCGTATATTTCAGATATTTTCCCATTATAAAAAGTAGCCTACGTGTTTTTCCGGGTTCTAAACTATGTTTACCAACTTACCAAGTTTTATCCAAAACGCTTAAGCCAGTTTTGCTTGATTAAAACACAAACATAAACTTTCACATTTGTTAGATAACCTAGTAGGATTACGCGGGGCCATTTTAACGACATTTAAGGCGGACAATGAATCCTAGAAGTATGTACTAGAAAGTGCGTACGTAGATATGGGTAAATAGCACAAATTCAAACGAGATTATTACCCTTCCAGTTTAAATATGGCGGTATCTAGTATATTATTGCGGTGGCTTTGTTATTTCATTGTTTGTTGGGCTATAAACATGAAGCACTGTTGATTAGATAGCTCAAAGAGGACTTGTATTGTGTATACACGGAATTTGATGAATGTTGCAATTGTGTGACCGGTTTTGTATTGATAATTAATGTTTATAATGCACTACTACTGTCGAAGATTGCGAAGAAATATTGGTAGGATATGACGAATTTTGATGAAGGTTCAGAGCCTTCGGTATGTATAATATTAAGTTTCCTATTTCAATTTCAAGACGTTCATTTGTTTGGCACCTGATTTATCGACTATCGGACACATTCATCCTTATAGTTTCAATTCAGTAGTACATTATTATAACGTAATGGCGCCGGTTTCCGACCAGCCTCCTCTGTCCGTCCATTTTAGTTTTTTTTCGCTAAAACGTTCAAATATCGCGCGAAAGTCGTGAAACTGACGCATTCTATTCAATAACTCATTGTATGTCATCTGTCAAAACTTTTGGTTCAAATGTTAACGGACATTTTGTAATTTTAATAAAACCTGCGCAAGGGTGCAGTTTGCTATGGATTGAATGCGAAAAAAACATACATTGGTGAAAACAAACATCTGGATTTTTACAGAGAAAAATGTGGTAAGTTTGGCATTTTTTTACTTTATACGTTTGATTAGTTCATTAAGACCTTAAAATTTCGATATGCAAACAAAAATTGCGTATTGGCATAGATTTATCGGGAAATTAAATATGGACGGAATGAGGAGCCTTACAAAATAAGAACATACCGAATACCGACCAATTGGTCGGTAAAAGGAATTTTGCATGTAGTTAATGAAACTAATTTTCTATTATGCATGTTGCTTTGTGATTGTTTTGTGTTCAGTTACATATTCTAAAAGATATCCTTAGATAATACACCTGTATGCGACCTATGCTAACCTTAATGGTTTTTTTGTAATTTACGTTTCAACCTGCACTCTTTTTCTGTTTTTACAGAATTATTTCCAAAAAACACTGTGGTTTTAAAACCTTATAATTTATGTTTATTACACAAAATTAAATAATTACGATATTTTTAGATCATATATAAGTGTGTGAAGTAGAAACGCGCTAAACATCGATTATAAATTTTGGTTTCGAGGCTTTATTACGCAAATATAGAATTGGTCGGAAACTGGATACGATTTCTTTCTCATGTCCTTGTTTCCGTCCAACTCAGGTGCTTTTGGTTTCGGTGTGCTTGTTTGAAATTGCATGTGTTTATTCCAGGTACATCATTAAGAATGGTAAAAAGAGGTTAAAGTATTCGCAGGAGTATATGGAGATAGCGCTACAAGACATAAAAGAGAAGAAAATAAGCATAAATCAGGCTGCTAAATTATAGAGCAAGAATAGCGACGAATTCATGGAACATCAACAACGAGTTGAGGCAGAAAAGCTAGCTAAAGAGAAAGATAAATTAGAGCTCAAAAAAGGAAAGAAAAGAGTCAACAAACTAAGTCAAAAGACTTAGTTTGTTGACTCTTTGCTTTCCTTTTTTGAGCTATTTACAGAAGCAAAAGAAAAAATGGAATACCCAGAAGGTGCCTTAGTTGTGCAATATGAATGTGAATTTGAATTTTCCTGGGGTAGTAATGGAAATGTAGATAACAAAAGTTTGAAAGTAAAGACAACGACGATGGGTGGAAACTAACCCTTCATTAAGTACATATGGACGATGGCAAATAAGAGCATGTATTTTTTTTTAAGTAAGGGCAAAAACTAATTTATTTTCCTGTTTTACATCATGTTAGTGTAATGTAGGTATATACGAGTTAATTTTTCTTATTTCTGTGCTGAACTCCTAATAAATTAAAGTATTATTTAAAATGTTTTTTTTTTTACGAATTTCGACTCTATTCCTGACTCATAGTGTCGATTTTACTAGGTAACATTTGGCTGGTCGGAATCTAGAGACATAGTGGTCGGATACACGGATATTTGTAGGTAGCCGGTCGGAAAACGGTGCTTTCTGTATATTTTCAGCCGTAACAATATTCATTCAAATATAGATATAAAAAAGTCGTAAGAGGACACAATTATGTACATATTTACAAATTAAGGTTTGTAATCTTTCAGAAAAACATTTTTTCATATGAGGTTTAGAGTATTTTTTTTATCTTTTGAAGGATTCATTTAGGCATATCAATCAGTGGTCGGAATTCGGCGCCATTGCTGTAGTTAATAGTTTAGTGAAATTCATCCATTAGACCATTGAGATAGGTAAAAACTTTGTGACCATATGTTACCTAGGTATTCAAGACTGGATATCAAATTGGCTAGGTCACTAGCCAATTTGATATCCAGTCTAGCCAAAATAAGTGTCTTTAAATGCCAGCCTAGAGAATGTATCGCATAAAGCGATGCCGTTATGGTATTTCAACTACTGTTTTTACTTAACGACAGTAAGATATCAAAGCGCTAAATATTTGCGCAAAAGACGTCAATATTTGTAAAAACCACTCCTAATGGCCTAATTAAAAAATACGGAAGCTGATATGAAAATAAACGCGTATCTAAGATATGAAATAAATGCGCACTCAATATTTAGGTCGAAGCCGTTGAACCTCCTTGAGATACGACTCTTTAAATATTTTGCTATCTGTAACAGAGCAGTTCGATGTTTAAAAAGTTTTAATAGATTGTCTGTGGGACTAAATCAATTAGGTGATTGCGTCTACGCGTCGTTTAGAGTGATGAGTTCATAATATGTCGCTCTGGTTTTAACAATGCCATAATTGTTGAGATTGTTAAGTATTTTAATTGACGACACAATCTTTGTGATTCTTCAAAATATAAAAGAGACATCGGCGAAAAGATTTTTTGTCATCAAACTCGATTTTTTGTGGATGTGGCTTTCTAAACCAGGTTCAATTTCTATTAGGAAAACTGAATAGTTGTGATGGTATTTTATTTCATGTCATTACATTACCGCTTCTTATTTTATTGTCTACTTTTACTTTAATGTCTAGAACGTTTCTATTACATACTTTCTATCTATGTCTTCAGGCTTGATTTCGCTCGGAATGCTTTCGCTAGAAATACCAAGCGAAACAAATATTACATAGAGTAATGCAAGTCGGATGTAGCAAAAATGGTAAGAATTGAAAGTCTTGCAAAGAAATTCTTTGTTACAGCATTCTTTGAAAGAATATTGACAGCTAATTTATTTACAATATTATAGACACTTAGACAGGCTATCAAATCGACGCGTGCGCAGTTTTCTATTTTGACTATTATACACGTCTTTGTTCGATAATATGTTTAGAAAAAAAAGGAATCTATTTTTTCGGCACTGGTTAAACATTATCTAGTTTCAAGTAACAAGATCCATTTGCCGATGCTGAGTCATGGTTCTATAATCATTTTTGTTATTACTAAAACTATTATTATTATAACGTTATGGGTAATAACTGGCCAAGAGTTATTTCCGACAAACACTGCAGAATAATTACGAGTAATAAAACATCACTTGAAGTGAGTATAAAATGGCTATTACTACGCATATCAATGATTTATAGATAAGTTCTTATGGGTTACAGGTGGGATGCTTTATATTTAGGTTTAAAAAGATGCCACTTAAAAGAAAAACTATCTATAAGACCCGGTTATCTCGGGAGATCAAATAGTAAGCCATAAATGCACATAACACAGGATGAGGAGGAGGATAGAAGGGCTGATGTTTATGATAAATAATATTTAAAAAAGTTATTTAAAAAATCTAAAAAAATCCGACTGCTCAACTGAAACGCAAGAAAAAAAGCAGATTTTTATTTAAAAAAATGATAAGCAGGCGGACCCATCCCATTAAAAAAAATATGTTCAACTGGGTCCCGCCTGCTTATCATTTTTTAAAATAAAAATCTGCTTGTTTCTTGCGTTTCAGTTTTTTCAGGGTTTTTTAGATTTTTAAATAACTTCTTTTTTTCAACTTTTTAGTTAAAATATTAATTAACATTTTTTTAGTTTTCCTGGTCGTGTCACATTGGCACTCCACCGGATTCAGAAAGTGAAGTCCATATTTTTAAACTTTCTCATTATATTATTTTGCTAGTATTACACTAATGATAAACATGATATTCCTTTTTGAAATTCTTGTGTTAAGCCCTTTAATTTGATACCCATATTGTAATATTCGAAAATATTTTTTCCCCACGTATGATGGTTTCGCACAGCCGCCATGTTTATTTTTTTCAAATGTCTCCTATCTAAGAACACTTCGGGCACGCCGCAATTGCGGCGGTAAGACCCCTCTTTGAGGAGTGGCTAGATCGGCGTCACGGCGTCCTGACCTACCGCATGACGCAGGTCCTCACCGGACACGGAAGTTTCGGGAGGTACCTGTGTCTGATGGGTAAGGAAGAGACGCCTGGGTGTCACCACTGCGAGGGTCGCCCTGAGGACACAGTCGAGCACACAGTGCAGGACTGCCCAGCTTGGGCAGAGCACCGACGTGTCCTCACGGCGACAATAGGCGGAGACCTCTCGCGCCCGGCCAGCGAGTAAAGGGCAACTCGCTGTCCGACCATGGACCATGCCCGGGTCGACGGCGCGTCGTGTTTCACGCGCGCCTCAAAGAGCGTCAGCAAACTGACGAGGCCCCCTCTGCAGAGGGCCGAATCCTGCCGGGGTCGTGGGACTCATCCCGTTACCGTGGCCCCGGTATGTAAAGGATTATTGAAGGAACACCGTGGATTTTAGTCAGTAAAAGTCTGACAGTCCCTCCCACCCTGCCCGGAGTGGGAGGACTTATTTGATAATTTTACCACGTTAAAAAAAAAAAAAAAAAAAAAAAATCTAAGAACACTTGGGCTGCTAAGAAAAATCTAACGATACCTCAGTTGTGTGAATCCGTTCAGCGGTTCTGGAGATATGAGGTAATAAAGAATATTACAAACATACATACATACAAGATACGCGCGAAAAACATAACCCTTCCTTTGCAGTCGGGTAATAAGAGGTAGTAATGAAGTTAAATGACTACCTACCCGTTGAAACCAACCTTAACAACATACGTGGAAAACAGATTCACTTAAACTCACACATAAAGATATGAAAACGAAACCACTTAGTATCTTTGCCGTCCATATTATAAGACTACTGAGACAACCCAAGATACATAATTATACTTATAATATCTAGCACCTATGATGATCTTAAAATTGTTTTTGTTTAAATTTATAAAAGGCATTCAGGCAAATGCCACTAAATTCTATCATTGAAAAAAAAAACTTATACTTTTCTTGAGTGTCATAGACTTCCTATCATATTGCAAAATTGGTTGCAGGTATTTTTATTACCACACATCAGTATATGGAATGATCGTAAATTCCAAAATAATATGCAAAGTAGTGCCCTGTGTGAAACTGCATATTTATACAAATACCTATAGACTCGCGATCGATTCATCCTTGACCATGACGGGACAGACGTAGTAATAAAAACATTTGAAGTACGATATCGATTGACATTTCTTTTGTTTACACGTGTCTAGCTTCTGTTTAGAGCTCGCCGATTATTGATTATCTTGATAAACTGTCCGGTTGATTGCTTTGTGTGAACCACCAATGCACAATGCCACTAAGCTACGCAAGTCTTGATAAAGTGTCACACTATCAACTTACAATTGTCATCAGCTCAAAATGAGACTGACCACGTGAAATTTTGTTTTAGTCGGTGCATGTCTATAGTATAAAAAAAACTTTTTAGCAAAAAATAGATTTGATTTCGGTAGTCGGTGTCATTTTTTTTGTATTTTCTTTTTTTTTGACACCGCTTTCCGAAATCAAAGTTATTATTGCCTTTGTAGTGTTTTTATATGGAAGTCGGTTCTATTTTTTGCTAAAAAGTTTTTTTCACGCTTTTTAGTGGGTCTGTTTGTAATTTATCTAGTTACCAAAGCCAAAATGTCAACTACTTATCACCTTTTACAAAATATTGCTTTTCCCGGTGCAGATCCGTTAATTTTTGAGGAGTTCTCCTGGTACATCACCATCAGCTCTACTTCACCATATGCATTGTGAAGAGCATAAAGTGCTTAACATCCATATTCAAGTAATCTAATCGCAATCAACGAAATACTTATTATTGAGTAGTTTCGGTGGCCATCTGGGGTCTTCATCATCAGTTCCACTTCCTTAAATGGTGCTTTTCGAGAGCAACTGCACAAGGTACTATAAGAAATACCCAAAACGCTATAGGTGTGCCTATAATATTTGAAGAGTTCCCTCGATTTCTCCATGATCCCATCATCAGATCTAAACGTGACGACAATGGGACCAACTAGAAAGTATACGCTTTCAAACAAAGAAAGATTTTTTCAAATCGGTCCAGCCATCTGCGAGTAATGAATACATAAAAAAAAAGTTCAAGACGAATGGAAAACCTCCTCGTCGGTTAAAAAGAATCAGCGTATAACGTTCTCAATGCTAGGACACAAGCCTCCTTTCTATGATTGGTGGACTGTTATCCACCACGCAGATAAATTGCGGGTAGGTGGATTTCGCACGTGTTCGCATGCTAGGTCCACATACATGCAGGTTTCTTAACCATGTTTTACTTCATCGTTTTGGAGCAGTGTTGATGACGAAAATTAAACTGAGTAATGTGCCTGCCTTTGTTTGAACCCACGGATTAGAACAAGTAAGTTGTGTCGGTAACGACTGGGCCACCTCTGCTGTATTACATCTTGTAACACATTTTATATTTTTATGTAGCAAGGCTAAGTTGATGTCGACAAATGTACCAATATTTTAAGTAAATTTAAAAACAGTTAGTGCATACTATTTGTCGTTAAAAAAGAGTAATTTTACGTAATCTGATGGAAAGTTCACCAACTGCGCGATTCGTACGCGACTGAACTAGATGTGCGCATTTCAGTACCACACATTTTGAAGCTGAACATTGCCAGACGCACAGAACAGATAAAAGAGGTTAGAAAGGAAATAGTTCCTCATTTGTATAAGTACGCGTGTCGCCGCTTGTCTCCCACTCTTTAGCTCCACTACAAGCAAGAGACCCGTTACGTATGCGAATTACGCACACAAATAAATTACACACACTTAAATCGAGAGCTTGCTACTGGTCGTACTCACTGTCGATAAACATGCGCCGTGCATCACGGCCAATCAGGGCAAAGGACGAAACGTCAATGGTTGAAGTGTGGAGGACGCAACGCATGCAGTACATTGTAAGCGGACTTGGTCATTGCGTTGATTAAGCGAGTACACATCGGGCAATGTACACTTGTGGTAACTTGTTGCAATAATGTTTTTAATGTTCGGAATTTCATAGTGATCAGAATATTTTTATGATTTTACAATAAAATTGTAATAAAATGTTATTTTCGACTTAGCGATGGAAAGATATACCTCCTTGCTCTATACTTGCGGTCTGACTTTTTGTTTTACAGGTTATAATTGAACAACACGGCATTTTAAAGCAGAGCTCTGTGTTCCGAAGTAATCCGAAGCGCACTAAACGCGGTGAATGAATTAATCGGTCGCGCTATGATTTTCGAATCATAAATGTAGCGCGCTCGCCACGCCCACATTACCATTCCAACCTTATTCATCTATTCCGTGGCCAGACGTTATCTCTAGTAAAATGTCACATCCTTGTGCTCCTGATTACTTAAAACTTTTTAGCAAAAAATAGAACCGACTTCCATATCAAAACACTACAAAGGCAAAAATAACTTTTCGGTGGTCGGTTTCATTTGTTCTGTATTTTCTTTTTTTTTGACACCGCCTACGTCACGTAATACGTACGTCAGAGGTAATGAAATTTTCTTTTTCAGTTGGAATACAAATATCCAAGTTTCTAAGCAAACACAATTTCGTTGTTTAGTTGCGTTATTAAAAGGCCTTGAAAACGTGTCCAGTGGCAGACTATGCAATGTGTGACTAAAATCTCCATTAAGCTTATCAACTAAACCCCATCATGTGCGTAAGCCTAATGGAGCCAATGACATCCTATCTTCAGTGTTCACCCAGCCTTATTATGCCTAAGTGGGACGTTGAGCTTCACGTACTAAAAGTAGATAACTACAGGGCTGACAGACGGATAGACAAATGGACGTGAATTGACAGCGGGAATTGATAATGTGTAGAAGACTACGTAGTGCTCGAAACCAGTTTAGAGCTTCAAACATAACGGATTGGCATCGTACAGGCAATTAAGCAAATTGATTTTAATGCGATTCCAATAGTTTTATATAATTACGGAACAACATATCAAATTTGAAGAATTTTGTTATGTTAGCAGCCGGCTATGGCATCCTTTTCGTAAGTGGTATTCAAGTTTATTGCAAATATTTGTATGATATATGGATTTCGGATGTATTTAATGTTTGGCTACGACATCGTTACCTATTTGCTAATGAGTCTACCTATACATTCTGTTTTACTGCCGTTAACTTAGGAGAAAACGGAGTCCGAAGCGAATTTTGCAAGAATAGAAACATAACTAGCACTGTATTCTAAGAACTAGAATTGACATCGTCAAACAGTTTTTATTTGTTCAACCGAAGGAATAACGTGATTTTTATAAAATTGTTAAAGTATAAGTATAGTATAAGTGTATTGATTGATTGATTTAGTGCTTTTTACGCCTTGTGGATAGGTACATTTGTATCATAATCAGTTTATTGCATTTTCATGTCCACTGCAGCTTTTATTATGTAGAAGTGGTTCTAGACCATAAAATTGCCGAGATATCTTGTAGCTATATATATTTATATATAACTACTTATTTATGTATTGTATTGTAACCTAACAACATCTTATAGTGACCAATCAATATTAATGTTTTTTAACGTTTTAAATAAATAGATTGACTCGGCCATCGCATGAAAACACAATATATCTCACAAGTAATAAATATATAAATTAGATTGTTTAATGCGATTGCCAAGTCGATCTATTTATTTAAAACGTTAAAAAAAATAATATTGATATGGTCACTATAAGATGTTGTTAGATTAGATAATTACGTGACAACTTAAGACAGAAGATCCCTTAGGTAGGGACTGAATAAATGAATAACCGCCTTGCCTTGGTATTACATGGATCTCACAACTTTTTACGGTAGAAGAATTGAGTTGCGAGACTTGTTTTTTTTTTTGACAAGTATTGTTTTTTATGGGATCTCATTTCTTTTTTAGGTAGTTCTGCTTCTAGGCAAGCGTGCTCCATCTTCGACTACATCATCACTTACCATCAGGTGAGATGGTGGTCAACGTGAGCCTATTATCATTAAAAAAAAATCTGAAATAGGAAAATATTTTAGTTTTTCCTTGATTCATATACTAAACACTAATTGTATTCTAAATTTGAAGCTTCTATGTCTGCCTTAGACTTTTTATGATCGGTCAGTCAGTCAGTGAGTGACAAAATTAAGAAACTTTGACTCGTTATGATTCTTAAACTACTGGTTCAAATTGAATGAAATTTGAAATATACCGTGTTTATACAATTCCTGCTTGGTTACTGAAAATTCAGGCTTCTAGTTTTATCCACAACGAAGTTATAGGGGTTCGAAAATGGCCTGAACTGCTTCGAGAAAAGTATGGTACGGCCGTGCCGCTTTTTTTGCTCGATTTGGTGGGGGCACTGCCGTGCCCCTAGATATACTTTGCTTTTGATTAACTACTTTAGTTACTTTTTGTGTATGTTGTTTACTTGAAGTAGGTAGACTGACTTTCCCCTCCCCTCTTTGTTTTCTTAAAGTCCATCCAATGGTTGTCTGGAAGATATCGCAGCGATAAGGCCGCCATTGTAACCATATTTTGCAGTATTGTAAATCAAGTGTGTGTTTAAATTATTAGTGTACAATAAAGAGTAATTCTCCAAGGTTAAGCAACGCATGCCAAGGCCGGCCCGTGGGTGGGTGAACATCCTAACATTCTTCTTCTTCTTCTGTAGTATGGTTTCCGCACTTAGTCTCTGCACGAGACCATTGTGCGTGAGCCGTGTCGGCCGTCACTCCATCCAGCCAAACTCCCTCCATAAGCAGATCAGGTCTTTCGGTCTATTCAGGATATCTATAAGGGAATTTAATGACCCGAGGGTTGGTTTCCGTATTTCGGTGATTTCCGTGCACTCTAGGAGCGCGTGTCCTTCCGTTTCCTCCGTCCCCATGCATGCCCTGCACAGGGGACTGTCCGTTACACCTATTGTGTGATAGTGTTTGTTCAGTGAACAGTGCCCGGTGATGGTCGCCGCCACCATTCGCAGGCTTCTTCTGTGACATCCTAACAAACCGAGATGCCTCCGTGCCTTGAAAAGCATGTAAGCCGTTGATCCGGGCGATTTAAAGACCCCTAGGTAAAAGCCTAATAGCCCTAGACAATATCGGGAAACATAGACGCCGGCAGGGAATTCCACTCCTTAGCTGCTGTACTGTACTGTAGTAGGTACGCACAATGAAAGTATTCCCAAAACGTTACTACGCCACTTATCTCATTTTCCGTTGTTGCAGGTTAAGCAAGTTCTTCAACAATGACGTGGACGGTGTACAAAGTAGCTGCACTGATACTGCTCAGTGCCCTCTGCAAGGGAGAGCTGCCTGAAGATGAATTCAGGATAATTAACAGACAAGGTATGGTGTTGATTTTCTTATACCTAACTAACTAATACTTCAGAAAAGTATCTCGTGGGTTGTGTCTAGTGTGTTGTTTATCAGAAGCACTTATTTGTGCTATTAATTTGGTATGGATTTCTGCAAAGTACGTACATATTAAAAGTCTTGGAGAACTAATGAAGAAAAGTTCAAGAGCAAGCGAAGCGGTTTATATACTAAACTCTTATGCTTCAGCTCCGAAACGCAAAGGCAGCAGAAGGAAAGATAGGGTTTTTAGTCAGTAGAAGTCCAATTCTTCCTTTTGCTCCACCCAGAGCGGTAGCTCATTTGATATTTACCCCATCCCCCACCCTTTGTCGATAGGCCACTGACTGGGGTGTGGCTTATCGACAAACGGTGGTGGATGGGGTAAATATCATTTTCAGCATAATAAAGTTTTGATGCAGTCTTACTCGTTTTCCACCTGTTTCGGTCTGTATATTGAAACATTCTATTTTTACTTCCCAATAATTCCTTAAACCAACATTTTTCGCAAAACCGTTGCGTTATTTGCTCATTGCAAAAATAATTAAGTTGGATTTACGACCTCAGTATCGAAAAGGTTTGCTTTAATCTTGATCTTGTATCTCGGTTAACCCAGCTGATACTAATCAAAACATCACACCGTTTATATTCAAAGCCATTAACACCGACATCAAATATTTGGATCAAACCGTCCATACGGTCCAATATTTACCAAAACTCGAATATGTTTATTATGCCTTGCCGAGAATTTGTTTGCACATACAGTGGGAAAATAATCAACGCATGGTAATCGCTTAATCGCTACTATAAACATTCATAGCGTTGACAGATACACAGACCAATCACCCAATTTAACTAGGCCTGCGGTGAAATATAGAACAACACAAATAATTGTGCTGTATTTGGCTGTATTTGACACATCTCTGGCTTTTGCTTTAGCAAGCAGTGCCTCCATGAGAAGTCAAGATATCCTGGTCATGTTGTACAATGTGTTGTTGCATATGTAATTGGATTTACAAGTCAAATAGCTAGCCTATATGGATGTAGATGAGAAAGCTAATTACTTCGTCTAACTGTAGCTTAAAAGCTCTTGCATTTAATCACTATGTTTAAAGCGTTTAAGTGAAAGATTATAGTGTTTTGTGGTGAGGCTATGTTTTCAGCTACAATTAGCTTGCATGCTAGTTGTATACATTGCATTAGAATGCATACATCGCAGGCTAACGAGATATAATATGATCGATCGCTCGATCATACTTCGCAACGTAACTGCTTGCATGCGAGACGGGGCTTCGGCTGTAGTCTTCCCCAAACAAGTCTTGTGATTGAATCCTCTGAACCTTTTAGCACCTGGTAACCAGTTTACGTATTCAAATGTTAATGAATGTCTAAAGAGGCGCTAAACAGATCAGATTTTTTGTGAAAAAGACATTGATAGATAATGAGTGTTATTTGGGTTATCTTTTTGGTTTTAACGCTAACCTACTCTATATCAAATATTAGCTTTTGCACAATTAACAGCGGCAAAAAAAAAAAACGCGCGGTAAAGTACCATCGACTTCTGTGGGTTTAGTATGAGTTTGTGAAACGTTTTTCGTTTTCGAAAACTATTGTTTTGTTTCTATCAGATGCACCAAACTTGTAGATGAGTGTGAAAGAGATTTGCAAAGATTACTAAGCCCCTGATTCCCATTTAAATCTGTGTCAGAGTTCGCTACCGAAGAAACTTTTCAAAGGTCCATCCCAGATTCAAACTATGCACTATTGCGTGCTCAATTGTATGCTGTTTATGCCTCATAGTTGACAGACAAACAAAGTTACTTTCGTATTCATAATATTAGTATGGATTGGCCTCGGTTACTCTAGGCGCCGAATATAGATTGTCTCCACAGAATTTGCGTGGGCCGCTATTACATAAGGTCAGAATTAAAACCATCTAATTTGTTATTCAAACACGGCGTCTAATCCATCAGTATTCCATGTACACAGGCTGTGAAAAGAAACCTGCCATTCAAGCTGAGATTGTTATCTTTTTAATTTATATTGAACGGGAGTTTGTCAACAGATTTCCTGTTTATAGGATTATGCTAAACCTTTTCTTAAACGTGTTACCAACAAAAAAAAAGAAAATAAAACCCACCAAACCAGTAAAATCATTCTGATTTTGAAATATCAAAGAAAGTGTGCTTGCGCAGGTTGAGCCTAGTCTAGTTAAGCAAGAATATCAGTCAACTAGTTCTTGATGTTGGTTTTCAACTGATCCTTGATTGTAAGAGGTTGAGCACTTAAATGAGTAAATTTAAAGTAAAAGTATATGTTCATGGTTGCTGAAAGAACTTATATACATATACTAGCAGTTCCACGGGGCTTGAGGACAGATTAAATCTACAAGGTTTTTTTCCTATAACCCTAGGGTATATCCTATCAAAGAATCATATGCATAAGAATCATATGCATAATCACTGGCATAAGAATTATGTGTTAAAAATGATGATAAATTTTCAATTAAGTATAATTTTATTTGTTTATATTTTTCATACAAAATAATTCAACAGCCACAATTGTTAACGATACCCTTACGTGAAATATGACAACGTCGAATTTTCGTAACTTTAAATATATGAATGATTGGTTTGAATGAAAATTAATGACTCGTATTTATCAATGAAACTTAGATACCTACACGCATCGAGAGTCTAGTGTTAGTATTTTGATGATTACTGATATCTTTGAAACTATGCATTTTAGGACTACACATTCTGGGACTTTTTTATATAGAACTAGTACTCACGCGGGGCTTCGCTCCCGTGGATTCTATCACGGTAAAACATAACTCTCCTTTTCTGCAGTCGCGTAAAAAGTAGCCTATAACCTTCCTCAAGCTTCAAGCTACTTCCATACCAAATTGCATCCAAATCCACCCAGTACTTTCGAAGATTAGCGCGTTCAAGCAAACAAACAAACAAACAAACTTTTCCGCTTTATAATATTAGTATAGATATAACCCTCGGGCACGCCGCAATTGCGGCGGTAAGACCCCTCTTTGAGGAGTGGCTAGATCGGCGTCACGGCGTCCTGACCTACCGCATGACGCAGGTCCTCACCGGACACGGAAGTTTCGGGAGGTACCTGTGTCTGATGGGAAAGGAGGAAACGCCTGGGTGTCACCACTGCGAGGGTTGCCCTGAGGACACCGTAGAGCACACGGTGCAAGACTGCCCCGCTTGGGCAGAGCACCGACGTGTCCTCACGGCGGCGATAGGCGGAGACCTCTCGCGCCCGGCATTGGTCGAGGCCATGCTGCGGGGCTAGAGGGAGTGGGAAGCGGTCGCCTCCTTCTGCGAAGCAGTCATGCTTCCGAAGGAGGAGGCGGGCCGCGTGAGGGAGAGGATGGCATCCTCCCTCCAGCCCAGCCGCAGTGGTAGACGCCCACGGCGTCGGACGTCGGCCGACGATCTCCGGCCACCGTAGGCGCGGGCATGCGGACAGCGAGTAAAGGGCAACTCGCTGTCGGACCATGGACCATGCCCGGGTCGACGGCGCGTTGTGTTCCACGCGCGCCTCAAAGAGCGTCAGCAACATGACGAGGCCCCCTCTGCAGAGGGCCGAAGCCTGCCGGGGTCGTGGGACTCATCCCGTTACCGTGGCCCCGGTATGTAAAGGGTTATTGAAGGAACACCGTGGATTTTAGTCAGTAAAAGTCTGACAGTCCCTCCCACCCTGCCCGGAGTGGGAGGACTTATTTGATAATTTAACCACGTTAAAAAAAAAAGTATAGATATAACCCTAGAGTTATGGGATATAAAAAAAACACATTTGTTTATTTTATTAAAATTTTATGCAACACAAAATGTACAAAGGCAGACTTAAAGCCATAGGCATTCTCTATCAGTCAACTACATTATATTTTATTTTTTATTGATGTAAGTAATATAAAATAACAAAGAGTAAAATTTTATATTCGTAGTGATTCCTTAAACTTGTTCTAATAAAGTAATAGATTAAATATGCTTTTGTTTATTAATAATTTCTGTTTATTTATTTTCAGACCTCCTGACAGCAGACAGCGACGTGTTCGAGGATACCAGCTCAGGATCATTTTCACAACTGCTTTTCGATGTCGCAAGAGACCAAGTTATCGTGGGCGCAAGGTGACTGCCTAAATCTATTTATATCTAGACCTCTTAATGCAATCCAACCTGTTCAGAATTACTTGATTTAGTTGGCCAGGTTCTAGGAAAATTGGAATGTTGCTAGGCTGTTTTGGTTGGCTGGGAATTTGTGTTGGTATAATGTTAGGATAATTTATTGATGGAAATATTTTTTTTTAAACATTCGATAGGTATGCCTTTGACCTTTGTTAAAATGATATCGTTGAATGATTATCTGGATAGAGATATCAGTGATATTAGTATACATAAAATCTTGATAAGATTTTACTAGCCTCACCTAATTAATACGGTATCAACATTTGAAAAGTGTTTTAAATTGTACTTATCAATTAAATTTCACGCGAATGTAGATGCGGAAACAATAGTTGAGTCATTATGGAATCAGCCTGTGACAATTTCTATTTTCGGGTCCACAGGTCCTCGATAAATTAGAATCGACCATGTGTCTTTATTTATAAATCCATAAATGTATAAAATAAAACAGCATTTTAGTTAAATTAATGTTTCTTTGTTAGTTAGCACACAGCTTCATAGAATATATTTTCATGAACTTTTCTAATAAAAAATAAATATAGCATTCAATAAAATTACGTATTAGCATTAGCACTCCTCGGGCACGCCGCAATTACGGCGGTAAGACCCCTCTTTGAGGAGTGGCTAGATCGGCATCACGGCGTCCTGACCTACCGCATGACGCAGGTCCTTACCGGACACGGAAGTTTCGGGAGGTACCTGTGTCTGATGGGAAAGGAAGAAACGCCTGGGTGTCACCACTGCGAGGGTCGCCCTGAGGACACCGTAGAGCACACGGTGCAAGACTGCCCCGCCTGGGCAGAGCACCGACGTGTCCTCACGGCGGCGATAGGCGGAGACCTCTCGCGCCCGGCATTGGTCGAGGCCATGCTGCGGGGCGAGAGGGAGTGGGAAGCGGTCGCCTCCTTCTGCGAAGCAGTCATGCTTCCGAAGGAGGAGGCGGGCCGCGTGAGGGAGAAGATGGCGTCCTCCCTCCAGCCCAGCCGGAGTGGTAGACGCCCACGGCGTCGGACGTCGGCCGACGATCTCCGGCCACCGTAGGCGCGGGCATGCGGACAGCGAGTAAAGGGCAACTCGCTGTCCGACCATGGACCATGCCCGTGTCGACGGCGCGTTAGGTTCCACGCGCGCCTCAAAGAGCGTCAGCAACATGACGAGGCCCCCCTGCAGAGGGCAGAAGCCTGCCGGGGTCGTGGGACTTATCCCATTACCGTGACCCCGGTACGTAAAGGGTTATTGAAGGAACACCGTGGATTTTAGTCAGTAAAAGTCTGACAGTCCCTCCCACCCTGCCCGGGGTGGGAGGACTTATTTGATAATTTCACCACGCTAAAAAAAAAAAAAGCATTAGCACTCCTAAATAAAAACAAATCTGCTTGAAATTTAAAGCTGATTCTAAATTCGAATTAGAGTGTTCTAATCCAGCCAGAACTATTTTTCCATAAACTTCACAGGCGCGCATAACCAATAAAGTCTTCAATGCGCCTGATTAGATACAAACTCATTACTGATTAAACTTTCTTGCAATTTCCCAGTTATATTTATAGTTTCCCAATTATTAATTAATGCTGTTTAAATCAACATTTTGTAACTTCTTATAATGAGTGTTTAATACTCTTGTGGTGTAGATTTTATAGAAGCTTGATGAAGTTGTAAATCCACTGATAGGTCGACCCCGGATCGTCATAAAACTATGAAGCAGCCATAGATTAATAGACTAGTCAGAACCGCTCCCATTACAGTTAAGAAGTTATACCTAATCCGTGTATAGAAACTGCTTTTAATTAGAAAATCTCATTTTATTAACGCTTCAAGAACGTTCTTTATTTCTGTCGGTTGGTACCTATAAATAATCAAAAGAATAACTATGTTATGTATCAGTCAAGACTGGCTTATGTGGTGACGCGGTGATCGTATCTAGCTCCAGAAATGGACGTCTTACGGCTGAAATGGCCTTACTTTCTTTGGGGTCCCGATCAGAATCACCATCATAATATTACAAAACAACAATCTTGATCTGTCTGTCAGCGACTATATCACATAAGTATTTAAGACAATTTTCACAAAGCTTTTTTTGCTACGGTTACTAATACAATAAAACGAAGAAAAGAAAATGTTACACCGACCTGAAATAAACTGAGATGTGTTGGAAACCCTCACAATAAGCCCTTTCATTGGATAAGGCACTGTTTGAATTTGGCTCCCAAAAGTGGGGATCACCTTAGTTTATTAACGTTACTTATTAAGCATATTCGGAGAAAATTGCCTATGACATACAGATAAACACATACTTGAGTGATCTTGTCAGGGGGTTTTCATACGGGAGTTCAGTACTTTTAACTATAATATGTTTCTGAATTGTAATTGAAAAATAGATAAATTTGTAGAACCCTTACGAGTATTCCAGGTTAATAAACTGTGGGGGCGTTACAATCTTAAATCGATTGATAAAGCTATCTCAGCTCAGAGTTATTGGACGGCCATGAATAATGTAGTATTTATTACACCGACAGCTTACTTTATATGTTTTAGTTATAAAGATTATAGACCTGGAACGATATTAATAATTTAAAAGGACTGCATTGGATTTGATGATTCGATAACTTTTTTAAACTGAAGAAAAACTGATATGTGATACTATAAAGATATGGAGTTGTATGATTGGTTCGTTCTTTTTTAAGTTCAGTTTTATGGTCTCTAGAATTTTTGATCAAAGGAAGCTCTTTGGGTGAAAGATATTTTGTAATCTGATCAGGAAAGGATTCAAAATAAAACTATAGCATTATTTTTTTTCAGGTTTAATTTCAGTACTTAACACTGTTATGTTCTTTTTTTAATAAAAAAATCTTATCATAACAATATTACTAGTGTTTGAGCATTAAATTAAATGAATCTCAAATCAAATCATAACAACAGAAGATAGTAAACCTCACAACAGACACGATATTTTAAACCACATACATACGTATAAATCATTAAAGGAGAAAAATATCGTTATCGTACTTTAACAGCATTTTAATGCGATACCAGAGCTCACTCTAATAACTTGTTCAAACATGAGCCGTTCACCTGCTCGACTTATGATATAAGATAGCGTTATCACCGGGACTGCTTGTTAGCCAGCCCGAACCAAGCCACTCGATTTAATTAACAATTACCGTTTATTTTTAATTTGTAAAAATAACTAGTTTCCCCGCGGCATCGCCTGTGGCGTTTTCCGCAGAAACTGTATGATGTCGGATTAAAATTTTTATCTATGGTGCTCAGCGATAGTGTCGCCTTAATTTTAATTAGCGATAGGCTAACTTTGGGTCTTAACTTTACGGAAAGCAATGATGCAGTCGGCGATGATGGTCGTTGCTGGCATAGAAATAACCTATTCACTTTTGACTTAAAAATCTCCAAATTGTAGTTATCAGTAGATACTTTCAAAGCTAGTTAATTTGGTAACAAAGGGTAATGAATTTTAAAACATGTAACAAATATACAATATAGCCTCTTTTTTATATAATAAAGATTAAGATCGCCATTTATATCTACTTTAAACATAAGTAAAGCTAATATACCGTGAGAAATTTTCAATATGCGACGCGGTAAGCAATGAATACGAGTTTTTAAAAGGCTTTTTGGGCAGTAAATGACTTAATAATTTCTTGGAAACTGGTTAATTTTAAACACTTTTTAATACCTTTATTGATCTTTCAAAAGTTTACTTTATGAAATGATCTGAATATGGGACATACGATTACGATCTGAGGCTCAAAAGCATCTCTCTGCACCGTTGGTAATCAAGACAATTTAATTTTGAGAACATAAAGTAGACCTTATTAGCCTTGTCCCAACTATATACTATATAGACAGGCCTGTTGGTATAGTGGTCAGTGGCCCTGACTGCTATGCGCAAGGTCGTGGGTTCAATTCCCACTTAGGAGAAATGTTTGTGTGATGTCTGTCTGGGTGTAATTTACCTATAATATGTATGTATTTAAAAATATATATGTATGTTTATCAGTTGTCTAGTACTCATACCACAAGCTCTGCTTAGTTTGGGACTAGATGGCGTTGTGTGAAAGTTGTGGAATATTATATTATTAACTATGTTGGGGTTGGCTACCAGTCTAACCAGATATAACTGAGTAACAGTGCTCTATATGAAGCGACTGTCTATCTGACTTCCATTACCCAGTAGCTGGGTAACACAGTTATACCCCTTTCCTGGCTTCTGACCAGGGTTGGATTTATGTATGTTGAAAAAGATAGTACAAAAACGTGAAAAGGATAGTATTTATAAAAAAAGTATAGTACACAACAGATCGGAATTCGGTCCGAATATTCATAATATGACGTAAAACTAAGCATTCGGAGCAAACTTTAAATTATAGTATTTTAGCGTACTATCCTTAGATGTGGATAGTATACAGTACAAAGAGCGAAATTATAGTATAAATACTATAATATAATTGTATATAATTGTGTAATTGTGTATAATATAATATACTATAATATATACTATAATATACTATAATTTTGTACTATAATTATAGTATAAATACTATAATTATAGTACAAAATCCAACCCTGCTTCTGACTACCCGTAACGGAGCTAAGGCTTAACGTGCTTCTCGATGTACGGAGGAGTCTCGACATATTAAGGGCCTATACTACCTCAGCGCTTCTCACTCTAAAGAGTGAAGAAATCTCGCTCGCACACTACTGGCCGCGGTCACGCGAGCAAGCGAGACAGGGTGGCAGGGAAAAGACTCCAAGACACCGATAATTTAGTTTATTTCTTTTTACGGTGAAAATAATGGTAATTTAAAAAAATTAAATAACATAAGACCTGCTTTATAGTTAGTTCAATTAATATGCAAAGTTTCATTATTTAATTTGAAGTTATTTTTGAATAACAGCGATTTATTGTTCGGTTTGGAGGTAACTTTGGATTTTTTTTTCTATCAAGAAAATTTTATGGAATCGTGTTTTCGTCAAACATAGTACCTAACATTAATCCTCAACTTTACCATATATTTATTTCAAAATGATTGCTGCATTATTTTCGACTTAAGGGAGGGTCATGCTAAGCCATTTGAGGTAGTATAGGCCCTTAAGACAGTCACCCATCCACGGTCCAACCTGGGCAAGCGTTGGTTAACTTTGGTCGACCCTCTTTTTTTGTTCTGGGTGGGAAAATCATCGAATGACTTCTTCCGCTCTGGGTTAAGCGGAAGGGTGTGTCAGACTTCTACTGACTAAAAACCCACCCTGTTCCTTCGACTGCCCTAAAGTTCCGGCGCCGCGGTATCTCGATAGAACTTTCCCGCAAACCCCAGTACGCAATGGCCCTATGAGGCCCTGTCACTGGTGTTGACAATTCTATGAGGCGCGCGTGGAACACGACGCGCCGCCGACCCGGGCCTGGTCCTTACCGGACGGTGAGCGGCCCCTGCTCCCCGTCCGCAGGCCCGTGCCTACGGTGCTATTATTATGTAGCTCGTGGTGTGAGTTAAATTTATTTAGGTCATTATTTTATTGTGTACCTACTCTTGAAGATATTTTTCATCCGCCGGTCTAAATAGTAAATCTCACAAACTGACACGTTCGACAGTTTATAACCTAGCGAGATTTTTTATAAACTATCTAATTGCATTACCCTGGTGGCGGATATACCCATAAATGCAGTAGTTGGTCGTTCAGTAATTTGTCTTCCAAGCATTTAAAACCAAGTGAGTTCAAGGCAGGTATTAATAATAATAATAATATTCCACAACTTTTTTTTTTTTTTTTTTCACACAACGCCATCTAGTCCCAAACTAAGCAGAGCTTGTGGTATGGGTACTAGACAACTGATAAATATACATATATATTTCTAAATACATACATATTATAGATAAATTACACCCAGACAAAGAACAAATGACCGTGCTCATCACACAAACATTTGTCCTAGGTGGGAATCGAACCCACGACCTTGCGCATAGCAGTCAGGGTCAATGACCACTATACCAACGGGCCTGTCAGAACCAGTATTGAACTTCTATCATATCTAATTAAGTAAATACCTAGAAATATGTACTAGGTCAGTACGTGTCAACTTTATGTGATGATAAACAGTCATTAAACGTCATTAGGACAACCTACATCGTAACGTTCGAACTGCATCGATATTGACCAATAAATATATAATGTTATTGCGATATTTACATTAAACATTAAAGTCCGCGCACTAATTAGCGGAATAAATAATTAAATATGCACCATAAAATGAGAAGTATAGTTTTATGTGCTTACTCAGAATTGGGTTGATGTTGATTACATTCAGTACGAAGTTCCTTGAAGTGTTAAAACCATTTTAATCACCTATGAATACCTTTTGATAGGTTTCAGGCTTGATTGTATGTCTATCTGTTAGTTTCACGGCACCGATTTGGATGAAATTTTGAATGAAAATACCATATAAATACCCAGGGTCAAAAATAGTTCAACCCATAAAGGATTGGAATAGACGACGAAAGTTGGCCGATTTTGTTGAATTTTGGTTTTGTCCTCAAATTAACACAGGTGACACCGCGGGGCACAGCTACTAGTTACATAAATAACAATTATATAGAAGAATTTATTTAAATATGCTTCTTAAGTTACAGAAAACCACAGTATTACAAATGTCTAGGTGATAATAATTACTACTACTGCTACTCTATTAAATTTTATTTTAATTAGTCAACCTTCTTGAATTAAAAGTTAAATATTAGAATCACATACTCTATATTATCTACGTCATTATGCAGTGGTTATTTTTTTAAAAGCTATGACAATTCTTGTATTGGCTTCGGAGTCTAGGCAGTACAGTAAAAGTACAGGGTGGGCCAAAAATTTTTGCACTTTTGAAACATGAATATAAATAAAACTACAAATGTTAATTTGTTGATAATTTATTTATCGTAATAATCATTTAATGAAATTTATTTTTTAAAAATGACATCGTCCAAATGTACGCCGTCTTGTTGTTGGCACTCCTGAAACTAAAACTCGACTACGCAAACTTTGGAAAACTCGCTGATACATGCTGCGGGGAATCGCGGCTATCTCCTCGTGGATATTTTGTTTTAATTAGGATACTGTCGTCGGTTTATTAAAGTACACGCGACTTTTCAGGTATCCCCACAAGAAAAAATCGCATGGTGTAAGGTCCGGGCTTCTCGGAGGCCATGGGATATCACCTCTGCGAGAAATCAATTTGTTCGGAAACATTTCTTTGACTACCGGTAAACTAATAAAAAAAAGCTAGCTATCCTATGTCCTTCCCAGGGTCCTCAACTATTCCCATGCCAAATTTCATGTAAATCGGTTCAGCGGTTAAGGCGTGAAAAGGTAACAGACAGACAGACAGACAGACAGACAGTCAGACAGACAGACAGACAGAGTTACTTTCGCATTTATAATATTAGTATGGATGGATTGGCTTGGAAGTATTGATGGATATGGAAGTATGGATATGGATATGGAAGTATGGAGTTATATTATTAGTATTAAAGTATGGATAGCTTTTGTCCGCGACTTCGTTCGACTGGGAGGTTTTCCCCGCGTAAATCCCAAACCCATGGGAATTCCGGGATAAAAAGTAGCTTATGTGTTTTTACAGGATGTCAACTGTCTCCTTACCAAATTTCATTGAGATCCGTTCAAGAGTTTATGCATGAAAGAGCAACAAAGATACAATTCGAAAACTATCCTGCGGGAACCTTTCATCGGGATAAAAACTATCCTATGTCCTTCCCAGGGTCCTCAACTATTCCCATGCCAAATTTCATGTAAATCGGTTCAGCGGTTAAGGCGTGAAAAGGTAACAGACAGACAGACAGACAGACAGACAGACAGAGTTACTTTCGCATTTATAATATTAGTATGGATTAAAGTATGGATAGCTTTTGTCCGCGACTTCGTTCGACTGGGAGGTTTTCCCCGCGTAAATCCCAAACCCATGGGAATTCCGGAATAAAAAGTAGCTTATGTGTTTTTACAGGATGTCAACTGTCTCCTTACCAAATTTCATTGAGATCCGTTCAAGAGTTTATGCATGAAAGAGCAACAAAGATACAATTCGAAAACTATCCTGCGGGAACCTTTCATCGGGATAAAAACTATCCTATGTCCTTCCTAGGGTCCTCAACTATTCCCATGCCAAATTTCATGTAAATCGGTTCAGCGGTTAAGGCGTGAAAAGGTAACAGACAGACAGACAGACAGACAGACAGACAGACAGACAGAGTTACTTTCGCATTTATAATATTAGTATAGTATGGATTAGCTTGGAAGTATTGATGGATATGGAAGTATGGATATGGATATGGAAGTATGGAGTTATATTATTAGTATTAAAGTATGGATAGCTTTTGTCCGCGACTTCGTTCGACTGGGAGGTTTTCCCCGCGTAAATCCCAAACCCATGGGAATTCCGGAATAAAAAGTAGCTTATGTGTTTTTACAGGATGTCAACTGTCTCCTTACCAAATTTCATTGAGATCCGTTCAAGAGTTTATGCATGAAAGAGCAACAAAGATACAATTCGAAAACTATCCTGCGGGAACCTTTCATCGGGATAAAAACTATCCTATGTCCTTCCCAGGGTCCTCAACTATTCCCATGCCAAATTTCATGTAAATCGGTTCAGCGGTTAAGGCGTGAAAAGGTAACAGACAGACAGACAGACAGACAGACAGACAGACAGACAGAGTTACTTTCGCATTTATAATATTAGTATGGATATGGATATGGATTAGCTTGGAAGTATTGATGGATATGGAAGTATGGATATGGATATGGAAGTATGGAGTTATATTATTAGTAGTAAAGTATGGATAGCTTTTGTCCGCGACTTCGTTCGACTGGGAGGTTTTCCCCGCGTAAATCCCAAAAAAAAAAAAAAAAAAAAAAAAAAAAAAACTCACATTTGGCGTATGGCATGTTGCTCCATCTTGTTGAATCCAGGTTCTGCTGTTGTACCCTTGAAATTCATGCAACTGCGGCGTCAAAAACTCTTGCAACATCTTGACGTATTCCGTTGAATTCACAGTTACATTATTTCCTTGATTATTTTCAAAGAAATACGGACCAATTATGTCCTTTGCTGATATGGCAGCCCATACTATCGTTTTAGGTGAATGAAGTGGCTTTTGGTGTTTAAGGCGAGGGTTGTCCCTGCTCCAATATCGACAATTGTGCTTATTCACGTGCCCATTGATGTGAAAATGGGCCTCGTCCGTAAACAATACATTCTCAAGGCTAGAGAATCGCTCTAGCATAGTGTCAGCCAATAACTTACGCTGAATGTAATAATTTGGTTTCATCTCCTGCACAATTTGAAGCTTATAAGGGTGTAGTTTGAGGTCCAGATGCAAAATCCGCCGTAGACTAGTTCTTGGTATTGCCAGAGCCGCCGAACGCTTACGCGTAGATGATTCTGGATCGTTCCGTACGGATATTTCGACCTCTTGAATGTTCTCATCACTTCTTCTTGAACGTGGCCGCCCTGTTTGTTTAATATTCGTTGTTGATCCCGTTTGCTCGAACTTCTCGACCCAAGCTTTGATCAAATTAACACTTGGACACTCACTTATACGGCGTAATCCGTATTCAATTCTAAACAGGCGTCGTACAGTAACGTAGGAATCATTGTTTATGTAAAATTGTTTTACACAAAAAGCACGCTGTTGTGAAGCGCTCCATCTTGACTAAAATTGCATGAAGTGACGCATAGTTTCCCGCCAACCGCGTGGCCCTCCTTCGAACGGTTTTTAAAAAAATCTAGTGTTGCTATTTGCAAAAATTTTTGGCCCACCCTGTATAATGTAGCTTGTACTCGTACCTTTGCGGGGCAAACGATATGTCGCATTCATATTTAGTTTTCCGAGTAGTTCGATCTTAAAAACTAAAAATGACTCCTCGTAAATTTTCAATGCAAAGTAGATATATATTTGTAGGTTTTACGCTGCTCTAATAATTAAAATATTCTTTGCGGGATGGACTTCATGACTTGCTAACGAATTAAGGGAACTAATGTGAATAAGTCGTTTCCAATTAATCAATATTTATTTATCTCTAAACTTTGAATATAAAGTTAATGGAATTCATATCTTGAACCAGTAACTCCATGGCAGCATTCCTCCTGAACTAATCATCCTGATCTAGGTCTCAAAGACTAACTTATGTTCAGGTGGTGCAAACCAAGCAGACGAGCGTACGAACGCTCTCGTATGTAAATCGCTATTATACACTATTCGCTTACCATCTGTAGGGAACACGGAATGGAAAAAATGCGAGATATTGGAAAAGAATAATATCTGAGAATAATTTTCAGTTGTTTTTCTTTATTCAGCTGTTTTGTTTTAACTACCAAATTCGGGCGTCTTTTATTTACTGCCCATTCCCTTTCACAGAGTGGAGACCTGTGGCCCAACACTTGACGTTACAGGCTGTTCTATTTTTTTAAAGTTAACAATGAGATGCGGTCTTTCATACATACGCCACAAAGACGTCACATGTGACGACATTTAACCTACCTGAGTACCTACATCTCATTCTCATTACAAAGAAGTAACTCAATGACTAGGAGTCTAGTTTTCATTTTTAAAATGTACGTGAGCTTTATGAGCCTTGTTCCTAAATATTTTTTGTAAGTAACAGCATTAATGAACTGACGAGTAGCTTAAATAAAATACAAGCCTCGTCGGCCGTTAAACTAGCGTGACGAAATGTAATAATTATTGCCAACACAACTTTAAAGTTCCATAACTTTATATGTTGCAATATTAAATGATTGCTTGATATTTTCATAAGCTAGCAGTTTAGTAGAGAGCTTCGCTTCCGTGGACTTTGTCACGATAAAAACATAATCCTCCTTCTTTTGAAGTTGGGTAGCCTATGATAAAAAGTAGCATATTTATGTCAAGCTTCAACCTGAAGTAGGTAGGATGTCAAATTTCATTCAAATCTACCCAGTAATTCCGAAGTTTAACGCGTTCAAACAAACTTTTCCACTTTATAATACTAGTATACTTAGATGTTTAAATAATATTTCATGATTGCTTTATATTTTTCTTGAACTTTTATCATAAATTCAGAAAAGTAGTTAAAACTCTTTTAAAAGCGAGCGAACGAACAGCGAATTCTATTCGATAGCGTTCGGTCGCGTCGTGGTCTGTACCTACCCGGCAAAAGCCAATTTCTAGTTCTACCGTCCCTAATTCCTAAACCGTAAATCCGGCCATGTTATTTCAAATCAAGGTCGACAAGAGATTCATTGATCCTGCTCAGCTCTGCAACAGTAATTGTTATCTAAAACTCGATCTTAAAATTGCAATAGCATTAAGTAGATATTTTACATTGCAAAGTTATCGCGAACATTAGAACTCGTTTTCCATATAGGGAAGGGAGATTCTAGGTCTTCTTTTAGATTCTTGATCTAGAAAACTTAGTAGCCGTCTTGGAAATTTACTGGTTCGCGATGTTGCCAAGGTTTAAATCTTGGATTCGATCTCCAATTTCTTCATCTATAGCCAAGTACTTAACTGTGTACGAGTATATATATTTCTTTTTTAAGCTGTTGAAGTATTTTCCTTCATGTGTGTTCCGGGGTTTTAAACAAGTAATGAATGATCGCGTGTTGAATGCCACTTTGTCGCTTATGGTATAAAGCATAATATTATCAGCCTACTAGCTTTTGCCCGTGACTTCGTTCCGCGTCGGAGGTTTTTCCCGCGTAAATCCCGATCCCGTGGGAATTCCGGTATAAAAAGTAGCCTATGTGTTATTCCAGGATGTCAACTATCTACTTACTAAATTTCAGTCAGATCCGTTCAGTAGTTTTTGCGTGAAAGAGTAACAAACATCCATCCATCCTCACAAACTTTCGCATTTATAATATTAGTAGGATAATGTTTCCACTGCTAGGGAACAGACCTCATCTCTTTTCGAGGACTATCGACCGTATTCCACCACGTGCAGCAGGTTGGTGAATTCCACGTCTTCGGATTATCAGGTCCTAGGACTTGTTTCCTCACGATGTTTCCTTATCCGTTTTGAGAATACTGAAATTGACTTAATTAGAGTGAAATGTCTGGGTTCTACCCACGATTTACAGAGTCAGAAACAGAATTACTTCTTTGTTTTTAGTCCTTTAAGTGCTTTTAAACACATGGCCATCATACCATACAAAGTAACAGTTACATAGTAGTAGAAAAAAGGATAATTGACAATTATTATGAATACTAACTCGAAAATACTAAGAAATGAAAATACCACGAACTGGCTATAATCACAAACATTTGTAATCATTTCGAAGGGGTTAGCAATTTTTGGTCGAAATGGGGAAAATTCTGTTTGCTACATAGAAACTTAGATGTTAGTTTATTGGCAAAGAACGACTTTATTTACAGCAAGAATCCCTTTCAATATCTTGACCCAATAGTCTTAATTACACACGGTGTGAAACGAAAGTCAAGAACTTGAAAATTTCCACAATGTTAAGACGAATGTAAGCTTACGATTGTCTATTAACACTTACAGTTATAATCTATGGTTTCAGTTCAGTGTTAGGGTTGCCACTTGACGGTATGTTTTATAGGTATGTGTTGTTATGGGTATGTTGACTTCCTACAATTTGCTGTGAGAGATTAATATTGCAAGTCTAGGCAAGCTTCTATATATTTATAGAACGAATTGATTCATACAGCAAAGCAAAGGTTTGATTGCAGCTTAAAATACATGGTGTTAGAAGCTTAAAGTACTGAGTTTTATAAGCTTAGCAGTACAGTTTTATTTACTTAAATAAACTAGCTGTTGCCTCGACTTCGTTAGCGTGGGTATTATTTCCTCCGTAAATCCCGATCTCGTGGGAATTCTGAGTAAAATAGCCTATATGATTCCTTATAACATCCTCTATCTTCCAGTGAAAATCTCATTAAAAACAATTCAGATGTTTCAGAGCATTAGCCCGGGAAAACAAAGACAGATAAACAATATTTTCAAATTCACAGACAGACACTTCAATTTAATTTATATGTACCTATGTATAGAGTGTAGTTAACGTTTAGTTTTGCGTTTAATGCAGTAGTTAAGTTTCGATTTAAAAAAAAACTTACTTCGTATAGCAACAGCAATGGTAGCCCTAAACATGGCACACGCGGCATAGATCAAACACCAGGAAGTACCAGTGTTTGCCACATAGTGTCAATATGTGTGCCGTGAACATTTGGCTCAGCTATTAAACAATTTTGTTTGTTCATGTGCTTTTTAAACACGCATCAAGGCACGCGTCGAGCGTAGCGCCGAACTGTGTGAAGTTTATTGTGTAAACGATTCGTTTATGTGGCGTTTATTGGCTTGCATCATCCTAATTTGACATAGTATTTTTGGATATGATTTATAATGTTATCATGTCATCATTCTGTGTTATTATAAAGTAACATCATGCTTTTATTTCCCAAAAGATTAAGTAAAAGTCAACCTACATTGTAGGCATATATTGTCAGTAATGTTTATGATTCTATTCCGGAATGACTATGCTACGCGTATGCTGGGTATACTCTCTTTTCCTTTTTTGCATCCACAATAACGTTATAAGATGCGACTGCGTCGTTAGTCTAATGATAGCAAACGCAACTGCTGAGCAACAGATCTCGAATTCGATTCCCAAGTCCGTTAAAAAGAGGTATTAGGTTTTGTGAAAAATTCTTACCAGTAGCCCGGAGTTTTTAAGTTGGCAGTGTGATACACTTGGGCACGCCACAATAGCGGCGGTAAGTCCCCTTTTTGAGGAGTGGCTAATGAAGCGTCATGGCGTCCTCACCTTCCGCCTGACGCAGGTCCTCACCGGACACGGTTGTTTCGGGAGTTACCTGGGTCGGATTCGGCGAGACGAAACGCCCGGGTGTCACCACTGCGAGGATCGCCCTGAGGACACGGTGGAACACACAGTGGAAGTTTGCCCTGGTTGGTCAGAGCTCAGCCGTGTCCTCGTAGAGGCGATAGGCGGCGACCTCTCAGTGTTCAATCCATGGTCCAAAGCGGTCGATAAAGTAAAAAAACTTTTTACCAAAAAATTAAACCGACTCCCAAAAAACACTGCAAAGTGCAAAATAACTTTAATTTCGGTAGTCGGTGTCTTTAATTTTGTATTGTCGTTTTTGGCACCGACTTCCGAAATTAAAGTTATTTTTCACTTAGTGTTTTTTGGGAGTCGGTTTAATTTTTTGCTAAAAAGTTTTTATTTCACTCTTTTTAGTTGGTTGATTTTTAATTTACCTAGTCACAAGAGCCTAAATGTCAACTACTTATAACATTTTACAAAATATTGCTTTTCCCAATGCTGGGTCGTTAATTTTTGAGGAGTTCTCCTGGTACTTCACCATCAGCTATACATCACCATATGCATTGTGACGAGCATAAAGTGCTTAATATCCATATTCAAGTAATCGAATCGCAATCCATGAAATACTTATTATTGAGTAGTTTCGGCGGCCATCTGTAGTCTTCATCATCAGTTCCACTTTCCCAAATGGTACTTTTTGAGAGCAACTGCACAAGTTACTATAAGAAATACCCAAAACGCTATAGGTGTGCCTATAATATTTGAAGAGTTCCCTCGATTTCTCCAGGATCCCATCATCAGATCCTGACTTGGTGACAAATGGTACCAATTTCGAAGTATACCCTATCAAAAAAAAAAAGAATTTTCCAAATCGGTTCAGCCGTCTTCGAGTACTCGGTGATCATACATAAAAACAAAAAAAAAAATATACGCGTCGAATTGATAACCTCCTCCTTTCTTTGTCGTCGGTTGAAAAGTTTGGAAACCTCCAAGATACCATATCTACACTTCACTTAATTACCTATACGCTCATCGCTATTTATTTAGGGTATTCCCAATGTATGTTCATGCTCAAAGTAATTTTTTTATCTCCGCAAACCTGAGTGATACCTACCTAGATCAGAAAAATAGAGTATTGAGTGTTCAAACACATAAAAATAAAAATCTATTGAACTGGTAATGTCATTGCGTAGTCTTAATTCTTCTTCTGCTTTATTCGTAGTCATCTTTATGGTCTTTATTCTAGCCTCACCATCGTAACTATTATCCATTCTTATTTTGTCAAAGAAATGTAGAGATTATCTGTAGTTATCTTTAATTTTTGTTTTCTATTCAAAATCATCTTCATAGTCACGTCCGTTCTGGCCATTTATAAATATAATCCACTCTTACCTATAGAGAAACATAAACCTGCCCTATGTATATAATTTTGTCAAACATAAGCACTGATTAAATCTCATTACGAAATTGTTCTCAATTCAATAAACATATACGTAGGGTGTTCAATAAATTTTGTCGTGTGATCATATAAATTTATATTTTCTCAAAATTAGACCCACTACAATTAATACATTTATTCATACGCATAAACCACTCATTTATCCAATCCTCCCACTTTTCTTTATTAATTAATTGTAATTCTTCGTCAAACGCACCAACCAACTGCTCGTCCGTAGAAAACTTGCGCCCCTTCATCCGTTTTTTCACAAACGGAAATAACCCGAAGTCACAGGGTGCAAGATCAGGACTGTAGACAGGGTGTTCCAGTACTTTAATACCAGATGCTCTCAGAAATCGCGAAGTAGCGCTAACTCTATGGGCTGGTGCATTGTCGTGATGTAGGAACCACGAGTCGAGTCCCGAGTTCGGTCGTCGATTTCTCAGTTCTTCGAACAATTGAGGCAGGCAAATCTCAGTATACCATTCACTTGTGACGGTCTTCTGTACGCTAAGCCTCACTGATTTTACTAATCCTTGTTTACTAAAAAAAACGGCCATCATAATTTTTTCACCGATTTCGATTTTCGCACTTGTGTTGGTTGCTCTTCGTCTTCGAAGACCCATATTTTGCTTTGCGATTTAGTTGGCACGTCGTAATAATAAATCCAGGTTTCGTATCCCGTGATAATTCAACTGACACTCTTGGATTGGCCATTGTCAAATTTTTTCACCATAGATTGCGCCCATTGTATGCGTTGTTGTTTTTGGTGCTCACCTAAAGTGCGGGGTACCCAGAATGTACAAAGTTTTTTTACATTTAAATGCTTCGTCACAATGTTGTGCAAAGAGGATACAGGAATATGTAAGAGTTTTTCTAACTGACGATACGTGATTTGGCGATTTTCTCTAATGGCTTTTTCCACACGAGTTATGTTTTCCGGCACTTGAATTTTCGCGGGTCTTCCCGGTCGCGGGTCGTCGTCTAACTCAAAATCCCCGCGTTTGAACTGTAAATACCATCGTTATACAGTCCTTACAGAAGGAACTTCCTGACTAAGAACAGAACACATCTCGTCAAAACATTCTTGTTTAGATAAACCGCGTTTAAAGTTATAGTAGATAATAACACGATAGTCTCGATTGTGCAACGACGTCATCTCAATTTTTTCCATTTTTCCCTCAAACTAAAATATTAACTGTAGGAAGCTGAAACAAATGTGTTAGCTCTTGTAATTGACGACACTTAATAATGGACACAAAAACTGTCGCTGTACGCTTAGCGTTTGCAGACACGTCAAGACTTATTGAACACCCTACGTACATATAGATAGACCACACTCGACACACGTACGATTTCGATACCGTTCCTATCGGTAACGCTATCGATTACAACGGCATTGCATTGATATTCGATCCTGCAGCAATCGTTGTGTCCGATTACTTACATGTGTTCCGATTTATTGTAACTACTGCCTGCGCGATCATATATATTTCCTAGATATTTAAAATATGATCTAGGTGATTAGATTACGGGGTCGTGTGCGCAAAATAGTCTTGAATTGAAACGTAATGGAGTATTTTACTGTATTTTTATTACCAAAAAAGAAAATGTTCATAAAAAAAACTCGAAAAATAACGGAGGCTTGTGTTTAGAAAAGAACTAGTAGCTTGTGAAGTCACTCGCAAGTCACACCATAGAGACAATATTTAGAAGAAGAATAACTTGAAAAGCTTGTGGCTTTTCTAGTTATTCAACATTTGTCAACTATTTATTGATTAGAATTTTGAGTAGTAAAATTCCGATTGCATTCAAAGAGAGCCGTGACGTTTCAGCGGTTACTGCTACAGTCAACATTTCTAACTTCTTCAATCGACTTCAACCTCTTCTAACTATTTGTAACCAAAGTTTGTATGTGTCGATAAATTGTGATCCGTACCATACTGCTTGCAATTTAATGCATTATTTTGCGAATTGCAAGCAGTACCTATGGTATGGATCAAAATTTATCGGTATAGATAGAATATACTGTATTGTACACCAACAATTTAAACATACCTAATTAACAATATTCTCGCGAGATATGTATAGTATATGATAATCTAACTGTTTGTGCAATTTTATGGTAACATAATTATACAATATACGTACCTACTAAACGTGTGATAGGCGTAAAGACTTGGCTCTCACTCTGTCTCTTTAGTAATTATGTATCGATATTGTATCTTATTAATCTCTCAATATTAAAATCCCTTAAAAACAAATTGATATGCATTTTCACTCAGTTCAAATTAAATAATTATGACGCCCCGCAGTCTACGTTCTTATCTAGATAAAAATGATCAATGTCTTCGGCGATATCAGTACTGTGGAATTATTAGGATTTTTGTAATTTACTGAATGTATCACTCAAGGATACAATGTACGCAATTGATATTTTTTATCTCTGTGTTGTAATTATGGGATTAAGGTGACAACTCGTATTAATATTTGCATTGTCAACATAGAAACGGTCAAATATGTACCGTATACCTACATAGTTTATACTTGAACATATTATGTACATATCTGATATCTGTTGTGTTAGCATGCTAGAGATTACCTAACATAGTGATAAATAAATCGTATAATCGTTATCACGAAATCACTTAGGGCTTAGAGACATTTTCTCAATTTTCTGTTGTTTATTCAGTTTTATTGTTTGTAAATGTAAATTATAACTGTTACTATCAACATTTATAATTCCTCATGGTTAATATACTGATCCGGTAAACGTCGTACCGCCATATTACTTAGTTCGTTTTCTTTTAATTTTCTTTTTTGTAACAAAAGAAAATTAAAAAAAAAATCAAAGAATAAATTAAAATGCCGTGACAATAAATTACACAAAAAAGAATTAACCAATTTGGTGCCGTCGCCGTCGTTTGGAAGTGATGCGCGTACATTTTGGCGCTTCATTTTTAGGGTTCCGTAGCCGAATGGCAAAAAACGGAACCCTTATAATTTCGACATGTCTGTCCGTCTGTCTGTCTGTCCGTCCGTCCGTCTGTCACAGCCATTTTATTCCGAAACTATTAGGACTATACATGTAAAACTTGGTAGGTAGATGTATTCTGTGAACCGCTTTCCGATTTTAAGAGAAAATTTAAAAAATATTTAAATTTATTTTAAATATTTTGTTGGGGGGCTCCCCATACATGGAACTGAAACTGAAAATATTATTTTTCATGAAACCTATACGTGTGTAGTATCTATAGACAGGTCTTTAAAAATGACATTATGGTTTCTAAAATGACTTTTTCATACAGTTAATCGTTTAAAAGATATACGCTTCCAAAGTGGTAAAATGTGTGTCCGCCCCCTCTAACTTCTATAATAATGAAGTGAAAAATCTAAAAAAACCATATGTTGTAGATCTTAATGTAAACTTTCAACCAAAATTGGTTTGAACGAGATCGAGTGAGCAGTTTTTGAGATACAGTATATTTTCAAAAACCGCAAATATAACTTTGTAATTCATACAAATACTATGAAAAACAAAGTTATTTGGCGTAGTTGTAAAAATTAGAAATAAGCTAGTTTTAAGAAATTTGTAAGGTTTTTTGTTTTTTTCAAATAAATATATTAAGTATGTTATATATATTATAGTTACTACGGAACCCTTCATGTCCGACTCGCACTTGGCCAATTTTTATTTCTAAAAGATACATTAAAATTTTAGAATTATAGATACAACCTTAATTTTTCTTTTTAATTAGAGATAATTATAGAGACCTATAGACGGAATAGTATTTACTAAAGAGATAACAGAAAAAGAATGATGTTCCTACAACATATCTTAAAAAATTGGTAAAACTTATTCTGCATCCCTGTCAACATGAACAGTGCTCAGAATTCTAGCATCAATGCCACTTTGTATGGCCATATTCATTTTTGGGTCAAATAAGGACCAGCCTGTATTCTAAGGGGCCAGCCCTTTGGAAGATTAATATCGACGTTTTTGTTTAACCCCAAACAGGACAAACACAATTCATATTCAGACTGTTATATTTGCGCAGTATGAGGTGGTCTCACTACGGCTAATACATTCTTCTTTTCTTTTCTCCCCAGAGACGCCCTCTACCGTCTATCTCTACGAGGCTTAGGAGTGCTAGAACGCGCTGACTGGCTGGCCTCCATGGACAAGATCAAGCTGTGCCAGATGAAGGGTCAGACTGAAAGTGACTGTCACAATTACATCAAAGTGCTGCTACTGCATGGACACAAATTGTTCGCGTGTGGAACGCACGCGTTTAGCCCTGTTTGTAGTTGGAGAGAGGTAAGATCTCACAAAGACTGTGTTTTTCAAATTGTCAAGAGGAATGAACTCAAAGTGTCCAGGTGGGAGGTAACTCTCCTTTTTTTTTCGTTTTTAAAAAGAACTACCGATGTGGCTATTCAACATCGCTAGTTCTTTTTAAAAATCAACATTCACAATTCTAATTACTAGCAATCTTGTTAACCCCTCCAACTAAGTTAAATATGCTTGTGTCTGGATTGGGTTCACAGCATTAGTATAATGGGTGGGGTTCGAACCCGCGACCTCTCGATCTCAAGGCCGATATCTAAGCCATTAGGCTATTGACGATTGACATTAGGATTATTGCAGTGTGTTTGTTTGTTTGTACCTCTTTCATTTCAAAACGGAGTAACGGATCATGACACTGCAACTGAAGTTAGTTTTTTACAGTGTGTTATGTCATGTCTGTACAAAATAAAATAGGAATTATTTGAGACTAAAAATGTCATCTACTGAAAAAAAAAGATGTAGTGTAAAAGTGTTATTTTTAACCTCTTTAACATCTAACCATTTATCATTGAAAATTGTAAAGGAAGAAGCATTGAATGGATTATATTAAAGATATTATCTATACTAATATTATAAAGAGGTAAAATTTGTAAGTTTGTATGTATGGGGTAATCTCTGAAACTACCGAACCGATTTTGAAAATTCTTTCGCTTATTTGTAGCTGCATTATCCCTGAGTGAAATTATCTTTATATCACGCATATAAGCCGAGCTATTATAATCTTTGTCAAGCAAGTCGGGGACGGGATCCCGTAGAATATTTTCGACTTCTACGCGGACGAAGTCGCAGGCAGAAGCTAGTGGACTATAAGATTACGATGCCAATTAATTAATCTGCTTTGCAAATATTTTGAGTTCAATTTCGAGTATATGAGGAAACAGCTGAGTATTGCCTGATATATCGACTAGAGTAGCATGAAAGAAGATATACATACATAATTATGTTGCGTCATCTGCATCTCGAGTGCAAAATAATATGATGTAAATTTTTTTTAAATTAAAACATTGACAGTAAACAAGATGCATAAAGGGCTTAAAATAATCAATTTATAATAGTACCCTTAGTGTATCTTAAATGCATGAACGCTAAGGGAAATCACATCATATACATAGATAAACATAAACAACTTTCTGAAGAGCAAATACATATTTTTCCTAACGAGAATCGTACTAGCAACCGGTATCGCAGAAGTCAAAAGTTAAGTTATAGTGCTAAACCGTTTGTGATTTTAAGGCTTGCTGCCGTAAAGTGTATGTAAAGAATATTTAAATTGAATTAGCATGTACGCATACATTAAATGTTTATCTAATATTGGTGTCCATGCCAGTTTATCTTGATCTGGAAACTAAGTTAAAGCAACAAGAAGGCAAGTTTAAAATAATAGGAGAATTTGCTGATTTTGTCTAGTGCGCATATTTTTCGTCACTGGCTATCTTTAAGCCTAACTATTTACAAAACAAATAAATGATTGATTGATTGATATTTAATACGTGAGAGTGACAAACAAGCTCACTTTCTGATTTATAGCCACATAGATATAGATGATACTCATGAAACGGTGACAGACTTTTTGCAATTGCTTAACTAAATCCATATAATCGCCAGACCGCAGACATAAATATTTTTCCAACATTTATTGAAACACTCTATAGATAATAATAGACTGAACAAGACTGCCCTGTTGTACTAGAGGTTGCAAGCGCGACTGCTGAACATGAGGACGGACGGGCGGACAAAAACTGCTATTTATTGGGATTTCTATAAAGCAGGGTCCGCTGCGCCAATTTTCTTACAAAACATGTTATCAAAACATGTTAGCAAAACATGTTAGTAAAACCGCCCGTCCGTTGCGCCTATTGTTGTAATGCTTTTGTTTAGTTTTAGATGTTCAGAAAGTGATTATCAAGAGCTGTTATCATTAATTTTACCAGATATAGAGAAGAAAACAACGTGGAGGAACGATGTGATTCCTCCTGACATGAGATTAGGTGTGGCAATTCTGTTTCTGAGATAAAAAAATAGGGATAGTGAGCGCGAACACAAAATGCGTCACATTCCCCCTCCCCGCAGGCGAACGCGGGGGATGTTATCCATTCGTCTCGGCAAACATGTTATTGTGTTTTTGCTAACAAAACTGTTAGGCCTAGCCTATATTCTGTTAGCAAACAATGTTATACTGTTTGCGAACACGAAAACACGTCGCAGCGGACCCGGCTTAAGAAATTTCTCAGTTGCAGTGCTACGCCTTTGCCTTGGAAAATACGTCAAGCCATCATTGACAGTCATTACGGGTAGTCGAGAAGTTAGAAAATATGACACTGGTCTGTTTCTCAGTATCGTGTTACTCAGTTAGGTTGTGAAGTTCAGATATGCAGTCGCCTCATGTAGCCACTTATACTAAGGAAACGATTAATCAGCTGTTGACACTGTAACTACGCACTTTTGTAAAAACATGTACAGTTAATGCTAATTAAAACCTTTCCACCAGATCGAGTCAATAAGGACAGTAACGGAGTGGGTGACGGGAGTAGCAAACTGTCCGTACAACCCTCACTCCAACGTGACTGCTATCCTTGCTAGCAACGGGGAGTACTACGCTGGTACTCCAACCGACTTCGCCAGCTCTGATACGGCTATATGCAGGTAAATCATAGAACTAAGGAACTAGCTAAGGAGTGGCATTCTGCCGGAATCTGTATTTCCTGGTAGCTATAATCTAGGGGTCTTTAAGTTAGGTTTGGGTCGGCGGCCGGCGTCGTGTTCTACGCGCGCCTCAAAGAATAGTCAGCACTATTGATGGAGCCCCATAAGGCCATTGCTTGCGGGGGTTGCGGGAATGTTTTGGTGTCGTGGGTTTTTAGTCATTAAAAGTCTGACACTCCCTTCCCCTCCATCCAGAGCGGGAGTGTCAGACTGTCCGTATGTCACAGCCATTTTATTCCGAAACTATTAAGACTATACATGTGAAACTTGATAGGTAGATGTACTCTGTGAACCGCTTTCCGATTTTAAGAAAAAAAATATTTAAAATAACACATTTTACCACTTCAGAACCGTATATCTTTTAAACGATTAACTTTATGAAAAAGTGGTTTTAGAAACCTCAATGTCCTCATTTTTAAAGACCTGTCTATAGATACCATACACGTATAGGTTTCATGAAATAAAATATTATCAGTTTCAGTTCCATGTATGGGGAGCCCCCCTTTATTTTAAATATTTTTTTTCTTAAAATCGGAAAGCGGTTCACAGAGTACATCTACCTATCAAGTTTCACATGTATAGTCTTAATAGTTTCGGAATAAAATGGCTGTGACATACGGACGGATGGACAGACATACAGACAGACCGAAATTATAAGGGTTCCGTATTTTGCCATTCGGCTACGGAGCTCTAAAAAGGAGATGTAGATTAAAAAATTTCGATGTTAAAAGCAGCAAATGACTTCTCACTAGGTATATGGGTGGAGTGGAAGGTAAAGTCGGACTTCTACCGACTAAAACCTACCATGTTTCTTCAGTTGCCCTAGTTTGTAACATTCATTCCCGCATCCCCCGCAAAATGTAGTTAATACTTGCTGGAGAAAAAGCAGAGGTAATGAAAAAGGAATTAGTCCTATAAAAAAATTGCCACGATAGTAGGAATTGCTGCTGTATCGTGAGTGCATTTGAACAAACCCAATGAATAGTTATTCATTGGGTTATTCATTCATGTTTGTAAGACTTACGAATAGTTATTCGTAAGTCTTTGTAAGACTTACGAATAGTTATTCGTAAGTCTTACAAACATTTGTTTTGAGTGGCACTCGAATCCGTGTCATGCAGTGTAGCAGCCCATCACTTAACCACTGCGCCATATTGTAAAGTTATACACATATAACAGGTGTCTGTCTGAGATTAAAAAAAAAACTAAAATAGTATTGCCCTGTGGAAGGAATCGCCGCTACCCTCAGTTACAATCATTGTTTTTCTTGTGTTTGTATTTATTCAAATATTTTTAAGAATGTAAGAAAATAATCACAGGAAGCAAAATAAATTTGATATTTTTACGTGTTTAATTTAATATGGACCAACTGTGCGCGTTCAAAATTCCAGAGCAATTTAGAATGTATATATTGTGTGTATTGTGTTGCTATGCAAATTCCATATAATTTCCAAGTCGTAAACCCATTTCTACTACGAGTATAAGAGGTTAGTAGTGTTATAAACGTAACGACAACGTGGCTCCGCTCTGGTTTGATATTAATATGCAGGTCAGTAAATTATTAGTTGCTATCGATTGTATGTCCTTGTATATAGCTTGTGTTATTTTGTACTATCAGTTTTCGCAGTTCAAGGAGTGTTGATTAGATTAACTTCACTTTATAAAAGTTGTTATTAGATTTGTACTAAATATTAGCGATTAGTACGAAATTATTGTGTTGATTTTGTTTTTATTTTAAAAATAATAAGATAAATATTTGTCTAAAAAAGCGACTTGTCAAATGATGCACCTAGTCTGGTCTCTCAAAGAGAGAATGTAAAGTTATGAGAGTCCCAATAGATACCAGTTCGTTCAGGTCTTCACTGCACTTTCATATTATAATTATGCTCGTGTTCGACCACTCACTTGATAGATTTGAAAAGACGTAACCACTTCACTCTTCATTACAAGAAGTCCAAGTTAAGCTCCTAAAACGTTAAATTGAACTACATGATTACATAAAATGCTTGCACTGACTGGACAGGCCACTCAAACCTGTGTAACTCACTCCTGTGTTCTCAAGCGCGCACTTCATACTTCCCTAATTTTTGGCCCTTAAAAGAGACTGACCTCTGAGTTGTTTCGGTGATTCTTCTCAGATTACTCAGCGAGGAAACACTGGCCTCATCTAGATATCTAGCTTAAAGTCACCAACAATATGACACCTTTCCAAATAAATTTACATTTCAGAAATCACAAACTAAGTCAGATCTTAATATCCAACTTTGTTCACAGGAGTCAAGGAGCTGCTTCCCATGACTCGGGCATGCTTCGCACCACCCAATACGATCTGAACTGGCTGAACGAGCCCCAGTTCGTGGGCAATTTCGAAGATGACCAGTTTGTGTACTTCGTGTTCAGGGAAGTTGCTGTGGAGTTCATGAATTGTGGGACGGTAAGTCTATATCATGCCAACGAACGATATAAATAAATTTAATAAAATAAATTGCCCGGAGAAGACTGCAGACAAGGTGTTCTGGAAAGAGCTGGAATCTTTCCCAGCACCACTATTAGGTAAAGGCCTCCCCTAGGACAACATAGGCTAACAAAAACATCTATATCTTTAAAAGTGTCTGTGTTCCTACGTATCTCACAAAATGGATGCATTTCACATTACAAGACCTCTAAAACACTCAGCTTTAATCTTCTGTTTGTCTTGTGATCACCATCTCACCGGTAAGCGATGATGTGTTCGAAGATGAATGACGCTTACCTAGAGGTAACCTATTCTCTTGGCTCAAAGACCCTAAGTTAATAGCTATCAGGAAACACAGACTCCGGCAGATAACTCCGCTCATTAGCTTTACGCATAATGATAGTATTTCCAAAACATTCTGTACATATTGGTAGAATGTTCACCATGTTACAATGGTCTAACGCCATTGTGTCTGCACTGATATATTTTTTTATAGATAGATAGATAGAATACTCTTTATTGTACACCAATAAATTAAACAAGCACTTATATATTTTATATCATTATTATTATTATTATTATTTTATTTTATTATTATTATTTTAGCATTATATATTTTTATTATTATTATAATAAGCTCGCGTTTGACCACCATCTTACCTGGTGGTGGTCGAAGAAAGAGCACGCTTACCTAGAAGTAAGCTATTCACTCTTGACTTAAAGACCCCCAGGTTATAGTGATATGGATGGTTACAATCCATTAAATTAGTATCCATCCAGTATATTGATGATAAAATTCTCATCGTTTTGAAGCATATTTCTCACAATCATAAGTAGGTCTTGGCACATGTCCCGTGTCCATAACAAGATGTTTACATAACAGTGCCAGTGCTTGTGACGTCATCGCGTTTCCAGTACTTAAATACTGTAAGCATGCAAGTGCTAACAAAACTTATCTTAGGATTTGCACGCAGCACGTTAACTGTTTTGGTTGACTTGGAGCGACCGCACGAGAAACGTTTATTTCCTTAAGCGTTTCTCAAAGAGGCCTGTTGTGGTAGCGGGAGTGTTGTAACAAGAATCAAGATACCGCGGCTCTGAAACACAATGACAAATGAAAAAATGTAGGTTAGGATGGATGTATAGATGTGTTACTCTTTCATGCAAAAACTACTGAGCGGGATCCGAATGTTTGTTAAGTAGATAGTAGACATCATGATAAGCTACTTTTATCCCGGAATCGAAAACGGGATGGGGCTTTACGCGGGAAAACTTTCCCACGCGAACGAAGTCACGGGCAGAATCTAGTCAGCCATATATTGACTGACCAGTTCTGTTTCTATTTTTATAATGCCCTGCAACGGTAGGCCGAAGTCCCTTTCCTAAGATAGTAGGTTAATATGGTACTTATACATTAGGGGACCCCTCTAGATTTAATAAGAAAAGTGTCCTATCTGATAGTGGTATACATCGAGCAACGGAAAAGGTTATGACCCTCATTATGTCGACACTGTCAATTTGCCAATTGTGTTTGTAATTCTTTGATGTATTACACTGTTATTGTTATAAGAAATATTATATATGGCTGTAGTAATGTCTTATAATACTTGCTTTGTTCAAGGAATAGCATTCTCATGACAGTCATTATTGGCAGTTATTTTTTCAAATACATATTTAGATTTATCATGAACGAGAAATTGCTAATGCTGTGTCTAAAAAACAATAATTGAACATACCGTACCCAGAGCCGAATTAACCCTGTCAGAGGCCCTAAGGCAATGGCATTCTCGAGGCCCCTTTTCTTACTTTGACTGACCAAATCATGTGTGAACTGAGGAAACGCACATTAAGGGCTGTGGTTTTTAATATATTTGTTTACTTATTCCCAGATTTGTTATAAACTAGTTTTAATTCTACTACTAAATCTAACGATTTGTATTTTGTGAGATAACAGTGAGGTCCCTAAGTTCACACGCACATCAAATTCTCGTTCGAAGAAACATGTTTTCTTGGTGCGTGCACTGGGCCTAGGCCCCTAGTTGATGCGGGGCCCCTAGGCAGTTGCCTACTCCGCCTAATGGTTAATCCGGCCCTGACCGTACCATAAATATAGAATATTCGGCCTCATTTATTCATAAATACTAACCATAGTGCTTAGCACTGTTAGCAGATTCCAAATTCAAATTCACCATAAAAGAATTGAATCAATTATCTGTTAAATAATAAATAGTTTGATTTGGAAAAAGGAATTAAACAAACAGTTTAGATTACTATTTAAGACCACAGCTATTTTACTAACTACAGCTAAGGAGTGGATTTCTCTGCCGGAGTCTGTGTTTCCTGATAGATAGCTATCAGGAAACACAGACTCCGGCAGAGAAATCCACTCCTTAGCTGCTTAGGTTATAGAACCTGGGAGTCTTAAGTCAAGAGTGAATAAGTTCCTTCTAGGCAAGCGTGCTTGATCTTCGACCACATCATCGCTGTTTAGTAACTATTCCTACTACTGTATTGTTGTCTCACTATTACATAATCTATCTCGCTTCTTCCGTCCGTGTCTCAAAGCAGCACGCTTACCTCTTACTTAAATATCATCAATTTAATTGTCTAAACCTAATACAAAAGTCTGCAACCTATGTAAACAGTGTTATTAAAGTGCTTATTCCATTATATAGTGTTAGTGTAACAAACAGTTTGTGGTTTCATTTCAAAATACCAAACATAAAATGGTCCTTCGAGCCGGATGCACATCAGGTGAGATTATGCTCAAACGCAAGCCTATCATAAAAAAACTGACCTACCCTGATTCAGTAAGTAGAAAAGCTGTGGAATCGACCACACCACATCTTATATGCGTGTATATTTTTAGTTGTTATGTCCTTATTTGTTCCTGTTATGGTGCACAATAAAGAGTATTATACTTAGTAATAATAGTATTATCCTTACTTTATAGACAATTCTACATAGATGCATTTTTTTTACAGATAATCTACTCCCGTATCGCCCGCGTCTGCAAGAACGATCCAGGAGGCTACCTGGTGATGAAGGATAGCTGGAGTACGTTCCTCAAGGCTCGGCTCAAGTGTTCCGTGCCAGGAGATGTGCCTTTTAATTATGACGAGGTTCAAAGCGTGGAGTATCTGCCTCAGGAAAAGATTCTAGTTGCTACGTTTACTACACCCGCGTAAGTAAAATTTTTTTCATCAATATAATCATATTCTTGCTTTAATTTCATTTACTTGGGTACTGGGGTTGGCGGAATACGTTGTTTTCTTCCTTTCGCCCTTGTCAAACGTCAATCATATACCTACTCCTTTTTCTCTTATAGCATTCCTCACACAATCCATCCGTGTTTTATTCGGCCTTTCTCTACCTCTCCACCCATCAACATTTAAATCTGTCACTCTTTTGGTCCCATTCGTGTCAACCCTCCTCATCATATGTCCAGACCACAATGGTCCATTTAATATCATAACGCCTTTTTTTCTCGAAGAGTTGAGCACCTTTGATGAATAGATGTGGTCTTTTGAGATTACTTCGCACAGAACTTACAAACATAACGTCTTTTAAAAGGTATTATCTTTTAAATACATAATATGTTATAAATTCATACCTAGTATAGATTTATAACATAGGTATTTGAATAAAATATAATAAATTCGTAATTTCCTTGAACTGTGAAACAATACAAATGTTGGCAGAGATTTTTTTTTCTATATTTCACAGCGATTTACACTTATAATCTTCGTCACCATTAATTTATGATTATCATTTTATTTTATATATACCTACATTCATTATTTATTTTGTAACAATACATAATAATGATTCTTGAACAATTATGTACTTTACACACGTATTTTTTCCACAGAAACAGCATAGTTGGAAGTGCTGTGTGCATCTACAGCATGTCAGATATCCATGCAGCTTTTGAGGGTCCCTATAAGGTGCAGGACCGACCCACGTCTTCATGGGAACCAAGATCACCTTCTAAGCAAGCTAGGGACCATTTCAAGTGTGTTCCTGACTCTAGGTTAGTAATCTATTGTTTAAATTATGATGATTTCCTATCAGATTGAAGTTAGATCAAGAAGAAACATTAGTACACAGCTGCATCCGGTTACACTGGAAGCCACGGAATAGATGAATAAGGTTGGAATGGTAATGTGGGCGTGGCGAGCGCGCCACATTTATGATACGAAAATCATAGCTCGACCGATTAATTCATTCACCGCGTTTAGTGCGCTTCGGAATACTTTGGAACACAGAGCTCTGCTTTAAAATGCCGTGTTGTGCAATTATAACCTGTAAAACAAAAAGTTAGACCGCAAGTATACAGCGAGGAGGTATATCTTTCCATCATTAAGTCGAAAATAACATTTAATTACAATTTTATTTGTAAAAAACATAAAGGTATTCTGATCACTATGAAATTCCGAACATTAACAACATTATTGCAACAAGGTACAAAAAATATACATTGCCCGATGTGTACTCGCTTAATCAACGCAATGACCAAGTCCGTTTACAATGTATTGCATCCTCTCACTTCAACCATTGACATTTCGTCCTTTGCCCTGATTGGCCGTAATGCACGGCGCATGTTTATCGACAGTGAGTTACCATCAGTAGCAAGATCTCGATTTAAGTGTGTGTAATTTATTTGTGTGCGTAATTTGCATACGTAACGGGCCTCTTGCTTGTAGTTGAGCTGTGGGAGTGGGAGACAAGCGGCGACACGCGTACTCATAGAAATCAGGAACTATTTCCTTTCTAACCTTTTTTATATGTTCTGTGCTGGAAGCCGAACAATATAGTTGTTAAAGGCAAAGCAGATGATCATGATGATTTCCCAGTAGTCTAGGGCGCGGTGGTGGCAGGTGGAGTAAAGCTCTGATTGAGTGGCGTCTAAGGACAGGAAAGAGAATTGTTGGTCGAGATGGGCAGACGACCTTGTTGCCATCGCGGGTAAATCCTAGACGAGACTGGCACACAACAGAGGCCTATACCGGGCAGTGGATGAAATTAGGCTGTGTATGATGATAGGTAGTTTAAAACCTTGAACGAGATGCGCACGGTTAACAGTTTTTTTTAACTTTGAAATTGGCTAAATGCTTATGCTAAGCCATAAAAAAACAGCTTTTTAAACCTAACGATAGATCTGTGGTTACTTTTGAACTATATAAGAATAGAGTGCAGAAAGGGTTAAATATAACGGTAGAAGCGAAGAGAGAGACAGATGCTGACAATTCATCTGTCTCTCTTTTGCAGAGTACTGTGGTTGGCTAATGAGCAGTAGTATGAGAAAACTCCCATTTCACTATCTTCAGTAGGGCCAATCACAACGCTTTGCAAGAGACAGTTGGATGAATAGTCGGCATCTGTCTCTCTCCTCGCTTCTATCGTTCCCACTAACAGGCTAGTGTAGCACTTCTGCACTCTATTCTTATATCTCTATGACTAATTGCGGGTTTGCGATTTGAAATCTTTAAAATACCTACTTGATTATTCGTTCTATAACGTTCTCACTGCTGGGATACAGGCCTCCTCTCTTTGAGAGGAATTAGAGTCGTAGATAGATAGATAGATAGAATATACTTTATTGTACACCAATAATTGAATCAAACTTAAATAACAATATTGTAAAAAAATTGGTTACAATGGCGTAGTCGTAAGAGGTTTGGTGGATGTCGCATGTCTTCAGATTTTCGTCCTAGGACGTGCCGGTTTGCCGGAGCTGCGGAAATGTTATAACGAGATACCGTACCGCATATTGGGCACGGCAGCACAGGAGGCGAAATTTATTCTCTATGCCATGTTTGTGAGCAAAATTAATAGAACAAAGTCTTTAAAATGTAACTCTCCTCCACAGAATCCACGAAGCAATAGAATACCACCGCTACCATCTCATGTACGAATCCGTTCAACCGGTCTCCGGGGAACCAGTCTACAAAGTGACGTCAGAGCGCTTCACCCACGTCACCGTTGACGTCACGAGCGCTAAGAACATTGAGAAACAACTTGTCTTGTATGTGGCAACACAAGCCGGCAATGTACTGAAGTTGGCAGTACTGCCTAAACTAGATGGCGCCTGTTTGGTCGAAAGGTGGAAACTTGACGGCAAGAATAGCAGTGTTGATATTCTGAATATGCAGTTTGTAAAGGATACTGTGAGTATTATTATTTTTTGAATGAATAATTAGCTTTGACCTGGGGGCCTTTAAGCCAAGAGTGAATAGGTTACTTCACTACATCGTAATGTTAGGTACCACTTTCTTCAGATGAGTATAAAGATAAAATTATTTTAGAATCGTGCACGTCTATTGTCCAAATGTTCATCTGTCTCATTGACCCGCTATTAAGTGAAGTGGAATGTCAAACTGATGCTAACACAATCGGCGTTCCATTTTTGAAAACTTTATGTATACGAGAATATAATTGTAGGTGCATAAAAAACTAAGTAAATAATATAATTAAGATTATTGGCTGATCACAGATATATTATATAATATCTAAAATAAACAGTTATACATATTAATTATAATACATTCCAATATAAATATAATAAGAAGAGTTATGTAAAGGGTTTACGAGATAAAACTCTGCTGCTCACAAAAAATACGACAAAATATAATTTTATTGCCAATTCTACACACACATGTATACACACATTCATACACACACACACACGCACACACACACATATATGAACTTAAACCACTTCAAGCACATAGTACATGAAATACACACCGACACTTCTCAAAGGGCAAGCATGCTATACTGTCAACTTTTATTTTTATTTTTTATTATTGTTATTTTTACCCGACTGCAAAGGGTTATGTTTTTTTGCGCGTATCTTGTATTTATGTAATATTATTTATTACCTCATATCTCCAGAACCGCTGAACGGATTCACACAATTGAGGTATCATTAGATTTGTCTAAGCAGCCCAAGTGTTCTTAGGTAGGTGAAATTTGAAAAATGAAACATAGCGGCTGTGCGAAGCCATTATACATAGTGAAATATTTTTTTTTCTAATATCACAATATGGGTATCAAATTAAAGGGCTTATTACACGGATTTCAAAAAGGTATATCATGATTATCATTAGCAAATATAATACAAAGAGAAAGTTTTAAAAAATGGACTTAGCTTTTTCACTTTCTGAATCCGGTTTGGTGCCAATGTGACACGACCGGGAAAACTAAAAAACTGTTTAACTAAAAATTTGGAACAAAAAAGTTCCGGGCGGGACCCAATTGAACATATTTTTTTTTAAATGGCATGTGTCCGCCTGCTTGTCACTTTTAAAAATAAAAGTGTGCTTGTTTCTTGCATTTCATTTGAGCAGTCGGGTTTTTTAGATTTATAAATAACTTTTTTATCATTTTATTTTATGTTAAAGGCATAAATAATGCAAATTGTTTAACAAGCAGGTTAAGACACTGACTCCTCATTTTTTGTCAATAAAACATTATATTATTATTTCATTTATTACACTTTACAAACATATTATTTACATTTTTAAATATTCCTATAAAAACAAAAAACATTTAAAAATATAAAAAACAGTAGCCCACCGGTATCGGGAACAGGGTCCAAGCTACCGGTGGTCAGGGCTCTTGAGAGAGGAACTTCCTAACAATTCGCGCCGTGTCCAGAAGTACTGCTTTCTGGATCAAGCCCTTGATCCAGCTGCCCAACGAGAGCCTCTTAAGATGTTTGTCGAGGCTCTTGGCTATTATGCCATTGGCCGAGACGTCTATCGGCACAATGATTGCTGTATCCACATCCCACATGTCGACAACCTCGCGAGCCAGATCAAGATACTTAAATTGCTTATCTTTCTCTGCTTTCACGAGGTTTTCGTCATGAGGGACCGCTATATCAACAATCATTGAGTGAGGCTCTAATCGGTCTATCACCACTATGTCAGGCTTATTGGCAACAATTGTCCTGTCAGTGATGATAGACCGATCCCAGTACAATGTAATATTGCCATTTTCGAGAACTGGGTCGGGCACATACCTATAGTACGGTACTTCTGATTCCACAAGATTGTATTTAAGAGCAAGTTGCTGGTGAACAATCCTGGCTACAAGGTTGTATCTATGCAAAAAGTCTCCGTTAGCCAGACGAGAACAACCGGAGATAATGTGACGAATGGATTCTCCCGGTTTGTGACATGCCCGACAAAAATTATATTATTAAAACCTTATATTATTATTATTATTATTAATACTAATACTTAGTAAGTAAAGTGCACGATCGATGACCCACGAGACGCCTGTCTCCCCATTCCAGATGTCAGTATACATAGGCAGCTCAGACGGCGTGTTGCGCGTTCCGGGGCTGCGGTGCGCTCGCTACGTGTCGCGTTCGGGCTGCGTACGCGCAGCCGACCCTCACTGTGGGTGGGACGACGCGAGAGAGCGTTGTGAACCCGCCGCCGCACGAGTAGCCGACCCCACCTTCAAGCAGGACACGCAGGCCTGCGCCCCACCTGATGCACAGGGTGAGTGGGGAGGCACTTATACAGTGCGTTAAAACTGCTATTAGGAAAAACTTAGCGCCATATTGTGACGTCTTGGCTGTCAAATCGAACCTTTTGGGTAGAGTGAACAAAACAAGGATTTATTAAATTATTTTTATTTACAAATATTGGGCGAAACAAAACTAGTCCCCTTTACATATTTTGGTGTTGAACTATATTGCTATTTGAATTATTTAGAATTTAACTTATATTTGTTTGTATTTTTTTTAATATATTTTTATTTTTTGCTTTGACATTTAATTCTTTATTGGTTTTTTATTTTGTTGACATTTAATGTTTTATTGATTATTGGATTTTATTTTGAAATTTAATGTTTTATTTATTTTTTTATTTTATTTTGACATTTAATTTTGTATTGATTTTTTAAATCTTATTTTGACATTTTAATATTATTATAATAATTTCATAACTATGACTGACAAGGCTAAGATCTAATTTTTTATCTTGTACCAACTTTTTATTTGATGGTTCTCCATGTGATGGTTAAACATGGAGAACTTTATTATTTATTTAAAAACAAAACTTCCTTGTATATTTTTTTTACCCATGTTTGTAAATTAATAAATGATTTATGAGCTTATCATAAAAAATAAAATAAACTAAAGTTTTAATAATTTTGTCATGACTTCTGGGCCTTTGCGCCATGCGTTCTCTTTACTTTCAGGCGTATTGGTGCCAACAATCAAAATAAGAGAAAAAAGTATATGTAAAAAAAACTAATTAAGACTTTAGATAATTAAATATTATATTTTTGATGTGTGACTCTGTTAAACAAAGTTAAATAAACTGTTATTATTTTTTCACCTTTAAGTTTTCTTTGCAAACCATACTTTTTGAGTGACATTTGACAGATAAAGGTTTCCTATTAGCATTTGAAACGCATAGTACATTTATGTACACTCTTATTGCGACTTTATTATGATCTCTATTTATTTATTTATTCGTTTCTTTTTTATTCCGCATGAGCCCACTCTTGACCTCGATCTCGCCACTCAGTCAGTCGTTCAATGTATAAATTAAATTATAATGTTATGCTATTAAATAAATCCTGATTTCCCTGCCAGAGTCTGTGTTACCTAATAGCTATAACCTAGGGGTCTTTAAGTGAAGAGTGAATAGGTTACTTCTAGGCAAGCGTGCGTACCAGCTAAGTAGTGGAATTACCTGTCAGAGTGTGTATTTTTTGTAAGCTATAACCTAGGGGTCTTTATGTCAAGAGTGAATAGGTTACTTTAGGTAAGCGTGCTCCATCTTAGAATAGAATATTATTTATTTGCAAGAATACGAGTACAGAAAGTTGATAGGTATACATTAAAGAGTCCATCATATTCTACCAGGGAACTGGTGTGCAAATATTTGAGACATTATTAAGAAGTCACATTAGGAAATGGTTTTCCTAGAACTAAATTAATTAATTATTCTGAAGAGCTAAACATTAAATGGTACAAAATAAAAAATAATAATAAAAAAGTATGTATCAAATCACTATTAATCTAAACGAATATAATATTATAATATACCAAACAAAAAAATAACTATCAAACAAAAAAAATATAAAATATGACTTAAAACAAAACAGTGGAACCTATAGCAAATCTTTATCAGTAAGAAATTCGGAAATATTATAGTAGCATTTTTATATGAGAATGTTTTTAAGTTCTTTCTTAAATAATTTTAAATTTAATTCCTTAAGGTGCGGAGGGATGTGATTAAATATTATTGGTGCCATACAAAACACGATCTTATGCATAAGTGCTGTATTAGATTTTCTTACACATAATCTATTCTTCGACTATATCATCGCTTACCATCAGGTGAGATGGTGGTCAAACGCAAGCTTACCATGAAAATAAATCTTTACGTCTGTATGTCTTTTACCTGGTGTGTGTAAAATAAATCAAATAAAAAAAAAATATATTATGTCTAGTGGACGGCGGTTGGTCCTCCTGGTCGGAATGGGAGCCGTGCATGCAGGACGGTACGTCGCAGTCGATGTACGATGATAACAAGCCTGACATGTGTATGTGTCGGACGCGCCGCTGTGACAACCCTAGGCCGGCTTATGGCGGACAAACATGTGAAGGTAAGGTTCCGTTATTAAATCTTACTTCTTACTAATGGGCCGTAATTCACCACACTGGCCCAGTGTAGGTTGGATGTCGCAAGTCTTCGGATTGATGGTACTAGGACATGCATGTTTCCTTCACAGATTTAGAGAGCTGCTGCGATGATATAAAATAATATTCACAAAGTAATGTGCCTGACTGGGTTCGGAATCACGACCTGCATTGCTGTACGAAATCCTTACTAATATTATAAATGCGAAAGTAACTCTGTCTGTCTGTGTGTTACGCAATCACGCCTAAACTACTGAACCGATTTTAATGAAATTCGGTACGGACATAGTCTAGAGCTTGAGAAAGGACATAGGCTGCTTTTTAATGCGAAAAAAGGGCTGTAAGAGGTTGAAATAGGGGATGAAAGTTTGTATGGAAATTACATCATTGTTAAAGGTAGAAGCTTGAAACTTATTTTTTAGACTTTTGATTAGATATTAATAAATACGACATTCAAATTATGTATTAGTTTTATTTTCAAAATAATTAGTCTAATAAATTAAAAATGCTGCCGGAAGTCACTATTCCGCGCAGACGACGTCGCGGGCACAGCTAGTATAGTTAATAATAATAATATAGCCATTTATACCGAACATTACAAAAGAAGATTATTATTATTAAACTAGCTTTTGTCCGCGACTTCGTTCGCGTGACGGGGATTTCCCGCGTAAATCCCGATCCCATCTGAATTCCAGGATAAAAATTAGCCTATTTAGCAAATTGCTTTCAGCTCTATTCAGTAGTAAACATCCATACATATACAAGGTGTAACAGATTAAGCGCAATACCTCAGACACCGCAATTAGAATATTAAATTAGAAGTTTAAAACAACATCCGTAACTAAATGAATTGAAACCAAACCTAGACATTTTTTATAAAATAGTTATCCTTACTAAACGCAAAACGTATGTGCGTCATACAATATCCTTACGCAAATGCATACACTCATGCAATGTTAGCGGCCGACACGCACACGAGCGCATTTCTTTGAATTAAAAAGTGTATTCATTTGTGATGATACAGTGTTTCCATTTTAAGTTAAATGAAAGATTTTTCGTCAAAATGTAACCTATTTTGTAATTAAATTAAATTTGTAACACCTATTTTTTATGACGAAAATCGATTCAGAAGCCAATTCTGAACCAACTACTTTCAGGAATTGCGTTTATTCTGTTACACGTTATATACATCCATCCTCACAAACTTTCGCATTTATAATATAACTAAGATAAGAAAGAATTCGACTATGTTGGGACTGATATTGCGGTTTAAAAAGTCCCTAATAAAGACAAAAAAAAAACCGCCTTAATAAATTCATAGAAATTGATGGTAAGTTTATTCTTCCCAGGCGCCAGTATATCAGTAACCAACTGCACAGTACACGGTGGTTGGTCGGGCTGGTCGGGCTGGTCTTCGTGTTCTGCGTCCTGCGGCATCGCCATCAAGTCGCGCCGACGAACCTGCACCGCACCGGAGCCAAAGTTCGGGGGCCGAGTGTGTGTGGGACTCGACATTGATGATGTTTACTGTAATCTGCCGCCCTGTCCTGGTTAGTATTTTTTTGTATCTACAACGTGTAATTTAAAGGGTATATACATACCAAGTGCATGGCTTCTTTAGATGATAGCAAACGATATGGCAAGGGTTTTGTAATCCTAAGTCTACGTGTGTAGAACTTATTACAAATTCCAATACACAATACCAGAGACCGAATTTTTCAAATTAAAAGGAACTAAAAGAATTATCGTGTTATTGGCAAGTGACGTCGAAATTTATTGACCCTCGTAGTGCTGTGACACGTTTGTTATGATTGGTATTCAAGAAATATATGAAACCAATAATTTGGTATCAATTCTTTGAGTCAGTTATTTTGTGCTGAAACTGTGCATAGAGACTCCATACCAGATGTTGTCTTCAGCCCTTTTGGATAAATATGGGGTTTCCTTTACACGTTGTATAACTACCATTGCAAGAACTACAAGTAACAATAATGCTAACACAACACATGTCACGTTTAGGCTTATAATACAACAAGAGCTGCATAGGGAACTCTTAAGGGCCTATACTACCTCAAATGGCTTAGCGTGATCCTCCGTTATGTCGAAAATACTGCAGCAATCATTTTGAAATAAATATATGGTAAAGTTGAGGATTAATGTTAGGTACTATGTTTGACGAAAACACGATTCCATAAAATTTTCTTGATAGAAAAAAAAAATCCAAAGTTTTTTAGTATTTTCTTTATAGAAAAAAATTCCAAACTTACCTCCAAAACGAACAATAAACCGCTGGTATTCAAAAATAACTTCAAATTAGATAATGAAACTTTGCATATTAATTGAACTAACTATAAAGCAGGTCTTATGTTATTTACTTTTTTTAAATTACCATTATTTTCACCGTAAAAAGAAATAAACGAAATTATCGGTGTCTTGGAGTCTTTTCCCTGCCACCCTGTCTCGCTTGCTCGCGTGACCGCGGCCAGTAGTGTGCGAGTGAGATAAAGAGTGAGATGCGCTGAGGTAGTATAGGCCCTTAAAGCTTTTCGGCTTAAGCGGCCCTTATACAGCGGTGAATGACGTCACTAGAACGTTGTCTATGTAAACAAAATGGCGCGGTTTCCTAGAGAGCGGTAACTGTCACCGTAACGTCAAAAAGCGGTGCCGCCATTTGCATGACGGCCGTCTTGTCGGTGTCAGATGGTTTCGTGAACGTTTCCAAAGAGAATGTAATACACTATATAGCGATGGAGCAGACAGTGTGATAAAACGGCCGTGGAACTTTCCACATGTCGTCACCGTAAAGACGGCCGTCTTTTTGCGTCCGTAATATTACGGCTGCTATATGACGGCACCGCTGTCCTAGGAAAACAAAGCTTAAGATCAAATATTGCTTTGTTTTTTTGTCTAACACCTCACTAAGCCTTTTCCTAACTATGTTGGGGTCAGCTGCCAGTAACCGAATGCAGCTGAATATTAGTGTTTTACATAGAGCTACTATCTGACCTCCACTACCCAGTAGGACGATAATTATTGGCCAGACCAGTGTTACATTTTCTGGCTTCTGACTACCCGTAACGGCTTTCAAAGATTTTCAAATGACAGCCGGGATCAGCTAACGTGCTTTCAAAGGCACTTGGCAATCTCGATATGCTACGATGGTTACTCATACACAAACCGACCTTTGCAAGAACAGTTATTTATTTAAAAATTTTTTTCGTGTTTTTGGTTACGTTGCTGCTACATATGGAACTTTTAGCCCGGCCGCAGACGTTCGGTTTCCGTATTAGGTTTCCTGATCAGGAATTCAGATTCGGAAACCAAAATGTTCGACAAGGCGAATAATTCCGAACGGAAAAAAAAACGAATGATGTGCGCCTTGTTGATCATTTTGTATGTAAGCAGAGCATTCAGGTTTTTTCCTGATCAGGAAACCTAATGCGGAAACCGAACGTTTGCGGCCGGCCTTAAGATCGAGTACCTATAGTTGGTTCACGTTAAGAAAATAGTGACGTCATCAGTGCAACTCCGGGTTAAACGTGATTTCACAATGGAGTAAAAATTCAAAATTAAATTTATATTTCAAAAGATTAAGTTTAATGGATATAAATCCAATGAATTGTCTTAAATAATAATAATAATTATTCCACAACTTTTTCACACAACGCCATCTAGTCCCAAACTAAGCAGAGCTTGTGGTATGGGTACTAGACAACTGATAAATATACATATATATTTCTAAATACATACATATTATAGATAAATTACACCCAGACAAAGAACAAATGACCGTACTCATCACACAAACATTTGTCCTAGGTGGGAATCGAACCCACGACCTTGCGCACAGCAGTCAGGGCCACTGAAAAATTAGTAATATTTTTAATCAGTGTCACTGGAATCTTCATTTGTATTTATTATGAAAGAATTTTGTTCTGCGTTCTCTATGACGTCGTCTGAATTTCAAAAGCTTTTCTTCTTCTATCACGTGGTCGCAGCATTTCTTCCATCGATTACCATCTATTAAAGTTATTGCGTCACAAAATAATTTTATTACATCACTCATTTTTAATGTTGAGTATTTGGCACCAACATAATTTTTTATTTGGGCCTACACCAAATTAATAGGATTGAATTAAATTAAATTATTTTATGTATAACGCATAAAAGACAACCGTCTCGCCAAAAGATCTGCAGTCAGCTGGTCACTGTGAACTTAGCTTTATAATTTGTTGCGGTACCTAATAAGTCGAGAGGCGTGGACAACGATGACGTCACTATTTTCTTAACGTGAACCAACTATAGTCCTTGTTTTTATAAAAAAACACAACCACAGTAATAGCTTTGTTGTTTTCCTCCACCCAAAATTAGCACCATACTATAAAACTCACTAAAAATATTTTAAAATTATCTCCAGACCCCACTCTCGCTGCCGTAGACGGTGGCTGGTCAGATTGGGGTCCCTGGTCCCCCTGCAACGGTAACGGGGGCCCCGGCTGTGGGCCCTCGGGAGGCTGGAAGGAGAGGCGAAGGGAGTGCAACAACCCTATTCCCAAGAACGATGGGGCGGAGTGCGAGGGACTTAGCACGGAACGAGTGCCGTGTGACATGACACCTTGTGAAGTTAGGAAGGCCACGGCTTGGACGCCCTGGGTGCAGATACCTGGTAAGTACTAAAAACAGATTTTATCCAGCTGAAGCTGACAGACAGTCTGTGTTTCCTGATAGCTATAACCTGGGAGTCTTTAAGTCAAGAGTGAATAGGTTACTTCTTTGCAAGCGTGCTTCATCTTCGACCACATCATCGCTCAACATCAGGTGAGATTGTGGTCAAACGTAAACCTATCTATATAATAAAAATGAATGGCTAAATGCGTTGCTAAGCGCAAAACACTAAAACGGCTGGACCAATTTGGCTGATTCTTTTTTTATTGTGTTTGGTTTTGTCAGGAGAAGGTTCTTATGAAAAAAAAAAAGTTGGAAAGGTTTCAAGGGTAGGGGTAGGGTAGGGTAGAGGTAGGGTAGGGGAAGGGTACGGTACGGTAGGATAGGGTATTGGTAGGGTAGGGGTAGTGTAGGGTTTGGGTAGGGTAGGGGTAGAGTAAGGTATGGCTAGGGTATCGGTAGGATAGGGGTAGTGGTATCGGTTGGGTAGGGGAGAATACCACGCGAACGAAGTCGTGGCGGGTCAGCTAGTAAAAAAAAAAGAAAAAATGGAGCTGGTGTCTAATGGCATATTTAACGTATATACAAGGTTATTGGTTAAACACTAAAAACCGCTCAGGACTATGTTAGTAACATGATAAACAACAACTTTTGTGTTATGACTATTAATAATTCATCATTTATTACTTTAGTTTATCAGATTGTCATACAAAAATAAAAGTATTTCAATTGAACGCTCTAAATGTGACGCAGTTTGTGAAGCGAAAGAAAGCGTTTGTAATGTAGGTAAACGGATACTGAAATAATATAAATTGAAACTGTCTAAAATAAGACATACGCTTTTGCTTACGAATTGCTAAAATAAAACCGCTGCACTATGGAAAATAAAGGTCTGTTTCTGATTAAAAATCAATAACCTTTTTATTTCTGAATATTATGTTCTAAAATTTTGCACAAATATAGAATAGTGTATATGGCTTCAAATGGAATGTAATTTTTTATGACTGGATTTGAAACCATACATTAAAAAATAAAACAAATTCAAAATTATCAAAAATGTCCAATATTTATTTTTTAACAATGAATACTATTAATTTAATGTTTACAAAAACCAAATATCATATAGTACACCAAAATACAAATCAATTTAAATAATAAAATATAAACATAAAAAAAATTTTGTTGTTAAAATCGAACACAGATTAATTATTAATTAATTGTAATGTTTACTAAATTTTATGTTATTTATACTTGATGAACTTCGGGATCTAAAATTAATTCGTTCACTTTCAAAAGATCTAAGGTGTCTTCATCAAGCTCCTTCACGTTTTTAGTATCTATATGGTTTTCTAATGCTGGTTATGTAAGGATCTGAAGTATAAAGAAGAGTATGAAATACATCTTCGTTTGTAGCGGATCTTGAGCATTTTCTAGCATGATGTAGACGAAATTTTTTATAAGCCTTATTACGAGATTCTTGTGCATCTTCCAAAAGTTGACCAATAGGAAGTATTGCTAAATGCTTTATGACACTTTCTCCATGAATCAAAATTTTGTGAACTGAAGATGGCATGTAGTACCAGTCATAATTGCTTACATAGATCCTGGCAGTCTCCAGAGCATAACTGCCAAATTTTTCAGCATTTATCATTACACCCGATGAAAGAGCTTGCAGAATTATGTGAAGTCGTTTAATCAAATTTATATCCACTCCTGTAATTTCAGCAGAGCAGCTTGCATTGTGAAAAATCTTCTGGCAGTATTACCGTCATTAGAATTACCACTTACTTGTCTTGGTTTGTCGACGATTAATCCTAGCTCTTCACGGAAACGCCTTTGTACCTGGGTTTTCTTCTCTTGCTTTAGTCGTTTCTTTTCTTCGCTTGTGGCTGACCATGTTTGGAAAGACAGATTATAGGAAATATGTAAAATCATTTCCATACAACGAATCCAGGCGTGCAAAGTAGACAGTCCGTATTGATAAGAATCTTCATTTTCAGGCCTAGCAGTCACTTTAGTCAAATCGTTCATTTGGCGTGGAGTAGCTCCACATATTGTACATGTGGAACCCGAAGGCGTATCTGTTAATACCTGAGCTACTTTGCCATCTATCATTGTAAGAAAGAGATCATGCTTCACTTGCACTCCCTCACCTTCTTTGTTAATTAATGATGGACCCAAAGAATTTATTTGACCTTTTATTTCATCCACAACAGCTTTAGTTTTCTCGGGAGTTTCTTTGCAAAATTCTATTAATATAGGCCGGCAAAAACGAACAGATGACGGTACCGAATTTTGCCAGACAACATCACCTGTTAGCTCGTTAATTAACTTAATAGGCACCAAAGAAGTGATAAATAAATTTGCATCAGAAATTAGTTCAGACTCTTCAGGCAGTTTCTGTTTGTTCTGGCTTTGACCGGATGAGCCATCACAACCCCATTTACTGTATAGGAGTAAGTTATTCAATCCATTCCTATACACTGAATCTATTTTCAATATTCTAGCTGCAGTGTGATCTAATAAATCTTGAAGTCTTGAAAGATCTTGAAGAATTTTTGCACTTGTGTCTGTAATTTCTATAGCTGAAGATGGTGGATAGCAAGTAGTTTTAACTTCTTGCACTTTGTAATATGGTGGAAACACAAAACATTTTCGTTCGTTCGTTAAATTTCTCAAGTACGAATACTGTGCTGTCATTAAATCCAAGTCAATAAATACGCTCAATGCCTCTTCATCCGTTAACATTTTTGTCTGCCTTGCTTCTTCTATGAGAATCGAGAATAAGGTCTTATTTTCAGTTTCAGCAAACCTTAATGTTTCCACAAGTTTAGCTTCTGTTCCTTCTCCTATCGAACGTAACCCTTGAAGATATGCATTATAGACGTGTTCAAATCCATATTCATTAAGTAACATTGTATTTTTTCTTCTTTTACTGGATTCTGACAAGTCTGGATAAGATACGCACGGTCTCCCACGTTTTCCAGAAGAAGTAGATGGTGTGGAGACGGTTGTAACGTCTTCAGTGTTCGGTAAAGTTACTGAATATTCTGATTCTAACCAATTACTGTTTTTCATTAAAAAACTATCCTTTTTCCGTGATGCTTCTGTCCATCGTTTACTAAAAGCGGGAATAATATAGTCTTTGAAAATCACTGAGGATGAAACATAAGTTGTCTTCAGATACATGATAATTTTCTTTTAAAACTGTTGATAATGCCTCTAATGATTTTCCTCCTTCGATATACGAAAGTATTATTTCACGTTTAGAACACTTGAAAGTAGACATTTTGAAGAGTCAACAAAACACGTAGTTAGTTATATTGTATTCGTAACAATTACACTTCTGTTAATTCACCACTATTCTGTTATTTACAATGAAATGAAACAACAGTTTATATACTATATGAAATATGAGGGTAGTGTGCATCTTGTTGATTAATATTTTTACACGCAAAATGAGTGCAAAAAAAGATAAACGCCCTAATATCAATGATAAATTACAAAACTTATCGCAAACTATTGATGTAAACACCAACATTTCAAACCGCAATAGATAGCGAGCGGTTTTCCGTTTTCTGACTTTTATCACATTTTTACTAATTACTCCGAAAACCGCAAATTTTCGCAGCTTTTTTTTATTTAGTTATGTTTATGGAAAGCTAGGCTACAAATCAACATTAAATGTAAAACAGGGGTAAACGTGGGCAACTGTCAAAAGTCTCGATGACCTTTAAAAAAACTTTTTTTTTACCATATTTTATTTTGCAATTATTTTAAGGTAAATGTTAACATAATACATACATATTAGTTGTTTCATATTCTTCAAAAGACGATGTTTCCAGAAATATATAATACATTATACCTTTTCCTGTAACGTATAACAATAAAATCAATTTGAAAGTGATGAAGCGAACGGGCTTAACATGGATGTCCGTCAAAACTATAAAGTTTGTGGTGTTGTAAAAAAATCATTTCATATAATATGTATAATTTTTTGATATTATAGTCTAGTTTGGTCCTTAAACTATTGATTAAAATAAAAAAAGCATGGCAGTAGCGACATTGACAAAAACCATTTTTTATCAGCAGTTGTTCTACCATTTTCCACAGTGCGCTGTTATTTTGAGGAAAATTCAGCCTGTGGCTGAGTTCACACTAGTTGTGGAAGGATCCAGATTATACTGCTTCTATATTTCATTAAAATTTCTCAACGAATATAGCCTATAATTCGATGATGAATGAGATACATATACGTATAGACGGATTGAAATGTCTGTTATAAGTAATTGTTAAACACATTGAAAATAACAGACAAAAAAGCGGTTTCTATTGTTTTTCTCAAATTAATATAGACTAATTGATGTTCATAGGAAACGGATCAGACGGAAGCTATACAGAAAAGAGATTTAAATTCCAATGCAGAGCTCCATCCCCTGAACAACTGAAGGTACGTTATTCTACACAACTTATGACATTTTGGATCTATCAATTTATTGGAACATCTTGGCTCATACCAATAAAATACAATAATAATTTAACCAAATATCATTGTTATACACATAGTCTTCCTTGAAATCATTGAATCACGACACCTTTTGGCCAAAACTCTTCCTTGAGGAAAGTGTCCAGTTAAGGGGTCGGAACTCGTATCACGAATGATTGGAAATTCCGAAAAGGCCCTTTTTATCTGGGTGGGAAAATCATCGAATGACTTCTCCCGTTCTGGGTTAAGCGGAAGGGTGTGTCTGACTTCTACTGACTAAAAACCCACCCTGTTCCTTCAGCTGCCCTTAAGTTCCGGGGCCGCGGTATCTCGTTAGAACATTCCCACAACCCCGGCGGGCACCAAAAAGGCCCTATACTAACACAGTACTTCCCTTTTCAGCTATCCCTGGTTCGTGAAGACGAACGCTACTGCACATCCCGAGGCCGCTGCACTACGGAACGTTCCACAGAAGATGACGCTAATTGGGATGCGTGGGGTCCTTGGGGGTCTTGTAGTGCCCCCTGTGGGGGTGGCCAACAGAAGAGACGTAGGCGCTGTGCTCGACACCCGTGCCACGGATCCGCAGACATGCTGAGGGCTTGTAACACACAGGCCTGTACTGGTGAGTATTTATTGTACATTCATTGCCAGCGAGTAAACGACTGACTATCGGCGATTTTCTCGCTCAAGAAACGCACAATGAAATAAACATTCCGTGTAAACGAAACAGATGCATATATTAATAGTTGCTCTCTGACTGTTCACACTGCCGCACGGTGGGCTGAAAAACGGCTTACTCATTTTACGACTTAGGCATTTTATTTTGCAAGTGCCAGTTTTTGTGCCGGATATCACTTCTATTTGTTATAACAATATACAAAAATGACACCAGAATTGATTCTGCACAAAAACGAAGGAATTATAATTTTTTTACGAAAATTTTGTATGGAGCTAGTATGAAAAATCGAAATATCTCTGAAACGGCAGCGATAACCGTAATATCCTTATAGGAGGTTTTAGTACTAATTATTTATGATTTTTTGACATACGTTACATAATGGTTGTAGATGCCTTTTTTTTTTAAATCGTCAAAATATTTTTATTTATTTTTACATATTTAAACGTTCCTTTTAGTGTTTAAGTTGAAGAATTCAGAGCTTTAACAACTCTTATCATAAAATAGCATCACCCCTATAGACCTGAAGGACTAGACAGAGGTGTGTAGTGTCTTGTTGATCTTGTAAGATTTCCAACAATACCAAATAGTTGAATATCAGTGTCAAAGTGCCCATGCTGTCGCTTCTTTTAGAAAGATAGGGGAATGAAATTGTTAATTGATCATACCCTAAAAGTATGATTACAACATAACCGGACACATAATAATATCGACACAAAAGGAATTTTAAAACCTTGCATACGTTCAAAATACAAAATAACATATTGTGTAGTCATCTAATGAGTCTGATGACAAGTAATTAAGTAATTAGAATGATGGTTGTAGTCTTCTGATTCTAATGAGCCTATTAAGTGATTAAATGATTTGAAATATCTCGCAACAATACCAACTAAGAACTGCATTCTCCTTTTTATAATTAGTGAGCTAATGTGATTTGCTAATGTTGATTAGTTCTACTATGAGTTCTACGAAATGTTTTTGACGATTATAAATTTTTATTATCATATCTTTTATAACTTTAATGAGGGTAGTTAACTAATTATTGACTTTATACAATAAAAGGGCTATAATTTTGTTCCATAATTTAGATTGTTCACAACCGTGTAACTGCTAACACTAAAACTATTTGCTTTGCGACTACAAAATCTTAGAATGGAAAGTTTAATCACCAACTTAGATTTGTTTGTTCTTCTAAAAAGTGAGTGTCCTTCATTTAATCATGAAGTATTGTTTAGTGCAATTGTGTCCCGCATAGGCGATTGCCTTTCTGCCGAAGATCAAGTAACTCTCAAAGAATTTTGCCGGAGATTCACGCGAGCTGCTTTAAACAGGTGGCAGAAATCTAAACGATTCTTTGATAAGTTTAGAAATACGTACGGAGAGTGGTTGCAAGCAAATATTGATTGGCCGAGTTGCGTGCAAACTTTAATAAATCAAGAACCAACTGTTGATGAGATACCAAGAGCACGCTCAGTCTCTCCAGAACCTTCGACATCATCGACTGTTGGAACAATGACAAAAAGGTCCCGAAAACCATTCAAAGATCTGGGAAGCAAACAGAAAAAGAGAAGATCTAGTGAGCACATAGGCGAGGATTCCTGTGAATTGGCATATGCAGCTGCAGCACGTTTAAAAGAAGAAGGTTATGAAGATATCGCATCTGTAATCAATTATATGATCAAAAATCCAGAAGCTGCCGTTAAAATCAAGGAAAGCATTAAGAAAACAGTAATATTTACACCAGAGAAAGCACTTGGATTGCTTCTTTCACTTAAGCTTTCAAAGTGGCAATATATTACGTTGCGAGAGACTGTCATTCGGGAAGGTGCTAAGGATATTTACCCATCCTACTATAAACTGCAACAAACTAAGCTTGCATGCTACCCTCCTAATCAATCAGTATCAGTTACGGATTCATCAGCTAGAATTACACTTCAAGCTTTACTTGACATCACGGTGAAGCGGATTCTTCAAAGTCTTTCTGATAATGTGGAAAATAAGCAGTTAAAGCTGATATCGAAGTGGGGATTTGATGGTGCTTCCAATCAAAGCCGATACAAGCAGAAAATGGACGGCGAGCATGATGATTCAAGCATTTTCATGACCTCCTTGGTGCCACTGAAACTGACAGATGGAGATAATACTATATGGACAAACCCGAAACCATGCTCAACTTTTTATTGTCGTCCGGTTCAGTTCACTTTTGTAAAAGAAAGCCATGCAGTTGTCATTGATAACAAAAGAAAAATGGATGAGGAAATTGAGGCCCTTAACCCCACAGAGTGCATTAATAGTAACAGGGTGACTCATAAACTAATGATGACAATGATCGACGCAAAAGTCTGCACGTACCTTTCTGAAGCTAGATCAAATGCATCATGCTACCTGTGCTTAGCAAAACCAACAGAAATGAACCACTTAGATGCTGTAACATCAAAAACTGTGTGTTCTGACATATATGAATTTGGCCTATCATCCCTACATGCCCGTATAAATTGCATGGAATGTCTGTTACACATTGCGTACAGACTTGACTTCAAACAGTGGGCAGCAAGAAGTAATGAGCATAAAGATATGTTACAAAACAGAAAAAAAAACATTCAAAATAAATTTAAAGAGGAGCTCAATCTGTTAATTGATATAGTAAAACAAGGCTCGGGAACTACCAATGACGGGAATACCGCAAGGAAGTTTTTCGAGTTTCCCAATAAAACTGCAGCTATTACTGGGTTGGATCAAAACCTGATAAAAAGATTTGCTGTTATTTTGCAAGCAATAACATCTGGTGAGAAGATCGATGTCATCAAATTTAAAGATTTTGCTCGCAAAACAGCAGAAAAGTACGTGGAATTATACGACTGGTACTACATGTCATCAACCGTACATAAACTATTAATACACGGAGCTGACATAATCGAAAAAAATGATATTGTCCCGATTGGGACTCTCTCGGAAGAAGCCTCAGAGTCTCGAAACAAAGATTTTAGGAGGTTCCGGGAACATCATTCGCGGAAAAGAAGCAGGCAAGATTCTAATCAAGATATCCTAAATATGCTTGTTGTTTCTTCGGATCCTTTTCTAAGTGCACAAAGGCCGAAGTTAGATGCCAAAAGGAAGACAACCTTTTTTGCTGAAACTCTCGACCTAATACAGTTTCCGGAAACTGAGTTCGAGTTTGTAGGTATATCCGATCTGGATTCTGACTCGGAATTGGAGTCCGACAACGAAAGTTGTAAAGAAAATTTGTAAAATTTAATTATTTTTCTTTATGTTCTTTTGTTATTTATGTTAGTTTATTGTACCAATATGTTTAGTTAATAATTTCATAAATTATAGTTTCAAATATGTATTTTGTATAATTGAATTTATTAGATATTATTTTTGTTACTTCTGTTTTATTTAAATTACCTATCAATAAAAAGTTTATATACAGTCTTTTTTTTTTACATATTCTTAATATTTGGGGAAAAAGCATGCTTCCTAACGATGTTCTTAACTTTGACACAGTTCATGGATCGTTTTGAACAGTTTCATATGTTAAAATAAATAATGTTAGTACTATAATCCCCTATAAGGATATTATTATTATTATGTGTCCGGTTATGTTGTAATCATACTTTTAGGGTATGATCAATTAACAATTTCATTCCCCTATCTTTCAAAAAGAAGCGACAGCATGGGCACTTTGACACTGATATTCAACTATTTGGTATTGTTGGAAATCTTACAAGATCAACAAGACACTATACACCTCTGTCTAGTCCTTCAGGTCTATAGGGGTGATGCTATTTTATGATAAGAGTTGTTAAAGCTCTGAATTCTTCAACTTAAACACTAAAAGGAACGTTTAAATATGTAAAAATAAATAAAAATATTTTGACGATTTTTAAAAAAAAAAGGCATCTACAACCATTATGTAACGTATGTCAAAAAATCATAAATAATTAGTACTAGTTATAGTACTAATTATTTATGATTTTTAACCGTAATATCCTTATAGGGGGTTACCCCTATAAGGATATTACGGTTATCGCTGCCGTTTTAGAGATATTTCGATTTTTCATACTAGCTCCATACAAAATTTTCGTAAAAAAATTATAATTCCTTCGTTTCTGTGCAGAATCAATTCTGGTGTCATTTTTGTATATTGTTATAACTAATAGAAGTGATATCCGGCAAAAAAACTCGCACTTGCAAAATAAAATGCCTAAGTCTATGAAAGCCGATTTTCAGCCCACCGTGTGCCGGCGACTACTCGCTTCACTAGTTTTGTCGCTGAGCGACAAGAGCTGTCAAAGATAATACTCGCTCAGCGATCACTTGGCGGTCAGAACTCACGCTGAGAGGCCAATCAGATGATAGCTCAGCGACTAAACTATCGGAACAACACACTCGCCGCTCGCCAACTCGTTTTCAGATGCTAGCTTTACTCGCTACTCGTTCATCGTCGGCGGTGAGACAACTGCCCATAGAAGACTTATATCATCATCAACTGTTTATCCTTTTTCCAACTATGTTGGGTCGTCTTCCATTCTTACAGGATGCAGCTGAGTACCAGGCGCGTGCATAGGATTATGACAGGGTATGCGGCGGAGTAAAAACACACAAAAACTTCTTCTTTTATAGATTTTTAGCATAGCCACAGCCACGCATCGCCACCATGCTACGATGCGTGGCTGTGGCTATGCTAAAAATCTATAAAAGAAGAAGTTTTTGTGTGTTTTTACTCCGCCGCATGCCCTGTCATAATCCTATGCACGCCCCTGCTGAGTACTAGTGTTTTATATGGAGCGACTGCCTCTGACCTCCACAACCCAGTAGCTTGGTCAGACCAGTGTCAGATTATCCGGCTTCTGACTACCCGTAACGACTGTCAAAGATATGCGAATGACAGCCGATACTAATGACTTTACGTTCTGAGTCACGTGGGCATCACACCGCCTACTTTCAAACTCCGGGCTGCTACTGAGAAATTTCTTATAGAAAAACCCAGTTTACCCATATTGTCCGACCCGGCAATCGAATACGAGATCTCATGCCTCTGGTATGGAGGTGCCTGGTCTAGTTGCAACAAGGCAGCAAGACTTACGGTTTCTGAAAACACATATAGTTGCCTGAAAGCCAATAACAAATCCTCGTGTTTAGACTTATAATCAAATTTACCTTATAAGCATACAAACAACAACACGCTTATGATAAACTAGCTTCCGCCCGCGACTTCGTCCGCGTGGAAAAATAATCCCCCGATTTTGAAACATTCTTCATTAGTGCTCCGCTCCTATTGGTCTTAGCGTGATGATATATAGCCTATAGCCTTCCTCGATAAATGAGCTATCTAACACTAAAAGATTTTTTCAAATCAGAACCGTAGTTCCTGAGATTAGCGCGTTCAAGCAAACAAACAAACAAACAAACAAACTCTTCAGCTTTATAATATTAGTATAGATTAAAGTTACACAGTAAGAAATAAATAGAGGAGTGGTTAAATAATAACAACTGCACGGCAAACAAGCAGCAAAACAAGGCTTGACTTTTAAGTCCATACAATTCGTATTGGTGGTTAAATAATATTAATTTGTCAGTTATTGTGTACCTCAACTTAGAATTTAAGAAGTTCAACGATTTGACGAACAATACCAAAGCAAGGATATTTGGGTAGGCTTCACAAGTACTCAAACTGCCAGACATAATTAAAGAAATTATAATGCTAACGAAACTACAAACCAATAAATTAATAGTTTAAAAAACACTAGAAAAACACGCTTTTATAAATGCACGTAAAAACAAAAAATGTTAAGAAAGCCGATAACGGATTTTCTTTAGGTTTGATATAACCTTGGAACCTGATCGTGTTCAAAGTCCATTACGTGGCCTTTCTCACAAGTGCAAACACGACTATGATACGATATTCCATCATGGAATGCCAGTGCCTATCTTCCGGCTTCATCATCAGACCTTGAAACCTAATCGTGGTCAAAGTTCATTACAAGACTTTTCTAAGAAATTCAAAACAACTATGATACGATTTTCCATCATGAATTTCCAGTTTATATTTTCCGGCTCCATCATCAGATCAGTTCGACAGTACCATATTATTGTATTGTCATCAGAACTACATACAACTGCCAATTTTCATTACGCTATGACCCTTGGAAGATGGTTAAATTACCTTAGATTCTATTACATAGTTAGTTACATACAGGTCGACCTAATAAAAGTGTGTTAAAAAAGATTCCGACTAAAAGAAGATTTCCTTTTTTACAGTCGGTTAAAATAACACAAAGAAGAAATAATAACCTAAAACTTATACAGTCTACATAGTCCAGTATAGTCTCAACTATATTTTTGGGAAAAGGCTAAGCAAGGGATGATGTGTATGTTTACGTATAATATGTGTATAATTAAAAAAAAAAAAATGCAATTTCAATTATTATTTTTTTATTATTAATGAGCTCGCTCTTGACCTCGATGACACCCTCGATGATGGTAAGTGTAAGATGAGGTCTACGATCAAACGAGCGAGCCCAGAAGTTCACTCATGCCATAAAGGCTGACGGGTCATATGTGGCAGGCAATTCAATTAAATTTTGAATTTATAGACTTTGTCCGATAATAAATTACTGTTATTTTATTTGTTATAGGAGAATGGTCTTGCTGGAGTGAGTGGAGTGAATGCAGCGGCGAGTGCAGTAATTCCATCGCTAGTGCTAGCGTACCAGGACATAGGACACGCACTCGTTTGTGCTTGTCTCCAGAAGGTTGCGCAGACGCCGGCGCCGCTCTCGAGAGACGCGTCTGTGTCAATAACTGTGCAGGTACCTATAATCTTTATTCTCTTGCCACAATATACATTTTTACTTTATTGTACACAATATTACAATGAATACAAAAAGTAAAATTAGTGTACAACGGGCGGTCTTATCGCACAGGACGATAGACAACCTTTGGATGGACAAATCAAATCAAAATTATTTTATTTTACACTAGTACTCACGCGGGGCTTCGCTCCCGTGGATTCTATCACGGTAAAAACATAACTCTCCTTTTTTGCAGTCGCGTAAAAAGTAGCCTATAACCTTCCTCAAGCTTCAAGCTACTTCTATACCAAATTGCATCCAAATCCACCCAGTACTTTCGAAGATTAGCGCGTTCAAGCAAACAAACAAACAAAAAATTGGTCGTTTTTAATGGAGAAGAGCCGGCAAGAAACTCCACGGTTACTCTTTTAAAAAAATCTTGATTTTCACAATCTTTGCATAATATATACAATTTTTATTTTTATTTTTTTGGTATGAGAGGACAGTATAGACTAACTGACATAATATAATGTAATATAACTAATCAGAAATGAATCTCAGAGTCTATAGTGTTCACGCATTTACATTAAAAATTAACTTTACAAAACTGCAAATAAACTAAAGCAAATGACATAAAAATAAAAATTATATACAAGTAAAATAAAATAAAAATAACAACAACAAAAAAAGTGGGGTTGTTAATAGACCTTTATACAATAACGCAGTCACAATAAGCCAGGGAAGCCACATGTGCAGAAGGAATCATTGCCAAGCAGTCTGCATCTTCAACGTAGTCCTTAATCTTATAAGGACTAAAGGAGACAGATTTACGGCTGTTAGTGTACAAACATCATAAATAATATAAATCGAACATAATAACATCAAAGCAGCAGTAAGCAATGTGAATAGAATTCACATTACTTGAAATTTTGTAAATCCCTCCAAGCTAAATAATTATTCGGTCTAGAATGGGCTCATGACAATGGTGTAAATGGTTCAAATCTTCTAACACAAGGCTTAAACCTTAGCCATTAGGGTATTGTCGCTTGTATTTAGTTTACACTTGTTATTTCATATTGCAGACTCGGAAGCAGGTTGGGGAGAGTGGGCAGAGTGGGGCCCCTGTACGAGCGGCGAGTTGATGCGCAAGCGCACGTGTCTAGCGGGCGCGTGTGTTGGCGCACAACTGCAGGTCGCTAGGTGCGCTGATGATGACCAGGATATGGATAATGGTGAGTATTGTTACGAGCTGGGGTTCGGGATACAAATAATTAACGTCAATTAAACCAAAATTAACACTTTACTTAAATAAACACCAAATAAAAATTAACACAGTTATTCACAGTACAATACTTGTCACTCAACACTTAAATCACACCGAAATTCACTTGTAAAGCTTCGATTATATCGCCTCGTATTTTCAAATAAGACTGCTTTCGGTGTTCCTCTGCGATCTATTTATACCCCGGTCTATGAGTTCTAGAACATTCTTATAAAATCGACTCACCGCCTACACTGCCAAGAGTATTCCAGAAGCTACTCGAGCAGCTGCTTGCCGCTAGATGGCGTTAGTGTCTTTAACTAGATATACTCAGTACTACTACTCGCCGCTAGATGGCGTTAATGTCTCGAACATTCTAGATCTATGTCGAAGTTTCTCGACGTACTTCATTAAGCGACTGGCGTAACAGTATTACATAAAACGTGTACAACAACATGTATATCAACATCTTCAAGCTACCACAAAGTGCAAAGTTCGACTTTCGAAAGTTCAAATAGTCACCAAAAGCCGAGTTGCCTAATAAGGAAAAAATTAAAAATGACTAAAATATAAATGCCACAAACTACGTCAGATTGCTTGAAAAGTGAAATTTTTACCTTAGGTAATTTGGCCCTTACAATAATAACGTAACGTAATGACCTATTAACTGACCTTCATCTTCCTGCCCACATAATTAGGGTCGGAGCTACATGTTTTGATCTTCCACTGCAGTGCCTTGTCAGACGTCACAACATAATTTACTCCATTTTCGTTCATTTCATTCCTCACATAATCCATCCCACATTTACATCAATATGACCTATTGATACAGGATATGAAATATGATTTGTCAGTTAATAGGTAAAATTTTTGAATGCTGTAATAATCAACCAGAACAAACCACTGTGTAAAATCAATAACATTCTTATCATTATTAACCTAAATAGGCACTACCTCCATATACATTTTGCAGTAGCACTTTAACGCTCCATCTATTGTCATAATGTCATGGTGATAATGCTGCCGTGATTCTTTAAAAGGCAGTCATCTGACAATTTACCGATTTTGAGTTAAACATTTGAGCGTCATCAGGAAAAAAAGGCGCGTCGACCTATCTAACCCGTTTTTCTGAAACATATTTAGTTTTTGAGATATTTTTTTCATTAAAAGCCATGAAGTGGTTTTGATACCAGTGCCAAATTTATAAAAAGACAGTCATATCACATTTATTCTTAAAAAGGCAGTTAAAGTCCCTTAAATGCAAAATATTTGGGAATATTTTAAGCAAAAACTTACTTAAAAGGCAGTGTTGTACAAAACTGTCTTTTGCAAATTCTATTCTATAGAATTATCTTTACAATAATTCACTTAAAGGCCTCTTTTGAGGAAAAAATTCTTAAAAGGCAGTTATGAGACTTTGGCTGCCTTTTTAATAATTATTTGATAGATATTATTTTCTTCTATACTTCAAAAAAAGAAGTATACGTTGCCTTCAAAATTTTTATTTACTAATATTTTGAGTCTATCGGATACTAGAAAGCAGTTTTCTAGCAATGATTCATTAAAAGGCAGGCAAGTTTTGTCGCGCTAGTGAATTTTTGTATAGAATCAGTGTCTTCAACAGTTCAGTTATTCAACTGCAGGGCCTTCTGGTACTTCTAATCGCACACAAAAGTATCTTGTCAAGCCCGGGTGTGACGAAAAATGTCTCAAAAAATGTTTCACTAAGATCAGTGAACTTCATCGGGAAGAAATCAACAGCTACTATTGGAGCTTAAATTGGAACGAACGGCGTATATTTATACAAAGTTACTCTGCTACTGCAGGGTTGCAGTTAGGGGTCTAAAAGAGTAACTACGAAGAATGCTAAAATAAATAAACGTCGGGCATTTTCGTTAAAAAATAGCCATGATGTCGAATCGAATCATCGAAGTTTGTAAAGTGTTATTTTTAACAACGCCAGGTTTTAATAAAAAAAAAATGATGAAGTCTTGTATAACTCTTTACAAAAGCCGAACATCGACAATCGAGGTAAACATGCTAAAATTCCGAAAATAGATTCTACCTTAGATCAGCATACAGACTCATTTCAACCTCAAATTTCACACTATCGCAGAGAACATGCACCCCAACGTTTGTATTTGCCCAGTGATATCACAATAAAATTTATGTTCGAGGATTTTACGCAGAAAAATCCAGATATTAAGTTTAAATACGATTTGTACAGAAAACATCTGAAAAGTAGAAAAATTTATTTTGCCCAACTTGGCAATGAAGAATGTGAGAGTTGTGAATCCTTTAAGATACAATATTCTGTCTGATTGTGATATAGGTATGCTCAAACTGGATCAACCATCGTAGGAAATACACTGAAGCACGAAAACTATATAAGGAACACAAAAAAATATAAAATAAAAATGATACTATATATTTTAGTACGGATCTTGAGAAAATTATAATGTTTCCAAGATTGGATACGTTTTGTTTTGCCAGCGTTTAACTGTTTACAATCAAACGTTCGCTCCGTTAGGCAAAATTCTGAACACGATACTTTTGCAGTTTTGTGGCATGATGCAGTGGCGGGAAGAAAACAGGAAGATATTATGAGCTGCTTTTACGAGTTTATGCTACGTTTTAGTGATTATAAATACATTAACATTTGGATGAACAACTGCACCGGTCAGAATAAGAATTGGTTACTGTATTTCCTAATGGTTCACCTCGTAAACTCTCTATGAAGAAGATGGGGAAGATCTATGACTTTGTTGATTTTTGCAATGCAGTGTCACAGCCGTCACAGGCTTGTTCCAAAAGGGTGTTGTGAAAGAAATGTTTCCGCCAAATTTTTTCGATGTTCGTGATAATGTTTCTAAGAGACGCGTGCAAAAATCAAATCCAAGGGTATACATCAGTAACATGACGAAAGTTAGTTTTCAAAGAGGGTAATATGACCTTTTTTATGAAAATGACTATAATGGTCAAGAAATTTCAATGTGCTTTTTGAAAAACACTTATCTAAGAAATCCTAGTCTTATCTCGGTTTTGTCGTTCCGTGAAAAACCAAAAGGCATTTCAAGAGAAAGGAAGGATAATATTATTTCTAAACTCGGCTCTATAATACCGCCGCATAAATTATTATTTCCGAAGAATTTACCGATATCAGATGATGGTGATATTTAAACAGTATTTTAGATACCTACTTTATATTTTACATTATCCATTTTTTAACCTTTTATTTTTAGGTATGGTGTAAATTAATGTTTATGCTACGAATATGATTACAAGACTGTTAAGCATTAAAATTTGATTATAGGAATAAAACCGAAGACTGTTATGACACTTAAAAAAAACTATGTTACGTTAAGTTATCTTAATTCATAACTATATTTTATAATTAATTGTGACAATAATAATTTAAACACGTTTGACGTGACTAAAGTTGTTTTCAATGTGCCATACAGTTTAGTATTTTATATCTATTACTATCCGTATCTACTGAAACTGTTGATCTCTTGTTTAAGTGCCTATTAGTTATCTTAAGAATGAACAAAGTTCCTAATAAATAATATTGTAAGTATGTAGAGGTACAATAGCGATCTAATAAAATTAATCAGTTCATGTGATCGCCCGTAATTGGAGTTACAAAGCCTTCACACAACGTAAAGTTCGACTGAAGTTATAATTGTTTCTATTTAATAGATGTACCTTCACTTATTTATGCACGTAAGTATACAAATTACTTTAAGTGAAAGATACAATTATTCTCTATATAGTGCATATTCGTGTAACGTGTGTGTAAGTGACGTCATATGGTGACTAATGTATAAGCCGTAACGATAGTTTTAAGTTTTTTACTGATTTTTGTATCCTGCCAATTAATAAAATTTTGATTTTACTATTCTTTTTTCCTCTAATTTAAAACTCAATTACCCTTGACTGCTGCTTATCCAAGCTCAGTTAAAAGAATTACATAAGTGGATAATTGTTTAAAAAACAGCAAACTGCAGTTGAGAATTTTTGGCTGCTTTTTTTTAATTTTAATTTTTTTTTTAAATTTTAATTTTTAATGATTACCTTAGATGCTATATTTATTCAAAAAGGTTTTTAAGAAAGTAGTTTGCTGCAAAACCATATTAAAAGGCAGTTATTGGACTCTCACGTCTTTGTTAGAAGTTTTTCAAATAGGATTTTTATTTTCAATACTTTTTAAAAACGCAGCTCAATGAATAAACGGCCTTTTAAAGAATTATGTACAGTGAATTTGGTGACTAAATGCTTTTCAACAAAAAAAGTTACTAATAATTCACTAAAAGGCAGCTTCGGGACTGAAGCTGTCTTTTACTGGATTATTATAAATATTCCACAAATAATATTCCACAACTTTTTCACACAACGCCATCTAGTCCCAAACTAAGCAGAGCTTGTGATATGGATATTATATATTCTATTTACAAATACATTTCTAAATACATACATATTATAGATAAATTACACCCAGACAAAGAACAAATGACCGTGCTCATCACACAAACATTTGTCCTAGGTGGGAATCGAACCCACGACCTTGCGCATAGCAGTCAGGACCACTGCCCACTATACCAACGGGCCTGTATAAGATGTAAAATTATCCCAATAATGTTAACAAATATATAATTCATAAAATTTATTTATTTAAATGTGTAAAAATTGGTCCAAAAACACTAAATAAGATACAACAGGCACCCCTTTATAAAAAAAACCCACCAGCTATGTTATAATTCTTACACAGATTAATTAAAATAAAAAAAACAAAATGAAGACTGCTTTCGCAGTTTTCTCAAAAATCTGTTTTGTCAGAAGGTTGCCTTTTAAAGAATCACGGCAGAATGTTGATAGAATCCGAGATAAGACTAATTGGTGTTATTTTGGGTAACTTAAAACAGCAGCTAATAGTTTTTTAGTTCATGTACTGATTTTAGATCAAGATAAATTGACAAGTTGACAGAGAAATCATTTTTCACTAGCATTAGAAAACACTTAAATATGACGTACTCATAGTAGTACGTAGTTTTCAACGTTTTACTGAGGGGTAGTCAGTACCCTTAATTGAGTATTTATGTGATACAAGATACATTGTTTTTACCGGAATTGTGGGAATGTTCTAGTGCGATTTCGCTGCCCCGTAACAACAGTAAAGCAAGTAACAGGGAGGGCTTATAGTCAGTAGGAGTCTGAAAGAAAGAAAGATTATCCCCAGAAAGAAAGAAAATACTTTGCTTCATAGTTACGTGGTAAAATAATCGTCGGAGACAATGTATTATTTATTTTTGTATCAGGTATTTCAGGTATGATAAGTTGATAGTTAATGTCATATAGGCTGTCCAGTTATAATACTATACTATCCAAAGCCTAGTTACCAAGTTACTAAGACCAAGCGTAGTGTAGAAAAGTTTCAACGTACATGATGCCTACATATTGTTTCACTGTTCGATTCTATGTGTGTGTGTTCTATGTGTGTCAACCGACGACAAAAAGAGGAGGTTATCAATTCGACGCGTATATATATATAATTTTTTTTTTTAATGTTCTCTTAAATATTCGGTTTTCTCAACAGAACTGAACGCGATGCCAGCTTACAGCCAGAATGTAGAGATGGCGTCATTCGTCACAATGTCAGACAACGGGACGCTAAGCCTCGGCAGTATCATAGGCTGTGTGGTCGCTGCCTTCGTAATGGGTAAGTGTTCAAGACTACGTAGTTCGTTAAATTGATACTAGATAGCGCTAGTGGGCGAGTTATGATCGTCAATTTGATATTGGTTTCATCAAGACTACTCAGTTCGTGAAGTCAATACTAGATGGCGGTAGTGGGCGAGTTGAGATCGTCAATTTTGGTTTTTGCTCTTTTTGTATTTGTTTGATAATTTTGTTCGCGATTCTTTGCTTTTAATTAATTTGCTAATATTAAAGGCTACATCTTTAGGGTACTTTTTATTTAAAATTTGCTGTTTTACATGGAGTTATAAGCAAAAATCCTGCATTGCGCAAGTACAGTTTTGGCTCAAGTTAGTACACTCGTATAATTTCGAACTCTATCGTTGTGTCTATTGAAAGGAGAGACGGTTAGCACTCCCCTTGACAAGGATGGAACACAAAAACTGGTTAAGGCACAACTTGACCACATTTTTTGAACGTCTATTTTTGATTATTTTGCTATATTTGTTGGTAATTATTCGAAGGCAAAAATTGTTTATTTTATATTTATTTATACTTTAAGCTTAGCTTCATGTATCAATGAAGTGGATGAACTTTATGAGTTTGTTTGACAACAATTAAAAATGATATGAAACTGTTGGCAAGGTTAGACATACAAAAAAAGAAACATTGGAAAACTGCGCAAGTTGGTAGATTTAGCTTAGTGTACAGTAGTAGCAAGTGCTAGTATAATTGAGGAGTTAATAATAAGAGTTTTACTTTACATAGCTATCTAACATTTGTACATCTGTAAGAACATCTCTTACAGCCGTTACGTTTAGTCAGAAGTCATCTGACACCAGTCTTGCCAGTCTCCCCATTGTAATTAAAGCTCGTAAAGTCCTTCCAAAGGTTGTCTGGAAGATACCGCTCTCAACAATAAGACCGCCATTGTAACCAATTTTTTTTACAATATTGTTATTTATGTGTGATTCAATTATTGGTGTACAATAAAGTATATTCTATAGTCAGTCGCGCTATTTGATATGCAGCAGACCAACTACTGTCTTGCCTAGTTACACAGCTGCATTAAGTTAGTGGAAGCCGACCCTGACATAGTTAACATAGAATTAAAAAAAAAATTACTAAAACATACACACAACAACTACAATACAAAGATTATAAAAACAAAAATTGCGTTGACTATGTCTACACCGAAAGGGTTAATAACTCAGCATTTGCTGGGCGAAAGACACCCAGCGCTGGTTTTCAGTTGACACACAGACGACAGTTAGGAAAAGTATAAGCAGGTGATGATAATCTGCAGTTAGTAGAAAACTTATTTTTTTTTAATAAAGAGAATTAGCAATGTAGGTAGAATTCACATTACTAGCAATCTTGTTAACCATTCCAACTAAGCTAAATATGGTTGTGTTTGGACTGGGTTCACAGCAATAGTGTAATGGGTGGGGTTCGAACCTGCGACCTCTCGATCACAAGTCCGACACCTTATTCATTAAGCTATTGACGTTTTGCTTTGACTGGAATCCGACGATGCGATGATAGTATGAAACAAAATCATTATTTTGTCATCAGGTTGTCTAGTTTGCTTGGCGGGTGTGATATTCTGCCAGAGGCGCGGTACTCGCATGCCGTGGTACAAACAGAACCGGGTGCCGTCCAGTCCACACTACATAACCGCTAAGCAGAATAGCTACGTCACCGTGCCGCTCAAGGAAGTTGTAAGTACAGTTTATAATTATTTATTATTCTGAAGGAAAACAAATTGGTTAATATTACAATAGGTAGAAGAAATAATAAATAGAAAATAACAATAACATTGGTTATTCGTAGGTATTGGTTATAGGTCCTCAGGTTATTTTCAACGGCACTGCTATTCCATTAAGCGAGAAGGTTAAGAACCTTGGGGTTTGGGTTGACAAATATCTTTGTTGGGGTCCCCAATTACAAGAAGTCAGTCGCAAATTATTTGCTTCTGCCTATTCCCTAAGACGGTTGCGTAATTTTCTGCCAACTGCTACTAAAATTGCGCTAGCACAGTCTCTTTTACTTCCCATCCTTGATTACGCTGATGTCAATTATCTTGATCTTACTGAGGCACAATTTGATAAAATTGAGCGACTCCAAAATTTTTGCATTAGATTTATATTTGGTTTGCGCAAATATGATCACGTATCCGAATTTCGTACGAAATTCAAGTGGCTTCCAATACGTCTTCGCCGGAACTTACACATCTTGTCTCTGCTTTACAGTGTTCTGTTTAATCCTAAAACCCCCATTTATCTTAAAGAACGATTCAAGTTCCTTCATGACACACATGCAAATTCTCTGAGATCATCAGAAAACTTAAGGCTTTCAGTACCGAGTCGCAACACCAATTACTATGGTAAGTCGTTCGCAGCTCAAGCAGTACGACTGTGGAATGATCTACCAGTATCAGTAAGACAAGCACAAAACCTATCGTCTTTCAAAAACTTGGTAAAGGATCTTTATATCTCTTCTTAAATTTTTGTTATTTATGTATGTCTTTGTTTCTTTTTTTTTATTTATATGTATACCTATGTTTTGAGAATGTTTTCATATTTTATAACGATAAATAGTACACCGTGGACTACCCGTGTGTTTATTTTCTCCTGTGTGAAATCCATCCAAAGGTTGTCTGTAAAAGATCGCTTTTAGCGATAAGACCGCCCATTGCATCACCCTTTTTAGTTGTAAAGTCCTTATTGTTTTACTGTTATGGTGTACAATAAAGAATATATCTATCTATCTATAGGTAGTTCGTAGGTAGCTCATTCTTTCAGAATGATCGAGATAGACACCAGCTTTTGATGTTTATTCAAATATTCGAGGTCAGTCTCAGTGGCCCGTACTTGCACCGCGTCTATGATGACGTCAGCTGCTTTCTTCATTTCTTCAAACATGGCTAATACTTCAGATACAGACAGCGAAGTTTCGTCCTCGCGCCAATAGTCGTAATCTAAGTTCAGAGCGACGGTTGCGTAACTCAGGCCAGCTTCCTTTGCTAACACCACCTCAGGTACTGTAGTCATTCATATTCACGAGTTGACCGCCCCACTGAATATGAATCGAAGTTTCAGCTGTGCTTGAAAATCTTGGTCTCTGTATAACAGCTGTGCCGGTTTCATGGTGTCTGTACCCCCTATTTTTGGCGGCGTTATCATAGCGTTCTGAGCAATCGCGCAGAAAGCCGGTCTCATCGGCAAGTGACACACACCCTTCGGACCACTTTCTGTACTGTCGTAGAATGTGCATTTTCGACCACAAGTTCTGTCAATCGTTCAATATAATAAGATCGCCGTGCTAATAGGTCGTAATAAAAAAGTAGATTTTCATTAGCATTACAGCGATTGGAGTTATCTTTTAAGCAAATAATTGCTTGTGATACGAAAATATAGAGATAAAAAAAATTACACTCAACTCACTTCATTTATCTCCTTACAGCCCCGCAAAGCGAAACGTCAGCCCTCTTTCACGGGAATAGGAGGACCCAGCGGAATACTCCTTTCAAAGAGCAATAACATAGTCAACGCGAACAATCATAACACGCAGGCTACAACACCGAAACTATACCCGAAGGCGATCGCGAACGAATATGACTCGCTTGGCACCTTAAGAAGACATTCCAACCAGCCGAATAATAAGAATAATTTGGATATTGAAGAGGATAAGTTCTATTGAAAATGGATAAGGTATATTTGATACATACGAATTTAAACCTTAAAGTCATCTTTACTGAGTTGATTTTCCAACGACGAAAAGTTGATATTGAAGAGGATAAGTTCTATTGAAAATAGATAAGGTATGTTTCGTACCTAAAGAAAAAAGAAAAGAATTTCAACCTTAAAATCATCAGGGCAGAGTTGATTTGCGAACCACGACAAGTTTTAAACTCGGTGCCAGAGAAAATTGAACATTTTGGTATTGACTTAGGGTTTAAATGTAGAAGTTGGATTTTAAGTGACTGAAGTGTTAGTGCGTTTATGTTTTAAAAGCCTGTGTAAGAAGAACTTTTGATTTTTAGTTAGAACTTGATAAGAATTGTTTACGAGAAAATGGTGGTTAATCGATTTAGATTGATTTAATTGTGTCACAGTATAAATATTTTAGTAGCGTATTTTATCATATACTAGCTTCCGCCCGCGACTTCGTCCCCGTGGAAAAAAAATCCCCCGATTTTGAAACATTCTTCATTACTGCTCCGCTCCTATTGGTATTAGCGTGATGATATATAGCCTATAGCCTTCCTCGATAAATGGGCTATCTAACACTGAAAGAATTTTTTAAATCAGAACGGTAGTTCCTGAGATTAGGGCGTTCAAGCAAACAAACAAACAAACAAACAAACTCTTCAGCTTTATAATATTAGTATAGATTTATTTATTATATATTTTATCGACAATCGGATGGTATGGACCATAATCCATAACATTTTACATCAAAAACAACATAAAATAAAAGCGTTTTAGGCAGTGTGGCCTTGCCTTAACCAGTGACGAAGTTTATTATTATACATAATAAAAATATATTGCCTTGTCTATAGTTCCTTGCCACTTTGAATTCGTAGAGATTTCATATACGAAATTTCTATGAAATGAATTTTTAATGGTCTTTGATTCCTTATGAACCTATTTCTCGTCAAGTCAGTTTCATATCCCTCCAAATTATTTAATTATTAATGTCGATTTATTGTAATTAAAGTTGGACTCTATGTGATTTCAGTTATTATAATTAAGATTAAAATTCTGTAACGATTGTTTTTACAGAACTAATTAGCAAAATGTTGCCTGAATTTTTTTAATGAATTTCAATTCCATTTATGTGTTATAATTATTTCTATGTTAGCTATTTTTATATATTTTATATTGAATATATTACTTTCAAACATATATTTTTATGAAGTTAAGATTGTGGGTATACCTAAAATTTTATAGGTAGGTAGTTAGGTACTAAATAATCTCTGGAAATTGTAAATTTTTTGAGCTAGCATGTTTTAAAGCGTGTGTTTTCTGATCTCGCCATTTTATGGCCGAGAGAGTTTAGTTCAATCGTTGTTTAGAAACACAAACAAGACGATATTGGATCAGTGAAAATCCAATGAAAATCGTGTTTATATTTGTGTTTAAAAAAGATTAATTATCTTTTCAGAGTTTGTGAAAGCCTTATCCAATCTGTGGTCAAATCTCATATAAGCTATTATGATTGGTGGTAAACATTATCAACCAATCAAATAGCTTGATACGAGTTTTGACGATATTAAATTGAATGGGAATGAAAATAAAACAAAATAAATTTGAAATTTTAATTGTAGAACTCGCGTACAACCAATCACATCCGACGTGATTGGTTGAATTTTTTTCTAAAAGCCAATCGCGTATTACTTGTTACGCATAGACAATGTCTTTCGTGAAAAGAGGTGTAAATATTAGTTTTTTAAGCTATTATGATTAAACTTAGGCCGTAGGTAACGAATCCAGTGCCATCCTACTAAAACATGTAAACATAACCTATTCTCAGTGTTTTTTAGTTTTTTAATATAAAAAAGGAGTTTATACGACAAAACAAAGTATGTGCCATGTAAATAAGTAGCGAGTAGCTTATATGTAACTGTAAATAAAAATGTAGTTATTAAATGTAAGAGATTTATTTTATATTAAGCAGTACAAATAGAGGTGCCTTCACATACAATAGTAAAACAAATATATATTATAAAAAATATACAGATATACAACATATTTACATTATCATGAAATAAATGGCTATTTACATATGATTATTGTATTTTAAATGTAGAGAAAAAACGTAAATATAACTTGTTGAATATATTTCGACATTTTGAACGACTCATGTTGAGTCATTTGAGAAGTGAAGAAAAGTGTGGGTTATTCTTATTTGTATGTGAATTTTATACTTTTGTATTTTATAATTTAAGTGACTTCGTTGAGGCTAGTGTAAATTTTGTGCTAGCAAGGAAAAAGATGTAAACAAGGCTTTAGAAATAGTTCAAAGTTGTTTTGTGTACTATTTAAAAAATTAAATACCACTCCATCATCACCGCATCATCACTTACCATCGGGTAATGGTGGAAAATTGAATAATGATAGGCTTGCGGTTTGACTACCATCTCACCTGATAGACTTAAGGATTTCTCATACACAGTGTGCACTAGAGTTAAGTATGATATTGACTTCTACACAAGATACTTAAATGCAAACGATTTAGTTAAAGGTACGAATTTAAATCAGTTTCAAGAAAATTCTACCCTTAAATATAATAATAGTCGCGGGGAGGGTATCGCCAATTCAGAATCGATATTTGAAGTTTGTTACATAGCGATACCCCGCCAAGACATTTTTTATTTAATTTTAAAGGGATGTTTCTTAAACTACTTATAAGTTACTTTGCGTAGGGGGTTTTTTAAATTTTTAATATAATTGTTTTATAAAACATGTCTGACTGTAATATATAAGCCAAGTTCTTTCATTTATTACCCCACTTGGGTATATTTGACAACATTCGATAAATCATCCCCACTTTCACCGCCCATATCTAGTAAATGGCTGAACCGATTTTGACAAAACATCTCTAAAAACCACTGCCGGAGAACCTGCTTTCTAACAAAAAAAAACCGCATCGAAATCGGTTCACCCGCTTAGAAGCTACGCTACGGTGCCAGAGACAGACACACAGATACACTTATTTTTAACCCCTGGCGGAAACAGAGGGGTGTTATAAGTAACACCCACGGTAACACCCCTCTGTTTCCGTCGGGGGTTAAAAATGTTTATCATAACTTATCTGAATAAGTTAAACATTCCTAAGTAGGTAAACTGACGGACTATTATGTGGCGAAACGCTCCTATGTATAAACGACGCACTCGAGACAACTTCACATAACATTAGCTATAAGTGAGACATGATTGATGGTTTCTGAAGGTCAAACAAGCTTGATGGAACTGTAATATTTTGTGACGTCGATCAGGGGTAGTGAACATATAGGAAACTACGTCTTGACAAAGTAAGCCAAGCTGACGACATCGTGTTAGATTTTTTTTCCGACTGGATTCCACGGCTTTGCTCGCGATAGTTTTCTATTGCACTTAGGGTAAGTGCTACCAGATTAGAATCTTATCATATTCTGATAACAATACGAATAGAATACCTATCAATTATAATGAACAAACAATTAAGCATCCAAACTTTCAAAGCTATTATAATTATAATAAAAACATTTCTTCATTAAAGGTGCTGTAGATAAAAGTACATTCCTACTAAGTTTGCACTCAATTATTACGGGTGTCATATTGTTTTTATAGCTAGGCTAATTAAAGCCTTTGATAAGAATAAGCAGTTATTATATTTTGAAATATTAGAGAAATATGCCATCAAATTATTCATCGCATTGTATAACTATATTATTAGAGAAAAAGTATTATCACGCTAATGAGTGGGGCCCAAAATTATTTTTATTGCTGCTCGCGATTGAGCACTATCTGATGATAAGAGATGATGTAGTCGAATTGAAAAAAAAAATACACTTGCTTAGAAGTCACCTGATCACTCTTGCCCTAATATCTCCAGGTTATATCTATCAGGAAACATATACTCCGGAGAATTCCATTTTAACACACTTTCTGTCGAATGCCATTTTAATCTGGTGCGCCAAAGGTTTGCCACCCCTGACGTAGTGTATTGTTTGATGGTAGACACGAGACGACCTCGGATATTGTCTTATATTGATTCATGAAACAACTGTCATTAAGGACTGTCTGTAAACAAAATGGCTAAGTAGAAGGTTAGCCTTGTTACTAAACATATTGTTTCTTATGATAATAGGCTCGCATTTGACGTTTGATGATGTGGTCGAAGATGAAGCATGCTTGCCTAGAACGAACATATTTACTGTTGACCTAAAGACCCCCAGGTTATAGCTATCAGGAAACAGATTTTTTTAAATACAAGTAAACCTAAAATTTCAGTCCATATATTATGATCATAACATAATTTTCTGATTGGGAAGTTTGTAATTACGATACATGTTGTATAAAAAGAATGTCAGAAAATATGATAACGAATAGAATTTCGAAATGTATTATCTAACATCGACAATTCTTGCATTTTTCGGGTATTAAATATTCACGTGAGACGTTTACCTACTGAATACAAATGGTTTTGAGTAGCTTCACTATTTATCATAATTTGTCAATATATTCATTTCGACTATTGATTTAACTTGAAAGAACATTGACTTTGCCTCCTGAAGGTTAAAATTTTTATTTGATTTTAGAGAACTGCGCGATATAAGTTATCCTATTCTATCTGAAAGTAATGAAGATAAGACATAAAAAACTGGAATGTCGCAGAATTCTATAGGTTATGCTTTGGGCAAATTCTCCAAGTAAATAAATTGATGACATTCCAGTTTTCAAGAAAACTCGGTATTGTAATGTGACATCGATGCGACAATGTGACAATGCTTTGTCATACATACTGTGGAACGATTTTTGTGCCTTTATACTTCCTTGCTAGTTAATTAGATCCGTATCTTGGGACCAAGCCTGTTACTCTAGATAACAGATTCATCATCATAATTTTATTTCATTTTTTATACTGTCATATTATCATATTATTTAGGAGGCTTTTTATCTGAACAACTCACCGATACATACATCTAAGAGATTATAATTCTTGTGATTCGTAACATGCCTTAGTTTCTATTCCTAATATTGTTTAACTATGTAAAATTTTTATGTAAGACGCTGTACATTGTTATTAAGCTAATTACTTAAAATAACAATAAAGACTGTCAATTATTGATAAAATATGTTTTATTTATTATCACTTGTTATACAACGTGTAATTTAAAGGGTATATACATACCAAGTGCATGGCTTCTTTGGATGATAACAAACGATATGGCAAGGGTTTTGTAATCCTAAGTCTACGTGTGTAGAACTTATTACAAATTCCAATACACTGATACCAGAGACCGAATTTTTCAAATTAAGAAGAACGAAAAGAATTATCTTGTTATTGGCAAGTGACGTGGAAAGTTATTGACCCTCGTAGTGCTGTGACACGTTTGTTATGATTGGTATTCAAGAAATATATGAAACCAATAATTTGTTATCAATTCTTTGAGTCAGTTATTTTGTGCTGAAACTGTGCATAGAGACTCCATACCAGATGTAGTCTTCAGCCCTTTTGGATAGATATGGGGTTTCCGTTACACGTTGTATAGGAGCTCGTAGCTAAATAATGACATCTGCACGGATCGATATTCGAGGTTAAGCAGCGCTTTCCGAGGTCGGATTATAAATGGGTGACCATCTTCACATATCGATATTCCTTCGTGTCTCAGATTGGTGTCCCGGCTGTCATTTGTACGGACGCCAGCACATGAAACTACCCGAAACTGTCAAATTTCCCCAATCAATCTTGAACCTAATTTCTTTAACAATAAAGTTGAAAATCTATTAAAGAAATTTGACAGATTGTTGTAGCTCGATGTGCTGGCGTCTGTACATCTTTGACAGTCGTTACGGTCTTGCTAAGGAGTATTCTGTTACCTAGCTACTGGGTTTCGGAGTACAGATGATTACATGTTTGAAGTTATTTCTTGTATCACTGTCATGTAAAACATTATTTCTACTGGATGGCACATCTTGAAGACGATGATAAATCGATGATTTAAAAGGTACGGGTCGATGACGCTAATTCCCTATGATATGACGTCATAATTGTGACATTTGTGAATCAAATCAAATCAAATCAAATCCATTTATTTGCTTAAAATGTGGTACAAAAAATGTTAGCATAATATAATACTTAGTGCAATGACACATTTCGCCATAAATTGGCATGCAAATATTAAACTATATTAGGGTACCTAATATAATCTTAACTTTAACTAATCGAATACAATAATATTTTAAAAACATGAAGCAAAAACAAAAAATAAAACAAATCGAAGATTACAACCAAAATGTCCAACCAGAGTTATACAATGATAATAAGTTTATAATACATTTCTGTAATAGTACGACTGACAAGAACCTTTTTTTAAAAACTCAGCTATTGAATAAAAACTGTGAGAGATGAGCCACTTTTTTAAAACTATGCAGAATTTTCTGTAGGGAAGATCGGTAATAAATTTTGGTATAGAATTATAAATAAGCGGGGCCATATAAACACAGCTGTGCCTGAATAGTAGTAGTGAATCAAACATTTTCACTTTAATTTCTCTACATGAACACATCACACTCAAGATTCACTTCTGAGCGTTGAGCGTAGAGAGAGTGCGGGTGTCAGGAGATTGAGCTCGCGCAACGGTGTGATTGACATCCTACTTCACATATCATCGTTTCACTCACTCTACGGCACTTTTCACCTAAGGTGGAGATGTATACTGCCTCAGTGGCGTATGTATTTAGCCTTAGGCTAAGCGGGCCATGTCCCAGTGTCACAGGACGTACGCGCCAATACGAAAATGAAATTCATACCACTAACAAAGGGTTATTTTTTGGTTAATTATCAGTAAGCCGATTCTCAATGGCCAGGGGCTTTTACGAATTGATGGTAAGCGATTTAAATGTGTTGCAGTGTTGGGCCCAGTAGGCAGCCTGCACGCTAGGCGCGTCGTCAGTGGCGTTTATGAGGTCTTAGAAGCATACATGCAGTATTTGGGCACTTTGAACATTCCAGCAGATGGGGCATGGTTTTGTCAGAGCAACCGCAATCGTACTGGGTGTCATCGTTTTCTATACTCTCCCATTTCGCTGAATTGTGTCTGCAGCCGGCCCGGGGCACTATTTATGTACGAGTACGTTTGCCCCGCAAGGCCCCCTAGAATTTGCGTTTAGGTGTGTACCACTGCAATGTACTCGCCTCTAGGAGTATATGTACTTGTTTCTTTTTCAATGTACTACTTTGAAGAGATATGCAAAAAAGGGGCCATGCTAGCCAAACGTTTTCAGCACGGCCCCCATGTAACTTGAAAAATATATAGCGTATTAAAAAGTTTCTTAAACTCAAGGAATGTACTCTATTAACACGTTACATTTGCAGCAACAGATATTGTGAATTCGTAATAACAAATAATATATCGATGTGGATAGGGGGCCGTGCTGGGAAAAAAAAAACATAATAAGAAAATATCTAAAAAAGACAAAACAACCTTAGACAAAAACTTTTAAGAAATAATTGATATTTGGCAAGTAACATATGTAACATGTTACGCATTGGCTTCTCATACAACTTGCTAAATTTCAAAAATAAACTAATTTTAGTTCATTCAGCACGTCCCTCTATAGTTGCCTATATCTTTTTAAATATGATGGGTGAAAATCATTTAAAATGACTATTTTGATCGCAAAATTTGTCCACACCCGTTATTTTATGACAAAATTATTTTTACTATGTAAGAAAATTATCTAGCTATTCTACACAGATTTATATAACTTTTTTTTTCATTGAACTCGGATAATCTTTATACAAAATAATTTGTCCACTTCACGGGCTGCGTAACAAAAATTATCTAAATAAATTAATTATTGATGAACTTTTTGCCAAAACGTTGTTAATACCCCTTGATTGCGGTAAAAATGTTTTATGTTAATTATTTGAAATAATAAAATTTTGGGTAAGTACAAAGTAATGTCCATTGTTTTGTTCATTTTTGTTATTCGTTTTTGTAACAACAAAATTTGGTAAATTTTGCTGTATTTAGAATTTGTAAAATGGCAATACTCAAACTATAACGAGCTCACATGCCAGAATCTAATATGAGTCGGCTATTTTGTTCTCGAGTGAAAATAGTGAATGACGCGTGTTTCTTTGTTGGCGAGCAAATTTCCAACTTTATTTCATCAGTTTTATTTTGTTTCAAACAACACAGGTAAGTGAGCACTTATATATTATTTAATTATTCAATTAAGTACGTTATTGCTGACTTTTATTGAAATGCAAGGTGGTTGGAACTCATTGTGATTTCTGTTTGGCTTAACATATTTGAAGTTACTTTCAAAGCATAGCGGTTGTTCATTTTTGTTATGATTTTAGTTCGTTACAAAAATGAAATAACAAAAATGAACTAAAGTCGCAATCACATTGCTGATAAAATTTTATTATTAGAACATGATTCTAATCTTTTTCTTTTTGTATATTTGAGTGTATTTTTGTATATAATATGGGTCCGTTTCTCTTTCTGTTTGTTATGTTCATATTGTAATAGTACACAATTTTTATATTTTCGTGTTAAAAGCTTTTGTTTTTCGAGTTGAAAATCCTCGTGGATGTCCTCCGCCTTGGGAAGGAAGGATCTGTCACCACTATACACTACACAGATTTGTAACCACTAATACCATCACACATGCGTCGGGAGCTCCGGGTGCACTTCGACTTCCGCTGTCTTGGACTTCCACTGTCTTGGACTAGTCTTGGTGACCCCGCCCGCAGTTCACGGTGGGGAGTTAGGCGTGGGCTTCCCTATACGTCTTAGAAAGGTGCGTACCCGTGGACCTGTGTCCGTAGCCTAGTTCAATTAAAAGTGGCTTCGGTGGCTGATGTTTGGTCAAGGTGACAAGGTTGAAGTGTTGCACGCTCACTTAGAAGCATCTAATTTTGTATCCTCAAATAGAAAGTATTTTATTTTGGTTCAATTGAAAGTGATGTTTAACATTATTTTTTTATATGAAATAGTTTTTGACGTGACAACGTCTTATAATTCGATGAAGCTGGCTGCACGCACGAAAATACATGACTCATGCGGCGTTACCTCGCTCTGAGGCGTTCCATCGCTCTGAGGCGTTCCAAAGCAAATCAAATTGGATCTACAAGTTGACATTTATGTATGACTCAACGAGTCAAGTACTAGGCTATCATAAAACGGTAAGAGATGACGTCACTGTGTACTTTGATCTTCTATAATTAATTAATGAATAAAACAAATGATACAAGAAATTTAAAGTGTTTTATTGCGGAACACCTTATACAAAATCAATAACATAAATAGCAGTCAGACTATAAATGTGAATTATAAACGAGCCCTAATATATAATTTAAAGCGTCAATAGCCTAATGGATAAGGTGTCGGACTTGTGATCGAGAGGTCACGAGTTCGAATCCCACCCATTACACTATTGCCGTGAACCCACTCCAGACAAGCATATTTAGCTTAGTTGGAGGGGTTAACAAGATTGTTAGTAATGTGAATTGTACTCACATTGCTAGTTATCTTTTAAAAAAGAAAAAAAAAAAAAAGTTTCATTTTTGTTATTTTTTGTTACTCGTTTCATTTTTGTCAAATTTTCATTTTTGTTTCATTTTTGCAAATTGGTAATTTTAAATGATTTTCATCCTGATATGTTTCTTTACAAAATTCGACTTCCTGTATTTCCGTAAGACTGTCGGGAGTTGTAAAATACTCCTGAGACGGTCTTACGTTCTCACGTTAATACCATATGTATTGTTATTTCCAACCGTTTAAACAAAAATCCAATCTTATTAATCTCGTATAGTACCTGCACAATAAAACAAACATGTCTTTCGAATAAAGTAATAAACCATTAATATTTATCGTTACTTCGACATCAAATGAAATTTTGAGTTGTTTATTCTGATAATCTCGATGAGTTGTGATAACAAGCTTCATACATATTAATGAGATACAGGTTCGTTGGTATTTATGCTGAACTTGGCGGGGTAAACAAAATCTAGAGACCAGGGCGACTGTGCATCCATTTAGAAAATGTCTTGGTAAACATTAGGACAAACTGAGAATATTTTAGTTACTTTAGATCCGAAATGACTACGTATTTTCGCAAACATTCTATCGTTTCTGAAATAAATATTAATTTACATAATTTACATGGCCAAAAAATCCAAATAACTCATGCGACATCCATCAGTCTGCACTGCGCCCGCGAGGTGGATTACGGGCTAGTTCGTATTAGTAGCATCTCATGTGGAGGAGGCCTATGTTCTAACAGTAGGCACGTTATCTATAATATATATTGATTATTATGTAGATATTTATATATAAGAGCTACCAAACATTTCATTGATTGCAAGAAAATACACTCGGTGTCACAAAATTCGCACCTCTCCGAAAATAAGTTTCAAGCATGTCCCGCCATCAACGAATACATTAAACCCAACCATGATCCTATCCAACCTCCCCCGACCCAATTGATCACCGACTGGAGGAAATTAAGTCCCGGATCTGATAATCGAAACCTTCAGAAATCGAAGGAACTCTTCAAATATAATAGGCACACCTATAGCGATTTGGGTATTTTTCGTAGTAACTTGTGCAGATGCTCTCGAAAAGCACCATTTGGTGAAGTGGAACTGATGATGAAGACCACAGATGGCTACTAAAACTACTCAATGATAAGTATTTCATTGGTTGCAATTCGATTACTTGGATATGGTTGTAAAACCCCTCAAGGGTCTGTTCTTTCTGCTGCAACTCTTCTTCTGCTGCATATCAATGACCTACTTCAGCTGGGAGCAGTTGGGTACACGGATGACAGCACAGTCTCAGAGAGATACGTATCCAGTTCTAGAGCTGACAGGGACGAAATTGCCACTCTCAGAAAGACCATGGTAGAGCGCATAAATTTGACCTTAAATCTCGTTTCCCAATGGGGTGACGACAATCTGGTCAAATTCAATGCTCTGAAAACACAGGCTTGTCTTTTCAGCGCTAAAAGGAGCTATTTTGAATTGACCCCTACTTTCCGAAGTACATCTGTGCCAGTTACCAGTCGCCGGAAGCTTTTGGGCATGGAGTTGACGTCAGACCTCAACTTCGGCTCAACCATCGAGTTCAGAGCTCAGACTGCAGCAAAAAAGCTGCGAATCCTATACAAGGTGAGGCGGTACTTCACGTCTGGACTGCTTCTAAATCTGTATAAAGCACAGGTCCGTTCTTGCGTGGAGTATTGCAGCTACTTGTGGGATGGCTCTGCAAAGTACCAACTTGCTGCATTGGACTCGATCGAGCGCAGAGCTAAAAGGCTTATAGGCGACGAGGTACTGGTGGACATGCTTCATAGCCTGGCTCATCGGCGAACCGTTGCTTGCCTGTCGGTTTTCTACAGATTGTACTTCGGGGAGTGTGCGCAGGAGCTCCATGACCTGATTCCTCCATCTCCCTTTCACTACCGGTCTTCCAGACGCACGGCTGGGTACCACCCACACTTGGTTAATATACCGTCTTGTCGTACCAAGCGCTTCTCCTCCACATTTATTGTGCGCACAGCCAAGCTGTGGAATTCTCTGCCGGCTTCTGTGTTCCCTGCCTCTTATGACCTTCCAGCCTTTAAAGCACGAGTAAATAGGCATCTTCTGGGCTCGCTCGTTCCATCGTAGTCCTCATCTATCGCTTACCATCAGGCGAGATCGAGGTCAAGAGTGGGCCCATTTGAAATAAAAAAAAAAACACTTTATGCTCGTCACAATGCATATGGTGATGAGGAGCTGATAGTGAGTACCAGGAGTACTCTTTAAAAATTAACAGCTTGACTTAGGAAAAAGAATTATTTTGCAAAATGTGATAAAAAGGCGACATTTAGGCTTTTGTAACTAGGTAAATTACAAACCGGCCCATTAAAAAGCGGGAAAAAACCTTTTTAACAAAAAATAAAACCGACTTTTTTTTAAATAACCCCGGTGGTCACCATCAGGGCATGGAGGAAAACCCTGGGTCGTCTTAAGAGACCGCTTCGGCGCCCCTCTGCAAAATCTGTTAGGGCACCTTCCTGGGAAGACTGTGAAAGGGTCTCCTCTGAGTCTTGCTGTGTTGGGTAGCACGTGATCACTGTACCTCTCTAGAAAACCTGATAAAAGATTCATGCTTCAAGAAATATTTTCCTAAGAGGCAGTACAAAATGCTTTCAAATAGTTTGTCGAATCTATAAGATCTCTAAGAGAGGGTACATAAATATTTTGATTAAATAAGTAAGTATGTTACATTTTAGAAAAAAAAGGAATGTTAAGTTTTCGGTTCAAATCAGCAATTTCATACTTTAACCCCTAGTGTAACTTTGTCATTTATACAAACACTATAAAAACAAAGATATTTTTCGTGAATCTATACTTGCTACTACGGAAGCCTTCATGGGCTAGTCAGACTCGCACTTGGCCACTTTTTTGATTGACTTTTCAGATTCTTCTTATTGACAATACTGTTGCGATACATGTTAAATTAATTTATGTGAAAATTTTCATTTCGTACGTTAAGCGTTAACGCAACTACGATAAGCGATCATCACTTCTACCACTGGGGGCCAGTCCCCCCTGGAAAATATCTCTAGATATGCCAATGTCTCTAGCCCTAAGAATATCATCTCAATCTGTTTATCTACTAAGCCTGGTGCCCATCTGACTAACGTGAGGTACGATCCAGGTTAGTGACGCCATTGGTAACAAAGATCCTATGCATGACATCGTGTAGGAAGATAGGATTTGTCGCATCTAGTTAAGATATAGTCACCCACTGCTCTTGTACTGTCAACAAATTAGTTTGGTGTACAGTTAAAAAAAGTCACACATGTAGGTATTCCGAATTCATAAGAATCTATGTATATTCAGAAACAAAACTAGTCAAGTGTGCTGGCATGGAGAGGACATAATCCCAAGGCTTCTTATTATTATGGTATGGTTTTGGTTTCATCACTCGATTGACTACAGCATAAATACCCTACAATTTACGTTTTATTTTGAATGAACAACATTATACTCGTTTTCAATTTCTTCTTTAAATACATTGCAAGCAAATCTTGAATAGTCTGCAAATGCGGATTAGGAAGCTAATGTGATTGATTGATTTAATATGTGTGTATTTATTTCAGAAAAGTGCCGTCAAAGATATTTTGACCACACACAAATCTCTTACATCGTATGTACTTTTCACAGACAGTGCGGAATACATGTATCTTGCGATGGAACTCGGAGTGACATGCTCGTTCATTAGTCCGTTATACATCGTGACATAGTATTAGGCGACGCCGCGACGTGACATTTACACAAAATACAGGTCGATGTTGTTTGTTTGGATACAGGTTTACAGCCCGTAAATATAGGTGAATAAGCAATACACATTTAAAGCTTCTCAAATTCGGTCGTGTAGGGAGTGCTGCTCCCATCTCTGGGACGAATCTGCCATACCAGCTTGATGCACAAAGTTAAAGACACAAGCACAAATCTGACATTCCACCCATGCGTAAAGAACGTTTTGGGAATACTTTCATTATGCGTGGAATTATGGGTGGAATTCCCTTCCGGAGTCTGTGTTTCCTAGTAGCTATAACCTTGGGTCTTTAAGTCAAGACTGAATAAGTTACTTCTAGGTAAGCGTGATTTATTTTCGACCACATCATAACATACCGTCAGGTGAGATGGCGGTCAAACGCGAACATATAATCAATTTTAAAAAATTGGCCAAGTGCGAGTCAGACTTGCCCATGAAGGGTTCCGTAGTAACTATAATAAATATATTTATTTGAAAAAAAAAGAAAACTTAAAAATTTCTTAAGACTAGCTTATTTACAATTTTTACAACTACGCCAAATAACGTTTTTCATAGTGTTTGTATTAATTATAAAGTTATATTTGCGGTTTTAGAAAATATGCTGTATCTCAAAAACTGATTACCCGATCTCGTTCAAACCGATTTTGGTTGAAAAATTACATTAAGTTCTACAGTATATATTTTTTCTTTAGATTTTTCTCTCCATAATTATAGAAGTTAGAGGGGGGGACGACGACACATTTTACCACTTTAGAAGCGTATATCTTTTAAACGATTAACTTTATGAAAAAGTGGTTTTAGAAACCTCAATGTCATATTTAAAGACCTGTCTATAGATACACACACACGCATAGATTTTATGAAAAAAAAAATATTTTCAGTTTCAGTTCCATGTATGGGGAGCCCCCTTTATTTTAAATATTTTTAATTTTTTTTTCATAAAATCGGAAAGCGGTTCACAGAATACATCTCACTACCAAGTTTCACATTGTATAGTCCTAACAGTTTCGGAATAAAATGGCTGTGACATACAGACGGACGGACGGACAGACAGACAGACAGACGGACAGACATGTCGAAACTATAAGGGTTCCGTTTTTTGCCATTCGGCTACGGAACCCTAAAAATACATCATCAGACTCCGATAAATCACAATTGTGATAAAATTGCATATAAGCAAAAATAACAGCAAAATTAGACTCATTGTAGTCGTAATATCAATTTCCTCTCCTAACAATTCCGAGACGTCTTATTCTCAACCCAATTTAGATTATGGATCAATAATATCGGGTTTTCTCAGACAATTGTGATAAGAGCTTAGGAACAAATACGATTATCGTGTTCAACGATACTTCTATTCTTATGACCAGAGATGCTCGTTGATTGGAGCGCTGGTTTCATGGAAATATGTGTGACCTTGATTTGGAATTAGTTGCTATAAATTATAGTTTGAAAGTAAAGTCGTTACCAGAAAACATAAAATAAAAGTCTTGTATCGAATTTCAGATAATCTCAAGTAAACAGCATACTACGGAGTGCTACTATGAAATTCCAGTAAACTGACCAGAACCCCATTAAGATCCACAATCATAAGCCCCATGCATTGTATAATTGTAATAAGGCCCGTTGGTATAGTGGTCAGTGGTCCTGACTGCTATGCGCAAGGTCGTGGGTTCGATTCCCACCTAGGACAAATGTTTGTGTGATGAGCACGGTCATTTGTTCTTTGTCTGGGTGTAATTTATCTATAATATGTATGTATTTAGAAATATATATGTATGTTTATCAGTTGTCTAGTATCCATATCACAAGCTCTGCTTAGTTTGGGACTAGATGGCGTTGTGTGAAAAAGTTGTGGAATATTATAATTAAATAAACTATTTTATTTCACACTAGCTGCTGCCCGCAACTTCGTTAGCGTGGGAGGATTTTCCGCGTAAATACCGATCCCGTGGGAATTCCGGGATAAAAAGTCTATGTGTTAATCCAGGATCTATTTACCAAATTTAATTAAAATCCTTCCAATAGGTCCGGAGATTAGCGTGTACAAACGGACGAACAGACACTTTTTTAATTTTAATTTTGCCGTATTACCGTTTCTTTATCCACCCCAATTATTATTTTTGTATAAAATTTTAAAGTACAGACACACTTTTTTTACTGTTTTATTAGGTATGCACCTATGTATAAAATGTCTAAAGCTAGTAGTTGCCTGTTTGAAATTCGCTATTCTAGAAGAGCGCATAATCAAATTCACAAAACATTTTTTTAATTTTATTATTAACTAGTATTTGCGTGTTACGCGAGGTGCAAGCACATCGCGTGTTCACTTAAAAAAAGAAAAGGGGGGGTTATGGGGGGGTTGCACAATTATTTTGACTAAAGAATTGCCCCCACTAAATAAATCGGAAAAAAAAAATGTTCCAAGTCTCTTAATTTCCGAGATCCGCCTAAAGCGGGTGAGAAGGGGGGCAAGGGGGGCGACTTTGAAAAATGGTTTTTACTTTACCGAGCCTCTTCTATACGAATCCGTAAAAAAAAATACGAGTCTCGTAGTTTCCGAGATACGATAGGGAGGGGGGAGAAGGGGGGTGAAAAGGGGAGGTTTGGCACTTTTGCCGTAGGTTTGAGAGTTACTTGTTTACGAATCTGTCAAAATATACCCACCTCCCCATCCACCATCTGGGAGAACAATTATGTCAATGAGTCAGAGAGTCAGTCAGTGAGTGGTAATTTAGCTTTATATAATAGAACTAGTATTTACGTGTTGCGCGAGGTACAAGCCCTCGCGTGCTTGTGAAAAAAAAAAAGGGGGTGGGTGTGATGGGAGGGGGTTGCACAATTATTTCAACTAAAGCTTTGCCCCTCTAAATGAATCTGAAAAAAAAATACGGGTCTCGTAGTTTCCGTGATACGATAGGGAGGGGGAAGAAGGGGGTGAAAAGGGGAGGTTTGGCACTTTTCCCGTAGGTTTGAGAGTTACTTGTTTACGAATCTGTCAAAATATACCCACCTCCCCACCCACCATCTGGGAGAACAATTATGTCAGTGAATGAGTCAGTGGTAATTTAGCTTTATATAACATACTAGTATTTGCGTGTTGCGCGAGGTGCAAGCACCTCGCGTGCTTGTAAAAAAAAAAGTATTTGCGTGTTGCGCGAGGTGCAAGCACCTCGCGAGCTTGTGAAAAAAAAAAAAAAAGAGGGGGAGGGGTGATGGGGGGGGGGGTTGCACAAGTATTTCGACTAAAGCATTGCCCCTCTAAATGAATCTGAAAAAAAAATGTTCCAAGTCTCTTAGATTCCGAGATCCGCCTAAAGGGGGGGAGAAGGGGGGCAAGGGGGGCGACTTTGAAAAATGGTTTTTACTTTACCGAGCCTCCTCTATACGAATCCGTAAAAAAAAATACGGGTCTCGTAGTTTCCGAGATACGATAGGGAGGGGGGAGAAGGGGGGTGAAAAGGGGAGGTTTGGCACTTTTCCCGTAGGTTTGAGAGTTACTTGTTTACGAATCTGTCAAAATATACCCACCTCCCCATCCACCATCTGGGAGAACAATTATGTCAATGAGTGAGTGAGTGAGTGAGTCAGTGGTAATTTAGCTTTATATAATAGAACAAGTATTTGCGTGTTGCGCGAGGAGCAAGCACCTCGCGAGCTTGTGAAAAAAAAAAAAATGTGGGGTGTGATGGGGGGGGTTGCACAATTATTTCGACTAAAGCATTGCCCCTCTAAATGAATCTGAAAAAAAAAATGTTCCAAGTCTCTTAATTTCCGAGATCCGCCTAAAGGGGGTGAGAAGGGGGGCAAGGGGGGCGACTTTGAAAAGTGGTTTTTACTTTACCGGGCCTCCTCTATACGAATCCGTAAAAAAAAAGGTCTCGTAGTTTCCGAGATACGATAGGGAGGGGGAGAAGGGGGGTGAAAAGGGGAAGTTTGGCACTTTTCCCGTAGGTTTGAGAGTTACTTGTTTACGAATCTGTCAAAATATACCCACCTCCCCATCCACCATCTGGGAGAACAATTATGTCAATGAGTGAGTGAGTGAGTCAGTGAGTCAGTGAGTGGTAATTTAGCTTTATATAATACAACTAGTATTTGCTTGTTGCGCGAGGTGCAAGCACCTCGTGTGCTTGTGAAGAAAAAAAAAAATGGGGGGGGGGTGATGGGGGTTGAGTATTTGCGTGTTGCGCGAGGTGCAAGCACCTCGCGTGCTTGTGAAAAAAAAAATGGGGGGTGGGTGATGGGGGAGATAGGGGGGTTTAGTATTTGCGTGTTGCGCAAGGTGCAAGCACCTCGCGTGCTTTCTTTAAAAAAAAAAGGGGGGGGGGTGATGGGGGGGGGGGTTGCAGAAGTATTTTGACTAAAGCATTACCCCTCTAAATGAATCTGAAAAAAAAAATGTTCCAAGTCTCTTAATTTCCGAGATCCGCCTAAAGGGGGTGAGAAGGGGGGCAAGGGGGGCGACTTTGAAAAATGGTTTTTACTTTACCAAGCCTCCTCTATACGAATCCGTAAAAAAGAAAAAATACGGGTCTCGTGGTTTCCGAGATACGATAGGGAGGGGGGAGAAGGGGGGTGAAAAGGGGAGGTTTGGCACTTTTCCCGTAGTTTTGAGAGTTACTTGTTTACGAATCTGTCAAAATATACCCACCTCCCCATCCACCATCTGGGAGAACAATTATGTCAATGAGTCAGTCAGTCAGTCAGTGGTAATTTAGCTTTATATAGTATAACTAGTATTTGCGTGTTGCGCGAGGTGCAAGCACCTCGCGTGCTTGTGAAAAAAACTAAAGCATTGCCCCTCTAAATCAAGTATTTGCGTGTTGCGCGAGGTGGCCACCTCGCGTGCTTGTGAATAAAAAAAAAAAAAAAACAGGGGGGGGTGATGGGGGGGTTTAGTATTTGCGTGTTGCGCGAGGTGCAAGCACCTCGCGAGCTTGTGAAAAAAAAAAAAAAAAAGAGTGGGGGGGTGATGGGGGGGGGTTGCACAAGTATTTCGACTAAAGCATTGCCCCTCTAAATGAATCTGAAAAAAAAATGTTCCAAGTCTCTTAGATTCCGAGATCCGCCTAAAGGGGTGGAGAAGGGGGGCGGGGGGGGGACTTTGAAAAATGGTTTTTACTTTACCGAGCCTCCTCTATACGAATCCGTAAAAAAAAAAAATACGGGTCTCGTAGTTTCCGAGATACGATAGGGAGGGGGGAGAAGGGGGGGGAAAAGGGGAGGTTTGGCACTTTTCCCGTAGGTTTCAGAGTTACTTGTTTACGAATCTGTCAAAATATACCCACCTCCCCATCCACCATCTGGGAGAACAATTATGTCAGTGAGTCAGTGAGTGGTAATTTAGCTTTATATAGTATAACTAGTATCTGCGTGCTAGTGAAAGGGAAATGGGGGGGGAGACGGGGGGGTTTAGTATTTGCGTGTTGCGCGAGGTGCAAGCACCTCGCGTGCTTGTGAAAAAAAAAAAAAAGAGGGGGGGGGGGAAATGGGGGGGGGGGGTTGCACAATTATTTCGACTAAAGCATTGCCCCTCTAAATGAATCTGAAAAAAAAAATGTTCCAAGTCTCTTAGATTCCGAGATCCGCCTAAAGGGGGGGAGAAGGGGGTCGGGGGGGGACTTTGAAAAATGGTTTTTACTTTACCGAGCCTCCTCTATACGAATCCGTAAAAAAAAAAATACGGGTCTCGTAGTTTCCGAGATACGATAGGGAGGGGGGAGAAGGGGGGGGGAAAAGGGGAGGTTTGGCACTTTTCCCGTAGGTTTCAGAGTTACTTGTTTACGAATCTGTCAAAATATACCCACCTCCCCATCCACCATCTGGGAGAACAATTATGTCAGTGAGTCAGTGAGTGGTAATTTAGCTTTATATAGTATAACTAGAATTTGCGTGTTGCGCGAGGTGCAAGCACCTCGCGTGCTTGTGAAAAAAAAAAAGGGGGGGGGTGATGGGGGAGATGGGGGGTTTAGTATTTGCGTGGTGCGCGAGGTGCAAGCACCTCGCGTGCTTGTAAAAAAAAAAGGAAAATATGGGGTGGGAGATGGGGGGGTTTAGTATTTGCGTGTTGCGCGAGGTGCAAGCACCTCGCGTGCTTGTGAAAGAAAAAAAAGTGGGGGGGTGATGGGGGGTTTAGTATTTGCGTGTTGCGCGAGGTGCAAGCACCTCGCGTGCTTGTGAAAAAAACTAAAGCATTGCCCCTCTAAATCAAGTATTTGCGTGTTGCGCGAAGTGCAAGCACCTCGCGTGCTTGTGAAAAAAAAAAAGTATTTGCGTGTTGCGCGAGGTGCAAGCACCTAGCGTGCTTGTGAAAAAAAAAAAAAAAATGGGTGGGGGGTTGCAGAAGTATTTCGACTAAAGCATTGCCCTTCTAAATGAATCTGAAAAAAAAAAATTTCCAAGTCTCTTAATTTCCGAGATCCGCCTAAAGGGGGGGAGAAGGGGGGCGGGGGGGGGGGACTTTGAAAAATGGTTTTTACTTTACCGAGCCTCCTCTACACGAATCCGTAAAAAAAAAAAAACGGGTCTCGTAGTTTCCGAGATATGATAGGGGGGGGGGAGAAGGGGGGGGAAAAGGGGAGGTTTGGCACTTTTCCCGTAGGTTTGAGAGTTACTTGCTTACGAATCTGTCAAAATATACCCACCTCCCCATCCACCATCTGGGAGAACAATTATGTCAATGAGTGAGTGAGTCAGTCAGTCAGTCAGTGGTAATTTAGCTTTATATAGTATAACTAGTATTTGCGTGTTGCGCGAGGTGCAAGCACCTCGCGTGCTTGTGAAAAAAACTAAATCATTGCCCGTCTAAATCAAGTATTTGCGTGTTGCGCGAGGTGCAAGCACCTCGCGTGCTTGTGAAAAAAAAAAAAAAAAAAAAGAGGGGGAGGGGGTGATGGGGGGGGGGGTTGCACAAGTATTTCGACTAAAGCATTGCCCCTTTAAATGAATCTGAAAAAAAAAATGTTACAAGTCTCTTAGATTCCGAGATCCGCCTAAAGGGGGGGAGAAGGGGGGCGGGGGGGGGACTTTGAAAAATGGTTTTTACTTTACCGAGCCTCCTCTATACGAATCCGTAAAAAAAAAAAATACGGGTCTCGTAGTTTCCGAGATACGATAGGGAGGGGGGAGAAGGGGGGGAAAAGGGGAGGTTTGGCACTTTTCCCGTAGGTTTCAGAGTTACTTGTTTACGAATCTGTCAAAATATACCCACCTCCCCATCCACCATCTGGGAGAACAATTATGTCAGTGAGTCAGTGAGTGGTAATTTAGCTTTATATAGTATAATAATAATAATAATAATAATATATCCTGTGGCCTTTTTTAGGAAAATCATTAAATAACTGCTCCCGCTCTGGGTAGAGCGGAACTACTGACTCAGACTACTACTGCTTAAAACCCACCCTGTTGTTTCAGTTGCCTTTGTGCTCCGGGGCCGCGGTGTCTCATTAGAACATTTCCGCAACCCCGACATCCTCTGGATACATATCATAATTAGTCTGTAGTATGTGTGACTATTGAAAAAATTGTATATTAGTATACAACTTTAAAAAAAAAAATTGTATATTAGTATACAACTTTTTCAATAGTGTGGATGTGTGTATCATTCTATTTCAATCCATGCCGTTGTTATTTAATAACCTAGTTATTTATATGAAATGTAAAAATAAACTTATTGTTAATCATGATTTTTAATACCGAAATATTTGGTTGGAGACCATGTCCATAAAGCTCCCTGTGTTACGGAGCTAGTAACTAAATCTAATTAGTAAAACTGTAACCTTTCTAGTTATTATAGTTTTGTGATGTTTAGGGTCGAAACGTTAAACGTTAAACGTTAGGTCATGGGGCCCGAGTACGCGTCTCGTTTATAAGGAATTGTCTCGCCGGCTGATCGATTCCTTGCGTGACCTTGCTGGCTCGTTCTTTGTCCACAGTCTTCTGGGCACATTTCCGGATGACAGCGATGACTGACGCCTAAGTCTATTTTTGTTTTTTTTTATTTAATTAATCTTTTAAATCCCAATAAATTATATCGTACAAAAATCTAAAATCATTGCTAAATTAATGGCATAAACAAGAGATCTCAGTCATCTGAGCCAAGGGGCTCAGATGACTGAGATCTCTTGTTGAAGGAAGGCCTTAGAAAGGCTTCAAACGAGAGAGGTGAAATATGTGCTCTGACATATATTTCACCTGTCTCGTTTCTTAATGATATAGTTGTGAAAGGCTATATGTTTCATGTGGAATTCGATACAATTTGGTATACGGCAGATCAAGATAGATAGAAGAAAGATATACTCTTTATTATACAATACAAATAACATGATGTTGAGAAGACATTTGGTATTGTACGCTCCCTTAAGACAATTTCAGAATTCTCATCTCATTGTCTACTTTCCATTCGTTGGTATTTTTAAATTAAATAAATTAAAAAATAATGACCCACTCTGTTAGGTTGTTAGGTTGTTTTACAAACATTTCAATTCACATGCATATTATACCATTTGTTTCAGTGCGTGTTTCGAACTCGCGACATGTAATGCCTATCGTTCCACCACTGCACTAACTGTATTCATGCTGGAAGGGATTATTTTAGAAATACTCATTACCGTTTTTTACAATCATTTGTCGGTACCAACTCATTACGTGATGGTACATTCGTTTTTAAATTAAATACCAAAGTATTCTATACTATAGAATGTGAAGAACAAAAAACAGCTGCTACGTGATTTCACAAGCCTTTGTCTACAAATAAGTACCCTCAAAGGTCATGGCGGCTAATAAAGACATAGAATGCAGAGAAAGCCGTGGTATAATAGTTAGTTAGCAATATAATAAAGTGTTGGAATGCGCGTCACGTAGTCCGATGTGCGCCGGGAAAGCAGTCTGAAGTATGTGCTTTCTGTGTGAAATATTGTGGTAATAGATATTAATGTGGCTGCTTTAAGGATATTATACATGAAGTGTCTTCGATAACAATTTCATTTCTTGATAGTAGATTTTCATTCAGTGTATACCCTGGATGAGACTGGCACAGGAACGTGGAGCTTGGTACGAGCAAAAGAAGGCTTATACCGAGCAGTGGGTGAAGTTAGGCTGTAGATTCCAAGCTTCGATTTAAGCTATATAAATACATGATTTGCCTTGTTTGATTAATCTAAAAACAATATGAATGATGTAACATTTTATTTAACAGTATTCGTCAAGTTTCCAGGTTGCTTCTTTCTAACCAGTTCTACGTTTTAGAACGTGCTGGATAATGTCATGAAGTCACCTTTTCTATAAAAAAATACTCATAACGCTAAAAGTGTTTTTTTTTTTATTGATAATAGTTTCGCTTTTGACCGCTATCTCACCTGATGGTAAGTGATGATGTGGTCGAAGATGGAGCACGCTTACCTAAAAGTAACCTATTCACTCTTGACTTAAAGACCCCTAGGTTATAGCTATCCGGAAACAGACTACGGCAGGGAATTCCACTCCTTAGCCGTACGCATAATGAAAGTACTCCCAAAACGTTTAGTGCGTATAGGTGGGATGTCCACCATGTAACGATGGCGCATCGCCGTTTGTCTTATAGTCCGACAATGGAACGGGCCTGGCGGAATGAGATTGTATAATTCCATCGCACACTTCCCGAAATGTAACCGATAGAAACCCGATAGACTTGCTACTCGTCGTCGATGTTCAAGGCTCTTAATGGTTTCTTTGGAATTAATGTTTTGATTTGACCTAAAATAACATTAATAATTATTTCTAATATCGAATTCGGATATACATAGAATTCGGTGAGAAAATCATCAAATGACTATTCCCGGTCTGGATGAAGCGAAAGGGAGTGTCAGACTTCTATAAACTAAAAACCCACCCTATTCAGTTGCTCTTTACGTTCCAGGGCCGCGGTATCCCGTAAGAACGTTTCCATAACCTTGGCAGGCGATGACCCTGTCGGGTACCCGTCGATGCTACTCACTGCTCTTTGAGGTGCGCGTGAAATTGAAAGATCAGTTGTTATCTAGATATTAAGACCAGGCAGCCTAAAATAATTTACACACAAGCTCTACCCCCATGTAGCCCGGTGAGGCCGTTGTATACTAAACGCTAAAGCAGCAGTAATAAAGTTGAATATCGCGTGCGCTCTTTTACCATATTCGGATTCGAAACTAAATGTCGTAAGTCTAAATTCTTATATCGTTTATAACTAAAGTAATAATTGATCTAGAGAAAAAAATCCTATATTTGGATAATAAATTATATTTTCTTACTGTCAATACTAATTTTAGACATAAAAGCCTAGCAAATCTTGATTAAATTTTGAATAATCTTTAAAAAAGACATGATTTTCGATTAAAAAATGCACTGAGCGAAAATGTTCCAATTACGAAACTAGTCTAGACATGTAAAGAAAAAGATCCAATAAATCATATACTAAAGTTCCATTTTGATTGTATGCGTGATTGTTTCAGAATATTAATGCAAAGTTACAAACAATTTAGGGAGCCTCCTCTTAAAAAGAAAGACACCTAAGTCATCTTTGGTCCTTCCGCCGTCTGAAATTCCACGCCGAAAGACCGCATGGCCTGACTATGAATGACCTGGTGTACTTAGCTTTTTCCAACTATGTTGGGGTCCGCTTCCAGGAGGTATTCCTCGAAGCGCTACCATTTTGAAGCGCACCTAATGAAGCGCTCCTTTTTTATTCCTCGGAGCACACTTTTTAGTAGCGCTCCCGATACCATGTTATCGGAAAAGGAGCGCTCCGAGGAATAAAAAAGGAGCGCTTCATTAGGTGCGCTTCAAAATGGTAGCGCTTCGAGGAATACCTCGCTTCCAGTCTAACCGGACGCAGTTGGGTAACAGTATTTTACATTGAGCTACTGCTTATCTGACCTTCACTACCAAACAAAGCTGAATAACATGATAACCCGTGGCATACTGGTATTACATTTTAGAGCTTCTGAAATATAATTCACTCTTTGTCCTTACTCATAGCAACATACATAAGATGGAACTTTATAATAAGATTGCTGATATAAATGTACATGGATCTCGAAACCTCAAACAAAGAGTAGTGTGATGACGCCGGTTAGACTAGACAAAACGTTTAGAAGTTTTGATCATAAAACAATAAAACCAAGTAGTCAGAGTATATTAAGTTTATATTTATACAAAATTTATTTATTTATTATTGGTTGGTTTGTTAGTTGTTTTTTGAAAACAATTAAATTTTATGATAGAAGGTATACTTACTTATAATTGACATTATTAGCTCTAGTATAAAGATCTTGGTCAAATAATATTAAAATTACAACACAAAAGCTCACAGTTCTAACTTACAATCACTTGGTATATTTTACGATATCTCACTACTCAAAAAGTTCTACAGTAGATTTTTGAAATTATCGTATGGTATCCTTCTTTGAGTAGCCTTTCTCACCATCATATGGAACGCAAAATACACCACTTTATAAAATATAAGAGCACTAACGCATACAAAAATGTTAATTATGATTAATAATTCTATTTCAAAGTATTGGGACCAGCTGACACGAACACTGGGTGAATTTAAATGGCTGCCGCTGTGACGTATAACGTACTCTATGGCGTCGACGGCGCGGACCGGCGCGGGCGCAGGGGCATCGAAGATCATAGTGCGCAGGCGATACATGTTGTTGCGGTAGCTGAAAGGTTTTAATAGTTTATTACTATAGGCATACGTATAGCATAGCTAGCCTATAGTGTCCGTAGTGATGGGAAACAAACGCACACCAATGTACAGAGCTGGGTTTAGATACCTTAAGGCTTTTTCTACCACACAATCGAGGTGACGCAGTGACAAAAACAAAAAATATTAATCGATTGATATACGATAAAATATATAACTTATAAAAAAACGCTACTAATCAAAAAGTATGTAAAACTTCTAACCATTGCTTGCGCATTTTATTATTGAATATATACAACGTGTAACAGAAACCCCATATCTATCCAAAAGGGCTGAAGACAACATCTGGTATGGAGTCTCTATGCACAGTTTCAGCACAAAATAACTAACTCAAAGAATTGATACCAAATTATTGGTTTCATATATTTCTTGAATACCAATCATAACAAACGTGTCACAGCACTACGAGGGTCAATAACTTTCCACGTCACTTGCCAATAACACGATAATTCTTTTCGTTCTTCTTAATTTTAAAAATTCGGTCTCTGGTATCAGTGTATTGGAATTTGTAATAAGTTCTACACACGTAGACTTAGGATTACAAAACCTTTGCCATATCGTTTGTTATCATCCAAAGAAGCCATGCACTTGGTATGTATATACCCTTTAAATTAAACGTTGTATATTATTATTAGAATAGACTGGCTGGACCAAACAAAATAATTATGAAACGATCCGTACTAACTTCGGAAACTACTTTCTAGACTGAGTCTATAGTCTTTTCAACTAAAGACTAAGGAAATTGCAAAGGAATGCAAGGTCAACAGAGGGAGCAGAGTGGGATTTTAATCAGTAGAAGTCTGACAATCCCTTCCACTCCACCGCCAGCGGGAGGAGTCATATGATGATTTTCCCACCGAGAAAATAAAAGTCTCGTCATCTGCTTAGCCTTTCCCAACTAAGTTGGAGTCGGTTTCCAATCTAACTGGATGTAGTATATTTTTAATGCAGCGACTGCTTATCTGATTTCCATAACCCAGTAAATTTCTCTTAAGTAGATCTCAAAGACTATCTCTCTTTTGAAAAGTAAGTTTTCTTACGTTTCATTCCTCATGGTATGTTCAATAATATTCTTGAACTGTTCATCGTTGACGTCTTCCAAGTTGATTGCAGTACCGACATTGTGGCGTATCAGTTGCTCTGCGTTGTGCCACTGGTCTGCTCCCATTGGTAGACCGAGGACTGGTACTGCAGCAGCGATCGCTTCGTCTATTGACTGTTGACCGCATTGGCTTATGAAAAGACGGACGTTTGGATGTTCTGTAACCAATACTTTGCATTAGGAATCATAATAATTTATTTACCGTTTCGTCGTTTCGTTTAAACAATTCTCCGACTCCTGGGCTAGTTTTAACTATATTGTAGAAGCCAGTGAGAGAGAGGCTGAGTAATTTAACTGCCATCATAATGATAAAAGATGATAATGATATAAACATGTACATAAGTTTATTTTAGTAACTTGCTACTTATAATTGTAAGTTACTTCGGTAAATCGGTCAAAAATAAATAATAGGGGTAACGTTAGTACGTTACCCCTATTATTTATTTTTCAAATCATTATTTTTATGCTTATAAAACGTGTAACGGAAACCCCATATCTATCCTAAAGGACTGAAGACAATATCTGGTATGGAGTCTCTATGCAAAGTTTCAGTTCAAAATATGTGACTCACAGAATTGACCCCAAATTGTTGGTTTCATATGCTTCTTAAATACCAGTAATAACAAACGTGTCACAGCACTATGAGGTTCATCACTTTCCACGTCACTTGCCAATAAAACGATAATTCTCTTCGTTCTTCTTAATTTGAAAAATTCGGTCTCTGGTATCAATGTATTGAAATTTCTAATAAGTTCCACATATGTTGGCATAGGATTACAAAACCCTTGCTATATCGTTTGTTATCATCCAAAGAAGCCGTGCACTTGGTATGTATATACCCTTTAAATTACACGTTGTATAAGACGTACGTAATAAATATGTTACTCACATGATTTAATTATGTGTATAGACTTAAGTAATATGTCTACTGTTAAATTGCGAGAGCTCTGGTTCCTAAAACACAAGTTAAATCCTCCTTTGGGAACCAACCCAAAGGCGGATTTAATTTGTGTTTGCAAACTTAACTGACTGTCTGATTTAAGATTACATTTTACCAAAGCTTTGTTCCATATAGTATGTAATGTACCTAAGTTAGTTTAATTCATAAACCTTATTTTTTATACACCTACCATTTATCTCTTCAGAACCCATAATTGACAGGAAGAGAATGCCTAAGGTATTAAGTCCGCGCTTGTACCTTTTTGAGTGGCATGTACTTTAATAATAAATAAAAGTCGACTTAGTTTTGAGTTTCTTCAATTGTGACGAGTTAAAGGCTTGAATCCAAAAAATAAGCATGCACGATTGATAAAGAAGCAAAGCAAAGTGAGAAAAACATTTATATGAAATACCCATAAGAAGTTAGTAACCTTAATAAGGACGTATTATCACTCAAAGCATTAGAGGAGAGTAAGGTAATTAATTAATAATTAAGAAACGTCACGTCACGAAATCAAAGTCATGGTTGCCTTTTTACTACTAAGCACAATTTCTAATTAAATTCATAGTTATAGTACTTGGTTTTAATTAAAAATATTTTCTATTCACAGCTATTTTAATTATAAAGTTTAAAAAAAAACATGGCAGTCAGGTCTTATGTTAGACAGGTATGTATTTTTCGTTATGCATTTCGTTTGGTTTATCTCATTTGATAGCATAATGGAGTCTTAATCTCAGAGCAAATAACTTTTTATAGTATACTAGCTTTTGCCCGCGGCTTCACCCGCGTTAATTTACACTTTTTCAATAATTCTCCGTAAGCTTTTTGCCGGAGTCATCACAAAAAACTTTCATCGCCCATTTTTACCCCCTTTAGGGTAAATTTTTTACAAACTTTGAATGTTGTATTTATTAATATCTAATCAAAAGTCTGAAAACTAAATACTACGAATTTAAAAAAAAAAATGTCGTGATTTCTATACAGACTCTCATCCCCTATTTCAACCCCTTATAGCCCTTTTTTCGCATTAAAAAGTCGCCTATGTCCTTTCTAAGGCTTTAGACTATGTCCGTACCAAATTTCATTGAAATCGGTTCAGTAGTTTAGGCGTGATTGCGTAAAACACAGACAGAAAGAGTTACTTTCGGATTTATAATATTAAAGTAAGGAATATATTATATAAAGTATGGGCAGGTACCTAATATTTTATTTATTTGAGTCATCTAAGGTATAGTTTTGTGATAATCCAAGATCTTGCAAAGTTTGTTGCGCCTCTTAATTTTTCGTTTTGAAGGTCGCCTTTATTGCAGGCTAGAAACCTTATTGACGTTTGACAGCAATTACCATGGACTAATATCGAAGATAAAAGAACAAAACTTACTCAATAACTCCGCCTGAGGAAACCATCTGCCAATTCTCACATTATGAGGCAAGTCACTGATGTCTGCATCCCATTTCCACAGCACATTGAAAGACATCTTGCCGAACGTACTGATGAGCTTGCGTTGTGCATCCTTTGGAAGCATCCAGGGAAGTATGTTGGTGCCCATGCTTACGTAGACCGCACCGTAGGAAGATGAGTCTAAGTATTCCTTTAGTTCCTGGAACATTGAATTTTTAGTGTATTGAGAGACGTGAGCAGTTGCCGTTGGCGATAAATGCTTATTTAATTGCATTCATATGTAACTAGAAACGATCAGCGAGTAAACATACTCATATGTGTATTTATTCTAGCTGTTGCAAACTATATGTGTGCCATATTTCGTCAGAGGCCCCCATGTCATTTTGCGTGATTATCAAATATACAAATTTAAAAATTTACGGTGGCGCAGTGGATGAGCAGTGGTGGCGCAGTGATTACAGGCTCGACTTGCGCGCTGCAGGTTCTGGGTTCGAACCCTGTCAGGCACATTGCTTTTTGTAATTGCAGTGTTATATCATATGAAGAAATCGTTCGAAGATATCCACCAACCTGCCTACTGGGCCCGCGGCACAAATAACGGCACCTTCCCTCTAAAATGTATTATTAATATTATTTATTGGTGTAGTAGGTTAACAAACATAAAGAATAAACAATTACTATAGTTATTAGTTTTTAATGTAGGTACGATTTTAAATTATAAAGTTAGAATAATGAATTATATTTAAATAGCCAAATCCACTTTTATATTTCACAGTTTTAGTTCATTATTATCTAATTTCAATATTATTAGTACCTACCTATATTGTTAAATGAATGCATATTATTTTGTAGCTGTGTCTCCTCTTTCATTCTTCGTGTTCTTTTTGTTTCTGCCATACGTCACTGACGCTCTTTCACACTCTGGCCACTCGGCAGCCGTACTCGAGATGTCATCAAGATACAATTTAATTTATCTTCATAATCAGAGTGTGATACTCAGATTATGAAGATAAATAAATATTCACTTACCTCAGTCATCTCTGTTTTATTCTCCCTATCCTGCAGATGTGTCGCCCCTAGATGCACCACATTCATTGGAATAGGTCTCGTTCCCTCCCATAAAGGATGAGTATTCAGTAACAGCAAGTTCACCTTCTCCGTTTGCTCTTGTAACGAAGGAACGTCTCCGAACAGTCTTCTGGCCAATGCATCTTCTTCTTTCCCAAGTAAATTGTACATAGAGTGCATTTTCCAATAGTCGTAAAGTGTCACAATCGTCTGCCAGATGTTTAGGTTCAAGACCTCATGTTGGCAACTTGTAGGATACAGCAAGGGATGTGAAAAACCACCGAAGTTTATGTAATCATTGAAAACTGCGCCCAAAGAACTGATTGAAACTACTGGAACATCGTAAATGTACGTCCAGAAGAGAGTGGGGCGTATCCAGGCTTCTAACAGTAGCAGATCAAAGGTTTCATTATTTCTGATAAAGCTCTTTACTTCGGGTATTTCTAATTGCTTTTCAACAATTTTAGCAGCAACTCGTAGGACATGTTTTAACCCCTCTTTTTTGTATTTATCCTTTCCTGTTATATCTTCAATGCACCTTTCTTGCCACAATTTTTTTGTTACTTCAGAAACATCAATTTCCATTAAATTGTCAGGTGAATCTCCTCGTGGGTACTCTGGTAGTGGTGTGATAAGTACCACTTCATGGTCTCTATAAATCAATTCATGAATTATCGATCGGAATACACTTTGGTGACTTATCAATGGTGTTGGGAACACTGCTAGGATTCTAGCTGATTCGGTTTGTGTAAAAAATGACAAACTTATTAGAAAATATCGTAACATTATCTCTTATTTAATTGGTTTAAGATTCACTAACAAATATTTTAATAATGTAATAACAACACTTTCGTCCTAAGCAGCGACTGTTGAAAGACACACTCATTGTAATATTAATTTTTTTTTAATATTGATACAAGTGCATAACATTTACACAAATGCATCCTCTATGTCATTAGGCCCTCTCTGTAGGTGAAAGGTTATTAGCCGCAGAATATTTTTTATTTACCCTACATAAAGAACCCGAACTCCGACAACTATTTTTAGGCTATACAAACATTAGTCTGGGAACGGGAATCGAACCAGCGATACGCAGCGCAGCAGTCAACAAATTTATCGTCCGATTGAATATTAAATAAATTGTTTGTCAGTGTGATGACCTGGTCCGAAGTTACGGGAATGTTCTCTTCACCATTCATGGTTGACTGGTAGAGAATGGTTACGGCATTAAGTCCGCCTTTGTACTTATGTGCATGAAACAAGTATAAATAGTTAAATGTTTTAATGACATACCGCGGCCCTAGACTAGAAGGGCAACCGAAGGAACGGGACTGGTTTTTAGTCAATAAAAGTCTAGAATTTCCTTCGTCTCCACCCAGAGCGGGAGGATTTGATGTTTTACGCACCAAAAACGTTAAATAAAGAACTTAAAACGGGATATTTACCGTTTGAATCTTTCGTTTCGAGTTTCCGATATTTCGACACTGTTGCAAGCGCCATGATCACCAGTGATCGGAGTAGGTAGATTGATTTTTGGTACTTTTATCATAAATGCACACAGAAAGAATAACATGGATAAGCCATTTTCCCGGAAAGTAATTCCGGTATTTCCGGATTCAATTAAACATTGTTAATGTTGGTAGTGATATTATTCCTACTCAATTCAAAATTTAAAGGAAGGTATAAAAACTAAATTAATTCATTATTTATCTGTTGAATAATAAAAACAATCTAATTCCGATCGAAGCTTTAATTTTTATTTTTTTTATTTTTAGCCTTTTATGGCTAGAACTTTTATAGATAGACATAAATCGTTGCACTTAAATTTAAATATTTTCATAGTGGTCATGGTAATTTGCATTAAGGGTAGAATAAATGACGGGGCCCCACAGAGGGCCAATGCCTGCTGGGGTCGTGAGACTGTTCTAAGGATGCACCACGACTCTGAAACGTAAAGGGCATACGAAGGAACAGGTTGATTTTAGTCAGATTTTAGGACCAAAAAAAAGGGGTAGAATAAAGAAAAAAAGATAAAAATCAACATTGTTTATCGTTAAATATGTACATTTTACATTTATTCACATTTTTAATCTTCATCGATTACAATGTCAGCATCCTGGTAATCCTGATCTTTACAATTAAAATATATAACTATGAGTTTCTTTATATTTTCAATTTTCAACCTATTTCTTTTAACATCTAAAATCCATTTATAAATGGAAAAAGACCGTTCTACATCTGACGATGTCAAAGGAGCAAATTTTAAAAAGGTATTAAATTATGTGCTTCATTTTTTTCAATGGCCTCACTATATTCTCTAAGTGTGTCTAAATCTGGGTTTCATTCCATAACACAGTCTATTTTATTTTTTATATTTTCTGAATTGCACTGATTTATAGCATCTCTGACGTTGTCAAATGCTAAAAGTGAATCTGTCAACGATAAATTATGCTTTTGCAATTATTTTAAAGACAAATGAATTATAAAATAATTGTCTTTAATGTAATTTAAATCTTCTTTTAAATTTTTTTTTCTATAATATTTTTTGCCTCTCGAATAGATACCGCATCAGAGCTGCTTAAACAAGATAATACTTCTTTTATTTTTTCAAAGTTTTGAGCGTAATAAAATGCTGCCTCTAACCAAGTGCCCCATCTTGTAACAACTGGTTGGGGAGGTAGCGGCAAATCTGGATATTTTTCTTTTAAAATTTTGACTCTAGTTGGGGCTTTCAAAAATACCTTTTTAACATTTGCTATTAAAATGTTAACATCGTGATATTCTAACCTAATTTGCTCAGATACGCGATGAAGAGAGTGCGCCAAACATGTTACGTGCTTCATTTCAGGTAAGTATTATTTTAAATTTCGTCCTGCAGACAGCATATATGCAACGCTATCAGTGCAGAGGACAAGAATGTCACCTACCTTCGATTCAAAAGAATCTTCCCAAAAGTTTTCCAAACATTCTAACACAAATTGCGTGATTGTTTGTCCATTAACTACAGTTAGCATTTTACATGCTACCAAATAAGGTCTAGTCAAATTGCTAGGATGTAATGGTTTTATTAAAAAATGGACTATATAGCGACCTAAAAAGTCTGTCGTTTCATCTAATGATATCCATAGTTTCTCATTTTTATAATTTTGCCGAATCGAATTGATTTTATTCTTAAAAAACTTGTCCAAGTAAACTTTCCGTAACTGTGATTCATCTGGTGAAGTACGATCAGTACACGTACAACAACAGGTACTACACATATATTATTTAAAGAAATCTTGAAAAGTAGTATTTTTCATCTGAGACCACGGAATATTGCACAAAATGAGAAATTTTATAAGATCGAAATAAAATTCCTCTTCGGGCCGCTCAAACTTTCCCTGGTGTACTGCTCCTTCGATATGTCTTTTAACGTTTCCTTTATTTATGGTTTTCAAATGGCTTTCACATTTTGAACAGTATATTGTACCACTAGCGTGATCGTAAAGTAGTTCAGGATGACCGGATATCCATTTTTCTACAGTTTCAGCCTTGACGTTTGCCATACCTGAACTCTGTTGTAGAGATGGAACCTCGTATATATCACCTAAAACAAAGACATGAAAAAAATACATTTTATTTAGTTTATTTAGCTTACTCCGTTTGTTTTATTTTTCGTGGATCAAATTTAGTCATTGAAATTTCACCCTCTTCCTGTCAACCGATTGATCTAAAATTTGGTATTCGCCTTTGATTCTGGTGACAATACAATTATGTATATTCAATATTATGGTCAATCCAAAATGGCTGCCGCTACAAGATGGCGGACAACTTGGTTTTTTTTCAATCCCATCAATATGGGTATCAAATGAAAGGGCTTGTTACGTAGAATATTTTGTAGAGAAGTAGATAAGGCCTATAGTAATTTATTTTACCAATACATTGCAAGAGGACACAGCACACAGGGCATTCAAATTATATACGGATTCCAGTAAAATGTCGGTTAATAGTGGAGTTAGCTGAATTGCGACTACATTATTAGAATATCATAATTTTGTTTCGCACTAAGCTCACTGGTTCATACTCTATTAAAGATTTAACAATATTAAGACTCATGGTATGTTCAGCAGGTTAAGCGAACAAACACAATACTAAAAATATTCTTATAGTATATCCAAACATGCTTTATACTCCTTGTAACTAGTAAAATATTACTTACCAAAGCTTGGTTTAAATATGTAGATCCAATTCAATAGTGAAAAATCTGAGTCCGTATATTCGAGCCAAATCGTGGTTTAGAGCAGATTCCAGAAGTCAGTATGTACACAAGCCAGGGTCAAGTAACGTTTTCACAACACAGTAACAAACAAAGATGCGCACTCTACGAACCGAAGTAAACGAGTGAGCTACCTGGCATGTCGTCGGCGGGCGTACGCATTGTTCTGATAACCGGTTATTGTACCACCCATGATCCTTTGTTCTGATTGGTCGTTGGGTTTTGTCAAATCGTGACTGTGTGCCGTTAAAAAAAATATGAAGAATAATAAAGAATAATATTGCTCATTTTATTACAATTCCTACCTTTTTTTTGAGGATGGCAAATCATCAAATGACTCCTTCCACTCTGGCAGAATAAAATTCCTACATAAGTTCCGGTTTTTTTTTAATAATCCATCAATTCCGGAGGAATGTCCATATTAATATATACGTTTCGGATCAATGACCCCATTTCAATCTACCTACTCCGATCACTGATGATCACGGATGAACTGAAGTAATTGCGCGTGGACGTTAATATAATAATAGTTAATATCCCGTTTTAAGTTCTAATGATACTGTCAGTGACCGAAAAAAAAAGAGAAGGAAACGTAAACGCATGCACTTCGCAATATCACCGACAACAACCAAAGAGAATGTAATACACTATGTTTTAACAACAACAACTGTTTGTGTTTGTAATGTCATTCAATTCCCTTTGTGTCACTTTTGACACTTGTTCGAGTTTTTATTTGGCAGAATAGTCAACATCGCCTTTGCTTGCCATGTATAAAAATAGAATAGAGTTTTTATTCTCAATAATTAAAATATTATTTCAGATTTTTTATGTAATCAAATGCGATTATTGTTCACCACAAATTATTACTATTTTTAGTATAGAAAATAATGCACAAAACAATAAAGAATTTGAAATAAAAACTGATTAATAAGTTTAATTGCAGCATACTGACAACTCTACTTATTTTCGACAATATCCGGTCAGCTATTTGTTTATTAATAAATCAATTCTAATGGAGAAGTTCTCGAAAGAAATTAAATACAACTTTATAGTTTAGATTTTTTGTATAGATTCTTATATATTAAAGATAAATGGCCGTGCCATTTTAAATTTAAAAGTTGTGTAGGTCAGGATCTGTCTTTGTTCTTTTAACGCAAATTACTATGAACGTAACATATCTGTACTTTATATCATTGGTCGGGAGGCAATGCGTGTTCAGATTTGTCTTCTAGACTTCCGACTTCGGGCTGGGGGAAACTGCCAAACTATTCCCAACCCCTGAAATTCTTGAGACAGAATAATCAGTAGCTACCTTTGCACATCATAGCGCAAAACGCCGAGTCAATGATGCTTGACAACTCCTGAAGATGTTTGACTCCTCCCCCTATTCAACTATCTTGGAACGCGAAGTGAAATTAATCAGAATAGAAGATTGGAGGAGGAAGAAATTCATAATTACTTGGATTGGTCGGTGACGTTAACGTTATGCAATATTGAATTTCCAAATAGCAGCCACCTATTAGGATTTGTCCCCAGTTGCTAGCAGAAAACTCCCCTCTATTGCAAGGGACTTTAACTTTTTAAATACGTTGTCCCACACTGGAAGTTCTCCTCTCATGAGTGCATTTTTATAAGCACCCAGACTCGTAACAACTATTTGAAGGCCATAAAGCATTTGTTCCGGAATCGATCCCGAGACACAATTTTTATTTATTAAAGTGACTTTGACTCAATAATGGTTAGTAGAACGTATTTATAAAACTATGTAAGTAACATTTTAAATTCGCAATAGCTCAACCACTACGCTAACGGTGTCGTCGAGCTCACAAAATACCTACTGGAGATATTTGGGCATTGTAATGACACAACACCCAAATTTCTCCAGTAGGTATTTTGTGTGATGGTATTGGTAACCCATTGGCTACCATGACATAACGTATAGTTCCTTATGCACAGCATGCATGGAGATGGAGGATACGGTGGGACACGTGCTCCTTGAGTGCACAGGAATCACCGACATACGGAGACAAACCTTGAAGACCTAGAGGAATGATCTGCTTCTGGAGGGAGATTTTATTATTTATTAACAACTTGCATGCTTTTTCTTTTGTATGTATACTCATGTTTGGACAAATAAAATGATCTTATCTTATCTTATCTTATCTTATCTAGATTAGCTGGATGGTGTGATGGCCGCCATGGTCGCTTAATGGTCCCGTGCAGGGACTAAGTGCGGAAACCAAACCCAGAAGAAGAAAAAGATGCTACCATCTGTGTATTCGAAAGTACTAAATATTTTTACCTGAGTAACGGGTAGGATATACTGGCTGTTTTAAAGGAAGTTTAATATGTTCATAACGATTTTATGTAATAAACTAAATTACTTTTTTTTTCAGAAGTAATTTTTATTTATTATTGGCTGTGACCGCAACTTCATTCGCGTGGATGTCGCTGGTAGCAAAGCAGGATTTCCCGCGTCAATCCCGATCCTGTAGAAATTCCGGGATTAAAAAGTACCTAGCCTATATGTTGCCCTATTTCGAAAAAAATCACGAGTGGTACGCCAGTTTGAAAACACGCATTAAATCGAAAACCGCTATATCGAATGACGTTGTCGCGAACACGCTTCAATTCGAAAAACTATGTGAATGGTACGCTAGTACGAAAGTCTTAGTATCGAAATCCAGTTCGACGCCCAGACGGCCAGCTGTTCCAAAGATAAGCCGGGACAAATAAAAGACAGAATCAAAAAAAAAAAAAAAGTTTATAATATTTTTATGCACTTGCAAAAAGACAATTATTTTGATGTTAAAGTACGCATGTATTCAGCTGCATCCTGTTAGACTGTGAGCTGACTTCAACATAGTTGGAAACGGCTAAGCAAATGGTCTTAGTGGATGTTATATAGCCTTTGTTACTCGCTGATAATGTATAAGCTTTATATTGGTGAAAGATTTTTTAAATAGGTTCAGTAGTTTTAGAGTATATTCATTACAAACAATATAAAAACAGATCTTTCCTCTTTATTGTATTAGTGTAATAATAGATGTATAGAAGGTATTTACTTTACCTAATAGGCATATTATTTCAGACGCTCATTGAGAATGTGTAACACGATTTTGCAGTAATTAGTTTTCCAGAAACGTGTGTGTTTGGCGCTGTGTGGTTCTTGGCGCTAATGAAATAAGAAAACTTAGGGCGATGTTGACTTGGGGCGCTCTTATAGAAATTATATTACCACACTCACTACTTTGTTAAGTTTTTATTTATAGATACGGAAATATTAGTTTGCTGCGTCGCCAACAGAAAAGTTAAGAGATTTGAGTTTCGGAAGAGCAAGAGGGAAACAAAAACTTGTCTGTTTGCCTTCTTGATCGATTTTTGAACAAGGCTGTCATATGTATTTATTAATCATATAATTTAATGATACCTCATAATATTCACAGGAAATTATTATAAATAAATTAATAGTTTAAATTATAAGTCACGCCTAGTTATATCTGTAGTCAAAACAATTATGTAAGCGAGGCTATAAGGTCTATTGCCAAGTGTTTTATACGTGTAGTCTGTGGAACAGCTGTACTCTAGAAACCATCAACAGTCTTCGTATCCAGTACAACAATGCGTTTAGGATGCTGTTGGGGCTGCCAGGCTTCTGTAGCACATCGGGTATGTACGGTGATGCACAGAGTGCGTGCCAGCACTAACAGTCTCCTAAACTGAAATTCTGTCTGTTGCATATGCTAACATAGTTTTAGGTATAATGTTAGCGTGTTGCCCAAACGAGAGTCTCGCAAGAGTCTTGCAGTTAGCGATTATCCTATTGCTATTTATTAAACGGTAGTTGAGATCTCAGAACAATGTAACAGAGTCTGAGATCTCAACTACCGTTTAATAAATAGCAATAGGATAATCGCTAACTGCAAGAATCTTGCGAGACTCTCGTTTGGGCAACGCTAAATGTTACTAACAATTATTATGGAATATCTCAAGTTCTGAAATAAATGAGTTATTATTATTATAGGTATCTACTTTTTCTGAATGAAAGATTGGATGCTAGACGGAAGAAATAGAAATGTTCTACTCTAATTAGTTTGTATGTTGAGGCAACTCAGATAAATAAGTTTTATTGAGCACATCAGCTAAGTAATTAGTTTAACGGATTGCGGTCTAACGGGTTCCATACTTCCCTTGTAATTTATATGATCACTTACCTATTCGTATTTCAGTGGCCAAAGTGTTGAACTATCATGCTAACTACTTTGTCGTAATTTTGAAACTTGATACGAACGGAAAAGGGAATCCAAACCTGGCTGAAATGTTCGAGTAAGACAAAGTAGGATTTCGAACTTTGCTTAATAAAATGAATCACAAAGTAAAAAATACTTGTACCAAAAAACTTCTGCACACTAATCTGCATGGCGCGTAAGCGACTTATGTGGGTACTATGTAGGTTATTATTTTACATAGTTTTAATGATGGTTTAGCAGTTTGAAAACTTTATGAGGGTAAACGTTTTAGTACGGTCATTGTGTTGTTAATCTCTTTAAAATACTGAGTTGAGCTACCTGAAAATTGAGAGATGCGGCTTTATGTGAGGATACGAGTCGTGTAGCCTGTCCCTCAAAGGTAACTATAGACATTGACTAGGTTGATGGATGGATGAATCCTGTTGGTAAGCTTCTCATAATATGACCCGATGACCTAGATAGGGTCGCGTCGCGGTAATCCGCTGGATGTGTGACTTACAGGACTGGTCAATAGGGTGACAATAGGGTGTGTCCTGTGTTTCAAACTTCAAGTTCTGAAGTGTTGGCTGCTGACGTCATATAGTGCTAAAAAACTTTTTACCAAAAAATTAAACCGACTCCCAAAAAACACTGCAAAGTGAAAAATAACTTTATTTTTCAAAAAAAATTAAAATTTTTAGTAAAAATTAAAGTTATTTTTCACTTTGCAGTGTTTTTTGGGAGTCGGTTTAATTATTTGGTAAAAAGTTTTTATTTCACTCTTTTTAGTTGGATGTTTTTTAATTTACCTAGTTACAAGAGCCTAAATGTCAACTACTTATAACCTTTTACAAAATATTGCTTTTCCCAATGCTGGGCCGTTAATTGTTGAGGAGTTCTCCTGGTACTTCACCATCAGCTCTACATCACCATATGCATTGTGACGAGCATAAAGTGTTTAACATCCATATTCAAGTAATCGAATCGCAATCCACTCAATACTTATTATTGAGTAGTTTCGGCGGCCATCTGTGGTCTTCATCATCAGTTCCACTTCCCCAAATGGTACTTTTTGAGAGCAACTGCACAAATTACTATAAGAAATACCCAAAACGCCATAGGTGTGCCTATAATATTTGAAGAGTTCCCTCGATTTCTCCAGGATCCCATCATCAGATCCTGATTTTGGTGATAATGGTACCAATTTCGAAGTATACCCATTCGCACAAAAAAAGAATTTTCCAAATCGGTTCAGCCGTCTTCGAGTACTCGATGATCATACATAAAAAAAAAAAAAATATACGCGTCGAATTGATAACCTCCTCTTTTTGTCGTCGGTTGAAAAAGTAAAACACAGCATATGACTTCAACTTACTTTATCGTCTTCATTGTTTGATTACGTGAAAAAAGGAAAAATACATGTCCAATATTTTTTGGTTTTCTATGCCACGGACTAAATATAAAAATAGTAAAATACCCTATTAAGGGGAATCAATGTGATCTGTCGTTCGGCTGAAGTAATGAAATTCGTACTGACTGTAAAATAGGTCTTGTCACTTTGGTAGTTAGTAAAAGTAAAGATTCACCGAAGGTAATCATCATCTTAATGACCTTATCCCATTCTCCCTGTCAGACGTCACAGCATCACTTACTACTTTTTCTTTCATATAATTCCTCACACAATGCATTCATCTTTTCTTTGGCTTTCCTCTATTTTCATCCATCATCATTGGCCGTGAATGTACGTATTCAAAATTTATAAAGAATGAAGTCTACTCTCAGCAAAAATAACTTTCGTTTAATGTAATGAAATGAAATATTTATTTTGTAAATTGAATATAAATAACACTTTTACACGTAATTTTTTTGTGTTTTAAGTTAAGCTAGATGAGGCCGGGGTTTCCGAGAAGAAACACCGAAACAAACTCAGAGGTCAACGTCTCTTTTAATTTCCATAGAATTCGTATTCATCAAACCATGTGAGAAGCCTGAAAGTTCATGTCTGTTGTGTCTTTTGAGGAAAGAAACATGCAGATTTGAGTGGACCTGTCCAGACAGTGCAAGCAGTTTGTCAGTTATCGTGTAGCTCAACTTCGAACTTAAGGAGCTCAACGAGCTGACGAACAATACCAAAGTAAGGACATTTGGGGTAGGCCACACAAATACTCAAACTGCCAGAAATCATGAAAATAGCATAAAAAGAAAAAATAACCTACATATTCCTCACATTCACAATAATAAAAAAATATATTATAAACAAAAACGAAAAATAAATATTAATATAAAAAGTATATACAATACTTTAGAAAGTCGATCATTAACTCGGCAAAATATATTAAAAAGCCCATGTAAGTAGGTATTCATTGGAGCAGCTCATTCCCAAGCCTTTTTGTCCTCAATATAATCTTAGACTGCGTAAAAACCGGACCATAATCAGTTTCGTTTACGTAAATTCAATTAAGAAAAGATAAAATGAGATGATAACACCGGTTTTTCTTTAATTCTAAATGGCTAGGACCAGGGTGAATGACACTGGTTCTAGGTATCTAGGTAAAAACAAAGTTACATCGAAACAGTTCAGACATATATAAATAAATTTGGAGTGTCTGTCTATGATTTCAAAATTGCTGTGTTTTATCAAGTATTCATAGATATTGACACGATACTAAAACACTCTCCGCCCGACGCTCGCCCGAGACGGTCGTGCCGCTCTGCGCTCCCGATCGTTCCGTGTCTGTGTCATCGCTCTGTCACGCTCGCCGTGACGTCATTCGTAGTCACCGACTACAACTCCCGATCCGGAACCGCCTTTTTCAAGGCAGCGAAGGATATTCTGTTTCTATAACAGAGTGTTGTCAAAAACGTTTCGCTCCTTCAGGGAAAAACCACAGTTTCGTGGTCCTTGGTTGGAAACCTCACGGTGTCAACGAAACCAAGGGGGTGTTGACCCGACACACCCGCTGATCCCTTTCAGGGTGAAGCAGTTAATTGGAGTCGAGTGCTAGGTTTTGGCCTTGGGGGATCTCCTAGTCAAACCTAGTTACTGAGTTTCCTTTTCAGCTACACACCTAGTGTCAGTTGGGTGTGTCTACCCCTTCGCACTAGACCCAATAGGGCCCGGTTCGCACAATAAGACTGGCGACCGGTTACAAGCTTAGGGCTCACCATTAGGTACTCACCTCCCAGTCTCTACCCGACTGGGAGGGTTACACATCCCCGGACCCATCCATCCGGGGAGTTAGGCCAGTTAGGCTTTAAATAGGCCCCCCGCGGGAGAGAAATCTCCAAAATTTCCCCGTTAAATTTTTGATCCATTCGTCAATCATGGCGAACTCCAATATTTTGGAGATATTGGTAGAAATCCTTAGGGAAAACCCTGCTATTTCCACCAAATATGGCGGAAAAATCCAGCGTGAAATCGCTAATTGTCCCCCGGCTACCAAAGCCAACGTTGCTGATTTTAGTGACGCGCTTGACAGCCCATTATCTCCCCCGCTTGCCGATCAAGGCATCCCGGTTGGTCAATTCACGGAAGTATATATTAACTCCGATCCTATTGTTCGTCAAACAACGAACGACTTCCAGGTAGATAGCCCTTTCCTTGATTTGCCCCCACCCGCCGACAAAGTCGTGCCGATCGCCCGATTCCCGAAAGCATCCATTGTTTCCGGCCCACCTACTAATCCCATTGTTCATAGAACAATTGACGCCGCGCAGGTGTGCGCTGCACCTGAATTCCATGAAATGGACACCACCGAACCTGTGTCCAATAACAACTCCGACAATGATTTGTCATCATGCCCCTCGTCCTCGGAAGACGACTTTCAAGTCGTCACCGGCGGCAAGAGGAAGAAAGGGAAATCCTCCCAGGCCAGCAAGGCCAAAAAGACCACCGCGTTGCCCCCGTCCCCAACTCAAACGCCCATACGACCCGCTAGCCCCGTCCCAACTACCTCTACTCGCGCGCAGGATAGTCGTCCCCCCAGCCCGATAGCCCAAACTTCCTCAGCCCAAAGGAAGCAACGCCCTCTGCCCCCCTTTTACATCCAAGACAAGGGGAAATGGACTGATGTGTCCAAGATGTGTGTTGATCGAAAGATCAGCTACACAAACGCCCGTGCCTGCCAAAATGGCATTAAAGTCACCGTCCCCACGTCGAACGATTATAGGGAACTATATCGCGCCCTCCGTGAAAGGAATATTTCCTTTCACACTTTCTCCTTCCCCGAGGACACGCCCACTCGTGTAGTTATTAAACGTGTCCCTAAAGAAATCCTAGTACAGGATATTAAAGACGACCTTGCCGATCAAAGTATACCAGTGATTGCCGTCCATCGCTTACATAAAGCGAGAGGTGGCGAATTGTACGACATGGTTCTTGTCATTTGTGAACCAACCGAAGGTCATCACCCGATTTTCAAGATTAAGTCCATTTGCTCCCTATCCGGTATTTTAATTGAAAAGCCTTATAAAACCGCAACAGTGGGACAATGCCACCGTTGCCAACTGTATGGCCATGCGCAGAGCAACTAGGCATGACTGGTCATCCTCCGATAACCATCATCTCTGCCTACCATCCCCCACCATCGGTCGCGTCTCTAGCTTCAGACGATCCTATCGCGCTCACCATCGATCTCACGACTCTCTTCGGCCTGAGCGACTCCGTCTTACTAGCGGGCGATCTCAACGCCAAACACCCCGCTTGGAACAGCAACACGACAAATGCCAGAGGCAGAATCTTGTATAACCTAGGCGCGACCCTAAACTATGACGTCATCGCTCCGATGACTCCCACCCACTACTACTAGGCCCGATGTCCTCGATGTGGCGCTCCTAAAGAATGTAAACCTCCATTTACATTCCATAGAAGCGCTCCATGAGCTCAACTCGGATCACCGTCCCGTTATCCTACACCTAGGTTCCCGCTCGGGTAACCATGATCCTACCCAACCTCCTCCGACCCAATTGATCACCGACTGGAGGAAAGTAAGTGAAAAACTGAAATCCACCACGTCGCCTCACTTGGACACCATTCCTGACCACATAGTACAACATAACACAACGTAAATACCTTTGTGCTGTAAACTACAGATGTTTTCGATAGAGAGTCTCATACAGCCTACTTCTCAAAAAATACGACCTCCTTACCTTGCAGTCGAGACGGAAGCTCCTGGATGTTATGACTCTGTTTAATGTGTGCCGGAATAAATTTGATTGTCCTGACCTAGTGAAGAATTTAAGTTACCTTGTTCCCCGAACAGTACATGTACGTGAGGTGCGAACACGACACTTATTTGCTACTAGCCGTTGTAAATCCAATGCTGGTTCACGCTCACCTCTTCATCGTTTAGTTGAGACTTACAATAATGAGTTTGGCACAATCGACATATTTTTCCTCAGCAAAAATTTATTCAGGAAACAAATTCGAGCAATTATTAAGGATCGTCAGTTGACTTTGTGATTAACGTGTAATTTCGTCTGCCCTGTTTATGAAATCATTTGTATTTTACATTTTCTGCACCGCACTTTAACTGTTGCTTTTTTTTTAGTTTATAAAGTAAATCACACCGTATTATAATTATGTCGCTCTAGTTTTTATATAGTAATCCGTGGAAAACGTTGTGGGTAGCATATTTACCATATTTTTGTATGTAAGCCTAAATAAATAAATAAATAGTCTCAGTCACTGACACGACGGCGGCGATCGACTCGCTTACAGATCACGTACAATCCGTCCTGAACGATTGTTCAAGGGAAGTTCCAGTAGCGGAAGACCACCGCTGGAAACTCCCAGATGATGTACGGAATCTGATAACCGAGAAGAACGCAGCCATCCGTGCGTACAGCGCTTTTCCCTGCGCCGCAAACAAAGCTCACATGCGCAACTTACAGCGTGCTGTAAGGAAACGCATTGCCGAGCAGCGTAATGCGAGCTGGGACAAGATGCTGAGTGAACTTGAGCCCACCCATCTTGCCTTCTGGCAGCTTCAGAGGAAGTTACAATCCACTGAAGAGGCCACAATGCCTCCTCTCATTCGTCCCGATAAGAGTATTGCCTTCGATAACTCTGAAAAAGCAGATTGCCTAGCCAACAGCCTAGAGTCCCAGTGTTCTCCCAGCTCTCAACCAGTAGACCAAGCCCACCTCGATATGGTGAACGCCGAAGTCGAACGTAGAACTTCCCTTCCGCCCGTCGAAGATCCCGATAATCCACTGGCCCCCATCACTCCTGATGAGGTCCAGGATATCATTAAAAGTCTCCAACCGCGAAAAGCCCCTGGCTCCGACGGCATCACCAATAGGGTTTTCAAACTTTTCCCCGCCCAACTTATAGTGCTAATGACTGCCATCTTCAATGGCGCATTGAGCAATAATATGTTCCCCGCAACCTGGAAACAGGCCACCGTCATAGGTATTCCCAAACCAGGCAAGCCCAAGTCTGACCCGTCTAGCTACCGTCCCATTAGCTTACTCAACGTCCTCGGTAAAATCTATGAAAGGCTTATATATAAGCGGCTCAAAGATTTTGCTGAAGCAAAGAGTCTAATACCCAATGAGCAGTTCGGATTTAGAACCGAACATTCATGTATCCAACAAGTCCACCGCATCGTAGAACATGTCAGCGCCGGCTTCCAACGGGGCGCAATAACGGGAGCCTTATTCTTCGACATAGCGAAAGCGTTCGACAAAGTCTGGCACAATGGCTTAATCTATAAGCTATACCAACTCGGCGTGCCTGACCGTCTCGTGCTCATCCTACGGGACTTTTTATCGAATCGCACCTTTCGTTATCGAATTGAGGGGGAGCTTTCCTCCCCCATTCCATTCGCGCAGGAGTTCCTCAAGGCTCTGTACTATCCCCCCTCGTTTTCGCGCTATTCACTAGTGATATTGCCAAGCATAAAAATACCCAGCTAGCCCTATTTGCCGACGATACGGCTATCTATTATACCGGTCTTAACCCGATGCCATCGCTCGCACTCTCCAAACTTCCGCAAACACTCTGGCCAAGTCGTTCCGGAAATGGAGAATCGAAGTCAATCCAGACAAAAGCCAGGCAGTCCTCTTTTCTAAACCGCGGATAAACCCACCCTCCCCCCGTCCGATTACCATGTACGGCAAGCTGATCCCTTGGGAAAAGCAAGCCAAATACTTAGGCGTGGTCTTCGATAGACACCTCTCCTTCGCTGAGCACATAAAGCAGGCACGTTCGCGTGCCGCTTTCGCTCTAGGTATCACTCAGGTGCAAGCTGTGTATTTTCACCGCGGTCATCCGTCCCATCATGACCTACGCCTGCGTTGTTTTCGCACACGCAAAACCCTACCTCCTCCACAAGATGCAGACCCTCCAAAACCGATTCCTCCGTAGAGTCACGGGAGCCCCCTTTTATGTTCGAAACGAGCTTCTTCACGTAGACCTCAAGATGCCCACCATCCAGCAGTTCATGAAACGCGTCTCCAAGCGTTTCTTTGAAACTTCAATCCAACATAGGAATCCCCTTATCGTATCGGCCGCCCAATACGAACCCTCGCGTATCTCTAAGATTCGCCGACCAAGGCATACCCTAGTCACTCGCGATAACGCAATCACCCTGCTCCAAGAGAGCCGTAGGGAAACAAGTACAGTGGCACACAAACACAAAAACCGACCGTCCTTCCGTCCTCGCCGCCGAGGCCCACCGCGACGTCCCCGTAATAGTCCACCCCGACCCTTGCCAGAGCCAGCCCGCGACGCTGAGCCAGTAGCTTTAAATTCCCTTATTAATAATAATAATGATATGATCCAGCCTGTCCCTAGCTGCCCTCCCCTGCGACGCCCTAAGCCGAGGTCCGTACCCCACAGGGGGTGCCCTTAGCGTGTAGTCGCCTAGTTTGTAAGTTTTTAATAAGCCCTGGCTGGAGGCTTTAATTAATTTATTAATTAAGGCAACCACAGGCAAGCCCGGTTAAGCAGCCGACAACCTCAGAGGTTGACCTGCGAGATGCCACACACAAAAAAAAAAACACGATACTAAAATATAAATAAACTCAAAAAAAAAATTGTCAGTCTGCCCGGGCTTATCGACCTTTAGCTATACATTTTTAGTCGATTCACATATTTTAAATTTATTATAGTTTTCTAAAAAAATCTCTGGACTGGCTGGACCGATTTTGATAGGACTTTTTTGACTGAACGTAGATTATAGAGCAACATGCAGGCTACTTTTTATCTCGGAATTCAAACGAGATCGAGATTTAGGTGGGAAAAACGTCCCATGTCAAAGAAGTCCCGAACATAGCTATTCTAGCCTATACTTAATAGGAGGAAAGTTTTTATTTCATGTTTGTTTTTACTGGATAATTTCTAAATCTATTGAACTGATTTCAAAAAAAATCTTTCACCAGTTTATTACCTTAGCTACATTGTCAGCAAATAACACAAGAAAACTTTTTATGCGAGCTAAGCCGCGGGCAGAAACTAGTGATAGTAAATAGAATAAAAGATCTAGACAAGATTCTAATGGTATATCCATTTAGTATTTACGTGAGCCTCAACATACAAGAAAAAAACCGTCTTTGACACAGTAAACACATCTAGTCCGTGATTCAATTTCTTTTCCAAGTCAAATGTGAACATGGAATTGTCCAACGACCTATGTCATGTGATTTATAGTACGTCAACCTCTTTCTTTTTGATTTATATATTCATGGCACGTCTGAGACCTCGCCTCCCTTGAGTAAATGACATTTAAATTATGTGATTCCGAAAATATTCTGATTTAGGGATGTACAGTACCTACAATTATGAAGGTAACCGAGGCCTGCTTACTGCAGGCGAAAATTCATATCAAAGAGGGTATCTTAATGTTTTTTTTTATTAATTATAGGCTTGCGTTTGACCACAATCTCACCTTTGTAAGCGATGATGTGGTCGAAGATGAAGCACACGAGAAGTAACTAATTCAATCTTGACTTAAAGAAAACACAATGAAAGTATTCCCAAAAAGTATAGGTGGGATGCCCACCATGTAGTAACGTCTTGTAGTCCGTTGATGGAACAAGCTTGGTGGAATTAGATTGTGCAATCCATCACACACTCCCAGAAATGTAACCAGGCTTACAACATGTCGCCGATGTTCAAGGTTCTGGAGCTTTGTCTCGACCAGTTTCTCGACATTAATGTTGTAAAATTACAATTTGTATCATCATAATGACATACACATAAATTAAAAAATACTTGTATAAAAAACAAAAAGTTCCCACAAAATCACATAAGGGAGTTGGTAGACTGTTTTGAAATAGTTTATTTTTGATAGATTTTTGTATGTAGGTACATTTTAATGAGGAATTTTAGTGTCTATTTTAGAATCGTCTCCACGAGTCTTTTACGTAATTAGGAGATGAATTTACTTACATAGGCCGTTCTTACGGAAGTTCTGCATGCATGATTCAGGAAGTAGCCGAGCGAGACCATGAGAGAGCCTATCTTGCTCGGAAAAGACGATGTGGAGGCAAAGAACTCGAAGCCCAACACAACAAAGTCACCGTCAGTATATTTTAAGGCAGGTGGGCACTTAGAGTTTTTTTTTTTTTTGATGGACCCGTTATCACAGGGCATTGCGTCTCTCCTCCATCGTATGACGGAGACCTTAGCTTCCTATTTCACTTGCATACCAATTCTCGCTTGTATTTCTCTCGCACTTTTAAGCTTCATTCTATATCTTTATCATATTCATCACCTTTCTTTCCATGGGTGGGACTCCCATTTATCTACTTCCTACTTTTTACAGGGTAAATGAGCTTGGTCCATTTTTTATTTATTTAGATATAACATTGTTTCATAATTTATTTTTATAATATTATCTTACATGCTATGTTTCCTTGTATCTATTTTACAGTAATGTGCTTATATACTATATCGACTTATCGTTGGTTTACTTACTTTCATGCGATATTATCTATATTCTTATTTACGAGTTGTTATTTTGTATTTATCACTAGCTTCTATTTCCATATCTCTCTATTTAATCTATACTTTATAAATTTATATATTATACTAGCTTGTGCCAGCGGCTTCGCCCGCGTGGAAAGCTTTTCCCGTGTAAATCCCGATCCCGTGGGAATTTCGCAAAATCCTTTCTTAGCGGATGCCTACGTCGTAACATCTACCTGCATGCCAAATTTCAGCCCGATCCGTCCAGTGGTTTGGGCTGTGCGTTGATAGATCACTATGTCAGTCAGTCAATCAGTCAGTCAGTCACCTTTGAGTTATATATATATAGATTAATAAGGGCACTTAGAGTGGGGACTATGTTCTATCATCGAGTAATCTCAGAGAACCATGAACGCGAAACTCAGGGGAGACTTCTTTACTGTCTCCCCAGGGATGATCATTATCTGCTGCCTTTTCCCAACTATGTTGACGGTTTCCACTGTCTAACCACGGTCTAAACGGATGCAGCTACTCAGATGCAATTAGCTGCAATCAGCTGCAATTAGTGTCTTATATGGAACAACTGCCTATCAGACATGAACAACCCAGTAACACGATACCACTTAGCTGTAACCTGTATTAACTGGCAAAGATGTCCAAATGACGGCTTGGACTTGGATGGCTTAACGTATTTGCCAAGGCACGGGGGTATGACACCGCTAACTTCCAAACTAAGGGTAACAACAGAAAAAAAACTTATAGAAAAACTCAATAGCACTCTTTGCCTGACTTGGGAATCAAACCCTAGACCGCATGCTCAGCAGTCACGTTTGTGACTACTCGACCAACGAAGGATATGCGTGCGTAATGGCCGTTGCACAAAAGGGGCTCTCGAGTGATCTTTTAAGTGGTAACGGGGCCCCTTCTGTATACTAAAATATGTATATATAAATGTACTCTTTTTGTCTGATATTTTAAATAGATGTAAAACATTAATTTGATTTAAATTTTAATACTTAATGTCAATTTACTGTGACATTATAATTTGACATGCAGCAATATTTTTTAGATTATAATTGTATTCATTACTATTACTAAGTTGACATTTTTGTATTATATCTGGTTTATAACTAATTGTATAAAATTTTGCGTGCCTGTCTCAAGGCAGAATGTACATGGCTCACTTCTGACTGTATTTACCACCTGTATTTTTATTGTACCTACATTCGTGCAAATAAATTATTGATTGATTGATTGATTGACTGATGTTGATCATGGGACCGGTTTTGGTGAGGTAAAAAATTCCATATTCTCTGGTTTTTTTGTTGAGTTCCAGATTTGCTGAGGCAGAGTCACAGTATCGTCCCAACCCTATTCTACACCTCAGTTTCACGTACAAGTATCAGCAAGTTTCGGACAGCAGCGTTCCGTCATTTTATGTCCGTTCGAATTTATCGAGTTCGCTTCATATCCGTTTGGCCATATGCCAGTGTCATTTGGCAGACGATGTAATTGCCCAAGCTATAACTTCCACCTATTTATGTTCATCAAACGGAGTATAGCTGTCCAATGCCGAGTAAATTACGTTGATAGACTTCATCTTTAGGAAAATAAGTTTAAGGGATTAGTATCATAATTTATTTATAGTACTATATTTTTAAGATCAGTTGCAGGTTGTGCGTTCGATCCCAGACAGGCACATTAATTTGTGTATTTATATCATCACAAATGCTCTCAAATCGAAGTAAAACATCGACATATCCTTGGAACAAAACCCGAAAACATATGATCTCCACCAACCCGCACTACGCCGCGTGATGGATAACGGCCCATTCTCTCTCATAGAGCGGAGGCCTGTGTCTCAGCAGTGGGAGCGTAATGGGCTGATTATTATTATAATATTATTTTATAATCATGTATCACCCAGTTATATTAACTAAAAGAGGGTAGAAGTATATTAACTAAAAGAGGGCGCAACCCGCAATAGTATAGCATCCATACATGCTAAAAAAATATTACCATTCGAAAATAAAATGTTTTTATATTTTTTTATATTAAAATATTCACTTAAAATGTTAAACTGGTACGTAAAAGAAACACTCTGTACACGCCAACTTGAAGGACGGCAACGTCGCAATTTATTTATGAATGCGTACGCGTGTACAGAGTGTTTCTTATACGAATGGATGCTATACTATTGCGGGTTAACGGGAACAATACTATATCCTCTTCGATCACCATTAGTACAATTAGTTTTTATTATATAATTACGGATCTCGAAATTTGATAAGTAGATAGTTGACATACTGGAATAACACATAGGCTACTTTTTATGCCGGAATTCCCACGGGGTCGGGATTTACGCAGGAAAACCCTTCCACGCGAACGTCGCGGGCAGTAATATAATATAAAGTCTATGGAAAAAAAGACTTGATGAGATTAAAAAACTTTTTAGCAAAAAAAAAAACCGACTTCTCAAAAAATCACTCCAAAATGAAAAATAACTTTAATTTCGGTGGTCTTTAGTTTTGTACATTATATTTTCGTTTTTGACACTGCCTTCCAAAATTAAAGTTATTTTTCACTTTGCAGTGATTTTTTGAGCAGTCGGTTTTTTTCGCCAAAAAGTTTTTTCATACTTTTTAGTAGGTCGGTTTGTAATTTATCTAGTTACAAAAGTCAAACTGTCAACTAATTATTACCTTTTACAAAATATTGCTTTTCCCAATGCAGAGCCGTCAATTTTTGTGGAGTTCTTCCTGGTACTTCACCATATGTATTGTGACGAGCGAGAGTAGAGTAGAGTGCTTAGCATCCATATTCAAGTAATCGAATCGCAATCCACGAAATACTTATTATTGAGTAATTTCGGTGGCCATCAGATTTCCACCGAAATTACTAAATAATATGAAGACCACAGATTCTGTGTCTTCATCATTACATCACTTCCCCAAATGGTGCTTTTCGAGAGCAACTGCACAAGGTACTATAAGAAATACCCAAAACACTATAGGTGTGCCTATAATATTTGAAGAGATTTCTCCATGAGTCCATCATCAGATCCTAACGTGATGACAATGGGACTAACTAAAAGTATACGTTTTCAAATAAAAAATAAATTTCCAAATCGGTCCAGCCGTCTTCGAGTTATGAGGTAACAAAAATAAAAAAAGTTCAAGACGAACTGAGAACCTCCTCCTTTTTTTGAAGTCGGTTAAAAATACAAACATTTTAATACAGGCTGAAAAAAAATGTGTGTATGATGTAGCCATCTGTAGCCGTAAAGTAGGCTATCAGCGCCAAACCCCTGGAATAATATTCTTTTACATGGCCCTTTCTATTAATAAACACTAAAAACAAAATTATACAAACATCTAAACTATAGTAGGAAGTAGAAATACTTGGATTACCGGTAATCCTACATCCTTTATTTACTGTAATTTCTTGACTGCACTGCACTACCGTGCGATGCAATTGTCAAAAAATTAGATCATAATTATCTATATTTTCAGAATAAGTAGACTTACAAAAGAAATTACAAAATTAATAGATTGACAAAATATCTGAGTCAACGGAGGCGGCACCTTGTGTTACCAGTACCATTGATGTGGCCTGATAGGGATGGCCCAGTAGGAATGCAAGGGCAACTAAGGGGAACAAGGTAGATTTTTTGTCAGTAGGAGTCCGACACTTCCTTTCGCTTCACCGAGAGCGGCAATGATTTTCACCCCAAAAAATAATCCGTAGCTAGTCAGTTTTTATTAAAAATGGCCCTGAAGTTTGTTCAGTGGAAGAGTCATTGACATAACGCAATTAAACCTACCAGTACCACACGAAAACAAAAGACATTTAATTTTTTGCCAGTAATAAGTTTTCAATTGAGTGTTTTTGAATTAAGAATGTGTAAATATAGCAAGACTACAGAGTTTACTGAATAGGTATTATTAAATAATAATTGGTATCGAGTACTTAAGACCTTATTTAAAATTTTGGCATACGGAGTTTTTTTTTAAATTATAATAGGTGTAAATTATGTAAATAACGAAAACTAAAGTCTACCAAGATTTGGGAGTACACGAGACTACGACCTTGACATTTGAAATATGTGAATAGATCACAAAAAGCTTTTATCAGCGACAGACGGCATCATTTCCACAAATATACTGGCAAATATTCTTCTCCTGTACAATTATCTTTGACACTTTTGGTTTTAGTAAGGACGATGTTATAAATAGGTACAGTTATTATAACGCATGGCAAAGCTCCCAGGTAAAAAGTTCTTGATTGAAGTGCCTTTCACTTATTTTTAGTCATTATACGAGTACGACTGCTTGCATACTTATTTTCAGGGTTGATTAAGTCAAGTACTTAAATGTATAAAGATTTTTCAAAATTGAAACGGGTGATGTGATGTGACGTAATGTTAAAATCCCATCCGTCCATCTATCCATTCCGTATTTCAATGACAGAAAAATGCTTATATGTTTATTACGACATTGTTGCTATTACCCTTGGCATTGCCCTTAGCTCCACTTTTCAGTCCCTGTCTGAAAAATATCAAACAAAGTATTTGTGTAAAATAGCATTAAATATTAAATAATATTATATTGATCCGTCTATTTAATACGGTTAGGCCCAGTTTAAAGTGAGATTCTATTATAGATGGTGATTGTAGAATTCCTAGAAATGTTACGGTAGGTAGCCGCAATCATCCGAATAGTTTTGTGGGGTATTTCGCAATGTTATTATCGCTTGTACGACGTCGTTTTGTCTAAGCACCCTTGTGACCTTAAGTAAACATGTTTTAATGTTGTACTTATCATTAAACTGTACTTTTGTGTGGACGAGCCGCTCTGACTCTGCGGTAATGTCTGCGACTTTTGAATGGTCTTGGCGTTCCGGCCTAGGCAATTTAAAATAATTAGCTTATAATTGTAAGAAAAGACACACTGAAATACTATAATAACAATCGCTTCATTACTTTTTCCAAGGAAATGGCGTGGCCCGAGTCCTTCTGTATCGTCTGTACTGAATCGAATGTCTGTTAAATATTGAATGTCAGATTTAAAGCTACGTAACATTTTTTCCTAATGTTCTCTGTGAGTTAAAATAGTTTTGACAGAAGTAAAATAGTCGATTGTTGTGTATACTAACATAAGGTTCCCACTGCTAAGATGAAGTCTTTTTCCCTATGACTAGGGCTGCCATCACCAAATTTGCCGGCCCCAGACAAAGACTTATAAACCCCGGACATTTGGGTAAAATCACAGTTTTTTCCCGGACACCGTAAAAAATACATTTTTGAACTTGAAACTAAAAACAACGATGTTTAACTATGGTTTTTATTTACTGGTACAGTGATAATATTGTGGAGCTTTAGAACTTTTTTAATAACAGTGTCTTCCTTTTCATTTAATCAACATAACATAAACAATGAAATGAAATACTATAGGAAAATAATAATAAAGATCGTTTTTGGTACCCGTAAGACCAATGTGTGTCCGGGTTTTACCTGGACGCTTATTGGGAAAATCCCCCCGGACGCCCCTGGACGCTCTCCAAACTAGGACAAATCGGGGAAAACCCGGACGGATGGCAGCCCTATCTCTGACAGAGAAGGGGCTAATCCACCACGTGAGGCCAGTGCGGGTTGGTGCTGACACATATGTAAGGATTTTTTGGTCATAGGACGGTGTTTTTTGGAGATTTTTGGGACTGTATATAAAATCAAAGAGCATATATACACTACGTTTTGTTTAATATTACGACTATTTTAACTGATTGCTTTCAAAAACGACTTACCTGGCTGTGATTTTTGGAACTGTTTACCGCTCAAGTGATAAGCCTGGCACTCATGAACGCACTTACGCATACGCAATGAAAAGTGTTTTTTGTATTGGTTGCGGGTCTGCTGAAAAACTGCTGAGGTACTTGCTTTATTTTAATATAAATATATTAAGTAAATATATTACAACATTGCAAAGTCGGTATTACATTTGGCATTTTTCATTGTATTGGAGCTACTACCCTCAGCTCCACCTTTCTTTCTCCTTCTCCACTTTTCTTTTTTGAAAAATTACAAACACAGAATTTTTGTAAAAAAGTATAAAAAAAACATCAAAATAGCTATCCTATTACCTTTTTTTCCGATGGAATATCATCTAAAGACTCCTCCGCTCTGAGTGATGCGGAAGAGAGTCTCGGACTTCTACTGACTAAAGACCCATCTTGTTCCTTCAATCACCTTATTTTTCGAGGCCGCGGTATCTCATTAGAAATTTCCCGCAACCCCGGATCCTATGTCCTTTAAGGTCTGATTTTTCTCTGTACCAAACACTAAAATCGGTTAAATGACGTGAAAATGTAATAGACAGAACAGGGTAACTTTGAGTAATTATAGTAAGTATTATTACTTGTCTCTTTATGCTTGTAGAAGCAAATCTCATACAATTTTTCGCCCAGAGAGTAAACACAACATTACAAGCTCATAACAAACTTCGTCAATTTAGTTTTCATTGTACTCTAAGACTAGATAATCAAAAACAATTATTTTTTTCAGCCGAGAACAGCTTTATGAGCTAAAAAAGAAAGGAACACTATTGACTACAATTTGTATGCTAAGAATATTTCAAAAGCCTGTTCAACTTTAAGGCTAAAGGTAACTTTTAAAACACCTGTAAGAATAATGTGTCTTAAACTCTTAACTAAATATTATTTTGGTGCGTGCTTTTAAAACACCTTTAAAGGTTGGGCGCCATTTAAAGTGAGATTCTATTATAGATGGTGATTGTAAAAGGCCTTTAAAATGTTAGGGATAGTAGCCGCAGTCATCAGAATAGTTTTGGGGTATTTCACGATGTTATTATCGCTAGTAGAACGTTGTCTAGGTCTAGGAACCCTTGTGACCTTAAGTAAACACGTTTTAATGTTCTACTTATCATTAAACTGTGCTTGTGTAGGAGCCGTCCTGACTCTGCGGTAATGTTTGCGAACTGAATGCGACTTTTCAATGGTTTCAGCCCAGGGGTTTAGACCTTTTTTTTATTTTTTTGTTTTTTTTTTTTTAGACACTGACATAATCACCTTATAACAAAAGAAAATAGCCTATTTCATTCAGTGATAACGTAGCATTGTAATGGTGAAATTTGAAATCAGATGAGTAGTTTCGATTATTTCTTACATAAAATTCACTCAAAACTACCTTTTTATAATATTACTAGCTTTTTCCACGACTTCGTTCGTATGAGAGGTTTTTCTCACGCAAATCTCGATCCTGTGGAAATTCCGGGATAAAAAGTAGCCTATGTGTTACTCCAGAATATCAACTATCTACTTACCAAATTTTATTGTAGTTTTTCCGTGAAAGAGCAACAAACTCAAAAAACAAAAAAAATATATACATTCTCACAAACTTTCGCATTTATGATATTAGGAGAATTATACATATATGTACAGTCCATTACAATTTAATCTAAGAAGATTTTACTGATGTAATTTTGGGCTTTACCTCGTTGTCTCGACCGTGCTACCTTCTATACCAATATAGAAGGTAGCACGGTACGCCTTCATAAATCTTATTTATAATCCACCGAGCTCTTGTCACCGTCAGGGTGCCAGCTTAAGAATATTATAATACCTGGTCGTTTTAAAATAGATAGCCGTAAGGGCGCCTTCGAATTAACCGCGCTGTTGCCGCGCAGCTGCAGCGCTGCCACCGCGCTGCTTTGTTAATCCATACAAGTAAATGCTAATAAATGACGCGCTGCCGCTGCGCGTTTATTATATTTATATGGATTTTCAAAGCAGCGCTGCAGCCATGCTGCTGCCGCGCGGCTAATTTGAAGGCGCCCTAAATGTTGCACGAAAGAAAGATTTATCCCCGTAATTGGGGAATATTATATCTCCTTTTTAAATTTAGTTTTTCATAAATTAGTAGTGTTGGTTAATATTTGTTGTATAGTGATGTCCTGAAACACACGTTTTTATAAACTTAGGTCAGGCGGATCGACATTACAGTTGGAATTTAATTTTACCTCGATTGTAATTGATGTAATGTGTTCCGCACAGGTCGATATTTAACGTTAAGCAACGCTTTTTGAGGTCTTAACATATTAAATTCCTCTGTGCCTCGGAAAACACGCTTAGAAATCATTGAGTCATTACTCAGCGTACTTTCCGAGGCATAGATAAATAGGCCAATGGATCAATGAGTCTCAGCTGCTATTTTTATATCTTTGACAGTAACGGGTAGTCAGTCGATCCATGTAAAACATGTAAGCTACATCTACTTAGACTTGAAGCCAAACCCAACATAGTTGGGAAAAGGCTAAGCGAAACTGAATAAGATACAGTCAGTAGTTTTTGAGATTTAGCATATTTTTAAAATCCGCAAATATACATATCGACCCTCCCAAGCAATAACTCGGTAATCGAAAAATCAAAATTTTACAGGAGAAAAGATTTACTGATTTTATCAAATATCTTTTCACCGAGTAGGACTATTGAAGTCATTGATGTATTAAATGAAAGCTATTTTTACGCGGAATATGACTGTGACGTTAAAATGAAATTCTTTTTATTAAAAACCTGGTAATTTATGAAAATAAATAATACTTAAAAAAATACATAAAATATTACAGAAATAGTACTTACGGGGTTATTGCAGTAATTTTATCACATAAAATATTTCGTAACATTATATTATGGACGTTTACGTTGTTAACGTTTTATCGTAGGGCTGATACATAACGTGCTTTTACGGAATTATTGTGGTAATATCCAATAATTTTAGAGACAGTATTGATAAATTACATAATCATTGAAATATTACGTAAATTAATGAGCCAATACCAATCTTAAATAACATTGTTATTGTGTATTACGGAATACATATATAATGAATACATATGAATTCAACGAAAACTACGTACTCACGTTTACCAAAAACTTTATGAAAATTATTTACGCCAATAACCCGGTAAACGCAACTTACCAAAATAAAATATTTTTTTTTTCGTGAAGTTCTATAACAGGTTATTTGCCGATATATATTTCTGTCTAAATTCCCAACAATAAACACGTGTGTCAAAATATGTTTGTAAATATCATTAGGAAAAATTTGAAAAAAAATTGCTAAGGTGTATTCTAGTCCATAGATGCCGAATTTGACATAACAGCATAAAACCCATAATAGCATATTACCGAGTTATTGCTTGGGAGGGTCGATATATCTTTCTAATCCATACAAACATTATGAAAAACAAAGTATTTTTGTGCTAATGTATGCGCAGTAAGTTACGCATTTATGCTATTATCATCCGATTTTGAATGTCTTATGCAACGCTAGACTTGAAATAAAATCAACACAAGAAGATTTATACATAGGCACAACCAATTCACGGCTGATTGGAATCCTGTGACGGATTAGCGAACGCTCCGACAGGCTTTGTTGGACATACTGCCCGCCTGCCACTCGGTGACAGCCACGGAATTAATCTCGCATCGGCCGCAAAATTTCGATTAGGTACGGGCCTTCAAAACTTTTAAGGCCTTATCCTGTGCGAACACATGGTCACCAAGACGGCGGCTGAAACGACGCATAGCGAGCAATATACAGTTATTCAGTTTTATTTAATTTTATTTTATTAGGGAAAACCAACAATTGTACATTTTGTCTTACAACTAGATATACATAATTACATAGGTAAACGTACAATTCACAACGTTTCCACAAATTACAATTTTTTTTTTTAAATTTTTATTGACTTACATACAGTATTGATAGCTTATAATATTAGGGCTTATTTTAAACTTATACTATTAGGTTTTAAGTGTATCAATCAATTCTTTTTTAAATAAATTATGAGGTAGTGCGAATATGTCTATTTTAACAAAATATTGGTTATATATTTTGACTAATCTGTGGAGAGGCACCCGCTCACCCGCATTTGTACGACTAGAGGTCGTAGCAAAGAGTGGGTAAGCGCGTGCCTTTCGTCTTATTATGGTTCTGGGCACGACATAATATATATTATTCACAAGTTCAGGACAATCAAATTTGTTGTGTATTAGTCCACGGAGCATCATGGCTTGGAGTAATAGACGCCTTGAATGTAGTGTAAGTAGTTAAAATTTCTGTAACGACTCTTTATATGGTAGACGCTGCAAGTGACATTTAAACTGCAAACTTTTCAAAAATTTTCGCTGAATTCTTTCAATTGTTTTGTCATATTTTGCATAGTAAGGGTCCCATATCATACACGCGTACTCTACTTGTGGTCGTACTAAAGAGTTGAAAAGATATAGATATGTGTCTGGGCGTTTGAAATCAGATGACGATCTCATTACAAGATTATACATTTGGAAAGCTTTGGCTACAATTTTTTCAATGTGTAAATTAAGGTGAAGTTCAGATAACAAATTTGAGTATCTTTAAGAAGGAGTTCATCGCAGAGACAGTAATTGTAGTCAATTATATTTTTGTTTTTGGTGAAGTTGAGGTATTTACATTTGGAGATGCTTAATTTTAGTTTATTCTTGTCGCAGTAATTGGATAATCTATTTAAATCGTCTTGTAGTAGGTAACAATCATTGATCGATAAAATTTTCTTAAAAACTTTTAAGTCATCAGCGTATAATAAAAATTTACTGTTTTGAAAGCACTTACTAATGTCATTAATGTAAAGATAAACAACAAAGGACCCAGAATTGAACCCTGCGGAACTCCGGAAGTAGCCAAGAATGTGTTAGAATGTTACTTACTATTGTTTGACTACGATTACAAATATAAGACTAAAACCAGCGCAATAGATTACCCTTGATGCCATTAAATGAAATTTTGTTTAAAAGTATTTCATGGTCAACTCTATCAAAGGCTTTTTTGAAGTCAGTGTACATTGCGTCGGTTTGGGCTCTGATGTCCATATTATTGAATAAGCAGGTTGAGAAAGCTAGCTAAGCTATGCTAGCTTAACATAGTTTAGCCTTTTGAAAATGAGGTGCCTCGTACACCTGCGATGTCGTGTCTCTTTATCAGCGTCTCTACGAAAAAATAAACTACGGTAGTGGGGACTAGTGACCACTTTTTTTTGCCGAAAATCCTGTCTATTACAAACGTCATGGAACTATTTTCCATAAATTACGTTTGTCGTATGAGCTGTCAAATGAGGTATATATTTATTTCTAATATACTTAATTGTATACTTTACAATACTGTATTATTATCTGCTTAGCCTTTTACGACTTTGTGTCGGTGTCGGCTTCAAGTCTAGCCGGATGCAGCTAGTAGGTTTACAGTACCTTATAAATATTTGTAATAATACAATTTTTTTTAGGAATATCTAAGCATGACGAATTATATGTAGATATATTTAAACAATTAATTACAACAAATATACAAAATTATGTACTAAAATACAAACTACAATAAAGCATAAAAAAATTCATCCTCAACGCGGTCGGCTGGCAATGTACCCAAGATACTGGCGGCATTGCCTCGTTGTATGGCAATGCTTAGCCGTTGACCAAAGAAATAGCCAGCCCTTGGGTCGCTGGAAGCGTCAACGAGCCTTTTCGATATTTCTTTAAAAAGGCTGTGAGCCCACGGGCCCCATGGTCCGAGAGTTTCAACCCCAAACGGCTCGAAAATATGGTTATCACCGAGATGACTATATTTACGCCGCTTGAGGTTTTCCGCAGCCGTAGCGGGAGCGCCAGCACAACATGATGAACTAGGAAGATGGGATGGCGCGACAGTATCGACACAAGTTGCGTATTTGCGTCCCACACTAAAGGCCAACCCATCTTCCAAGGAAACAATGACATGCCGTCCGGTCTCTTGCCATCGTCACGCGCCAGTCCAATGGGTTCCTTGGAAGATGGGTTGGAATTGAATGGATGGCTGGAACGCCGACGGTGACAAGGGCTCGTCGGATAATGTCATTTAAGTTGGCATGTCGTGCAAAACGCACTACGGCTGCAAGAGAGACCATGGTGCCCGAGGCTGTTGACCGCTTCCCCACAATTACAGCGATGGGTGGAACAACAAGGGGCTCCTAGGCGTAGTGAAGCAGCGATGCGGAAAGTGGTGTCGTCGAACAAAGTGCCTAGATTTGAGGACGGTAGAGCATGTAACCAAAGACCTGATTTCCACTTTCCCACAGCCAGCAGACGAGCACACTCAGTAGAAGTAGCAGACGTGGTTAGTAAATTATTCAGAACTACTCTGCAGAGCGGCTCGTCCCACCGCCTCTGGGAAGATGGTATAACAAGTAGGTCAGAATTCGGACAAGCGAGATTCCAGGCATCAATAGCCTCAGTGAAGCACGGCACATTGAAATCAATCAGTGTGGAAGCCAGGATATTCCTGATTAATTTCTCAGTGCTGTGGACCGAGGAAATGAAAACCGGTAAACTAATACTAGAAATTTTGCGGATTCCGAGCCCTCCCATGCGGATGGGGAGAGAGGCTTGGGCCCAAGCTCGGTCATCCAAAGCCACATTCAGAATTAAGGACAAAGTTCGTCTGATAATTTGATCCATTTGAACTGAAAGTTGATGGTGCTTCCACAAATTGCAAGCACGAAGAGAGTATGTTAATTTAGGGCCGAAACAGCAGAAACGAATTATAGTGATGGCCGAGTGCATATTGATTTGGAGCAATCTTTCCGAAATGTCATTGAATTTATTAATTTGTTCTGCAATAAAGTCGGGAAAGGAAGTATCAAAGATTGGAGAACCAAGGAGACGGAGAGAACTTTTCTCAATAATTAGAATTCCAGGTGCTGTTTCGTTTAATTTAGAGAGAGTCAGTAGTCTGTCAGTGTTATCTGTTAAAAATAATTCACATTTTGAAAGGTTGAGGTCAAGGCCAATAGAATGTAGTTCATTTTTTAAGAAATTTAGGTCTGCTTAATATTTTCTACATCACCTCCCAAGGTTCCGTCGTCAAGATACCAAACATTGAATTTAGAATTTAGCTTTTGAATTATTGGGTGAATAGCTAAACTGAAAATCACTGGCCCGAGAGGGTCACCTTGTTGACAGCCAACAGCTGATTCTAATAGATTGTCTCGAAACAATAATTTGGATGGATTTCTATAGCATTGCCAAAGGAAACTATAAATTTGGGGTAATTCTTTTTTAGTCTCAGCCAACAAAGTGTCCCTGTTAACTGAATTGAAGGCGTTCTTTATGTCAACCTTCAGAATAGCCTCGCTTTTCCCAGAATTTAGGTATGTCGACAAAGCGTGTACGGCAGCCTCACAGCCCCCTTTGGAACCGTAACCAAGTTGCAGGGGCTGAAATTTTTCCGAAACAGCCTCACCATAAAATTTACAGCAAATCTTGGCTGCCATACTTTTTTTTTTATTGCAATTCTAAACATAATAATCACATTAAATCGTGTAAATACTCATGTAAAAACATAATGGAATCAGCCACGTGGGGACTACCAAATACCGAATAAAAATCTCTCGAGACCAAATCGTAGAAGCAATCCTCTAAATCTGCCAGGAATAGACTTTCGTACACGCTTGGGAAAGATATTTAAGCGTCTTGGAATCTACAACTAGATTAATCTCGATGTGGGAGAGAAAGAAAGGACGCAGAAGACATTAGAAATGTATTATTATAAAATATTTTGTGATAAATATTCAGATCCGATGCGGCTGAACATCCAAATATGAATGAATATTCATTCTTACTAATACCTAGTATGTAGGTATAGTCGGTCTGCGTGTCTGTGTGTTATCACTCGTCAAGACTAAATTGCTGAAATTTGGTTTAAACTTGGCGCACGGATATTTTTTTTGTCGGATGAGCTCGCTCTTGTCTTCATCTAAGTATCGCCTGATTTTAGGCGATACTTAGATGAAGTCTAAGATGGAACGGGCGAGCCGAAAATACGCTTGTAATATAATCTAAGTAGGATATAGTACCTCTCATCCCGGTTACATTTTGTTTGCAAGATTCTCGCGTGAGTAAAGTTGCCCATATTATTATATCGTACCAACGAGTTGCAATTGAACGGAAAATAAATGTTTTGGAATCTCAGGGGAGATATTGATGGGCACGCCGCAATCGCGGCGATAAGTCCCCTCTTTGAGACGTGGCTAGAGAGTCGCTACGGCGACCTTCCACCTGACGCAGGTACTGACCGGACATGGCTATTTCGGGAGGTACCTGTTTCGGATACAGCGGGAGGACACGCCCGGGTGTCGTCATTGTGGGGCAGCTTAGCTAAATTAGCTAGGACACGATGGAGCATACAGTGGAGGTGTGCTCCGCTTAGGCGGAGCTCCGGCTCCGGCGGCGGCGACCTCTGGCGGCCGGCCTTGGTTCAGGTCATGGTGCGGGGCGAGGGGGAATGGGATGCAGTCGCCTCCTTCTGCGAAGCAGTCATGATAGCGAAGGAGGAGGCTGAACGCGTTAGGGAGTGACAACTTTCTTCCTCACGCCTTAGCCGCCGCAGGAGACGCCCCGGGCGTCGGGGATCGCGGGCCGATCTCCAGTCACCGTAGACGCGGGCCTGCGGATGGCGAGCAAGGGTAGCTCACTGTCCGGTAAGGATCAGGCCCGAATTGGTGGTGCGCACAGAAATCTTAATAATAAGGCAATAGAAATGCTATCTACGATCATTTAATACTGGGACGCGTGTCGCCGGTTTGCAGCTACCAACACATAAACAAATAATAGATACACACTTTCGCCTACACATGCATTTTGCATTATTACAACAAAATTAAACTTTAAGCCATGACATTACGCAATATTTTCTAAAAACGCATAATCTCAGGTGGCGTAACGTGTGCGAAAAGCAGAGAATGATATCGCGCGCTTATTCTCACTTAGGAATAGTGCAGTGCAAAGCTCGTAATGCTCATATTATTGTCGATAATTTTCTGTAGAGCGTTAATAGCCTAGATGTCTCGTAACAATAGATAATTAATTTATTGAAAGTTTTTCATTCCTCGACGCGCTTTTAGACAATTTATTTAGGAGAAAAGGGAATACAATAAAACGTTAAGTGTAAGTATATTTTTTTATTATTTAGTTATACAAATCTTAAAGGCTCTCCAATACTTCACCTTATGGAAAAAAAAAACAATGACCAAATCAAATAGAGCAATAATGGCACAACTTAATACCGAACAATGAAGAATATACTTTATTGTTCATCAAAATAAATTGTTACACAACTGATTTACGTAAATTGTTTGGTTACGATGGCGGTCTTATCGCTTATAGCGATATATTCTAGACAATCTTAAGATGGATTGATGATATCCGGATCTTTCGGAAACCTGTAATAATAGCATTGGATAAAGTAAAACAGATGCATAAATAATATGAAAACGTATCGATCCGATCCAACTTAATCCATTACACTTACAATATACATAATAATATGTATCCTTAATTATTTTGTCATAACAAAAGAAAATATTGAACACTTCAATGATACAAGGATACCCAACGCAGACTGTTATTTAACTTACCTACGTACATAACAATAATAAGCCTACCTCCTATTAATTTTCTGAATGAAAAAATAGTTAAAAAGTATGAATTAACAGATATATAATCGTTCAAAAACGACTGCACATAACTTTTCACTTCAGCAGCGAGAACACTTTAGGAGATAAAATAATAAACAGGAATAGATTGAAATAAGTATTTGTTATGAATCAAAGCAATTAACATTGTAGGTAGAGGTACCAATTCTTTTTTTTTTTTTTATTGAAAATAGGTTCGCGTTTGACCACTATCTCACCTGATGGTAAGTGATGATGTGATCGAAGATGGAGCACGCTTACCAATTAATTCTTACTTAATTCAATAAAATGGAACATTTTAAAAGCTTTAAGTAAAATAACTGCAATTCTGCAAATTAAAAGTAACAGATTTATTTGGCAACGTTATAGTTGCATTGAGTTGAGTTTGATTATCTGGGGTTAAGGTTTCTGTTCCGGTGGCGGATTGAGAAGGAGCAACGGTAAACGTTGGTGACTCTGATCGGCTTTCTGTATAAGTACACTGTGCGTCGTTGCAAGTGGATGGGCGTGAGACCAAGGTCGAATTCAGACTTATTGTTTCCACTATACGCTTACAGATTTCGACTTATTTTTTATTGAGTCATCAATATAGCCTTCTGCAACCGTACTGGACTGTTCTCGTCGCTAGTTTCACTCATATTTTACGATTATTTTAATATTTTTTAACTTATTCAACTATTTACGCCAGCAACGAAATTTTATTCCTGCTCTTTTATTTAAATTAAGGCGTGTTCGGAAATAGCACCCATAATTTTTTAATATTTAAAATATATAAGGTACGTAACATTATTGAAACTAGAAATAAACATTTACAGGTTAAATATCAGTGTAAATACTTATTTTCGTTCTAATACAACAATAAGTTAAAAATTCAATAAATTACATCAAAAGAGATAAATATCTTTTTGCAAAACTTTAGTTAGTACGAAATTCCAAACGTGTTTGTCTTTGAAGTTGAATTCAAATCGGAACTTCGAAAAGGCTGGTCTTTGTCTCTCTCTTTCTAATGGCGGGAAAGAGATAGAGTGTGAATGTTTCGAATTGTGTGATTAACCCAAGGCTGAATAAGATATTCGTGGCTTTATGAAAACAAAAATTAAAAAGTTACTTTGTCTCACTCAGTGAGCAAAATCGCATTTTGCTCACTGATTTCAGGCAGCAAAACCTACATGTTTGAGCTACTGAAGTGAAAAAGTTTTTTGAATTTTAATGTTATTAGAACATTCGAATTTTTCTTCTCTTCTTGTGTACAAAATGAAGAAAAAGGCTGAGGTTAAATTCAACTTTGACTTTAACCTTATGAGATCCTCATATAGGTAGATTTTAGTAATTTTTCACTAGCGCCTGTGTTTTATAAATGCCCAGTACAACTATTTTAAATAAAATACGTTATTATTTATATTAAAACTTCTGTTCCTAGCTTAAATATCGTTTCATCGTCAGCCAAAAGACGACGTAATGAGAAAAAAGTAGGTAAATCGTCCATGTTTTTTTATTACTTTGATATATTGACAACAAGGCATTATGTGAAGCTACTAGTCAAGTTTTGGTTTTACAAGTGCCGATACCATTGCAAAGTTATTTCGAAACAAAGTGACAATGTTGTTCCTTCCAACCATAACCTATGTTATAGCGAATTTAATCTACTTTTATTTTCCTAGTTTTAATGTCTATGGCGTATAAAACCAACTGTGCAAAGTTTACGATCCCTCGCCGCGTTTAAATTGATGGTCGTTGTAGTGGACGCGTTGCACTTGTAGTCACATACTTACCGTCTATGCGTTGCGACATAGATACCTATATATTTAATAGCGATCCGACCTGGCTTCGCACGGTCTCATTCAGCCAACTCACACAAAACCTTAATAAATTATGCACTTAAATGTTACATAGATATATTCTTTATTGTAGACCATAATTGTAAAACAATAAGGACTTTACAACTAAAAAGGGTGATACAATGGGTGGTCTTATCGCTAAAAGCGATTTTTTATAGACAACCTTTAGATGGATTTGATACATCACTCTTTTCATCGGTGAAAACCCAATGAAAATCTGTTTAGCGGTTTTTAAGTTTATCGCGATCATACACACAGTCAACCATAAAATGATATCACTTTTTCATTCCGAAAAGCAAGAAGAACGGTGCATTAAAACTACACTAATTACCATTTAAGTGCCATTTGAATTTAGCCTAAGTGGGCCAAACATCTGGATTCCACGCCGAGAAAAACTTCTTCGAAAAAGTATGGAACCCAAAATATCTTAAACGAATTAGTCAAATTACTGTACAAATAAATTGCACAATAATCGCTACATCTAAACCGAATGAAGGACTCAAAATTACAGATTTTTAGTTATTCTTAGATTCAAATGCTCTTTGATTTTACCCACCTTAAAAGATTTATAGATTGAGAGGAAATAATAATTTTATAATGACAATTATTTAGTTGTAAGATGTACCGTCGAATCAAAGGATAACGAAAAAATTCAAAGTTTTAGAGCTGGTACTGCAAATGGCAATTACTACATGCTCTCTGTTCACAATATGAGCTTACGCAGGAAAAAGGGGTTAACGTGAGTCTAACAATAACAAATAAATTACAATAAAGTCGTCACGACGCCATTTTTGTTGAGGGATTACTGGCCGACGATGGATCAAGCCAACGTGAGCAGATTGCAAATGGCCACGTGTTCTTTATTCAAAATGTGGAACACACGCTTGTCTGAAACTCGTAATGACAGGGATCAAGGTTCTGTACCTATGTATACTGTTCCGTCTCCATACTAACTAATATTATAAATGCAAAAGTCTGTCTGTTATGCTTTCATGCCTAAACCACTCACCCAGTTTCGGTGAAGTTTTGCATGGAAATAGTTGAAGATCCGAGGGCGATTGCCTACTGGGGTTGCAGGAATATTCTAACGAGATAACGCGATTGGCTATGGAAAGCAAGGGATACTAAAGTAATTTACTAAAAAAAAAAAATGCGTCGACTTGATAACCTACTCCGTTTTTAGGGTTCCGTAGTCAACAAGGAACCCTTATAGTTTCGCCATGTCCGTCTGTCTGTCTGTCTGTCCGCGGTTTAGCTCAAAAACTATTGGTACTAGAAAGTTATAATTTGGCATGAATATACACGTTAATGACGCCAAAAAAGTAGTAAAATAAAATTTTGAAAAAAAGAACAATTATTTAGGGTACCTCCCATACAGTATGTAAAGTGGGATCATAATTTTTTTTTCGTTCTTCCCATAGCTTGGGATATCATTGGATAGGTCTTTAAAAATATTAGAGGTTTGGGAAGACCGTTTTTTGATTAAGTAAACCGTTTGTGACTTATCAAGCTTTATATTACTAATTTTCGTTAGAGTCAAGTGTCCGCCCCCTCTACCAACTAAACGGTGGTAGTTAGAAATTCAAATGTAACGGCAGTAGTACCTATATATAACGAAGTTATAAGGAAAACTATCACACGTAAGTGGGTCTTACAAGTTTACGAGTAATAGTCGACCAATTGTATTTGACTCGAAAATTTCGAACAACTCCATAGAAATGTCGATAGATGGCGCTAAGCGTCAGTTGTATCGCACTAGTTTCTTGTGACGATTGAGTAGTGTAGCCCTGTGTCCTGTATTTAAATTCAAAACACCGGCTATGACAAGTTTTATACAAATCTCTAAAAAAAAATTAAAACTTTCCGTGCATAATTATCGGATCAGGTGAGGATTTGTATAGGAAGTCAAATTAGTTAGGTAGTCATGTTTGGCTTTTAGTTAGAGCATGGTACGAAACGATCCGTCAGCGAATACGACACGCACTTGGCTGTTATAAAAACTACGGAACCCTACACTGCGCGTGGCCCGACACGCACTTGACCGGTTTTTTCGTTAAGTAATGTATAATAGGTATTTGATATTCTAGAAGCTTTTTAGCAGGTTTAATCAAACCCCTAAAAACTTTGTAAATATTTCATACCTTGTCATGATTAGCCAGATAGAGTCGGTTATAGGTAGGCTTACTGTAGGTACTATTGAAATACACGTAAACTAGATTGCTATATCATAAGGAGTATACACGACTGTATACTCGTTTATGTGACATGGTTACCACGAAGAAAACGGTAAAACCTTACACGTGTCAAAACAATATCTTCTTTACAGCATACATTAATCGAAGCAATCTCCACGTAGCTCACTTTATCTCAATATGTAACCAATAACCATATTATACTTACACGTGCTTAGCAGAAGCTTTTAGACACGTGCCTAATGTCTTTTAACGAACGACACGAGGACCGATATGCTATTGAAACACATGTTATTATTTACATGGCCGTGTGTTAAATTGGTCTAGAAAATTCAATAAGCAGGGAATGTTTTCTTCTATTTATATTGATTTGTTTGTGGAATATTTTGTGTACTCTTACTGTTTGCAAGTTTGGTTGCTTTTTTAGGGTTCCGTAGCCGATGGCAAAAACGGTATCCTTATAGTTTCGTCATGTCTCTCTGTTCGTCCGTATGTCACAGCCATTTTATATCGAAAGGGGAGCTCTTCATAAATGGAACTGAAACTGAATTTGTTTTTATCAATCCTATACGTATGTGGTATCTATAGACAAGTCTTTAAAATGACGTTGAGGTTTCTAAAACCAGTTTTTCTTAAAGTCAATCGTTTAAAAGATATACGCTTCCAAAATTGTTAAATGTGTGTTTGTCCTCTCTAACTTTTATAATAATGGATTGAAAAATCTAAAAAAATATATACTGTAGATCTTAATGAAAAATTTCAATGAAAATTAGTTTGAACGAGATCGGGTTTGCAGTTTTAGAGATATAGTACATTTTCTAAAACCACAATACAATAACTTTGTGTTTCATACAAACACTATGAAATACAAAGTTATTTGGCATAACCCTACGGAACCCTTCATGGGTGAGTCTGTCACACACATGGCCAATTTTTGTTGTATAAAGTTTTTTATGTTTTATGTTTCTCTAATATTAGTTTGTGAGTTTCTGTTCACTAAAATTTCTATAGTTTCTTTTGTTATCTGGAATAAGTAAATTATTATTACCTGTTTATTTATATTAATACGTAAAACGAGCTTGTGGCTATATAATTATATCCGCAAAGGAAAGCCGCATGGTTTACTTTTCAAGGTAAAGCAACGCTTGCTGAGGTCATTTAGTAGATGGTTGATCATCGTAACATATCGCACCTTTAGAATTGAAGTGGCTTAATTCAAAATTTTAAGAAAATGTCTTTTATATACAGATCGACTTAAATACATGTTTATAAGTCGTTCTGTGTATAAAAGTAATTTTCTTAAAATTTTGAGTTAAGCCACTTCAATTCTAAAGGTGCGATATCGGGATTTCCCCGTTCCTCGAACAGCACGCTAAGTCGTTGGTTCCGGCTGTAATTTGTACATCTTTAACAATCGTTACGAAGCCGGAAAATCTGATACTGTTCTTACCAAGAGGTATCGTGTTAGATCGTCTCTCCATGTAAAATACTATTATATAATATACCCAGTTGAATAGTAGTTAGGCTGAAAGCTAACCCTAACATAGTTGGGAAAGTGCTTAGAAAATGATAAAAGCGTAGTTAAAACTTTTTCGGTACCCCTTCTTACGAAAACTACGCTGACGGAGGATTATGAAATTTGGCCCTGTAAAGCTTTGGTTTCCTAGGAAAGCGGTGCCGTCATATAGCGGCCGTAATATTACGGACGTAAAAAGACGGCCGTCATTACGGTGACGACATGTGGAAAGTTCCACGGCCGTTTTAACACAGTCTGCTTCATCGCTATCAATGAAACGTTCACGAAACCATCTGTCACTGACAAGACGGCCGTCATGCAAATGGCGGCACCGCTTTTTGACGTTACGGTGTCAGTTACCGCTCTCTAGGAAACCGCGCCATTTTGTTTACATAGACAACGTTCTAGTGACGTCATTCACCGCTGTATTACGGCCGCTATATGACGGCACCGCTATCCTAGGAAAACAAAGCTTTACAGTTTATATGGTGAGGGAGTACAAAAATCTAATATTTGTATACACAATTTGTAACTAAAATTAAAGTGCTTTCTAATTTAATAACATTAGAAATCTTCTTAATTATGGTTGAATTTTGAACACTGGCGATCTCTAGTTTATTATTATTAAGCGCAAACCAATTTTACACATTTTGTCTTATTCAAAAATTTTGGCCGCTATAATACCATTGTACGCAGCTTGAAAATAAGGAAGGAAAGGAAATACGCCTTGTTTTTCACAGCTGAAGCAAAACCTCTTATGAAAACATGCCATTTTTTTCCATGACAATTTGGTATTGATCTCTCTCGATTTGTTTACGAAGGAACTAAGGGTCGTCGTCCTATTTATAAACATAGTAATGAACTATAATTAGGCTGGACCTAAGGGATCTTGTAAAGAGTCCATTGCTTAGCACAAGGGACAGAGTTCATTAACATCGAAATGACATTGCTTATACGTATTTGGATGGTCGTGTATATTTTGATATTGTTTAATTTCAATAAACGAATCTTATATTACATATTGGTTAAGCTATTTAGTCCTAGGTTTATTTAGATGTCATCTTCTGTAAATAAAAGTTGAAGATGTTTTATTTGCAGGGAGAAACTTGAAATGGAAGAGAGCCACTTTTACATTTTAACCAACTACAAAAAAGGAGATACGTAGCCCTTATTAGTTTTGTAGTGTAATAGTATCTGTGTTTGTTTTGGAATCGTTTTAATTTTTTGTTAGATAGACCCGCGGTTGAACCCAATCTTTTATGTTACAAAATAATTATCTGCAACTTACCTAGTTGAGTACAATTTAGGTATAGATCATAGTTGAATTTAAATGACATTCACATCTGAATGGGACACCAAATGCATAGCTTCATATGTTCGAAATTTATTTGCTTGACAACGGAAAACACGCAACGAAAACGATTATTGTGTTGATCTTAAAATGAAAGCACGTGCGCCCGATTACATTCATTTTTGTATTACGCAACTTCTGTTCAATAATGGAGCACGATTGCCTAACCTTTAAGTTTACCTTTTGAAAGTAACCCTTTATTTATTTTATCGGGGGAAAACTTTCAAAAGGCGCTTTGGGGTCTTTGGAGAAAAGAGTGTTGGATTTTTGCCGTACTAAATCCACCATAATCTATAGGTACTAATATTATAATATTTTATTATATAAACCGGATAACTTAGTTTGTTTGTTTAAAGGCGTTAATCTTCGAAAGTACTGGGTGGATTTTAATACAATTTGGTATGGAAGTAGCTAGAAGCTTGAGGAAGATTAAGCTTTTACCTGACTGCAAAAGAAAGAGGTTATGTTTTTATCGTCGTGAATTACACGAGAGCGAAGTCCTGTTGAGGGAGGTCTCGATTTTCTTTCGGAGACTGCTCCGGGACCTCTTTTTGTTACGCCTGTCAGGGAACCTTCTTTCTCTTTGACGAGTGGCTGGAGAGACGCCCTTTTTTTTTGGGGTGGGAAAATCATCGAATGGCTTCTTCCGCTCTGGGTCAAGCGGAAGGGTGTGTCAGATTTCTACTGACTAAAAACCCACCCTGTTCCTTCGGCTGCCCTAAATTCCGGGGCCGCGGTAACTTGGTAGAATTTTCCCGCAAACCCCGGCAGGCAATGGCCCTATGAGGGTCGGCGGCGCGTCGTGTTCCACGCACGCCTCAAAGAGCTGTCAGCACCAGTGACGGCGCCTCATAAGGCCATTGACTAACTAACGAGATACCGCTGCCCCGGAACTTAAGGGTAGTTGAAGGAACAGGATGGATTTTTAGTCAGTAGAAGTCTGACACAGGGAGTGTCAGACTTCCACTTAACCCAGAGTGGGATTGCGGCGGTAAGACCCCTCTTTGAGGAGTGGCTAGATCGGCGTCACGGCGTCCTGACCTACCGCATGACGCAGGTCCTCACCGGACACGGAAGTTTCGGGAGGTACCTGTGTCTGATGGGTAAGGAAGAGACGCCTGGGTGTCACCACTGCGAGGGTCGCCCTGAGGACACAGTCGAGCACACAGTGCAGGACTGCCCAGCTTGGGCAGAGCACCGACGTGTCCTCACGGCGACAATAGGCGGAGACCTCTCGCGCCCGGCCTTGGTCGAGGCCATGCTGCGGGGCGAGAGGGAGTGGGAAGCGGTCGCCTCCTTCTGCGAAGCAGTCATGCTTTCGAAGGAGGAGGCGGGCCGCGTGAGGGAGAGGATGGCGTCCTCCCTGCAGCCCAGCCGCAGTGGTAGACGCCCACGGCGTCGGACGTCAGCCGACGATCTCCGGCCACCGTAGGCGCGGGCATGCGGACAGCGAGTAAAGGGCAACTCGCTGTCCGACCATGGACCATGCCCGGGTCGACGGCGCGTCGTGTTTCACGCGCGCCTCAAAGAGCGTCAGCAACATGACGAGGCCCCCTCTGCAGAGGGCCGAATCCTGCCGGGGTCGTGGGACTCATCCCGTTACCGTGGCCCCGGTATGTAAAGGATTATTGAAGGAACACCGTGGATTTTAGTCAGTAAAAGTCTGACAGTCCCTCCCACCCTGCCCGGAGTGGGAGGACTTATTTGATAATTTTACCACGTTAAAAAAAAAAAAAAAAAAAAAACCCAGAGTGGGAGAAATAATTTGAAGATTTTCCCACCCCGAAAAATAAGGGTCTCTATAAGGGCACTTAAAAGGGGTTCAGAGTGAGAGCAAGTGGGGCCCAGGCTACTTCTTCGACGAGTTATTTTTCTCCAGGTTTCTGCCTCCGCTAGTACTGTCACATCCGGTTCTGTTAACCAAACTAGACCCTATCACTACTTTAAATCAGCCAATCAATAAATCACGGTTTGTGTGGGAGTTAAATATCTTCGCAACCGTGCGTTTTTTTTTTTGTATATCCCTAAAGTGACCTAAAGTCTTATGTCTTGGAGCACGTGCAGCTTTCTGTAAATGTAATTATAGACCTATTTCTGTACTGCCCACTTTCAGTAAAATTTTTGAGAAAATTATTTTAATGCAGATGCAAAAATATTTTAATAAACACAAATTGCTACATAATAAACAATTTGGTTTTACAAAGGGTCGTTCAACAACTGATGTGAACGACCGTGTTGAACTTTTAGGACACATTTATAATGCATGGGAAGATAAGTACGATGCGTTGGGCATTTTTTGCGATTTATCTAAGGCATTTGACTGTGTTCCCCATGAGACATTAATCAGGAAACTGCACCACTACGGATTCCGGGACTCCTCTCTGAAACTTTTAACCTCATACTTGAGTGAAAGGATTCAGAGAGTCGATGTGAACGGCAAAAGATCGCCGGGATCTGTGGTCAAGATGGGGGTCCCCCAAGGCTCAATTTTAGGTCCCTTTTTGTTTCTTATTTATATAAATGATTTGCCGTACCTGATCAAAAATCATGACATAGTGTTATTCGCTGACGATACTTCTCTTTTATTTAAAATTAAACGTCAACAGCAGGTTACTGAAGAAGTAAACAGAGCCCTTGCGACTGTAGTTAGCTGGTTTAATGTTAATAATCTTCTTCTTAATGAGAAAAAAACTAAATGCCTAAAATTTACGTTACCTCATGTTAGACAAGTGAATACTAGTATATCAATAAAGGGCGAAATATTGAAACCCGAAGATACCACAGTATTCTTGAACATAACTTTGGATGCGAAGCTTCAGTGGGGCCCCCATATAGATAAATTGTCAAAAAAGTTAAGTTCTGCAGCATATGCCGTTAGAAAAATACGTGGATTAACTGATATCGAAACAGCACGTTTAGTCTACTTTAGTTACTTTCACAGTGTGATGTCATACGGCATTTTACTTTGGGGAAATGCTGCCGACATTCACACAATATTTGAATTACAAAAAAGGGCCATTCGTGCAATTTATAAATTAAATCCTAAGCACTCCTTAAGAGACAAATTTAAAGAGATTAATATTATGACTGTGCCACCTCAGTATATTTATGAGAATCTCTTGTATGCACACAAAAATATTAATCTGTTTAAAAAATACAGCGATATTCATAGTGTAAATACAAGGAACAAAGACACATAAATGTCATTCCTAAAACAAGGTTAAAAAAAATAGGTGGTTCGTTTAGATGCCAATGTATACGTTTTTATAATAAAATTCCTAGCCATATTCAAGAACTAAGTATTCATAAATTCAAATTGTTTATAAAACGTAAGCTATGTCAGAAAGCTTTTTACAGTGTTAAAGATTATATTGAGGACAAGAAGGCTTGGGAATGAGATGCTCCAGTGATATACGTGAGCCCTTTTTATTTTCAAATTTTTGATAGTTGATTTATTTTTTATTGATTAAAATACTTGTTTTGTTAAGTATTGTATATACCTCCGGGCACGCCGCAATTGCGGCGGTAAGACCCCTCTTTGAGGAGTGGCTAGATCGGCGTCACGGCGTCCTGACCTACCGCATGACGCAGGTCCTCACCGGACACGGAAGTTTCGGGAGGTACCTGTGTCTGATGGGAAAGGAGGAAACGCCTGGTTGTCACCACTGCGAGGGTCGCCCTGAGGACACAGTCGAGCACACGGTGCAGGACTGCCCTGCTTGGGCAGAGCACCGACGTGTCCTCACGGCGGCAATAGGCGGAGACCTCTCGCGCCCGGCATTGGTCGAGGCCATGCTGCGGGGTGAGAGGGAGTGGGAAGCGGTCGCCTCCTTCTGCGAAGCAGTCATGCTTCCGAAGGAGGAGGCGGGCCGCGTGAGGGAGAGGATGGCGTCCTCCCTCCAGCCCAGCCGCAGTGGTAGACGCCCACGGCGTCGGACGTCGGCCGACGATCTCCGGCCACCGTAGGCGCGGGCATGCGGACAGTGAGTAAAGGGCAACTCGCTGTCCGACCATGGACCATGCCCGGGTCGACGGCGCGTCGTGTTCCACGCGCGCCTCAAAGAGCGTCAGCAATATGACGAGGCCCCCCCGTAGAGGGCCGAAGCCTGCCGGGGTCGTGGGACTCATCCCGTTACCGTGACCCCGGTACGTAAAGGGTTATTGAAGGAACACCGTGGATTTTAGTCAGTAAAAGTCTGACAGTCCCTCCCACCCTGCCCGGGGTGGGAGGACTTATTTGACAATTTTACCACGCTAAAAAAAAAAAATGACCTAGACCACCAGGTTTTAGCTATCAGGAAACACGGACTCCGGCGGGGAATCATAGGCCTTAGCAATACTCACGTATCGGTGGGAATGTGCCGTGTACGTATGAGAGGGGTTCCTAATAACAAACATACATTGCAGTGCAATTCTAAACTTTATTTTAAGTCATAAAAGGCTTTTTATTTATTGATTAAATATTTTGTTTAAGCTCATATTACATTTTTCTTCCTTGCGTGTCTATAGCCTATTAACTAACTGACTAGTAAATGTAGTATATAGGTACTACGAGTATGAATGCCTCGAATAATATATTATTTTAATTGGTATTGTTAGGTACTGAAAGTTGTGCCAGGCGGGCAACAAAGGTGTTGAAGCACGTTCAGAGAAGAGGAACGCTCCTCACTGGGATAATGATTAGGATGGTTGCAAGATATCGCATTTGAAACCGGCATATTCTAGGTCCCAAATATCCGTAAACGTGCGCAACCATTGGTCCCGCGTGGTGGATTACGGCTGATTCCCTGTCATAGGGAGAGGGTCTGAGTCCCAGCAGTGAGAACACATCCACTGTTGATTTCATCACCAGAGTTCGTAATCGGTTACAAGTAGCTTAAATTTCATTGAAATTGAATATATATTGATTGTTACATTAGAGATTTTGTCCCTCTAGTGGTAAAGGAACAAAAGCCCGGATGCAAAGTGGGTTGGTAGTGGGTTAGTGGGTGGGTTGGTTGAAAGGCAAGGAAACAACAAACTGTTTCAAACAACAAAAGTTTATTCCAAAAATTTCAAGGTAAATACAAAAACAAATGTTATTGCCAGCCAGCATAAAATTCAGTCGGTGAAACTACGGGTAAATATTGTCTTTTTTACTAAAATATCAAAGTACAGCCTTCCAGTTTTGTGAATGTGGATTGTTACTAAATGGGCGCCAGGGACTCAAATAGTCCCGGATCCCTGAGCCGACGAAGACGTTCAATATTCTTCCAGTTAAGCGTAGGTGTCGAACCCGGGGTCCTTTAATTACATTTTATTGAAGACCGACTTCTAATTTTGAAAACCGAACAGATGATAAACTGGTTCCTATATGAACCGGTAGAAAAAAATGAAAAGGGGTAAGTTTATCTATAAAAAAAATTGATTCGGTAAAATAGTCTTAACAAATATATTATGAACACGTAACGAACGAACATGTGAATCAAATATGTTTAGTTCTGTACAGATTCAAAGGAAGCGCCAACTTCCAAACTTCAGGCTATTGATGAGAAATTTTTATTAGAAAAACCGAATAGCAGTTTTTGCTCGACCCGGGATCGAATCCGAGACCTCTTGCTCAGCAGTCGGTTGCGACCACCGAGGCAGTTTACAAGCTTCTCATGTATAGGAAAACATCCGACTCTTCTAATTAAATTATATGACTATTCGTTATTTTATTCTGTGATAAAGCAGGGCTTAGAAGGTCAAAGAGTATGTAATGTACTCAGACCAATATCTGGACGCAAACAATGACGCAGGTTACGACGACATAAAAAGTAATATGAGAAGAAAGTTTGTTGTGTTTAAGGCTTATTTGAAGGGATAACGTTACATTCGCACCCATAAATAGTCCCGATCTTTGTATACAAGTTTTTTTATTCATGATAGTCACGCGTTTGACCGCCATCTCACCTGATGATGAGCGATGATGTGTGTGTGTGTATGTGTGTGTGTGTGAAGTTAATTGTATAGGGACTTGATATGCCAGCGCTATCACCACAAAGATTGACAAAACGATGTAAAAATATATCACATGATAATTTCGACAGTCGCTGATATAATGGAACTCTGTTTAGTAACCCTGGTTTAAAAAAAGGCTTTACCGACTTATTGAATAGAAGAAGTTAACAGCAAATATCAGTTGCCTGCTATATTTTCCTGATTTAGATGATGTCCGCAACATCGCTCTCGTGGAAAATTTCCCAACGATTTCACGGAATAAAATTAGTTAAGTTAAACTAAAATCTCACTTTGTACAAAATCTTATGCTGTACCATATATACCACAAGTACTGTACACAATAAAAAATTGGCTAAGTGCGAGTCAAACTTGCCCATGAATGGTTCCGTAGTTACTACGCGAAATTACTTTGTTTTTCATAGTGCTTGTATGAAATACAAAGTTACATTTGTGGTTTTAGAAAATGTGCTAAATCTCAGAAACCACGGAATCTCGTTCAAACTAATTTTCGTTGAAAGTTTACAATAAGATTTATTTTATTTAGATTTTTCACTCTATTATTACAGAAGTTAGAGGGGAGGGGGAAACGCCCATTTTACCACTTTAGAAGTATATAAAATAAATATTGAATATATATAAACGATATATTTTAGGAAAAAAATATTTTAGAAACCTTAAAGTCATTTTCAAAGATCTATCTATGAATACCAAACAAAATATTTTCAGTTTCATTTCCATGTATGGGAGCCGCCTTGATTTTTTTTAAATTTTTGTATAACTAAGTATAGTTTCGGAATAAAATGGCTGTGACATATGAACGGACGGACAGACAGACAGACATGACGAAACTATAAGGGTTCCGTTTTTGCCATTCTGCTATGGAATCCTAAAAAGATACCTATAAAATAATAACTTAAAACTAATGCGAATAATTAAAAAAAATATGATAGTGAACCTTGTGAAATAAATAACAGAATTTGGCTGTACTTACACATCTACCTACTCTCTATACGAATACAAGGGCGATAATATGCAACAGAACATCACTCATGAATTACAATGAGTCCCCAGATGGACCCAAGTCTGTTCTCATCTAAGTCCGGCTTTCTGGCGCACCGCACCGAGATAGGGTATTATGTTATTCATGTATGTAATTGACCATATGAAATGTTGACCGACGAAGATTAAACTACAGCTTTTTGAGGAGTATTTCATGCGAATTTACTCTTACACTTGAAATTAATGGAATGACTTCAATAGGACCTTTTTTTTTCTGGAATTATCGTTAAGCAAAGTAGTTTTTTTATTAAAAAAAAAAAATGCTTTAATGAAATATACAAAACGATTATTTTCATCAGTGGCCCATGATTTACGAGTTTCAGGTCGTGGTATCGAACCTAGGCCGGAAAATTACTTAGTGTAACTTTCTCCATCACCACGGGTCTCAAAATGATTAAGGAAAACACAGTGAGAAACAGTTTCGTCACTGTTTTCTTTCATGGGTCTAGCATGCTGCGTTCTGGCATGTCCAAGAACCAAAAATCCAAAGACCGGCGACGGCCAGCAACTCCCACTGGGCCCACAAAGTGAATTACGATCTTTCTCATAGAGAGGAGGCCTGTGCCTTAGCAGTAGGAACTTTATAGGCTAATTATACAACGTGTAATTTAAAGGGTATATACATACCGAGTGCACGGCTTCTTTGGATGATAACAAACGATATGGCAAGGGTTTTGTAATCCTAAGTCTACGTGTGTAGAACCTATTACAAATTCCAATACACTGATACCATAGAGCGAATTTTTCAAATTAAGAAGAACGAAAAGAATTATCGTGTTATTGCCAAGTGACGTGGAAAGTTATTGACCTTCGTAGTGCTGTGACACGTTTGTTATGATTGGTATTCAAGAAATATATGAAACCAATAATTTGGTATCAATTCTTTGAGTCAGTTATTTTGTGCTGAAACTGTGCATAGAGACTCCATACCAGATGTTGTCTTCAGCCCTTTTGGATAGATATTATGGGGTTTCCGTTACACGTTGTATGTTATTTTCAATTCTACAACGTGTAACAGAATAAACGCAATTCTTGAAAGTAGTTGGTTCAGAATCGGCTTCTGAATCGATTTCCATCATAAAAAATAGGAGTTAAATTTTTATGAAAAAATCTTTCATTTAACTTAAAATGGAAACACAGTATCATGACAAATGAACACAATCCTTAATTCAAGGAAATTGTGTGCGTGTCGCGTCGGCCGCTAACATTGCATGAGTGTATGCGTCTGCGTAAGGATATTGTATGATGCCCATACGTTTTGCGTTTAGTAAGGATAACTATTTTATAAAAAATGTCTAGGTTTGGTTTCAATTTATTTAGTTACGGATGTTGTTTTAGAGTTATAATTTAGTATTCTCATTGGGGTGTCTGAGGTATTGATCTATATCTGTTACACGTTGTATATTATATTTGTATAAAATGTGGTAGGTATATAATGATCGCTGTTATTCATGTTTGTTAGAAACATCAATGACTGCGATAATTAACGTATATTAGCATTAACGTAAGGTAAGAATGAAACAGCGAGTGACTGGTGTATGTTTAGGGTTCCGCATTCGTGTTTTTAGGGTTCCGTAGCCGAATGGCAAAAAACGGAACCCTTATAGTTTCGACATGTCTGTCCGTCTGTCTGTCTATCCGTCCGTCCGTATGTCACAGCCATTTTATTCCGAAACTATTAGGACTATACATGTAAAACTTGGTAGATAGATGTATTCTGTGAACCGCTTTCCGATTTTAAGAGAAATCAAAAAAAAAAAAACATTTAACATAAAGGGGGCTCCCCATACATGGAACTGAAACTGAAAATATTTTTTTCCATGAAACCTATACGTGTGTGGTATCTATAGACAGGTCTTTAAAAATGACATGAAGGTTTGTATAATGACATTTTCATAAAGTTAATCGTTTAAAAGATATACGCTTCCAAAGTGGTAAAATGTGTGTCCCCCCCTAACTTCTATAATAATGAAGTGAAAAATCTAAAAAAACCATATGTTGTAGATCTTAATGTAAACTTTCAATCAAAATTAGTTTGAACGAGATCGAGTCAGTAGTTTTTGAGATACAGTATATTTTCTAAAACCGCAAATATAACTTTGTAATTCATACAAATACTATGCAAAACAAAGTTATTTGGCGTAGTTGTAAAAATTGTAAATAAGCTAGTTTTAAGAAATTTTTAAGGTTTTTTTTTTTCAATTAAATATATTAAGTATATTTTATTTATTATAGTTACCACGGAACCCTTCATGGGCGAGTCCGACTCGCACTTGGCCAATTTTTTATTTATACGATACAAAACATTTTTTTTACTTATTTTCACTGGAAGATAGAGGAGGTTATAGGTAAAATATGGGCCACTTTTAATAATTTTTTAATATCAATGATGCACATATGGCAGTAGATGTTTTGGTCCAGAAACTCTTACGCGCCTCCTCCGAACACCTTACCAAAGTTCCATCATAATCCGATCATTGGTTTAACAATGCACGCATCATGAAACTAGCTAGTAATATTTATTTTTAAATCTATAGATAAGCAACTATTTTTGAGTAAGACGAAACTGAAACACCGAGCAACGAGTAGTATATTTCCTTCTGTAACACTTACAGTTTCACTTGGACCGAAATTTAGGAACATGCCATAATGTTAATGGACAATATGTTAACGATAATTAAACATAACCTTCACTACACTACATGACGCAGAACCAAGTATAATGCGAGAAAAGGTCTCTCGAGGAATTACGATCAAATATGTTTTGCTCCCTTCGTGCGTAACTTGAAGGATACTACTATCCCCAATAGTCGTTTTTGTCCAGCAAAACAATCCATTTTTTTACCTCAGACTCATAAAAACAAAGAGAAACTCGAGGCTCTATAACCTGTAATTTAAAGGGTATATACATACCGAGTGCACGGCTTCTTTGGATGATAACAAACGATATAGCTAGGGTTTTGTAATCCTATGTCTACATGTGTGGAACTTATTAGAAATTTCAATACATTGAACTTTCTGGCATCTGACATGCCGGAAAGTTAGACAAAAGTCTTGTCAAGCCAGTAGCGACACCCCTTAGTAAGAACTAAGGGGTGTCGCTACTGGCTATCCAGCTACTGGCGTGTGGAGGACAGATGGGTAGCCCTTGTACTTTGCTGCATCCGGTTACGCTGGTAGCCAATCCCGTGACATAGTTAGAAAAAGGCTAGGATAATGATGATGACACAAAAAACAAAGTTATGGATTAAGACGTAAGTTTCTTGTTTATAGTTGGTACATTGCTTATTCGACACTCTTTTCTGCACTGATTTGGCTGCCATCCAGTTTGCGATTACGGTCAGAGAGCTAGACTGCGTGAAAAATAAATAATATTAGTATATTAATGAAGATTAAAGATTCAGAATACTCTAAGATTTTGTACCCTCAGGAAACTGGTTGTATAATGAACGTTCTGTTTTTGCATTTAATATTTGTAAAATTTTGTTTTTCTTAGGAAACATTCCAAAACTGGTCCCCTATTCAAGAAAGAGAAACGAGGTGGACCATTTAGAAGGTGAGTAGAAGAATTATAAATGACAATTAAGAAATAATGTATTAATTATTATTATATTTGTATTTTAAGTATTTTAGTACATAATTATGTATATTTGCTGAAATAAATGTTTTCACGTAAAGAAATGATGTTAAATAGGTGTGTTTAAATTTTGGTGTACAGTAAAGTATATTCTATCTATCCCGACTATGTTGGGTCGGCTTTCAGTACATGTGTTTTAAATAGAGCGGCGAAGTATCGAACGATTTAATTCGGCAATATTATTGTAACGTTCAGGTGTTACATTGATTATATAGACTCATATATACTTGGTACTAGTTTGACTAGTCAACACTATCCTCTCATATTTCCCATTAACATTGTAATATGAAAACATTGTAATAATCTTTAGTTTATTTAAAATCATCAATAATTTGACTTTTTTATCGATTATACGCGAGTGAGAGCGAGATGGTACTCCTAGGCGGTATTGCGGTCGAAGATGAAGCACGTTTGCCTAGAAGTAACCTATCCACTCTTGACTTAAAGAGTTGCCCTGGTTATAGCTATCAGGAAACACAATCTCCGGCAGGGAATTCCACTCTTTATTTAAAGCTGTTAATTATAATAAATTTCATATGAAGTTTATTCCATTGTCAAATTTGCCACATACAAACCATCTTACGCAGGGGTCTTTTTTCCGGGGTTGCGGGAATATTCCAACGAGATACCGCGGCCCCGGAACGCTAGGGCAACTGAAGGAGCAGTGGGCTTTTAGTCAATAGAAGTTAGATACTTCCTTCCGCTTTACCCACAGTGGAAGGCGTCATTTGATGATTCCCCTTCTTTTCCCATCCAGAAAATAAGGGATCTCCTTTTAAGTATATGAAACACCTGTGCTAGGAGGCACCGCTCTTCTCAATCTCAATAATGGACACAGTACGAAGTCCATGCACATAAAACATTTATTTTTGATAGATTGACAATGCTTAATTTTGATTAGGTGTATGCACCCCTTTATTTTAGATCTTTGATGCTCAAGGTCAAATTGGCTGAATACAAACGCTGTTGTTATTAATGATATTTATTTTTATTTACATAAGATGCAAATTTAATAAATTACCTTTCTCCTGTTCTAGGTTCAAAATTTGTTTCAGACACTATTGTAAAAATATAAACACGACACAATAACAACAACTACTTAAATGTTTATTATGTATCGAGCAGTTTATTTGATGTAGCTAATGGCTTAAATCGGTGATAGAATTTAAATAAATAACGAACAATATGTTTCTTTATAATATAGCCATCATTTGACTACCTAATGGAATATATTTATGCAAGTAAAGTTTAATTTGGATTTGTAATACAAACTAATTATATTATAAAAAAACTTTAATATTTTCTTACTCGCCTGCGTACGCCTGTTTTGTTATTATGTGTCTATTACTGACATTAATAATGCAGTAATTATAAAGTTTACTAAAACTATAGACTCATGCCTGAAATAAACAATTTAGATTTGAATTTATTCAGGATAGTGCTGCGTATTACATTCAAGCTCGAACATTTAGTTTTTGGCATGCAAGCACAAAACTAGTGCTAGCTTTTGATTTTTGTAAGACAAACTGGACTTCTGTAATATCTTTTTTTCTGTCACTGACTTTTTAAGAGTTCTATGACCGGGCGACGAAATAATGAGTTTGCAAACAGGAAAGTTTATAAATTAAAATTGTTTTGCGTCAGCTTTTTACTTGTTCTCAGAGCTGTGGTTCACTTTTTTATTTCTGAATTTTCTTGGCATTTTCCCAGATTTACTATTGGAGTTTTTCGGTAAACGTATATTTTCTTTTAGTATTTAATGAAAACATATTGGAAGCTGTAAGTTAGCATGCCAAAAGTCTTGCCACTGTTTGCTGCGTTTGCAGGATTTTATGTCTTGTTGGCAGCCGTGTAGACCAATGCTGGGCGTACATAGGTTTTCAATTCTCACAACATTTATCTCAATTATTGTCAACTGGAATCTAGACGATGAATGAACGAAATGTCATCTTCTCTTCACATCTTCATTATTTATCTATACAACGTGTAACGGAAACCCCATATCTATCCAAAAGGGCTGAAGACAACATCTGGTATGGAGTCTCTATGCACAGTTTCAGCTCAAAATAACTGACTAAAAGAATTGATACCAAATTATCGGTGTCATATGTTTCTTGAATACCAATCAAAACAAACGTGTCACAGTGCTACGAGGGTCAATAACTTTCCACGTCACTTGCTAATAACACGATAATTCCCTTCGTTCTTCGTAATTTGAAAATTTCTGTCTGGTATCAATGTATTGAAATTTCTAATAAGTTCCATACACATGTAGACATAGGATTACAAAACCCTTGCCATATCGTTTGTTATCATCCAAAGAACTTTAAAAAAAATTACAAGTTGTATAGTGTTCTGGACTTACCAAGGGATATCGTGTTAACTAGCCATAGGGTTGTGAAAGACAGACAGTTGCTCCATGTAAAACCGAAGAACTCAACTGCATTCGGTTTGACCGGAAGATGACCCCCAGCATAGTTGAGAAACGACTAAGCAAATGATTGCTTTCCACTGGTAATGTGCCTTTCACTTTCGGCATTGCCACGTTGTATGGAGAGTTATTTGGACAGACGTTAAGCATTGGCTCAACTTCTGTCCAAATTACTCTCTGTTTCACTGAAGTTCCTTAGAAAATATAATTTACTTCAATTCCTGCATAAGCAGGGATTTTCCACTTATCGTTTGATTAAGCATTTCTTTAGTGAAACGTAAACCTGGTTAACTTAACCACGAACGTGTGAGGGAAACGAAACGTGGGTAAATATTTATCTGGCAAATTAGTTGCATTACCTTTTCGTATTCATGAAAAATGCAACTAAAAATGGTAATGATATGTTTACGATGCTATGTTAATTATATATTAATTTACTAGCTATTTCCCGCCACTTCATTCGCGTAGAAATTTTGGCAGATTGACTATAAAAATTAGCATAGGTATGTGGTATTCCAGACTGCTATTTATCTGTGATGCGTTAAAAAAATTGAGATCATTTATTTGCGGACGGGAGGACGGTGCTGCATTCACACCGGAATAGCTGCTCAATCTGTATCAAGCCTAGGTTCGGTCGTGTATGTAGTACTGCTCTCATGTTAGGGATGGATCTGCCAAATATCAACTGGACGTGCTTGAGTCTATCGAGAAACGGGCGAAGAGACTCATTGGCAACAATTCACTGGTCGAGTCATCATCGGACGACAAAACAAATGGCGATGCGCCAGCGGTACATGGTGGACATCCCACCCATGGAGTAGAATTGTCTGCCGGAGTCTGTGTTTCCAGATAGCTACAACATAGGGTTCTTTAAATCAAGAGTAAATAGGTTCTTCTAGGATTCTAGGCAAGCATGCTTCGTCGTCGTCCACATCATCACTTACCATCAGATGAGATGGTGATCAAACGCGAGCCAATTCTGAATGAAAAAAAAAAAAGAACATACTGCATGCAATATTGATCAGTTCTTAGCGAAATTATACTAGATAGTTTTCTGGAGTATTAATTTGATATGGATTTCCGCAAAGTAACACCACAATCCATTCTGTTGAGTCCACCTACAAAAATTACCCAGACCAACTATCTGTAGATCATAAAAACATTGTTTCTGGAATCGTACCAGTGACAAGTAGCGCAGCAGCCAACCACTCAATTACTGCGTTAACCGTGTTGCTACTGTTACATAACATACTAAGCCAGTTAGGAATAAACGTAACTAAGTAATGATTCTTTCTTTATCCGACCGAAAACGATTCTATTATTCTGCTAACAGAATCAACCCGGATTCGGAAATCCCTTAACTGTTCTTTTTCACGGTCAAATTACAGCCAAACAAACACTTCTATATTGTTTACCAAGACTTTTGTTTAACAGGATGAAAATTAAACGTGAATCTTTATGCTTATTGGGGTTTCTTTTAAGTATTTACTGGTTTTAGAGTTCCGTACTTCTTATTGAAAAACGACACTTACTTAGGATCTTATAGATTCCGTGGTTGGACGAATGTTCTGACGACATACTGCGGCCCTAGATCGTAAGGGTAATAGAAAGACAGTATGGGTTTTAAGTTAGTTGAAGTCTGACACTCCCCCTTCACCGAGAGAAGCAGGAGTATTAGATGATTTTCCCATTGGAAACGGATCTTATAGATTACCTACTTTCATATTAAAAACCTTTAACGTTTTAAATATATAGATTGACTTGGCAATCGCACTAAACAATCTAATTTATGTATATATTACTTGTGAGATATATTGCGTTTTCATGCGATATATAAGATCTAAATCGTTGCTCTGCCAATAATGCCACTTAATACCATCTTAGAATGAATATTTACTTCTGTCTGTACATTTCTGTAAACATATTACTAGAATAAATTAGTATTTAGTTCAATTACTATTTTTATTTATTTATATACTAATACTAGAAGCAAAAACTTTGTACCCCCTTTTACAAAAATTATGCGTATGTAGGAGTATGAAATTTGGCACAGTTAATGTTTATATTATACTAACATAACAGTCACGCGTCTTCGCTCCCATGGACTTTGTCATGATAAAAACATAACCCTCCTTTTTTGCAGTCAGGTAAAATCTCTAAATATATATAACTCAAAGGTGACTGACTGACTGACATAGTGATCTATCAACGCACAGCCCAAACCACTGGACGGATCGGGCTGAAATGTGGCATGGGGGTTCCCTTTAGTACGTAGATACTCGCTAAGACGGGATTTTGCGAAATTCCCATGGGATCGGGATTTACGCGGGAAAAACTTCTCACGCGAACAAAGTCGCGAGCAACTGCTAGTGTAGCATATAACCTTCCTCAAGCTTCAAAGTACTTCCATACCATATTTCATCCAAAATGCACTCAGCGATTTGAAAGATTATCGCGTACAAATAAACAAACTTTTCCGCTTTATAATATTAATAAAGTATAGAAGAAGAAGAAGTGCAGAAATCTAATATTAGTAGTTGAAATATAGGGTATTCAGATACAGATCTACGATCTGAATACCCTATATTTCACAGTTCAACCATTCGAGTATTATATATTTCACTATTCGAAATGAGTAACTAAATTGAGTAAGTAAACTAAATTCATTAAAAGCATAAGTATTGATAAATTTAATAGCATCTGTTCATTTGAATGAAAAGAGCAGTCAGTTCATACCTATCATTAATAATTCAGTAGGAATAGTCTATTCAGCTATCAACGTGTTAGGAGTGGAATGTGCAAAGATGATATCCTCTGACACCATATATAGGTAGCATCGTGTGTAGATATAATTATATTGTTTTCGAATCAATACAGAAAACCTTTTTAATGGTCTATATTATTATCCTATAATTTTTTTTAATATACTTAATTATTATAGTTACAGTCTAATTTTGATATTTAACAATAAGCAGTCAGGTTTAGAAAATCGAATGGATATTAAGATTTTTTTTTCGATCTATATTATTACTCTATTTTATTCTATACAGTTCAAAGTTGCATGTTTTGTTAGATATTGATATCCTGAACGAAAATGGTATGATAAAATGGAAATCCCAGACATCAGTGTCTAATATTTTATTGTTTATTTTAAATATCTATATATTAATAAAATGAATACTACATATTTTTGTGCACTGTATTTTTTTCCATACATTTTATTAAGAAGATATGGCGGGCAAACTCATCGTATGTTGGTAGTATACCATTAATCATGAGTTTTGCAATGTAAGTAATTCTTTATAAGGAGATCAATCAAAACAACACATCTAAATGTGCGTGAGGTATCGCTCGTTATAGCATAAGGCTTTCTATACCTAATTATTTTGTGATATAAACATACTATTGCTACGCTCGGTTTTACTTACAATAAAATGACATAAATTAGTTTAATTATTTATTATCTATATAATATATTATTAATTAATTAATAACATTTACTTTAGTAAAAAAATACATAGATAATGTAAGTGACATTACAATAATTATGTCTCATGTATATTTACAAACTTAACTATATTTTCTTTTGAATTTTATTTATCATATCTTTAGCACACACGTATATATCGTCAGTTAATATATTTTCAACAATATGCTGAGCACATATTTTAGCTTTACAATTGCATAATTTAGAACCATTGAGTTCTTCGCCATCAAAAATTTGAATACGTATTATTTTACGGTGTGGCCCCTTTACATATTTTTTAACATATAAACATCATTTCGCTCCCTCGTCTTTTATTGTTGATGTTGCTACTGGTATTGACGCTGTTCAACCTTTCTTCTAACTGGGCTGGGGTTACCCTCTGCCCATTTTGATACAATGGTGGTGAAATTGGAGAATAATATGATGAAAACGGTCTCTCTCTTTCCTAATAATTCATCACATTTTGACGTAATTCTTGTACTGCTGGATTCGGCGAGTATGACGGGCTTGAAATGATAAGATGCTCGGATTCCTGAAAATAAGAATAAATAAGATAAGTACCAATATAAAATCATGATTATTAATATCGGTTGTCCAACTACTTCTAAATCCATAAAAACTAAATTAGATTGAAATAAGCTATCATAGACATTGTAAAAAAATAATTTACTTACCGACATTTTTAATGAAGAAACGCTTAAAAGATTATGTTTTTTTTTTCTAGATTGTACTGGTTTTATACTTGTTCAGATTTATTCTATTTTTAATAAGGTTCAAAATTATAAGATAAAAACAAACTTATTCTTATACACCGAAATATGAGATTCTGACTTGACATATCTCCACTTCTCCACGTGTCTAGAAGTTGCATACGAGCGTGCAAACCTCAGCGTTTGTACCGTCGCGTCAATGTCAAAAACATTCAGAAAAAACCAACAAACTTTTTTCTAATTCGCCTATTATTGATTTAAGTAAGTACTTACTTAAAGATAAGGTAACTTACCTACCTACCTACATAATATTCGAAACAGCTTATCATTCGTCTTATAAGAAACGCTGTAAACTTAAAACCTTAAACGCTACAATTTGTACGCTCGTGTACGCAATTAGCAATTTTTACAAGTATGCATTTTTACAAATTTGGATTGTATGACGTGATTTTAGGCCTATAAAAACGCATAGTAAATTAGTCTCCGGTACAATTCCTCTCTGGAACGAATCCTCTAAGCAAGTAATCAACGCTTCGAGCTCCTAATCAAGCTACCTGTCTAAGCATCGATCAAGAATGCAAGTACCTATTCTTAATCATATTCAAAAACAGATTAATGACATACAGATTGAATGTCACCCAGGAAGACGAGTACCTCGGTTTAGAGGCGTTCCTGGGTGATCATCTAATAACGTATACAAAGCAAATTGTTTATTGAATCCCAAGTTCACAGATATTCATATTATTGCAACAGCATTCAAAAACAGATTAATGACATACAGATTGAATGTCACTCAGGAAGACGAGTACCTCGGTTTAGAGGCGTTTCTGAGTGATCATCTAATAATATATACTAAACAAATTGTTTATTGAATACCAAGTTCACAGATATTCATATTATTGCAACAGCATTCAAAAACAAATTAATGACATGCAGATTGAATGTCACTCAGGAAGACGAGTACCTTGGTTTAGAGGCGTTCCTGAGTGATCATCTAATAATATACACAAAGCAAATTGTTTATTGAATACCAATTTCACAGATATTCATATTATTGCAACAGCATTCAAAAACAGATTAATGACATACAGATTGAATGTCACTCAGGAAGACGAGTACCTCAGTTTAGAGGCGTTCCTGGATGATCATTTAATAACGTATACAAAGCAAATTGTTTATTGAATCCCAAGTTCACAGATATTCATAATATTGCAACAGCATTCAAAAACAGATTAATGACATACCGATTGAATGTCACTCAGGAAGACGAGTACCTCGGTTTAGAGGCGTTTCTGGGTGATCATCTAATAATATATACTAAACAAATTGTTTATTGAATACCAAGTTCACAGATATTCATATTATTGCAACAGCATTCAAAACAGATTAATGACATACAGATTGAATGTCACTCAGGAAGACAAGTACCTCGGTTTAGAGGCGTTCCTGGGTGATCATCTAATAATATACACAAAGCAAATTGTTTATTGAATCCCAAGTTCACAGATATTCATATTATTGCAACAGCATTCAAAAACAGATTAATGACATACAGATTGAATGTCACTCAGGAAGACGAGTACCTCGGTTTAGAGGCGTTTCTGGGTGATCATCTAATAATATATACTAAACAAATTGTTTATTGAATACCAAGTTCACAGATATTCATATTATTGCAACAGCATTCAAAACAGATTAATGACATACAGATTGAATGTCACTCAGGAAGACAAGTACCTCGGTTTAGAGGCGTTCCTGAGTGATCATCTAATAATATACACAAAGCAAATTGTTTATTGAATTCCAAGTTCACAGATATTCATATTTATTGCAACAGCATTCAAAAACAGATTAATGACATACAGATTGAATGTCACTCAGGAAGACGAGTACCTCAGTTTAGAGGCGTTCCTGGGTGATCATCTAATAATATACACAATGCAAATTGTTTATTGAATTCCAAGTTCACAGATATTCATATTTATTGCAACAGCATTCAAAAAACAGATTAATGACATACAGATTGAATGTCACTCAGGAAGACGAGTACCTCAGTTTAGAGGCGTTCCTGGGTGATCATCTAATAATATACACAAAGCAAATTGTTTATTGAATACCAAGTTCACAGATATTCATATTATTGCAACAGCATTCAAAAACAGATTAATGACATACAGATTGAATGTCACTCAGGAAGACGAGTACCTCAGTTTAGAGGCGTTCCTGGATGATCATTTAATAACGTATACAAAGCAAATTGTTTATTGAATCCCAAGTTCACAGATATTCATATTATTGCAACAGCATTCAAAAACAGATTAATGACATACAGATTGAATGTCACTCAGGAAGACGAGTACCTCGGTTTAGAGGCGTTTCTGGGTGATCATCTAATAATATATACTAAACAAATTGTTTATTGAATACCAAGTTCACAGATATTCATATTATTGCAACAGCATTCAAAATGACATATAGATTGAATGTCACTCAGGAAGACGAGTACCTCGGTTTAGAGGCGTTCCTGGGTGATCATCTAATAATATACACAAAGCAAATTGTTTATTGTAAACCAAGTTCACAGATATTCATATTATTGCAACAGCATTCAAAATAACATACAGATTGAATGTCACTCAGGAAGACGAGTACCTCGGTTTAGAGGCGTTCCTACGTGATCATCTAATAAATATAACAGAATTGATAAATATGTCACTTAATGAACACAATTGCATAAAATTGAGTTTTGATTTGTTTGCCTATTTTATGTTATCAAAATCAGACGAACAACAATGAAAGTCATTTAATACCAAATACGAAATTATATACAAGAACACTGATTTGATACTTTGGTAATAAATAAACTAAATAATAAATTAACCAAGTTCCAGCACTGTCAATCTGGTTGGACAATTGTTTCTATGAGTCATCTCGGAATTAGTATAAACAAGTATTCCCCTATGAGAGGTGCGTCTTATATAGAACTACCGTCATCTATTAAGCACTCGAAAAGTTGTATAATTATTAAAAATAAGGATAATTGTTGTTTACTATGGAGTATAGTTGCTGGATTATACCCAGCTAAAAATAAATGTATGCAAAACTAGTTCATACGCCCATTATACCTCTGTTTTAAATATTGAGGGAATGTCATTTCCTCCTACGATAAATGATATTAAAACGTTAGATAAAAATAATTCTAGCATCAGTTTAACGTACTTCTTTTTAACTTCGTAAAATGGTGTTTCGAACTTTCGGAACACCATTTTATTTTAATTTCCATTTACACAATATTCTGTATGCGTTAATTATAAGTTAAGAAAATAGTATTAAATAAAACATAGCGCCTTTTAGAAAAATAAGTAGTATATGTACTCAGGTCATTTATTATTAGCTCACATTTCACAATGAAGTTCGTTAAGCAATCACAGACTTTTAAAGTTAATAATATAAAATAAAAAAACCATTCACAAAAAGTGAGACATAGCAAACTCCTACCTAACACTATCAGATGTATTATATGCGGTCCATATAACTGCGGAAAAACTAATATAATGCTTAATTTACTATTAGATGAAAATGGAGTAAAATTCAAGAATATTTATTTATACTCGAAGACAGTTTTCCAGCCGAAATATTGTTTTTTAAAACAAGTCATCCGTTGCATACCCAATGCCAACTTATTTATCTTCCATGATAATAAAGAAGTTATACATCCTAATGATGCCTTATCCAATTCAATAATGATTTTCTATGATGTCACATGTGAAAATCAAACAAATATTCGTAACTACTTCGCGATGGGGAGACACAAACAGATAGATTGCTTTTACTTATCACAAACCTATTCTAAAATACCTAAGCAACTAATACGAGATAACGTTAATCTTTTGTTAATCTTTAAACAAGACGACATAAATTTAAAACATATATATAATGAACATGTAAATACGGATATGGAGTGGCTTCAATTTAAAAAACTTTGCTCTACTATTTGGCAAGATCGGTTTGATTTTTTATTAATAAGTAAGGATTGTTCTCTAAATGAAGGCAGATATAGACAGGGTTTTGATATATTCGTAACTTTTGAACATACGTAATATAAACCATATTACTGTAAAAAAAATATCAATCGTAGTTTACTGTCTGTAAATAACGGTTGGATATTTTCTGAAATCATTATGGAGGTCAATATAAAAGAACAATTGATAAAATCAGTAGATAGTATAAAAAATAAAATTAAAACAATACAAAATGCAGAAGATGCTGACAATTTCAAATTTAAGAAACTTTTCAAGCCAATAACGGATACTCTAGAGACTTTAATTAAAGTTAATGATAAGAATATAACCATATTGGATACAAGTAAAGGTGGCAATAATATAATGAGAATATGTAGCACAACCGAAGGTTTTGAAAATTTTAAAGAATTTATAGAGAGTCATTCAAATGACGATTCTGTATCCGATAGCTGCACAGGTAATGATAGCGACAACAATTCATTTATGTCACTTAATAAAGAAGATATGATTGAAATCTATGATAATAATATGAATGTACCATTTGGAATTCAAAGTGAAAACAAAAATTTGATGATGGGAAACTCTAAAGTATCATTTTCTTTTACAAAGAATCAATCAATTATAGCCACAGTTAATGGCAGACATTATGAAATAACTCCTGGACTAAAAGAACTTATACTACGTAATAGACCTGACCTCAGTCTGGTAACTGAAACTGATAAAATTGTTTACAAAGATATGCTCAATGATACAAATGCTCACAAACGCGACTTTAATCCAAACGGTCAATTAAAAGGTGACAAAGGTTTGAAATACCGTCAAATCATTAAACCTTTATTTTCTGAACAAAATTATGTTCAACATGCAGAACATGTCACTAAGTCAAAAAGTGGCGGCCACTTACCTAAATTGAAAAAAAAAGTATAAGAGTAATACAGATTACGTTTATTGGGATGACCCTAATGAATTAATACATAGATTAAGACTGTTAATTGCTTCAAAAAACGCCGGTAATACTAATCATGACAATGAAATTATATCAATTGTTGAAGAGTTAAAAGAAGCTGGTGTTATAAAAGAATAAAAAAGCATTGTAGCTAATTTTATACTTAGTTATTTAAAGCATGTAGACCATGAAAGTTCATACAAAATAAACATCGTTGTCTTTTAACGAAATAAGCTCTGAGCATATTGAGATCTTAGACAATTCAACCGAAGCTGAATACTGCAAAGATATTGATAAATTCAAAGTTGAAATATTAATAAAAATAGAACAATTGAACAAATTAATTACTAGTTTAAATAATAGATTAAATAAAGTTGAAAAGACCATTGATTTAAAAGAATTAGCAGGGAAGTTAAGCAAGCATTATGAGCAAAATAGACGTCATAAATGAAATCCATAAAAACGCTAGAGTTAAAAAATTTTCCAAGAAGAAATGTAATACTTAAAGATATAGATGACCTTTGGCAAGCAGATTTGATGGATATGCAAGCAATATCAAAAGTGAATGCGGGTTATAAATACATACTAGTGATTATAGATACTTTTTCAAAATATGCTTGGGCAATTCCACTAAAACAAAAAAATAAGCAACAGGTATCAGAAGCATTTAAAACAGTAATTGAAAAAGGACGTGTTCCAAAAAATTTGCAAACCGATCTTGGGAAAGAGTTTTATAATAATCAATTTAAAAGTTTAGTTAGTAAGTATAAAATTAATCATTATTCTACTTATTCTACTAAAAAGGCCTCGATTGTTGAAAGATTAATAAGAACGTTAAAGAATAAACTATACAAGGAATTTAGTTTGAATGGAAATTATAAATGGTTTTATGGTATGTTAGGAAAAAAGGTACATGAATACAATAATGATATACATAAAACTGTCGGTCAGTCACCTGCTTCAATAAATCAAAGAAATAAAACAAATATACTTCAAAAATACTTTGACGCAGCTCAGTCTCGAAAAAAAGTGGAGTGTAAGAAATTTAGTGTAGGAGATTTTGTGAGAATAAGTAAATATAAAGGATGTTTTGATAAAGGTTTTTATCCAAACTGGTCCACTGAAATATTTAAAATAAAAAAAATCCAAAAAACAAATCCAACTACTTATTTAATAGAAGATGATAAATGTCGACCAATACTAGGCGCATTTTATGCACAAGAACTTCAGAAAACTAATCATCCTAACATATACCTCGTTGAAAAAGTTTTGAAACGAAAAGGAAAGCGAGTATACGTTAAATGGCTAGGCCTGCCGACCAGTGAAAATAGCTGGATTGATAAATTAAATGTATTATAAGTCCTGAAAGTTATTTAAGCATTTTACAAAATAATATCTATTCACTTCCACTTTGTTCTTAATGCAATAAAGACATAGTATATCATCCAATTTTATGTAAAAAACAATTCTAAATAAAATAAGAAATAACAATGAAAAAAGTACGAGGACTATCTACAAGCAATAAAGAAATGTCTAGTTTATCATCTGTCAAAATGAGCAAAGTAAAATCTGGAGCAGGTTTTAGAAAAAAACTCTTAAAAAATATTGTATCACATACCAAAAAACACATCAAGAAACTAAAACCTACCTGTAAAAAAGCATTAATGGATTTAGCCTACGCTGCAGCTCAAGAATTTGCATCTGTTTTACCCATAAAATTACCTAGAATTATACCAGTACCTAAAACTGGAGGATTTCTTCCTTTAGTACCAATATTTGCTAGTTTATCTGCCGCTGGAAGTTTGGTTGGGGGTGCTGCTGGGATTGCGAAAGCTATTAATACATATAAAACAGCTAAGAAACAGTTGCTTGAATCGGAACGTCACAACAAGCAAATTGAAGCTGTAATGATTGGAAAAGGATTACATCTTAAGCCGTACAAAGAAGGTTTAGGAATTTATGTTACGAAGAATAAAAAAAACTAAATTGTCGGCTACCCAATAGAGCTTTAACTAATATTGATATATTGAAGCATTCAAATAGTATCCCCTTCTTTCGAGGTGTATTTATGAGAGATGAATTACCAGATGACCCATTATCGTTAGAATGTGGGGTGATTAATCTTGATATTTCTAAAAACTCTGGCACTCATTGGGTAGCCTATGCCAAAATATACGATCACATTGAATACTTTGACAGTTATGGTAACTTAAAACCACCCAAAGAATTTATAAAATATTTAGGAAACAATATTCAGTATAATTATGAAAATGTACAACATGATCACCTATATAATTGTGGACACTTATGTTTAAAATTTCTTAAGTCATTTTGGAAAAGTAATAAAGGAACTTATTAATTAATTGAGTGATTTTTGTTTCTTACGACTCCAAATTTTGTTAAACAAGAAAAATATAAACGACATTGCTAGTTCATGCATGTGCATTCTTTGGTTGTTGGTGATAACAATCACTAGTGTTGTAAAAGTATTTTTTATTTTTATTATTTAATAAAGTAACCTCCTCCCTTTTATTCGTACTAATATTATGCTAGTTATTCATAAAACTCCTAATGAGAGAGGGAAATGCAACATAAGACTGTCAATTTCCAAAGAAGTGAGACGTGTCAATGCAGTGAAAATTAAAAAAGTTTCAAAGGAAAACAAAAGATTTCTTCAAGATATTGGTTTTAAAATATAACATGCTTCAAATTACAGATTTACCACAATATGAGACCTCTGTTGAGGCTTATGAGATCCATAGCTACAATCCATATAATAATAGCTTTAAAGAAAATGATGAAATTAGAATACCAATACAACAGCAAGATTTATATATATTGCCATCAGGTAGTTCCATTTATATAGAAGGATATGTAAATGTGTCAACTAGAGATGCAGCGGGAAAATTAGTAAAAAAAGATATTGATTTTATAAATAATCCAATTTCATATTTGTTTCAAGATATTAGGTACGAAATAAATGGTGTTGAAATCGATCGCATTAAAAATGTTGGTATTACAACAACCTTAAAATCGTATGTTTCTATGAATGAGGGTGAAAGTAAAGCTGCAGCAGTCTGGGGATGGAACTTAGGTGGTACAAAATTAAAACACGAATATTTTAGTGTTATCATGCCATTGAACAGAATATTGGGATTTGCAGAAGATTATAACAAAATAATAATCAATTGTAAACATGAACTTATATTACAACGAAGTAGCTCGGTATTGAACTGTGTGCTTATAGACAAAAATGATAACGTAGAAATAGATATACAAAAAATACAATGGCGTGTGCCGCATATTAAAGTGTCTGATCGTAACAAATTGTTATTGCTTAAAAGCTTGGAGAGAGATCGTTCTATACAGATAGCATTTAGAAATTGGGATTTGTATGAATATCCATTACTACCAAGAACAACGAAACATTCCTGGTCAGTAAAGACGACTTCCCAGCTAGAAAAACCGAGGTTTGTTATATTTGGTTTACAAACAGCTCGAAAAAATAATAAAACTAGAAGTTCTTCGATATTTGATCACTGCAATGTAAGCAATATTAAATTATATTTGAATTCTCAATACTACCCGTATGACTCACTTAATCTGAAATTTAATGAAGGTAAATACAGTATATTTAATGAAATGTATGCTAATTTTCGCCAGTCGTATTACAACTTCGGCCTTGATCCATTGCTTAGCTTAAATCAGTTTAAAGAGATTGCTCCACTTTTTGTGATTGACTGCTCAAGACAAAACGATTCTCTTAAAACTGGACCAGTTGATGTGCGACTAGAAATTGAATGTTCTGAAGATATTCAAGATGATACATCCGCCTATTGTTTAATTATAAACGATCGACTGTTCGAATACAAGCCGTTGAGTAATATTGTGAGAAAACTATCATGAATGTCATTGTAGATGTTCAAGGGTTTAAGAGTGAAGGAAACGAGTTTATTCCAAAAGAAATAGCAATAATGTACAAAGGACATATACAAGTACTGCTGATAAAACCACCACGACCATTTTATGACTTGACGAGGAAAGAAAGGTTACAAGTGGCTTGGATTGAAAAAAACAGAGGAATAAAGTGGGACGAAGGCTTTGTACCATATTTTAATTATAAAGCAAACTTATGCAATTTATTAAAAAATAAATCTATATTTACTAAAGGAAACGAAAAAGTTTTATGGTTAAAAGATTTATTCCAAATTAATAATGTATACAATTTAGAAAGTAAAAACTGTCCAAGTTTGGTAACATTGTATAACAATTATTCAGATTCATCTGACATTATAAGTTGTATGCATCATACCAATATATGTGCCTTAAAAAATGTGTTTTGCCTGAATAAATGGTGTGAAGAAAATAAAGTGTTTTAAAAGTTCGACATCGAAAGTTCATACTGAACAGCTTGTTATAATGACCAGTTAATACTGAACAGCTTGTTATAATGAGCAGTTCATACTGAACAGCTTGTTATAATAGGCAGTTCATACTGAACAGCTTGTTATAATAAGCAGTTCATATTGAACAGCTTGTTATAATAAGCAGTTCATACTGAACAGCTTGTTATAATAAGCAGTTCATACTGAACTGATCTGTTCATCTGAACTGGTCAGATGCTGTTGATGAGTATGCTACACTACTACTACTACTACTACTACTACTGAACAGGATATTAATTTAAAAAATGTTATGAATAGGCAACTCTAGAATATTGTTAGTTGATCATTTTATGACTTGACGAAGAAAGAATGGTTACAAGTGACTTAGATTTAAAAACAGAGGCATAAACTGAAATGAACATTTTGAATAATTCAATATATTATGGGAGTTATAGAGGAATAACTAAAATGATTAAGGGGGTTACTCTTACTGAATAGTCGATTTAACTGTGAATACGATCTGAATATATAATACTTGAATGGTTGAACTGTGAAATATAGGGTATTCAGATACAGCTGTATCTGAATACCCTATATTTCAACTACTAATATTTTTATTTTATTGTATCACCCTTTTTAATTGTTAAGTCCATAATTTTGGTTTTACTGGTATGGTGTACAATAAAGAATATATCTATCTATCTATCTATAAGTAGAAATAATTTAACTTATGGTTGAATTTCAATCAATGGGCGACCACTAGTTTATTTAATTATTCTGATCAGCGTCCAATCAATTTCAATACCGTACAAGCATCCCAGGTAATCAAATACCTTATCCAATCCATTGCTACGTCGTAACACCAAACCTCCAACTATTCCAGGCACGCCTCCAATTTATTTAGCGCTGTTTGTCTTTATATATTCATGCTCGTTCCGCCGCTCGGTCGTGAGCAGAACTTGTAGTGTGCCATCAATACGTTAGTGGTACTCCGCTAAATGAGCTACCTACCGTTACTAAAGTTCAGGGTCAGATATAATGAAGATCGGACGTTGCCCTTTACTCGCTGTTCGAATGCCCGCGCCTACGGTAGCCGGAGATCATCGGCCGTCCTCCGACGCCGTGGGCGTCTACCACTGCGGCTGGGCTGGAGGGAGGACTCTATCCTCTCCCTCACGCGGCCCGCCTCCTCCTTCAATAGCATGACTGCTTCGCAGAAGGAGGCGACCGCTTCCCACTTCGTCTCGCCCCGCAGCATGGCCTCGACCAATGCCGGGCGTGAGAGGTCTCCGCCTATCGCCGCCCTGAGGACACGTCGGTGCTCTGCCCAAGCGGGGCAGTCTTGCACCGTATGCTCTACTGTGTCCTCAGGGCGATCCTCGCAGTGGTGACACCCAGGCGTTTCTTCCTTCCTCATCAGACACAGGTACCTCCCGAAACTTCCGTGTCCGGTGAGGACCTGCGTCATGCGGTAGGTTAGGACGCCGTGACGCCGATCTAGCCACTCCTCAAAGAGGGGTCTTACCGCCGCAATTGCGGCGTGCCCGTAATTATTTACCTTAGAAAACTTTTACCGTCAATATTTGCGAAAAACACTTCCTTACCAAACTGAGAACAGCTGGAAAGACTATATTAAGTTTTGATAGCGTGAACTAGCGTTTAGTTTTTTTTTTAAACTCATTAACATTAATATCATCTTCTATAGGCTCTTCCCGCTCTGGGTGGAGCGGTGGAAGAGACTTCCTTTAGTTGCCCTGAAGTCCAGGGCCGCCTTATTATCTCATAGGGTGTGAACTAACCTTAAAATACTCAGAGGACGTTTGCTACTTGGTTCTAACTTGGCGTAAAAATAATGAATAAGCCTGACATTGATTTTTTTTTTTCGTTATTAGTAGGCCAGTGATAAGTACAAGCCTGTTGTCACATAGAAAATACAAAAGGATCGTGAATTACTAATATTCCAAGACTTTGTAAATTACTAGCTTCTGCCTGCGATTTCTTTGGCGTGTGAGGTTTTTTCGCGTAAATCCCGATCCCGTAACAGTTCTGGGATGAGAAGTAGCTTATATTTTATTACAGGATTTCAAGTAGTAGTTTTTGCGTGAAAAAGTATCAAACATCCATCCATTCTCACAATCTTTCGCATTTATAGTTGTTCAAGACTACAAGAAGCCACCCAACGGTAACTGGACGGTCTGAACTGTCCACGGTTCGTGGAGCCCTAAACGTTGCTTACAACCAATGGCCTTAGGCCAGTCAGTACATAAAATTACCACTTACCTTCTGAGCTGGGACGCCAGGCTTCGACCTTCCTGAGGCCACGTCCGTGTGTGTGTGTGTGTAGGTAATGAGTAATTGAACGTATAGTGAAAGTCAAGTATGGATGGACGAAAGTTCTCAAAGATGCAGGTCCTCCCAATGCGGTCCGTCAGCAATCACAGCACAATTACTTTTAGCAAATCTCGCGTGTCAGACAGGCTGACGACATTCGGCGTGGTAGTTCAAAATATCCCAGGTTTCCACTCAATTCGGGATTCTAGAGTTCAATTAGTCACTGATCATGATTAATCTATCTTTAACTGCGCAGATTCAACTCGATTTTCCACAAAAACCAATAAATTGATCTCAACAAGCAAGGCAGTTAGTTTTACAAGGAACGGATATGTCAAAGTGTCAACATCAAAAGACAATAGAATGTTGCCACACCAAAAATATGCATTAAAATACGTTCTGAACGCAACATATACCCCCCCCCGGACGGGCCTACCCGTCCGCTAATCAATTGGAAGTCTTGGCAAGGTTGCGAATTTAACACAGCTTCAATGCGGCAAAATACCGTAGCTAGTTCCTCAAAGGTGAGAACGGTGTCTCCCAACAATCTCCGCCAGTGTCCCTTTGCCGCTTTCACCGCGGCCTCAAAAGTACCCCCCAATGGGGGCAGGCTGGCGGGTCAAACAACCAAGTGACCCCTCGGCGGGCCAAACTATTACCAATGTCAACCTGGCTCTCATTAAGGAAGGCGTATACTTCCTTCAAATAGTTACTTGTACCCTTGTAATTCGTACCGCAATCAGACCTAATCAAAGAAGGTAACCCACGGCGAGACACAAATCTTTCCAAAGTCGCCACAAAGGCCTCTGTCGAGAGGGATGTTACCAGCTCCAAAGTACTGCCTTGGTTGACAGGCAGACAAAAACACACAAATAAGCCTTAAAAATCTTACTATTGCGAAGTGTGGACGTCTTCACCGAAAAGGGACCAGCAAAGTTCGTTCCGACGCCAGCAAAGGGCCTCGCCTCATTGACACGATCAGCCGGCAATCTCCCATTAGGGGCTGCATAGTGGAGGCCTTAGTCCGATAACACGGCATATAACGGAAGACAATGCTACGAATAGTACGACGAGCCGACAAAATCCAAAATTCTCGCTGCAGAATGGCCAACAGCGCATTGCAGTTTTTAACGTGACGATCAGTCACCAACAATTGAACCAAATGGCCCTCCTTGGCCAACAAAAGGGGGTGACGGGCCCCATAAGGAAGGCTAGAGTGCCTCAACCGTCCTCCAACACGCTAAAGACCCGTCTTATCCAAGAAGTGATTCAGCTTACTAATGGCTCCCGACAACTTAACCCTACCAGACTTCAAGACCTCGATCTCCTTCTCAAAGTGTGCAGCCTGCACAGAGCGGACCCAAAGGAGGAGTGACTCCTGTCGCTCTTGACGAGAGAGAACTGGTGACAGGCGCTTGTCCCCTGGATTCCTAGAATTATGGCCAAAACGCCTGATCCACGAGGTAACGTTCAACAATTTGTCGAGGGAGCTGTATCGATTCAACAAAAAATCAGGATCAAACGGAGGATCCTTCGTCTCAACAGCGAACACCTTAAGTCCGGGCAAAGGATCCGACATCAAGACCGGCGTTCGAGGCCAATCGTCCTCGGGTCCAGTCCGGTCCCCACCAGAGGGGGTGAGCAATCAAGTGGGGGGCCATGCACCCGCGTGAGGCTACGTCGCCCGGGTTCAGGTCACCAGGCACGTGCCTCCAAATCAAAGTCGTTTCAGAACCTTGAATCTGCGACACTCGGTTCGCAACAAAGACCTCCAAAGAGTGGACGGACGTCTTCAACCAACACAGAACAATTTGACTGTCCGTCCAGGCGTAAGAAGCCCGAATGTCAACAGTTCCACCCAAAGTGTGCGCAACGTGTTTTAGGAGACGCACAAGAAGCACCGCAGGGAGTGCGGATACAAATTGGAGCCAGTCTTCCAACAGGGTTTCCCGAAGTGGCTCGTCCCAACCAAGTTCAGTTATAACAAGGGCAGGAGCACCAATTTTAGGGTAAGGACAACTCACAGGGGTGAGTTCAAACCAGGTCCTTCCCTCAACAGTGGTGACAGCCGTTTCGCCAATTCCCCAAATCTTGCCTGAAAAGTCGTTCACCTTCAGGCCAACCTGTCCCGCTAACCAAGACGACAAAAGGCAACCCTGGGCTCCCGTGTCCAAAATGGTACGGACCACAATCGAGTCACCCAAGGGTCCCCAGACCTTGACCAAGGCCGTTGGCAACAAAACCGTCTTGATCGGGGGGGGTCCTTTAGCGGGGCAGGCGCCAATTTCTTAGCGATGCCTGGGCGGCGACCGATGGCCGCATCCAGGCTGCCCTCGTTCACGACGAGGCCAACATTCAAAATATTCGTCCGCGCGGTGTTCCGAGCCGCTCGCCATCAATCAATCAATCAATCAATCAATAAATCATTTATTCTCTCTTCACAAAGTTACCTTATACATAATTAATCTAGTACAATTTCTTAAGCTGTATTCTTTGTGAGAGACTGGTGCCTGAAATAGGTTTTTGGAAAAAAATCTGTGTTACAGGTCACCAGGCCCCTTCACGGCTATTACTTAGATTAGCTTTTACTTAGGTGCCGTGTAAGGAAAAGGGAGTAAACATTATTAAAAAGAAAAAATAGAAATAGAAATGTAGCTAAGACACAAAAAAAAAAAAACAAAATATAAATTAATAAAAGAATATAACTAAAACCTAATTAAGCAGAAATTATTAACTCGTGTTGTGAGGTGGGTTGTGTGAGTGAGAAGATTGTGTAGTTTCAGTTTGGTTGTGTGTGATATTTGTCGGTTGGGTGAGGAGTGTGAGAGTAGAGGTGATAATAATGTGTGTGAGGCAAGTATGGAGATCAGGAGTAGCTGTGAATTGGGTTAATATGGGTAACGTTTATTTCAAAATGGTTAAAAGATTTTCTGTTTTCTGATAGTCCAAGGTTTTAAGGTGTTTTTTTTATTGCTTCAATACAGCTTGATTTAGTTTTGGGATATAGATTCAGATATTTATTAAGTTTATTATAAAGATATTGCCCGAGGAAACAGAAGAATCTAGAAGAATCTTTTAGGGAGCGAGGATTTGAATTGGACCGTGGGACACACTCTACCCTTTCGTCGCTTGTCTTTCAGTAGGTTTGCATCAAACTGCAGGTGAGAATGCTTTTTCATTAAAGTATGTAGTATGAACGTTTGCCTGACAGTTAGAGTATCCCATTCTTTGTACAATTCAGTGGTTGAAAAACGAAATGGGAGAGCAGCACCAACCTTGAGTATGGCCCGCTGCGCTCTTTCTACTTCAATCAGATGCGTTTTTGCAGAGCCACCCCAAGATATGATGCAGTAATCAATTAGCGATTGGCACAATGCGTAATAGACCATTTTAATAGTCTTTCGTTCTGCCGAGTTCCTTAATATTTTAAAAATATAGATAAGCTTACGCAATCTGGTCACAAGGCTCTCAATGTGTGGCTTAAATGATAGATACTGGTCAATAGTAATCCCGAGGTATTTAATGTTGTCTGTCATTTCAAGACATGGGCAATCGCACTCAGAAGTTTCAAAGCTACAAGTGTGAGCAGTAATAGTAAGGGACGAGGGTGGAAGCAAGTTAGACCTGTGTGCAAACACCATGTACTTTGTTTTCGAGACATTAAGGGTCAAAATATTGTCTTGGAGCCACTGACTAACTGTGTTAAGGCCCATTTGTGCAAGAAGAAATACCTCATCCCAGTTATCACCACTAAAGAACAGGGCAGTATCATCCGCAAAGGTAATGATCTTTCCCTTCTTCAGAGAAAGACGACAGAGATCATTGATGTATACCAAGAATAGTGTCGGGCCAATAATACTACCCTGCGGAACACCAAAACGCACTGATAGCTCGTCACTTAGGCTATCATTGATCCGTACCCGTTGCTTTCTACCAGTAAGATAGTCCTCTAAAAGTTTCAAGGGGATCCCTCTGATACCGAGTCGTTCCAGTTTATTTAGAAGGTGCGGGATAGAGACAGTATCGAATGCTTTTGCAAGGTCGAGAAATACCGCCAAACATCTCTTTCTGCCATCGCTGAAGGGGCATATCCCACCGGATGCCTGAATGGCGGAGGGCGCGACTCTAACCGGGGACGTTCCGCCAACGGAGGTGAAAGGCAGCGGTGCCGATCCGGCCCCTGCTGCCTAGCAGCCAACGCGCGTTCTCCCTGACGAGGGGAGACCAAATGGCGCTCGCGGGGCTCCCGTTCAACTTGCGCGGGGGGTGGAGTGCGGCGAACAGAATTGCGGGCCTCAGCCCGGTGCTCGTCTCCGGGGTACCCCCCCCCCTGCGTGAACCCTCCTCAGAAGATGGTCTGCTGGAGCGGTTCGCGTTGGCGCACAAAATCTCCAAGTGGGACCCTTTACAAATTCTACACGGGTGGGGGTCGGGGCAGTCCCGATGGAAGTGGGCCCCCAAGCACGAGAAGCACAAACGGCGTGCGTTGACAATGCGGCGGCGGGCACTTACGTGCAAATTCAAAAAGGCCGGGCAACGCGCCATGACATGCCCCGTTGCCTTACAAAAGTCACAATGATGAGGACTCTGGGCGCCAGCAAAACGAGGGGCGGGGCGAACATCAACCGGCCCCCTAGCCCTAGTCCGTCCCTGGTCTCTAGGCCGAGAAGGTAGTGGGGGTGACCCCGTGGCGCCACGAGTGTTATCCAAGAGCCGACACTCGTCTTCCAAAAATTTGAGGAGGTCGTCAAAGGGGGGAAGATGGGTGGCACTATCCCCACCATACTTCTGCTCAAAACGTGACCTCAACTCCGCGGGGAGCAACTGCAGCACTATGTGCACCAACAAGTAGGACCAATGTTCTACCGGTAACTCCAAGCGTCTCAAGGCGTTGGTCGCTGAGACCAACGGGTTCAGCAAGTCAGTGCGCAATGCCGACGTGCTGGTAATGGCCGGTAGCCCCAAAATCTGGCCGATGTGCACATCAGCCAGGCAGCGCTTGTTTTGATACCGTCGGGAGAGAAGCTCCAGAGCGGTCGGGTAGGAAGAATCCGTCACCGGCAAGTGCTGCACCAAGGCTCTGGCTTCGCCCTCCAGGACAGACAATAAATAGGCCAGCTTCTGGGCAGGTCCGAGGTCCGAGCGTGCATCGACAAGACTCTCAAAGAGATTTAGGAAGCCCAGCCAGTGGTCCAAGCGACCGTCAAAATGTGGCAGCTCCAGGGTGGGCAGCCTACCCAATAGTCCAAGGCCTGCAACAACGGGGGTCTGCGGCTTGGCCGCATCAGGCACCCGGCTCTTCAAAATTTCCCGGGCTCGTTGACTTATGACATCCCCCAGGTGGACAATCTGGTCATAGTCACCCAAAACCTTATCGCGGGCTGCCTGGTCCATCACCCCCAAATCCACGTCCATGATGAACTCGTAGAAGCGTGTGAGCGCAGCATCAGCTGACTTGATCCTCTCATTCAAGCGCCCGTATCGAGCAAGGGTGAGCTCTTCCAAGTCCAAACACTCAACCGTTGCTGCTGCCGATGTGAACCATCTCAACTGTGAGGCCAATCCGGCAGCAGACTCCCTGACTGCCTTTAATGAGGCCATTGCAACAAACAAATATCAATACCAACCAGTCTAAATTAACTAAACAAATAACAATGACTTGTTAGCCAACCGAGCAATTTCAACAAAAATAAAACTTAAATTCAATTTATTTCAGGTCCAAATCCGACCCTGTACTTATTCGAAGTATGAATATAGCTTGCTAAGGATGGCTAGTTACAGAAAAAATAACAATTTAATGTATATATTATGCTGGATCAACACCAATTAAACACAACAATTGAATGTATAATATTGAGCCGGACAATCTTCAATAACACAATCCAATAATCACCCTAAACAATAAATCAATACACACAATTCAAGTCTTGTTATGTTAACAAATGTGTGATTATTATTTAGATAAACCTTTAAATTCAGATCAGCGACATTAAATTATTAATTACAACAAATATACCAAATTATGTACCAAAATACAACCCAATAATTCCTAATTTCGCAAATAAATCTTACTTTGTCAGTACAATAGCAAGGGACTACAGTACAAATTACAATACTATTTGAGCCCGGCTGACAAAACAATATATTCAAACTTATTAAGTTATTTTTAACAATGTTCAAAACTTCCAATTTACTTAGTGGATTTATTTTAATGTAAAATCCACGCTCTGCTTCCAGTTTGTTCAAGACTACAAGAAGCCAGCCAACGGTAACTGGACGGTCTGAACTGTCCACGGTTCGTGGAGCCCTAAACGTTGCTTACAACCAATGGCCTTAGGCCAGTCAGTACATAAAATTACCACTTACCTTCTGAGCTGGGACGCCAGGCTTCGACCTTCCTGAGGCCACGTCCATGTGTGTGTGTGTGTAGGTAATGAGTAATTGAACGTATAGTGAAAGTCAAGTGTGGATGGACGAAGGTTCTCAAAGATGCAGGTCCTCCCAATGCGGTCCGTCAGCAATCACAGCACAATTACTTTTAGCAAATCTCGCGTGTCAGACAGGCTGACGACATTCGGCGTGGTAGTTCAAAATATCCCAGGTTTCCACTCAATTCGGGATTCTAGAGTTCAATTAGTCACTGGTCACGATTAATCTATCTTTAACTGCGCAGATTCAACTCGATTTTCCACAAAAAATAATAAATTGATCTCAACAAGCAAGGCAGTTAGTTTTACAAGGAACGGATATGTCAAAGTGTCAACATCAAAAGACAATAGAATGTTGCCACACCAAAAATATGCGTTCAAATACGTTCTGGACGCAACAATAGTATTAGGAAGAAGAAGTTAGACGTTTGTTAGTAAAGTATAATAAGTGACATATTCATGGCAATACCATATGAGCCAGAGAGAGGCAAGAAATAGATTTATTTATTTATAGTTCATTAAAACGGTACAACACCAATTACATCAATTAATATAGAAATACATTTAAGAAAAGAATAATAATAACTGTGATTGATAATTTAAATTATATAAGATAAATTAAAATAGAACAGTAGACACTTGCATACTTCCTCTCGATGCATTCGTGATGTGGCGTTGGAGACAAATGCTCAGGATACTCTAGACGGCCAGCCAGACGTTAAGTCATTGGCTCTAGCTGACATCTGTATATCTTTGCCCGTCGTTACGGGTGAAATGAAATGAAATGAAAAATTTATTTTGTAAATTGGTTATAAATAACACTTTTACACGTCATGTTTGTGTGTTTTTTGCGTGTTAAGTTTAGCTAGATGAGGCCCGTATTTCCTAACTGACTACTCTGAGAAGAAACACCGCAACAAACTCAGAGGTCAAAGTCTCTTTTAAAGTCCAGACAATTTGTATTTTTATATGAGAAGCATGTAGGTTCATGTCTGTGGTATTCTTTTAAGGAAATAACCACGCAAATTTGAGCGGTGTAGCTCAACTTGGAACTTAAGGAGCTCAACAATTTGACAAAAAATACCAAAGGACATTTGGGAGGTCAGAAACCACAAAATCTGATACTATTCGTACTAAGGGATATCTTGGTTACCCAACAACTGGGTTTTGGAGGTCAAATAGGCAGCCGCTCAATGTACAACACTAATTCTTAGTTGCATCCACACACAACATCCATTCACACGTAAACGTACCTAGTTGATAAATGGATGATTCCTGGTATTTTCTTTTTACAGCTGAAACATGCTCTTACCTGCGAAGGAACTCTTAATATTTGAGATTCAAAATAAGGAAGCCTTAACACAGTTTAAGTTAACGTTTGTTGCAACACAACTGGTGCAGACAACTCTTCATGTTTAACTGTGTCGCAGATGGTAACACAGCAAACGTGCTACCTAAACATACTTGTATTTAGGTAGCAATTACAATTTACTGCAAATGTAGTGCTGACTTTTGTTTTTAAATTAGAGTTTCATCTGAGTGAATAAATAGCCTTATTTAGAAAGTAGTTTAGCATGCATTTTTAGGGTGGGAAAATCATCAAATGACTCCTCCCGCTTGAGGTAGAGCGAGGAGAGTGTCAGACTTCTACTGACTAAAATCTTACCCTGTTCCTTCAACTGCCTTTACGTTCCAGGGCCACATTATCTCGTTATAACATTCTCGCAACCCTGGTAAGCAATGATCCTATCGGGCCCCGTCAATGCTGTTGACTGCTCGTGAGTCGCGAGTTGAATACGTCGCATCTTCGACTCGAGCCTGGTCCTTACCTCTGCTTGCGCACGCGCCCACGCTCTGGGCGTCCGGGGCGTCTTCCGCGGCGGCTGGGGTGCGAGGAAAAAAGTTGTCTCTCCCTCACGCGTTCAGCTTCCTCTTTTGCTAGCATTGTTTCCATAATAATATAACCAAAGAGACGAATCTAATTGACTACACTTTGACACTACCTGACTGTAGGTTAATAATATTCAATTAGGTACTATTACCTTCTAAAAGATTTATAAGAGAATATTACCGATTGCTTTAGTCTGTACTCGTAATTTTTATTTATTTAGACAAATTCAAAACTTTTAGAACCTGCTTGTGACAGAACTAGGTTTAAATTACTTATTTTATTTTATGAAATTCCAATTTATTTTATATTGGTATAAAATTAAATCAAGATTATATATAATGGATATGTTTTAAATTAGCTGCCATTCACAGTAAAACCTACTTGTAATTAGTTCTTTCTAGTCTATAAATTTTAATTTTTGTGTTATTTTGTACATGTCATCGGTTTCTTAATTATATCATTTAAAGCGTATAACGGGCCTCTGCGAGTAGGTTTTGGTACTTCGTACAACTTTCAAAGGTACATGATACCAGGGTTCCAGCAATATCGAAGACGGCCAAAATAAAGTAAAGTTACTATGTATGTGTGTGGTGCCACAGTATTATGTTGAGTGTGGTCCGTTTTGCGTTCCATTTTTTAAAGGGAACTAGTAATGTGGGTAGAATTTACATTACTAGCAATCTTGTCAACCTCTCCAACAAAGCTGAATATGCTTGTGTTTGAAGTGGGTTCACGGCGATAGTGTAATGGGTAGGGTTCGAACCCGCGACCTCTTAGCCATTAAGACTATTGACTGTTAATATTTTTTATATAACAATTGAATAAGCAGAGTTAGCAAACACTTAAACAACACACGACAGTGTTATAGTGAACCTATAATTTTATAAAAAGTATAAGTCTCCTTTAAATCCAAAAGAGAATAACCAAACCAGTAGAGCGTGGCCACTATAATTATCTTGAATACTTTTCCCACCCACTGAAAGGGGACGTCGCCTATATAGAGTAGGTATATTTAATGATGTGTGGAAGTGTGACCCATATCGGTTATAGTACTCGTAAGCCATTAGTATGATTAATTGAAAATACGATCAGAAACCTTTTAGGTTAGTGGTCAACCAGGGCCATATTGAAACCGAGGCTCAATGAAGGGAAAATGATTGTATCCAAAAGTTCATTGATCTTGTAGTTTGAAGCGGTGTTTTGTAAATTTAATTTGAATTTATTTTACTTTTATTTTTGTATGCGTGTGTGCCTAACAAACGGATGCTAAGTAAATGTAATTTTTTCTTTCATAAAAATCGAATGTTTTGTTTTGTGTATCATTATTTTTTAGTAAGTAAGCACGGATTTTGAACTAAGAATTAATTTCCATGTTATTTACTTCCAATTTTTTTACCTGTTTTTCCTTGTTGATAAGATATTTAGTTATATGTTCAGTCCAATTAGGATTTAAGCTCTCCGTTTTTGTTTATTTATTATGTATTTATGTATAATAAACACAAAATAAATAAATGAATGAATGGGAATGATCTAACGATACTGTCTCAGGGGTGCAGTATCGTTAGATCATTCCCGCAATCCTGCAGCAGGAGAGTTGAACAAGAGACAGTGTTTATAAATGTTAACTACGTTAATTAAAACTCATTTTACTAATATTTTTAAGGAGTACTAGCAATGTGGGTAAAATTCACATTACTAGCAGTCTTGTTAACAACCTATAAACTCGTGCATTGCGCCGGTAACCACTGATCCAAAACTGCTTCATAAGTCACAACCTTTTCAAACTTAGTACTTGATGCAAATTATTATTGAAACTATTGGAAACGAGGTAGTGGCAAACCAATTTCTGTGACCTTTGATCTGGAATACCTCAAGACACGCCACGAGATTTTGCAAGGATTTTCAGAGAACTTTTAAAATTCCAATATAAATATTTAAAAGTTTAGAATGATCTTTGATATCGAGATAGACCTTCTTTTTTATCTTAGGTACTTGATTAGACTTAATATCAAAACTTGTCAAAATGGAGCGTAATTAAGAAATGATTTGAGTTGCAAATGAGATTCTTCATTGAAAATATAATTGCTTATCTGTTCATATTTTTATTTATTTATGGAGGACTTACAGCTAATAAAAACACAAAAGGAAGAATACATATTCGCCAGAAAGCCAATAATAAGTCCTCACGTTTAGACTTACCTATACTAAAATAACGATATAAGCATACAAACAGTAACACGCTAATTATAAAATTAAATTTACAAAGTAAGAAATAAATAACATATAAAGAATTGCAATGAGTCAACAGCATAACATATACACTAGGTACTATTTGAAAAAGTTGAGGCTTAAGCACCTTCTGGCTGAGTTCACACTAGTTGTGAACGGATCTAGATCATACTGCTTGCATATCTCATTAAAATTTCTGCTTGCGCGCAATATAGCTGTTTTGACTATAATTATTTGATGAATGAGGCACACATATAGGAGGATTAAAGCGCAGTGTTTAGTTGGGTACTTTAAAATAAAATTTTAAAGTAGTTCTGGACTATCAAGATTATACCAATAATATTAAACCTGGAGCAAGCGATACTGTAATATTCTTTTTAATTTTTGTGTCACAGAGGAACTGAAAACGTTCCTTAAGATAAAAGGAGTAAAAGGATTAAATAGCACATTATAAAGCAAAAAAAGTAAGTGAAGATTCCGGCGAAACCTAATAGGAAGCCATTTGAGCTATGCACGGAAATCAGAAACGTGGTCATACTTGCGCAAGCCAAATATAAACGTGATACAGAGATTTTGAAGTCGCTCTAGCTTGTCCAGTTGGTCATGGTTCAAGTCGCATCAAGCTGGCACCAGCATAGTCCAGAATTGGGACAAGAAGAGTATGTGCAATTGCAGCTTTAGTGGAGATGGGAAGAAAATTACGAAGGTGTCTCAAGGACCCTGCAGAAGTAAAAACTTTACGTAACTTCCTGTAATTGTTTAGCCCAAGAAAGGGTGTCGTCAATGTATAGCCCCAGGTTCTTCACAGCGTGAAAGGTATTAAAGCGATATTGAAACAAGCGTGGGGAAGTGTCGTCCAATCAATCCTGGAGATAGTACGAGAACTACCAACAACAATTACTTGAGTCTTTGCAGGATTGATTTTCAGCCCAAACTTAGCGATTCAGTCACCAATTCGAGCGAGTCCATATTAATAATTCCAATGGCATCAGCTAACTCTACGAATGGAGCTCGGGCGTAAATGAAGATCATTAGCATACAAGTGGTAAAAAAAGTAAAGGAGATAAAACGCCACCCTGCTGCACACCGGCAGAGGTGTCACACCAAGAAGAAAAGGAGTCCTTAATGGAAATACCTACGCTACCGGCAACCAAACAGGTAACTACGAAACCAGTCAATTACCGATGGAGATATGATAAAAGAGCATAGAATGCCGAGTAAAATGTTGAAGTCAACTGTATTAAACGCGTTGCTAAAGTCTAGTAGTGCAAGTACTGTCAACTTCCCTATCTCCATGCCAGACCTTATATCGTCCGTAATATGAACGAGCGCAGAAGTAGTGCTGTGACTAGAACGGAAACCAGATTGGAAGGAATTCAGGAGATTATACTTAGAAAGGAAGAAGCTAAGTTGTTGGTGGACAAGCTTTTCAAGGACTTTGAAGAGGAAGGTATAAACAACGTGTAATTTATAGGGTATATACATACCAAGTGCACGAATTCTTTGGATGATAATAAACGATATGGCAAGGGTTTTTTTAATCCTATGTGTACATGTGTGGAGCATATTAGAAATTTCAATACATTGATACCAGAGACCGAATTTTTCAAATTAAGAAGAACGAAGAGTATTATCGTTTTATTGGCAAGTGACGTGGAAAGTGATGACCCTCATAGTGCTGTGACACGTTTGTTATTACTGGTATTCAAGAAACATATGAAACCAATAATTTGGATTCAATTCTGTGAGACACTTATTTTGAGCTGAAACTTTGCATAGAGACTCCATACCAGATGTTGTCTTCAGTCGTTTTGGATAGATATGGGGTTTCCGTTACACGTTGTATAGGGTAAGGTATTATTCTTGATTCTTATATATTCTTCGGTCTATTTTCATACATTGGTATTTAAAATTAATTTTAGCTGATGTTCAGAATGGCAAAATTGATTGATCGGTAATTACATGGAATAATAAAAATGCAATTGTTTTTTTTGTTTTAAAGTATTTTTTGGTTGTTAATTCCTCGTTGTTTTAGTGGTCGCAGGCGATACTGCTAGTAGATACAAATATGGTCTTGAGTTTGATATCTGTGACAGAAACATAGTTCAGTTCAGCTAAATAAACCATTAAAGAGAATTAACGTTGGGATTAGAGATAATAAACGATAAAATATAGGAGAAATTAGATTTTTATGACCTCTGGTCTTGGTTAATTCAAAACGCGGACACGATAATATATGAGTTCTGTTTGAAACTTTTACGATGCCGAAATACAGTAATAAACTGTTAAGTATGAGGATAGGTCGATGACACGCACGGACAAGTGAAACGATTGCTGATTAGTAACGCACTGCTTTATTATAATAGATGACGCTAACGTATTGCGCGCGGGGAGGGGCGCGCATACACAACATTCCTCCCTCTATTACAGAACTCCTGAACAATCCAGAATCTTAAACTACAATTAATGCTATGCTATATATAAGTATACTAAACAATATTAAAAGTACTTTTTAAAACAAATCACGGGGCGGTTTCGTAACGATCTCTTTGGTGTAACAATTATTGAGCTATCGTGTTGTGACTCCTGGGTGTCGGTTTCTGCTTCTTGGAACTCATCCTCAGAGTCCAAACGTCTCTCAGTTGTTTCAACATCTGCTTCATTCGAGACAGTTTGCTGCTCTTGCTCATCAGCCTGAGGGGAGTCACTCAAAGACTTGTCCTCCCTCAGCGATGAAGAGGTACTTGCTTCTTTCCCTTCTGTTTTCTTCCCTTTGACTGAACTGCCTGGATGGAGGTTTGGTAAGTCGAGCTCGGGCTGGGGTACAGCCGTTTCCGATGTTGCTGACGAAGGCGACGACTGCGGCGGCGGTGTTGGAGGCGGCGACGACGGCGGCGAAGGTGACGGCGGCGGCGATGATGATGGCAGCGGAGACGACCCAGGTAAGTTCAGTAACGGATTCTGTACATTATGCTCATTGTTGTTGTTGTGTGTCGTAACGCCAATCGATGAAATTTGAAACAAAATAGCATGTAGAAGCACATAGCAATAAGTACTAATATTTAGTCTAAGCTACTAACACTCATAATTACTAGTCTGTTTATCTCTTCTTGTTACCTGTCAAACACGAAGCATGCGGTGTTTACCTGTAATTAGGTGTGCAGTATTATTAATATTGTTATCTAACAAATATCAATCATGTTTAGCTGTAACACTTGTTGGTGAACCATAAATAAATAAATAAATAAATAAATAAATAAGGCATCAGCTGATTTAAGTGTCTTTTGTAAGTACCTGGATTATCGAAATCTTTTACCAGATACAAAACTTTACCTATTCTTTTTATTATGATGCCCTTACACCATGTGTAGTTTGCTTTGTTCACGAACTTTTTGTATAATACAATATCGTTTAATTCAAAACAAATCGTTTCATTTTTCCTTTGTTGCTTAGTTTGCGTACACTGTTGATTTTTTACGTAATCGGATACAGACGGTGACGAGGGTGCCGATGACTTTGGGTTAATCATATCTAAACGTGACCTTAACTTGTGTCCAAAAACCAATTGAGCCGGAGATAACCCAGTAGTAGTGTGAACCGAATTACGATAATCCATGAGATATTTTAGTAATCTTACCGATGATTCTTTCGCGCTATGGCTCGACATAAGACATGATTTTAATCCTTTTTTAACTATTTTAACTAAACTTTCGGCTTGGCCGTTGCTCGGCGGGTGATACACCGGTGAGGTCATGTGAGAAATTCCGTTAGTCGCGCAAAATAGTTCAAATTCCCGTGAACAAAAAGCTGTGCCATTATCACTTACTATTGTTTTCGGAACTCCGAATCGTGACATAAATTCATACAGCTTCCCAATAACTGCAGACGAAGACGTAGACGTATTCATATTATATACTTCTACCCACTTAGTATGCGCGTCGACCGCTATTAAATAAACACAACCTTTAATTGGACCAAGAAAGTCTATGTGTATTCTGTAGAAGGGACATGGGGGAAATTCCCAATGGGCCAGCGGGGCTCGTGATGGTGAAGGGCGCAGCTGAATACACACATCGCATGAAGCTATCATTTTTTCTACAGCTTGGTCGATTCCCGGAAACCAAAATCTTGATCGAGCTTCGGCCTTTGTTTTAACTATACCTAAATGCGAAGAATGTAATTCTTTAAGAATTATTTGGTATAAACTTGTGGGTATAACCACCTTGTGACCTCTCATTACGCAACCATTCTCAAGAGATAATTGTGTTCTGCACATGTGAAACGGTTTTAACCTTAAGTCGTTTACCTTCGGCGGCCACCCGTTCGAAATAAAGTCTATCACTTGCCGTAAAACTACGTCACCCCTTGTTTCTGTGCGCAATGTATCTAACGTTACGGGCATACTTCCATCTACGACAAAACAAACATAAGTCGCCCGGTCGTAGGCCACTTCGCAATCGCAGCACTTACATTGCTCGATGCACGCACACGCATGCAACGCGCGCGGCATGCTCGCGCGGGAAAAGTAGTCAGCGCTGTTATCAGTGCTACGCACATATTCTATTTTATAATTGTAACTACTTAAGAACAACGCGTAACGTTGTAGTCTATTTGCTGACATCTCCGGTATTCCCTTATCGGGCCCAAAAATAGATAATAGGGGCTTGTGATCTGTTCGTAAAATAAACGGTTCAGATCTGCCATACAAATATTGATGAAATCGTCGCACGCCGTAAATAATGGCGGTTGCTTCCTTTTGAATTTGTGCGTATCGCTTTTCCGCTGAGTTCAAGGTACGCGACACAAACGAAATAGGTCTTTCGATACCGTCTAAGCCCACTTGTGAGAGGACTGCTCCCAATCCAATTGGGGAAGCATCTACAGTTAATATTATTCGGGCGTTCGGGTCAAAATGTGCGAGGACTTGTTCCGACGTCATTAAGTTTTTTATTGTTCTAAATGCCTTATCATGTTCCTCAGTCCAGGCCCACTTAGAGCCCTTTTTTAATAAGTTGTATAAAGGACTGAGAATAGCAGACGCATTTGGTACAAAATTCCTGTAGTAGTTAATTAGTCCCAAGAACGACTGTAACTGATTGATATTTGTGGGAACTGGTGCTTCTAACATTGCCTTAATTTTTTCTGGAGATTTTTTTAGACCGTCCTTAGTAATAATATACCCTAAATAACTGATTTCGTTCTGGAAAAAACTACATTTTTCTTTTTGTAATGTTAACCCTGCGTCCTCTAAGCGCCTTAAAACCAAGTTCAATTTTTCTAAATGCTCCTGCCTATCCTTTCCCGTTACTAAAATATCGTCAAGCAGGCATAACACTCCATCTAAACCGGATAGCAAGCTCTCGATCGCGCGTTGGAAAATGGATGGCGCGCTGGCTAACCCAAACACTAAACGGTTAAATCTATATAGGCCGCGGTTTGTATTTATGCAGGTTAGGTTTTTTGACTCGTTATCTAGAACAAATTGATTATATGCCATTGATAAATCGAGCTTGCTAAACTGCTGACCCCCATGGATTGTCGAAAATAGTTCGCTAGTTGTTGGTAACGGATATTGTTCTACTAGTAATTGTTTGTTTATACTTATGGAGTAATCTGCACACAATCTCACTGTCCCATTCCGCTTTAAAACTGGAACTATCGGTGACGCGTATTCCGAATATTCTATAGGTTCAAGAATACCTAAACCAACCAATCTATCGATTTCTTTTTCGACCTTATCCCGTAATGCAAAAGCTACTGGGCGTGCCTTACAAAAAACCGGCTTTGCACCTTCTTTTAACAATAATTTGATTTTGTATTTGTTAAAGGTTCCTAATTTATCGGAAAATAATTTTGGATATTGCAATTGTAAATCCTTGATGGATACATCTGAATCTATACAGTAATTAACCGGTATTAAATGTAAATTAAACTGCGCTATGAAATCCCTGCCAAGAAGCGGGGGGCCCCCGTCGCGAACTACGTACACAACTATAGTGTGGGTTTGATCCGCATAGCGTATAGGTAACCGCATTGTACCTACACATACTATTTTGCCCCCATTGTACGTCCTCAGCTGTTTCTGGCTGTTTGATAATGGCACATCTTTAAGATAACTTTTTTGAAAATATTCGGATACCACTGTTACCGCGGATCCACTGTCTACTTCGAATCTAAATGGAATATTATTAATAAAAATAGTTTCTACCATGGGTTCTCCCCTGAATGAACGGATATAATAGAGCTTACCGTCATCGTCGTCCTCACCCTTGTCACCGCCATCCACCTGCACGTAATTCACTTTCTTACACATTTTACGCAAGTGGCCTTTTACGTGACACTTTTTACATACGTAATTTGCGAATCTACAATCGGCCGATTTGTGATTAGTATACCCACACACACCACATTTCACTTTCGCTACACTACCACTTTTCTCATTGTTCGTTATCTTGAACAGCTGATGATCTGGCGTGGACGTCTGTGTGGGCGCGGCTGCGCTGGCCACAGCGGCAGCGCGCGCGCAGCTCAGGTTCTCTGCCATCTCGACGATCTTGGCCAACGTGAGGTCGGTGAGGTCCTTCGTGTACAGCTTCTCCTTTTCTCGTCCTGGCTGCAAGCCCATGATAAACTTATCACGGAGCGCTTCTTCCACGTTGAGAAAATTGCACTTTGCTGTAAGGCCTCGTAGTTTCGCCGCCCACTGAGAGTGAGTTTCCCCCGCTAGTTGAGTTGCCGCGTAAAAGTTATGACGCTCGCCAAACCCAACGCTCTTGGGGGTGAAATGGTTGTCCAGTCGTGACAATATGTCTTCATAGGGCACATCTGCGACGTCTTTAGGCAGTACCAAATCCGTTACCAACTTGTAGGTACCCTCGGTGAATGCGCTGAGCAGAATCGCTTTTCTCTTCTCTCCTGCTGGATCTGAATTTCCGTTGATATCATTTGCCACAAAATATTGGGCAATGCGACCTTTGTATGTTTTCCAAGTCTGTGTATTATGGTCAAAACTATGTAAAATTCCAAACTGTACACTCGACATCTTAATTATTAATTATTGTGGGTAACTCGTCGCCACTGTTAAGTATGAGGATAGGTCGATGACACGCACGGACAAGTGAAACGATTGCTGATTAGTAACGCACTGCTTTATTATAATAGATGACGCTAACGTATTGCGCGCGGGGAGGGGCGCGTGATGGATTATTCAAATAATTTTAGTTGGTTTATTACATTAACTCAAGTTTGTTTCTTTAATTGAACACAAATTAAAATATCACTATAATAATTATAACCTTTTTATCATGTGATACACAAAATTTAACTATTTATTATCAAAACCTTGTAAACACTATTACGAAACCTATTTATAAGATAGTTTAAATTGTTCTTTCATTGTTGTCTTGTATAACAGCATACTTGAACGTTATTTAAAAAATAACGTTGTTTGTTTACTAACTCTAAGACTAATATGTAATTGAACTAATTAATTTGAACATATTTACTGTATTTTTATATCATTTAATCATAGTTTAATGTTAAAATACAAAGGTTAACAAATCTGTTTTAAAATCGTACGATATGACGTCACTTGTTTACCACTGTGTATAAAAGCCGCCGCTCAGTCGTTCTAGACACAGTCAGTCACTCAGTCGCTCTGGAGCAGTCACACCGAACGGACCTAAGTTAAGTGAACTTGTGTTGTTTCTAACTTTTATTAATATTTTTATGTGTAGAATTGGTATAAAAATCCTATCGTATTGCTATTGTATTTGAATATAAATTAATTACTTTGTATTTGTTACTTTAATGTGACAGTGTTATTAATTGATAATTGTGTGATAATTTAATGAACATTTGGTATTAATTCTATAAATAACTTTACTTATATAATATGTAATAGAATAATGAAATAATAGATACCCAAGTAAATAAAGCTATAAGTTATAACGATAGTAATCACATTGTGGTAATATTGTAAAGTACATATAGTGAATTGATGTTTATGTGAAAATGAATTATGTTTTGAAAAGAGTAACTGTGGAGTTTCTTGCCGGTTCTTCTCCACAGAAAACAACCCTTTCCGAACCGGTGGTAAATGAATAAATTGATATTGCTATACAAATGGCTAAATTATTTCTATAATATACCTGACAATCATGGTAATATCGATTAATTGATAATTAATCGGTAAATACATATAAATTGATATTGATAATTAATTACTTTTAAAAAATAACAACATTCTTTATACATATACTATATATATACATCGCATTTTATATACTTGATCTCACATCAGAAGTGGGATTGTTCACAGCCCACTTATTTTGTTTCGGTTTATTGAGTCTTGATTCATAGTCCATGTAGTTTATTTTAAGAATAAAATATTCAAGTACCCTCGTACTTGAATATAGGTCACGATTGTCCAATTGTTTTCCAGTTACTCTTTTCAGTTCTAGTTTTGGTTAACTGTACATTTGTTTTAGGCCTTGATGTTATTTCAAGTAGAGGGTACATGTATGTCACTATTGCCCTAATTCTAATGCATTGTGTGAAAAGTTTCAGAATGGATCCCGCAATATTGGAAGGCCTCTTCATCCGTGATGCTGTCTCGGGCTATTGCCGCCGTTCAGATGATGATGTGGTGCTTCCGGACCTTGATCCAGTAGCCAGTGACAACAATTCAGCCAGATGGTGCCATAACATCGAGGAACCTTGCGAATAACCTTGATGGACCAGCATGAAAACAGTTGCAGGGAGTCAAGTAAGAAAAAACAAAAACAATTAAATAAGTTTGAACCAATTTTAGCAGTAGTCATATTAGGTCATTTTTAAGCGTATCACAAGTAGAACGATATGTATTCACTGTAACTAAATGCCTTAGTATGTTTTGTAGTATGTTTGCTGAATAGTCAGATTGGCCGAACGGTCTATGGATATTCAAGGATTGGTTATCACAATGATACAAACATTTACCGTTTTCTCTCCTTTGCGTATACCAAATCATGTTAAATAATAAGTAACCTTTATTTTGCTACTACCAAGTTTCAGTTCTAAAACATGTTAAAAAAAAAAAAAAACTTAATAACGTCACTTTTTTTTTCTCTCGATAATTTGATTTGGATGAGGCAGTTGTGTATTAAAGCAGATACCTGCTGTCCAGATCTGTTAATAAAAATGAAATTCATTTCATTATGACAAACTGATTTTGAAATTGAACTGAATTTGGAATTGAACTGAATTTGGAATTGAACTGAATTTGGAATTGAACTGAATTTGGAATTGAACTGAATTTGGAATTGAACTGAATTTGGAATTGAACTGAATTTGGAATTGAACTGAATTTGGAATTGAACTGAATTTGAAATTGAACTGAATTTAAAATTGATTAACATGAATTAAATTAAATCTAAATAAATTAAATGAACATGAATTAAATTAAATCTAAATAAATTAAATGAACATGAATTAAATTAAATCTAAATAAATTAAATTAACATGAATTAAATTAAATCTAAATAAATTAAATGAACATGAATTAAATTAAATCTAAATAAATTAATTTAAAATAAAATAAATTAAATTAAATCTAAATAAATTAATTTAAAATAAATTAAATTAAATCTAAATATATTAAATCTAAATAAATTAAATTAAAATAAATTAAATTAAATCTAAATATATTAAATCTAAATAAATTAAATTAAAATAAATACAATAAATTAAATTAAAATAAATATAAAAAATTAAAATAAATACAAGAAAAATAAATTAAAAGAATTAAAATAAATACAAAAAAAAAAAAAATCCAAAAAAAAAATTAAAAAACATTAAAATAAATACAATAAATTAAATTTAAAAAAATACAATAAATTAAATTTAAAAAAATACAATAAAATTAAATAAAAAAAATACAATAAATTAAATTACAAAAAAATACAATAAATTAAAAAAATACTGTAAAAAAATTAAACTAAATACAATAAATAAATTCAATAAATTAATTAATATAATAAAATATATAAATACTGTCGGTCATAAAATTCATTAATACTTATGTCTTTTCAACTAGAAATAAAAGAGAATTTACGCTTAAAATGGCTGACGTTTCCGTCCTTCTTCTTCTTCACCCTTTGGCAATGTAATATATAGTTTTGGAGCCATTAAACTATTTGTAACTGGTCACAACGACGTTTTCTATTTACTCTAGAAAATTTATGTAAATTATTTTTGACGAACATGAATATTTTGGATATATATAATGAGGGAACTGTTAATATTTTAGTATCTTTAAAGAGTATTTTGCAACTATCTGTACTCTTTAAATTACAAATCGCTCTAAGGCATCCTTTTTGGAACTTAAATACCGTATCTTTATCTGTTGCATTACCCCAAAATATAATTCCGTATCTCAATGTTGAGGTAACCAGGCCGTGATATGCTGTTAAGACTGTTGTTTGATTTGTTATTTTACTTAACGTATGCAAGGCATATTAATTTTTCTTTAATTTAGTACACACATTGTAAATATGTTTATGCCATTTTAATGTGCTTTCTATATTTAATCCGAGAAATTTCGTCACTTTGGTCTCATTAATAGTTTTGTCATCGTAACTAATTGAAGTTCAGATTCCGGAAAAGCCTCTGTTGGAAATTCATTATAACTGTCTTGTCTAGATTTATTACCAAAATTATTATTCTGTAGCCAATTCACATCCGATTTTATGCTAGAATCAATATCCGTCTCTAGTGCACTTAATTCATCACTATTAAAAAGTAAAGTACTATCGTCTCCAAACTAGTCATTGGATAAATGGAAGCTGTTGAAAAGTCATTAATGTAACCAAACGTTACAGTTCTCTGGTCAGATTTGAAAAATATATCTGTTCTTTTTTTTTTCACTACTCCTGACTACTACAGTTATTTGCTGCCTATTACTAAAATAAGATTCGATTAAATTTAATACGTTTCCTTTTGTTCCATATTCGTTAAGATTATTTACTAGTATTTTATGATCTACGCGATCAAAAGCTTTTGACATATCCATGTAAAGCGCTAGAGTTGGTAGTTATTTTATCGACTCTGCTGCTGTTTGCAAGAAATCGTATATGGCTACATCAATAGATTTTTTTTTTCTAAAGCCTTTCTGGATTATCAACTAGTAAATATATTCCTCAAAGTATGGAGTAAGCTGGTTAGATATTGCTGAATTAGAATGAATTTAAATAAATTTATTTAATTTATTTATTAGGGAATAACAAACAGTAACACATTTTTATAAACTATAAAATCATAACAAATAAAATTAAAAAAAATAATAAACTAAAATATATTAATATAAAATATAATAACATAAAATTGGATTGTAGTTAAATAATTAAATATAAATGGTTACTATGGTTTCCTGGGAAATAAAAATATCTATATAAACAAAAAGAGAAGTCCTTACTGACTCATCAACGCCTAGCCCAAACCCTTGGACCTAACAGCTGAGATTTTGCACAGAGGTTCTCTTTTTTATTGTAAACAAGGAATAGGGAAGGATAATTTTTTGAAATTCATAATTTCCCCAGAGGGTACGTGAAAATTAATTTAAATAGAGGATCAGAGTTTGTATTGTTGAGGTAACCATGATTTTTGTTTTTAAATCTTTATTATAATCATAAGTTATTATAGTTTGTTTGTAATGTTGAATGTGATCATTAATATATTTCTAATAACCATAATTGGAACACAATAAGTTAAATGATAGTTAGATATGTTTCCGCTGGTCGCTCTTTTGTTCGGTGCTTGCCTATCCCACTAGCAGCGGATGGAGGGGGCATGACACATCTATGCAATTGGCAAAACATAAACAAACTCATAGTTAAAACATATAAAATAAGAATGAAATGAAAAGACGTTGAGGTAAGAAAATATTATAAATCACATTTGACAATTCTTTGTACTTCAAGACCAAAATCGTTAAATGAAATAAGTGTTGAAACTATATACCTTGTTTGTGTTCAATTAACGATGTTTGTTTGAAACTATTGAATATAATCTTATAAAAAATATAGAGGTTATTATAGACTGCTTAGGCCCTGTCCTGATACCTTTCTGAAATTCATGCACAGCAGGTGATAGGACTGGTATGTCAAGGTCAGAGGCTGTCGTAGACTGCTGAGGCCCCGCCCTGATACCTTTCTGAAATCCATGCGCAGCAGGTGGTAGGACTGGTATGTCAAGGCCGGCGGCCATATGTAGACTGCTTGGCAGCCCTGCCCTGATACCTTTCTGAAACTCATGCGCCGCAGGTGATAGGACTGGTATGTCAAGGCCAGAGGCTATTGTATTGATTATAATTAGTTGGTACTTCGAGAGCGAAGTACAGGTCAGTTTGGCCGTGATGGATTATTCAAATAATTTTAGTTGGTTTATTACATTAACTCAAGTTTGTTTCTTTAATTGAACACAAATTAAAATATCACTATAATAATTATAACCTTTTTATCATGTGATACACAAAATTTAACTATTTATTATCAAAACCTTGTAAACACTATTACGAAACCTATTTATAAGATAGTTTAAATTGTTCTTTCATTGTTGTCTTGTATAACAGCATACTTGAACGTTATTTAAAAAATAACGTTGTTTGTTTACTAACTCTAAGACTAATATGTAATTGAACTAATTAATTTGAACATATTTACTGTATTTTTATATCATTTAATCATAGTTTAATGTTAAAATACAAAGGTTAACAAATCTGTTTTAAAATCGTACGATATGACGTCACTTGTTTACCACTGTGTATAAAAGCCGCCGCTCAGTCGTTCTAGACACAGTCAGTCACTCAGTCGCTCTGGAGCAGTCACACCGAACGGACCTAAGTTAAGTGAACTTGTGTTGTTTCTAACTTTTATTAATATTTTTATGTGTAGAATTGGTATAAAAATCCTATCGTATTGCTATTGTATTTGAATATAAATTAATTACTTTGTATTTGTTACTTTAATGTGACAGTGTTATTAATTGATAATTGTGTGATAATTTAATGAACATTTGGTATTAATTCTATAAATAACTTTACTTATATAATATGTAATAGAATAATGAAATAATAGATACCCAAGTAAATAAAGCTATAAGTTATAACGATAGTAATCACATTGTGGTAATATTGTAAAGTACATATAGTGAATTGATGTTTATGTGAAAATGAATTATGTTTTGAAAAGAGTAACTGTGGAGTTTCTTGCCGGTTCTTCTCCACAGAAAACAACCCTTTCCGAACCGGTGGTAAATGAATAAATTGATATTGCTATACAAATGGCTAAATTATTTCTATAATATACCTGACAATCATGGTAATATCGATTAATTGATAATTAATCGGTAAATACATATAAATTGATATTGATAATTAATTACTTTTAAAAAATAACAACATTCTTTATACATATACTATATATATACATCGCATTTTATATACTTGATCTCACACGCGCATACACAACATAAACGTTTACTGGTTATTATCTCAGATGATTAGGCTATTGGTAGTAATAAACGAAAGCGGCTTAATACGTTCGCTGACAGTGAGCACTTACCCTGACACCACATTACGACAGTAGAATTTTCCACGACGTACTCTTATAAATAAGTGGCCCGTCCCTCGACGTACTGTCATAACGCACTATTTTAATTTCCTGCCTAACGACGTACTGCCAGCGAACGTGTTAAGAACGGCTTGTAACTCTCAAATCTGGATTTGTTATTTTCGTTAGTCTATTTTTTTTTTGTTTTCACCAAGTTATGATGAATGGCAAAAAAATAATACAAATATAAGGAAATGGAAAAACATTTTTACTGCAGACTTTAAATTGTTTTTATTTCGATCATTTTATATGAACTGAGAGGCTGGCCCTTATTCCATGTCACAGTAAAATTGCAATAACTGTTAGATCTAATTTAACTCGCTCGATTGAAATGTATCGATACATTGTGTTGTGTAAAATACGGTACAAAATTTAACTTATTTATTTCGTTCGATTATAATCTATCAAAGTCAAACCTTGATCTACTTCTAATTTTTAGAATAAGAGAGTGAAAATCTAAAAAATGTGCTGTAGTTTTTAGTAAAAACTTTCAACGAAAATTGGTGTGAACGAGATACAGATAGTATTTTCTGAGATATAGCACATTAAAAAATCGCAAATATAACTTTGTAATGTATAGAAAACAAAGTTATTTTACGCTAATTTTCGCTTGCTACTACGGAATCCAACTTCATCTCGCATTTGGCTACTTTATTTTTCACTTGCTCAAGCACCCAGATCCGGAATAAATATTACAGATATTACGGACGTATAAATATTTGTCCTAGTACAGGAATCCCCACCACGATACTTAGCGCAACAACCAATCGCTTAATCACTGCGCCAGCCGAGTCGTACATACAGCACCATTTCATGTGCAGGCAATTACTGTCCATTCCTGGTTCGTTGTATGTTTTTTAGACCATCCGTTGTATGTTTTTAGTTTTAAGATTGTATTTTAAGATGGGTAAGCAAGTGATTTATAAAGGAGGTAGCGGTACACATATCTGCTTTTCGAGGGAGATATATGCGGGCATGTATTGATCCCACCCTCACAAGCTGGAACACTATTTATGTTTTTTATTCATTTCGGGGGTAAAACAATCATATGAGTCTTTACGCTTTGGGTGAAGCGGAAGCGATTGTCAGACTGCTACTGAATAACAACTCAATTTGTTTCTTTAGTTGCCATTGCGTTCCGATACCGCAGTATTAGGTAGGGGGAAAATCTTCAAATTACTCCTCACGCTCTTGTACTGAAGTATAAGTCTAAAACCCAATTGGACCTTGCGTTCGGGGCCGCAAAATCTCGTTAGAATCTTTCCGCGACCTCGAACATTCTCACCACGCCGTGAAAACCCCAAATGGAACAGTATAAGACAAGTAGTTCGTTTAGCTACTAAATATCTGCATAGGTTATTTGAAAGAGCACAGTGTAAAGTCACTACGCACCGTAATATTACGATACGTTTCCATAAAAAGATTATGGGCCGTAACCGACCGTCTAAATATAATCCCGGATGAAACTCCGTCAAAATACCATGAAAAAAAGGTTGAAAATTATATTTTTATAGCCTAACCCACGTAAAATGTTAGCGAAGAATTTTTACGAAAATATACCTTTATATTTGTGTAAGAAAGTTTTCAATCTTTCATGATCATATTTCGAAGAAGTTATATTGAATTTAGTTCATGTTCATTTCAAAACTATTTTTTGGTACATTTTTAGACTCAGATAAAATTTTTGTGAAGCAGGTTTAGTCTAATTTATTGCTGAATACGATATGAAATGAAATAAGATAAAACTCTATTGCATTACAGAAATAAAGCTTACTTTATTAAACGTCGCTGTATTTTTACAATCATAACTACTATAATGACCCGGCCTAGCTTCTCACGGTCTCAACCTGCAAATTCAAACAAAACAATAATAAATTATACACTAAAACCTTCCTCATGAATCACTGTATACAATAGTGAAAATAATATGAAAATATGTTCAGTAGTTTTTAGTTCATCACGGACAGACTGACAAATATACACTGTACGAGACTAAAGGATATAACAGTAAAATCAAACTTCTCAAACACCATTGTAATATAAATATATGTTAGTATTAAAAACATAAGTATAAATGATAAAGGGACAAACATAGTACACCCCTGAGGCTTAGGCGTGAAGTCTCATCGATCACGCTGTGGAATTTCGTTGAAGCATCCGTAGCACAGTCGCGCTCTGTCCGTAGCCCGCTACGCTCGTAGCACCGAAGCATCGTAGCCCGGCTACGCTTTTGACGTACGTACTAACTATATTAAAGTGTGTTGTGGATGTGAAGTGACTTTTTGTGACTTTGTAACTACTTCTAACCGTAAGTTTTAGTTAAGTTATACTTAGTTTTAAGACGATATCACTTAACTTTAGTTTACAGTTTTATTAACTCACGGTGTAAACAATTGGAACAAATTTTTTTTAGGCATTACGCTGTCTGTAAATTCTTAACTTTTGTGTTGCCAAATAATTAATATATTCCAAATGTAAAATTTAAGCTTGTATTTTCAGAAAATATTTTTAAACGAACCTATTTTGATCCAACATTTTTCAACAAAAATAAAATAAAACTTTTTTGAAGTATTTTGACCACAAATAATGACTTCAGTAATGTTGACTTCGTATATACCTGGCGTATTCCTGATGTTTCAGAGGGAAGTAAGTGGGTCAATGATCTCGTGATAGCCTCCAGTATGTAACGCTTCTCTACGTGATACAAATATTTCAACAGGTTCCATATTTAATTGGAGCACCGGGTCTGAAGGGAAATTGTGGTAGCGTTTTATATTCAATACGAGGAAGTTTTCCCTCAGGGAAATAATTAAAAGGTGTGTCTTTCGACACATTGAGTTCAATGTTCTATAATACTGTACTTAATTTTTTTTACGAAAGTCTTGAAAATTATTAAAAATATATTTCTTTTATTCTAGAATTCTCTGCCAAAAATTTAACTTGTAAGAACAATACGTATTATTGATTCAATATTTTATATACATGCATCGTATTAAAATTCCGAGGAAAATTTTACAGTCTCTGATTATTCAAAGGTTTAAAAAATTCTACATGAATAATTGAAAGTTTCCTTTTAGACGTAAAATATTTTTGTGGTACTTCTCATCTTTGGAAAACCTGAATTCACTGCTTAGCAAAATATTTATTTGTAGGAAAATAAAACTATTCATAGCGACACACAATATGGTCCTGAAGTTTTATTTATTTATTAATTTACTAGGCAATTACAGCAGGTTACTACTTATTATATTATAATTGCAAATTTCCATCTTTGGTTTGATATGATTATGACCTAAAATCGTAATCGCATAACCGTAACCAATACTAAATAAAAATAACTATCGAAGTTGACGCCGTACGGCTGGATAAAGGGCCAGATATAGAAGGTTCCTCGATAAAGCTCGTATTTTGAGGAAGTTCTTTTCTCTAGAAACCTATTCACCTGTAACTTGAACCCTGCTCTCGATACTGCGATATTTTTTATATACTTTTTAATAAAAAAAATTATGTCATTCTTTTTGGTAGAAAAATATTTATAAATGTTTTATTAGTAGTATGGTAAATAACCTCCTTTTTTAGAAGTCAGTTAAAAAGAGTACTAGAACAATGGGTTAGTTCACAATTAAAATAATTAATTAGAATGCAGGGCGTCAGCTTTTAGAAACAGGGAATTTTGTAGGAAACCAGACATGACTATAATAGACGATATAGTGTATGTTACATGCAAGATATAATGTACTATGCAAGGTAGATATTGCTTTAACATTTCGCACGCCTTAACCAATACTGTCACTATCCCAAAAAGTCAACTTTTCAGGTGTGGCAAAAAATGGAATGAGAACTGGAACATTTTTGTTTAGTGACGAAGCGGACTACTGCCCGTATAGCGGTTATTTCTGTTACTTTTAGACTAGTGTAAGCGCGATTACGCGTAGTTCTACGTTTCCCAACAGATGGCATTAAAAAGTCGATTTGGCAAAATTTTGGATAGTGACAGTATTGGATTAAGCGTGCGATTTGATACCATTGTTATATATTTAGTTTGGAGTTCGTGGCTAAATAATAACATTCGTACTGGACTATCTTCAATGTTAAGCAAAGGTTGTCAAGGTAAGTCCGTGGATGGGTGGCGATCTTAAACTGTTAACATTCCTCTATGTCTCGGAAAACATGTTAAGTTAAAGTCTGACACCAGTATTGCCAGTACATCAGAATGCACCAAGTCTTTATCATCTGTTTAGTCTTTGCCCAACTATGGACTACTAAGAGTGGAATTCCCTGCCGAAGTCTGTGTTTCCCGATAGCTACAACCTAGGAGTCTTTAAGTCAAGAGTCAATAGGTTACTTTTAGGTAAGCGTGCTCCATCTTCGACCACATCATCACTTACCATCCGGTGAGATGGTGGTCAAACGCGAACCTATTAAAAAAAAAATTTTTTTGGGTCGGGTTCCAGTCTAACTGGATGCAGCTGAGTATTAGTGTTTTCTCATGCAGTGTCTGCCTATCTGACCTCAACAACCCAGTAACTGGGTAACACGATACCCCTTGGTAAGACCAGTATCAGATTTCTGGTTGCTACCCGTAACCACTGTCAAAGAAAGCAGGCGCCAACGGCTTAACGCTTTCCGAAGCATAGAGGAATATGTTAAGATGATAACCCATCCCCAACTAAACCTCGGCCACCGTTGCTTAACCATGAATTGAACACTGCTGTCACCATCGAGCTATTAGCTCCTCCTTTATCCAGTTTCCAGATTAATAAAACATGTACCTCACAACAATAATTATTTCTGTATATATTTATATTATATGTTTATATATTCTAACATTATGTATTTATTTAAGTATATGTTATTTTTATTGCATTATAAGTATGTGTAGGTATATTTAATATTTTAGTTTTAGACTTCTCGTTTCGCAGGTCTGCTGGAAAAAAATTCTTAAGAAATAAGCAGTACCTTTGTACTCAAATATTATAATTATGTTGTATCCTAATGTATTTTACTGTGTGTACATAAATAATAAAATAAATAAATAAACAACGTATCATCTCCAACCGTATGTTACAATTTACCCAATTACCATTTTACTTAAACTCAGTTAGCTTCACTGAATCCTTCTTAGTGCAGTTAATACTGCCGGTCCCCGAGATAATTACAACTGCAGATGGTACTAATTGCCAATTACTGACCACTACTGGGTTCTCTTTGCGGAGTCCCAAATTTGTGTAAAACTTCTATTTTACTTTGAAGAGTTTAAGTGCGTTTGACATAACATAATCAACCTAACGTTCTCACTTCTGAGATATGGGCGTTCTTACTATGGCAAAAAATGGGCCGTATTTTACCACATGGGCCCAATGTGGATTGGTGGATGTCGCATGTTTTTGGATATTTCGGTCCTAGAACATTTTTTTTTTCAATAGAAAAAAGGTTTGAGCGTTTATAAATGACAAAAAATATTGTTCCAGACGATTTAAACAGAGGTTCAATATCTCATTGAAATGTCTAAGCATAAACAAAATTTCCTTTAACCATTCTGGAAATTGTTTTGTGGAATAAACACTCGCGTCTACAGTTTAAGATTTTATTTAGGAATCTTTGCTCTATTTAAGTAGTTTCTCCTGTACGACACAGGTGAAATAATTGGGAGTGATTACAAATATGAACACGGACACGGAATGATCTGCAGGCTATACAACATTTTATCTAAGTAGAAATCGAAAACTTGATACGCAATGCAGCAGTGAATCGCATCGCCACTGCGCTTTCGGTGGCATTCATTCGAAAAACTTACAGTCACAAAAATTGGATTTGAAAAAAAATGTGCTAACGATAAAACATTTACGTTAAACCCTTTCTGTTCCAAAATGAAATTTACTGGATTATATGGCAAGGGACAGTAACCATATAATCCAGTCAAATTCACTAGAAGGACGCGGATCCATTAAATTAGAGATTAAGTAAACGTACTTAATCTCTAATTTAATGGATCCGCGTCCTTACAGATCACAGATGGGTTTCAGTTGATAAGAAGAGCAGCACATCTTCATACAAGTCTCCTAAAATCGATTATCCTCGACCAAATTAATGAACCTGCCAAGTCAATTTATTGGTCAATTTTATATTGATCAAAAAGTTCAGTGGCAATCATCTGGACTTTTTGATCCTTATGATAACTTATTAAAATTGTAATAATACAAAAATCTAGGTAGATATAAAATGTCCGAAATCTCACTGTCTCAACATTAGCAAAATATGTAGGCAAAGAGCAAATTCTTAAAATGAGATTTCCGAATTTTCATTAAGGAAATGAAATTATGTAATTTTGTTTTTACGTCCTCCTACAGATATGGATTTAACATACACACCTACTTCAGACATAAGTATATTTAACAAGGTGCTAATTATATTATTTTATCTAAGCCATACTTGACTTTTTTAATGTTTATTCTACCAATGGCAATCTAAAAGAATCCACCTCAAATGCAAGGCTTTCATTTGCAGATAGATGAATTTGCAGAGTTATTCGCCAGTGTTGCCAAAACTCCAAGACCCCTGCTAGTATAGTAACAGGAAGGAAAGACAAAATTAATTTAACGTGACAAAACACAGCCACGATTCTTCCCGACACACAATTGTTTCTTCACTTTATTTTCGAGACAACACGGATAAATAGGATTTTGTAAAAGGACACCTCAGGGATACTGAAGTGGAGTTTACGAAGGTTGGAGAATTAGGGTTATTAGAATTTATTTTGACTTTAATTAACACAGAGGAATCGTTTCTTGTGCTGTGTAAAATAATTTCACTGACATGCCGTACTAAAGTAAAACGGTTTTTTTTTTCAGAGATGGACTTAGACAGTTGAAACCTAAATTTTATTAGAGTGTTATGTGGATTGATCTAACCATTGTTATTTACCGATGTAGGTACTGTAGTGTAGAACTATCCTGTAACAGATTGGAGACTCAGGTGATGTAATACTAGTTAAGAGTCCCTAACAATTTTACTGCCAAAAAAGAGAAATTACCTACTTTTGTAGAACAAATATATCAATAACGGCATAAAATATCATTTTTCTTTTAAAACAGCGTTAAACATTGTATATTTATCTAGTATGTGGTCAAATTATAATTTAAATATCTACTCAAAATAAATTAAAAAAAATAAAATACAAACACGTGTTTTTACGAAATCACGTAATACCAGGTTTTACAACTGCTTTTTTAGCTTAATGGGGGTGAAAAATAATTTAAAAAAAATTCCTGACCATTGGGCATATAGTGCACTAGTAAGTTAACAAATTATTTTTTGAAAAATAATGGGGCGATGTACTTAAAAAAAAAATAGTAAACTCAGAAAAAACTCAATAAAATCCTTTGCAAAACCGTCACTTTTGAGTAAGAATCCGTTATTGAATAGAAGATTAAAAACTAATTCTGAATAAAACAGGTATTTATCTACCAAATTATTGTTTTTTATTTTAATTCTGAGCTCATATTTTATTCTAATAACATTTTCAAAGTATGCCTTATAAATCGATGCGCTTGCTCGATTTAGTTTGAGTAGATTAATTTGACCACATATTAGTTAAATATAAAATGTTAAACGCTGTTTTAAAAGAAAAATGATATTTTATAACGTTATTGAGATATTTGTTTTACAAAAGTAGGTAATTTTTCTTTTTCGGCAGTAAAACTGTTAGGGACTCTTAAGGCGCAAAGTTTTAACAGAGAAATGCAATAAAAAGGGAAAATAAAAACATATCTAATAATTATTATTTCATACTAGCTTTTCCCGCGATTTAGATTCCGTACAATATGTTTTACATTTTCTTGAATACAAAAAGCCTATCCAATTTGGTGTTGGCGTTCCGAAGCCATGCGCATCCATACATTTCAACGATTCATATTTATTTATACAGGTTAATACAAAAATAGTCTCTAATACCTGTTAAAGTTATATGTAAATTATCTTTTACTATTCTAATTGAATCAATTTTATAGCTAGCAGCATTTATCTAGACGTATTATTGAAACTTTTGACGTTTTGCGACCGTTTGACATTTTGCGCTTTTTGCACCAAAACTCCGAACCCCTAAACTTCGGAGAATACAGGTGTGAAGCTACCCTCCTTTCACTGAGTACAACAAGAAATGACCAATCACAAAACTTTCAAGACATTTCCTTGTTACCTTGAACATTCCAAAGAGCTTAATAATTAAGTATTTGATAAGCGTCTCACGTACAGTTTAATAATAAAAGTCGGGGTTGCGTGATAGGCCTGAATGACATACATATGTATAACAATATACTTGGAGAGCCTGACGAGGCCATCTTGATAAGTTTCTTCGGCAACTTCTGAGTGCTATGCGTAAAAGTTTAAGCGTTTGTTGAAGCGTATGGTAATTTTACGGTTTACTACAAACTACGTAGGTAGTGGTTTTCGGAATTGCTTGGCATCAGATTATATCAACAGATATTGATATAGTATTTTAGTAATAGGATTTTTGTACTCAAAATTCGTGTATTGTCACAGAAGTGATTAATGCGGCTATTGGGAGAGGTTATTATCCAGCAATGCAAGTCTTTCGGAAAACATAATTATAGCTTCAAATAGGCTAGCATAAAAGACGTTGTACTGGTATGTAGTCATATTATTTATTTATTTATTTATTTATTTATTTACACTTTATGCACATAGGTACAAAGGCGGACTTAATGCCGTAGGCATTCTCTACCAGTCAACCATGAGTGGTGAAGAGATAGAGTGGAAGGTGCAATATGTACGTGAACATTATATTGGAAAAATAATTATAATAATAGTGATAAAACAAAAAAACCTAATATCATAAAATAGAAATCTACATAAATAATATATATGAATAAATATTTATATAAATACATATACATACATATATACTTTAGAGGTAATTGAAAATTAAATATAGAAATTCTGCTTATTGGTGAAGAAAGTGGATCCGCAATTTCTTTTTAAATACGTAGCGATTGTCAGCCGTCCTGATCTCGAGAGGAAGCGCATTCCAGAGGAGAATGGACTGGATATGAAAAGAAGAATGAACAAAGTCAGAAGTATGAGAAGGACAGAGTAAGAGAAGATTATTGGATGAACGTAGATTCTTATTGTGTGAAGAACATAGAAATTGAAAGTGAGATATTAGATAAGAAGGTGGGTTGGGAGAGTTGAGTAGTGAGAAAAGCGTTGTCAAAGCGCGCAAACTTCTCCTCTGACGAATGGTCATCCATTTAAGCTCAGACCTGAAACTTGAGACATGGTCATATTTCCTTAAATTAAATATGAAACGAATGCAGTTATTAAGAATACGGTCAAGCTTATCCAGCAAGACCGCATTCAGGTCGTAGTAGCACACGTCACCATAGTCAATCATAGGGAAAATTAAAGTCTGCACAAGCATAGTCTTTGTCTTAACAGGCAAAAAGTTCCTCAGACGATACAAAGAACGCAAAGTGCCATTGGCCCTTTTGCTGACACTAGATACTTGACTTTGCCAGCCAAGTGTCGAGTCAAGATGCAAACCGAGATCTTTTACGCTGGAGCTAATGGGAATGACGACACCATTAAAAATAATAGGAGGTAGAGAGATAGCCGCCACTCTACCCATCATACGTGAACTACCAATATTATTATTATTATTAGAACTTACATTGTTCTTATGAAAAGAAGCGGCCTTCCTACCGAGCTTTTTTGACTATGTTGGGGTCAGCTTTCAGCTGAATGCAACTGAGACCAAGTATGTTTACATAGAGCAACTGTCACATCCCAAAAAAGTAAATTGACAGATTTACTGGCTTCTGACTATCCACAAAAACTGTCAAAGAAGTACAAATGACAGCAGTGACCTGTAGCTTAATGTGCTTTAAGAGGTATTGGTAATTCGATATTGTTACGAGCTGGGGTTAGGGATAGAAATAATTTACACCAATTAAACCAAAATTAACACTTTAATTAAATAAACACAAAAATAAAAATTAACACAGTTATTCACACTACGACACTTGTCACTAAACACTTAAATCGCACTGAAATTCACTTGTAGATCTCAGATTATATCGCCTCGTATCTTGTAATAAGACTGCTGTTTCTTTTGGGCGGTCGCTGCGCCCCGCCAGGGGCACGGCGAGCGGTCACAAGGCTTCGCCCTCTTCCCGCGGGAGCTATACCTTGTCCCGTAAATACGGGACCGTCGTTAGGTAGCCGGTTTCGGCGTAGTTGGTCAGGCATGCGTTAAAAGCGTCTGTTCAAAAGTGAACGGCAACGCACACACGTATGTTTAATTGCTTGCGTGTGACTATAGGCGCGCCGCGACGCCGTTACTCGACGTCGTTTCTTCACGACACTCCGGCGGTCTGACCCCGCCAGGTGAAACCCCAGTTTCTTGGGGGGAAGCCCAGCGGGAGCCGAGCTTGACTGCTGTCTCCGTTCCTCTGCGATCTATTTATACCCCGGTCTATGAGTTCTAGAACATTCTTGTAAAATCGACTGCCTATATTGCCAAGAATATTCCAGAAGCTACTCCAGATAGTCAGTACTGCTAATCGCCGCTAGATGGCGCTAGTGTCTCGAACGTATTAGATTTCTGTCGAAGTTTCTCGACGTACTTCGCTAAGCGACTGGCGTAATAATATGTTATGTTCACCCATCTACGGTTCGGTTTTGGCAAGCGAACCCATTTAATTAAATTAAGGACTTAATCCAGACAAAAATCACGGTGTGGTATATTATAAATATGGTATGGTAGCTCGGTTTACTTCAAGCCTAAAAAAATCAGTTAGAAGAAATGTCTTGTAAAGTTAAGATCTAAGTAGGATTAAACGCGTGACTGCTCTCATTCATTCATTCGTTGCCGTCACAAAACATTTAACGAACATGTTCAAACAAAAGTTTTTCATTCACATGTTCGGTCTTTGTGAACGTTCATGGTTCAGTTGAACCGGGCTCGTTATAAACTCGTTAGCACACATTTAGTTCGTACCGTATTAATTGTTAGTTGTTGCTTTTTGCTAAACTGGGATTAAACTATCTGACGTAAATCAGTGAGTTTTGCAACATTGCTACATAGTTTGCATTACAAACATATCGAAATTAATTGTTCATTCGAACTTTTATATGGAATACGTAAACAAGTACGTACGTAAGTAGGGCAGTATCTTTGTATCTGCGATACAAAGATGTTTTGAAACTTCACCTTAAAGTTTGTGTAATACCTGTAACTCGGTGGCAACAGCTTGTTTTGCTGAAACCGGAATGGCGACGCCGTGTGGATAAACGCCGCTTTTTAAATTTCTTGATCAAAAAGGATTTGTCGGAAAATAAATTTGAAGAGTGGCGTTTAGAAGTACTCAGCCTAAAGCGCCATGCACGCAAAACTCGGCCTAAGCCTACCTACCACTACACTAACGATAGTAACGGCCAGCTTCACAGCGCGCGATATGACCAGACTTTCAAATCCAAGTATGGATTTACGGGTCGTATTCGGGCGCATGAACGGAACTAGCAAAGGTCGCCGTTATCGGCCCAGGACAAGGAGAATTTTATATATTTATTTAGGCATTAATGTCCTACTGCTGAGGCAAAGGCCTCCATCAAATTCTTTCAGGTTCTCTTTCCGAGCACCACTTCGAACTAGCCAGTCAGTCAGTTTGCGCCTATGTCATTTTACTTGGGCCGGCCTCGCCTTTTTAAATTTAAAAAATAAAATTTAAAACAATATGTATGAGATTCAAACTACAACTACAAGTTTTTAGAGTGTATAATGATTCAAAACTGTATGCAATGTTCTTTACTCCCAAAGACCAAAACTTCAAAAGGTTATAATTCATATAGTCTCTCTACATGTTCAATAAAATCATATGAACTTAGCAATCATCCGGTGACATACAAAACTAATAATATGTATTAAATATAAACAAAAACAATAATATATTAGTTTAGTAGAACTCATATCCTACTACTGCCACTTGGATAAACGTAGAAGACAAACAAATACGCACATAATATTCGAAACAACTTATTATTTACCGAGAACGTGTCTATTTTCATTAAAACTAATCTCATCTAGCCTTTTCCCAATTATATTGGGATTGATTAGAGTATAGAGTAGATAGAGCGATTGCCTATCTGAACTTTATTTATTTTATTTATTTATTTTTCACCACAATACAGTGTTTTATAATACATTAGGTACATTACTACATCTAAATGTTAAGCAAATTTGATAAAATACTGTGGGAGACTGGTGCCTAAACTAGACGGAGAGTCTGTGTTGCAGGACACCAGGTCTCCACCCCTCGGACTTGTTGACATTTCAATATGACATATAGAGATAAAATAGCAAAAGCAATGTTTGATTGTTAAATTAATAAAGACATTTTAAGAAGACTTTTCAAGATTTAGTTATTCGATATTGTATGGCTACGGTGTTCAGTTTTTCTTGGTTGTGTGCATTCGTTGTTAAGTGTTTCGAATAGGTGAGATTAGAGATTAAGTTATTCGAGATCCCATGGCTACGGCGTTAGGTTTTTCGTGGTAGCGTGCATTCGTTGCTAAGTGTTTCGTATTCGTGAACTTACGGGGACGTGTTCTTTGGTGCTTCATTTTCGAAATCACGTATCACACCCACTTTTAACAGACATTTTACAACTTAGTAGCTGGGTAACACAACACCCCTTGGTAAGACTTGTTGTGTGTTGTTGAACAGTCAGAGCCAACGGCTTTACGTGTTTTCCAAGGCACGGGGAAATCTCGATATGCAAAGAGTCACTCATCCACGGACCAACTTTAGCAGGTTTTATTATTTAGGCTGGAAACAGTGCTCGAGCGACGGTCAGCGCTGACCGTACTTTTTGACCGTCAGCGCTGACCGTCGGTTGTGAAAATCGTCAGCGTAGCTGAGTGCGCATTCATAGGCTTGCATAGATATAGCTCCGCCGACTGACGGTCAGCGCCGACCGTCGGTCAAGCACTGTTTCCAGCCTTAGCTACGAGATCCTCATTTTCATTGAAACAAATGACAGAAATTATTCAAATGACGCTCGCTTAAACCATTATTGAAATAGCTATGTTTTGCCAATTTGTGGCCCCTGACTTTTAACCTTTAACAGTTTAGAGTTTAGGGATTTGCCCGATAAATGGCTTAGTTTAAACTCTCTTGGATTGTTTTTAGGGAAATTTATTACGTAGGTATATTTCGTTATATTCTTATTTGGAATCAGGTTTGAAAATAGTGTATATACTTTTGACAATATTGAGAAGAATCTGAGTTATTCAATATCAATAACATAATTAATCAAGGTACAATTTCATAAGATCTATTCTTTGTGAGAGACTGGTTCCTGAAACAGGTTTTTGAAAAAAAAAACCTGTGTTATAGGTCACCAGGCACGTTCACGGCTAGAATAAGCTATTAATTTGGTGCCGTGTAAGGACAAAGGAGTAACTATAAAAAAGAAAAAAATAATGTAGCTATAACACAAAATGAAATTATAAAAAAACTATAACTAAATAGAAATTATTGACTTGGCTTGTGAGATCGAGTATGTGAGTGATAAGGGTGTAGTGTCAGTGAAGTATGATACGTGTTATTTAGGTGAGGAGTGTGAGTGTCAGTAGAGGTGAATGAAGTATGTATTTATAATTTTAGATTACTAACGTGTACTATTCCACTGCTGCTTTCTTTATTTTCTTATCCGTCCTATTCCTTAGGAAGCCATCCACTTATGGTACTACTGAGCCATATTTTGTATTCTATACCAATAATATTATAAAAAGGAAAGATTTGTTTGTTTGTAATGGTTAAACTTAAAAACTACTGAACCGATTAAAATAAAACTTTTACCAATAGAGAGGTACATTATAGAATAGAATAGGATAGAATATACTTTATTGTAGACCAAAATTTAAACATACCTATTTTACAATAATCTCTTATTCTATAGCTACAATAGCAGTCTTATCGCTGAAAGCGATATCTTCCAGAAAACCTTTGAAATACTTTCAAAATTTTAAAGTGGGGAGGCTAAATATTATTATTATCCGCGGGTGACATAGGCTGAATATGTACCACGGGCGAAGCCGGGGCGAGCCACTAGTTTTAAATATAGGGAATCTCCACAAACATGATAGGTATCGATTTGTCGATACAATTAAACTTAGTAGGCTCTTGTTGTGTATCTGAATGTTGGGCTTGATTCAGAAAGTAGTACTCCTTAGCCTAATTGCGTAATACAAAATATGTGTGGTATCGGTTTGTAAGTATTTATTATGAGATTGCGACTGTATACATAGCATGTTTAACGTTCATGAACAGACGATTTTAAAACATGGTTCGTATGGGCATTTTCGGTACACCTTCCGAAGGTTAGCTTTAAAATATCGATTTTAGCGATAAGGCCACCCTTTGTGTTGACCTTTGGAATGTTTTTTTTTACTGATATTGTCAACAACATTTATATGGTGTACATAAAAGAAAGTATTCTATTATATTTTATTTTATTCCTTTATAAATGTAGAACAAAAGATAATTGGTATTATGTGCGTGACTTTACCTTGCCTATCAAAACTTAACTATGTATAATTTAATTTTTGCTATGCTACAAAAATATTAACTTTGAAATTACTTTTCCTGAACTATTTGTTTTTCAAGAACAGAGTAATAAAACTAGGTTAGAACTACTGTAAACTCAAATAGTAAAACGATTGCAGACTCCAACAGTTTTTTAACTTGTTTAAATTCTCTTAAAAGTTAAAACCAGTTGGATTAGTTTTGCGTCAGCTTCAAGTTGCGCCATGTTACATTCTTTTAGTCAAATTTGTTGGGTATAGAAAGAAGGATTTGCTAGTTCCATACATTACATCTATAATTTATGACTTATATTACTAGATTCCACAACACATTGTGTTTTAGTAATGGAGTAGGCTACTTTACTGCTCAAAAAAAATTGTGTTTTGCGTCATTTTCTTAAAGAGAAGGGTGCATGTGTCGTTACAGGAACGTTATAGGTTGGTTATGTATGATATGATGATTATGTGTATTGAAATAGATGTATTTTTAATTACATATTCATTGTAAGTTAAAATGCCTTAAAAATACATCTTCAAAAAAAACTGATACCTGTACTGAAAAAAAAAATAGAAGAACTCCAATGTTACAGATGTTTATTACAAATTTCCGTCACTATTACTAAATAGATTTTGATGAATATATCACCAGCATTGTTTTTTTCAATACACTTCCTTGAAAACTGACTCTTATCGCACTACGATTAGGTTCAACATGCAATGTATTTTTCACACTCGTGAATTTTTTTCATTTGTCACACACTAGGGTTTACCATTCCAGATTGTGCCACAGATAACATTAAACAACTATTCAATTCCCTATAATCGGCGGTTTTCACAGTAAAGAGGCGCATGTTTTTAAGGCCTTATATTTAATGAAAATTAAAATTATGTTTATGAACAGAATATCAGAAATAATCATTATTATTTATAAAATAATTTTGCTTTTATTAACAAATTAACATTTAATTGTGTACTAAAAAAAATTAAATATCAGGCCGTTTTGCGGCTTCATACCTTTGCTTCATGAAAATTTATGCCATTAAGGGTTTCATGCGTTGTCACTGTCATGCAAAAACTCGAAGGAGCATCCCTGAAGCGCCCTACAGGCCTCTTTCCTTAAATAAATCTTGTATAAGGGTCAGGTGGTCTATTGATTTTTGGTCCGCCATTTTGCTAAATTGTACGTCTACTGTAGCAGGAAGATTATTATAATTTTTCAACATATAAACCGAATCTAAGCGTGTCAAATAGAGTTATTTATCTGTTTTTTTTATGAAGTTAATTATATAGTCTCTTAAAACTGTGATATGGAACCATTGTAAAAATCAATGAAGTTGTGAAAAAGAGTAAACGAGCTATTTCGTGTCGGCGCTTATTCATAAGAAACGACCAATTTAGTGCCCATGTAGGCTTATGTGTAATATAACATATTTAAATAATGGATTTTTTTTTTCAAAAAGGACAGAGCGTTTAGTGCAAGCTTTTAGCATTTCTGTATCCTTTTAAATTATATCGGGATATTTAACATGCTCTCTTCGAGTTTAGTATAGAGTTTAGAGTAGTAGTATCCACACAAGTATTTTGCACAGTCATAAACAATAAGAATAATTTATCTTATAATTTATGTGAACAAGAACAATGGCTTAACACGTTCGCTGACAGTGAGCACTTACCCTGACATCACATTACGACAGTAGAATTTTCCACAACGTACTCTTAAAAATAAGTGGCCCGTCCCTCGACGTACTGTCATAACGCACTATTTTAATTTCCCGCCTAACGACGTACTGTCAGCGAACGTGTTAACGTGCTTTTTAAGGCACGGGGGCACCAAAACCAAAAAGCTGACTGGTGGTAGCAAATGTCCTATAACTAAGTCCACCTGTGTGTGCGAAAATTAATAAACAACGCCATCCCGTTTCCCAATAAAATCATGATGGCAATAACACCATACAGAACTGTCAGTTACACTTACTTTCAATGTGTGAGACCAGATTTATACGTTTGATATTGTAGTAAGACTTTTTTTTTAAGAAAGCTGGCATGGTGGGATGAATTCACATTACTAGCAATCTTGTTAATCCGGGGGAGTCCCCAAGGAAGCTTGTGTCTGGAGTGGGTGCACGGCATGGCGCTCCGTGGGTCCTTTTAAGAAAACACTTTAACTGCTGCGATAATTAATTTAATAAATTAACCTCTCAAGGACCGCCATTATTTACGTCAACCATCCGTCAAGCACCGCGGGCGGGCTCTTATCGTAAGCGTAATCTGACCCCGGTCACAAACGATTTTAAGACTTATCTTTACTACAAATAGAGTTTTAAATCGGTCGGGGTTTGGTGGCACAATGTTGTGCCAGCGGGGCTCAACTAATACTTATTTACTGGCACGTTTTTGTGCCGCTGGGGCTCTAGAGGTTAAAAACACTGTTACACATTCATGGATATTAAAATTTGACTACTAACTATTTATATATGTGTGACTTAAATTTTCTGAATTCACAAAATATGTGGTAATTGCATTTCTCGGTATGAATGTAGAAGCGACGTGGTGAATCGCTTCCTATGCGTTTATTGCATAGGTACAAGGTTCATAACAGAATCCGTGACCTTTGAATCACAAGGCCAAAACCTTAGCCATTACAATATTACCGCTTATTACTAATTAATTAGTTTTCCGCTTGATTCATTAAAACTAAGAACTACCATCCATCACCGACCTAACCACCTAAAACAGGACAGTGCCTTATCCGCCCGTCTAAGCACTAGATATATGCGATCACACTACGCTTTCAAACTAAACAATTGAAGGAGTTTGCGACAGGGATAAGTATGGCTTAAGATTTGCGCCACAGAGCACTTAAAAGCTTTGCGGTCGTTGCTAAAGACAATACAATATTAAACAGCAATGTCAAAACTTACGATGGCAAAACAAAGAAAAGCAACAAAAAAAATATTTTAAATTAAAAATAGCAAAAATGGCACTAAAAGATTACGACTTTTGATTCTAAATACAACTTAAATTATTAGAAAAAAAATAGGATCATACAATGTGTAAATGTTTATTTTTGGTATCTTCATCTATACTAATATTATAAAGCGGAAAAATTTGTTCATTTGCTTAAACGCGCTAATTTTCGAAAATACTGGGACAAATTGGATGAAATTTCAGGTTAAGTGGCTTGGTGGAGGTGGTATGGAAGTAGGTTGAAGCTTGAGGAAGGTTATGGGCAATTGTTTATCTGACTGCTAGTTAGATTGCTAGTAATGTGAATTCTACCCACATTGCTAGATATCAGTAAAAAAAAAAAAAAATGTTTATCTGACTGTAAAAGAAAGAGGTTATGTCTTTATCGTGATAAAGTCCACGTGTCTGAAGCCCCGCGTGACTTCTAGTCCGATAATAAATTAATGACAATATCCAAACTAAAAAACATTAAATTAACAATCAAATTAAGAACCTCTTCCTTTATTTAAGTCGGCTTAAAAGTGTCAGTCGTTGACATAAGAAATAATGGCGCATTCCAATAATTATGATAATTTTTTTTTTGTGTGGCAAAATCATCGAATGACTCCCGCTGTGGGTGGAGTGGAAGGGGGTGTCAGACTTGTACTGACTAAAAAACCACCCTGCTTTTTTAGTTTCCCTTCCGGAGCTGCGGTATCTCGTTACAACTTTCCCACAACCCCGTAAGGCAGTAGCCCTATCCGGCCCTCTCAATGCTGCTGACTGCTCTTTGAGGCACGCGCGGAACACGACGCGCCGCCGACTCGGGCTTGGTCCTTACCGTCCGCTGGCTCGCGTCTACGGTGGCCGGAGATCGGCTCGCGATCCCCGACACCCGGGGCGTCTCACGCGGCGGTTGGGGCGTGAGGGAGTTAGTTGCCTCTCCCTCACGCGTTCGGCCTCCTCCTTCGCTAGCAGCTGCTTTGCAGAAGGAGGCGACTGCATCCCATTCCCTCTCGCTCCGCACCATGGTCTGAACCAAGGCCGGGTGCGAGAGGTCGCCGCCACCTATCTAGGATACGGCGATGCTCCGCCCAAGGGCACAGGGCACACCTCCACTGTATGCTTCTATAATTATTATTGTATAAAACTAAGAGCTAAGAAATTAAGATCAAGTTGGGGCCTAGCATCTTTAACACAAGTTGTTTTTAACAACTTAACAAGGGTGCTAGTGGTACCAAACTATTATTCTGTTCACAGTTTTGTTACATTTTTTTTTAAATAAAAATATAGTGTATTGTGTGAATCATTTTTCTTGCAAATAAATTGTTATTATATTATGCTCCACTGTGTCCTCCGGATAGTGTTGTTAAAAGTCTCGAGTCTCCTATGAAGCCTCGAGCTACAGCCTCGAGCCTTATTTCGAAGGCTCGAGCCCAGTCTCGAACCCTAGTTCCGAGGCTCGAGTCGCGACTCGAGCTCTGTTTTAAAGACTCACTATACAACATTATGCTCCAAAATAAATCTAATTAATATGTTATTAAAATAATGTATTTTTATTTACAAACTAACTTCACTACATAATAACATATTTTTATTATAATTTTGTACCTCCTCCTATAGAGGAAACTAAACGCGCCGATCCAGTGTTATCGCTAGTTATTAGAACTACCCACATTACTATTAATATTATTGTAATAATTACTTGTATACGCCATTCGTGTCAAAATTTAAATTTTTTCTGTCTTTTTATTTCATTTTTTTATACATACTTACCACATTAAAACCAAAATATTTCATTTTAATATTACCAGGCATATAAATAAAGCTCGAGCTTCGACTCGAGTCCTTAATTTAAGGCTCTTGTGCCTTCAAGGTTCGAGCTTTTAGGGCTCGAACCTTTTAGACTTACGAGCCCTCAGAGCTCGAGCTTTGAAGACTCAGTAGCTTCGACTCAGAGCTCGAGTTTCCGCCTCGGAGCTCATTTCTCACAACACTACCTCCAGATGGTCCTCAAAATGACGACATCTGGGCGTATCCTCCCGCTGTATAATTATGCTACTTAGCTGCTTATTTTTGAGTGTCATTTTTACCACTCAGGGCAAATAGGCACTTAGGCACTTAGGGTTAAAGTGTGCATACCTGTAAGTGATATATTTGCACTGTATCTCAAATCTTTGTTTATCTTTATCCATTTGATTGTAAATATATCGTTGGTGTGCCTTGCACAAATAAATAAATAAATAGCTGCCGCTGTGAAAATAGGACTCTCCAAAAATGACAGAGTTGGGATAAACAGAGACGGGACTAATTGCGTGTGACGTCACTCACAAACCAAGCAATGGAAAAATTACGGCGTACAGTAAGTAGGTACCGTCATTTTGACAAGGATGGAAGTATAAGTACAAAAGCGTGTAACTTCTCTCTTTTTTCACCAATTCCTCATTTATCATCGTACAAGCTTAGTATCATATTTCAAATGAGTATTCATTCATGTGGAATTTGTGCGAAACCTTTGAATGAGTACCATTATAACAACAGGGGGTCTGTTGATTGACTTGTGTTTTGAAAATAAGCGTCACTTTTGTGCTCTTTTGTTTGTGTTTTTTACTTTCTTTTTTAGATGTTATGTAATTAAATTGTGTGTTTAATTCAACAAATATTTTAAAACCAAAATTGATCAAATCGGTCCAGAATTTCTCGAGTTTTAGTAAACTGGTGGTTAGAGACTAATCACGAGATTTTATATGTTTATATATTTTTATGATATATGATTTTATGTATATATAGCTGCCATCTCTAAGCGTTTCCGCGTTCTGGAGATTAGTACGAATTTGAAGCTCCGCGGTTCACGCGGTGGAGACGTTTATCAAAATCTTTAAATACTTAAGTTTAAATACGAGAAGAATCGTGTTAGGACTGTTAAAAGTTGGACCGCTAATAGAAGCTTCAGACTTCAAATTAAATGATTTAAAACATTTCTGAAACGTTTTTAAATCTTCTCATTACAACGGAAGACACCGGCAGTATTAATTATGACAAATAATTTGATACAGTTACGGACCTTAAAAAGGACACATTTTCAAACTAATTTGGAGTTTTGGGAAAATTTTGGATACGGAGAAAAGAAAAGGATTTGATATTATGACCAGTTTGGTTTTTCATGATTGTAGAAGAAATAATTCCGCAGTTTTAAATTAACACTGACTATCTTCGAAAGAACATTGGCGAAAAAATTGTTGATAGAATATTTGAGCGTCTACAAATCTCATGTTCGCAAATGTTAATAAAATCATTTCTTAATTTTTTTCAAGATATGCTTAAGAACTGACCCACTCTAATAAAAAAATATATTTTTTTGGAAACACAATTGACTAATATGATCGAAGGGAAGAGATTATTTTTTTCCTTTACAATTTGACTTCATGTCTTTTAGCCAATATTGTCTCAGTTGAAAGTTCTCTGCTGGCTTCTCTGCAATATATTAGTAAATCTACTACAATTTACTTAAAGTGCTTTGCCCTTATCGCATAAGTATACTTTACAAGCGTATTGATAAACCATAATAAATATAATTGCAGATTTTTGTTAAGAATTTATTCTGCTGAATAAATAAATACTTAAATAAAGTCATACTGCAAGCAAAGTATGGCAACAATACGACATGACATTAACATCTGCGTAAGGTGAGGCGGAAAGAGTAAAGTAATATTGGTGAGGCGTAAGGTGTATTGACTTGACAACTGCCGCTATCTCGTGTAATGTCGGTTGTGTTTCCGTACTTTTGAAATTATTAACTGCTTCTGTGTATAAACTGAGTTTTTCCTTGCGACTAGTGCTTGCCTAAGGATTCCGATGAGCTGCTATTTACGACGATGACGTTTTGCTTTGACTATTTTGGACTACGATTCTACCTGATACTTTGGACTTTGTTGTTTGTGCATCCATTTGTATATCACAATGGGAAGTCGTTTAATGCCTACTCGCATAATGTGTGTTAACTGCCGCATAAGTGAAAGTGGTCAATGGATACCTTAAAAGAGATTTTAAATTACTGAGGCAAGAATATTTCCATAGATCTCTTCCCCACATGATGCAAAACTTTTTTTTTTTGTAGTTGATAGGCTTGCGTTTGACCACAATCTCACCTGATCTTAAGCGATGATGTGGTCGAAGATGAAGCACGCTTGCCTAGAAGTAACCTATTCACTCTTGACTTAAAAGAGATTTTAAATTACTGAGGCAAGAATATTTCCATAGATCTCTTCCCCACATGATGCAAAACTTTTTTTTTTTGTAGTTGATAGGTTTGCGTTTGACCACAATCTCACCTGATCTTAAGCGATGATGTGGTCGAAGATGAAGCACGCTTGCCTAGAAGTAACCTATTCACTCTTGACTTAAAGACTCCCAGGTTATAACTATCAGGAAATACAGACTCCGGCAGGGAATTCCACTCCTTAGCCGTACGCACAATGAAAGTATTCCCAAAACGTTTCGTGCGTATGGGTAGGATGTCCACCATGTAACGATGGCGCATCGCCGTTTGTCTTGTAGTCCGATGATGGAACGGGCTTGGCGGAAAAGACTTCCAGATAGCAGCACCTTTACTAACTAATTTTGCTTCTGCAAGACAATGAATATGCCAATGAAATATTAAACATAATCTATCATATCTTGGATGGGCATCAGACAACTATTACTCCACGAGCAAGATTTTTGGACGATATCATCATAAGAGATGAAGAATAAATACACACATATGTATATAAAACAAATTGTTTCATTTTTTATAAGTACCTATTACCTACTTTTATATTATTTATTTATTTAATATGATTAAGACCCATATTAAAGGATGGCAAACAGATGTTCCGACTGATGGAAAGTGATCTCCGCGGCCTATATGGATTTGCATTACAAAAGGCATTGTACATGCGTTTCCATCCTAGAGAAAGAGCCGCAATTAACTTGTAATACTTAATGCCTGTAAGTATAGCTTTCATAACGCATAAGACTTGTTATGCGTTATGAAAGTTGTGAAACAGATTTTCGATATAATCAACTTCTAATAACTTTGAAGTGGCGGAGACCCCTTTTTTTCCTGGGTGGGTAAATCCTCGAATGACTTCTCGCGCTCTGGGTAAAGTAGAAGGGAGTATCAGACATCAGACTTCTACTGACTAAAAACCCTGTTCCTTCAGCTACCCTTAAGTTCCGGGGCCGCAGTATCTCGTTAGAACATTACCGGGGTTGTGCCCCGGCAGGCAATGGCCTTATGGGGCCCCGTCACTGGTGCTGACAGCTCTTTGAGGCGCGCGTGGAACCTGATGCGCCGTTGACCCGGGCCTGGTCCTTACCGGACGGTGAGCTACCCCTGCTCACCGTCCGCAAGCCCACGCCTATGGTGGCCGGAGATCGGCTCGGACACACGGGGCGTCTTCCGCAGCTGGGGCGTAAGGAAGATAGTTATAATATTCCATGAATCCGAAATAGGTACCTCGCGAAACACCCGTGTCCAGTAAGCCACTGCGTTAGGTGGAAGGTGAGGACATCGTGGCGTCTCTCCAGCCACTCCTCAAAGACGGGAGTTATCGCCGCGATTGCGGCGTGCCCAGCCTTCGGATGCGACAGCCGCTTTTTCCATGCTGCCGTGAGATCGCGGGCGGGAGACCCCTGGCCAACTGACAATGGCACACTACTAGGTCTATGTTTTACACACTAGCGTTGACTATGGATATAATTAAGTCTACGGTACCAGTCTGCTTCCAATAAATCGGTTTACGTAATAATGGCCAGACATAACCTCTAAAACTTCTTCAACGAATATCTTTTTTTCATGAGATCCTTTAATAGTGGATATTTTCCATTAATAGACGCTACAAAATTATGCCAACAAAAATTTGTTTGTTCTTTAAACTCAACTTTGTTTCTAAACGTTTATTTTTATGCATAAAGCCATCCCCTACCAATGCTTTCACAGCAGAGACGGAAGTATGTATTTTTTTTTATTTGCAGTTGGCATTTTACTACTACGAGTTCCAATATTTTATGGCATAGTATTCCACCCTTTTCAGTTTTATACCTGTCATGTTACCATAGTTGGTTACCATAGAATATAAACCGACAAATGTTTGCCAATTCTTATACGACTTTTATACAACGTGTAATTTAAAGGATGATAACAAACGATATGGCAAGGGTTTTGTAATCCTAAGTCTACGTGTGTAGAACTTATTACAAATTCCAATACACTGATACCAGAGACCGAATTTTTCAAATTAAGAAGAACAAAAAAACTTTTTTGCAAAAAGTAAAACCGACTTCCATATCAAAACACTACAAAGCCAAAAATAATTTTAATTTCGGTAGTCGGTGTTATTAGTTTTGTATTATCTTTTTTTTCACACCGCCTTCCGAAAATTTTTGTTGGCATAATTTTGTAGCGTCTATTAATGGAAAATATCCACTATTAAAGGAACTCTTGAAACAAAGATATTCGTTGAAGAAGTTTTAGAGGTTATGTCTGGCCATTATTACGTAAACCGATTTATTGGAAGCAGACTGGTACCGTAGACTTGATTGTATCCATAGTCAACGCTAGTGTGGAAAACATAGACTTAGTAGTGTGCCATTGTCAGTTGGCCAGAGGTCTCCCGCCCGCGATCTCACGGCAGCATGGAAAAAGCGGCTGTCGCAACCGAAGGCTGGGCACGCCGCAATCGCGACGATAACTCCCGTCTTTGAGGAGTGGCTGGAGAGACGCCACGATGTCCTCACCTTCCACCTAACGCAGTGGCTTACTGGACACGGGTGTTTCGCGAGGTACCTATTTCGGATTCAGCGGGAGGACACGCCCGGGTGTCGACATTGCGAGGACCACCCGGAGAACACGGTGGAGCATACGGTGGAGGTGTGCCCCGCTTGGACAGAGCTTCGCCGTTTCCTCGTTGAGGCTATCGGCGGCGGTGACCTCCCGCGCCTGCCCTGTAGCGGAGCACGTGGGAATGCAATGCAGTCGCCTTCTTCTGCGAAACAGTAATGCTAGCGAAGGAGAAGGCTGAACGCGCGAGGGTGAGGCAACTATCTTCCTTACGCCCCAGCTGCGGAAGACGCCCCGTGTGTCCGAGCCGATCTCCGGCCACCATAGGCGTGGGCTTGCGGACGGTGAGCAGGGGTAGCTCACCGTCCGGTAAGGACCAGGCCCGGGTCAACGGCGCATCAGGTTCCACGCGCGCCTCAAAGAGCTGTCAGCACCAGTGACGGGGCCCCATAAGGCCATTGCCTGCCGGGGCACAACCCCGGTAATGTTCTAACGAGATACTGCGGCCCCGGAACTTAAGGGTAGCTGAAGGAACAGGGTTTTTAGTCAGTAGAAGTCTGATGTCTGATACTCCCTTCTACTTTACCCAGAGCGCGAGAAGTCATTCGAGGATTTACCCACCCAGGAAAAAAAGGGGTCTCCGCCACTTCAAAGTTATTAGAAGTTGATTATATCGAAAATCTGTTTCACAACTTTCATAACGCATAACAAGTCTTATGCGTTATGAAAGCTATACTTACAGGCATTAAGTATTACAAGTTAATTGCGGCTCTTTCTCTAGGATGGAAACGCATGTACAATGCCTTTTGTAATGCAAATCCATATAGGCCGCGGAGATCACTTTCCATCAGTCGGAACATCTGTTTGCCATCCTTTAATATGGGTCTTAATCATATTAAATAAATAAATAATATAAAAGTAGGTAATAGGTACTTATAAAAAATGAAACAATTTGTTTTATATACATATGTGTGTATTTATTCTTCATCTCTTATGATGATATCGTCCAAAAATCTTGCTCGTGGAGTAATAGTTGTCTGATGCCCATCCAAGATATGATAGATTATGTTTAATATTTCATTGGCATATTCATTGTCTTGCAGAAGCAAAATTAGTTAGTAAAGGTGCTGCTATCTGGAAGTCTTTTCCGCCAAGCCCGTTCCATCATCGGACTACAAGACAAACGGCGATGCGCCATCGTTACATGGTGGACATCCTACCCATACGCACGAAACGTTTTGGGAATACTTTCATTGTGCGTACGGCTAAGGAGTGGAATTCCCTGCCGGAGTCTGTATTTCCTGATAGTTATAACCTGGGAGTCTTTAAGTCAAGAGTGAATAGGTTACTTCTAGGCAAGCGTGCTTCATCTTCGACCACATCATCGCTTAAGATCAGGTGAGATTGTGGTCAAACGCAAACCTATCAACTACAAAAAAAAAAAGTTTTGCATCATGTGGGGAAGAGATCTATGGAAATATTCTTGCCTCAGTAATTTAAAATCTCTTTTAAGTCAAGAGTGAATAGGTTACTTCTAGGCAAGCGTGCTTCATCTTCGACCACATCATCGCTTAAGATCAGGTGAGATTGTGGTCAAACGCAAGCCTATCAACTACAAAAAAAAAAAAGTTTTGCATCATGTGGGGAAGAGATCTATGGAAATATTCTTGCCTCAGTAATTTAAAATCTCTTTTAAGGTATCCATTGACCACTTTCACTTATGCGGCAGTTAACACACATTATGCGAGTAGGCATTAAACGACTTCCCATTGTGATATACAAATGGATGCACAAACAACAAAGTCCAAAGTATCAGGTAGAATCGTAGTCCAAAATAGTCAAAGCAAAACGTCATCGTCGTAAATAGCAGCTCATCGGAATCCTTAGGCAAGCACTAGTCGCAAGGAAAAACTCAGTTTATACACAGAAGCAGTTAATAATTTCAAAAGTACGGAAACACAACCGACATTACACGAGATAGCGGCAGTTGTCAAGTCAATACACCTTACGCCTCACCAATATTACTTTACTCTTTCCGCGTCACCTTACGCAGATGTTAATGTCATGTCGTATTGTTGCCATACTTTGCTTGCAGTATGACTTTATTTAAGTATTTATTTATTCAGCAGAATAAATTCTTAACAAAAATCTGCAATTATATTTATTATGGTTTATCAATACGCTTGTAAAGTTTACTTATGCGATAAGGGCAAAGCACTTTAAGTAAATTGTAGTAGATTTACTAATATATTGCAGAGAAGCCAGCAGAGAACTTTCAACTGAGACAATATTGGCTAAAAGACATGAAGTCAAATTGTAAAGGAAAAAAATAATCTCTTCCCTTCGATCATATTAGTCAATTGTGTTTCCAAAAAAATATATTTTTTTATTAGAGTGGGTCAGTTCTTAAGCATATCTTGAAAAAAATTAAGAAATGATTTTATTAACATTTGCGAACATGAGATTTGTAGACGCTCAAATATTCTATCAACAATTTTTTCGCCAATGTTCTTTCGAAGATCATGCTTTAATAGTCAGTGTTAATTTAAAACTGCGGAATTATTTCTTCTACAATCATGAAAAACCAAACTGGTCACAATATCAAATCCTTTTCTTTTCTCCGTATCCAAAATTTTCCCAAAACTCCAAATTAGTTTGAAAATGTGTCCTTTTTAAGGTCCGTAACTGTATCAAATTATTTGTCATAATTAATACTGCCGGTGTCTTCCGTTGTAATGAGAAGATTTAAAAACGTTTCAGAAATGTTATAAATCATTTAATTTGAAGTCTGAAGCTTCCATTAGCGGTCCAACTTTTAACAGTCCTAACACGATTCTTCTCGTATTTAAACTTAAGTATTTAAAGATTTTGATAAACGTCTCCACCGCGTGAACCGCGGAGCTTCAAATTCGTACTAATCTCCAGAACGCGGAAACGCTTAGAGATGGCAGCTATATATACATAAAATCATATATCATAAAAATATATAAACATATAAAATCTCGTGATTAGTCTCTAACCACCAGTTTACTAAAACTCGAGAAATTCTGGACCGATTTGATCAATTTTGGTTTTAAAATATTTGTAGAATTAAACACACAATTTAATTACATAACATCTAAAAAAGAAAGTAAAAAACACAAACAAAAGAGCACAAAGGTGACGCTTATTTTCAAAACACAAGTCAATCAACAGACCCCCTGTTGTTATAATGGTACTCATTCAAAGGTTTCGCACAAATTCCACATGAATGAATACTCATTTGAAATATGATACTAAGCTTGTACGATGATAAATGAGGAATTGGTGAAAAAAGAGAGAAGTTACACGCTTTTGTACTTATACTTCCATCCTTGTCAAAATGACGGTACCTACTTACTGTACGCCTTAATTTTTCCATTGCTTGGTTTGTGAGTGACGTCACACGCAATTAGTCCCGTCTCTGTTTATCCCAACTCTGTCATTTTTGGAGAGTCCTATTTTCACAGCGGCAGCTATTTATTTATTTATTTGTGCAAGGCACACCAACGATATATTTACAATCAAATGGATAAAGATAAACAAAGATTTGAGATACAGTGCAAATATATCACTTACAGGTATGCACACTTTAACCCTAAGTGCCTAAGTGCCTATTTGCCCTGAGTGGTAAAAATGACACTCAAAAATAAGCAGCTAAGTAGCATAATTATACAGCGGGAGGATACGCCCAGATGTCGTCATTTTGAGGACCATCTGGAGGTAGTGTTGTGAGAAATGAGCTCCGAGGCGGAAACTCGAGCTCTGAGTCGAAGCTACTGAGTCTTCAAAGCTCGAGCTCTGAGGGCTCGTAAGTCTAAAAGGTTCGAGCCCTAAAAGCTCGAACCTTGAAGGCACAAGAGCCTTAAATTAAGGACTCGAGTCGAAGCTCGAGCTTTATTTATATGCCTGGTAATATTAAAATGAAATATTTTGGTTTTAATGTGGTAAGTATGTATAAAAAGGCTTTGTAGTATTTTGATATGGAAGTCGGTTTTATTATTTGCAAAAAAGTTTTTATTTTCGCGCTTTTTAGTGAGTCAGTTTAATATTAACTAATTAACTAAAATATTAACTACTTATCACCTTTTACAAAATATTGCTTTTCCCTATGCAGAGCCGTTAATTGTTGAGGAGTTCTGGTATTTCACCATCAGCTCTACTTCACCATATGCATTGTAACGAGCATAAAGTGCTTAGCATCCATATTCAAAGTAATCGAATCGCAATCCACAAAATACTTATTATTAAGTAGTTTCAGTGGCTATCTGTGGTCTTCATCATCTGTTCTACTTCCCCAAATGGTGCTTTTCGAGAGCAACTGCACAAGTTACTATAAGAAATACCCAAAACGCTATAGGTGTGCCAATAATATTTATAGAGTTTCCTCAATTTCTCCATGATTCCATCATCATTGTCATCACGTTAGGATCTGTCCTAACAACGGGACCAACTAGAAAGTATACCCTTTCAAATTAATAAAGAATTTTCCAAATCGGTTCGTAAATGACGGAGTTAAGCGCGAACAAAAAACGCAATGCAGAGTAAACTAAAAGATCGTCAATGTAAATATTTTTTTTAGACTTTTATTGATTTTTCAGAAACGTCTTGTTCGATTTCATAAAATTTTCATGGGACCATTTGGGAAGTATACTCTTTCCAACAAAAATAATAAAAAAAAATTCAAATCGGTTGGTAAGTGACGGTGTTATGCGCGGACAAACATTAAAAAAAAATACAAACATCGGAATTGAGAACCTCCTCCATTTTTAGAAGTCGGTTAAAAATAATTATCGTGTTATTGGCAAGTGACGTAGAAATTTATTGACTATCATAGTGCTGTGACACGTTTGTTATGATTGGTATTCAAGAGATATATGAAACCAATAATTTGGTATCAATTCTTTGAGTCAGGTATTTTGTGCTGAAACTGTGCATAGAGACTCCATACCAGATGTTGTTTTCAGCCCTTTTGGATAGATATGGGGTTTCCTTTACACGTTGTATATACACACTCGTATGTTACAGACATTGTTCTATGAGTACTATACAGCGTTATTATAAAAGCGTCTAAAAATTTTCTGTATCTGAATCGATAACAGAGCATATTAGTGATGAAAATATAATTTCTTTACATTTTATTCCTTCGTAATTTCCTGATTGCTCTATGAAATATAGCTATAGTAGAAAAATGGATAACCTAAGCTTCATACATCTAATGCGTACACAAACTAATACGTGTCCGGGTAATATCGCGCGTGTTATTTATAAATTCTGCCATTTTGCAGGATAAAGTTAACTCTCGTTATCTCTTTGTCTGTTAGTAAATAATGATTAAATTATCAATTAATATATTAAATTCTGAAGAGTTTGTGTTAAATTAAAATAGCTAAGCCTTCCAGAGTAACGCTGTATACAAGGTGTAATTTAAAGGGTATATACATACCGAGTGCACGGCTTCTTTGGATGATAACAAACGATATAGCAAGGGTTTTGTAATCCTATGTCTACATGTGTGGAGCTTATTAGAAATTTCAATACATTGATACCAGAGACCGAATTTTTCAAATTAAGAAGAACGAAGAGAATTATCGTTTTATCGGCAAGTGACGTGGAAAGTGATGACCCTCATAGTGATGTGACACGTTTGTTATTATTGGTATTCAAGAAACATATGAAACCGATAATTTGGGGTCAATTCTGTGAGTCACTTAGTTTGAGCTGAAACTTTGCATAGAGACTCCATACCAGATGTTGTCTTCAGTCCTTTTGGATAGATATGGGGTTTCCGTTACACGTTGTATACACACTTCTACGTTACAAACATAGTTCCATTGTATTACTTTACAGTCGCGCGAGGTTTCGCTTTCGTGGACTTTATCACGATAAAAACAACGCTTCTCCTTTTGCAGTCGGGTAAAAAGTAGCCTATAACCTTCCTCGAACTTCAAGCTACTTCCGTATCAATACATTTTATCCAAATCCACACTGTACTTTTAAAGATTAGCGCGTTTTAACAAACAAACAAACTTATCCGCTTTATAATATTTGTATAGATTAATAAGTATAATATGGTATAGATTAACTAGCTCGTATATCTAGATATCAGTTACTTCGCGCTAATGGTTTTAAAACCAATCTGGGTAATTTTTCCACCATTCACAGAATGCAGGTTCAGTATAGTCGCTTGTCTTCCTTACCTAGTGTTGATAATATTGATATGTCTTATTCCTTGCACCAATTCAAGTCTGTCTTACATTTTTACAAAACGGCATTTTTACAAAAATGAAAAATTATTTTATTTTGCTTCTAGCTTTCCACTTATATCAAGTTATATTTTTTAATTATTTAACTGTTCATTCGTCATGAAATGCTATGTTGGTACTAAAGCAATAGCTTTAGCAATTAGTAATACCTAGCTAGCCATTGCAATGTTAGTAGGTTTTTTTTTTGTTTTGTTTTATCTCTACGTTCACGCTTATTGTTTAATGCATGCCGTGGCAGCCTTTAATTAAGGCTACACTATTGTTTGTAATAATGTTGTAACTTGTTTATTGGTGTATGGTTTGTTGGTTGTCCTTAAATAAATAAATAATTAAACTACTTAATTCACGTGGAACTCGATTTTACCTACGCGTATTTTCCCCTGTATATCGGGGATATATATCAGGAATCAGGATCCCATGGGAATCATGGTATAAAAGTAGCCTAAAAGCTGGACTATAATCTCATCAATTTTTCAGTGAAAATCCTATTTAATCAGTTCCGTCGTTCAAAAGATTACAGACAGACATCATTTAAAAGCATCGTATCTGTTTGAGTGTATTGTCAACCTATAAGCACTTGAGAAAACACAGTTATTTTGAAACCACAGACAGACGGAAACTTCAATGTTGTTTATATCTATAGAGTATAGATACTTGTATGCTACAAACATAGTTTCATTACATTTACATATTTTATAACTGAAGTTGGGCATTTCCCAGAACACAATATGGAATATGCAAATAAGTATCAGATGTAGTTTAACTTGCGGATAACTTTGTCTGCCTCACTATTTTAAATTAGTTACTACGGACTTCATCCATGCATACGTGTATGTATATCCAAAAGTATCTCTGTGTCTGTTTTATTTTATTCATGTCGTAACGGCTAGACGGCTTTGGGTGAAACTTGGTGCACGGTGAAATGTATTTATTCTATCTCAAGGTCATCGTTATGGGTAATCGGATAATAATTTTATTTCTCGAGGTAGTGATATTCTGTAATAATAACAGCAGATCTGAGGTATTGTCCTATACAATGGGAGCGTATGTGCGCGATAACCACTTAGGATTTTTTTTGGTAGGAAAGCATCTCTCTATTGGTGCAGCGGAAGGGAGTGTCAGACTTCTACTGACTAAAATCATCAATGACCACATACCAGAAACAATGAAAAGCTTAAACGTAGTTTTATTCAAAAAACATTTAAAGAGCTTTCTCATAAGTAGATCTTATTATAATATTTCGGAGTTTCTGCAGGACAAAATAGAGCTATTATTTTTTTTTTATATTATTTTTGTTGAATATAATTATTATTATAAATTCTTTGACATTTAATTGTGACATTTAATAATATAATGATAATGACTGGTTTATATGTAATTTCACACTGGTATCTTTAACCACATTTTATTATTTATTTTTTTACTTTGATATTTATATATTATAATTATAATATTGTTTTAATTCCTGGCATTGTTTATTGTATATTTTTAATCTGGATAATTTGACATTGTTTTAATTTCCGATTTTGTATTAGTTGAGCAATTTGTGATTTTTATTAATAATTTACAAACATTATTAACCTGTGTAAGCCCAATGGGTAGACTTTTGAGTGCTTTCATATTTTTATCTGACATTCTGTATTTACCAAAAGTCACACGAATAAATGATTTGATTTGATTTGATTTAAAAACCCACCCTATTCCTTCAGTTGGCTGTGTGGTCCGGGGCCGCGGGATCTCGTTAGAACATTCCCGCAACCCATCGCTTACGATACAGATGTAGTGACTTCATGCAAATGACTGTTTACATTAGAAAGTAAAATCATGTGTTTTTAGAAACAACGCGTATTCGGATCTTGACTACAGCAACATTTGAACTTATCAGTAAAAATCAATTTGATTAGTACCTATACAAATACATGCCTTAGTATGGGTCTGCCCCACATGTCCGTAATGATTAGGATGCTGTTGTACTCTGCCCATTATGCAGGTGCATCGCTTGGATATTATGGCATAAAAGCCGTCTATGCCTACTTCTGCGAACATGCTAGACACGAAAGTAGCGTGGAATCTCCATATGCACCCTGAAAGCATACCTTGTAGTATTGAACGCGTAGAGCGCTGGATGTTCACCGCGTGAAGTAAATAACTATGAAATCTAGAGTATGTGTAACCGTACAATTTCTCTGTATAATTTACTTTTTTACATATGTTCATAATTATATTATGTTAAAGTATGAAATTGTAGGAGTAAAAGCTGGCTTATAGAAAGCGCACTTTTCTGAATTACCGATGAAGCCTGAACATTACCGAACGCAATAGTCGGTTGACTATTAATATATTTTTTATACATTTTTTTTTTCAAACTTCTCAAGCTTCTATTTCAAATAAACCATTTACAGCTGCGTACTGTTCCGCACTATTTATTTATTTACACTTCATGCATTTAGGCACAAAGGCGGAATTAATGCCGTAGGCATTCTCTACCAGTCAACCATGAGTGGTAAAGGTGTGTGGGAGGTGCAATACGTATCTACGTGATAAGTTAAAATAATAAACAATAACACAAAAAGCTAGTTGCATAAAATAGAAATCTATCTAAATATTTCTTTGTCACGATCGGTCAGTTTAAGAAATTAAGCTAACTTCCAAAGCATCCATCTGTGTGGAAAACTTGTTCTTCTCCAAAACACACTTTCTTTTGTAATCATTGTGCAACATTAAATGTAAGTGATCTTTAATCTTTTTCTATTTATAAACGATGACCTCATCGATCTCAAGTAGGTATTTATTGTGCTCTCAGTATTAATTTTTCCAGCGATTCCTCCGCCTACGCCGTGTTGGCTGATAAATGATGGCGTTCCGTTTCGCATTATTTCTTTGAGATGTTTCCTAAATATTCACTGGAGCGTGTAAAAATATCTTGAGCATCTACTTAAATAATAATTGAAAATACAAGAGTTATTTTTAAAGGTTATATTAGAGTTGGGCTTTTTCTTAGAACCCACTGACTATTTCTTATAAACTGTATCGTTGGTCCGGGGTTCAATTTCCGTGTCGGACAAAAAGGACTATTGAGCTTTTTGATAAGGAATTTCTCATTAGTAGCCGGAGTTTGGAAAATGGCGGTGTGGAAACCCCGTGCCGAGGCAAAAGCACGAAAGGAAAAAAAAAAAAGAAAAAAAAAGAAAGAAAAGGAAAGCACGTTAAACCATTAGTTCTGGCTGTTATTTAAACATCTTTGACTGTCGTTACAGGTAATCTGGTCTGGCCTGCAATCTGGTCTAGCCAATAGGTATGTTGTCACCCAGATACTAGGTTGTGAAAGTCAGACAGGCTATTGGTCGATTTAAAAATACTAAACACAGCTGCATAAATCTAGAATGGAGGCTGACCCCAAAATAATTAGAAAAAAAAACCGGTCAAGTGCGTGTCGGGCAACGCGCAGTGTAGGGTTCCGTAGTTTTTGTAACAGCCAAGTGCGTGTCTATCGACATTTCTATGGAGTTGTTCGAAATTTTCGAGTCAAATACAATTGGTCGACTATTACTCGTAAAATTGTAAAGCCCACTTATGTGTGATAGTTTTCCTTTAAACTTCGTTATATATAGGTACTACTGCCGTGACATTTGAATTTCTAACTACAACCGTTTAGTTGGTAGAGGGGAGGACACTTGACTCTAACGAAAATTGGCACTTTAAAGCTTGATAAGTCACGAACGGTTTACTTAATCAAAAAACGGTCTTCCCAAACTCGTAATATTTTTGAAAAACCTATCCAACGATATCCCACACTATGGGAAGGACGAAAAAAAAATATCATCCCACTTTACATGTTTTCTTTTTCAAAATTTTATTTTACCACTATTTCGGCGTCATTAACGTGTATACTCATGCCAAATTACAACTTTCTAGTACCAATAGTTTTTGAGCTAAACCGCGGACAGACAGACAGACAGACGGACATGGCGAAACTATAAGGGTTCCTTGTTGACTGCGGAACCTTAAAAAGGGTAAGCAGATGACTGATTGACTCTTTCCAACGATAGAAAGTTTTTGAATGCGTATTTAAGACCAAATATGCAATTTGGTAGGAGTTTAATGAATGTGATGGTGATAAACGGTTGTCCACCTTTTTGGGAGAGGCATTGTTTTGTTTAAATGTATATTTTACGTGCAATAAATGAATTATATTATATTTTACATTATATTTTTATTACAGGCAAAAGACTAAGCAAATGATGACAGTCTAGCATTGATAACTGCACTACAGGTCCCATTAATATCCTCAAGAAGCCAAAAATAGTTACTTGACATCATAGTATATAATTATGAGCAGAAACGTGACGAGAATAACACGATAGTTTTCTTCTATTCAATCCAGCCCTACAATCCAAGCCAAAAACCCGAGTCACTGAACCACCACAAAAGACAAATATAGCGATAAATATTACAGAATGACATCTTAGTTTGACCTACCCACTTGCAATAAAGAATCGCTTCACAAGCAATCCATGAAATAATAGCAAATTGAATTTTCACACTCCACTTGCGATCAAACTTTGGCATATTCCAAGGTAATTGACCTCTGTACTACGGGAAACTATGATCAGACGTCTCGAGTAATCCTTGGCGTTCCGCCAACTCCCGAGGGGTCCCGTCTAGACCCGAGAAGGCCCGAATACTAATTCGTTATGACCTAAACCATTTCTAAGTTACCCTGACACTTTTTATACTGTTCGTTCACACTGTCTCCGAATCTTTTTTATGTATTTATGAGCGGTTCTCTTAGCAGTAGTTGTGTTTATGCGTAGTTTTGGGAAAGATTTTTGTTATTAACTCATTCATACGTTTTGTGATACAAACAAAATTTTGATGTAAACATTTAGTTTTATTGTTGACTAGCTGACCCGCCATGACTTCGTTCCCCTACCCAACCGATACCCTAACCATATCTTACTCTACCCTTACCCTACCCAAACCCTACACTATCCCTACCCTATCCTACCAATACCCTACCCCTGCCCTACCCTACCCTACCATTCCCCTACCCCTACCCTACCCCTGCCCTACCCCTGCCCTACCCTACCCTACCACTACCCTACCCTACACCTACCCTACCCCTACCCTACCCCTACCTTACCCCTACCCAACCCCTACCCTACCCCTACCCTACCCTACCCTACCCCTACCTTACCCCTACCCTACCCCTACCTTACCCCTACCCAACCCCTACCCTACCCCTACCCTACCCCTACCCTACCCAACCCTACCCCTACCCTACCCCTACCATACCCCTACCCTACCTCTACCCTACCCCTACCCTACACCAGCCCTACCCTACCCCTACCCTACTCTCCATTTTATTTAGAAAACGTTTGTATAGGAAATAGTAAAGGGCTGTTTTGAGGGTTTTCCCGGTTTTTTTTTAATTTTTCTCAACTTTTAAACCTTCCCTAGACCTCCACGAAAATTTCAATACCAAGATAAGATAAATCCGTTCAGCCGTTCTCGAGTTTTACCGAGACTAACGAACAGCAATTAATTTTTATATATATAGATATAGATAAGCTCGCGTTTGACTACCATCTCACCTGATGGTAAGTGAAAATGTAGTCGAAGATGAAGTACGCTTACCTAGAAGTAACTTATTTCACTCTTGTCTTAAAGAGCCCAAGGTTAAAGCTTGAAACACAGACTTGGGCAAGTAATTTTACTTCTTAACTGTACGCTTGTAGAATGAAAGCATTCCCCATGGTTGGTAGAGAATGCCTAAGGCCGCAAAAAGGTTTTTAAATTAAAGTTTTGATAAATAAATAATAAAAATATATTGTGCGTAGCGTGGGATGACACTTTGTAGAAGCGAACGGATTTCTGTATTTATAATCATTTGATTTCTACCAAAACAATAATAATATATTAGTAAAGATCATTTAAATTCTTCTTTTAAATATTCATTTCAATTTCGGTGAATGAAGTTTGTACTTGTGTGAACGTGGTCATTATAATGTATGATGTAACAAAAACTACTTAAGAGGGCTCATAGCTAGCGCTCACTTCTTAAGATGATAGTATTGACTTAGCATCCATCTTTATTGTACCAAACAGCCTCCATTTTATGAGTATATTTTGAAGTTGGGACCAATATCAATAAGCCATTCGGTTCAAGGATGAACTGAACAAGTATACTTTTATGGAATGTTATATCTCCCTTTGATGTTTGGTGAATAGTTTCGACTAAGGTCGTTACACTTTGAATACTCGTAAAATAAAAGTGTGTTCGTGATAGTTCAATGACTGTTATTGGATTTATTACATGCTAACTTTTTCTCGCGATTTCGTTCATGCAAACGTTGTCACCTATTTGTTTGTATATACTGTTTTCTGCCGTTTGGGATTGCGGAAATGTTCTAACGAGATACAACTAAAGGAATAGAGTGGGTAGAAGTCTGACACTCCCTTCCACTCCACCCCGAGTGGGAGAAGTCATTCGATGATAATATTCCCCCCGGAAAAATGCGGAAAATAATATATCTGCCAAAACAACGTTTGCCGCATCAGCTAACTTATTTATAAAAAGACTGAAAATTGATAGTATATCTATTGTAATATTTTTATTTCTAGTAGGAAATAACATAAACCAATAGAGCATGACGAAGCATGTTTTACTTTTCAATTTTATTGCATTTCATCATCATTAAGTCCCTAAAACTTTCTCCAAATAATAAATAAAGCAACAGGATACGACTATAAACCGTTGATTGTTCCAGTAACGTTCAGTAATCGTTCGTATATTAATCAATTATGAGCTTACGACGGATCGCTCGTAAAAGTTACGCCGTCTCTAATATGGACGAGTTCGCACCTAGACTGTTTTATTTATGAAGGTTTTTCATACATTTCTACCATAATTTGTAATGATTTTTTGACATGGTTGACATCTCACCCATACACAGAAAACGTGGTCAATTATTTTATTGTGCGTTCAGCTAAGGAGTGGAATTCCTTGCCGGAATCGGAATGTGTGTTTCCTGATAGCCTAAAACCTTGTGGTCTTTAAATCGAGAGTGAATAGGTTACTTCTAGATAAGCGTGCTTCATCTTCGACCACATCATCGCTTACCATCAGTCAAACGCGAACCTATGATAGAAAAAAGATTATGACAAAAATAAATATTGAATAGAGGTGCAATTATAAAAGGCTGCAGGAAAGAAATCATTGGGCATCCAAAACTTTGTCTCCATCGCTGTCAATGACAGAAGTGAATTTAGAGTTTTTATTTTGTATTTCAGTTTGTCCGAGCTAATCTATTCAGACTATCACAACTAGTTACCCGCGATTTTGTTCACGTGGGAGGTTTTTCCGTGTAGGCACATTCCAATCCTGTGCCAACTCTGGGATGACAAGCCTGTTTGTTGCGTAAAAATCTTCTTTATCTCTCAGTGATAGTCCGATCAGATTAGCCCGGACAGACAAAAATACTGACAGTTTTTTTCTAAAAGGTTTGTTTATGTTTTAGTATCGTATAAATAACTATTATGAGAAAACGAAGTTATTTTGAAATCACGAACAGACATTTGAATTTTATTAATTAGATCGCACGCTTAATCCAATACTGTCACTATCCAAAATTTTGCCAAATCGACTTTTTAATGTCATCTGTTGGGAAACGTAGAACTATACGCAATCGCGCTTACACTAGTCTAAAATTCACAAAAATAACCGATATACGGGCAGTAGTCCGCGTCGTCACTAAACAAAAATGTTCCCATTCTCATTCCATTTTTTGCCTCTCCTGAAAACTTGACTTTTTGGGATAGTGACAGTATTGGTTTAAGCGTGCGAGATGATCCCAGATTCCAGTGAACATCTTTGCCAATTAACAACAAAGAGTTTTTGATAAAATCCTTAGTTTATTTTGAACTTGTTAAGTTAATATTTGTTAACATAAATTTAATTTGAATCTACTTCTAAAGTTCATCATCTGAGTCAAAGCTAAAGAGCCTTGAACATCGGCAACGAGTTACAAGTCTACCGGTTTTTGTCGGTTACATTTCGGTGTGTGATTGAATTGCACAATCTAATTCCACTAAGCCGTTTTATCATCTGACTACAAAACAAACGGCGAATCACCATCGTTACATGGTGGACATCCCACCCATACGCACAAAACATTGTGGGAATACTTTCATTGTACGTACGTCCAAGGAGTGCAATTCTCTACCGGAGTCTGTGTTTGTTGATAGCTATAACCTAGGAGTCTTTAAGTCAAGAGAGAACATGAAGCACGCTTACCCAGAAATACATATTTATTTCTTCTAGGTAAGCTTGCATCAGCTTCGACCACATCATCACTTACCATCAGGTGAGATTGTGATCAAACGCGAGCCTATTATCCATAAAAATGCAGTGAATAATCAGCATTGTTTTCAACAGACGCTTTTAATTTACAATTTTTAAATTATATAAATTCTGCATTTAATTAAGAAAATAACGAGTCATAAAGCAAGATAAAAATAAAAATGGTTTCATAATACCTCGAGATTGTCTTACACTTTAATGAGTGTGTTGGAGGTAATATACAATAAAGAAGTCCATACAGCTTCAAAAATGTATGTAAGCAAAATTTTCTTTAAAAACTGTGTAAAATACAACTTAAAACGTTTAGTATTCAGATTATTTGCTAACTTGTATAAAGTGACACAACTTAAGGTACTTACATCTTGCAAGAAATGCTTTTACGAATCCACTTTCTTATGTGTAAAACTATTACGTTCAATGTATTAATTTGCTACGACTCCGTTTGTTTCAATCACTAAGTGCGATAGAATGTGACATTATAATATCTTTATTTCACTAAATATACGTGTAAATACGTATATTTTTTATACTCAAATAAATCTATACAACGTGTAACGGAAACCCCATATATATCCAAAAGGGCTGAAGACAACATCTGGTATGGAGTCTCTATGCACAGTTTCAGCACAAAATAGCTGACTCAAAGAATTGATACTAAATTATTGGTTTCATATATTTCTTGATACCAATCATAACAAACGTGTCACAGCACTACGAGGGTCAATAACTTTCCACGTCACTTGCCAATAACACGATAATTCTTTTCGTTCTTCTAAATTTGAAAAATTCGATCTCTGGTATCAGTGTATTGGAATTTGTAATAAGTTCTACACACGTAGACTAGGATTACAAAACCCTTGCCATATCGTTTGTTATCATCCAAAGAAGCCATGCACTTGGTATGTATATACCCCTTAAATTACACGTTGTATATTAAAACAATCAATGGCAACAAAGTTTTATCCTAATACAATATCAGAAGACAACAGAACATGGTCACGAGAAGCATCAACGAGCATTTTCGATATGTCTTTAAAAGGCTGTAAGCACACGGGCCCTATGGTCCAAAAGTTTTGACCCCAAAGGACTTGAAAATATAGTTATCACCGAGATGACTATATTTACGCCGTTTTAGGTTTTCCGCAGCCGCAGCAGGAGCGCCAGCACAACATGATGAACTGGGAAGATGGGATGGTGCGAGAGCATCGACACAAGTTGTGCTCCACACTAAAGGCATACCCATCTTCCACGGAAACAATGACATGCCGTCCGGTCTTTTGCCATCGTCACTCACCAGGCCATTGGGTTTCAATACGGCTGGAACGCCGACGACGGTGACAAGGGCTCGTCGAATAATGTCGTTTAAATTGGCATGTCGTGCAAAACGACCCGCACTATGGTTGCAAGAGTTCTTATCTTTCTCAGCTTTCACGAGGTTCTCGTCTTGAGGGACTAATTTTTCCACAGTCAATGCGTGGGCACATACTTCACTCTAATATAATCATTATTATGAAAAAAATAATTGTCTTTTTTGTTGTTGTGAATACATTTACCATATTAAAATTATCACAAGGAATCATGAATAAGATTTATGTATTATGGAATATTTTTCTAAGGCAGTTGCCAAATAATGAATAAGTTTCCTGTTATCATAATTAAGGGTTTTAATTGTTTACAGAAATAAAACATAACGTCTTTTAGGCTATAAAGACGTTAATTGCTGTAATGTAACCGAATTATTGGTAAACGCTTCTTTAAACGTAAGTTTACCTATAATATTTTTGTTTGTACGTTTTTAGACTCATAAGAGTTGGAACATAAATTCAGTTTCATTACCCCCATAGTTTGGCCTTAATATGTATAATTTATCAAAATGTCAAGCTACGCTTCGGGCTACCTGAAGTGTTACTGAGGCAGAATAATTCTACCTTGTGGCACTTGGATGTCAATTTTCAACAAATAACTTGAAGGAAATGTTTTCGAAAACTCTTAAGTAGGTTCTCTTTCAAGTCTTAAAATAAAAGTAGTACCTAACAGACAACTAGGTCACATATACAACACGTAACATAATTAATGCACATCCTGCAATTAGTTTGTTCAGAATCGTTTACTGAATCGATTTTTATCGTTTTTAATATCGATAATTTTTATCCCAAAGCAATTCTAAAGCAAATCTACGTAAATTACACTTTCGCTGTATGGTAAAAAAAAACTAACTATGGACCGTAAATTAAAGTAGTAACTTTTTAAACGCAAATTTATATAAAGGAGATTGCTACGGAGCAGGTCCCTTTTGAGGTATCGTGTGCCTAATTTTAATAATTACCTAAAAATATTATTAATTTATTTGTGTACAGGGTATTTTTTATACAATTTCTTTCACCCTGGGAATAAAGTTAAAATTTATTAATGCTTAAACGTTACGTCGACATCCGCTTGATTCAATGTAGTCTGTGGTTTGATTGGTATACAAAATAAAGTTGCCAAGTATCAAATAATTAAATAACGAATGCCATCTTTTAATCAATTGAGTAATCGGTATCAAAATAAAACGATAATTAAACAATGAAAAAACATTTTTAATTAAGTATATATAACTTATGGGCAGTTTACATAACTTCAATGCTACTGTCTTATCGTTTTGTTTTATGACAATGAGGTAGAATAATGGTATCCCTGTCCTTATTCTCCTGTCCTTATTGTCCTGGTATTATTGTACCATGTATATCCGAAATATACAACAACAGATGAAACCGATGGAACGACGACAATAATAGGTTGCACAAATTCATAATACCTACATTGATAAATAATAAATGTTCACAAAAGCAATAGACACAATAATAATAGCCATATTTATTTAGAAAACCCCTTATTAACAAAGTAATTTTTATCGATTGATCTATAACGATTTATTAATAGATTATAAAAAAATGATCTGGCAACATTTACTTGCGCATGTCACAGATCTCGCAAACTTCGTTCTGTGGTTCGTTACGAGCATGATTGCTTTGTTGAGATACGTTGAGTTTTGATCCTATATATTTTCTAGAGACATAATCCCATCCCCATAGTGATGTATAGTAGATAGGTAGTAGAAGAAGGTACCTAATTTAAATAGAATAAGCAGGAAATGTCAATGTCAATTTCTAATTATAACCTAGATTTTTACAACAGAAAAACAATGATATCTCTTGAACCAGGGTGAATAAATGATAAATGGTTTTTGATTATGAATAAACTATATTTTTACTATTATTTAAAATAAAAATCTTCAGGGCACAACAATTTTTCACTGGGACCCAACTTTCCTTACAAATCGGGCAATCTCCTTTCGTCATTCAGTACATATTACAGAAAAAATTAACTCATTTAAGGGAAGTTAAGGTCTTAAAAAAAACTGTTTAAACAAGTAAAACCAAAAATTCAGAGTATGTATTATGATATTTTTTTTTTTTCATGGTAAAATTATCAAATAAGTCCTCCCACCCCGGGCAGAGCGGGACTTTTACTGACTAAAATCCACGGTGTTTCTTCAATAACCCTTTACGTTCCAGGGTCACGGTAATGGGATAAGTCCCACGACCCCGGCAGGCTCCGGCCCTCTACAGGGCCCTCGTCATGTTGCTGACGCTCTTTGAGGCGCGCGTGGAACACAACGCGCCGTCGACCCGGGCATGGTCTATGGTCGGACAGCGAGTTGCCCTTTACTCGCTGTCCGCATGCCCGATGTATTATGATAATAACATAATTTTCTAATTGGGGTGTTTGAGGGTGTGTGGCTATGTTGGAGGGGTTAACAAGATTGCTAGTAATATGATTCCTACCAACCTTGCCAATTCGCTTTTAAAAAAATCACGTGATCAAAATTTCGAAAGGACTTGTCAGATGCTTAGCCTTTTCTCAACTAAGTTGAGGTCTCTACTCTTTTTTTTACTGATATTAGGCTCGCGTTTGACCACTGTCTCACCTGATGGTAAGTGATGATATGGTCGAAGATGGAGCACGCTTACCTAGAAGTAACATATTCACTCTTGACTTAAATACCCCCAGATTATAGCTATCGGGAATGCTTGTGCATATTGGTGGGATGTCCACATGTAATGATGGCTGACTCTAAAGCCTGCAATACATGTTGGCCGAGCCTTGTCGAGTGAAGGCCAATACCAACATGTAGACGGTATATTTGCCTTGTCTTGCTATCGCTCGGTGTCACTTGCCTAGTTGGCCGAGTGGAGGCCAGCGCCAACGTGTATAGAGCTCATTTGGTGCAACTTATCTTTGCTCGCCGTTGCTCGTGATCACTTGCCTCACTTCGGATCGGTGTCGGTTTTTGGTCACAAATCAAAGGCGCTCGCCTGCGCTCGGCCAACGTGTGGGCAGCTCTATAGACCCTCTTCTACATTGGTCGCCTGCACTGACGTTTGACGAACTTGTCGAACATGTGGAAATTATTTCTTGCCTTGTAGATATCTATTTGCCAACGCTCGCGTTGGCCTACGCTCGGCCAACATGTATTGCAGGCTTTACGAGATGCACGGACCGACCTCGATAAGCGTTACTTAACCTTAGAAATCGACCTGTTTGTTTTTACCTTATCACTAAACAATGCAAACACTAATAAACTAAAACTACTTCGAAATAATACAACAGATGGGTTACATACTCATGATTGATACGCACAAAAGTTATATCTTCCAAAAATATATCTTTTACGTTATTTGAGGGTAAAGCATATTTTCCCGTAACCCTTACGCTTGGATGATGTAATGAGTTATTGCGGAGGAAATATGACACGCAGAGAGAGGGTTCAAGTGATTTGTTCAACGTGTTGTGGTTTATTCTTTACCTTAATAAATCGTGTGTCGTGTGTGATTTTATCTCATTTGTCTTTCTTTATGATACTCGTAGTTTTAGAATTTGTGAATCATATCGTAGATTATATTACAGCAGTAAAAATATATATTAGAAACTCAAAATAGTGAGTAAGAGAATTAACAGTTCCATTTTTTAAATTTGGAATGTATTTAAAAATAGAACTGTTAATAGAAATTTTTGGTTTAAGTTGTGTTAAGAGCAGATCTTAAATTCAATTTGAATGAAGAATTTAAAAATGTTTTTATACATGCTTAGTAACAAGGCTTGCTTCGATACTAAATACATATTTTTTGGGTGGAAAAATCATCAAGTGACTCCTATCTCGCTCAGGGTGGATCATATGGGAGTGTCAGACTTCTACTAATTAAAAATGCACTCTGCTCCATCAGTTTTTTAGTTAGAACATTCCCGCAATCCGGGGCCGGTAATTAAATACATGTCAGTAATTTTATCTTCTTTTATTTGTTTTGGTTTCCATCCACATTAATTTACATTGTGGATGGAAACCAAATTACCTTTATTAATTTACCTTACCTTACTGTGAAAAGGCATTAAAATGGGAGTCAGTGCGCATTTCAAGCTTTTATTTTTCACGAATTAATGGGTAATTAATAATAATAATGCATAATTAGTAGTAATGTAAAGTGATTTTAAGTAAAAATATATAATTAACGAATGCTTCCTCTCTCCTAACTCACTTATTTTTGCTGTCCCCGACACGGTCCATATAATCTAATTATAAGTTTTTCACCTAAGAATACATACATATGGAATGCAATAAAATTAATTACGAAACATGCGCAACATTAAAATGCGTAAAAAACTCCAAACGTACAGAATTTTAATAAGAGGGGTTCTATTAGATTGTATTAAAGTTTTATTTTAAGGCACCCGTCTATTACAGTAGCACCGCATTTCTTTCCACGCGTTTAGTTTTTAAAATCGAGCTTAAAAACAAAATACAAAAGCGCTTATACTGTTATTTATTTATTGACATTGACATAAGTTTTACAATAGCATCATAGGAATCTGTAACACCTGCGCTAGTATACACTGTGTTGGAGGTGTTACTGTCTTCCCCTTAATATATTATAATCTCATAACGGTTCCACTTGACCGTCACGCGATTACATAGAGTTTATTATGACCCCACCGTGTTTTACTCCCCACGGGTATGCAATCTGGCGGGGTCCATTTCGATCCCAACGCATTGTATCTCCCACCAGTACGTAACCAGACAGGGTCATAACAATTACCTTAAGTTACGCAATCAGGCGGGGGTCATTATGACCCCACAGTTAAGTGTTTATGACCCACCAGTCTCCTCAGCGGTTTATTGGCACAAAGTTATGACTAGTGCCACTATTAGTTTTATTATCTTATTTTATTGTTCTTACGACAGTATAGGGAGCAAATTAAACCGGTATATTTTTTTACGACAAAGTACGCAGTTAATTGTCAGAGTAGTTGATGGTATAGCGAGTAACTTCATCTTTCTTGTTTCTTTTTACGTTTTTATTTTTAACTGAATTAATAATTATAGGTATTAAAAAATAGTTGTTATATTTCACACACTATGAAGTAACCGGATTTTAGGGTTCCGTGGACGGTTAGAAATTAACGAAGTCACGTTACTAAGATCTGTTGATCGACCGTCTGTCTATCAGCGGACAATATCTCATGATTTAATTATTCTAATGATTTAATTCTAAAAATGGTTAATTCGTAGTAAGGTGCATTATTTGTGAGTGCTATAAAGTATTTCGAAATCTACGTGGATCACCATCAGGTGAGACGGTTGTCAAACGCGAGTCTATTTATCAATTTAAAAAAAAAAATAGGTCACGGGCGAAGTGCTTGTCCTATAGAAATTAAATTTCGAATTTCAAAAACATGTGTTAAAAAATCCAGCAATATGTAACCCTAATGAGCTTGTGTTTTCATAATTAAGTTAATTCTAAGGGATTCCGTTTTAATTATTATTTGGCTTCTAATTACACACGTCGTTAAAAGGGGCGTCACATGTCGCTCCAAGTAAGGTTGAAATATTAGTATTAATATTTTATTATTGTCTACATAAAAGTAATGTGCTCATTTTTTGGTTTTCAAGTTATTTGTAAACAAGAAAGAAAATTTTTAATATGGTTAATACTATAATAAAAGAAAACAATGAATATTAGCGTACATAATATAATCAGGCGGTCCACACCAAACCAATACTTTAAAAATATCTAGTGTTAATTTTGCCAAGAACTAGATGTTCAGTTTTGCATGCAGTATGCAGCACCGTCCTCCCGCCCGCAAATATAAGCACATGCAAAAGGGATGATAAAATATTAGTGAGGTAAAAGGTCTGGGCTCAGCAAATGTTGTGCAGGACACTAACTAGCCCCCCTTTCTCATTACGCTAATTTTACATAATATGATTTTCTAATATTAATTTATTTCTAACAAATTTCTAGTGACTTGTGTCGATACTGTCGCGCCATCCCATCTTCCCAGTTCATCATGTTGTGCTGGCGCACCCGCTGCGGCTGCGGAAAACCTCAAGCGGCGTAAATATAGTCATCTCAGCGATAGCTATATTTTCGAGTCTAAACTTTTTTGGGGTCGAAACTCTCGAACCATGGGGCCCGTGTGCTCACAGCCTTTTTAAAGACATATCGAAAAGGCTCGTTGACGCTTCCCGCGACCCAAGGGCTGGCTATTTCTTTGGTCAACGGTTAAGCATTGCCATACAACGAGGCAATGCCGCCAGTATCTTGGATACGTTGCCAGCCGACAGCGTTGAGGATCAATTTTTTTATGCTTTATTCTAGTTTGTATTTTAAGTGTTTTAGTACATAATTACGTATATTTGCTGAAATAAATACTTTACTCTTATAAAAAAATTCTTCCAGTAGGAGAGTTACTATTATAAATCACTATAATATTCACAACATTTTTGCCATTTAAAATCTGTTTAATATTTCATCACATTTAAAATATTTTTACAGTTGTCGTTTATAAAAAAACTAACCTTAGCTTTAATTTAGTTTCATACATTAGTTTGTATTTAATAGCTAGTTGATGAATTTTTTTGTGATCTAAAACAAATTATTATATGTTGCGTGGTTTCGCATATGATTATATTGATCGTTGTTTCATCTCAAAGTAGTCCGTGAGGAAACAAAGATATCAAATTGGTTATTTCAAAAGCAAAAAAAAATCATGCCGAAGTGTTATTTTTAACCATTTTACAAAATAAATATAATTCTATCTTAGTATGTATTTATTTCTTTTTTATATAGAAACAAATTTCCGATCGAAATGAACTTGAAGTGAATGAAACGTCATCGGTGTGTCCATAGCTCAGAGCATGTGAAAAAATATTAATTCAAGATTTCTTTAGATGTAGCCATTGATATACTGGGTTTTTAGTATATCAATGGATGTAGCATTATATGTCTAGATAAAAACTTTTTAGGGAAAAGGTTACTCACATAATAATATTTTCTTTTATAAACTTATCTCGCGTGTCTCAGCCACAAGCTATATACAGTGTTGATTGATTTTCAAGCTCTGTACCAAAAATCAATTAAATAGGAGAAGTAGTTTTGTCGCAAATGATTTTGATGAGATGCACCTTAAAGCGATAAATCTGACCAAGACAAGAGATAACACACGCCGCGCTACGTTGCCACTTTATTACCTAGGTATTTAAGGTCTCTCTGATTTATAAGCTATTTTGTTTGTTTGAAAAAAAATTTTTTTTGGCTCTTTTTATTTTTTACTGTATCGAATTAACACTAAACACGTATAGTATACGTAGTGTAATTTAATGCCCCTCTGTCGTATCAACTCTGTATATAAAAAAAATATGGGTAAATGCAGATAAAAACTCAGTTCAAACCATTCAAAAATATAACATAGGCCAAAATAACTTAGCCAAAAATGGATGCATAACTCGGTGAGCTAACGCAAAACCCACAATCTGTTTATTCCATAATAAAAAAAAGCCAAAACTTGAATATAAATTGCCATATTTCAAAGTCAAAGCTCGGCAATTTCAACAAGCTATGCACTTCACCAGGATTGGCTTGCTGCATGTTAATCACGGCAAATTACCAGGGAAAGCTATTGTTAGCGGCTTTGCGGTGACCGACACTAAAATGGCGACAGAGCTGCATAAATTTGTGTAAAATATGCTCTAGATGTGGTACGGTCAGCGGCTAAGTCGGTTAACGCATACGAGTTGCAGATAGGACATACTGTATACTGTACTAGTGACCCGGCCCGGCTTCGCTCGGGTAATAAAGTTTATATTTGCTTATATATGATTTTGCTTAATCAATTTCTCGTCCGGTAATTTGCCACACTCATATATCGGCGATAACTCATAAGATATTCATTTTATTGATATAGTGTAAAAAGCACTTTTGATCTACATTAAATCCTCAACATATCTGACGGATTTAGTTGGATAAGGAATAATACTGTATTGTTAAAAAAGAGGTTCGTAAATATCCCATCATTTTAATGTAATTTGTAAAAGAAAAAAATGGTTATTGTGGGTTATTCTTGGGAGATAGACATATATCATCGCGGACTTTTTTGTAGATCTATAAAAGAGAAACAATCCTGCCATACATTGTATTTTTATAACTCAGAAGGTTTTGGCAGTGTTTTCGATTAAAGCTCCCGATGGGCTTAATTATTTCCGACATGTTGAAGTAATATCGTCATATTTCATTCAATCTACACAAAACCTTAACTTATTATACACTAAAACCTTCCTCAGAAATCACTCTATCTATTAAAAACAACCCGCATAAAAATCCGTTGCGGAGTGTTTAAGATCTAAGCTTACATAGGGACAGACAGACAGGGAAGCAACTTTGTTTTGTACATGTAGTGAAGTGATATACTCGTAAAATACATTTTTTTTTAAATTTATATATTTATTGATTAGGATACTGTGGTTATGTGGTAAAAGCATAGCATTAACTCAAGTCAACACTATGTGGAATGGTTTTGGAATATTTCTTTGCTATTGCATTTTATAATAAATTAAACAACATTTTTTCTGAAAAAGTATAAGTATGGTTCAAGCAGCGACACCCTAAGGCAAGCTCCGTACCTCAGAGGGGGTGCCATTAGCGTATAATAAGCCCTGGCTGGAGGCTTTAATCCGTTTATTAACTAAGGCAACCTCATGCAAGTCCGGTTAAGCAGCCGACAACCTCAGAAGAAGACCTACCAAAAAAGTACGCCACTGGAGCTGAACTGCTTCAAGTTTAGGCAAATCGCAAAATTATTTGGAATTTAAAGTAACTACCTATTTTTTTTTGAGACAGCATTGCCTCTCGTTTCTCAGCTTTTGTAACTCCTGAGGAGCTGAATTAGCAGTGGCGACTGCCTGAGAAACCAAGGAGAGAGAAATCGAGATATTAATAAACAAAATCAAAACAGTCATCAGACCCAGAGCCCCAAAAACCAATTTTCAACTGTCTCTCTCTTCTTTTCTTGTCAAACAGGAGTCAGAACAGAGTTAGACTCATATAGGCATCAAGAGATGTTTACGTTTGGGGTAAGAACAGTTGACAAGCACAACTGATTTAAACTCACATTAAAACTTCAAGTTGTAGGCAATTAAGTCTTGAAACACAAATCATATGACCCTTTAAAATCACCTTTGAATTTGGAACACAGGAATCATCAACTGCTCAGTCTTTTCCCAACTATGTTGAAGTCAGTTTACAGTCAAACAGGCAATTAAGTTTTGAAACACAAATCATATGACCCTTTAAAATCACCTTTGAATTTGGAACACAGGAATCATCAACTGCTCAGTCTTTTCCCAACTATGTTGAAGTCAGTTTACAGTCAAACTGGATTTGAATTTGGAATACAGGAATCATCAACTGCTCAGTCTTTTCCCAACTATGTTGAAGTCAGTTTACAGTCAAACTGGATTTGAATTTGGAACACAGGAATCATCAACTGCTCAGTCTTTTCCCAACTATGTTGAAGTCAGTTTACAGTCAAACTGGATGCAGCTGTGTGTTTTACATGAAGCGGCTTCCTATCTGACCTCGAGAAGCAAAACACGACACACTTTGACAAGATTTGTGTCAGATTGTCTGGCTTCTGACTATCCGTATCGACTGTCAAAGATACACAAATAACAGCCAAGACCAATAGCTTTTTTTCTGTTTGGGAAAATCATCGAATAACTTCTCCCGCCCTGGGTGGAGCGGAAGGGAGTGTCAGACTTTTACTGACTAAAAACCCACCCTGTTCCTTCAGCTGCCTTAAGTTCCGGGGCCGCGGTATCTCGTTAGAACATTCCCGCAACCCCGGAAGATTGGTCTTCCGGGGTTGCGGGAATGTTCTAACGAGAGCTTAACGTGTTCTCTAAGGAATGGAACAATCTCGAAGTGTTAAGGTGTTCATCCATCCACCGATTGACCTCGGCAAGCATTGCTTAACGATTTGTAGACTCGTTCAACCCATTTGGCAGTCATTTAGGCACAAGCTCTTAGAATTAGAACACAGGAATACATCATGGTAAGGTAACTTCCTGAACAAGTATTTTAGAGGGAATTCTTCAATCAGCTAAACTTTTACATTTTGCCCCAGTTTAACTTGCAACTTGACTTTAAACTTATACTTACACACAAAGTTTAAAGTTCTCTTAAAAGCTGATAAGTTTTTATCAGCTTTTAAGACAACGAAACGGGCGTCAAAAAGGAAAATGCCAGAGTCGCTAAAATGGCGCTGTTTATATTAAAAGAAAGTGTTAAGTGGTATGTCTTTTGAAACATTTGTAATTATAAACAGGAGATTTTAAGGCTGCAGGGAATAAGTGGTATAAAAAACCTTAATCCTTTGAACGGTGTACTTACATTTTGAGTGCAATCTTTTTTAACTGAAATGGGTAAAGTATTGTCTCTTGCTTAATTAGGCACCTAATATTATTAAATTTTATTTTAAAAAAGAAAACATTGCAATTTTTTTTTGCACCGTGAGTGCATTTTAAAGAATATTGACTCTCGTAACAACTATTTGTCAGCAAAGCAGCCTTGCATTCTATCATTTATTATGATACTTTGTTGTACAAATAAATCATAATATTTATAGGATTTAAATTAAAATTAGAATTACTGTACGATGGGCAGTCTTATAGCACAGGACAATATCATACAAATTATTACATAAATAATATTTAAATGTCGCCTCATGAGTGGCCGAGATGCGAAAACGTCCGGTCTTCATCACGATCCGACATAGTTCTAGGTAAATGTGGGCAATGACTTGGGTACTCGAACGAAAGATAATTTAAATCGAAATAACTTTATTTTACTAACGGTTTTTCACAATATTGAAACAAACACGTGCGTTGGTACTGAGCGTATGCCAAGACTGTCCGAGGTAGACTGTGTCACTCCGTCTTCCCGCCAGTCCTCGCTACATCCCCTCTACCGACGATCGTATCCAAACGGAAGGGCTCCGCTTGCGTTTCCGGTAACGATTTATTAGTTCAGCAAACTAATTGTTAGAGGGCGGTGTCCGTCGCACCATAGCGCCATCAATCCACGACAGATTTATTAGTTCACCAAACTAATTGTTAGATGGCGCTGTCCATCGCACCATAGCGCCATCAATCCACGACATATAATTATATATAAATCAATGACTGTTTGGCTCGATAAATCTCGAGAAGGGTTGGACCGACTTCATTCATTCTTGTTGAATTACGGTTCCCCTCATATAAGGAAGTTTTAAAAGGTGAGAATATATTGAACTAACAAATACAAAACCGAATACAAATATGGACAATAAAAAAAAAGTTAAAAAATGTAAAAAAGTTAAAAAAAAAAGTTAAAAAAAGTTAAAAAAAAGTCAAAATATCCTACGATAAGGGTCAAGTTGAGGCGGCTAAAAATAACCCCAAAAAATTATGGAATGTTATAAATAGCTTTCGCAACACAAAGAGAGACAGTAACGACGCTAAAGAATTACTAAGCATCTGTTCTTCTCCTCAATTAACAGTGAGTGAAATGAATAACTATTTTATAAGTGTAGGCAAGTCACTGGCTGAAAAAGTTATTCAGGTGCACAATGTCTCAAACATGGATTCCCGTTCTATCGATACTATGGACAAATCTCCAAGACACTCTTTCTTTTTGGAGGATACGTCTGAAGAAGAGGTTGAATGCCTCATAAACGGACTTAGAACTGAGTGTACGGTGGGTTGGGACAACATTTCTAATAAGCTTCTAAGGCAATTCAAAAACTTCCTTGTCCCCCCTCTTACGGTAATTTTTAACACATGTCTCGAAACTGGTACATTCCCTCAGGCTTTTAAGAGATCGGTTGTGCGACCAATATATAAAGGCGGAGACAGAGGTCGTTTCAGCAATTACAGGCCTATTTAGATTTTGCCCTCACTGTCTAAAATTTTGGAAAAAATTATTAACATCCGGTTAGTTAAATATCTCGAGAAAAATAAATATCTTTCGGACAATCAATTTGGCTTCCGTGCGGGCAAATCAACGGATGAGGCTGTTCATAAGCTAACAACCTACATCAGTTCGAAATTAGACAAGGGTCAGAAGTGTCTTGCGGTCTTTCTAGACCTAGCAAAGGCTTTTGATACGATCTCTGTCTCTGTCCTACTACAAAAGCTGAAACACCTTGGCATAAGAGGCTCACAGCTTGAACTCTTTGAGAGCTACTTGTCTGGACGCTGTCAGTGTGTACAAGTGGGTGGCTACTACAGCGGTGACCTTCCTATATCCTACGGTGTGCCACAAGGCAGCATACTGGGACCTACCTTGTTTCTTGTTTATATTAACAACCTCACAAATTTGAATATACCCAAAGGCGAAATAATCTCCTATGCAGATGATACTGCTCTCCTCTTCTCTGCTGAAAATTGGGTAGAGGTCTTTGATGCTGCCCAATTTGGTTTCGAAATGGTTCACAAGTGGTTACACAAAAATATTTTGACAATGAATTTTGACAAAACCAAATATATAACTTTCTCGATCCGCAACAAAACTGAAATCGATGACAGACTGCATATTACTCCGCATCAATGTGTCTCTAGATCAAACTGTTGTTGCAAACCATTAGAACGCGTTAGTAATATAAAATACCTGGGCATCACAGTGGACAGTCAACTTAGCTTTAGGGAACATATCAAGTTGCTATCCTCTAGAGTACGTAAACTTATTTATGTCTTTAAAAATATCAGATACATTGTGGATGCAACACTTTTAAAACAAATTTACTTAGCATTGTGTCAATCCATAATTACTTATTGCATATTGTCGTGGGGTGGGATTCCAAAAACCTCCATAAAAAGATTAGAAATCGCTCAACGTGCCATACTGAAAGTTAGCAACTTTAAACCAATTCTCTTTCCAACAAGAACACTCTACCAGGATTGTCAGGTATCTACAGTAAGACAGCTATTTATAGAAAGAGTACTTCTCAAACAACATTGTGAACTTACATATGACCCAAGCATAACCAGCAAACGCAGGAAACACGAGGTCTGCACTCGGTCTTTTGAGCCTAAAACGTCGTTTATTAGAAGATTCTTTATTTACATTGCTCCTTACTTATATAATAAAATAAATAAAGAGTTAAACATATACCCCCTTAACAAAAAATTGTGTAAGGAGAAAATACATAATTATCTTCTTAATCTTTCTTATGATGAAACTGAGGCTTTACTTAAAATTCAAAACTAGTGTTTGCTTACCTAAATAATAAAGTGGTCGGTATTTCTGGGTATCATGCATACATGCTCGCAAAATCGTTCACACAGCATTCAAGGACACGCACACACAACACATGTACACGTCACGCACACATACACATACACACACTCATACACACAACCACACACATAATACTCTCACACAAAATGTACACACAGACGCCCAGATATTGCATTAAATTTATTTTTATAATATTAGTATTGTTAACTAATTAACTAATGTTTCAATCACTTGGGCTATTTTATAATTACCGTTTTTACTAGGGGTGTGGCGCTGTATGCCGAGATACAGGACATGTCCTAGTTCGGCTACAGATGCTCATTTGCTGTGTACTAAATACTAGCCTTTAAGTTTTTGTATTACATGCTGATGTATTTTTATGGTGAAATAAAGTTATAAAGTTAAAGTTAAAGTTATAAAGTTAAATACCAAGAACGGGAGCTCGTATTAAATACATGTTCACATGCAATACCAAAATAATATCAAATGTATAATTGAGTAAAAAGGGGAAAAATTTTAGTAAGATAGTGAGTGTGGGTTAAATGGGTTCAATTAATATATGATCAGACTAGTTGGAAATAACATTTGTCTACTTCTAGCTTTGTCAATTCGTTCGTTTGCAGCGGTTCACCATGGCCATTTACAGCCATAATGTAGCTTTCACCAAAATTACTCTCCTGTGAGCAGTAGTTATGTTTGAATTACATCCGCTGAATTTTATCACCGGGGCGTACAAAATTAAGCTTTGAGAGAGGTAAGGTTCCCATTTCCGTGCTAATTTACCAATCGAACCTCGGATTATGTATCAATTGGACGAACTTTTGGGTGTTGTAATGTTACACGTAATATTCGAAAAGAAAGGGTAGTATACTAGATTATATTATATACTAGATTATAGATTATTTTTTTTTATTTTTTTTTTTTTTATTAATGATAAGTATATCTGGTGTCTTTATATAAAATTCAATCTGTTTGCCTTTTTCCAATTATATTGAGGTAGGTTAGGTAACTGAGTACCAGTATTTAACATGGAACAGTGATGCATCTACGTAATAATATATATACTGCGGTATTTAGGTTACCTAACCTAAATACCGCAGTATATATATTATAAAAATACGTACGGAACGGAATTATAAAAATAATTGCTCGCGTAATACTGTTTACACTGCCTCGCCATTCGAATACACGCTGTGAATATACAAACATACGTTGTTTTATTCCGCTCACAGCTGACCGAGTACCTATTTTTTTACGGTGGGAAAATCATCAGAAGACTCCTCCCATTCTGGGTGAAGTGGAAGGGAGTGTCAGACTTCTACTAACTAAAACCCCACCCTTTTCCTTCAGTTGCCTTTGTGGTCAATGCAGGCAATGGCCCTATCGATTCCCGTCAATAACCGAGTACCTACCTACCAATATATTTCACTGGAACGACAGTATACTTATCTGAACTATACAACGAAATAACTAGGTAGCACTACCTATACCCTTGCTACGACTGGAGTAAGATTCTAAAGCTTTTAATTCCCGTAATGACTGTCAAAGGTCTACAAATCACGGCCGAAACGGCTTACGGCACTTTTCTATAAAACATTTTCTGTAAGTAATATATCGTCTTTCATCCATGGAACGATCTCAACAAGTGGTGCTTAAGAGGAGGCTCCCTAAATTGTATGTAACTTTGCATTAGTATTCTGAAACAATCACGCATACAATCAAAATACCACCAACCACCACCAACAACCACATACCTACACACACACACTCACACACACGCACACACACCAAGACACATTCATTTAATACTCCCCATACACACTTCTTAATACTGTCTATTAATGTTACTCTAAAAAAATATATTTCCTACATGTTTGTTACTATAGTGTATTCACGGAGACGAGTTAGTAGAGCGCTATCTCCCTCAAACATTTTTTTAACTGCGATTGGTCAGTGAAAAACGCTAAAGCGGTGTACACAGTACGAGTACTTTTTAGTCTTCTCATACTTCCCGTACTGTGCAGACGTGCTGTTGACAGAAATGTGGAAGCAATGACTGAAAGATTCATAATAAATGTAGGAAACGACGACAGTAGTGATAGTACGGAGAGAGATGATGATGATGATATGTTATAAAGTTGTATAGGTAGATATTATAATATAATAAAGAAAGTTTAATAATTAACTCTCGATTTTATTTCTTTCCTTCATATCCATCAGATATATAAAAAAGTAGGTACCCATAAAAAATTCTATCAAATAAATGTCTCTCAATTTATACGACAGACGAAGCCGCAGGAATAAACTAAGCGAACTTTAAGAAGCGCAGTGTGAACGCACATTTACATTTCTAAGGTATTGTTAACGCCCACTGACCCTAAAAAGTTTTTTTTTGTCTTTGTCATTTGTATGATAATGTGCGATAGAGAAGGCGCTATACTAACTCGTCTCCGTGAATACACTATAGTGAATAAATTGTAAATCCGTAATTGGCTGTAACATTAGATATAAGTTACTATAAAACATTGTTTTAAGAGCTGTGGATTTTGTTATAAATAAATAAATTTGTTGGATCTTTTTTTTCTATGTCTAGACCAATTTCATAATTGGAACATTTTCGCTCGATTCATTTTTAATCGAAAATCATGTAGTTTTTAAAGATTATTCGAAATTTAATCAAGATTACTCGGCTTTTATGTTTGAAATTAGTATTGACAGTAAGAAAATATAGTTTTATTATCCAAATATAGGACATTTTTTCTCTAAAACAATTATTACTTTAGTTATCAACGAAATAAGAATTGAGACTTACGACATTTAGTTAATATACAACATGCGATATTCAACTTTATTACTGCTGCGTTAGCGTTTAGCACACAACGGCAGTTTCGAAACCGAACATGGTAAAAGAGCGCACGCGATATTCAACTTTATTTCTGTTGCGTTAGCGTTAAGTATACAATGGCCTAACCGGGCCGCATAGGGGCGGAGCTTGCGTAAAAATTATTTAGGACTGCCTGGTCTTAATCTTAGTCTATAGCGTTTTAAATAACAATCAAGTGTATTTTTTACTGCGGATAAGTTGATATGAGACTAATGGATTGTATAGAATAAGAGGCGTTGACCACTGTGTCTATATTGGAGTAACTACTCCAATATAGACACAATGGTCAACGCCTCTTTTCTCTCTCTCTCAGGGTCAGTAACACCGGCCTCATCTATTTTAAATTTACAATAAAGGACGTGTAAAATGTGCTATTTATAAATAACTAGCTTTTGCCCGCGACTTCGTTCGCGTGGGATGTTTTTCCCGCGTAAATCCCGACCGCGTGGGAATTTCGGGATTAAAACTATCCTATGTCCTTCCCAGGATCCTAAAAGATTCCCATGCCAAATTGCAAAACTGTACTTTGGTTCCTTGAGTGATATTGCGTACCAGGGTATTGTGGGAATGTTCTAACGAGATACCGCGGCCTCGGAACTTAAGGGCAGCTGAAGGAACAGGGTGGGTTTTTAGTCAGTAGAAGTCTGACACTCCCTTCCACTTAACCTAGAGCGGGAGAAGGCATTCGATGATTTTCCCAACCAGAAAAAAGTACAAACAGGTAAGAGAGGAGTTGACTCGGAAGCAAGTGTGTATGTTGTCCATGAGAGAAACTTCATTCAAATTCGGACCTTTTTTCAACTTTCCAAATATCCTAAGTGCTCACTTACATCTCATCACTTGATGAACTTTTTTTTCGGTGGGATAATTATCTTATGGCTTCTCTCGCTCTGGGCGGAGCGGATCGGAGTGTCGAACTTCTTCTGACTAAAAACCCACATTGTTCCTTCAATTATGTTCCGGGGCTGCGGTATCTCACTAGAGCATTCCCACAATACCCTGGTACGCAATATCACTTAAGGAACCTAAGTACAAAGTTTCAAGTGAATTTAATTTAATTTAATTTAAGGAATAAAAAGATGCGAATCTTTTTGTATAAATAATGTCGTAATCCCTTTTTTAACTCTTTAAGGGGGGGGGGGGGGGGGGATTTCCAAAAGTCCTTTCTTAGTGCTCACTTACGTCACTTGAGGAATAGAAGGAAGTTTCAAGTGAATCCATCCAAGTAATAAAAAGTTTCATATAAACTTTGACCTCCTTTTTAACCCACTTAAGGAAGGAATTTCTAAACCCCTTTCTTAGTGGACCTACTCTTCACAAAGAACATACCCTCCAAACGACATTGTTCGATTTTAGCCTATGAATCGATATGAATACAAATTATATGATAATTTTCATTTCTTTTTATACTGTTTGAAACATATTTTAGTATTCCACGGACACTTGAAATAAATAAATACAAAATAAAAAGTTGGGTCACGATTAACTAATGCGTGGTGCCGTAAAAAATGTCTATTGGACAGCTAGTGTTGCCAATTTACGGGATTTTTCCCCGATTTCAGGAAATACGGACGGTTGTCAGGATTAAATCAGAAATTGATAAAATTCGGAATATTTTGGGTATTTTGAACGTATAGATAGAAATAAAAATAATAATAAAATATTGAATGGGTTACGTTATTAATTTAATCCTAGTAAATAATATATAATCGTCAGCTAATTGAGGACGGGAAATCCCCCATGCTTCTACAGTCTGACGCTTTGTCTCATTCACTTAGTGAAGCTCACATTCATTTGTTCAATTGACTGATTATTTCTGAATTTAAGTTGATCACATATACATAATAATATGAATTCAGTAAATCAAATAGGCACTGAATCCTTTTATTGACAATAAATAAATGAATATCTAAAAAAATATTTTTTAAAAACAAAAACTAAAATCGGTAATTTCTGGCATGGCATTCGGGTATGATAGTTTTTCGTAATTGGTAACACCACCAGTGTTACCAATTACGAAAAACTATCATGCTTATACTTCACTTCGTTTCAATTTTTATTGCAACGTTATTTTCTTTACGATTTTATATGCGTTTTATGGTTTTATTCTAACAACTTTGGCTTGATAACGGACTCTGATCAAATTGCATACTTGGCAGACTCGGCTGTGTATAAAGGACTCTGTGAATCGTACTACCTGGCTATTTTCGGACTTGATTTCGATGATTTAATTATTTTTGTATCTTCAAGTGTCCGTTAGTAAAAATTTATTTACTATGATTCCATAAAATATTTAGAGTCTATCTAAGTCATTTTCGATTCAAACGATTCTTAGGCGTGACATGTATGGAGCCGGAACAATGTCTTTTCATGTTTCTAGGACCAGCGGTTTGGGCTGTGCGTTGATATATACATAAGTCAGTCAGGAATTTGAATTTTATATGTAGGTATAGATTTACAATATTACAGCCTCTAGCGAATCCAAACATTTTGATATAACCTAGTTGTTTCATTCCACACCATAAAAATGACAATAACTTCCTGAACTCCAAAAATAAATACAAATAAACGTCAGAAACTTTCTTGAATCACATTAAGCAATAGTAATAATATACTTCTGAACACTTAAGTGCAAAAGTAACTTTGCCACAGACATGTAAAGTTTCCGTCGTGGTTCAAATAACCCGTAAATTAGTTCCGGCCTAAGGAACTTCTATAAAAAGGTAGCGATAAAATATTATTACAGATATATAGAGGTATATGTAATCGTTATGGCGTTGAAAAATAAAAGGTTCGTTCCGAACATATTGGTTCCTTTTGTGTTGCGTGAAGTTTCGTTGCGAAAAAGTCTGTAAATTAAATTGTGTGGAAGTTTTTTTGATTAGTTTTGTTTCTGGTTGATATATCTACAGAACCTTTTCAAGCGATATTTGTCCTAAAATTTGAAGTGTTTTAGTATGAGTTTAACTTGCATTTAGCTAAGTCTAAAATTTACCACTCGGCCCGGATCTGCACGGTCTCATCCTGCTTATAAAATCATTAAAAACCTTTACAAACTATACACTTAAACCTCTAAAAATAACACAGGCCAACAAAATTTAACCAAACGTCTTAACCAGAAACTTCAACACGCTATCTCAGCGAATAAAAAAAAATATTTGAGCAAACTCAACGGCATTTAAAAAGAGGAAAACTTGTTCTTTAATATGGTAGCCTTTATTTTTTTTTAGAAAATATAATTCGTGAGTCTACATAACCTCAAAATCGAGCAAAAACTGTACTTTTTCACTTTTAGTTTAGTTTATCTCAGAAACCTGACGTGATAGAGCAATTCTGAGGCCAGATTTGGATTCAACGCATCGAAAACCTTCGAAAATATAATTATAGTCTGGTTTTTGGTGAAAAATTTTGTCGGCCTGTGTAATCCTCATGGATCTATCCCGGGGTAAAAACTACATGAAAATCTGTATCTTACTTCAGCGGTTTTTTGAGTTTATTGCGAACAGACATACAGTCAGACAGATATACGTGTACTACTACAACTAGTCGTGGACTTGCGCACAAAATTAAAAGACGACTTCACTTAAAGTACTTACTCTACACTTCTACCTAATTTAGTTTCCTTTCACGAGCTCTAAAAACCCGCAAATCTTGTAAAGCGCTGGTCTTTAAATAAAAGTAAGCCAAATAAAAGAAGCCGCTGAAGGCTTCTTTTATTTGGCTTCCATTTCTCCGGATAAGATGGAGAGCAGTCGTGACATCAGACAGGGGTTCAATAGACGGGGATTAGGTACACACTAAACAATTTTAGTCGGACCAGACCGATTGAAGTGACGTCACTATCAGTCTCTGATTTATTTCTAGTGTTTTGTATAGGTTATTTATTGAATTGATTTCTATTAATATTTTATCAAGTGGTGTGGATAGTGCAATTGGATACTTTGCTGCGTGCGGCACGCACTAGCTGTACACGTTTCTCTGTCTGACTTTGTGTCTGTTAGCAATAAAACTTTTTAACAAAAAATTAAACCGACTCCCAAAAAACACTGCAAAGTGAAAAATAACTTTAATTTCGGTAGTCGGTGTCTTTAGTTTTGTTTTTTCGTTTTTGGCACCGACTTCCGAAATTAAAGTTATTTTTCACTTTGCAGTGTTTTTTGGGAGTCGGTTTAATTTTTTGTTAAAAAGTTTTTATTTCACTCTTTTTAGTTGGATGATTTTTAATTTACCTAGTTACAAGAGCCTAAATGTCAACTACTTATAACCTTTTACAAAATATTGCTTTTCCCAATGCTGGGCCGTTAATTGTTGAGGAGTTCTCCTGGTACTTCACCATCAGCTCTACATCACCATATGCATTATGACGAGCATAAAGTGCTTAACATCCATATTCAAGTAATCGAATCGCAATCCACTCAATACTTATTATTGAGTAGTTTCGGCGGCCATCTGTGGTCTTCATCATCAGTTCCACTTCCCCAAATGGTACTTTTTGAGAGCAACTGCACAAGTTACTATAAGAAATACCCAAAACGCCATAGGTGTGCCTATAATATTTGAAGAGTTCCCTCGATTTCTCCAGGATCCCATCATCAGATCCTGACTTTGGTGATAATGGTACCAATTTCGAAGTATACCCATTCGAACAAAAAAATAATTTTCCAAATCGGTTCAGCCGTCTTCGAGTAGTCGATGATCATACATAAAAAAAAAAACAAAAAAAAAAATATACCCGTCGAATTGATAACCTCCTCTTTTTGTCGTCGGTTGAAAATCAAAAACCACTACGGTAAAAAACAGATTTTCATGTAGGATTCACCACGGGATAGATTCATGAGGTAGATTTTAGTGTGTTTTTTTTTTTTTTTTTAAAGCAGAATGATACCAATGGGAGCCGGGCTGAGTCGCTAGCTTATTTATATACTATGGCCGTAAACTCGAATCTGTTTTCTATCAGACTTAGCTAAATGCTAGTTCACTTGAAAAGGCTACGTAGTCATCTATCTATTCTCAAACATAAAACTAAGCAAGAAAACCTTCCACACGATTTAATTAACAGCCTTTTTGCGATGAAACTTAACGCACAACAAAAGGGACCAATATGTTCTGAACATATCTTTTATTTTCAACGCCATAAACGATTACACATACCTCTATATATCTGTAGATATGTTAGTATTGCTTAATGTGATTCAAGAAAGTTTAATTGTATTTATTTTTTGACTTCAGGAAGTTATTGTCAATATTATGGTGTGGAATGAGACAATTTTGTATTGAAGTTATATCAAAATGTTTGGTTGGATTCACTAGAGTCTGTCAAATGATAACTTGATTATAAATAGTGGGTTCATTTTACACCCCTTCTTCGGTAGATTTCAAATAGGTAAGGCCGGTGTTCCTAACAGACCCTGAGAAGAAACTCCGAAGTACCTAAGCACAGTGGTCAACGCCTCTTTTGAATTCTATACAATCCATTAGTCTCATATCAACTTATTTGCAGTAAAAAATACACTTGATTTTTATTTGAAACGCTATCGGCCAATGTTAAACAATACTTGTTGAGATCCCGCCATGGATGGAAGACAATCTATTACTAAAACTCCTTTATAGAAAAGTGCGGTAAAACCGTTTCGGCTGTGATTTGTAGACCTTTGACAGTCGTTATGGGAATTAAAAGCTTTATAATCTGACACCAGTATTAGTAAGGGTATCATGTTATTAAGTTATTTTCAATTGATTTCTAATTTGTTCATAAACCTATTATAATGTTCGTCCATTTAAATTTAATGTATTCAATCATTTTTATCATAATCGAAATTATAAATGTATGTCAATATCTAAATGTATTTGTGTTATAAGTTATTTCATATTTTTAATTATATTTTGTGAATCATTTGCTTTTAGCATAATCGATTATAGTTGTAATTTTTATGTACGCCGTAATTTTCATGTACATCAGACCAATTATCTGTAATATTTTATTTTGTGAATGCAAAAGGTGCGATTCTTTCATATAATATAGATTTTAGTTTTAATCTTGATTATTTGTGTTGTTTTTTGAGGCCAGTGCTGGGCTAACCACTCGCCTTCTTTAATTTAGTTGGCTGTTTTTATGAGCGAAGACTTTTGTTTTATTTTTATATAAATTTGTAAGTCTTCCATATCAAATAAATAACTAAAATTACTTACATCACAATTTTCAATGCTGATATCAAAGTGTCTGAACAGGAAATTCGAGTCCCATCCAACTCGCAAGCACTTTCCACAAATAGTTCGACTAACACAGGAATGTGCAAGGAATTGTTCGCGACGATCTCAATTCGCCATCGTTCTCCAATTTCCTTAACCGTAAGATGGGAGTGTCGTTTGTATTGCCACGAATGTGGTTTTGAGTGCTCTTGTGAAAAATTGGACGAGAGTCAAAGAAATAGAAGGCTATACAGGGTTAATTGTAAAACACCAAAAACCTCTCAGGACTATGTTACTAACATCATAATGAACAACTTTTGTTCTATGACTTTTAAAAATTCGTCATATTTTAGTTCACCAGATTTTCATACAAAAATAAAAATATTTAAATTTAACGCCCTAAATGTTACAAAGTCTATGCGAATTAAAGAAACCGATTTATACTATCACTTTCTTTTGTTTCGCATAGACTCCGAATTAACTCCGACTGACGAATTTTTAAAAGTCATAGAACAAAAGTTATTGATTATGATGTTAGTAACATAGTCCTGAGAGGTTTTCGGTGTTTTACAATTAACCCTGTATAATACGCGATGGCTACTGTATCTATTATTTTCTTCTAAAAATGGGTATTGAAGGCCTCATGGTTTGTTTTGTTTAGACTCTCGTCTTAGTAACTTTAAGCGTCAATAGCCTAATGGATAAGATGTCGGACTTGTGATCGAGAGGTCACGGGTTCTAACCCCATCACTTATACTTACTTACTTATATTACCGTGAACACATTCCAGACACAAGTACACATTGCTAGTACTCTTGTTTTTAAACTGGGTTCATACTCTTCCGGAATTTCTGAGCGTTATCTGAACTTTTTCGCGGTAGTTGGCTATAGACTCACTCACAGCTGAGGCCTACTAATTACTCTTACGTCTAACTTTAATTTATCTTAAGGTTGTCTAGAAAACATCGCTATTAGTGATAATTTCTCTATTATTTTTTTAAATTCTTGATATTGATAAAAATTCATAAAGGAAGTGCACCTACAAATAACACTTTCGGGAAATGGGTACAGACTAATCACTCGCGTCAATTTACCTCATAAACTTTATGAGACTCCTATCTAAGAGTATGTCTTTAAGAATATTCAACAAATCAGCGCGAAAAACTCGTTAAAAAACAATCTCACTACAGAATTTATAATATAAGGATGTATTCTGATATAGTTCTGTTGTGCTATAAAGTAACATCATAATCCGATCAATAGTGTGCCCATTGATTCTCACAAATTTCTGCAAGCATAACAGTAGTAAAGTAAAAACCTTATTGATCATATATAATCAATAAGGTTTTTATATATTATTGCTACGGCTGTCCTGCGCAATTTCCTCTCAGTTCCTAGGTAATGGTAATATTTGTATTATGTCATATTGTGATATGAATGGATATTTGTAGTCTTTGTATGAATAAAATATTGAATTATTAATTATTTGTATTACCTATGTTATTTTACTGTGATGTACTTTGTTGTCTCTGTATCAATAAATATAGAATACTAGCAGTCAAGCGGGGTTACGCTCCCGTGGAATTTATCATGAAAAACATAACTCTCCTTCTTTTTCAGCCGGGTAAAACGTAGCCTATAATATTCCTCAGGCTTCAAGTTTGAGAAAGGCCTCAAGCTTCAAGCCATCCATACAATACCATCAAGTCGTAACTGTTTTATTTTCACGAAACAATTTTCTACTCGACTGTACATACAAACTTTGAAGCTAGCTTGTACTTAAACATAGTGGTTCGAATCGCCCCATTCCTAAGAGCTATTGGTCGATTCACACCGCTCAGCGCTCCAAGGACTGCCGCGGTGCGAAACAGCCCATTCAAAGAGCTCTTCTGCATTTCACACCGCGGTCCAAACCACTCGTGGTCCGAAACGACGAAAAACCCCAAATTTCATCCAAATTCACCCAGTACTTTCGAAAGTTACCGCGATTAAACAAACTAACTATTTGTTTTATAATATTAGTATAGATTCCAACTGCCAGAACCCTAGGTCTCATATAAACAGCCGTATGCCGGCGGCAAACATGTCTAGCATAATCCTATTTGAGCCAGCGGCCTTTTGGGCCGTCGGCATCGAGGTTAAAATTAATTTTGGAGCGCCGTTGTTTTGGATATGCAGTTTCGTGTCTGCTATTTTACATGTGATACACCTATGTAGGTTATATTGTTTGTGTAAATCTCTAAAGACTTGCATCTCGTAAACGTTTTCCGAGTTGCTAACTCATCATAAGATCAGATCATGTCACTATACTTTGAAGCGTTTTGCAGAAGTCCTCCTTGTAGTACTTAATTACGTCAATAGCATAATGGCTAAGGTCGAGAGGTCACGGGTTCGAACCCTACCCATTACACTGTTGTCATGAACCCACCCAAGCAGCTTAGTTGGAGGAATTAACAAGATTTCTAGTAATGTGAATTAGAATTCACGTAGAGTAGTTTTCTTTAAAAAATAAACTTCCATCAACAACGTCATCGTACAAACCAGAATTATTTTTCAATTTCTTATGCACTTACTATTTAAGAAGCATGTAACAGCGAATCATTTGTCTTTAAAGTTTGTAAGTGAACCTTTTTTCACGGTGAACAGACGGAGTTGGCACCTACTAGAGTGTTCCGCCTCTCCGGGTCGGTCCGACCGCCCGGGGCTCGTGACTTCCGACGACTCGGTTTATAATGGCGTGAAATGTTAAGATACGTTTCAACCACTAGCTAGAATAAAGTGCACGCTGTTTGAAATCCTTTGTTAGTTTCGCTCGATGTTTTATCCCCTACTTATAAGTAGAATTCTTGGATGTTTTTTCTTGTTTACACCACAATAAAACTAATGAGGAAAGAGATAGGGATATACGGGAGAAAACAAAGCAGTGCCTATCTCTTTTAAAAACGCTTTCGTATTATGGCCATGGATATAGTTCGTTTGATGGAGGTTGATTATTCGTGAAAGCGATTATTTTATTAGGCAATATACACAAACTAAATACATAACAGCATACATTCCATAACTGTATATAAAATTACGGCATATTCTTCCTTGATTTCCTCAAAATACAGTTTCAGGCATGAATTTGCATGGTTCTTAAATTACGGATTATGAATGTACTATGTGGATCGTTATAATGCGACTAGATTGTAAGAGTAGTTGTCATTCTATAGTTTCTGCTTACCCCGACGATATTAATGAAATGTCCGGCCTCATCTAGCTTAATTTAAAATACAAAAAAAATACGTGTAAAAGTGTTATTTATAACCAATTTACAAAATAAATATTTCATTTCATTTCATGTATCTGTGCGTATGTATGTATGTGTCTGTTAAGGACATAAACCTTATTATGTAGTTGTGCTTTTAAGCAAACGGGCACGTCACAGACTAGTTACCCGCAGGCCTTTTTGAAATAAGCAAATGGAATATGTGTAAAATTCATAAAGGGAATATGTGTAAAAGATTTTCCTTGATATGTAGACAAACAAGGACTTAAGATTTTTAGTTATTTTCTTTGTTTAATTTATGTAGGTAACTACTTTATTGAACACCCCATAATGCTAAAAAACAAGAAACAAAAACTTATAAAACGAGACTAATATGAGCGGACCGAAAATCTTCAACGTAATGTGTGGATGGACTGGATGAAAAGAAATAAACTTAAAATGTATTCGTAGAAAGATCATAGATAATAATTACATAACTACTTATAATACTAAAAAGAACACTCATAAACCTCAAATAAAACTCAGAAAGGTGAAAAAAAAAAGTTTACAAAATCGGTACAGTGCATTTTGTTCCATGCATAAACGTAGCGGACGTTATCCGTGGTATTCAAATTTCACGCAATACTTTATTTTCAAGTTAATTAAGTATGAGAGCCCCAAAATCTTAAAGTAACGATAAGAAAAAAATATTGAATAACGGATTTAAGTTTACACAAGTTTTTCCGCTTTGCAATATTAAGTTATAAGTAGGTTTAGACTGCAAGTTAAATAAAAGCTGCTAATAATTTCGTTTATAATATTTTGGTATCTTTTATTTCAATTAAATATAATACTTGTTCAGAATTCTCGTTTATGTTTTCTCGGTAATTATTTATTTCGTTATAATTAATTAATCATTATTTCGTTCAGCTGAGATAAGAAGCGAAATAAATCAAGCATCTGTCTCTGTGTGATACTTCAATTCATCACAATTTTACGCCGATTACCTCACGAATTCAGTCGTGAAAGTGGGACAAACAGACAAATGGCTCTCGTTTGTTAGTTGGAATTTAAGCAAACGATAAAGATTAAAATCTCACGCCTAAATCGCTGAACCGATTTTGATGAATTTTCGCTCAAAGATAGATTGGACATAGGGTCTGGTTTTAGATTACTATTTAGTGATTGCCAAAATCTATGTCCGACAAAGCTACTCATAATATTAAGAGGTAAATTTTTGAAATATTAATTCACATCTTATGAGATTTCGACTGTGTAACAGCGGAAGCCTGTCTTTTAGAATTCTGACAGCATTTTTCCTGATAACAAAGTTCACTGACCTATTCAAAAGTTGTCTGTCTTGAGTCTTCAGCTTGACAACCTCATATACAAATAATTTTATCGCAAAACTTTTTAAATTACTTGGTAGGCAAAAAGTTTCGCGCCTCTAAAACAAGATCTTGTCAAACGCAATAATCTCGATGACTTGCGGCCCCGACGTCAGTTGGCATTATATTTAACTAAACGCACAAAACGTTTTGGGAATACTTTAATTGTGTGTATAGCTAAGGAGTGGAATCCTCTGCCAGAGTCTGTATATCCTGACACCTATAACCTAGGGGTTTCCAAGTCCATAGTGAATAGTTTACATTTAAGCAAGCATGTTATCTTCGACCACATCATCGCTTACCATCAGGTGAGATAGTGGTCAAATGCGAGCCTACCACGTCTAAAAAGCCGAAATAAGTGCAAGTCGGACTCGCGCACGAAGGGTTCCGTATCAACATCTAAATCTTATCATTATAAAAAATGGCAATTAATCGCTTTTGTTGCTTAAGAGCCCCCTAAAATATTGTTTTATTCTGTTTTTAGTATTTATTGTTATAGCGGCAACAGAAATACCTATATCATCTGTGAAAATTTCAACTGTCTAGCTATCACAGTTCATGAGATGCAGCCTGGTGACAGACAGACAGACAGCGGAGCCTTAGTAATAGGGTCCCGTTTTTACCCTTTGGGTGTGGAACCCTAAACACTACCTTAAATGCTTCAGGAAACTTAAGTTTTTCTGCATTATACCCATTCTTTAAAGAGATACAATGTATTCACTCAATCATTTGTACATCTTGGACAGTCATTAGAGGGAGGCAGATGCCATCAATCTTGCCAATGGGTGTTGTGTTACCCAGCTACTGTTATGTGCGTGGAGGTGAGATAGGCAGTATAACAATGTAATGTATAACAGTAGAACTCCGGTAAAACTTAGGCTGGGAAATGGCTAAGTAAATGCTGATCAATAATCTCCCACTTTAGTTCAAGAATATGAGTTTAAAAGGAAACAAATGAGTTCACAGTGTCCGATCGACCTTAATGTGTTTTAATTTTAAAATGAGACTCAATTACTTGTCTGGTAATGAGATGATATAGAAGCAAACGTAATTGCATCGAGAGAACGGGGGAATACTAACGTAGCACTTGTGGGGACTCATCAAATGAGTTCCATGTTATTTACCATGGTTTGCGATTTCCTACATACATGGTTTCTTTTCAATATGCGTATAGTCCTCGGCACGTAAGTTGGCAAGGTTTTGGCGTAGTGGGGGTAAATTTGCGCATCGTGCACTTGGTGGAACAATTGGATTCGGTATTATAAATAAAATAAATATAATATATAAATACATTTAAAAGTGAAAAAAATGAATGTAAAAAAATAAACATTAAAAATAATATGTTCTCGTCGTTGCAATTAGTTAATAAAACTGCTACCCCTTTTATTCTTCCTCTTTCCCGTTGTCTTAAAGACAGTGACGAATTCGGAATTTCAACCTTCCTTAACTATAGTGTCTAACTGTTCTTTCTGACGTTTTAATAGTCAGCGTAAAATGGTATTTGGTCCTGGCATTGTTATCAACGTAACAATAACTAAATTTAAAACAACAACTCGTAACAAAAACAAAGGGTACAACTTTCGTGTACGCAAATGTATTCGGGAGCAAATGGAACAAGAACTACTGACGCACCAATCGCGCGCTCGTAGCGGCGCTACGTCATACCCCGCGTCCCGCTGACAACCGCTGACACCTAAAAATTGACTTCTGCGCATCGAACGACTCTTGCCAAGTTATTTGCCTATCACTATATTTTATATAGTATTTATTTCTTGTTCAAGTTCATTGAAACCCGGTAAAACAAATGACAACCGTCAAAATAATAAAGATTGTCCTCCTTTAAATTGCATTCCGCAGTTAGGACGTTTTAAATACTATGCAAGCTAAGTCAAAATGGGTCCTAGATCTATGGCAGATAACAAGGAAATGTATGTTTAAAAAAAGATTACTAGCAATGTGGTTTCACATTACTACTTGTGGTTCACATTACTAGCAATCTTGTTAATCTCTCCAACTAAGCTAAATATGCTTTTTTTTTTTTTTTTTTTTTTTTTTTTTTTAACGTGGTAAAATTATCAAATAAGTCCTCCCACTCCGGGCAGGGTGGGAGGGACTGTCAGACTTTTACTGACTAAAATCCACGGTGTTCCTTCAATAACCCTTTACATACCGGGGCCACGGTAACGGGATGAGTCCCACGACCCCGGCAGGCTTCGGCCCTCTGCAGAGGGGGCCTCGTCATGTTGCTGACGCTCTTTGAGGCGCGCGTGGAACACGACGCGCCGTCGACCCGGGCATGGTCCATGGTCGGACAGCGAGTTGCCCTTTACTCACTGTCCGCATGCCCGCGCCTACGGTGGCCGGAGATCGTCGGCCGACGTCCGACGCCGTGGGCGTCTACCACTGCGGCTGGGCTGGAGGGAGGACGCCATCCTCTCCCTCTCGCGGCCCGCCTCCTCCTTCGGAAGCATGACTGCTTCGCAGAAGGAGGCGACCGCTTCCCACTCCCTCTCGCCCCGCAGCATGGCCTCGACCAATGCCGGGCGCGAGAGGTCTCCGCCTATCGCCGCCGTGAGGACACGTCGGTGCTCTGCCCAGGCGGGGCAGTCTTGCACCGTGTGCTCTACGGTGTCCTCAGGGCGACCCTCGCAGTGGTGACACCCAGACGTTTCCTCCTTTCCCATCAGACACAGGTACCTCCCGAAACTTCCGTGTCCGGTGAGGACCTGCGTCATGCGGTAGGTCAGGACGCCGTGACGCCGATCTAGCCACTCCTCAAAGAGGGGTCTTACCGCCGCAATTGCGGCGTGCCCGAAGCTAAATATGCTTGTGACTGGAGTTCACGGTTTACGGCAAAAGAATAATGGGTGATATTTGAACCCGCGGCCTCCCGATCACCAATCCGACATCATTAAGCTATTGATGCTTCAAATATTTAAGTGTATCTTCAAACTACTTAATTTTAAGCAAAGAAACTTAGGTGGCGCTAGATGTTGGCACATCTAAAGAAAAAGAGAGAAGTTAAAGAGCTTTCTGTCAAATATATACGAAGCTTAAGAGGGTGTCGAGCCTACGAGACGCGCGGAAAATAGGTATTTACTGCAGCGGGCTAGTCGTGTGCGTTGTTACACACACAATGACAAGTTCGCTCGAGGCCCGCTTGCCGTTGCACGACGAAGTTTGCTAACTTTGCATTTTTTAATTTTTTGTCGTTATGTTGAATAAACTTGAAAAACGAATATTAATTATTTAGATGGTTTTATTTATCACACTAATATTATAAAGGCGAAAGTTTGTGAATGAATGTGTCTGTTTGCATGTTTGTTACTTCTTCACGCTCAAACGGCTGGATGGATCTAAATGAAGCAAGTAGGTACGTAAATAAATCACAAATATAAATTTAATAAATTATACCTATTATATAAACATTAACGTTTGTTTTTACTGTAGTAATACATTATCCGTTCCCTCACTATTCATCCTATTGCAATAAAACTTTTATTTTATATATTAAACTCCTCAGATTTTTTTTTAAAGAATATTAGCAATGTGGGTACATTTCACATTACTAGCAATCTTGTTAACCCCTCCAACTAAGCTAAATATGTTTGTGTCTGGAGTGGGTTCACGTCAATAGTGTAATGGGTGGGGTTCGAACCTGCGACCTCTCGATCACAAGTCCGACACCTTATCCATTAGGCTATTGGCGCTTCGAAACTGGGTAAGTAGCAAGTTAGGGTAGATGGGTATGCAGTACTTATTTGAATAATAAAACCAGTACGAAATAAAAAAAAAAAAATTATGTAATGTCATAATAAAACCAGTACGAAATAAAAATAAATAATTATGTAATGTCATAATAAAACCAGACTGAAATAAGTTTTGTTTATTAAAATTTCGTTTAGTGCTCGTTTAAATTCTGATGTACTGTCATATTTTTAATAACATTCGGTACTTTATTATACATATATATATACGTGGGGTCATACCAAAAAACATTTTTTCATTAATGCTGTCTAGCGAACTTACTTCGCAGAAAATATAAGCGTAATTTATTTAATAACAATATATGTATCAAGTGTAACATAATTTAAAAGAAAAAAATAAAAGAAATCTATAAATCTAATGTTATATTGCGGTTTTAGAAAATATGCTGTATCTCAAAAACTGCTGACTCTCTTTAAACGATCTCTTTAAAACCAATTTTGATTGAAAGTCTACATTAAGATCTATAGAGATATATATATATACCTATATATATATATATACAACGTGTAATTTAAAGGGTATATACATACCAAGTGCATGGCTTCTTTGGATGATAACAAACGATATGGCAAGGGTTTTGTAATCCTAAGTCTACATGTGTAGAACTTATTACAAATTCCAGTACACTGATACGAGAGACCGAATTTTTCAAATTAAGAAGAACGAAAAGAATTATCGTGTTATTGGCAAGTGACGTGGAAAGTTATTGACCCTCGTAGTGCTGTGACACGTTTGTTATGATTAGTATTCAAAAAATATGTGAAACCAATAATTTGGTATCAATTCTTTAAGTCAGTTATTTTGTGCTGAAACTGTGCATAGAGACTCCATACCAAATGTTGTCTTCAGCCCTTTTGGTTAGATATGGGGTTTCCGTTACACGTTGTATATATATATTTATATTTTTCACTCCATTATTATAGAAATTAGAGGGGGGCACACATTTTACCACTTTGGAAGCGTATATCTTTTAAACGATTAATTTTATGAAAAAGTGGTTTTAGAAACCTCAATCTCATTTTAAAGACCTGTATATAGATACCACACATGCATAGGTTTCATGAGAAAAAAAAAATATTTTCAGTTTTAGTTCCATGTATGGGGGGCTCCCCATACATGAAACTAAAACTGCAAATATTTTTTAACTTAATTTAAATATATTTTAATTTTTTTCTTAAAATCGGAAAGCGGTCCACAGAATACATCAATCTACCAAGTTTTATATGTATAGTCCTAATAGTTTCGGAATAAAATGGCTGTAACATACGGACGGACGGATGGACAGACAGACAGACTAGTAGTTGTAGTAGTTATACATATTATATTATTATAGTTACTACGGAACCCTTCATGGGCAAGTCTGACTCGCACTTGGCCAATTTTTCTTTGGCTAATTCCCGTAGTAGACAGACCTTGTTATGGCACTTGGCGTATAATTTGTCGGACATAGAGGGAATGTCAAAGGAAGCTGAAACTTGTTCTAAACCAGAAAACCCGGCTCCTATCGATATGAAACTGCTTACAGAATTATCGTTCAGATTGAGGTCTGTAGGGCTATCTATCTGGTTCTTTACAATTTATTAATTCTATTTTTTTCGACACATTTGGCAACTAAAATAGAATTTCGATAGAAATCCTTTCTTAGTTGCAACTAGAGAATACAATCCCGAGCATGTTTTTCAATCCCGGGATTACGTGATTCTTGATGCTGAATCCTGGGACCCTGGGGCTATCCCCGGATTAGACTATGTGGTTTCTAATTGGTCTCAAACGTAAAAAATTGGCCAAGTGCGAGTCAGACTCGCGCATGAAGGGTTCCGTGTGTAACTATAATAATATAATATAATATGTATATTTATTTGACGAAAAAAACCTTACAAATTTCTTAAAACTAGCTTATTTTCATTTTTTACAACTACGCTAGATAACTTTGTTTTTCATAGTGTTTGTATGAAATACAAAGTTATCTTTGCGGTTTTAGAAAATATGCCGTATCTCAAAAACTGTTAACTCGATATCATTCAAACCAATTTTGGTTGAAAGTTTACATTAAGATCTACAGATACATATATTTTTAGATTTTTCACTCCACTATTATAGAAGTTAGAGGGAGGGATACACATTTGACCACTTTGGAAGCTTATATCTTTTAAACGATTGACTTTATGAAAAAGTGGTTTCAGAAACCCCCATGTCATTTTTAAAGACCTGTCTATAAATACCACACAAGCATAGGTTTCATGAAAAAAAAAATTTTTCAGTTTTAGTTCCATGTATGGGGTAGTAGTATGTTCCTTTATTTTAAATGATTTTTAATTTTTTTCTCAATATCGGAAAGCGTTTCATAGAATACATCTACTTACCAAGTTTCACATGTATAGTCTTAATAGTTTTGGAATAAAATAGCTGTGACATACGGACGGACGGACAGACAGACAGACAGACAGACAGACAGACGGACAGACATGACGAAACTATAAGGGTTCCGTTTTTTGCCATTCGGCAACTGAACTCTAAAAAACGAGTAATTTCTTAAAATATATATTTTTAATTTTGGTACACTACACATATCACAGTATAGTAAGAAAAGAAAAAATGAAAAAAAGATACTATACTTTGTAAGAAATAAAAAGACAATAAAACTTATTTCGAATTTTGAAAATACAATCGTAGAAATATCAATGCATCCAAGGTTTGACTTCCAAGCCTGCTTCGTTTATTACCAACATAAGCAGCAGCTGAAAACGCTCGTTTAGGTTTTACACTGGTTGGAGGAATAGACAATAGATACTTATATGCTGTTTCTAAGTGATATCCACTAATTCCTCCTTTTTCAAACAGGCTTATTTCACGTCTAATACTATATTTTGCCAACCCCGATTGATTTTGTATTTGTACTTCACGATCTGGGGATTTCATACTCTTATCAATTTCCAGCTATAACTTTTCCTTTAGTGTCAATTGGGGTTGGGATTGAGAGGTTTGTGGCCTTAACTCATCATCTCTTTGTGATCCTGATCTTCCTTCTTCTTCTTCCGTGTCATCTCGACTTTTAAGTTTTTTAACAATACACTTTATTTGCTTCCAAACTAAAGCCTGTGTAGAAACTGGAAATAAGTCATGCCATTCCAAATCCGATAATAACTGATTTTCATCAAATTTTCATGGATTTTGTAATTAATTCAACACACCAGTCAAATCATCACTTCGTCGTTGCTTCATACGTTCCACTAAGGATGTTTTAATTTTTTTGCAAGTGTCAGCACTTGCCAAAAAATGATTATGCTAGATAGCTATTTTATAAGAAATTTCAAAGCGGAATCAGCTGTGCATAAATTAGCATCTCGCCGATAGATTGCTTCTACTGTCAATTTAACTGGGGTCAGCACATCAACAATTTTATTTACCAATTCAAAATCAACTTCTTCCAAACGAATCGGATGATTGAGATCTATAAGAGCTTTTTGAATTAAGGTTTTTAAAAGATAAAATCGCTCCAACATTGTTAAAAGACTATTCCACCTGGTTTTACAGTCCAGAAGAAGTGACAGCTCTTTTCCATGTTCAATTTTCATTTATTTTTGAAGTACTGTTTCATTTTTCAATGGTGATCTTTTGTAATACACTCTACAACTTTGCGGATTTTCTTTATCAGCTCATTAATGTTTTCATCTTGTGTTAACTCTGGTATGTGTTATAGCGCAAGGTCATTTTGTGACATTAAGATTAAGTCTGATTCTGGACTGTCTAAGTCTTCTAAATGTTCATCATCATGGATGTCGTCCATATGATCAACAGCCACAGGTGGTTCATTTATAGTATCATCTGAGGTAGAGCTGCCTTGCAAATAATTATGTTTTTCATAAAGCCAGTATCCAGGGAAATATCAAATATACTTAGACGCTCTTTCAATATACGAAGACAATTTTCAGCCATACTTTCATACTTCCATAAATAGGAACAAGTCCTAAATTCCAATTTTTTTTATATGAATGAACGTTGACAGCCATGTATGGTTTATTGGATGTTGAAGTCCACTTGTCGAAAGAAAGACTAAATCTTTCACCTGAACTTTTCAAATGTTTCAATTCTGCAGTTACTTGCTTTCTGATTTTTTCACTGTAATTCATGACACGTTTTTGAATGGTGACGGCTGACTTTGGTAAATCCGTGTATTTTGCAAAGACAAATTTTCTCGAATCATCTGAAGTTATGAATATACTGAATGGAAATCCATCTAATGCAATCATTCTTGCCAAAACATCATCGATGCTATCGTCGGCACTTTTAGTAAAATAATCATTTAACTTTCGCTTGGCTGGCGGCGGTGCTGTGTTCAGATTATTAGAATCTAGACTTGTTGAAGCTGATATAAGCTTGATGTTATGTTTTGATAACAAATGTGTATGTAATCCCTTAGTCGATCCATCCAAAGTCTTGAGAATGGCTGAGCATCGGTTACATTTGGCACTATTCCTATCCTTCGCAACTAAAAAATAGCTCCACATTGACGTCGTATCACTGTGTTTTTTATGTTTAACAAAGTCTCCCGCCATTTGAAATACTTAATTTCAGATAATTGACTTTTAAATTTAAATGACGTAGGTCGTGGGTTTAAATTTAGAAAATATCTTGTAATGACCAAAGTTTTCAATATAATTAAGCATATCTTAAAACTGGAAACATATCTTCTATCTTACAACTATACAATAATATAGGTTATCCATCAGAATTCAGACAGGCTTTAATGTCCTCTCATACCTAATTAACCTGTATTATAGATCATTGTAAGAATGATATTTTAAAAGAGTAACTGTGGAGTTTCTTGCCGGATCTTCTCCATAGAAAACGACCAATTTCGAACCGTGCCCTGCGCCAAACTGCTGACGTTTTATAAGTGCCCATGTAAGCCTATGTGAAATAAAACATTTTGAGTTTGAATTAATTTTTTTCTTAAAATTCAAACGCGAGCCAAAAATAAAAAAAAATCACAAGAAACAGTAGTAGGTATCTCTACTACTATTTTTTAAGAGATAACATAGAGCAATCATGCCAGTAGCGTGCAACCAGCGCACCACGCACCATGAGACCATAAGTCTAGTTTAAGCATATACTAACGGGAACCCGTGTGAAATTAGTACTTCCCACAATATGATTATAAATTAAAGCCTGTCTGAATTCTGATGGATAACCTATATTATTATATAGTTGTAAGATATGTTTCCAGTTCTAAGATATGCTTAATTATATTTAAAACTTTGGTCTAAACTGTCGTATAGACCAATTAATACAGCACAATGGATTTACAAATAAAAAATATCCGATAAGTTGGTCATCATGTATGTCATTGATATACACTATAAAAAGGAAAGGGCCAAGAATTGAACCTTGCGGAGCACTCATCTTGGCTAGGGATCCTAAAGATATCGCTCCATTAACAATAACTTTTTGTTGCCTGTTTGATAAATATGAAAGAACAAGGTCAGCAGAACACGAATCCACGAACTCCGTAATGGTGTAATTTACAGATCAGTGTTTTGTGGTCAACGCAATCAAAAGCTTTGGAGAGGTCACAAAATATGCCAATTGCATCCTGAGATTTCTCCCAAGATTCCAGAATGTGACGGATGAGCGCTACTCCTGCGTCTGTTGTTGACCTACCTTTCGTGAAACCAAACTGCCGACTATGCAGAATTCCATTTGAGTTAAAATATGATAGCATCTGGTCCAGCATGATTTTTTCGTATATTTTGCTTAATGCTGGAAGCACATATATCGGTCTATAGTTAGAGGGATCACTCTTACAACCCGACTTAAAAATTAGTACTACTTTACTATGTTTCATTAAATCGGGAAAATTACCGCTGTCTATACATTAATTAAATGTGCCTGTTAGGATAGCAGCAATTGAGTCAATAATATTACCAAGAACCCTAACAGATGCACTCCATAAGTCATCAGTGTTTGTTATGTTAAGACTTTGGAAGCTTTTTAATTACATCAATAGAAATGGGCTTAAATGAAAATGTTGGTATATCCTTATTGAAGTTTTCCTTTAAAAAAGATTCTGCTAATAATGGCGAAGAATGTAGAGATTTAGCAACCTCTACTGGAATATTGGTAAAGTAATTTTCCTACTTCTCAGCTACTTTTGACTTATCTGAGATGACCTGATCATCGATGTTCAAAGTCAAATAATTCTAACCCTGTTGGTTTGTGTTTCCAGTTTCTTTGTTTATCACCTTCAACACAGTTTTTATTTTATTGTTAGAAATGCTAATTTTATTACTTTCTGATTTAGATTTAGCTTAGGGCGCATACTCTTTTAAATATCTTTGAGTAGTTTCTTACATAATTATGGAAGGCTTCATCGGAAGTCAATGATTTTTCATGGTATAAGTTGTATAAATTGTCTCAGCTTATTCTTATTCCAGCAGTGGCCCATTCATTAAATTTAGATTTATTACTCATTTGAAATTTTTTAACCGGACATGCCTTACTAAATTCGTGGCATAGTGAAGAAAATAATATCCTGTAATTTTCATTGGGGTCATGGGAGTCAAAATTTTCCATTGAAAGATTACTTAACATGTTATCATTAAAAACATTAATTTATTTTTAGTTAGTGGCCTAAACTTAATAGTCTTATTTAATTGCTGCTTTTTAACCAACTCAAAGGATACTAGTTGACCTGTATGGTCAGACCTAACTCCACTAATTTGAGACGAGTATTTTATGGCACAATTAGTATAAATATTATCTATGCATTGAGCTGATGTTGCTGTTATTCTTGTTGCTTCCTTGTATGTGCATTTTAAGTTAAATGAACCAAACAATGAAGTAAGCTTGCAGTGTTCAGGTGAATTTACTAACAAATCAATATTTAGGTGACCACAAACGAAAACTAATTTATTATCTCTTATAAGCTTAGTTACTAAAAATTTCTCCCATTATCAATAAGAATGATGACAAGTTTGATGCTGGTGGTCTATAAACACTTAAGAAAGTTTGGCCTTCAACTTCTGTACATGCTACCTCACACAAGCAATCAACAGAGCAAGCGGTGATATATTTTTGTTCCTTATATCTAAGAGAATTACTACGTAATATTAATGTACCACCTCCTACTGAGGACCTGTTGTATGCACTAGTAACAGAAAAATATTAATTTTAAACAACATTCTATCTGGTTTTAGCCAGGTTTCACAAAAGCATAAGATATATATATCATATTTATCTATTAACATTTCCTCATCTAATATTTTGCCGGAGAAACGATTTATATTCTGATGATATAGTAAAATTGTGTTATTATAACTCTCCTTTGTCACATCTAAGGGTTAAAACAATTAATTTCAGTATTATTAGATACCCTAGATAATACTGAATAGTCACTTAACCTAGGATCAGTTAAATTGTCAATAACCCAGTGTAAATTGTAAGCTAACAAAGTAGCCAATGAACTTTCGTCGTAAATATTCTAAAATGAATGTCAGGATTGCAATCGGTATGCCCAAAAACCTATTACTCGATGTTTGATGCAATATTTTGCAATCGACCACGTTTGCTGAGCAAGCGATATAATGCGGTCGCACTAAGTTCGCCGCGAGCTTAGTTTATTTCGAACAGCAACCGGGTGCACTCATTTTTATCATTTAGCGATAATTTTAGCCCTTACGTTACTTTGTTAATTATACTTAGCAATAAACCCTTGAAGGTTTTAAAGGTTTAAGGTTTTAAATTGGATTTCAAAATGAAAGCCAGATTTGCAATCACCACCCCCAAAAACCCATTACACGATACCCATATCGAATGTGTGAGAAAAAGTTGCATCCGCCATCTTGGATTTTAAAATGAATGCCAGATTTGTAATCACCACCCCCAAAAACCCATTACATGGTACCCATATCAAATGTTTGAGAAAAAGTTGCATCCGCCATCTTGGATTTTAAAATGAATGCCAGATTTGCAATCACCACCCCCAAAAACCCATTACACGATACCCATATCGAATGTTTGAGAAAAAGTTGCATCCGCCATCTTGGATTTTAAAATGAATGCCAGATTTGCAATCACCACCCCCAAAAACCCATTACACGATACCTATATCGAATGTTTGAGAAAAAGTTGCATCCGCCATCTTGGATTTTAAAATGAATGCCAGATTTGCAATCACCACCCCCAAAAACCCATTACACGATACCCATATCGAATATTTGAGAAAAAGTTGCATCCGCCATCTTGGATTTTAAAATGAATGTCAGATTTGCAATCACCACCCCCAAAAACCTATTACACGGTACCCATATCGAATTTGTGAGAAAAAGTTGCATACGCCATCTTGAATTTAAAAATAAATTCCAGATTTGCAATCACCACCCCCAAAAACCCATTACACGACACCCATATCGAATGTTTGATGAAAAAAGTCTTCATCATCACTTTCACTTCCTCAAATGGTGCTTTTCGGGAGCAACTGCACAAGGTACTATTAGAAATACCCAAAACGCTATAGGTGTGCCTATAATATTTAAAGAGTTCCCTCGCTTTCTCCAGGATCCCGTCATCAAATCCTGATTTCATAACAATGGAACCAACTTTTCTAGTTGGTTCCATTGTTACCCTTTGTATACCCTTTCAAACGAAAAAAAAAATCCAAATCGGTCCAGCCGTCTTCGAGTTTGAGGTTACATACATAAAAAAAAGTTTAAGACGAACTGAGAACTTTCTCCTTTTTTTTGAAGTCGGTTAAAAAGCAATAATAACATCACAAAATAGAAATACGTACTTTTTATGAGAATGGCTTTTTTTTCGAAAATTTGCGCCAACTTTCTTCTAATAATATTTTTTTTTACATTTTCCCATAATAAAACAAATATTGAAAAAAAAATGTTAAAGAAATATATATTGAGCAATAAAAAGTAATTGTTGGGTATGCATAATAAATCGTACTCAAAAAAACAAAAAATATGACTTATGTTATTCAACGGATTGCTGCAATACATACGTACACAATAGATCGCGAATTATCGTTACCGGCGAAACGCTCCACGATGAGACGTGACCCCTCTCTGAGCTCCCGTGGACGACTGAATTTTCGACCGGTGTACGTTGCGTATGGTTCAAAATAGCGCGCAAATTAGAAGAAAAAATTAAAATTAAAACAACCAAGCGACATTTTTGAAATGTTAAAGCTGTAAATGATAGTATGATAATTAGAGAATAATATGAATTGAAGTTTATGAAAAAATTCAACAGTTTACTATCAAAATTCAGCGACGCACGAGCATGTTTTGTAAGGATTTTTGTCCAACTTTATGTATTTTTGTTTAATAAACTATAAAATATTTTTAAATTTTGCCAACTATGTTTGCTAACACATTTATTCTAGTGTTCATTACATATTTTTGTATGGTAATTAAAGTACTATTATAGGTTATATTCCTTTAGTTGTGAAGACGGTTTTGAGTTATTTTACTCGGCGCAGGCTTAAGTGCCCTTAAGCTACGTATTTATTTTACAGTAAGCTCTTTAAATCTGGTATTAACGTCAAATTTATTTCTAAGCAAGGTAGGCATATTTCAGGCAGCTATCCTCTATTTAGGTTCAGGACACCTCACTCCAAAGCTCGGTCGTCCACTATTGCGACGTCATAACTCTATAATAAATTGCTCCCTTTCCGAGTGACGATTTCTTTTAAACGGATTTTTTTAGTTCCAGTTTTATTAAATTCTGAGAATATGGATAAGTTTTACGAAGGTCATGTGAGGATCTTGGGCGCTTATAACATAGTTTAGAAATTTACCCTTATCCTAGCTCCAGGGTACAAGTTGCATGATGTCTATAATAATTTGCTTAGAAGTACACAAAATCGTAAGTAACATAGCATATTTTCAAAAACCGCAAATATAATTACGTCCTTTATACACATACACAAACACTGAAAAACAAAATTAAGTCAAGTCAAAAAAGTCAAGTTTCTAGTGTCAGCCAAAGGGCCAATGGCACTGTGCGTTCCTTGTATCGTCTGAGAAACCTTTTGCCTGTTAAGACGAATACTATGCTTGTGCAGACTTCAATTTTCGCAATAATCGACTATGGTGACGTGTGCTACTTTGACCTGAATGCGGTCTTGCTCGATAAGCTTGATCGTATCCTCAATAACTGCATTCGGTTCATATTTAATTTAAGGAAATATGATCATGTCTCTAGTTTCAGGACTGAATTTAAATGGATGACCATTCGCCAGAGGAGAAGTTTGCGCGCTTTGACAACGCTTTTCTCTTTACTCAACTCTCCCAGCCCTCCTTCTTGTCTAATGTCTCACTTTCAATTTCTATGTTCTTCACACAATAAGAATCTACGTCCATCCAATAATCTTCTCTTACTCTGTCCTTCTCATACTTCTGACTTTGTTCATTCTTCTTTTCATATCCAGTCAATTCTCCTCTGAAATGTGCTTCCTCTCAAGATCAGGACTGCTGACAGTCGCTATGCATTTAAAAAGAAATTGCGGATCTATTTTCTATACCAATAAGCAGAATTTCCATATATAGTTTTCATTTGCTTCTTAAGAACACATATATTTGTATGTATTTATATATATATTATTTATGTAGATGTTTTTGATACTAGGGTTTTTGTGTTATTAATATTATTAGATATATATATTTTTTCCGATTTTATTTTTCACATACATATTACACCTCCCACACTACCTCTTCACCACTCATGGTTGACTAGTAGAGAATGCCTACGGCATTAAGTCCGCCTTTGTACCTATGTGCATAAAGTGTAAAAAAATAAATAAATAAAATTATATGTTTCGCATTGCATGCTTGCTACCTACTATGGAACACTTTCGTTGATGGTCTTTCACCGGTCTTTCTGTGTGTACTTGTGGCATGTGTCAATAAATGTCTTTTGTTTCTTTCTGATGGATACAAAACTGTTGGAAGGAAGAAGCACCCTTTTCTAATCCATGCTAGAACTTGTAAACCACTTCAACTGACTAATTAGTATCGAAAAGTAATTTGGCCACCATATCTGAATTCAGATAGCCAACCAATTGAAAAGTCAACAAATACTTTATCACAATTAATTGAACTCCAATTTAAAATAGTAACAATTTACTTGAAATGCACTGGTTCGTGCATTAATCCCTTTCCGATTGTGTCAGTAGTAACAATAAAATAGAAGGTCACCCGCCGTTGATTTTAATCCAATAACAGTTAATTGGTTTTAATATTTACTAGAAACTATGATCTGTACCTACGTTCAATCCCGTGGAGCAATGTACCTACATAAGTAATGTACCTAAATAAAAACGCTCACGCAGGTAGGAAGGGTAAGACGGGTTGTGTAAAATGTTGAAGAGGAGACACAAAATCCTAGTGTTCCTGCGAAGACGGATTGGAAGACACTTGAGTTCCTTGCGAAGGTGAGAAACATGGTCATACTTTCGAAGACCAAAAACAAAGCGAATGCACACATTTTGCAAGCGCTCAAGCTTGTTTAATAGCTCCTCGGTAGCATCCAAAAAGCAGGCGTCGGCATAATCTATAATCGGCTGAATAAGTGTTTGTGCCAAAGAAACTTTAGTCTTCAACGTATGTGTGTATGTATTTATTTGTTTATTTATTTATTTATGTATGTATGTGTTTATACCCGTTCCTTTGTTCCCTCGTAACTATTAAAGCACAAAACGGATTTGGATAAATGGTACGCCGTTGGATTTGTCTTTATGGCGCCAGTATTACTGGATACAATAAAATAAAAACAAATCACCACAACGATAACCACAAGTCTGTTTGTGACTTTTTTAAATGAAAATGTGCTTGTTTCTTGCTTTCAGTTGAGCAGTCGGCTTTTTTAGTTTTTTTTCTAAATACCTTTTGTTTGACGCAACGCTACGTCATGCCAGTCTATAGGAGCTTTTAATCTGTGTACTAGTTTAGGGGTACGTGAAAGTTTTATCCTTGAAAGTGCCGTTTCATTCAAAAAAGTGAGGATATAGCCATTATGTGCCCACATATCTTTACTTGAGCTCGTGGCTAAATCTTATCTTACTTCTAATCTTATCTTACTCTATACTCTTACTCTTAATAATAATATAATAATTAATAATTTAATAATCATATCATATTAATATTATCTTACTTCTTACTAATATTATAAATGCGAAAGTTTGTGAGGATGGATGGATGTTTGTTACTCTTTCACGCAAAAACTACTGAACGGATCTGAATGAAATTTGGTAAGTATATAGTTGGCAGCCTGGAATAACACATGGGCTACTTTTTATCCCGAAATTCCCACGGGATGGGGATTTGCGCGGGAAAACCTTTCCACGCGTACGAAGTCGCGGGTAGAAGCTAGTAATATTATAAATGCGAAAGTAACTCTGTCTGTCTGTCTGTTACCTTTTCACGCCTAAACCGCTGAACCGATTGAGCTGAAATTTGGCATGGGAATAGTTTAGGACCCTGGAAAGGACATAGGGTAGTTTTCATCCCGGAATTCTCACGGGGTCGGGAATTACGCGGGAAAAACCTTCCACGCGAACGAAGTCGCGGGCAAAAGCTAGTATTATAAATGCGAAAGTTTGTGAGGATGCATGGATGTTTGTTACTCTTTCACGCAAAAACTACCCAACGGATTAGAATGAAATTTGCAAGTAAATAGTTGACATCCTGGAATAACACATAGACTACTTTTTATCCCAGAATTCCCACGGGATCGGGATTTACACGGGAAAAACCTACCACGCGGAACGAATTCACGGGCAAAAGCTAGTAACATAACAGCCGCACCTGGTTGATTTCCAAGGTTAAGCAACACTTGTCGAGGTCAGCCTGTGGATGGGTGAACATCTTATCATATCGATATTCCTCCGTGCCTCGGATAGCACGTTTAACCGTTGGTCCCATTTGTTATTTGAAAATTTTCGACGGTCGTTACGGGTAGTCAGGAGCCGGAAGATCTGACATTAGTCTGGCTAAGGAGTATCGTGTTGCTCAGATACTGGGTTGTGAAGGACTGGTCAGATAGGCAGTTGCTCTATGTAAAACGCTATTACTAAGCTGCACCCGGTTGTAAAACCCGGTTGTGTAACATAGTAGGGAAAAGGCTTAACTTTATTCGAAAAAGGGCAAAAAGGATTAGTACATTGTTCACCGAGAGGAGAAAGTGACCGATTACCGTCGAGGGTGTCGTTTGAAACACCCGAGATCGGGAATTGCACTTTCTCTCGAGTGATACATAGTGCTTTATACTACATCTACGAGGAAAATAAAAAACTAAATATTTACTAATTGAAATTTATATTGAAATTGTTGCAGTTAGTGAAGCTTAATGTAACACTGTTTTCACAAATGGCGCCAATGGCGTCTGCAATTTTCACATGTTCTTTTTTCAAAGTGTTTATCCTGCCGCCGCAGGGTCGCACTGCCAGCCCGACACCATCCAACACACAGCTAGTGGCCAGTGTCATTTTGCGAACTTGGAGATAAAAACTCACTGTAAAAACTTTTTGGCTTTTGATATTTAGGTTACCGGCGCATAGTCTTACCCAAAATTAAAAAAGAAAAACCACGTAAGAAATGGATTTTCATACACTTTTCTCTCCCGCTCAGATGCGTTTTCTCCCCGCATATTTGTTCGATATGCAATGACGTACTTTCTACCGTAAATTTGATAAAGTATCAAGGTACTTTCCAAGCAGGTGTAGTATAAATTCTATTAACTTAACTGTCTATCTGTTACTCAAAATTGGTGAAACAATGTTTTGAGATTGCGTGTCACTAGAGGAAAACCATAATCCTTACAGGATTACTTTGTTAAGTTACTTAGTTATTAGGTTACTTTGTTAAAAAGGGGTCTTCATAGACGGACGTCTATGAAGACCCCTTTTTATATAGACGTATAGAGGTATTAAGTAATTTATTTATTTATTTATTAGGGACAAAAAACAGTTACATGTTATGATATTACATTAATGTTCTTAAGATATATAGGTAAACACATAACCCACACTATTTTCCACGGATTAATCAATAACATATTGAATGGCAAACGATAACGGATTAATAAAATTTTACTGTTAGTTTTAATTGACATTACAAGTACTTATTAAATACGTAGGGTTAACCGTTGTTTAGACCTATAAATTCAGGCTTGCAGGTCAACGTATTAATAAATATAGCTGTTTATGTTATGCAAGATATATGTATTTTTTTATATTGATTATAGTCTTCGTTTGACAACCATCTCATCTGATGGTAAGCACAGATGTGACCGAAAATAAAGCACGCTTACCTAGAAGTATCCACCTCCATCCTATCCACCCTTGACTTAAGAGCTCCAGGCTGTAGCTATCAGGAAACACAGACTCCAGCAGGGAATTCAACTTATCAGCTGTATTGTAGACAATGAAAGTATTCCCAGAACGTTTTGTGCGTATAGGTGGGATATCCACAATGTAACAATGATACTAGCACGTTAATCTAAATTAAAATAATAATTCCTGTTAACCTGAAAATATATGGCGAGAAGTAGGATACATTAAGTAACCGAAAAAGCACGAATTAACAACTTTGGGACTTATTTATTATAGTACACATATTTTTTTACAATTACACACAATTTTTACAATTACATATAATTTTTTTACACTCATTAACACATAATTTTTACGATTACAAACTTACATTTGCCATTGGAAACTTAGTCGTGATATGAGAGAAATTTGTTCTAAATCCTACTACTAAACTTTACGTCAGAAAATAAATAAAAATACGATAGTATGGGACCTCTAAACCGATTTTCATATCATATACATACAACGTGTAATTTAAAGGGTATATACATACCAAGTACATGGCTTCTTTGGATGATAACAAACGATATGGCAAGGGTTTTGTAATCCTAAGTCTACGTGTGTAGAACTTATTACAAATTCCAATACGCTGATACCAGAGATAATTTGAAAAATTAAGAAGAACGAAAAGGGTTATCGTGTTATTGGCAAGTGTCGTAGAAAGTTATTGACCCTCGTAGTGCTGTGACACGTTTGTTATGATTGGTATTCAAGAAATATATGAAACCAATAATTTGGTATCAATTCTTTGAGTCAGTTATTTTGTGCTGAATCTGTGCATGGACACTCCATACCAGATGTTGTCTTCAGCCCTTTTTGATAGATATGGGGTTTCCGTTACACGTTGTATAAGATAATTTAAAATGGAACAGTAGACACTCTTGCATACTTTCTCTCGATGCATTCGTGATGTGGCGTTGGAGACAAATGCTCAGGATACTCTAGACGGCCAGCCAGACGTTAAGTCATTGGCTCTAGCTGTCATCTGTATATCTTTGCCCGTCGTTACGGGTGAAATTTTTACAATTACACACAATTTTTACAATTACATATAATTTTTTTACACTCATTAACACATAATTTTTACGATTACAAACTTACATTTGCCATTGGAAACTTAGTCGTGATATGAGAGAAATTTGTTCTAAATCCTACTACTAAACTTTACGTCAGAAAATAAATAAAAATACGATAGTATGGGACCTCTAAACCGATTTTCATATCATATACATACAACGTGTAATTTAAAGGGTATATACATACCGAGTGCACGGCTTCTTTGGATGATAACAAACGATATAGCAAGGGTTTTCTAATCCTATGTCTACATGTGTGGAGCATATTAGAAATTTCAATACATTGATACCAGAGGCCGAATTTTTCAAATTAAGAAGAACGAAGAGAATTATCGTTTTATTAGCAAGTGACGTGGAAAGTGATGACCCTCATAGTGCTGTGACACGTTTATTATTACTGGTATTCAAGAAACATATGAAACCAATAATTTGGGGTCAATTCTGTGAGTCACTTATTTTGAGCTGAAACTTTGCATAGAGACTCCATACCAGATGTTGGCTTCAGTCCTTTTGGATAGAAATGGGGTTTCCGTTACACGTTGTATAAGTTATCTTCTGTTCTTGCAAACACCTACGTTACACACCATTATGTTTAGTTTTTTTCGTCATAGGAATAAAAAAGATTGTTAATAATCAATTGAGTTTTCTAACTCGTATTAATGAAAAAAAATAATGAATTGAATGAATTTATTGATGATAAGCTCACATTAAGTAATAGTAATTTGCGACTGGTAAACGTGAATCATTTGGCCAAGTACGAGTAGTACGACCGGCACGCATGCTATGTAATCGCACATACTAACCAAAGTATTCCTAATACCAACCAAATAACAGGAAAATATTAATTGTAGGTAGGCTTTGATCGTAATGCCTCAGTACCATAAACAACAAGACAAGCGGACCAATCAAAACATAAAAACAGTTGACGTCCAGAAGCTCCCTTTAAACCTTTCTAATTATCACAAAGTACGATTCAAAGACAGATTAATGTTTCATTACCTAACAGTAATTTATTTAAAAGGTACCAACCTTTGTTTAAGTATGGATGGGGAATACAGAGGTGTTCAAATCATTAATGTTTTAGGAAAGGGTAAAAGGTTCTGTTGAAGTTGTTAGCACAAAGGAATGGAGAATAATGCCGGACTTGTCATGATTAAATCCACAGAGCAAATAACACCGTAATGGCCACGACATTTATTCTACGACTAGTACTCACGCGGGGCTTCGCTCCCGTGGACTCTATCACGGTAAAAACATAACTCTCCTTTTTTGCAGTCGCGTAAAACGTAGCCTATAACCTTCCTCAAGCTTCAAGCTACTTCCATACCAAATTGCATCCAAATCCACCCAGTACTTTCGAAGATTAGCGCGTTCAAGCAAACAAACAAACAAACAAACTTTTGCACTTTATAATATTAGTATAGATATATATTAGTATAGATATATCGACTATGTGAGCAGCTTTTGGAATAATAACAGCCACAAAGGTTGATCTTTAAAGTTAAAACTTGCCGAGGTTGGTCTATACATGAGTAACCATCTTCACTTATTAACTGATTCCTCCGTGACTCAGAAAGCACGTTAAGCCATAGGTCTCGGCTGTAATTTGTATGTACAGTAAGCTTCAGAGAAAAGGAACCCCTTCGTGACGCACCCGCCGTCGCTCGGGCGATATTCTTTAAGTCTTTGGGGGTTCCTTTTCTCTGACGCTGACTGTACGTCTTTGACAGATGTCACTAATAGAAAAAAATCTGACACTAGTTAAAACATAGGGGCTGTCTCCACGAGCGAGAGAATCGCGGCGATAATATCGTCGTGCCACGTATTTCTATACACTCTCTGTGAACGCGTCTCCATACGGCGATGTTATCGCGGCGATGCGACGAGTGGCAATGTGCGCGCGTAACGTCGTCGTATCGCCGCGGTATCGTCGCTACTGGTGGCACGCACGCCACGCGCTCGCCGCAGAACGCGGCGCTCTCGCAGCGAGCGCGCGGCGGGCGCGCTGTCAAACACAGCGTCATTTCGCGCCTCGTCGCGGAAACACGGCGATTCTGTTACGAGTCGTCGTGGGCACGCGGCGATTCCGTTACCAGTCGCGACGATACGCTGGCGGAATAATCGCTCGTTCGTGGAGACGACCCGACGATAGAAGCCCGGATCCGTCGCGATTCTCTCGCTCGAGGAGATGGCCCTATAGTGTATTACATTCTCTTTGAGTCTTGCCAAGAGGTATTAAGTTACCCGGCTACGGGGTTATGCGGGACAGATAGGCAGTCATTCCACTTAAAACACTAGTACTTTGATGCATCCGGTTAGATGGGAAGTCAATTTCAACATGAAAAAGATAACCAGATGATCATATCTATACAACGTGTAATTTAAAGGGTATATACATACCAAGTGCATGGCTTCTTTGGATGATAACAAAAGATGTGGCAAGGGTTTTGTAATCCTAAATCTACGTGTGTAGAACTTATTACAAATTCCAATACACATTACCGGAGGCCGAATTTTTCAAATTAAGAAGAACGAAAAGAATTATCGTGTTATTGGCAAGTGACGTGGAAAGTTATTGACCCTCGTAGTGCTGTGACACGTTTGTTATGATTGGTATTCAAGAAATATATGAAACCAATAATTTGGTATCAATTCTTTGAGTCAGTTATTTTGTGCTGAAACTGTGCATAGAGACTGCATACCAGATGTTGTCTTCAGCCCTTTTGGATAGATATGGGATTTCCGTTACACGTTGTATATATAAAAGAAAGTCGTGTTAGTTACACTATTTATAACTCAAGAACGGCTGAACCGGTTTGCCTGAAAATAGGTAGGGAGGCAGCTTAGAACCAGGAAACGGACATAGGATACTTTTCATCTCGAAATTCTAAATAAGGTTACCTATGTAAGTGTGTTTAAATTTTTGGTGTACAATAAAGTTTATTCTATCTATCTATCTATTCTCACGGGATCGGGATTCACGCGGGAAAAACCTCCCACACGAACGAAGTTGCGGGCAAAAGCTAGTTAACTATAAATGTGCTCGGATTCTGCAATGGCAACGTATATTCCGCGCCACGAATACGTAGCAATTTGACTACCGGGTAAATAATTTATTTTTGGTTGTAAATATTTTAGCCCGCGTAATGGACTTTCAGTAAACGATTGATCCGTAAATTGTCTCTCTGCCGTAGTTGGAATTGTCACAAGTTGTCAATTCTATGGGTAAACCTTGATTCTTACTGTCATGACTTCACTCCACCATCTCGCCTGATGGTAAGCGATGATGTTGCGGAAGATGAAAGACCCTTACTTAGAAGTAACTTATTCACTGTTAGCTTAAAGACCCCATGATTATAGCTATCAGGAAACACAGACTTCCACTCCTTAGCTGTTCGCACAATGAAAATATTCCCAAAACGCTTTGTGCGTATGGGCGGGATGTCCACCAAGTCTTGTTGTTAACATTATCTGGCATTAACCACCGTGTTCGCTCGACGCCCTGTGTTTAATTCCCTAGGGCTACTTTACAATATTCACACCACCATTTTGAATGAAATCTCTAACTATTTCAATAGAGCATCAGATAATGTAACTTTGGTAAGGAATTTTAGGTAGGTAACCTAATTGGAATTCTCGCTAGATAAATGTGAAATAGTTTTAGTACGAACTGTTTGTTTAAAACATTGTTAATAGGATCGATTTAGAATTGTTAGACATTCTTAGTGATGATTTGGATCTAGCTAAAACATAGTGTATTACATACTCTTTGGATCTCGCTCTGACAGAATCTGAATGAATGGGTCCAAACTTGGTCCAAACTCCAAATGGACAATTGACATTGAGATGGCCGCAGATAAAAGATTATGGAGAAAAATATGTCAAATAAAAAAAGTATTTGTTTTTTGTAGAAAACCTTTTTTGTATACCAGTACGAGGTAAAACTTTTATATTTCATAAAAATTAAGAACATAAAACTAAAAATCAAACTCCTGTTTATTTTTAATTTTTCGTAATTATTCGTTTTTTTTTTAAGTAAACAGAATGTTGTAAAATGGTTTTAATCAGCTTTGCATCCATGTTGCCTCACACACCAGCAACTACGGTATAGTTTTTTACCCAATTGCAAAGGAAGGGTTATGTTTTTTAATAAAATCATCATCATCATCCACAGCCTGACTTCACCCACTGCTATGTATAGGCCTTCCTTCGTTTGTGCCAGTCTTATCCAGGGTATACCCGCGAGGGCAACAATGTTGACTGTCCATCTCGCTGGCGGACGACCAATGCTCCGCTTTCCAGTTTTAATAAAATACTTCCATTTAATTCTACACATCAACATTTAGTCGAAAGGATTTCACAACTGGTTACTGATCTCCTGAACACCTCGGCGTACCTATATTTCCTAAATGTTATTTAGCTTCGAAATGAAATAACTTTTGTCAAGCATATATTTTCTAGGTACAATTACTTCACAATTTGTTTTTAAACAAAGTACGTTAATTCACAAAAGTTTTAAATTAAAACAACAAATTATTAAAACAAATTATGTTCAGACTCAACATTAAAATGAAAATAAAGGAACAAAGTAAATAACAGTACGTGTCTGTTAACACAATAAAGCGATGAAATTAAATGTTTGAGATTTAATTCAGCACGGGGCCATGCTCTTAATAAGGACTACGTTATTTACTGTTAATTTTATTGACATAACATGTATGTACGTTATTATTGAGAACAGTTCTGACCCAGTGGTAATGGGCTCGACCTACGAGTTACAGGTCATCAGTTCCAACCCACGCAGGTACACTACTTTATGTAATATATATCACCAACAGTGTTCTCAAAATGGAAACCGGCATGTAATAGAACCAAACATTCGAAGACATCATCCACCAACCCGTACATTTGGGCCCATTTCCTTTTGTGGAGTGGAGTCCTTCCGTGTGTGTCCTAGAAATAATAGGCTGATTTTTATTATTATCTGTACTTATAATGAGGTGTATTTACGTAGGTACAATAAAAGATAAATTTTTATTTTATTTTATTTAATACATATTTCTACGTAGGACAAGTACGTATTTAAACGAGCGTAAAGAAATAAAAACCTCAAAGCTTTGTGTCCTTTCGTATTATGTTATTAATTTACGTCAGAAGAAAGTGCGTGCGTATGAATAATTTATGTTTTTGCCGAGACGTGTCAGTGGAAGGGTCATTTAGACCTATAATAAGAACAGGTAGGGTTATATTTTGGTGGAGGTAGATGTGGATAATCCGGCCGTACGCTCGTTTATACTTGTGGATGACATCTTAATGGTTTAAATATTATGTTGATAAGTAAGTTTTTATGCATAATCCGATTTGTTATCTGAACAGTCCATTTTGGTATTAAGTGTAGGGTTTACTTAGAAGGAAGGTTTTTGTTACCAGCTTTTGATAGCACCTTAATTAAAGTGAAATTCGTAAATCATAGCAAGGGGATAAAGTACAACATATTTCAATCAGCAAACCCTTTCATTTAATACCGTTAACTTGGAACTTGCTGCTTGGTTTGGTAATGGTATATGGACTCTATGAAAGGCATGTTGCGGGGATAGTGCTATGGATGGTGTCATTTGTAGGTGGGATGATGGGAAAATGAAATATTTACTGGCAGTAAATTTAATGGCATGGATTGATAGATAATCGGGATTAGGAGAATGTGCCCGGGTTGCGGAAATGTTCTAAGGAGATAGATAGATATACACTTTATTATACACCATAACAGAATTAAATGAGGACTTAAAAACTACAAAGGGTGTTACAATTGGCAGTCTTATCGTTAAAAGCGATCTTTTACAGACAACCTTTGGATGGATTTGACACAGCAGGAGAAAATAAATATGCGGGTAGTCCATGGTGTACTTTTAACTTATATACAATACATAAGTAATAACCTACATACTCAATACACACATAAATATAATCATAAAAAAAACAAAGATGAGATATATAAAAAATAGTAACAAGTTAAAGAGAGAGTTAGAGATCTTTTACCATGTTTTTGAAAGAAGGACGAGTATTCCATAGTCGTACTACTTGAGCTGACGACTTACCAAAGAAATTGGTGGAGTGACTCGGTCCCTCTAGCCTCAAGTTTTTAGATAACCTCAGAAATTTTGCATGTGTGTCATGGAGGAACTTGAAACTTTCTTTAAGATAAGAGGGCGTTTTAGGATTGAACAGAATTCTGTAAAGAAGAGACAAGATGTGTAAGTTCCGGTGAAGACGTATAGGAAGCCACTGTGGCCGCGGAACGTAATGGCAGCTGCAGGCACAGGGTGGTTTTTTAGTCAGTAGAGGTCTGACACACCCACCGCGGGAGAAGTTATTCGACGATTTTTGCAACCGAAAAAAGAATTTTTTAAATATTTTCATGGTGGGTATGACGATTGACAAAATAGAATAGAGAAAGATAAAATGTCGCACCGACCTGAATAATTCGGGATAAGGGCAGGAAGATTTGATCCTAACTTGAATGCGAATATATTTTTTTAAAGTCAGTTTTTATACCCAAATTTGATAAACATAGAAATTAAAAATACTTATAATATTTTTATTGATAATAGGCTCGCGTTTACTACCATCTCACTTAATGGTAAGTGATGATGTGGTCGAAGGTGGAGCACGCTTACCTTAAAGTAACCTGTTCAAAAAACTCCACGGTTTCAAGGGAAGCCTCATGTGCACAAGGAACCATTACCAAGCAGTCTTATCTGCAACAGTCCTTAATCTTATAATAATCTTTTTTCATAAGAACACGTTTAATGTGGGTTTTAAACTTTCCCTCGCCAAGTTCTGTCACTATTAGCAATAAATGGGAGGAATTGTTATACATACATCAAAAGTGTCTAGGGATCAAGCATTTTTATGCGGATTTCTTGAGATTGAGATGTGGCTTTGTAATAAATTTATGATTTTATAAATTTATATGGATCCTTTTTGGTGCATTTCATAATTTGAAACAGGAACTGTTAATCAAATTCGAGTAAAAGATGAAAATCAGCTGTCAATATTTTCCCTATAAAAACATACAACGCATTGAAGACATTATTAGTGCTACTGTTTCCCTACTACTGATTAAAACCAACGTTATTATGGAGCGGCGACGTCATTTAAGCAGGGAAGAAATGCTCAGAGCCGTGGGAATGATACAAGCTGGTTCCCGGCAACGTACTGTGGCTTTAGCTCTGAATACAAGTCAGAGTGTTATCAGTCGACTTTGGACACGTTACCGAAGCACTGGTACCGTGGCTGAGCGCCATGGAGGACGGTATCGCTGCACCACATGGAGACAAGACCGATACATTCAAATCTTAACTCGAAGAGCTCCAACAATAACCGCCATGATGTTAGCCGTGAGGCTTCATCACTCTTCAGGGAACTTAATTAGCGACCAAACAGTCAGAAACCGCTTGCATGAAGTGAACCTTCATTCCCGAAGACCGCTACGGGTACCACCTATAGCAATGCACAATCGTAGGATTCGATATCAATGGGCTCTTGAACACAGAAATTGGGCAGAAGAACAATGGCGTTTCGTGTGCTTTTCTGATGAGTCTCGTTTTGGTATGAGACCGGATACAAGACGTATACGACACTGGAGAACCCTTGGACGCCAACAGCGATTAAAATCCTGCCAGGAAGTCCATCCTTATAGTGGTGGAACCATCATGGTATGGGCGGGTATTTGGATCGGCGGAAGAACTGAGTTGATTTGAATCAGAGGCAACCTCAACGCTCAAATTTATGCTGAGACGATTGTATCTGACGTCATCGTTCCTCTACAAGTGCAAATCGGTCCCTTATTTCAGTTAATGCATGATAATGCACGACCGCACACCGCAAGAGTTGTAAGACAGACTCTCGCCGCAGCTAACATCAATGTCCTGCTCTGGCCTGCTCAGTCGCCAGACTTGAACCCGATTGAGCATGCATGGTATATGCTACAGAGAAGAGCTCTGCCGAATATGGAGTGTATCCAGTCGCAAGAAGACCTTTTTTTGTTGTTGCAACGAACATGGGCGGCCATTCCACAGCGTGATTTGGATGAACTCATTTTGAGTATGCCAAACCGATGTTCTTGTGTTGTTAGTGTTCACGGTAGAAACACGGATTGTTAATTGTTTAAGTTACCCAATAAAATTTTAAAGAAACCTGTTATTTCAGTCTTTTTTTCGAACTTTAATGTTAGTGGTTCAAATGTCAAAAATCCCTTTATTAGGAAAATGGCAAATTTCTTTATTAATGCAAAGGTGACTTGGTTTATCGTTACTGTGACAAACGAAAACACTTTATTTGATGAATCCTTAAAGAAAATTTTTATTAATATCAATCAGGAGAAAAGTTATTGCAAAAATATATGTTGATCCCTAGACACTTTTGATGTGTGTATATCAATTAAAACTGAACAAAATCTGGATCGACGTCCCAGTTGCTGGGGCTCAGTTCTCCTCTATGAGAGGGAATGAGCCTGTAATTTATTTATTTATTTAATCGCTTATTATCAGGCTACAAATTTCCATAGACCTTAACCTAGTATACATAATAATTATAAAAACAATTAATGTAATCCACCACGCGGTCACAGTGCGGATTGGTGGATATCGCATGTCTTCGGATTCAGACTTTCGGACTTTTCAGTCCTCGGACATACAAGTTTCTCTACGAGATTTTCCATTACCGTTGTGAGAGTAGTAGTGACAAGGAATATTACACAAAGTACTAAAACCAAAACCATTACTTAAAACAAAAGCCTGTCATTCTTAGTTTGATTTTCACCATAAATTAAAAAATTCTCTTAGTCAGAAAGATTATTATAAAGCACCGTATTTATTAGTCTATTATTTTATCATATACAACGTGTAATTTAAAGGGTATATACATACCAAGTGCTCGACTTCTTTGGATGATAACAAACGATATGACCAGGGTTTTCTAGTCCTATGTTTACATGTGTGGAGCTTATTAGAAATTTCAATACATTGATACCAGAGACCGAATTTTTCAAATTAAGAAGAACGAAGAGAATTATTGGCAAGTGACGTGGAAAGTGATGACCCTCATAGTGCTGTGACACGTTTGTTATTTTTGGTATTAAGGAAATATACGAAACCAACAATTTGGGGTCAATTCTGTGAGTCACTTATTTTGAGCTGAAACTTTGCATAGAGACTCCACACCTGTTGTTGTCTTCAGTCCTTTTGGATATAATTATATGGGGTTTCCGTTACACGTGTACATAATATATTCTTTCGATAATGACATTTATTTTACTTGTACACTGTGGCCATTGTGGTCTTTTTAACCCAAAGGTTGACTGGTAGAGAATGCCTTGTTGCATTAAGTCCGCCCATGTACTATTGTACATAAAGATTAAGTTAAGAAAAACAACTTGTAAGTTGCGCAATCACGGGTCAGCGACAACTCGGCCCGTGTCAACTGGACCCGAATAGATACCAGATACTACGTGGTCAAAACGCCTTTGTACCGTCGGCATGAAAAGTATCGACCACTTAAAATCTGGGTAATCACTGCACTGATGATGACGTTGGTTAATCTTGTTGCTTTGCTGCATTTAAATTCGTAACAACGTTCATCGTCTGCTTAGCCCTTTCCCAATTATGCAGCTGAGTATAACTGTTTTCCATGGAGCGACTGCCTATGATGTACGGTGGCCGGCACATCAACCTACTACAATCTGTCAAAATAATTGAATAGATTTACAACTTTATTACAACATGATAAGGTTCAAATTCAATTGGGCCAATTTGACAGATTCGGATAGCTTGATGTGCTGGCAACTGTACTAATGACAGCCGAGACCAACGCCTTAACGTACTTTTTGAGACACGGAGCTTAGATTTAAATGATACCTCTGTATGTAAATTAATTAACTAAATTAAAAAAAAAATATGGTCACATATCCATAATTTTACCTCAGCAAGCGTTGCTTCACCTTGAAGAACAATCCGTAGGGCTGCTATTATGCCACGCGCTCCTCAAATGTGTAACAGCGTTATCTACTTTTTGGCATTTTATGAGAGCGATTCTCTCAGAGTAGAATGTCAACAACGACTTGAAAATATACTTACGGACATTTAAATTAAGTTTCGTATTTCGTCGCCTGCCAAGAAATACAATGCATTGAAATAGTCTGAGACTTTTTAGTAAAATTAGCATTGGAATCACAACAGAAAGAAACACAAAAAGTCTGATTGAAAAGGATTGGTGTAACTATACTAACTTGACATCACGCCAAACATTCAAATGAGGTAGCTTTTCTTTATGGTACTTTGTGGCGTTTGTAAAATTAATAAAAACTTTTTACCAAAAAATTAAACCGACTCCCAAAAAACACTGCAAAGTGAAAAATAACTTTAATTTCGGTAGTCGGTGTCTTTAGTTTTGTATTTTCGTTTTTGGCACCGACTTCCGAAATTAAAGTTATTTTTCACTTTGCAGTGTTTTTTGGGAGTCGGTTTAATTTTTTGGTTAAAAGTTTTTATTTCACTCTTTTTAGTTGGTCTATTTTTAATTTACCTAGTTACAAGAGCCTAATTATCAACTACTTATAACCTTTTACAAAATATTGCTTTTCCCAATGCTGGGCCGTTAATTGTTGAGGAGTTCTCCTGGTACTTCACTATCAGCTCTACATCACCATATGCATTGTGACGAGCATAAAGTGCTTAACATCCATATTCAAGTAATCGAATCGCAATCCACTCAATACTTATTATTGAGTAGTTTCGGCGGCCATCTGTGGTCTTCATCATCAGTTCCACTTCCTCAAATGGTACTTTTTGAGAGCAACTGCACAAGTTACTATAATAAATACCCAAAACGACATAGGTGTGCCTATACTATTTGAAGAGTTCCCTCGATTTCTCCAGGATCCCACCATCAGATCCTGACGTTTATGAAAATGGGACCAATATCGAAGTATACCCTTTCAATCAAAAAAAGAATTTTCCAAATCGGTTCAGCCGTCTTCGAGTAATCGATGATCATACAATAAAAAAAATATATATATATACGCGTCGAATTGATAACCTCCTCTTTTTGTCGTCGGTTGAAAATGGCAAGATGGGAATTCCAAGCTGTTTTAGCATTCGCATTTCATAATAACTGTTAAATAGATTCGTAGAAAAAGTTACATCACCACTTACGCACGTAAGTGGTGATGTAACTTAGGTGAGATAGTTTAGTCAAACGCGAGCCTATCTATACTAATATTATAAAGCGGAAAAGTTTGTTTGTTTGTTTGAACGCGCTAATCTTCGAAAGTACTGGGTGGATTTGGATGCAATTTTGTATGGAAGTAGCTTAAAGCTTGAGGAAGGCTATAGGCTACTTTTACGCGACTGCAAAAAAGGAGAGTTATGTTTTTACCGTGATAGAATCCACGGGAGCGAAGCCCCGCGTGAGTACTAGTTATCAATATAATAATAAAAAAAAAATGGCCAAGTGCGAGTCAGACTTACCCTTGAAGGGTTCTGAGTAACTACGCCAAATAACTTTGTTTTTCATAGTGTTTGCGTGAATTACAAAGTTACATTTGCGGTTTTATAAAATACTAGTACTCACGCGGGGCTTCGCTCCCGTGGATTCTATCACAGTAAAAACATAACTCTCCTTTTTGCAGTCGCGTAGAAAGTAGCCTATAACCTTCCTCAAGTTTCAAGCTACTTCCATACAAAATTGCATCCAAATCCACCCAGTAATTTCGAATATTAGCGCGTTCAAGCAAACAAACAAACAAACAAACCTTTCCGTTTTATAATATTAGTATAGATGATATATCTGAAAAACTACTAAACCGATCTCGTTCAAACCAATTTTCGTTGAAAGTTCATATTAAGATCTACAGCATATATTTTTTTTTTAGATTTTTAATCTATTATTTTAGCGTTTTGGGTATTTCTTATAGTATCTTGTGCAGTCTGTTGCTCTCGAAAAGCACCATTTGGTGAAGTGACACTGATGATGAAGACCAAAGATGGCCACCGAAACTACTCAATAATAAGTATTACGTGGATTACGATTCGATTACTTGAATATGGATGCTAAGCACTTTATGCTCGTCACAATGCATATGGTGAAGTAGAGCTGATGGTGAAGTACCAGGAGAACTCCTCAAAAAATAACGGCTCTGCATCGGGAAAAGCAATATTTTGTAAATTGGTGATAAGTAGTTGACATTTTGGTTTTTGTAACTAGATAAATTACAAACTGACCCACTAAAAAGCGTGAAAAAAACTTATTAGCAAAAATAAAACCGACCTCCATATCAAAACACTACAAAGCCAACAATAACTTTAATTTCGGTAGTTACCGAAATTACTGAAGTCGGTTTAATTGTTTGCTAATTTATTCCTTTTCAATTTGTTACTTCCCAAGAAAGAAGTCAATTTATTATTAAAACCCATTACGACTTTCATTCAGTAATTCATAAAGGTCAATTGATGCCCTTGACTTTATAAATGCAAATCGTTTGCTCTGAATTATATTTATATTTACAGTATCTATATTCCTGCCTGAACTGGAGCCCGTAGACAAGTAATCAGCCGCGCAGGTTAATCTTCGAGGGTAAGCCACGCTTACCGAGGTCGGTCTTGTGATGGGTCCCTATCCACACATATCGGGATTCTTTCGTGTCTCGGAAAGCACGTGAAGCTGTTGGTCCCATCCCGTCCCGTTTTTTATTGGTAATTGTCTCGCGTTTGACCACCATCTCACCTGATTGTAAGTGACGATGTAGTCGAAGATGGAGCACGCTTGCCTAGAAGTAACCTATTCACTCTTGACTTAAAGACTCCCAGGTTATAGCGATCAGGAAACACAGAATCCGGCAGGGAATTCCACTCCTTAGCCGTACGCACAATGAAAATATTCCCAAAATGTTTTGTGCGTATGGGTGGGATGTCCACCATGTAACGATGGCGCATCGCCGTTTGTCTTGTAGTCCGATGATGGAACGGGCTTGGCGGAATAGCGGAATTACACAATTTATTTATTAATTGTTTTTTGTTTTATTAAGTTCTTTATTAATGTAAAAGGTTCCTTTAGATAATAATTGTAGGACTTACATACTAAGCAACAATTAATAAATCTAAATAATTATACTTTTACAGACTATAAGCGCCTTTTTAAGTATTTAAATAAGCAAAAATATATACTACTAGCTTGTGCCAGCGGCTTCGCCCGCATGGGAAGTTTTTCCCGTGTAAATCCCGATCCCGTGAGAATTTCGCAAAATCCTTTCTTAGCGGATGCCTACGTCATAACATCTACCTGCATGCTAAATTTCAGCCCGATCCGTCCAGTAATTTGGACTGTGCGTTGATAGATCACTATGTCAGTCAGTCAGTCACCTTTGAGTTATACATATTTAGATTTACAACATAAATCATCATACCACTACATCTATAATGTTGAGCATTTGAGATAATTTAATTGATTTCATTTACATAATATTATTAGGGGGTAGGAGAATTTAAATACGCACAAGCGTAAGCACTACTAGATACAGTCACTCAGGCCGAAGCGACCGAACGGCCGTGGCCATCAACATCGGTCGAACTACCGCGCCCCGCGCTCCGTCCTTACAGGTAGTGAGAAGCCAGAAAATGTGGCACTGGTCTGGTCCGGGGGTATACTGTAACTCAATTGCTGGGTAGTGGAAGTCAGATAGGCAGTTGTTACATATAAAAAACTTATACTCAGCTGCATTCGATAGGACTAGAAGGGAAAAGGGTAAGCAAATAATGATTGCTACCTGTACTGATAAGACCCAGTGAGCAGGCCACATTGTTCTAAAAACCGATAGCTATTATCGATGGGGTCGTAAGGGCCTAGAGAGGCGGTGCGTCCCGGAAGACGCAGTGTTGGAAGGACGTCTCCAGGTTGGACGGACGTGGTACAGGCCGTGATAATGCATGACCTAGTGGACTAGTCGGTAACGTCTTTGGGGGACTATACTTGGACTACACTCAGTGTGTGGTACGGCCCCATGTCGCACCTCTGTCACCAGCCGCCACTTTAATGTCCTTAGTACCCGCATTTACAATAAAATCAATCGACTTATTGTTATATACCCTACCCACTAAACATCTGAAAAGCAAGCTTGCTAGTTGGCTGCAACAGTTATCTTATGATAGCACTGAGCAGGTCCTAGAGAACATCTCGTGAATTTATTTCTCAGCCATAACTCACCTTCTGTCGACTGCTTCGTCTATTCTTCCCTCCAGAAGACACGCTTAATCACACTTGCTTAAACTCAAATACCCACCTCCTCAACCACACTCAACCCCAAATACACACTACCTTCACGTACACACACCTTCGTGTACACCCACCTTCATACACGTCATATATCATATACCTAATATTTCAACAAATCGCACCACACATATCCGCATTATAGTCGCTGATTATTGTAGTGTATTAGGTACATATTATATTCGCGAGGACTTTGTACATCGGGGAGAAGACCTGGTGAACTGAAATACAGGCTTTTGGCCTAGATCAGGCACCAGGCTCCCACAATATATGTATGATACCCATTATTGTAATACTATCTATACATATACATGTAGTTTAAAGATATTGTGGAGAGTAAATAAAGACATATGAAGACTATCTGCAGCACAGCACTGAAGTATTTAAATGCTCCCGTAGCGTCCGGCGCAATTTTGTGAAGAAATACAGAGCGGTTTTTAGTCAGAGTTTCTGTTACACCTTTCCTTTCCTCCTTATATCCAGCCTAGCCTATAAAAGGCCTATTTTCAACAGTTTTTCTGCTGAATGATGATGATATTACGTGCTAATCAACAAATCTTTTTAAATTATATTTTGTCTATGCAATACCTATTTCTGATAGCGGGACAGGCCAGTTTTAAAAGAAAATTCATGTTTTCTTTTATACGTTGAATAAAATAACAATTTCAAAAGTGAAGACCTACTGCACTTTTTCGTTTTAACTTTTAAAATTATTATTTTATGAAACGTTTTAAAGAAACACAACGTTTTCTCTTCTATACACAATACTACACAACGTGTAATTGAAATGGTATATACGTACCAAATGTACGGCTTCTTTGGATGATAACAAATGATATGGCAAGGGCTTTGTAATCCTATGTCTACATATGTGGAACTTATTAAACATTTCAATACATTGATACCAGAGTCCGTATTTTTCAAATTAAGAAGAACGAAGAGAATTATTATTGTGTTATTGGCTAGTGACGTGGAAAGTTATTGACCCTCGTATTGATGTGACACGTTTGTTGTGATTGACATTCAAGAGATCTAAGAAACTAATAATTTAGTATACATTTTTTGAGTCACTTATTTTAAGCTAAAACTGTGCATAGAGACTCTATACCAGATGTTGTCATTGGCCCTTTTGGATAAATATAGGCTTTCTGTTACACGTTAATATACATAAAGAAGGCCACTACCACGACCTTAAACCCTGCGCGCGTTTACGTGCGACAGCAGTCGGTATAGTACTAATCGGTAGTAATGTCTTACTACCGATAGTGTGAGTTGTAGCTGTGACGTTGGCGCTTGACGCGTCTATACAGTATGTTAACTAACAGAGGGCGTTCCCGTTAACACGCGTACTTGAAGGACGGCAACGTCGCAATTTATTTATGAATGCGTACGCGTATATAGAGTGTTTCTTTTACGTACCTATCAATTTAACATTTTCGTGAATATTTTAAAATAAAAATAAAAACATTTTGTTTTCGAATGGTAATATTTTTTTAGCATGTAGGGATGCTATACTATTGCGGGTTAACGGGAACGCCCTCTGTTAGTTACATACTGTATAATATACGTTATCATCAACTGTTTAGCCTTTTTCCAACTATTTTAGGGTCAGCTTCCAGTCTTACCGGATGCAGCTGAGTATTAGTGTCTGCGTCTGCCTATCTGACCTCCACAACCCAGTAGCTGGGTAACACGATACCCCTTGGCTAGACCAGTGTCACATTTACTGACTACCCGTAACGACTGTCAAAGATGGTGCTTTCCGAGGCACGGGGGCTTCGGGCTACTATTGAGAAATTTCTAACGGAAAAACCCAATAGCATTTATTGCCCGACCCGGGAATCGAATCCAAGACCTCTTGCTCAGCAGTCGCGCTTGCGACCACAAGACTATCGAGACACTTGATGCAGACCGATTTTATAATAACCTCAAAGTACCTCTGATAAGTACGTGATACTTATCTATTTATTATCTCAGCAAGAAATACTATAGGGTAAATTCGTATAGTAACAAAAATGTTTGTATTTCTTTGAGTAACTATATTAAGCCTGCAATACATATTGGCCGAGCGTAGGCCAACGCGAGCGTTGGCAAATAGGTACAAGGCAAGAAATAATGTCCACACGTTTGACAAGTTCGTCGAACGCCAATGCAGATGACCAATGTAGAAGAGGGTCTGTAGAGCGCAGGCGAGCGCCATTGATTTGTGACCAAAAACCGACACTGATCCGAAGTGGGGCAAGTGATCACGAGCAACGGCGAGCGAAGATAAGTTGCGCCAAATGAGCTCTATACACGTTGACGCTGGCCTCCATTCGCCCAACTAGGCAAGTGACACCGAACGATAGCAAGACAAGGCAAATATACCGTCTACATGTTGGTATTGGCCTTCACTCGACAACGCTCGGCCAATATGTATTGCAGGCTTTAGACTTACAGGCCAAGCGGCCTCGTTAGGCCAGTCTACCTCTAAGAATACATTCGGATAGCAAAAATTTAATTAGTTGATTGCATGAAGCTACCCTTGCAAGTAAAATGGTTCATTGAATTGAGCTTTTCATTTTTTTTTATTAGCTGTAAAAACAGCTATATACCTATTTTCTATACAGAACCAATTTTATATATTTAATAGGGGCAAACAAGAGTGACATATTAAGATGATACAATAGTGTTCTTAATCTATTTTTTAGCTTCTTCTTCTTAGTCTTTTACATTTTTTTATCGATAATAGCTGGCTCGCGTTTGACCACTATCTGGCCTGATGGTTAGTGATGATGTGATCGAAGATGAAACACGCTTACCTAGAAGTAACCTATTCAATCTTGACTTAAAGATCTCAGGTTATAGCAATCAGGAAACATAGACTCCGGTAGGCTATCAGACATGTCCGTATACGAGCAGAAAACGGAAACAGATTTCTGTAATTTACTGTAAATAAATACATTTATTACTATTCTATATTATTTGTATTGCTGTTTTATCCTGCATGACGAACGAAGACGATTATATTTGAATATTTATATGTTTTATCGTGGAAGACTTCGTAGCTAAATAGTGAAAGCCAATCTTCATGGTTAAACAATGTTAGCCGAATTCAGACCTTTGTTAGATATTTGTGATCACTGAAAGACTACAGTTTACGAGTATGAGTTTTGGTCCAGATTTAGAGTCTCATGTCACATTTCACAACATCTGCCAGATTTGATAGGTTAATTTATTTCAGGCGAGGCCCTTAACGTGGCCCGGATCAGCTCAAATTAATTTATTAAAATTTCGTAAACGTGCAACCGATGTAAAAAGTTAGAGATAATTGAAAATAATTACGGATGGGCGGATACATTTTAGGGTTTTTTGGAGAATAAGTTTTACAAGTTAAATATAAAATGGGCTCCTTTTCAAGAAGGGTGAGTTTTGCCCGATATCAATAACAAGAAATTGTTGTCGTTATTTCTTAATTATGTACAAGCTGTGCCCATGGCATAGTTTGCGTAGGTGTTTTTCGAATTCCATGTTAAAAAGCCTATATGTTTATTCTATAACTTCTTCAGTGAAACTCCCATAAAAATCAGTTGAGAGGTTCCAGATATCAGGTAGCCCAGACAAACAGAAAGACAGGCAAAATTTAAAAAAAGTTCGTGTGTGGTTAAATAACAATAAGCACTTGAGAAAGCACTGCTATTTTGAAATCACCGACAGATATTTCAGTTTTATTTTTATGTATAGAAGATATAGATTTATTCGCGATGATTTTTCATAAAATTTAAAAAATACAATACAATACATACACCTAATCTAGCATTTTGCCTTTACCAAGAATAGAACCAAGAAGATCATCCTTTGTACCTCGAACATCACCGCTAATCACACGAATCAGTCTCTTGTACATGTATAAGGTAGTCTCTTGTTACATGTATAAGGTTGTATCTAAAAAAAGATAGATAATTAATCATCTGGATTTCTTATGTCACCCGAACAACGTACGCTACAAACGTGCTTGAAAATAAATAAAAACGACAATCTTCAAAGAAATTTCCGTAACAATTTTTCCCAAAGGATTTATTGAAGTGAGAATGAAATATTGGTTTTGTCAGATTTACTTTGAAGGGTGGTTGTCCTAAGTACATAATACACACGCAGAATCTATAGATGTTATTCTATAATGTGGTAGGTACGTGTAAGATTGTCACCCACAGGGCAGATTTTGCTTAAGGGTATGAATAAGAAGTTAGCTTTTTTTAAGGGTGGGAAAACATCCAATTACGCCTCCCGATCTAGACGAAGCGGGAGGGTATGTCAGACTTTTACTGACTAAAACCCATCCGCGTTTCATCATATTTATGCCGTTCGTGTTCCGAGGCCGCGGCAACTCTTTCGAACAATTCCGCAATCTCAGCAGGCAACGGCACCCTTATGGGCCCCGACGCCCGGAGCGTCTCCTGTGGCGGGTGAGGCGCAAGGGCTCTGAAGGCCTTGAGACCCGCCTCTCCATCGCGCGTCCCGCCACCTCCTTCGCTTGCATAACTGCTTCGCAGAAAGAGCTAACTGCTTCCCATGCCTCCTTGCTCCGGACCATGGATTGAACCAGGGAAGAAGTTAGCTGAGATTTTAATGAAGCTCCCATCCATAATTTTATCAACTAAAACTGTATCTTACGTAATGTTTGGCTATTTACCGAGACCGATTAATAAAGAAACTCTTAAAAAGCGTCTACAAAACTATGTTACAAAAGCAATGACATTGACATTAAATTAAAGGGGTAAGAACGTTTTTGTATGAAAGCTGGCATATCGACCCACCGCCATTTTGATTTTTTTCGAAATCGCAGCTCACTATGAATCCGATGTTTACCTTCAAATATCTCAGTAACGTGGCACTTTGGGGTACCATGTTATTTATCTCGAAATTTTGTTGTTTATCTCGAAATTTTTTGTTTGTTTATGTGTCCTCTACGAATATATACCACTTTCTTTGTGCACCGCGATTTCAGAAAAATATCAAAATGGCGTCGGGTCGATATGCCAAATCGGTTCTATCTCCTTTATTACAAAATCAATATTGACTTCACTGCGTATATCCTGTATATGTAAGTAGTAAGGTGAAAAAATATATATAAATGCTTCAAGCTTATTTCAAAAGTGCGGGGTCATTTAAAAACAAACTGTATGTATACAAAAATTTGGGCGTTGATGTACTTCTCGAAATTATTTACGATTATTTAGATCACATTTTTTTTTTGTTGTACAAAATAACGACGTTTTATCGCTAAATACGATCTTATACGCACAACCTATGGATTGATTAGACTCAAAAGGAAAAAAAATACGCGGGCAGTCCATGGTACTAGATAATAGAAAGTTAATAGGTTACTACTCCATCTTCGACCACATCATCACTTACCATCAGGTGAGATGGTTGACCAACGCAAGCCAATAAAAAAAAGATGAATAGATACCTTATTTGTGTTTCTGATGTAGCTACATTTACTTTAAAAATAATAAAAACACAATTTACAACGAGTAAAATTAAAAAATAAAACGAACCAAAATAGAAACAAACAGGTATCTACAACCTTGAATTTTTAATCACAATAACAACGAAACTTCTAGCGAAAAAGCATTATAAGTATACTTTCTACAATAACTTTAAACTTCGAAGTTAATTTTAGTCTAGTAACCTTGAACTGATAAAAAAGAGTATCCTTAATTTAACTGTACTATTAAAGACTTATTTACAGAGAACTTTCGTAAACATTGTCGTAAAAGCGATTTTGTAGAGCCTTGTCTTTATTATGTTTAGCAAAGATTGTTTGTTTGTTTTTTTTAGTATAAAGGCGAAATCATAACAATGTTTTAACTTAAGACTGTACCCATATAAGTTCGTATGCAGTACTAGAGTTGTTTTTGTTATGCACTTTATAGATGAATACGACCGACACTCGATGTTATGATGATAGTAAAGTCAAGCAAAATATTAAAATTCCGATATAATTTATGTTACACCAGTGGTTTAACGTTGGCTGCTTCTAAAAACTTTTTACCAAAAAATTAAACCGACTCCCAAAAAACACTGCAAAGTGAAAAATAACTTTAATTTCGGTAGTCGGTGTCTTTAGTTTTGTATTTTCGTTTTTGGCACCGACTTCCGAAATTAAAGTTATTTTTCACTTTGCAGTGTTTTTTGGGAGTCGGTTTAATTTTTTGGTAAAAAGTTTTTCTTTCACTCTTTTTAGTTGGTCAATTTTTAATTTACCTAGTTACAAGAGCCTAAATGTCAACTACTTATAACCTTTTACAAAATATTGCTTTTCCTAATGTTGGGCCATTAATTGTTGAGGAGTTCTCCTGGTACTTCACCATCAGCTCTACATCACCATATACATTGTGACGAGCATAAAGTGCTTACCATCCATATTCAAGTAATCGAATCGCAATCCACTCAATACTTATTATTGAGTAGTTTCGGCGGCCATCTGTGGTCTTCATCATCAGTTCCACTTCCTCAAATGGTACTTTTTGAGAGCAACTGCAACTGCACAAGTTACTATAATAAATACCCAAAACGTCATAGGTGTGCCTATAATATTTGAAGAGTTCCCTCAATTTCTCCAGGATCCCATCATCAGATCCTGACGTTTATGAAAATGGGACCAATTTCGAAGTATAACCTTTCAATCAAAAAAAGAATTTTCCAAATCGGTTCAGCCGTCTTCGAGTAATCGGTGATCATACATTAAAAAAAAAATATACAACGTGTAACGGAAACCCCATATCAATCCAAAAGGGCTGAAGACAACATCTGGTATGGAGTCTCTATGCCCAGTTTCAACACAAAATAAGTGACTCAAAGAATTGATACGAAATTATCGGTTTCATATGTTTCTTGAATATCAATCATAACAAACGTGTCACAGCACTACGAGGGTCAATAACTTTCCACGTCACTTGCCTATAACACGATAATTCTCTTCAATCTTCTTAATTTGAATAATTCAGTATCTGGTATCAATGTATTGAAATTTCTAATAAGTTCCACACATGTAGACATAGAATTAGAAAACCCTGGCCATATCGTTTGTTATCATCTAAAGAAGCCGTGCACTTGGTATGTATATACCCTTTAAATTACACGTTGTATATATATACGCGTCGAATTGATAACCTCCTCTTTTTGGCGTCGGTTGAAAAAAAATAATATAGACCCCGATTGCAGTGCCAGCTTTTTTTCCACTTGGAAAATCATCCAATAACTCGTCACGCTCTGGGTGAAATGTAAGGGAGTGACAGACTTCTACTCTCTTCTCTGCCCATACTTTCCGGGTCCGCGGTATTTTGTTAGAAATTTCCCGCAACCCCAGGCCCTATCGGGCCCCGTCAATGCTGCTGACTGCTCTTTGAGGAACGCGTACAACACGACGCGCCGTCAACCTGTATCTGGTCCTTAACGGACGGTGAGCTCGTCGAAGATCTTGGCGTAAGTTGTCTCTCCCTCACGCGTTCTGCCTCCTCCTTTACTAGCATAATTGCTTCGCAGAAGGAAACGACTGTATCCCATTCACTCTCGCTCCGCACCATAGCCTTAACCAGGGCCGGGCGCGAGAGATCACTGCCGCTGATCACCTCCAAGAGGGCACTAAGGTGCTAATGACGACATCAGTGCGTGTCTTCCCGCTGTAATTGCAGTGCCACCTAGCACTCACAATAAATTAACATCTTAATCTTTAGGAAACCATTAGTTGGTAGGTAGGCTTTTGTCAGCAGTTTGTCCTGAGGAAAAAGTTATATTTCGGTAGCAAAATGTTATGAAATCATTTCTCAATAAATATTTTTTTGACAAACATTAGTCGGTGTATCTAATTGATAAACAAACATATAATAAGCTAACACCAAAATTTTAAATTTTTGGGGATATTTGGATAAAAGGGTATAAATACGAAACAGAAACAATTTTTTTTTTTTAACTAGTTTGGGTAAAATCCGCGTTTAACGATCGCAAGAACGTTATTTTACCTACTGATAGAGCGGCCTTGCGTTTTGGGGTGAGTTCAAGTTAAAATAATTACTAGGAATTTAAGTTTTACGGTTGTTTGACGTGTCTTGTGTCAAGGTTAAGGTTTAGTTCCTGTGACCTTGGGTTTAGGAAATTACTTCCGTTATTTATCGACTTTTTAGTTTCGTTATTGTCTTAATAACCTTGGCGTTCTAGTTTATAAGAAAATGCTTGCTTTTACGCCAAATTACTTATAAGAATATAAAAATGTAAACAAAGCAAATCTTTACTAAATTAACATTCTTGTGCTGGGCATTACTATTGATTTTTTTTTAATAATTATTCCTCCACTTATTCAGTACCAGAAGGTGTGTGTCCTCCTAACTGATTTCATCCACGGCGAAGATCTCTCATAAGCGGAGAGAAATATTAGCGGAGAATACCCATCTGAGCAGGATAGTGTATAAGTATGTGCGCCGGTACAGTACACTCTCGGGTGTGATACGTCATTTCGAAAATAAAGCACCGAAGAACACGTCCCCGTAAGTTCACGAATACGAAACACTTAACAACGAATACACGATACCACGAAAAACCTAACGCCGTAGTCATGGGATCTCGAATAACTAAATCTCTAATTTCACCTACTCGAATCACTTTACAATGCACGCACACTAACAAGAAAAACTGGACAACGTTGGCATGTGATCTTGAATAACTAATCGTCGCAGTCTTCATAAAATATCTTTATTAATTTAACAATCAAACATTGCTTTATTTTCGTAATCACGTATCACACCCTACACTCTCTGTTCCTTTACTCTCAATACTCTCATAGCCCGATGAGACGACAATCCGACACGACCGTTGAGAGATCAAGCGCAGGAACAACGGCTTAACGTGCACTCCAAGGCATGGGGGTATCACACCATAAACTTCCTAACTCCGATTCTACTACTAGATAGAATATTTCTATTAGAAAAACTCAATAGCACTTTATGCCTGACCCGGGAATCGAACACGAGACTTCTTGCTCAGCAGTTGCGCTGTTTACCTCTAGGCCACCGAGGCAGTGGGCCAGAAGGTAATATAATAATATTCCACAACTTTCACCCAACGCCATCTAGTCCCAAACTAAGCAGAGCTTGTACTATGAGTACTAGACAACTGATAAACATACATATATATTATAGATAAATTACACCCAGACAAAGAACAAATGCTCATCACACAAACATTTGTCCTGGGTGGGAATCGAACCCACGACCTTGCGCATAGCAGTCAGGGCCACTGACCACTAGACCAACAGGCCTGCCATAATAGAAAATTGAAAAATGTTTGCTCGTTGATTTCCACTGTTTACACATGAGGTTGAATTGATCTACTCGGCGCTCTTGCCACTTTTCTTTCCATCTAATACATAAGGAAGTTTAGACGAGCGGGCGTTTTGATGGCTGTTTCATGTATACTAAATGATGATTCAATGATGTTCAAAAAATGCTGATTTGGGTTTGCGCAAGTTCTCATTAGCCAAGGAGAGCGGGGTGAGACCTTTGCCCACCGCTACTACATCTCGATGTTATGCATATTATTATTATTATGCATTTTATTTTATTTTATGCGCTTTTTATTGCAGTATAATAATTATAATCATAATAATCGTTCATTTCACCAAAGCCATTACTGCAGCGGCAAAGCCAAAGCCTTGTTCTATGCGGTCCAAAAAAATAATAATATATATAGTATAGATGACTTAGGGGTCAGTTATTCCTCAAAAATTTTAGTAGCAATATATTTATTCTAAGTAAGGACGTTTCAACGACAATATTTAAGTAGGTAGATCGTAGTATCAACTATCAATCGTTCAATATTTAACTATTAACACTATGAACTCATTTTATGGGACTTTTACTACAAGATTGAAATGAAAGGGTTACATATTGACTACTATTATTCCGGAACTCCCGCGGTTTCAGGATTTACATGGCAAAACCTTCTCACACGGATGAAGTCTAGGCACAACTAGTCACTAGAAATTTAAAAACATGTACCGATAGCAAAGAGTTTACCAATAGTCAAAATCGTAGTAAAGCAGAAGCAATTTGAATTCTAGTACGAGTGTCAGCGGATGTAAGTCGAGATTGGCTGCATTAGCGCCGTAGTAGGGCCGGTAGGTATATGCTGAGTGTTCCGTTAATTTTCTTAGTGCTCTACAGTTTGACCCAGTTTCAATAAAACGATGTTAAATGCTCGATGTTTATGAATATTTTTGTGTGTGTTATCATTGATTAATGGCGTACGTAAGGAATCGGAGAAGTTTTATGATTTATGGCTTTGTTTCTTTTTGATTGTTTTAATGCAGACAAGCTGTGTTACATGAAAAGAAAATCAAAGGACAGTATTGCATGATTTAGTATAGTTCATAATTATTACTTATTTATATTGTAAAATGACAAAATTGAAAATATTAATCAAGTTTTGAAAAGAGTAATCATGCAGTTTCTTGACGGTTCTCCTGTTTTGGAAACGACAAAGACAAACCTTGTACCTTCTAATGTTTTATAAATGCCCAAGTAGGTCTATGTTAATTAAGTATTTTGAACGGAATTGAGTAAAAAACTACTGCGTATAAGTATTGGCCTAAATTACCTCTATTAATTTCATAACTGGCAATGAAGAATGAGGGTAGATGGAATTTTTTCTTAATACCTCCTTAATATTCAGCCCATTACTCATATTTTTCTCATTCAAACGACACTTTATGGCATAGAATGACTAACAGCCTTCATAATATTACGCTCATATTGGTAATGTATGACAGAAAAGATATCATTACCGCCGTGTCTTCATTGCTATGTGCCCCGAGTTGGGCGCCATTACCCAAACGGTTGTTGTTTGGAATGTGTATCTTTTATAATGTAATCTTAATGTGTATTCTATATATTATATTTTCTATATTGTTAATGACACAGCAAGAGGCTCGTAGTTTAAATAATGACAGCTGCACGAGTCAATGTTCAAGGTTATGGCTTGTCAAGGTCAGTCCATAGATGGGCGGAATATCTTACCATATTGACATTCCTGTATTCCTCCCTGCTGTAAAAAAGTGCATGAAATGGTAAACTTAAATTATGTTAATTAATTAATTTATACAGTTTGCTGTAGGTGATGTTCACCTCATATACTTTACTAACTTTTTACCGCGACTTTGCACACGTAAAAAAGTTTTTTCAGCGACATTAAAATAGCTAATTTATCAGATCTCGATGCCTTAGGGGGAAATTAAGAAAAATCCTCGCTTACTACTCCCCTAGACTCTCCAAGGAACATACAAGCCAAATTTCAGCTTCTAGGGCCCAGTAGTTTCGGCTGTGCGTTGTCTGACAGTCAGTCAGTCACTCAGTAACGGAAGCGTTTTATATTATATTTATTGATAGATAGATTAAAAAACATATTTAACTTTTTCATCTTGAACATAAAAAGTAACTATGTAGTTATTTTATGACAATATATAGTTACTTATAATCGACTGGTCTGCAAGCAGCTTTCTGCTAAGACCAGACGGCGGCGCAGTCTTATCCCGTGGGCGTCGTAAGGCGATACCTATTAACATGTATAATGTACATAGATAGTGAGAGGGTGCAGACTTGTATATTAATGGGTTACGGAGAAACTGAATCCACATAGATATAAATAGCTTGTAGAAGGTATATACTAGTGGTAGTCGGTTATTGCGGGTAAGATTGCTTCAGTTTGTACAGCAATTAAATGTAAAAAATTCGGGCTCTTTTTCTTCAAATGATGTTTTTTTGACTAATATGTCGCGACTTTAATTTTAGAAGTGCGCTGAAACGAAATAATTTGCCTAGCAGTTCTAACACAATAACGACACATTTAAGGTCGAACACTGAAAGAACAGCGGCCGTAACAGCATGTGACAGCGCGGCACAGTTAGGAGCTCCTTTGCTATTAAATGACTATGAATTTTTTAATCACGTAAATAAGATTTAAAATTATTTGTAATATTATGGCTCAAAATGCAGCCGCCGGCCGCTACTCTTTCTATGGGACCTTTAAAATATTCAGACTGTAGGGACATGCCTCTTCTCTATGGAAAAGAATGGGCCGTAATCCACCCCGCGGGTCCAGTGCGGGTTGGTGGATATCGCATGTCTTTGGTTTTTGGTCCTAGGACATACCGGTTTCCTCATGATTTGTTTGGCTTCTCCGAATTGAGGGCAGTGATGATGATATAAATTACACAAAGTAATATCCGCATTACAACAAAAAATAGCAAGCTGTTAAATAGAGTAAACAAATGCTATTAATTACTCATTAGGGGGGTCTTAGGCTCAATTTACAATGCCGCGAAATTGAATGGAAGCGACTTTTTGCAACGAAATTGTACATAGCATAATGAACTTTATGTCAATTGTATAACATACAAACGACAGTAGCTAGGGGAATTCTCGAGAATGCGCGAGGATTCCGCAGAAGACGCGCGCTTTTTTGGCTCCTATTTAGTTTGTATGTTTTACAATTGACATAAAGTTCATCATGCTATGTACCATTTCGTTCGCTTTCATTCCATTCCGCGGCGGTGTAAATTGAGCCTTATTTAACTTGTTTTCAAATTGCCATTTGAACTTTTTAAAATATAGTATACCTGTGAACTCCTATTACAGCTTGTAAATGCATTTCTATCAAAACAAAAAACAACTATGAACAAATAAAAGATTTTCATCTAAATTCTTATACATTGCTACACATGACTTGAATACAGTATTGGAAATATTATAGGAATATGAAAGCCTTTCAAAGGCGTATGATTTTAGTGGCGGTACGAATGGCCAATAGTTGGGAATGCTGAGATTTCATTGTATAGAGAAGACTGAGCAGTTTTACTAACGAACTGTAGACAGCCTGTAGAGAATCTGAAATGTATTTCTTGTTTAACTTTTTTTAAATAGTATGTTTTTTTAAGTATTGGCACGAAATCGTATTCTTAAATTCAAAAATAATAACTACAACAGTTTTGTGGATCCAAAACGTCGTAAAAAGTCAGAAAAAAAAAATACAATTATGATATACTAATTTAGTTAAATTTTGTATGTACTTCATATATTCATACGTATATTAAAAATTAATATTGTAATGCTTGGGAAGAGACTAGATTCCATAACTCTAGGGGGAGATTATTGTGTGGGGTCCAGATAAACAAGTCCAGAGAATTCCAGAGAACTTTTATGTACCGGAGAATTGAACTGAGTATGTATATATGTCTATATATAATATATATATTTTAAAGTAAAGGGCTGTACGTTAGCTGCATTATTGCACAATAAGTCATTAGTTATGTGAAATACATTATTTTTAATACCGGCCGATGTATTTTAATGTGGTCACAAAAACAAGTGCCATTGCGAACTGAATATCAACAACTTCAAAACATTTACAACTGCTATTTATTTTGCGTGTTTTATTTTTACTGCAGTTACTGATTATGGATGAGTCTATAAATACCTTTAAAAAACATTACGATCATATTCCAAAAAGGGTTTACCTTGTTATTTGTAGCTTTTACGATATGAGAGTATTGGTGAAACGTAACACTGTTTCACCAATACTCTCATGTCGTAGAAGTTAGTTTATTAAAATCTATCAAGCTTCGGTCCATAATGCGGCTCTACACGTTTTTGGAATCGATGTCTAGGTGTTATGCTCATTGAGGCGATCGGCGGCGGCGACCTTTCGCACCCGGCCCTGGTTCAGACCATGGTGCGGAGCGAGAGGGAATGGGATGCAGGCGCCTCCTTCTGCGAAGCAGTTATGCTAGCGAAGGAGGAGGCCGAACGCATGAGGGAGAGGCAACTCTCTTCCACACGCCCCAGCCGTCGCGGAAGACTCCCCGGGCGTCTAGGATCGCGAGCGGATCACCGGCCACCATAGGCGCGGGCCTGCGGACAGCGAGCAGGGGTAACTCACCGTCCGGTAAGGACCAGGCCTGGGTCCACGCGCGCCTCAAAGAGCTGTCAGCACCAATGACGGGGCTTCATTAGGCCACTGCCCGCCGGAGTTGCGGAAATGTTCTTACGAGATACCGCTGCCTCGGAACTTATAGCTTAAAGAAAAGGGTGGGTTTTTAGACAGTAGAAGTCTGACACTTCCTTCCGCTTAACCCAGAGCGGGAGAAGTTATTCGATGATGACACCTTTTTTTTTCTTTTTCTGGGTGGGATCCAGAAAAAGAAAAAAAAGGTGTTATGCTCTGCAGTAACGCTTGCAACTACTAAACTAACAAGGCAGTCTGTTTTAAACTTGTTCTATATTCAAGTACATAAGGCACAGAAATAAATTATATTTTGAAAACGTAAATAGATTACTGTTTAAAGCCATATAAGTAACTGAATTGTAATATTTTCTCCTTAATTTATTTTATACACTTGCCATATTGTCTTTTCACCACCCCTGGTTGACTGGTACAGAATGCCAAACGTATAAGTCCACCTTTTTTTTTATTGTGGGAAAATGTGCGAAATGTTCACGCAAAGAAAGTCGTGGGTAAAAACTGGTATTGCTATGGACATGAATCAGTCGCGTAACCGACAAGTAGCTAATTACTGAATGTATGAACAACTTCTTCTTCTCAGAGGTGTGTGTACTTGGTGGTGATATCACACCCGTGCCTCGAAAAACACGATATGCACATTTGAAGAACTAAAAAAAAAATACTTTCACAGTCATTACGGGCAGTCAGACGCCAGAAAATCTCACGCTGGTATACAGGATTATTGGAAATACGTCCCGATCCTGTTAAGGGCGTGTAGATGAGGTAATTAACTAACAAATAAACCCTAAGTTTCTAGGCCTAAAGTATACCATTATCGAGAATTTTCTTTTTTTAATATTAAAATAAAATAGGACTTTATCACTTTTGAAAATTTATAAAAAAAAACCGAAAACACGTTTTAGCATTCTTATTTATTAAATAGCTAAAGAATGAAGTTGCGCATAATAAAAAAGACAAAACAATTAAAAACCTCCGTACTTTTGAAAAAAGAGATCCAGTACTTATTTTATTTTTATGATTTTTGCAACGTCTTATGAAATAAATATTTTTTTTCTCCTAAAAATCACTAATCTATTTTGACGGCGGAACATTTTATTTGTTAGTTAATGACCTCATCTACACGCTGCGTTTCCACCAGAGATGTGCGAGGATGCGTAGCGAGGGATGTTTTGGTAAAGAACCAATAGAATCGCTTCATTTACCTCGCCTCGGTCAGCACAGCTCTGGTGGAAACGGCTCAGCGGAGCTAGATTTTTGCGCATACAAAACAAGCGAGGGATGTGTGTGAGGGATGTGTGCGAGAGATGTGTTGCGAGGGATGTGTTGCGAGGAATGTGTGTTGAGAAGGATGTGTTGCGAGGTTTGCGCATCCTCGCACCACACATTAATGCGCATTTTCACAGCTCCGCTACACATCCTCGTAGGCACATTTTCATCGCACAGCTTTGGTGGAAACCCCCACACATTTTCACAGCACAGCTAGACATCCTCGCACGACACATTTCCATCGCAAATCTCTGGTGGAAACGCACCCTAACAGGACCGGGACGTATTTCCAATAACCCTGTATATCCAAGGCGCATTGTGTTACCCAGTTACTGAGTTTTGGAAGTCAGAAATACGGTCACTCTATGTATAACACTCATACTCAGCTGCATCCAATAAGACTGAAAGCCGAGCCCAACCTAGGAAAAGTTTAAGCATGATGATTCTTCTTCTCTAACGCTACGCTTTTGTTAGGGCGGTTGTGGTCATAATGTAGTTTTCCGGGCTGTAGTGATCATTTTTTTGCGCCTTTTTTCTCTGTTTGCAGCCATCTCAGAACACTCATGCAATGGGCCGCGCCCAACAGACTAGATTTGGTCTGTCCATCGCATGGGCGATCTATAACATTGGTTTGTCACTATTACCTTTTGACAACTTTCTTTCGTAGCCTTTCCATGTAACGCAAGCTTACGGACACTATATTCCAAATCTTAACAACTTATGGTGCAAAATATTTGGACTTTTGAACGGTTGAATGCAGTATCTTCTCAATGTTACACTATTGCATTATATATCACGCACGCCACGATACGCTCTAGGACGCAAATTGCCGACGCAGCTCAGATAGCAATACGACTGAAGTGGGCAATCTATGCAGTCATCTACGTTTCTAAAATTAATGTGGGTGACGAGTCACCTGATGATAATTTGATTGATGCATTACGAACCTCAAACGTTTTCAAAAATGAAGGTTCATCTTTTGCTTAACCATGTTAGAGGCGGCTTCCAGCATGAATAGATATAGCTAAGAGTTAATATTTTATATGAAACGACTGGCTATTTGACCACTGGCTATTTGGCCACACCCTGTGGGAATAGAGTAACAAGTGTAACAACCCTATCACCAGCACCAAGAGTTTTCTGAATACCCGTAATGACTTTTAAAGATGTACAAATAAATTTCAGACGGGAACAATGGCTTAGCTTGTTTTCTAAGGTACACAGGAATCTCGATATTATCTTATGTTCACCGACCTTGACTTTGAATCTGCAGACTGTTCTTAATAAGCGAAGCCATGAAGATCAACCCATTATGGTAGGTCACACCAGGTCCTAGATATATGAGAATTTAGATCAGAGAAAAGTTCTTTCTGAGCTAAGTGTTTGGTAAACACCGCTTTCATTTCGGATATGGTATCGTGTCAACATACAATAAAATTACGAACACGACGTTCGCGTGGTCATAAAAGTTGAGCCGTAAAACAAATTTACCTTTGTCGTGAAACAACCCAGGAATTAGGGTAAGGGTGTATTTATGGAAATAGCAATGGCATTGACAAGAGTTTTAAGGTTTATGGCCGAATAATGTTTATGTGTTTTATCTGATCAATGTCGATTAACTTTATGTATAACTATGAAGTTAGTATAAGGTAGTGTCGCCGAAGATGGCCCGTCTCCTAGGATAGCCCACTTTAAAAAAAATACAGTTATGATTATTCGAAACATTTGAAATTTCACGGGTTTAAACTACTAGTACCTAAGACAATAGTGCAAGTCAGTTTCATTACCGGCACATCGCCATTTTGAAGACAGGTGACAGTTTGCTCGGTAATGTCAAGACGATGCACGTTTTATAACCCCCATTTTCTAAATTCTTTTGAAAATTAACAAATTTAAAACAAACCTCTTTGCTGTAAACTGTGAAAATTCATATTTAATCTATTTATCAGCGAATGACTGGTGAGTGTTATTATTTTATTTCCTTTTTTGTATTTTTACGAGATTATACCCCACCCGGGTGTAATTTCCTATCATGACCCATAATATAATTCCCGAACATAGCCCGGGCCTTTCTAGGATTATTGAAATGTAGTATTAGTATATTTTCGTGTTTGTTTTTTTTTTAAGTTTGTCTGTGCATGTTTCGGAAACTGTGTTGGATTGCAATAAATCTCGAATTAGGTACCTTTTTTAGGCAATTAAAGTTCTGATTAAGCTATTAAGTAAATTCACTTTTGAGATTCTTTACAGATTAATTTTTTGGGAGTGTACACACTCAATTAAAGACAGTAGCGTCTAATTTGTTTTAATTAATTAAATATATTTTGATTGATATCAAAGTTAATTTTCAGTATTCCTTAGATGGCCCACCCATTCGAATGACATTTAAAAAAATAAACAGTAAAAAGAACTGATTTATTTTAATTTTTGAAAGGTTACTTTTAAAGTTGATTTCAAAGTTACATTTTATTTTATTCAGTAGTTTTTTTTTATTTTATAGTTGATTTTTATTTTGATAGATTTAAGATAGCCCATATTTAAAATTTTGGTTGGTTATTTACCTTTTATGAATAATGTTATGAGAAGGATGTGTTTTTATTTTGGTGTTTTATGTTAAAAGTGTTTATAATGATTATATTTTCATTAATATTTTTCGGGCCATCTTCAGCGACCAGCCTCCCAAGATAGCCCAATACCAAGTTTCAAAAAAGTGTTTACATTTGTGTTAAAATGCCAAAAGTTGTACTACTATTTTACATATTTTGTTTCTCAAATAAATATATTACAACTTCCATTATGTTTTTTCTTTACTTTACTTATCTGCAAGATTTTACGAGGTTTTGAAATTAAGCGGGCCTTCATTGGCGCCTTTACCTTATATAAATATAATGAGTAAATTATGGCATTGTCTTGAAGTTTGTGTACTTTGTGTGGCCCAGCCATCCTTATATTTGTAATACTCATCAAATCGTTCACGCAGCTTAAAGTTCGAAGTTGAGCTACGCGATACCTGTCAAATGCTTAGTACAAGCAATGATGAAGGTTTGGACAATTCCAGTCAAATCTGTGTTTATATTCTCAAAAAAGCAGCACAGAATTAAACCTACATGGTACTTATAATATATGATTTGAAAAGCACTGGTAGTATGGACTGAAGAGCTTAGATCTCCGAGTTTGTATTGCTGTTTCTTATCAAGGTACTTAGCAAGGTAGCACCGGCATTTTATAACTTACCAAAAAAGAACCTGTAAATGGTTGCTTATTTAGGCTTGCCCAACATGCAAAATTAATCATTATAATTTATTGCTTTCATAAGCGTATAAAAATATTAATTAATGTGACGTCATTCTACATCGTCTACTTTGAGTTATCAGAACAAAAGTATACTTTGTGTTAAACAAGTTTTTAAATGAGTGTCAAATTTCATATAAATTAGTTCACGAAAGAAAGAAAGCAAACACATCCATTCCATACGACCGTCTTTACTAACTTTCACATAGCATGGGAGAAGAAATTAGTTGAGCTTTGTGCTGGACAAAGCTCAACTAATTTCTACTCCGTACATAAGAAGTAGAAATTAATTGAGCTTTGAGTTGAGCTACATCAACTTTTTAAAGAAGAGAACAACTGTTATTTAGATAAGTAATAAACACAAATCGTCATCAAATTGGTTCATACAAAAGTGATAAAGGTTACAAAAACTAACATTTCAAACTCATATTTCACGTTGAAATATGAGACAAAATAGACGTAAAAATGATGTTGAAACAATGTCTAAAGAGTAATTGATGATAAATCGTTTGCCATCTAATTAAACTGTTTCCCTTTTGTTTTACAAAGGTCAACAAACCCAAGCCTTCACAACTTGTTATAATTAATTAATTTTATCGCTTTGGATACTCTTCCTAACGACTTTGAGATTTTCAGGAATGTTTGCGAATCATATTTTCTATTTCTTTGTTTTGATTTAGTTTAGTATTTAGAATGATTGTGTAGGTGAAAATACGTAAGACTTTGAACCAATCCATCCTTGAACCATAATCATAATCTTAATTTTCTAAACGCGTAATCAACCACGCGGGCCCAATGCAGATTGGTGGAGATCTTCAGACTGCGGTCGGTTTAAGAAAAGTGGTGATGAAATTGCACAAAGTAATTGCCTGTCTGGGTTCGAACCCACGACTTTTAACTCGTATACCTTGCCTTTAACCACCACTTAGTTACCTTAATTTTGAACTGTCAGATACTATTTGGCCGTTTAGTATACATAGACATATAGGCGGGTATCGGGATGTTGCAATCAAAGCATGAATTCTGACATATTCGAACATGACAAATTACCGAATTTCAGGGTTCCTACGCCAGGGTTCATTATACCCTAGGTACCTACCTGTACCTGGAACCACCTGGTCTCCAACCTCAACTCGTCGAGTCAGCGGGTCTATGAGCAACTACGTGGGAAAGAATCTGCCTGTCCGCCTGCGACTCGTCGGGCCGTCGAAGACATATAATTTAAAAATAGTTGCAGTGATTAAATAATAAGTAAAAATAGTTTCAGTTATAACAAATAATGAAATACGGTGATTACAGTAAAAGTTCGCAAGAAATATATGAAGATTTCAATTAAAATCCATATTTAGTGCCACAAGAATCAACGAACATAATTTGAATTGTAAACAAACCCATCAGCAGCACATCTAGCAGAACCCGTTTGTTTATGGTTAACAAACAAGTGTTTCAATGGATTAAGCCCTAAAAAGGTATGAGAGTGATATATAAGCAAAGTAATTATAACAATACCATCTAAAACGAGAACAAAAGAAATACAGTCATGTCATCCTGACTATTTCCATATATCAGCGCCATCTATCCTTTTATAGTTGAAACAGTTTATATAAATCAATCCATTGACATTAATTACACTACTGCCCACTAGAGGTCAACACCAGCAACAACATAAGGAACTGTATGCATAATGGCACGAAATTCAAATAATTGCGCCGGTTGCACTCAAGATCTACCAAACGAATTGCATCTCACTTGCACGCTATGCAATAATAAATATGATCTAGAGTGTGCTAATATATCCATAAACCACTTTTGTAAGTCAATGACTCCAGATGATAAAAAAATATGGAAATGTCAAGATTGCCGATGTAAAATGCCCAAAAAAGGAAACACAGATACACCTATTAGACAACAGACATCCACTCTAAGCCAACGAACACCCACATCCAACGACGAAAATAACGTAACAATTCGGAGGAAAACGTATCCTACTAACGATTCGAGTAATTTTGAAGATCTGAGTTTATTGGGCGATACGACATGCTCTGAAAAAATGACCTCAAATACAAACGCACAAACTGAACTGTCACTACAGAACTTAAGTGAAATTATTATGATGCGTCTGAAAGAAAATAACGAATCAATAATAACCGATCTACGAAATACCATTCAATCTGAAATAAATAAAGCTATAACAAAACTTGCGAAAGATTTCGAACAAAAATTTAGTGTTTTAGCAAAACAAAATGAACTAAGAATACAGGATATTGAAGCGATTAACATTAAGATAGAAAACTTACTAAAACAGAATGAAAAACTAAAACAAGAAATATCTGAAAAAAAAATCAATATCTACATCCCCTGTAATCCAATGTACAGAAAGCCACTCCAAGAAGATAGTCATCTACGGTTTCGCCGAGTACTATAAAGAGCCTGAACCAGAACTGCATAACCGAATCATTGAAATGTTTCACGATATTCTACAAGTGGACCTGACAGGTTACGTAGAAAATATGTATAGATTAGGCAGAAATAACACCAACACTAATACTAGACCACTGGTAATAGAATTAATAAGTAAAAGAATGACTAAATACATCAAAAACAATAGCCACTACTTCCAGGGAACAAGATTATCAGTATCTGAATTTTTGGACGAAAATTCTCGTAAAGAAAGACAACAGATGCGAGAGGAAATGATAAAGGCAAGGAAAAAAGGCTTATACGCAGTAATAAGGAACAATCGGTTATATGTAGAAGGGAAAGTCACCAATTTTACAGACGAAATTCATAAAAATCTAGCAGGCCTCACAGCAAATATGAAAAATGGTAATCCAAAAACTTCCCGCGACACTTGTCAGCGATATTCAATAGACACTGACAATAATTCCTTTCGAAAACACAGACCAACCATTTAAAATTATATTTCAAAATATTCAAAGTCTCTATAATAAGCAACACATACTAGAAACCTTCGTTGTAGATAGCCCAATATATAATGCAATATGTATATCAGAATCTTGGCTGTCGAGAGATAAATTAGGCTTGATACAATTTAGTGGATATAAAATAGCAGCGTCATACTGCCGCAGCATGCGAGGGGGAGGCGGAGTCTGCATACTCCTTCAAGATCATATCAACTTTGAAGAGAGAAATGATATAACGAACATGTCCTTAGAATATATTTTAGAACTATGTGCTATTGAGTTACCTAAAGAAAACATATTATTAGTAATAATATATTGGAATAGAAGAGAGGAAGAAATATTTATTAGCCAGTTAAAACGTATTTTAAATTACATAAATAATAAGTATTTTAAATTAAATATAATTATAGGAGGGGACTTTAATATAAATATCTTAGAGAAAAATGTAAAAACTAGACAATTCCTAGACCTAATGTTAGAATATAAACTTACACAACATATAAAAACACCCACACGAATTACGCAAAATACATCCACATGTCTAGACTTGATATTTACAAACAGTAACACAAACAAAATATATACAACAGTAGAGGAACTAGGTTTTTCTGACCATAGCGGTACAATTATACATATCACCACACCTACCTCACACGTAGATACACAAAGAATTTGGTATGTTAAAAAAAGATTATTTACCAATACTAACATTTTAAAGTTTAAGTCAAAATTAATTGAACACGATTGGAAAAAAAATCTACCTCAAAGCAAAAATTTAAATGATAATTATAAAACATTTCATGATACATTAACAAATATCCTTAACCTCTGTATACCAATATGTAAAATCAAAGTAAAAACAAAATTTAAAAAATACTGGTTAACGACGGGTCTCAAAATCTCCTGTAAAAACAAAAGATTGTTAAAAATACTCACACTAAAAACAAAAAATCCTATAATTCAAAACTATTATAAAAACTATGAAAAAATACTAAAAAATCTAGTTACGGCATCAAAAAAGATACAATATATTAATAAATTGAAAAAATCTAACAATAAGGTTAAAACCATGTGGAATATCATAAATGAAAGAACAAACAAAAAACAAAGAAAGAAGCATAACAATATCAAATTGCAAATAGATAACGACCTTATATCCGATCCAAAACAAGTAGCCAACATTTTTAACATTTTTTTGCATCCATTGGAGAAAACAGCGCCAATTCACCAAGTTACAAACTTGGAGGCACCTCTGTACTAAATCCAACAGAGAACACGATGTTTCTTGGCCCAATAGACCCTTGGGAAGTAAATAAAATAATTAAAAACCTAAAAAACAAAAGTAGTCACGGGATTGACGAAATACCACCTATGCTTTTAAGACAATGCGCAGATGAACTTACCTTACCATTTTACCTGTTACTGAACCAGTCTTTTGAAGAAGGTACCTTCCCAAATCTATTAAAGAAATCCGTAATAAAACCAATCCACAAAAAAAATACAAAAACAGATACAAGCAATTATCGGCCAATAGCTCTTTTACCATCAGCTTCAAAAATCTTTGAAAAAGCTATGTGTGACCGCATCTACACTTTTTGCGAAAAATACAATATATTTGACGAATGCCAGAACGGCTTTCGAAAAAACCATTCCACCACCTTAGCAGTCTACAAATATATCCAAGGAGCACTTAATATTATCAATAATAAAAAATATGCAATAGGCATATTACTAGACATGACTAAAGCCTACGACAAAGTCCAATTTGGAATATTACTTAACAAACTGTATGGAATAGGTATACGCGGAAAGGCTCACGACTGGCTAACATCTTATTTAAAGAACAGGGAACAATTAGTTGAAATAGAATATTTTAATCATAATAATAATGAAATTGAAAAAGTCCGGTCATGTAGTAAAGCAATTTACGCCTCAATTCCCCAAGGAAGCGTCATAGGATGTCTCTTATTTTTAATTTATATTAACGACCTACCAAAAATCATAGAAGGGCCATGTGTCTTATTCGCGGACGATATATCCATTTTGGTGTCGTGCCAAAACAATGAAAAAATAGATGAAATACTCAATTCAATACTTACAAAAATATATAATTGGATGAACGAACATAACCTTGAGATAAACTACTCTAAAACAAAATTAATAACCTTCCACCCTCACCAAAAAACACCTTTAGCTTTAGACTTTAATTTCAACAACACAAAATTAGAAACCGTCAATGAAATTACATTACTCGGACTAGTTATAGACACAAATATAAACTGGAAGTCACACATTCAAAAAACTCATTCAAAATTATCTAAATTTTCATACGCCCTCCGTGAAATAAAAAAGACCACCAATTTACATACAGCACTCACCACCTATTATGCCTATGCCTATGCATGGCTTAGCTATGGTGTCACCCTTTTGGGGTAACAGCACAGATGCACACACACTCTTTACTCTGCAAAAGAAATTAGTTAGAATCCTCGTAAACATTGAACAAACAGACAGTTGCAAACCTTTCTTTCAAAAACATAATATTTTAACCCTTCCGTGCATATACATTTTTGAAACATGCAAATTTGTACGAAAACATCAAGAGTTTTATTCAAAACGAGAAGACATTCAGTCACGCTATCCACTCAGACACCGATCTAGGCTAAACATACCAAGTTCTCGATTAGTAATGCACTCTAAAAGTCCTTATGTAATGTCCATTAAATTATATAATAAACTTCCCGAACCTGTAAAAAACGAAGAGAAAATTAACCTATTTTTAAAAAAACTAAAACAATTTTTACTGCAGAAGTGTTATTACTCAGTAAACGAATATTTAAGTGATAGATATGTAATGTAATGTTTAAGTTAAGTTAGTAAGTAAGTTAAATTAATATTATATAATTAACAAATGCTTCCTCTCCTAAATCACTTATTCTTGCTGTGCCCGTCAGGGTCCATATGATCTAATTATAAGTTTACCATCTAAGAATACCTACATATGGAATGCAATAAAAGTATTGAGTATTGAGTATTGAGTATTGACTGGAGAAGCTGAGCGTCGCCTACCCGCTTCCGTCTATACTATCAGGATAGTGATTTTTCACTCGGCGAAACTACAACTCAATACGCTCGATATTTGACTCACTCCCTGCTCTCCGCCTACCTTCAGTGGATGTGAATAAATATTGTAAATTTTGTAAATCTGTTTTTTATTCACACTCCCACGTTACAACATGTTCTGTATATAATTAATTAATTAATTAATTCTATATGTAATTTATAACCAGCTTTTTTTATTACTATTGAGCTTGCTCTTGACCTCGCTTACACCTGATGGTAAGTTTAAGATGAGGTCTACGATCAAATGAGCAAGCCCAGAAAATGCCTATTCACTCTTGCTTTAAAGGTCGACGGGTCATATGTGGCAGGGAACACAGAAGCCGGCAGAGAGTTCCACACCTTGGCTGTGCGCTCCTGCGCACACTCTCCGAAGTATAATATAGATAGAAGATAGACAGACAGACAAGCAACGTTTTGCTGGTGAGCCAGGCTGTGAAGCTTGTCTTCCAGAACCTCGTCACCTATGAGCCTTTTAGGTCTGCGTTCGATCGAGTCAAGTGCAGCTAGCTTGCTGAGCCATCCCACAAGCGACTGCAATACTCCATACAGGAACGGACAGCATAACATTGCATCATTGTCATTTAAGCCGAAACACATTCATCCCATCCTGCTCCTGCATGCCCGTCCTCGGTATCACCATAGTGTCTCAGTGTGCCTCGCTCTTAGAGTTCTAAAAAGCGTTTAGCAAAGTTTTTTTACCTACATTAATATTTGAACCTAAATGTACGCAGATTTAATGTTAAAATTTAAATGACAAATATGTCTACACAAATACAGAACTCTGCTCCTTCATTCACAAAGATGGTTTCGTGTCGGGTACGTCCCGAAACGAAACCTCATTTGTAAGCAAGTTCTAGATGGATAAAGTTATTACTTTGCCTTAAAGTGCACTTAGTGGAAGTAAAATAGTTTTCCGTGCAACTTTGAAACTCTTTAACGGACAGAAAATTAAGGAAAGTACCTCAGTAAATATAGTAGGTAGGAAACAGCTTTTAGGTTTAAAACTGCAAATTATATTGAAACTAATACAACATCTTTCGAGCAGTTGGTGAAATCATGGATTACATTTATATGGAATGTCATCAGCTGACTCAGACAATATCATCATTTAGAAGTTAATTGCTAGAGCTCAAAATGTTGGTTATGGCAAAAAATAATCTTGTTTCTTTACTGCAAATCAGGTAACTATGACATTTTATTAACTATGTATATAATTTTCAAAAGTATAAGATTCATTATGTCTTGTACTTTTAAAAATTATACATGGACATTGTTAATATAATTATGTATTAAAATTAGCCATTTTCCACATTGGTTAATAGTACTGAATTCACAAACTCTGCTAAATTATAAAAATAATAATATAATAAATAAAACCTCTTTTATAATTTAGCAGAGTTATTTTGTTAATATCAAGGACAGTTGTCCTTGATATTAACAAAATAACCGAATGTAACATTAAAGTATTTTGTTAAAATATTAAAATAAAATTAAATAATCATGCTTACAAAAATCTGAATTCGACAAATCATAATGCATACAATCGAGAACAAGTAATCTAATTCGTTAGGTATTCTCGATTTAAACGTCGAAAAGATTTATTAACCTGTGATGTGTTGAACCTTTGTCTTACAGGAATCAAGTTCTAAGGTCTTAAAGAACTAAATGAAATTTTAGTCACTGTTTATTAGTAGTGAGCGCAGTGATCTTATTGATAATATTACAGTCAAATGTCAGACTATCAAAATACATATCACAAGCTTATTCTAAGTACCTTGAACTTACTCATTATTCATCCTCTTTAGACTTGGAACTTTCCTTCGATGACATGCATATATTTTTCATTTTTCATATTCGGAAAGTAGTGCTTGTTAGATCCGAGTATCGAGTGGAAGATGCCACTTCCTACCTTTGGGCGGGAAAGACTCATAGTAATTGTTTCTAGGGTGGGAATAAATTTTAAAAATAGAACTAAGTTTGGTTAGGCAGTCGGCTGCAAAAAATCTAACATATTAATTAAGAAAGAAATGCTGCAGTCTTGTGAGTGCATAAACAGTCAGTGTCAATTAAAAAATAATAATAAGTGTTTTCCATAGTTAAAATTTTAATAGACTCATAATTTGGCGGGATAGTAACTCTGTAAGCTGTATCGAAATCTCGGATTAAATTTAGACTAATATCTTATTAAAAAAGAAATTAAGTGATTCTGAAAAGTTGACCCCAGATTCTGTTAAAGACAAGGCAAATACAGTCATCGAAAATATTTAGGCAGTCAAAGGGAAGATACTTAAATACACACAATGACTTTATGAAGTGGCGAGCAGATAAGAAAATAAAATAATTTTCCGAAAGTGTATTTCTTACATACTTTAATGGACTATCTGGCAAAATAAAGCCTTCTACGCTATGGAGCAGGTATTCAATACTCAAGAGTACAATAGAAGAGTAAAACACAAAGTAGATTTAAAAAAAAAATCCATTATCTAACTCAAAAACATTGTTTCTGAAAATACAGTTCCAGGGGTTCAAGAGCAGCAAGCAGGGGTAGCTCACCGTCCGATAAGGATTAGACACGGGTCGGCGGCGCGTTGTGTTCCACGCGCCTCAAAGAGCAGTCAGCAGCATTGACGAGGCCCGATAGGGTCATTGCCTAACGTGGTTGCGGGAATTGTTCTAACGAGACACCACGGCCCTGGAATGTAAGGTCATCAGAAGGAGCAGGGTGGGTTTTTAGTCAGTCAGAAGTCTAACACTCCCTTCTGCTCCACCCACAGTGGGAAGTGTCATATGATCATTTTCCTACCAATAAAAAAGGGGTTCAAGAGCAAAAAATCTAAGGTTTTCACCTCTTCAGAAGTGAAAACATTTTTAAATGACGAGATATATTTGGCCGTGAAGGTAAGCTATAAACGTTTATCTAGGTAGGGAGAGGTCTTTTACTAAAAAATAAATATCGATCCCTACGAATTTATTCTGATGATGATATTATAGATATGTTTGCAAAAAAGAGGCAATCATAACAATCAAACACACTGACTAGATTCCGTAAATTAAGTATAAAGACATTGGATAGGCGTGCATTTCTGGAGTAAAAGATGTCTGCTTGTTATTTTATCTACATGGGTACTTAAAAGATTAATAATAATTGAAGAAATCATGTTTTTCACAGTTGGTATTGATACTCGGTATAAGCGGCGCCTGCAGAAGCAGTGAATTCACAAATTTAACAATTAACGACTTTGAAAATCAAGGCCAGTTATTATTCGTAAAATTGTCTAAAATAAAAACAAATATTAAGCGCACGTCTATTATGCGAGAAGAGTTTACACAAACAGTAAAAAAATATAAAAAATCAGACCTAATTACATAAAAGCGGATCGCTTTTTTCTCAATTAGCAAAAAGGAAAATGCTATAAACAAGTGATCAGTAAAAATAAAATCTCAGGTATTCCGAAGCAAGTAGCAAAAATATATGAATATAACATATTTGAATTTAGCAAACTGTGAAAAGTATGCTGGGCATTGATGTAGAAGAACGTCAGCGACACTGTTAGCTGATTCTGGGGCGAAATTGACTATGTTAAAAAGACATGGAGGATGGAAATCCAGCACAGTCCCGGAAGGCTACATTGAAGATTCTGTCCATAATAAAACTAAAATTTCAAACAAATTAACTGAGACTATAAATTTACGCCGCACTTCACCTCAACCAACTACTTCAAGGGAGTCTGCGCCATGGATTCCACCGTCTAATGAAACACTGGAGTCTCCTACTTTTACAGAATTTTAGCACATCCAAATTTGTCATAACGTATGAAACAGCGTAAATATTTCAAACAAAAATGTAACTTTAAATTTCACAAAATGTTCTAACTTCTCAATTAATTAAAAAAATAGGAACTACTCATGTTATTATTATCAATAAATATTTTAGACTAGCTTTTGCCCGCGACTTCGTCCGCGTGGAATAGTTACTTTGGGCTAACGTTAAATTCATCCCCGATTTTGAAGCATTCTTCATTGGCGCTCCACTCCTATTAGCCTTAGCGTAATGATATAATATAGCCTATAGCCTTTCTCTATAAATTGACTATCTAATTAAAAAATATTTTTTAATTAAATAGTTAATTATCGCGTTCAAACAAACAAACTCTTCAGCCGTATATTATTAGTATAGATAGCTGTTGCCCGCGACTTCATCCGCGTTTCCGTCGTTTTTCGTAAAAAAAGTAGCCTATGTCCTTCCTCACGGTTCAGTGATTTTGATGTAACAGACAGATTAACTTTCGTAATTTAGTAGGGAAATATAATATGTCAATGTCGCCCCGCCTTTTTAGGGTTCCGTAGCCGAATGGCAAAAAACGGAACCCTTATAGTTTCGACATGTCTGTCCGTCTGTCTGTCTGTTTGTCTGTCCGTCTGTCTGTCTGTCTGTCCGTCCGTCCGTATGTCACAGCCATTATATTCCAAAACTATTAAGACTATACATGTGAAACTTGGTAGATAGATGTATTCTGTAAACTGCTTTCCGCTTTTAGAAAAAAAATAAAAAATATTTAAAGTAAAGGGGGGCTCCCCATTCATGGAACTGAAACTGAAAATATTTTTTTTTTCATGAAACCTATGCGTGTGTGACATCTATAGACAGGTCTTTAAAAATGACATTGAGGTTTCTAAAGCCACTTTTTCATAAGGTTAATCGTTTAAAATATATACGCTTCCAAAGTGGTAAAATGTATGTCCCCCCCTCTAGCTTCCATAATAATGGAGTGAAAAATCTAAAAAAATATATGTCTGTAGATCTTAATGTAAACTTTCAATCAATATTGGTTTGAACGAAATCAGTTCAGCAGTTTTTGAGATGCAGCATATTTTCTAAAACCGCAAATATAACTTTGTAATTCATACAAATACTATGAAAAACAAAGTTATTTGGCGTAGTTGTAAAAAATGTAAATAAGCTAGTTTTAAGAAATTTGTAAGGTGTTTTTTCGTCAAATAAATATACATATTATATTATATTATTATAGTTACTACGGAACCCTTCATGGGCGAGTCTGACTCGCACTTGGCCAATTTTTATACCATCAGGCCGCGAGACGCGTCGAGCGCGGCGACCGATTCTCAAAAATAATCCTTATAGCATGATTCAGTATTCACGCCCGATGGCTTATTATTAGCGTATTTCATGTAAAACTTTGGTGTTTCTATACCGATTTATATGATTCATTTTTATGGAATAGTTAATAATTTTTACAATTAGGGGTGACTGAGAGTGTAGTGTAGTGAGTTAGTGTATAAACGTAAGAGTAGACAAATATTATAATCAGAAAGCTTCGAACTGCTAAGCTATCGGGAGTTACACGTGTTATTGTGAGTCAACCATAAAAGATAGACATATGCTGTCATGGGATATTTTTTATATAATTTTAAGGAGAACATTTCCGTCATGAAATGATTTCTGTGTAACCATTAAGGTTGCACACGCGACGGAAGCTTAAAAATTGGAGTAACTTTTCCCGTTTTCCCAACATTTCTCTTCACTGCTCTGCTCCTATTGATTGTAGCGTGATGAAAAGTATACTATAACCAGCTCAGGAGTATGAAAAATAATTGTACCAAGTTTCGTTAAAATCCGTCGAGTAGTTTTTGTTTCTATAACGGTTATACAGACAGACAGACAGACAAAAATTTTACTGATTGCATTTTTGGCATCAGTATCGATCCCTAATCACTCCCTGATAGTTATTTTGGAAATATATTTCATGTACAGAATTGACCTCTCTACAGATTTATTATAAATATAGAAAAACTACTATTTTTTACTTTCCTTATATTCGAAATGAAAAGTAGAGTGCTTAACACGGGTAAAAGAGATCGATTCCTACTCGGACTATAGCCGGAATATACCTCGTATGGGTGTTATTGATTCCTTTCAACCCTCGTGTAACAATCTAATATTCCATTAGAATTATTGGATGTCCTAAAATCTGCAATCTTTAAACAGCAAATTTTAAAGTTCTGTGCGTGAACCATTTTCAAACAATAAATCGATGATGAAAATGCATACTAATATTATATTGCAGTAATTAGTTTTGTCAAAATTTCGTGATATGATGCACAAAATATGAGGTGTTTCAAGGTATTTATATCTGTCTCTATACCAACTGGTTTTGAAAATATCGATATTTTCCCAAACAATCGGGTCTTTTATATATATATTATGTTCATTATAACTACTCAAATCCTTCGACATTGGCTTTTGTAGTTTTCCTTATCTAAACTAGTTTTATACCCTATAAAACGGACTGCAAATTGCATTCGCAGATAACATCCGTAATGTATTTGGCAGAATACAAAAATGGTCTCTGGGGAGTTTGAATAAATGGGAGAAAATTTTAGAACGTATATCTATTTCACCATTCTGTATGGTGAAATAAATATTCGGTCTGCGCAACAAAGAGACATATAGACAGCGTTTATTCGTTTGATTGGAAACCTATTACTTACAATAACGTTTCGAAAATCCAGCAATTGACAACTAACTTTTAAAATCGTTAATTTCGTTAACCCAAAAGTTTAGATACGAGGATTGTTAAATGTAAAAGCGTGGCAAAAGAATAATCAAAAAGGCATTTGATTTTGCTGAAGAAGCTAATTCTTTTTCAACACACTTTTTTGGAAACTAGTCTTAGGCCAACGCGCCACGGAGCGTTTTGTTCCATGCGCGTCTCAAAGAGCAGTAAGCACCAATGACAGGGCCTGAAAGGGGCAATGGCTGCCAGGGTTACCGCGGCTTTGGAAAGCAAGCTCTAGTGCGGAAAAGTGCCCGGTCAGCCACATATGTACATTTCTTTTATTCAGAATAGGCTCACGTTTAACCACCATTTCTCCTGATGTTAAGTGATGATGTGGTCGAAGATGGAGCACGCTTACCTAGAAGTAACCTTTTCACTCTTGATTTAAAGACCCCGCATCATATAATCCGTAGACCTTATCTCACAATAATTTGTTACTAAATTGTTTAAGTAATTTATATATATTTCTCGAACAACTTCCTCTCTGTGTTGAATTGAAAAATGTTGTCCAATACTCGTGGGTAGTTTTCAAGAACATTTTTTACCTAATGTAAAAAATAAATAATATTATCATGATCTATTCATTTTATTTTCCACGCCCCTTTATAATCCCATTTTAATTTTTGTTATTTTTACGCAATATTATTTTTAAAAATTGTTTAAATCGTTATTAAATTTATTCCTGAATCGATTAATTTAGTTACGTCACAATTTGGTCGTCATTATCTGACAACTCAGAAACTGTCAGTCTACCGCATCGAATTAAAAGTCCGGGTATAGTACCGCCTCTGTACAGGTACTCTCAAATACTGAAGGAAAAATAAGTGATTTCAAAATACCCTCAATTAACTCTTTTTTATAAGTATATGAAGTAATGACCTATTTGGCAAATACGTTCATTATAACACTGAAGTGCTTATTAATTCTATAAGAGTTATATTAATATGTTACAGTAATTTAATAAATTGCAAATTTAGAGTTTCATTAAAGTGAACAATTTTTGCGGTTATTTAGGTATGGAGATTCATCCTCAGGTATGACCCTACCTATATTTTATTTTGGTTCTTTATATAAATAATTGAATTTGTGTAGATTCTAAGCAATATTAAGCAAGGATATCACTGTATTGGGTCTTAGTCTAATTCATTAGCTGCTTTTGTGACGTGACCTGCTGTCGGTAAGCTAAGGCCTCAGTCTTGGGCAGTAGACGTCATATCTGCACCCACACCTCCAGACACAAGCGAACAAGGAAAGAAGACCAAGGTGGCTTTAGTCTGCCAGGGTAGCAGGAATAATAATAATAATAACTAAAGTTCTAACGAGATACCGCGGCCCCGTAACATAGGGACAGTTGAACAGGATAGGTTTTTAGTCAGTAGAAGTCTGACACTCCCTTCCACTCCATCCAGGATGGGAAGAGTCATTAGCTGATTTTTCCCATCGAAAAAGGTATAGTTTTAGTCAGCACGAGTTTAACAGACTGTGCTAACTGAAGACAACTTTTTTTTTTGGTTTAGATATCCTCAATATTCAAACTAAGTAAAAAAAGTTAGCTTAATTTAGCTAGCCCTGTTCTGTCACCTATTTGATTGGGACACTTTTTCCCAATTTAAGATTTTATTTATACTATTGTTGAATAATATCGTTCTCATCCATGACAGCGCAACAAATACATATGTATTTACTTTTATTACTTGTCACTTTAAAGTGACAAGTTTTTACTATCTGGGGGAAACCTTCAAAAGGCCTTTTGGGGAGAAGACCATGGAGTACCTCAAAAGAGACCACTCCTGAGCCCCCACTGTGCAACGCCTGTTACGGCACATCCCTGGGGAGACTTATTAAAAAAGTTTCTACTGTCTCTCGCTGTGCACGGTGGCACGTGAGCACCGTGCCACCGGCTTTCCAGGGATATAGGTAGACGGAAAAAGTTCCCACACTGGAAACTCGTGACCCTGGAGTCCCACCTGCCTCAAATCATCGCTTAGTACCTAAAGAAAATTTTATTTAAAAGTGTGATGCATTGTCGCATTGTGCCCGTCTGCTGGAGCCTTAAAGATTTCAGTGTCATGTTCACAGCTACAGTGAAAATATTAAATGATATCTTTTCTTCTTGTCGCTGACAGTTTCGACGAAACTGCCGCAGTAACACGGTTGCATTAATGTCTGGGACTAACTTAGATTGATTTATGTAGTTATGTCACGATATTATATATTAACGTATCTTTTATACCAGTTACGTGCTTCGTGGTGGGGCGAAATACATATTGAATATAGGTTTAAATTATATGTTGCTAAACCGTATCATATCATTTTTGATGGATTTTTACCCACTGATTTCATAGTGGAAAAATAAACTAAGTGTTTACCTCTGTTTCGTTTGGATTGTTTAGCTTCCAAGCTTGAATAAATATCTACTTCAAAGTATCTTAAACTCAAATTCAAAGTATTTATTTCGAAAAAGCCATTGACAGTCACTTTTGAACTGAAAAAAATAAATGGTCATTCAATCATTAGTAAATGTTGAAATGTTATGTTGTTGTTAAAATGTTGTTAGTTACAGAATTATCAAAACTAATAAATAATTAGGCTATGTCCGTAGAAAATTTGACTAAGAATTTCATTAAATGATAATGTTAGTTTATTTTGCAAATTGCTAATTAAACAAGACTTAAACACGTTATGTAAACTGAAGAGGCAGGTGTTTCCTAACTGATTAACCTGAGAAGAAAAACCAAAACAAAGTCAGAGGTCGAATTCTTTTTTAATCCATTAAATTGACGTCATTTATAAAAGCACGTTCCAATTTTTAAAAACCAATGAAAAAGCTTTTCATTGTCGTGTAACGAAACAGTTTCATGGAATTATTTCAAAGTTTTAATGGAAGTTCAATCGATTTTCATTCAGAAAGAATGAATTTGTCCATTTTCAGTTGCAAACTTTTCAGTCAGGCTTTGTTATCAATATAGGCACACTGGGCTGCGAGTTGTAAAATAGAAGAAATAAATCTTCTGCAGACTGTTAATTGGTTTTTAAATCGATTTTCGAAGAGGAGCTAAGGCCCAGGCTTAGTTGCAAGGAAGATCGTCTTTTACAACAAATACTTAAATTATGTTAATTCAATTTTTCTACATAAATGGGTACTATTAGTTTTAAGTGGTGGTTGTAAAAAAAAGTGATATAATGTTTATTTATAACTGAATTTGTCTAAATACAACCCCTGAAAATGTTAACATTTAATGTTCTTTACTTTATGAATATTATTTAGATTTGAATAAAGCAATGATTTACAACGTTTGGATGATACAAAAGGCTATTGAGCTATTCATAAACGAAAATGTGTGTAAATGTTTGTCCATGCATGCTTTTTAAGTCCAAATAAACGTATATTATTATTATTAAAAGACTAAATCAATCAAATCATGCAAATGTCAGCTGAACTATTATATACAGATATATAATTATATATACAGATATTGTACACAGTGGGGTTAAATTGGTGCGTATTGATGTCCCAAACCCTGGGACTCCGTTGACCCTTCCGTCCATTACACCCTGTGTATAAACTCAGCGTTTCCTCATGAGAGAAAACTACAGAGCGTCAGCTGTGACGATCCTTACATACTCCTATGGGTTGTTCACGTTCATACATTCGTAGTCGATGGGGCCGAAAGTTTGGTTGTGTGTGGCGACCGCGTACGGAAGCCACAGCGTTGGATGGCTTTCCACAATGTGTACCTATGACCTAGTTAAGATCGCGGTAAACCGCTGGATGCTAAACGCACAGAATTTCTGAGCGAAATATTTATCGTCCAGTGAATGTCCCATTAAAATGCGTTCAGCCGTTCCAGAGATAAATAATTTGAATTTGAAAATGATTTGTTTTAATTTACTTTTTTTATGAGCCTGTATGACTACAATAAATAAATAAATGAATCTTATAGGGCTAGGTAAACAAAGTCACGGGCATAGCTAGTCACCAATAATTATTGTGTAGGTACTACTACAAATTAATTATTCAACTCTGCGATTCAAATTCCACCTAGGCCATTGTCAGAGATTATGATCCGTATTCTACAAGGGACGCTCAGGACTGATTTTCAATTCAAAACCGTCAGATTTCATGCTTATCTGAATCACATAGGACAAGTTCAAAACGATAGGCAAATACGAGTTCGTAGAATGGTTGTTGTAAATTAATTGCACCAAGGAATGAATTTACAACAACCAATCGTGTCATAACAAAACCTAATTACTTTCGAGAATTTTGTGTTTATTTTGTTTTGTGTGAATATAGTTGTATAAGTATTTCTGTTACTAACACATTATGGATTTTCTATATTCGAAATAAAGTATATATCGATGGTCTAGAAGACAAATATGCTAATTACAAAATTTTAACAATGTAATATTTTAATGCCAAACGTATTGAAATGATCAATGAATACATTTGCCATTAAAATATTACAGTATCAAAATTTTGTAATTAGCACATTTGTCTTCTAGACCATCGATATCTGGGGGCACAGTAGTGCCCCCGCCAAGTCGAGCAAAAAAGCGGCACGGCCGTACCATCCTTTTCTCGAAGCAGTTCGGGCCATTTTCGACCCCCTATAACTTCATTGTGGATAAAACTAGAAGCCTGAATTTTCAGTAGCCAAGCAAGCATTGTATAAACACGGTATATTTCAAATTTCATTCAATTTGAACCAGTAGTTTAAGAATTATAACCAGTCAAAATTTCTTAATTTTGTCACTCACTGACTGACTGACCGATCATCAAAAGTCTAAGGCACTTCTAGCAGACATAGAAGCTTCAAATTTAGAATACAATTAGTGTTTAGTGTATGAATCAAGGAAAAACTGAAATATTTTTAAATTCGGTTTTTTTAATGATAATAGGCTCGCGTTTGACCACCATCTCACCTGATGGTAAGTGATGATGTGGTCACTAAGCAGAACTATCTTCAAAAAGAAATGAGATCCTTATGGGATCTGTTTATTCCGAGTCAATCTATTTATTTAAAAGGTTAAAGATTTTTAATATTAATATGGTCACTATAAGATGTTGTTAGGTTAGATAATTACGTAACAACTTAAGACAGAAGGGCCCTTAAGTAGGGACTGAAAAAATCATAAGCGACTTGGTATTACATGGATCTCACAACTTTTTTCAGTAGAAGAATTGAGTTGCGAGACTTGGTTTTTTTGAAAAGTATTGTTTTTTATGGGATTATTATTATTATATTATATACTTATTTCCAAACTGCCTCGTTGGTCGAGTAATCGCAAGCGCGACTGCTGTGCAAGAGGTCTCGGGTTCGGTCGAGCAAAAAGTTATATTGGGTTTTTTTGTAAGGAATTTCTCAGTAGTAGCCCAGAGTTTCGAAGTTGGCGGTGTGAAACCCGTCGTGAGTCACAGCCTCGGAAAGCACGATAAACCGTTGGTCCCGCCTATCATTTGGATATCTTTAAAGGGCCCCCGAGACGGTCCAACGGTTTGATTCAAACCACGTGTTTGATGCCACCGTTTGATGTCAGTTTGAACGGTTTGTCAAACAGCACTGCGCAGTTTGGTTTAAATTTCAATATCTTCCTCCAACATTTTCGTCACACACAAGCTCACACTACAAAATCCAGCGCAAAACTAAGCCGAGTTTGTTCAAACGCGTCGAACCAAAATATGAAATTTCATCAAACGTGCTTCAAACTACCTTTGTAAACGATCAAAACGGTTTGAGAAACCAAAATTTACGTGTTTGAGTCAAACCGTTGGACCGTCTCGGGGGGCCTTAACAGTCATTACGGGTTGTCAGAAGCTAGTAAATCTCTCACTAGTCTAGAATACTCAGCTATATCCGGTTAGACTGAAAGCTGAGTCCAATATAGTTGGGAAAAGGCTAAGCAGATGATTTTTCTGAAAGGTAAGATAATATAAGAGAGAAAACGTGCTTATAGTGAACTAATACTGTGTTATGATGGCAGATTTTTTTTAATTTTATTTTGATTGTAGGTTCGCGTTCGCGTATGATAAGGTCAAGTATAGCATCTTAAAAGAACAATTTTTCAATACATCAATACAGCTCGAAAAATGTCACCTGTATTTTTTTTAATTGAAAATAGGTTCCCGTTTCACCACCATCTCATCTGATGGTAAGTGATGATGTGGTCGAAGATGGAGCACGCTTACCTAGAAGTAACCTATTCACTCTTGACTTGAATATCCGTAGGTAGGCTATCGGGAAATACAGACTCCGGCAGGGAATTCCACTCCTTAGCCGTACACACAATGAAAGTATTCCCAAAACGTTTTGTGCGTGTGTGTGGGATGTCTACCTTGTAACTATGGCTCATCGCCGTTTGTCTTGTAGTCCGATGATGGAATGGGCTCGGCGGAATTAAATTGTGTAATTGTATTACTCGATAGATTTAAATTGTCAATCAAACATAAAGTAGTTCAAGTGTGAAAACTCGTACTAGACAAACAACAAAAATAACAATAGCTAGAAGTTAAGACGAAAGTGTCGTAAGCGAACCGTGTCGAATTCTTTTATTTATTTTAGTTTCTAAATCTCCTACTTCTCGTTGTTGAGACAGGAATGGAGACAAATGTATGCTATTCCTCTTTGATGTCATATGCAGCTTTTATTTAATTTACGAGTAGGTTTTTAGTTTCTCCGCTACTTTGACCTTTAAGCGTGTACTACTTTTTTTTTTCTAGGTGGGATAATGACCAAATGATTTCTTCCGCTAGCGGTGGAGCGGAAAGGAGTGTCAGACTTCTACTGACTAAAAACCAACCCTGTTCCTTCAGTTGCCTTTGCTTTCCGGGGCCGCTGTATCTCGTTATAACATTCCCACATCCTCGGAGCATTTACTCCTTACAGTGTTTCCGTATACAAACTAGTTTTTCCATATTCTTAGCTAGTTTGTATTGAGAAACACTGTAATACATAGCGAGAGGAGTGATGTACGTCTTTAATATAGGTGTAATAACACTTGGTACACATGTCCAAAATACGTTCATATGTAGGTCTAAGTAATGAGTTTCAACATAACAGGGATTTTAGAGTAAAAGGTGGCAATTTTAAAGTTTTCTTTATAAGCGTATTCTCTCTCTGTCGGTTTTATCTGGGGGCACGGCAGTGCCCCCGCCAAGTCGAGCAAAAAGCGGCACGGCCGTACCATACTTTTCTCGAAGCAATTCAGGCCATTTTCGACCCCGTATAACTTCGTTGTGGATAAAACTAAAAGCCTGAATTTTCAGTAACCAAGCAGGCATTGTATAAAGACGGTATATTTCAAATTTCATTCAATTTGAATCAGTAGTTTAAGACTTATAACGAGTCAAAGTTCCTTAATTTTGTCACTCACTGACTGACCGATCATCAAAAGTCTAAGGCACTTCTAGCAGACATAGAAGCTTCAAATTTAGAATACAATAAATACAAAATTACGTAACAACTTAAGACAAAAGGTCCCTTAAATAGGGACTGAATAATCGAATAACCGACTTGGTATTACATGGATCTCACAACTTTTTACGGTAGAAGAACTGATTTGCGAGACTTGGTTTTTTGACAAGTATTGTTTTTATGGGATTTTACTTTTCTTGGTAACTAAGTAAGTTTGTAACCAAACCTTCATGGTATTGTACATATGAAGCACCTTATTGGATTCCATTAGTTTCTGAGTAAATCACGTAGTCTAACTTGAAATTATGGGATAGTGCAGCTATATAGTTTATTTTAGAAAGGCGTGGTCATATCTGAAGATGATTTTTTGTATCTGATATACAACAAAGAAATAAGCTCAAAAATAGAAAAATAAACTCTTTTGTTACGAAACATTTTTTGCAATTGCAAATCGACCAGGATTTTTCTAGACATCACATTTTGACAAACAAACGAACGTATAAGTCATGTCGCTGTAGTACTTTGATTTGAAATGAGCGTCTACCCACGGCTTCGCACGGGTGGAAGTGTAATCGAACCTATTAACAATCGCGGTGAGAGTGATAAATGTTTTTATAGATGCATTTATTCACTCTTCTGTCAAATTACAGGCAAATCCGTTTAGCCGTCGAGGTATAGTTGTTTAATTAACTAAGATACAGACACTGCAATATACAATTATTATATTGATAGTACGAAAGGCAAACATGTTTTGTTGTGTTATATGCAATTTTCTTTTCGTGCAGCTCGTCTGTTGAGATAGTAACGATTCACAAACGCATGGTAATCGTCCGTGCTTGAAACGTTTTGAGGATTTCAGTTGTACAAATATCGTTTGTTTGTACGCTAGGTATTTATTTTTATGTATATTCGTTATGTAGTTTCCAGAACCATTTTCCAGTTTTAAATTGATGCGAACTTACCACAGTTTTTAATTTTTTAAATAAAGAAATGTTTTTGTTTTTAGCTTCTCTACTTTATTTCATTGCTGACTTTTCATTGTTTAGAACTAGTAACGTTTTACATTAGAATTTAATATGTTAGAAGCGGCAATAGCCATTAGGCTAAGTTGTCAGCCTTGTGATCGAGAGGACGTGGATTCAAACCCCACTATTGCCGTGATCCCATCCTAGACACAAGCATATTTAGCTAAGTTGGAAGGGTTAAAAGATTGCTATTAATGGGAATTCTACACATATGACAATGAAAGTTATCATAAAAAAATGTCCACATTACCGAAAGATATATGTATCTAACTATCTATCTAAGACTACCGTAATTCGGGTTCTCAAGGTACAGGTATGACCTAGAGGGGGGACCACCGATCAACAAAAATAAATTTATCACATACATACATATTACATAATATGATATAGATTTAATTACATCATTGTAAAATAAAATAAATTAATTCGCCTTCTTGTAGACTAGTTGAGTGACATACCAATGGTGGTATAGATTGGCTAATTGGGATTGACCACAATACATATTTCGAGAGCACATGTCAATTTTTCTTTACTATTTGCAGCTGGGTAACGGATAATGATTACTTGTGGAGAATGCCAACGCGTCCCCGCACCTCAGCAAGAAGTGATGAAGAGAAACACCGTGTGGTTTTAGTCTGTAGAAGTGTAACAGTCCCTTCCGTACAGGATATCTATGAGGATTTCCACAGACAAAAAAGCAGTAAGATAGTAAAACGGTGATGATATTCTGAAAAGAGTAACCGTGGAGTTTCTTTCCAGTTCTTCTCTATATAGGAAACGACCAATTTCGAACCGTGCACTTATGACAGGGCATGCGGTGGAGTAAAAACACACAAAAACTTCTTCTTTTATAGATTTTTAGCATAGCCACAGCCACGCATCGTAGCAAGGTGGCGATGCGTTGCTGTGGCTATGCTAAAAATCTATAAAAGAAGAAGTTTTTGTGACCGATTACTTACAAAAACTTCTTCTTTTATAGATTTTTAGCATAGCCACAGCCACGCATCGTAGCATGGTGGCGATGCGTGGCTGTGGCTATGCTAAAAATCTGTAAAAGAAGAAGTTTTTGTGTGTTTTTACTCCGCCGCAGGCCCTGTCATAATCCTATGCACGCGCCTGGTGCACTAGCTTGTGACATTTTATAAATATACGTAAATAAAATATTTTACGTTTCCATTTTATGTTTGCGTTTTGTTTTGCGTTTTAAGTTTGCATTTGAGTAGCTTTGTTTAGAGGCTCACTCAGCCCTACTGAGTTTGAGTCATCGTAAGTCATAAAAGGATTGATTAGCTCGATTGCGTCACCAAGTGCTGTCAAGGGCGCGCCGGTTATTTGAAATTGCAGTATGATGTTTTTAACGCAACTCGGGGAGGCTCGTGACAATACTGTGATTCAGTTGGTAGTTCCATGTCCATATTAAACTGATTATTATTATAATATCGTCCTCACATTATAGTAAATCTAAACTAAAATTATAAATGCGAAAGTTTATCTGTCAGTCCGTATTGCTTTCTGTACGGCTTCTTATTATCTACTTTGTAAAAATTTGTTCAGCGATTAAACCGTGAATGAACATGGCTAACTTTATTTTTACAAAATTAACCCTTAATAGCTGTAAATAGGGGAATAAATTTTGCAGGAAAAATCAAACGAACTAAGTCCCGGGTCACTGCTAGTAAGTATATTTATCTAGTAGTTTGAAAAATGCACCCACCATCACAGATGTGAGAGATCACAGATGTGAGAGATCACAGGTATAACGAAAATAAATTGTTATGAATTGTAAGTATTTATTATTGTGGATCTTGTTGTCTGAAATATAGAAAGATTACAACACATATGAAACTCCTAGGAGCAATGTTTAAAAAAATCAGGTCGTAGTGGAATGTATTATTTATTTTATTATTTATTTATCAAAAGAAAGTTTACATATTTAATTTGATCTAGAATCACATAAACCTCTCGGGTTTGTATGTGATACTTTACAATTCTATTCATCCGTCTTAAAATTACTTATTACATACAGAAACTGTTTATGTAACACAATTTACTGAAACAAAAATGTAGCTAGGTACTTAAAAATGTTCGACACTGTTCTGTTATAAATTTGAGAAGAAATATGTTTTCAATTTATGTTTAATATTTTTTTCGGTAATAATATTGCGCATGTCGGTAGGTAAAGAATTTATTAGTCGAGGTAATAGATACGCACTCGTCCTTGAGCCGTAGAAATTCTTTGCCGGTATGGTAACGAGTTGTTTTTGTGCGACACTCCGCGTGTATTTGTGACATTTTTCGAGCTGTATTGATGTATTGAAAAATTGTTCTTTTAAGATGCTATACTTGTCCTTATCATGTACAGGTAATGCTTTGCAATATTTAAAATGTTCAAAGTCCTTTGTGAAGCTGAAGGTTGATTTGATTTTAGGTAAAATTATTAACTTATTTGATTTTAGGTAAAATTATTAGAAGCAAGCGCGGTGAGTATTATAGCAACAGTAGCAGCGGGGGGCGTTTGTGGGTACCTACTAATTTTGGCAGGCATATCACTTTGCGTAATCTTCATCATCACCAAGGCCGGAATAACCATTAGGCGGAGTAGGCAACTGCGTAGGGGCCCCGCATCAACTACGGGCCCAGGCCCAGTGCACGCACCAAAAAAAGATACAGTTTCTTCGAACGAGAATTTGATGTGCGTGTGAACTTAGGGACCTCACTGTTATCTCACAAAATACAAATGGTTAGATTTAGTAGTAGAATTAAAACAATTTTAGAACAAATCTGGGAATAAGTAAACAAATATATTAAAAAACACAGCCCTTAATGTGCGTTTCCTCAGTTCACACACGATTTGGTCAGTCAAAGTAAGAAAAGGGGCCCCGAGAATGCCATTGCCTTAGGGCCTCTGACAGGGTTAATCCGGCTCTGATCATCACCACTGCTCTCCAAGCAGTGGAGGAAAACATCGTGGAACTGGCATCGCCTAGTACTGAAAAATCAGACATGCGATATCCACACAACCCACACTGGGCCTACGTGGTGGATTACGGCCTAAACCTCTTATAGGCGGCTTATATCTGTCCCAGTAGTAAGAATATTATAGGCTAACTAGCTGACCCGCCACGACTTCGTTCGCGTTGTATCCGATACCCTACCCCTACCCCTACCCTAACCCTACCCTACCCCTACCCTACCCCTACCCTACCCCTACCCTACCCCTACCCTACCCCTACCCTACCCCTACCCTACCCCTACCCTACCCCTACCCTACCCCTACCCTACCCCTACCCTACCCCTACCCTACCCCTACCCCTACCCTACCCCTACCCCTACCCTACCCCTACCCTACCCCTACCCTACCCCTACCCTACCCCTACCCTACCCCTACCCTACCCCTACCCTACCCCTACCCTACCCCTACCCTACCCCTACCCTACCCCTACCCTACCCCTACTCTACCCCTACCCTACCCCTACCCTACCCCTACCCTACCCCTACCCTACCCCTACCCTACCCCTACCCTACCACTACCCTACCCCTACCCTACCCCTACCCTACCCCTACCCTACCCCTACCCTACCCCTACCCTACCCCTACCCTACCCCTACCCTACCCCTACCCTACCCCTACCCTACCCCTACCCTACCCCTACCCTACCCCTACCCTACCCCTACCCTACCCCTACCCTACCCCTACCCTACCCCTACCTTACCCCTACCCTACCCCTACCCTACCCCTACCCTACCCCTACCCTACCCCTACCCTAGCCCTACCCTATGGCAACGGAAACTGTGACACGAGAATTTTATATATTAAGATTATGTTATTACGTATAGAACCTCGGTAGACTTGAGTTAATATACTGTAAGTACATACACTCATACCTACTTAATGCAGCAGTAGCAGCGGGGGGCGTTTGTGGGTACCTACTAATTTTGGCAGGCATATCACTTTGCGTAATCTTCATCATCACCAAGGCCGGAATAACCATTAGGCGGAGTAGGCAACTGCGTAGGGGCCCCGCATCAACTAGGGGCCCAGGCCCAGTGCACGCACCAAAAAAAGATACAGTTTCTTCGAACGAGAATTTGATGTGCGTGTGAACTTAGGGACCTCACTGTTATCTCACAAAATACAAATGGTTAGATTTAGTAGTAGAATTAAAACAATTTTAGAACAAATCTGGGAATAAGTAAACAAATATATTAAAAAACACAGCCCTTAATGTGCGTTTCCTCAGTTCACACACGATTTGGTCAGTCAAAGTAAGAAAAGGGGCCCCGAGAATGCCATTGCCTTAGGGCCTCTGACAGGGTTAATCCGGCTCTGATCATCACCACTGCTCTCCAAGCAGTGGAGGAAAACATCGTGGAACTGGCATCGCCTAGTACTGAAAAATCAGACATGCGATATCCACACAACCCACACTGGGCCTACGTGGTGGATTACGGCCTAAACCTCTTATAGGCGGCTTATATCTGTCCCAGTAGTAAGAATATTATAGGCTAACTAGCTGACCCGCCACGACTTCGTTCGCGTTGTATCCGATACCCTACCCCTACCCCTACCCTAACCCTACCCTACCCCTACCCTACCCCTACCCTACCCCTACCCTACCCCTACCCTACCCCTACCCTACCCCTACCCTACCCCTACCCTACCCCTACCCTACCCCTACCCTACCCCTACCCTACCCCTACCCTACCCCTACCCTACCCCTACCCTACCCCTACCCTACCCCTACCCTACCCCTACCCTACCCCTACCCTACCCCTACCCTACCCCTACCCTACCCCTACCCTACCCCTACCCTACCCCTACCCTACCCCTACCCTACCCCTACCCTACCCCTACCCTACCCCTACCCTACCCCTACCCTACCCCTACCCTACCCCTACCCTACCCCTACCCTACCCCTACTCTACCCCTACCCTACCCCTACCCTACCCCTACCCTACCCCTACCCTACCCCTACCCTACCCCCACCCTACCCCTACCCTACCCCTACCCTACCCCTACCCTACCCCTACCCCTACCCTACCCCTACCCTACCCCTACCCTACCCCTACCCTACCCCTACCCTACCCCTACCCTACCCCTACCCTACCCCTACCCTACCCCTACCCTACCCCTACCCTACCCCTACCCTACCCCTACCCTACCCCTACCCTACCCCTACCCTACCCCTACCCTACCCCTACCCTACCCCTACCTTACCCCTACCCTACCCCTACCCTACCCCTACCCTACCCCTACCCTACCCCTACCCTAGCCCTACCCTATGGCAACGGAAACTGTGACACGAGAATTTTATATATTAAGATTATGTTATTACGTATAGAACCTCGGTAGACTTGAGTTAATATACTGTAAGTACATACACTCATACCTACTTAATGCAGGTGTAAGTACATACACCTGCATTAATTAGGTAAATACCTCCTAACCACCCACACACATGCATACATATACATATATCTCTACCTACTTTATGATGAGGGATTATCAAATAATCCCGCGCCGTCTTGCTAATTATGTGTTTCATTAAGTATGTATGGTTATCTTACTTCCCGTTAATATTGTGTTTAGTATGAAAGATTGATGTGTATTCAAAGTGCTGGTCTTTTCTTCCGTAAGATTTAGTATTCTAAATAGTAGTCAAGGTGGTAATGGTAAAAAAATGTTTTGCATGATTTTATTTTACCACTTTGTCAGCGTGATGCCAAATTTCAGCGTTCTAGTACCAATATTTTCTGAGCTAAGCCATGGACAGACATATGGACATGGCCAACCTATAAGCATTCGTTGTCGGCGACAGATCCCTAACAAACCCAAAAATATATGCCTATATTAAAGCTGTGGAGACTTTAGCCTTCACTAGAGATACCTGTGAAGGCTACAGATTGATTCAAATAACAAAAATAAAAAATAATAAACATACACTGTAGTGGCGTGATATCTCGAAAATCGAGGTTTAGAAATATTGAACGATAATCTTCAATTTCGAATTCAAATAAATATAATTCTTCTAAGCCGGATCTTCAAAAATGTGTTAAGAACTAAACTGCATATTGAAAACTTATGTATAAATTTATTTAAAGATAAAAATATTTGCATTCATAATATTCAATCTTAGAATAAATTTATCTGTCAATCCCATTTTAAAATGCTCTCTCAAATTTGCGTATCTTAAAGTTTTCGAACGATTTTTCATACCGCAAGTGATCTTGAGCTCAAAGACGCAAAATAAATGTATAGCTACCTACCTTCTGTATAGTATAGGTACCTTAAGGCAAAGACATTCCCTACTACCATACATATAGAGGTGAGTTTCGCACAGCCGACGAGATCGACTGCCGCGAGGCATCGTTACGAATCAGCGTATTGGAAAATAAATTTAAAAATATGAAAGTCCAATTGAAATGAATATTTATATTGGCGTCGAAAAATCAAGCGGGTTTTAAAAATAAAAACTTTCATTTGAGATACTTAACTTCTTATTGTTTGATATTATACAGGGTTTTTTTTTAATACGGTGCTTTTTTCTCATTATAAATTGGTTTGTACCAAATGCTAATGTCGATAAATTCGTTTTTCATCTCAGTATCAATATAGCGACTAAACTTTTTTAAACAAATCACTTAATGGTATAAAATGTGTCTGCAAAAACGAATAGAGCGACCAATGACATTCATTTCTTAATAAGTATTTGTAACGAATTGTGACAAAAATAAAGTAGCGAATAGTCACGTTAATTTATGACTAGTTCTTTGGTTTGAAGAAACTTATTTCATCATTTTTATTCGCAACAACTTTGTTTGTTAATTGTCGTGAAATGCGAATCTTCAGATTCATTGATATTTATTTCAAGGAACCGGGTAGATACATAATTAATTTACATATAATATAAAGTATGATTTTGAAGATACACCCAAAAGTACGAATTTGAACTTGGAAATATTCTTAAATACCAGACATAACAAATTTATCAATATTTTAAGTTATACAAAGATGTAAACTATAATATATAATCTCTACTAATACTATAATTGCGAATGTCTCTTCTTGTCTGTTATGCTTTTACGCCTAAACCAGTTACCGGATTTTGTTGAAAGTTGGTGCGGAAATAGATAAGACCATGATAAAGGACATGGGTTACTTTTTATAGGCTGAAAATATTTTTTTGGGCGAGCAGCAACTACTTTTTTATTCTAGCAATTTTTCCATATTCAAATATAGATCACTTTTGGGTTAATTTTAAATATAACTCGTTTTGTATGCCGTTTTCCACCGTGTGACTCCCCTAATAATGTTCTATTGCAAAGTTTACAGACAGTAGATTAAAGCGGAGCATACACTCAAAGAGGAGCCTCTCCAGCGAAGTGTCACTCCACAAACATGGCCTACTTTACACTGACTCCGGTTACCCGCCTTTGAATGTGACGTCACCGATAGGCTGCCATACCACCTTCGTAGGTTATAGGAAAAGTATGAAAAGTTACACTTTTGTTACGGTTTAATATTGTTAAAACTGTTAATATTCTTGAAAACTAAAGATTATATGGAAGCAAGGGAGCGTTGCCAACAACTGTTTTCTTTTTTTTTTAGCAAAAGAAACTTCTATGCAGCCTTTTAGGATTGTCCGAGATAATACTTAACCTGCGGTCAAAGTATTTTTTTTTAAACGTCATAATAGTCACATCGAATTTCATTAAACCCTAAATTTCTTTTAATCCTGTAACAAAAAGTGGTTTGTTTCTTTACATGGGTAACAAAGCAATTATTATACAACACTCCTGTTTTTATTACCCTGGTTTTTCGTCCCATTACAAGGTAAAAGGTCTCCAAATCCCCCAGCCAACTCTCAACCCCCAACCCAAGAAACGAGAGGTAATTACCCGCAAATAACGAGAAAAATAAGCTAAATTTTACCTGGGTTGGTACTCCAAAATCTTAATGATATTCCCTTGGGAGTGATTGGAGTCTGCGATCCTTCTGTATTCATCGTTTCCCTTCCTTAAACTATAATGGGGATCTCCAATTTATTGCTTGCAGTTAGTAAACTTAATGAATTACCTACCTTAATTAAGATCTAAGCGTGTAAGATATATGTGCACATTAATTAATCTGAGAGAAAAAAGCGTAAGAATTTGAGGTTTTTTCTACTTTTGGGATCTTCCAAGAGAGTATTTCTGGAAAGTAATTATATTCCGTTACGCTATCGAGTTCTTACATTGAATATGATATGAATGTAAGATTTATGTTTGTGTATTCTATGTACCTACTGTGGCTATTATGGCCCAAGAGCTACTATATCTTCAGTTCGATCTTCGGAGAAGGCTACAATTTTTTTGGAGTTTAGTTATTTCATGTAATTCATTTAATTCAGGCAGTTTGGCCCAAAACAATACTATACACATTATAATTAAAAAAGATACTATAAGTAAACTAATACAATATAAAAAATATTCAACTAAATTATGTGTGATCACTATTTCACATGAATAGTCGGTAAAGGCTTCGTGTGTTGCGCAGTATCCGGTATCAGTGGGTTTAGTATGAGATTGAAATACTTTTATCGATTTGGAAAACTATTTCTTTGTCTCTTGCATATGGACCAAACTTGTAAATGAGTGTGAAAGAAAGATAGCAAAGCGATAGTTTTCGAAGACCATAACACTATTGCAAACTCATATTAACCCTTCTGGCTACAGAACTTCCGGAACACAACACCTTTGAAATAATGAAATAATGATGTTTATTTTGCAAACAGGTTATAAATAACACTTTTACACGTCTTTTTTTTTCCTAAATGTAAACTAGTTGAGGCCAGTGTTTCCTGACTACTCTGAGAAGAAACACTGAAACAAACTCAGAGGTCATCGTCTCTTTTAAAGTCCAGACAATCTGTAGTGATCAAATCATATGAGAGCCATGTAGGTTAATGTCTGTGGCGCCCTTTAGAGGACAGAATCAAACAGATTTGAGCAGGCCCGTCCAAGCAGTGCAAGCATTTGTCAAATATCGCGTAGCTCAACTTAGAATCTTAAGGAGCTGGAACGATTTGACGAACAATACCAAAGTAAGGACATTTTGGGTGGGCCGTATAAAGCACTCAAACTGCCAGACAGTGTGGTAATCTATTAATAATATTTGTTGTTATCCCACATTACTCTTATATTCACAACATAGCTTTTGCTTTTACACAAAAAAAAAATTACTTGAAAAGAAAATAATATTGTCATCTTGTACAAACAAAATTAAAAATGTTAAAGTATAAAAATAACAAAAAGTATATTCTATTACTTGAAAAAGTAAATAATATGGTCATATCAAAATGTATATGAAATAATCATCACAATAAAAAAAAATATGAGTAATAAGAAAAATCAAACAAAACAGAATTTCAACAGATGTAATTGGAGCAGCTTAATCCCAGGCATTTTTGTCCGCAAGATGAATATAAATAACAGAATAAAAAGCTTTCTGGCAAAGTTTCTGCTTCACAAATGATTTAAATTTATTGAGGCTTAGTTCTTGCACATGACTGGGAAGTTTATTGTAAAAGTGTATACTTTCGGCCAACATTCGACAGACCTTCAGTAGGAACCCTCATCACAAAGAAATTTAAATACATATTGTGACGACAAACAAAACCTTCAACTTTCAGCTAGAACTTGGTCTTAATTCTGATGTAATATTCAATCTTCTCGGCTTTTATAAAGTAATGCATGCCTAGACACGTATAGCGGCGTCACTGGTACAGTAGGACAAAATGACTGGCTCGGATCCATCGGTGTTGTACCACACTTATTACGACAAGTAGGCTGATAAGCATGGTACCGCAATATCGCAGTTTAAGTTCATTCTTGTTAGTCGAACTATTGAACAGCCTGAAATAAAGTTTGGTACTGTTATGAAATGTGAAAACGATGCGATTCCCTGGTTCGCCCCAAGTCCGCAACATAATCCTATGTTGCGTGGCGAGCAGGCTCAACTATGTGTTTGTGAATCGCTGCTACAAGCTCTCGACGTCAGTGTTGAGCGTATAGCCTCTATTTACAAACCGAACTTTGTAATTTAGTTTAAGTAAAAACATAGGTTTAAGAAACTTTGCTACTAACCAAATGAATCAATTTAAAACCATTTATTTATTTCAAGAATCAAACTTGAAATAAATAAATGCATTTAACCTTCGGTATGCCTGGTGGCAAAAAGTTACACGGTATACCTGGTGGGTTTATCAGACCCGGATTTCTAAATTGTAATTTCTCAAAAATCAAAAATATTGCAAATCAACAACTTTTAATAATTATTTTTCGAATTAAACTTAGGTAGTGTTTTTAACCAAAAAATACTTCCTTACTCTTATAACATACATTACTTATTAAAAACTATAGAGATCTCAATCAGACTATATAAAAATAGAAGGCACTTCTATGTACTTATTAATAAGTAACTAAAAAATATTCAGTCTTCATCACTTCTTCTATCAACATTTTCCAGGGCTATGGTTCGGAAGCAAATTGCACATTGAAAAATTGCATGATCCAGACATAAGTGACCCCTACAGGTCTCACAAATATATTGCGTTTTGCGATCTTTCTTGACTAAGCATACGTAGCATCTACGTTTTATACCAGGAGTCGATTTTTTCAATTGCGTGTCATCTTGTCTGAAATTTCCGCGTAGCAATATGCATTAGAAGATTTCAAATTGTCTCTCGTTCTTCGGATTCTTACATTTGCGTGAAGCATTATGTCGAATAACATAGACTCGTTGATGAAGAGTCCGAAACATTCTAAAGGAAGGTCCTTGCATCTCTAGCTTGAGGCTTTACTCCTGGTATACCAGATATTATATTTTAAATTCGTGTACGTACGTTAGATCGACCAGGGTTTTTATGCCATAAGGTTCCATCCTTACCTTTGTACGCTCTTCCTGACGGCACTGAAGCTAGCGTAGACAAGGGCACGCCCATATTTTCAGAATCTGAAGAACTTTCTTCCGCAACAGCCCCACCAATATCATTGTTTTGTGCCTCTGAATCAGATGCCTCGCTTCCCTGACTCACGTGTTCGGACTCTTCTCCACTTGAGTTGAAAATTACGTCATATTCTTCAGCCGCTTTGAGTAATAAATTACTAATATCATCATCACACAGATGGCTCCCCATTTTGAAACTAAAATAATGTAAAAATATTATATTTAAGCACAAAAATAACATCAATTTCCAAAAACACTAACAAAAAGTACTTACATAAAAACGTCACGTCGTGTGCCTGGTCGGGTCTGTGAGACCCGCGCGAACTATACGTCCGGAGCGCGTTCTCGTGGTAGTAGGATGTTACTACCACGCTTAGAATAACAACGCATAGAAGAGGCGTCTAGAACAAAACACGAGCGATTTCGTGTGTCCACTTTATTTTCTTTGTGTGCGCGAGCCGAATGTGTCTACGTTCTTCAAACGCACACAAATATAGCTTTCAGTGATACCATTACCAGTACCATTACCACAAAAATGGGAAAACGCACTATTATGTTGCTGGTTCAAATCAAGTATTTTATGTTATGAAACTAAATAAGATGATGTTTTTTCATGTAATATGACTTATATGACATATATTTACGGAAGGTAAACGAAATGAGATATCGTTTATTGCGTTTAGATTGTTTGATGTGTAATGTGTTATAATAATATTATAGAAATGTATTAATTGCTTGAAAAATCTCGTTTCATATCAATTAAAAGTATGTGTTGTATTTATGAAATAGAAAAATATTATTGAGAACATTACTTAAATGAAAAAAATCTTAATCAATAAAATTGTCATCTTTATGATGCCACTCTTCGAACTAACAGTAACTTTTAGTTATAAAACACTGTAGGTAGTAGCTGTAAATAAATATAGTTTAGTTTGACGCATACATAATTGCCGCCAAAACTATATTTTTTTTTAAACAAAAATAAGCACAAAAGAAATCAATATGGGTATTTTTTTCCTCACGGATAGCAACATTGAATTGTGATAAGTTAGGTTATTAGAATTTTTGTTTGATGGTCGATTTACTTAAATATAATGTATAAAATGTAAGTATTTACTTGTGAAATGTAATTTGATTACACGTTTTTTGTTTTCCTGAAGGACTATGACATCCCTTTACGCTACAAACGGTCGTTTTAAATTATTTACTCGCGAGCTCTGTTCGGCAGAATGTGACCTTGAATACTGACGGCTCGTCGAGCAAAGTTAGCCAAAAATGGCTAAGTTTTAGTTGCCTCACTTTTTGCACTCGTACTATCCTTCTATGCGTTGTTATTCTAAGCTACCGCGAGAACGCGCTCCGGACTGAGGTGGCAGGCGGCGGGCGTCTAGCAATTCACAACGGCCAGCTACTAAGTGCAGTTAGGCGCAAAATTCGCATTTGAAGGAAATACAACGGTTTATGTGTACAGGTGGGTCTGACAGACCCTACCAGGCATACCGAAGGTTAAATTACTTTGTTCGACTGACGAATGGCCCCGAAATAACAATATCTTGAAATCAATTACTATCTATGAATGTAAATTCGTTCCCCCCCCCCCATATTGATATAAAATCCAAAATTCTTTCGAGTTTTATTTTAAAAAGGCAAAATGATTTGAGTTTTCTTGGAAGGGCGAATCAAATCAGTTTAGGTCACTTTAAGTTTTACTACAAGAACGTCAAAGCATTTTTGATCTAATCTTAGAACTTGCTACTTATAGAAAATATAACTTAGTAGCATAATTTAAAAATTTATTTAGAGGGGCCGTCCCTCGCAATGAACTGTAGCTAGAAGCTTTCAGATTAGGCACTTAGTTTTCAAAGAAGCGTGTACTTAGGCTAGTTAACATAAATAAAAAGTGAAAATTCAAATATAACTACAGTTTATGAGGTACTGCATCACGTTAACGGTCGGACGGACGGACGGACGCTTAGCGGAAGCTCAGTAATAGGAGTTGTATAGGTGTAGGTTATTGATAATCCTTTGTGTCCTACCTATGTACCCAAAAGTAGGAAACTTACATAAGTAGGTAGTACATTACTTGTGTTAAATGCTGCTATTTTTTTCAAGTCCAAGCAATGTTCTTTGTATAAAATAACTTTATTACGCACACGAAATACTGACATTCAACCGGCTTGCTTATCGCTATCTTATCACTAATTTTATAATTTAAAAAAAAATGACTTTTACCCCACCCAGAAATAACATAGATAATAAGAAAAATAGACATCTATGGTATCTATGGAAATAACGACATTGCCTTCACCGTCATTTCTGAGTGTTGCCAAAGTAAAAATAACATATTCAGTTGCCATAATAAATACATTTATAAGTTTGTTAAATTAATAATATTTGTTCTTTGACAGTTGACACCCACAGTGGATATTATGCTTGGGTATTAAAATAATACAATTTTTATAATTAAATCCAAACCTCCGTAATAATCGATAAGTTTTAGTCGAATTCACAACTTAGTTTTTAATGAATGAAGCAAATATATCTAGAAAATGCGCAATATTTATTTGAAATTAAAACATGAATTTGAACAAGCTAACAATTCGTCCATCCTGATAAGTGTCGCGTCCCCTCGAACGATACAATTTAGCAAAAAGGTAGCATAAGAATTACAGAAACATTTAATACACATCGTATTTCATAGATAATATGTATTTTTCTACATGTTGCTATTACAGCTATTGTGCACTGAGCACTCCAAAAATTGTGTTCGCACATAGCGGCTTATAAGGTTATGTGCACATAGCTCTTCAAAATAGTTCTCCCTACACTTACGCACATAGCAGTGTATATACTAACATGACTACGTGCATATAGCACTTCAAGTAGTTCCATTTCTACACTCACGCACATAGCAGTGTATGGATTAACATGACTACGTGCACATAGCACTTCAGGTAGTTCTGTCTCTACACTCACGCACATAGCAGTGTATGGATTAACATGACTACGTGCACATAGCACTTCAGGTAGTTCTGTCTCTTTACTCACGCACATAGCAGTGTATGGATTAACATGACTACGTGCACATATCACTTCAGGTAGTTCTGTCTCTACACTCACGCACATAGCAGTGTATGGATTAACATGACTACGTGCACATAGCACTTCAGGTAGTTCTGTCTCTACACTCACGCACATAGCAGTATATGGATTAACATGACTACGTGCACATAGCACTTCAGGTAGTTCTGTCTCTACACTCACGCACATAGCAGTGTATGGATTAACATGACTACGTGCACATAGCACTTCAGGTAGTTCTGTCTCTACACTCACGCACATAGCAGTGTATGGATTAACATGACTACGTGCACATAGCACTTCAGGTAGTTCTGTCTCTACACTCACGCACATAGCAGTGTATGGGTTAACATGACTACGTGCACATAGCACTCCAAGTAGTTCTATCTCTACACTCACGTATGTATTACCAAAACCTTTTAGAGATGGCAAATTATTCACTTGCCATTTTTCACGTGGTACAATTATTTCCATGACGGATTCTTTTATCAAAGTACACTGACTACCAAAATCCTAAGTCAATACTATTATCTAGTCATAACGTCTTAACTTCGGCTCTATCTACCCAAACGCTCCTATTGCATTTAGGATCATCATGACCAATGCGTTTACACTTTTGGCACATAATATTGGATACTTACCTCTTCCTTTGTTGATAGATAGCATAGTGTATGACACATCAAAGAAGAGTAATTTATTGGAATGTCATGTGTGATTTGTCAATTATTGTTTGACTAAAATTAAAATGGTTTACTTCATAAAACTATTTTCTTGTATTTAATAATGGCGACAATGGAAGAAGATTTGAGTACACTCAAACGTTCAAGAAGTGTTATTAAAGGTCAATTGACAAAACTATTCAACTACTTACAAACCTTGAAAGGAATTTCGGATGTCGAATACGATTCGCGACTTACGTCACTTCAAAAAAATGAGGAAAAATTCGACACCATACAAGAGAAAATCGAAATTATCACTCAAAACCTCCAAGAAGAGATTGACCTACACTTTGAAATAGCACAAGAAATCACAAACTTAAAGATATTGTTACACAATCTCCGGCCACCAAGAACTTCAACTGTTTGCACTCATGATACGGTTCCACCTACCACGATAGCGAGCACTACAGAGAACAACGCACGGTACCAGGTACCTAAGATTAACTTTCAACCATTCCAAGAAAAGGAAAGTTTCAAAAATTTCGTGAAACGACTGAAACATATTTTAAAATGACAAATTGTAATGAGGATTATATGATGACTTGCGTACTACTCAGTTTCTTAAGCCCAGAGTTACATGAACGGGCATGCAACTTATGTGCACCGGAAGACCCATCACAAATTAAGTTTCAGATACTAGTGGATTTGCTGGAACAATACATAGATCCTAAACCCAGCATATGGGCACGACGCCATAAGTTTATAACGCGTACACAAGCTGAGAATGAAACCGTAACTAATTTCAGTACAGAATTGAAACATTTAGTACACGATTGCGAGTTCAACTGTGATAATTGCCAAAAGTCGCTAAATGACAACTTTTTATCACTGCAAATCATCAGAGGAGTCCGAGATGGCGAAATTAGACCGAAAATATTGCAAGACAACAAAATAACTACATTTAAGGAAATACTACACATGGCGACAGCAACAGAAATAGCTAAAGCTGACAACGATTTCATGACAAACAAACAAGATCCAAGCAACGAAGTACCAGTACACTCAGTTCAGAATAAATACAAAACCACGGTTAAACCACTACCAAACCATATCACGTCATTCAAAGATATGCAAGGAGGATGCTTCCGCTGTGGGGATGCTAATCACAGAGCCAATAAATGCAGACACGTTAACACAGATTGCATTAAATGCGGAAAGACAGGACATTTAGCTCGTGTTTGCCTACAGGTATTAAAACAGAATACAGCTCACCAGGTGGAAGAACCGAACTCAGCTGACGATGAAAACATTTGTGATATCAATGCCGTCAACAATATTGGGTTAGATAAGTTTATGGTTGACGTAACTATTGAAGGCAAAAAGGTACAGATGGAACTAGACACAGGTGCAGCACTTTCATCAATTTCGTTGAGAGACTTCAGACGCTTACAATTCAATAAACAGATATTTAAAACAGCAGTACGAATGAGAACGTACACAGGTGAACTGATTACGCCAGTTGGAGTTACATACGTCAAGTGCAATTACGAAAACCAATATTTCCATGGAAAACTCTTTATTATCAGACAAGACGTCGACGCCATATTCGGAAGAGCTTGGATTAGAGAAATCAATATTAATATATCAGACATGAAGAAAATATCATTAGAAAGGGCCGACAGCTCAAAGTTGGACAAGATCATTTCAAAATTTTCACCAGTTTTTGATGAAAAACTGGGATGCATTCCAAATTACATGGGACATTTAACTTTAAAGGAAAACACTACACCAATTTACCCTATTTACCCTACGCATTGAAAGAAAAGGTTGATAAAGAAATAGATCGTCTGTGTCAAGAAGGAGTCATAACAAAAACGGACAACTCAGAATGGGGAACTCCAGTCGTACCAATTGTTAAACCTGACGGAAGCATACGTCTATGTGCTGATTATAAGGTCACCCTAAATAAAGTAATTAAAGATGAACAATATCCGATTCCTATCATAGAAGACATGTTTTCAGAGATGAACGGTGGCGAATTTTACTGCACATTAGACATTTGTCGAGCATACCTAAATATGCAAATGGACGAAGAAAGCTCTATCCTACAGACACTGAGCACTCACAGAGGCACATTTAAGGTGAACCGCTTGATGTTTGGGGTAAAATTGGCCCCAAGTTTGTGGCAAAAATTTATGGATAAAATTCTTCAAGACATACAGGGTGTGAAATGCTTCTTTGATGATATTATTATACAAGGATCGACAGAACTACAATTACAACAAAGATTAGAAACAGTGTTAGAAAGATTACAAGAACATAATCTCAAATTGAATAAAGATAAATGTAATTTCTTCAAAACTAGTATAAATTATTTAGGCCATATAATCGACAAGCACGGACTGCACAAAAATAAAGAAAAAGTTAGAGCCATAGTTGATGCAAAGAAACCCAACGACGTAAATGAACTAAGAACATTTTTGGGTATGAGTAATTACTATAACAAATTCATACCTAACCTTGCGACGATTTCCAATGCGCTCAACCAATTACTACAAAAGAACACAAAATTTGTGTGGTCAGAAGCCTGCGAAAATAGTTTCAAGAAAATTAAAGAAGAAATTATTAGTGAACGAGTCTTACTCCATTTCGACCAAAAGAAGCCCCTGGTCCTCGCTACAGATGCTTCACCGTCCGGCCTGGGTGCCGTGCTCTCTCATGGAATGGCTGATGGGACCGACAGACCAATTGCTTTTGCATCGCGTTCACTAACATCTAGCGAAAAGAAGTACAGCCAAATAGATAAGGAGGCAACAGCAATTTACTGGGGAGTGAAGAAGTTTTTTCACTATTGTTACGGAAGGAAATTCACACTGATTACGGATCACAAGCCTTTAACGACAATATTCCACCCACACAAAACCTTACCTGCAATGAGCACGATGCGGTTGTTTCACTATGCACACTTTCTTTCCGGATTCGACTACAATATTGAATACAGAAATTCAGCTAACAACAGTAATGCAGATTATCTCTCAAGATTTCCAGTGGAACGAATTTCGGAACACCATATGGACCAGCACAGTATATTTCAGCAGAACCAACTCAATGCACTTACAATTAACCGCAAAGTAATAGCGAAGGAAACAATGAACGATCCAGAATACAAAAATATAATACATAAACTAAAGAATGGACAGACCCTAAGAACCTTGGGCTACGGTGATAATGAAATTACAATTGAAGACGACTGTCTTTTTAAGGGAACTAGAGTTATGATTCCTCTAAATCTCCGACATAACATATTGAAGGAGTTACATACAAGCCATACTGGTATACTTAAAATGAAACTTTTAGCGCGAAGCTATGTTTATTGGAAAAATATTGACAAAGACATCGAGGAATTGGTCAACAAATGTCGTGAATGTCGTCTCAAACAAAACGAACCAGAGAAAGCCCCATTACACCACCGGGAAGCTCCGACAGCGCCCTGGCAACGCATACACATTGATTTCGCAGGTCCATTACGCGGTTATTATCTCTTTATAATAGTTGATGCTATGTCAAAATGGGTAGAAATAATTCCAACTCAAACTACCACAAGTACGTGGTGTATCTCAAAACTTAGAAATTTATTCGTTGATTTTGGCTTACCGTACGTTCTGGTCGCGGACAACGCGAGGCAGTTTACTTCAAAAGAATTTTTGTCATTCTTACATGAGAACGGAGTGACTCACAAAACTTCGGCCCCATATCACCCAGCAACGAACGGTCAAGCTGAACGATTCGTCCAGACAGTAAAGAAAGCTTTGCATAGCATGGAAAATGAACTTGGCTCAATACACGAGAAAATTTTAAAAATAAAATCCCAACTGCGAAGAACGCCCTCTAGGCAAACTGGGAAAAGTCCTTACAAACAAATTTTCGGTGGGCGGTTGGTGAGAACATTGTTCCACGCCATGTTCCAGCAACCACATGCGCAGACAGCACGACCCGTCTCACCCACTAACCAGACTGAACCTGATTTAAGAACATTCCGTTCAGGGCAGAGAGTCCAAATACGGAATTATAGTGGGAAGAAGAAATGGGAGTTTGGCACAGTGGTTAAACGCTTGGGCCAGCTACATTATGAGGTTTTAACGGATTCAGGGGCGACGGGGAGAAGGCACATTGACCAAATGTTAAGCACCTCGATCGACAGAGCTATAACGCAGTAATTAAGGGCGGAGACCTATTAGTGCTTTCTCTAGGAGGAGTTTGCAATCTGTGACGCCTCTGCCTATTATGACTACGAGCTCTTAAACTATTGGTCTGTTCATAAATCTTCGTGTCTGTTGATGGCGTACGCGATGTGCGACGTTGCAATGGAGATATTACGACTGACCTGCTTCGACTTCTTGAGTGCGACTCAACCCTTGGAGGTGATCTTCTGGATCTGCGCCGCTCGGAGCTATGACCATCGGTGTGGGGCGATGCTGGTGAGCGACGGCTTCGCCTGGGCGCAGTTGGCGAGCGACGACTTTGCTTCAAGTCTTCAACACGTGTCCGATATCGGCTGCGTCTCGAGGGCCCTCCCAGCACAATGCTGTGATGACTCCCGGTGGACTTCTCTGACCGGTCGCTGGACATCTTTACCCAATTGTACAATGTACAATTTACACTGTCCAACGGTCTGAAAAAAGCAATTAAAACAACGAGTACCTATTTCATTGAATGTAAACATGTTATCAAGTTAAAATCAGGTAATAATATGATAATTGAAATTATTATTTGCCTCCTATGTTTTATTAAATTAATTATGTCTGAGAGGAGGGCAGAAAAATATCTATCATACGCGTCCATGTAATCATGTTTGTTCTATACCTATAAGTGGAATAAAGTTGAATTCACTATCCTTTGGAGGGGACATCACACAACACAAAACCAGGGTTCACCGATACCTTTCAGTGAATACCAGTATAGGGCATAGCCAACCACTATTTTGTAATCTAAAATAATTACGACTAAAAGTAGTTCACTACAAGTAGCTATGATTACATGTAATCCAACCCCAGCAATTTAGTTACATAAAGTAATCGTTAATCTGATCACTTTAGATCTAAGAATATCTTGTTTTGTAAGTAAATATATTCAAAAGTTAATATTTACAAGTATTCGTTAATTAATCAATAGCAAATTGATGTAATTCTATATACCCACAAAATTATTTGTAAACCTGGACCGGTATGAAAAACCATCTTTATTTATTTTTTTATATTTTTATTATAGATTTATTTATATGAACAAGACCTAGATGTGTACGTATATTTATTTATTTTTGAATTATTCAAATCGGACATTCTATTAAAAAAATATAACGAATTTAAAATGTCAATCTAAACAAATAAGTAATAGAAAATAAACGATTTCATTTTAAATTTGTTAATAGAAAATAATCATACTATTTTGTAGTAGCTAGAATATTGTTTGCATGTAAAACACAAAAAACGAAATAGTTTGAAGTTAAACGTAGCTATAAAAAGTAATCACGTAATCGCAACCACAATTCACAGCCAGAGATCATTTTTTTTTTTACTAAGATTATTTCATGTAATCCATTATTATGATTACCCACCGCAAAATACGGTCGCAGCCAGTAAGGATTACTAGATTACACCTTACCATATGATATTCTAGATAACGTCTCATTAAGATTTATTCATTATTGATATGTTCTACCTGCAGTATTGTAATATCACTATGGATAGAACTACTGTCACGCTTTCAATAAAAATCACACGAACACAAATCATTTAGAATAATTAATTAACTATTTACATACCTTACTGTGGACGTATGATCACACCAGGGTGGTAGCAATAGCTACACCATAATTCCCTGGGGTTATCCCTGCTTCTGAATTGTTAAATGCTGCTATTTTTTTCAAGTCCAAACAATGTTCTTTGTATAAAATAACTTTATTACGCACACGAAATACTGACATTCAACCGGGTTGCTTATCGCTATCTTATCACTAATTTTACAATTAAAAAAAAATGACTTTTACCCCACCCAGAAATAACATAGATAATAAGAAAAATAGACATCTATTGTATCTATGGAAATAACGACATTGCCTTCACCGTCATTTCTGAGTGTTGCCAAAGTAAAAATAACATATTCAGTTGCCATAATAAATACATTTATAAGTTTGTTAAATTAATAATATTTGTTCTATGACAGTTGACACCCACAGTGGATATTATGCTTGGGTATTAAAATAATACAATTTTTATAATTAAATCCAAACCTCCGTAATAATCGATAAGTTTTAGTCGAATTCACAACTTAGTTTTTAATGAATGAAGCAAATATATCTAGAAAATGCGCAATATTTATTTGAAATTAAAACATGAATTTGAACAAGCTAACACTTGTATAATGATTTTTAATGTCCAAAGTATTTAAACATGAGTTGTACATTAACAAATTAGTTTATTCTATTTACAAATCATGGTTTCATAATACACATTAAAACCTGATATTATTACAGTAAGTACTTACTTGTACAGAAATTATTTACAAAAATGTTATTAAAACACCTTACTACATTTATGAACGCGTTATGTGCAAGTCTAAGTATGGAACCACATAATATTATGGTCTGTTTGGGTTACACAATATTCTAATTATCACTATAAGGATACCATAACGTAAGTAGCGGGTAGTTACTGCAAACATTACTGGTAAACAGCCAAACAAGAGGTGGCGGCTGGTAAGCGAGTTATCGTCATGATGTTTGTTGTATTTATGAATATTACTATTATCTCTGTCTAGCTGTAAGTTTCTTAAGCACAATAAAAATAAAATATAAAAATAAGCAACGAATCCAGGCATTAATGCACAGTTCTCAAATTTGAATTCTGTGTAAATACTTTCATAGGAATCACTACATAGTATAAAACAAAGTCGCTTCCCGCTGTCTGTCCCTATGTATGCTTAGATCTTTAAAACTACGTGACAGATTTTGATGCGGTTTGTTTTAATAGATAGAATGATTCAAGAGGAAGGTTTAGGTGTATAATTTATTAAGGTTGGCGGACGAAGTCGCGGGCAGGAAGCTAGTCAAATTTAAACTACAATATTGTTCTTTATGCAAGTCATAATTATTTTATTTTGATACCAAAACTAAAGCAGCATTTTGTGTTCTTTTGTCTGTATTTGTTTTTAATGTCCTACTATTCTACTAATATTATAAACTAGCTCAAGCCCGCGACTTCGTCCCCGTGGAAAAAAAAATCCCCCGATTTTGAAACATTCTTCATTACTGCTCCGCTCCTATTGGTGTTAGCGTGATGATATATAGCCTATAGCCTTCCTCGATAAATGGGCTATCTAACACTGAAAGAATTTTTCAAATCAGAACGGTAGTTCCTGAGATTAGCGCGTTCAAGCAAACAAACAAACAAACTCTTCAGCTTTATAATATTAGTATAGATGCAAAAGTTTGTGAGGATGTACGTATGTTTGTTGCTCTTTCGCGCAAAAACTTTTTTTTTTTTTTTATTGGTAATAGGCTCGCGTTTGACCACCATCTCACCTGATGGTAAGTGATGATGTGGTCGAAGATGGAGCACGCTTGCCTAGAAGTAACCTATTCACTCTTGACTTAAAGACTCCCAGGTTATAGCGATCAGGTAACACAGACTCCGGCAGGGAATTCCATTCCTTAGCCGTACGCACAATGAAAGTATTCCCAAAACGTTTTGTGCGTAAGGGTGGGATGTCCACTATGTAACGATGGCGCATCGCCGTTTGAAATTTGGTAAGTAGATAGTTGACATCCTAGAATAATACATAGGCTACTTTTTATCCCGGAATTCCCAAGGGATCGGGATTTTTTTACGCAGCAAAACTCTCGCATGCTAACGAAGTCGTGGGTAGAAGCTAGTGTGTACATAAATAAAGAAATTGTATTTTTCTCTTGTCTACAGAGCAATGTCGCTGGTCCCACCTGGGGGGGCGGATTCCCCCAGTCCACGGCGTGCTGTGAGCCCACTGTTGGAGATGCGTCGCCCACACTGCACGCTGGCCTGCGACTACTGCGCAGCTGTACTTGAAGATAAGTTCAAACGTGAGTAGATATAGCGAGTCATTTGCATTGGCAATATTTTATTAACCTTTTCTTCACACCAGGATTTTCTTCTGTATCATGGGCACACTTTAGACACAAACACCCAGACCCAGTACAAGAATCTGTAAGTCATACAAATAATTAATTATTCTGTGCGGGAATGAAACCGCGCACGCAGCGCAGCAGTCAATGGCTCAACCAATGCGCCAATGTAACCAATATTGGCGCTTGGTTGCTGTAATACAAGAATAAAAGATCGTATATCATTTTATTTTGCGTAATATTTTTTTTTATATTAAACGATAGATCTGGAATGACATTTATCTAGGTATGTAGCATAGTGTCGGTGTTGTTAAGGAGAAACAAATGTTTATGTTGAACAGTATTTATTTTACCACTCTTAAAATGTTCTTAATGTTAAAATGTTATATGAAATGTTGGTAAAATATTAGTCTACAGCGTGAGCCGGGTGCTAATGCGGTAGACCAATGTGCACTTAAATGTTATAGATAGATAGAATAACATACTATACTTTATTGTAGAACCAAATTTAAACATACCTATTTAACAATATTATAATATTAATTTATTAATTTTATAATATCAATGGCGGTCTTATCGCTGAAAGCGATATCTTCCAGACAACCTTTGGAAGGTAATGTTAAATTGTAAACAAAAGGTATATTTAACATGAAATAAAATTAGATCAACGCGACACGCCGATAATACATATTGCCAAATTAGATGTTTGGTGAAAACACCGAACAACGTTTGTTATTTAATATCGGTTAAGTAAATGTTCTCAAAATTAAGATTGTTCATTTGAAAATAAAATAATTTATCCAATTGATTCATTTAATCTTAAAATATTATAGTTAATATTGCTGGCTCGTTTTTATATGTCTATAAGAGTGGAGGTTCAAATAGCAAAGGTTACTGCGCCATAAAGGGATCATAAAATGTATAATATAAAAATGTAGTACCGTGAACCATATGTTATAATGTTTACTAGTATTTTTATACTAAATAGATAGACCTTTTCCCATAAGGTTCATACCAAAATGCATATTCAGTATCTATAACTTATGGCGTGAAGCATATTTTTCCCATAAATCCATTCGTAAAATACCCTACAGGGACTTTCGGGCTTACCGTTCGACTGTAATGGTTCAGATTTATTGTAAATACTACGCAGTTGTTTGGAATTGCGCAACTAAATAAAAATAAACAGAATTGCTACATTGTACGATCGTGCTTGTACGATTGTATCCCTGTTAACTCTCATAAAACCGTATTTTTCAAATGTAAATACTGAAATAAATTTACTGTATAAATGTATGGACTGAGTAATACGGCTTTTAAAATATACAGGGTGGCCCAAAAGTCGTGGACCAAACGCAAATAGGGGTTAGATGGGGTCATCAGCTGCAAAAAGTTGTTCTACGGGACGTCCTTAAGGTCAATCCCTGCAGAGTTATAATTTATTTTGTGTTTTTATGAGAACATTGTTTTTTTTAAACGAATTCTTATTAAAATTCGAAAAAAACTACATCCTGTATCTTTTTATAATTTTCACTAGATTGGTACTGATGAGTCCTTGCGTTAGACATGCTATTTATGGTTGTTTATTGGGTATGTTGAAGATAATATTGAGTTTTACGATTTTTTTTTTCTCAAATCATAACTTTTTATTTACTTCGGACCCCACTGTGAAAAAAAAATACTCTACCGAAAAGTGACCCTGTATTACAAGTGTTGGCGCATTTAATAGGTATTCTGAAAAGGTATTACACATGGCCATGAGTGGCTCTAATATCTTTCTAGGACGAAAAAACAAAACAACGATAGTGAAATAATTTTTTTATGAAGCAAAACATTTTACAATAATTGCTCAAAATTCCTGCCTCTGACCATAATACATAATCTGCACCGTCTAATAAAATTCCTACGTAACCTACGGAATGCACCTCTGTTGTTAGTAACTTGTACCCTAGCAAATTCGAGCTTTTGTCGTAGTTCTTGTTCGCTATTGTTCTCTCCTTGGTAAACTATTTCTTTAAAATAGCTCCAAAGAAAAAAATCTAATGGATTTAAATCGGGCGACCGGGGTGGCCACGCAATATGTCCGCCTCGACCAATCCACCGGTTGGGGAAGCGCTCGTTCAAATGATCTCTAACTACTCGAGCGTAGTGAGGCGGGGAGTGCAGTGCTGCATCATGTTGCAGCCACATTTCTGCTATTCTTTCTTCTGGAACTTCAGCTTCGTTAAGAATATGGTTTAAATTATTTTGCAAAAAATTTAAATACTGAGCACCATTCAGCCTTGCTGGCATTTCATGCAGCACCAACTGCTGGCCAATTATACCAGCCCACATGTTAATACCAAACATATGCTGGAATCGATCACTTCTTATGATATGAGGGTTCACTCTGGAGTAAAAATGTAGATTGTGGATATTGAATACTCCCATTCTTCTAAAAGTTGACTCATCCGTCTATAAAACCTTGTTGAAGAACAGCGGATCCTCTCTGTGGTATCTTAGCATCTTTGTGCAAAACCGCACTCTAGGTTCATAGTCACCGGGCAGCAAAGCTTGCACCCTTTGCACGTGGTAGGCGTGATATTTGTTTCTGTTAATGACACGTTGCACCGTCGATCTTGGAATCCCGAGATTATGGGATATTTGGCGTTAACTTATACTAGGATCCAATCTTAATTCTCTCAGCACTTCATCTTCATTTTCAAATTGCACCAATGGTCTGCCTGCTCTCGGAGCATGCTGACCGGGTAAGACTCCCTCCATGTACGAATTATGTACGCGCATAAAGACCCTGTAGTCCGGAAAACGATCACGGTTAGGGTAGCGTTGACGATATTCCCTGGCAGCAGCCCGGGCATTACCGTCGCAAAAGCCATACAGGTAATGCATTTCTGCATACTCCCGTTGGGTGTATTCTCTACTCGCAGCAGCCATCTGTCCACTTTTGTAGCCAATCCGTCCGATTCCGAATCTAGTCCCATTCACACAGCACTGGTCACAGGTAGGCAATCTATCACAAGTCCGAAAAACAAAGCGTAGGTCTAAGAAAAGAAACTGATGACAAGTCGTCGTAAAACCGAGAAAAAGAACACGTGCGTACTCACAGGCAGGAAGCGAGTCACTAAAGAACACTAAACATTCTAAAGAAACATGCTCACGTGCATCTCCCGGCCCCCACCCCGGCCGGCCCGGCCTTTTGTTTCCTAGAAAAGATATCGCTACCTGAACTGACGGGCGAACCGGCCTTTTATTGACAAAGGATTAAATGGTTAGTGTAAAAGAGAGGCAGAGAATCTTTGTCATTAATTGTATTAGTTCCAGTTTATTTTTAAATAAGCCTAACCGAGTTTTATGGTTGGGTTAACTTTGGCCTTGCTATGAATAATCGTCCTTGAATGCGCCAAAACTTGTAATACAGGGTCACTTTTCGGTAGAGTATTTTTTTTTCACAGTGGGGTCCGAAGTAAATAAAAAGTTATGATTTGAGAAAAAAAAAACGTATAACTTGACATTATCTTCAACACACCCAATAAACACCATAAATAGCATGTCTAACACAAGGACTCATCAGTACCAATCTAGTAAAAATTATAAAAAAGATACAGGATGTAGATGTTTTTGAATTTTAATAAGAATTAGTTAAAAAATGTCAATTTTCTCATAAAAACACAAAATAAATTATAACTCTGCAGGGGTTGACCTTAAGGACCTCCCGTAGAACAATTTTTTGCAGCTGATGACCCCATCTAACCCCTAGTTGCGTTTGATCCACGACTTTTGGACCACCTTGTATAATAGCATGCCAGTGGGACTATAGAGTATCTGATGGGATCCTTATAAAAACTCCTTTTGCATAAATGTAACTAGGTTTTTTATTGATAAACAGAGATATTAAAATCATAATTGATAATAATAAACACTTAAACACAATGTTATTATTTGACTTTGTATTTATGTATAATATAAACCCTTTAAAACTGAAATACATATTATCTAATTGACATTAATTATAATATAAAGCTACTACGATTGGGTATATATGTCGTGGCCAAATCCTAGAATTGATCATTTCATGCAGTGTTCGATCATTTCATGAAATGGTTGTGTTTCATGAAATAGAACATCGACCGATGGTCACATCATGATGTGGTCTTGCCAGGTCATTGAATACGCATCCTTTGACGATATGAACAGTTAAACGCATGACTACTTCATGATTTGGCCAAACATTAGTGATCAAATACAATCATTTCATGAAATGGTCGAACACTTCATGAATTGATTAATTCTAAGATCTGGCTACGTCATTATGCTTAATACCCTGACTCAGAGTACCTGGACTCAGATTTTTTTTAAACCACCCAGAAATAGGAGCCCCACTAAGCGGGGCTCCGTCGACCTATCTTAGCACAGATGGTAATCTATCCATTTACAGACAATTTTATTGCACCCTTTGAACTCGTCACGATATGGCCATTTTTATGATGATCAATCCATGAAATGTTCGGTTTCATTAAATGGTTGTGTTTCATGATATGGCCAAACGTTGGCTGGCATTAAACGTTGACGTTTAAACGATATCGTAAATTTTAGTTGGTCATTTCATGAAATACAACCATTTCATGAAATGATCGAACATTTCATGAAATGATCAATTCTAGGATCTGGCCACGACATATACATTGCACATTATTGAAGTAAGTGTAGGTTGGCTACAAGTAGGGCGTTTGATAAATTGGTCTGGACGTTTGATAAATTAGCATATAAATTGCTTCTCCATCCGTAAAGGGAAATCCGCAGACAAGCTTAAGTAGTAGCTTACAGCAAGCTCACAACTTCGCACAGACGCAGAAGACTTATAAGTTATGTATGTACTGCCAACTGTGATCGCACAGCAGAAGTTGTCTTTTTCTGGTGGGAAAATCATCTAATGACTTCTCCCGCTCTGGGTGGAGCAAAGGGGAGTGTTTGACTTCTACTGACTAAAAACCCACCCTGTTACTTCAGCTGCCCTTCAGTTGCGGGGCTGCGGTATCTCGTTAGAACATTCCCGCAACCACGGAGCAGAAGTGGTCTTAGATATCTTACTTGATACTCTTCAAAAACATATTAAACAATTTACTAGTCGAAATTTGACCATAATTGAAACAATTTCATGGTATTAAAATAATATTTGCATGATATTAAAATATTTGGTTTCTGCACTCCTTTTCTATATAAAATGAAACTATGCCAAATTTTATACTCGTCTGCGTAATTTTCGTAAAAAAGGGTACCTACAAAGGTTTTGCTTAACGTATAGATTTATAGTATTCTTGTAGGTTGACTTTGGTGCTGGGTTACTATACCTGGTTGGTACGCAAAAAAGCATTTTTTCTCATTTTCTCGTGGCTGAAATCTACAACACATCATCAGCATTAATCTGATCATCATCCTCTATTTTTATTATAAACATATCTTTATTCTATCAGGAAGCGCTGATATGCGCAACAGAGGCACATCCCCACTGTCAGCATCACCGCGACAATCCCTCACCGGAGAACCACCCTGGACCCTCCCGGATGACGACCGACCTGACTTCTCAGCACTCAAGGAAAATATACAAAAGATCAACAAGTAAGTCTCGTTTTTAATGCTATTTATATACTTAAATAGCAAACTTAAGTATAAATGCCCCATCACTTAAAGAAGAGAACGGCCTTCTCCCTTTTGACTACTTGTACGGAACCGATGTTTATTTACGTGTGATTTTTGTGAGATGTCTGTGTTTCTCTTACATGGTACAAGCATTATTCTGTAGTAATGACCCGAAGGCCTTATTAGTTTTTAGTCGAATAGGAACCGTACTTTTATTCGGGACAAAAAATATAGGACATTAATATGTAATGAAAGAATGTTATTTTTATTTATATTAAAAATTTCTTTACTATAATATTATGAATTTAGTTTAGATGTACGAGTATAGGGTATCTTTATCAATCAAGTTCAAAATTAGGTACTTTATCCCGATAAAATGTGCGAAATTGTTACACGAACGAAGCAGTGGGCAGCACACTTGCTGCCCAACTTTTACTAGTACATAATTTTGATCTTGATTGACAAACATACCCTAAATACTAAATAAATAAAAATAAATGACGACTATAATTGCCAATCACAGGGTAAGTCAATGTTCTTTTACATGTCCTAATTCGCCATAATCTAATTCCATCAAACCCGTTCCATAATCGGACTACAAAACCAACGGCGATGCGCCATCGTTACATGGTGGACATCTCACTCATACACACAAAAAGTTTATTTAATTCAATTTAATCCATGAAATCAAACTCATTTATATAAAAATGTTTAAATAATTACGAATAAATTTACAAAATAATAATGAATTTTATATTTATTTCGGGAAATGAATGGCTTAAATAAATAAAACCTGAAGATCTTTAAGTTAAGATTGAATAGTTTTTCATCTAGGTAAGCGTGCTTCATCGTCAACCACATTGCTTATCATTAAAAAACTATATTAAACAGTGTTCACTTTTACTGGTTCTTGACCCCGTAAGACGCACTACTACGACAAGCTCTACATTTCACAGGGAGTAGAGTCTGGAAAAAACGAAAAATTTTAAGAAACTTGTACTGTATACTAGATAGAATATTACACCATAAACTAGTAGCACTCTTATACACAGTAGTATACACTAGCATTGTAAGCCGGCTTATTACTCGACAAGGCGCCTGCCTTGTCGAGTAGTTCCATGCCTGATTGAATTGCTGCTTCGTTACTGATTGGAAGCACTTGTGTAAGACCACAGAGAAGCTAGCCATGATATTAAGTCTCAATAGTAGTTGGGTGTGCGCACAGCATGTTATTATAAGCTTGAGTGTGTATTGGGACGTATAATAGGTACATTGGTAAAAGAATAAACGCAATTTCTGGAAGTAGTTGGTTCAGAATCAGCTTCTGAATCGATTTCCGTCATAAAAAATAGGTGTTAAATTTTGATGGAAAAATCTTTGATTTAACTTAAAATGGAAACACCGTATCATATCAAATTAATACATTCCTTAATTCAAGTAAGTGTGTGTGTCGCGTCGGCCGCTAACATTGCATGAGTGTATGCATCTGCGTAAGGATATTGTATGACGTATTATGTTTTGCGTTTAGTAAGGACAACTATTTTATATCAATTTATTTAGTTACGGATGTTGTTTTAGACTTATAATTTAATATTCTAATTGGGGTGTCTGAGGTATTGCGCTTAATCTGTTACACGTTGTATAATAGTATGGAGTTTGTGAGGATTTCTAAATGCGATTTTTAATTCTAAAACTCGTTTTAGAATATTTCCCCAGGATTTTATTGGTAACTGTGATTGCTAATAATAATAATCAGCCTATTACATTCTAACTGCTGGGACACAAGCCTCGACCTCTCCATCAGAACGAATGGGTTCGTCTTCAAATTTTTGGTCTTAGAATATGTAGGTTCCCTCACATTTTGAGAGTAGTGGTGATGAAATAAACTACAAAAAGTAATGTGTCTTACTGGAATCGAACCCGCGAACAGCTGATTGCTAATTATCTACCGGCCTTATGTGTAACAGGATTGATAAAGGCAAGATATCCAAAGTAGCAAAACATTTTGGGTCACATCACTTTATCCAAGTCCTAATCAACCAATTCATTTACTCGAGTATCAAGACTCATATAGTTAGTAACACAATTCCTTGATTCTATGTTGGTCCTTACCCTTATTACAAAGTTGGTTCTTGAATCGAAGCTACTAACTCAAAACTGACGTAGAGGGCTTGCACTAGCGATTCGCGAACACAACGTAGTAATTATTTTGGGGCTTACCCGCATCTGACCCGCCAGGGAAACTTAATCAATCAATTTATATATTTGATACAACGTAGCCTATAAAAATAAAATACATCTTACTACAATAAATATAAATAAACTAATAGAAATTAATAGACTTAACCAAAACTTATTTACCTTGTTACACAAGTTATCGACGTCGTGTGTCGTGCGGGGTCCGGTAACCGGTCTCAAAAATGCCGGAATATTCCACCTTTCAGCCAAAATTCCCCCTTCATGAAAGTCGAAAAGCTTAAGCCTCTCTATCTATGGTATGCCGATTACCTCATGGTTCCGTTGGGAAAGAGAGATTACCTTTTGCGCTATGGATTCATGATGCCAATGACTCCACTTAGAAGGGGTTGGGTATAACACTGATATCATTTTGTTGTTCCAGGGACTGTGAAACCTCAACACGCCTGGATATGTTGCTGACACAAGTGGAACAGTACGCCAATAACCTGGAGGCTTTAGTGGAAGAGAGGACCTCAGACTACCTGGAAGAGAAGAGGAAGTGCGAGGAACTGCTTTATCAGCTACTGCCGAAGTAAGTGAATAGTCGATGATACCATTAAATATTGTGGAGGTAGTATTATTGCTACGTTTTATTTTTTATACTCGAATACTGGATGTATCTATAGCTAGATATAGTAAGATACTTCATGTATTTTTTCTGTTTACTTACCTCTAAAGGAAAAACACAGTCCTTATGCTTCTTCGTTGCACTTCTGGTGGTCCGTCTATAAAGACCTATTTTTCAGAAACGCGCAAAGAAAAGCTGTAATTAATTGCAAAAACTCGCATCTATTGTCTCTCTTGTATGGTAAAACTTGTAACGTTAACGCGAAAAAAACATATGACCGTTTATTTTGCATATTTTGTTATTCACAAAGGAATCAAAACAAGATGCTACACTGCGAGTTGTGTGTTCGAATCCAGCATTAAGCAAATATTTGTACGGCCTACAGATAGTTAGTTTTTAGTGTTTATATTTGGAAGTTTATTTTATATGTTTGTAAAAACACACAATACAGGAGAAAATCCTAAAGCGGGACAACGTTCTTTCAAGAAAAAACTAATAATAAAATGCATGTACCTATATTTAGATACCTAACCAAAACTTAATACGTTAAGTCACGTCAGTAACAACATGACTAATTCAACAAGTGCGTAGTCAGTCAAACTGAGGTTTGTGTGTTTAATAAGAACTTGCCGCGGCACGTTACGCGTTAAGATGGGTTTACCTCAATACTAAAGCTACGATAGGCAAACTTGATTCACAAAGGGATTTACACATATTATGCAGGACACCTCGCCTACTTCGATTACCTATGTATCCGTCTAGGTCAATGTTTCCCAACCTTTATTTTATCTAGAACCTTGGTTTCAAGGTTTATTGCTAGCAGGGACCTGAAGTCTAGAGAAAATCGGCAGTAGCAATAAAATGTCTGAAATCAATAGAAACAATATTTATTAAATTTTATGGTACACATTGTAATATATATATACGGATATAAATAATAAAACAAGTGTGCAATGAGTGGTCTAATCGCACAAGGCAGTTTCTTACAGACAACTTTTCAATGTATAGAACTTAAAGGTGATAGATTTAGAGCTGTCAGTGTAGAACATTATAAATAATATTAATTAATTAATTAATTAAACACTATTTATTATGGATCAGAAAGTTAGCTTTGTTACTTTTTAGTTTATTACTTTGATGTTTTAAATCTTTCACGGCCCATATTTTAGCTTTTGCAAACTACCATAGGTCCGCGGACCACAGGTTGGGAACCATTGGTCTAGGTCAATTGCTTGGATTAATTATATTGACCCCAAGTTGTACGTCTTTGTGGATGGATAGTTTGTGTAATGGGTTGGTGATCATCAGATCCTGTACGGCTCACATAGGATTAATTACGTGTCTTAGGTAAATGTTGACTGCTTTTGATGATGTTATTGATTTGGTGAGATAATCTTGATAGAAAGATGATCTCTGATGACATTAGATAATGCTAGCGCTTCGGTGGTTCTTCCTTGCTGAATATCGTAGCATCGTGCTGAGATAGGAGACTTTTTGATCTTGCACAAGTTTTTGTTTTACATTTTATATTTTTATTGCTGTATATCCTGTGCGCGTCACTAATAAAACATATATTTTCTTTTATTATTTTCTTTGCTAAAGACCTCGAAAATTTAAAGTACCTAGTTCTAAGTGACTTTCGAAACCTTTGTCAATTTGATTGAAATCTAATATATAATTATATATAATATTATATAATTATTGATATATAATTATGTCTTTAATATATTATTCTCCTAATGGAACGAAATTTATGTCATAAAAATACTGAGGTGTTAAAGATTCCAACCAAATGGAAGAATCAATTTCTACACAAATTTAAAAATTTTCCCTTTTTGATCTGCCCTAGGTCGCGTCATAGATTGCCGTCTATTCCTTCTCAAAGTGGGAACTTTAAAAGCTGGTTATGTTGTGCTATTTTCTTTGTGAAATTGTATCACAAGAGACAAGAGAAGTTTGCCCTGTAACCGTAAGCTTAATAAAGTACCTAATTCTAAATATCACCCGGAAACATGATTTCTAATAACAGTTATTAGATCAAATCATAATACCCTCAAATCATTTCAATAATTAAAATGCAGTATGTCAAAGCCACCAAATTCATAAAAATAATAACCACTTTACATTTAAAGAGATTCCAAAGTCAAAACAACTACGGTATTCGAGTTATTACCATAATTTAGTTATAGTTGTAAAAAAACGTCAATAGTCTAATGGCTAAGGTGTCGGACTTGTGATCGAGAGGTCACAGGTTCGAACCCCACCCATTACACTATTGCCGTGAACCCACTCCAGACACAAGCATATTTAGATTAGTTAGAGGGGTTAAAAAGATTGCTAGTAATGTGAATTGTACCCAAATTGCCAGTTCTGTATAAAAAAAAAGACGGGTTGAAACTTGAATATTAACGTTGTGCATTTTTGATATTTTGGAATGGTTAGGGAATAATTTTGCACGAATTGCTTTAATTATCAGTATAAAAGTACTATCATTTATGTGGTAGAATACAATATTTATTTATTGCGCTATCGTACATATACATGACAATTTATATTACATTAAAAAGTTTGCGCAGGCATACATTTTCGCCGCGCCGTAGAAAGAGAGGGGGTACTTCCTCTCCTATGCCGCGCCGGCTGTCTACTCTCCGTCCGTCTTACGAATTTTCGATCAGGTCACGTGTCCTGACGCGAGTTTAACATTTTTTACCCATTACAAAAAAGTGCACAACGCCGCTAAAGAAGTTTTCACTTCAAAAATCTCTTACAAAACTGGGCATTCTCCTTTGGCAATCGCTGATGTCACTTTGTGAACTATTACCATGAGCTCCATTTAAAACTTATCTTACTTTTCTCTCCAGGTCCGTAGCTTCCCAACTCATAATGGGCCAGCCTGTCATGGCGGAGACATACGACCAGGTGACAATCTACTTCAGTGACATCATCGGCTTCACGCAGCTCTCCGCCGAGTCTACTCCGTTAGAAGTCGTTGACCTGCTCAACGATCTCTATACCAGCTTCGACTCCGTTATTGAAAATTTTGATGTTTATAAGGTGAGTGTAAGCGACTAAATACTCCTAAAGTAAATTTATTTGCATATATTGTAGGTACATAAAAAATAGATGGTACAATAAAATGGGTGATCATTGTACAATCTACCTTATATTAGGCATGCTAATATTATTATTTAAGAAATTATTATTCAAATAAAATTAATCAATACATTAGGTATGTCAAGAACATATTATTGCATAATTTGTAATAATACTTAAAACGGTATTATCAGTTCTTAGTAATTCCTAAGACCTACTGAAACCTATCTGTGAGCAATGAGGGTTTTCAGGAAAATTCAATCCCCCAGTTCTCGCCACAGAGGTAGGAGGTCTTCTTCTTCCAAAGAAGAAGACCTCCTTACCTCTGATGTTTTGATCTAAAAAAACAAGTGTTTGACAGGTGCCCGAACATGACGCCACCGTGCTGCTTGCATCATTACCTGGTGAATATTATTTCAGAAGACCTTCATTGCTATCAAGAATCTGTCTGCAAAACAGATATAGAGATATCATTTCATTGCTTACTGTATCAATCTACACTTATATTCTAATGGGGAAAGTTTTGATTTTTTGTTTGTAATGGATAATAAAACTTAAAAGATACTAATTTCAAAAATTCTTTTAGCGTATAAACTATATTTTCAGTACGTAATATAGACTACTTTTATCTTGCTTAAAACAAAATATTTTTACACGAGCCAAGTCGCGGGCAGAATCTAGTTATCGATAAACTCCAGAATAAACTAGATTATTCAAGGGAGGTAAACTTCACAGTTAAAGTTTACCTCCCTTGAATAATCTCTTGGTATTAAGAGACGAGCACATTGAGAGAAACATAAAAATCTTCATCTTAATTTCTTTATAAGTGGCTTTTCCGGAGGAGCCACTGCGATTTCGTCAGTAAAACGACGAACAGAAATTTGAAATATAGACACCGATAGTCTTGACAATAACAAGATATTAAATATTTGTTTTGTCAAAATTTTATCTTTTTTTTTTTTTTAATTCTTTTTTTTTATAGGAACTTTTACGCGTAGCGTATGTTAGTTCCATCGTACCGTAAACATACATACATAAGGCAATTATATACTATAAGTAGGCCATAAGTTTGAACAAAACCTTCGCATCATCTCCATTCTGCTGGGATAAGATTTTATGAAATATGCCTACGTCAGCCCTGTTCAAATTCAAGGCCGATATTAAATTATTTCTAGCAGACTCAGATCGGACACATTCCACCAATAAATGATGTAAGTCTTCAATAACCCCACATTGTTCACAATTGGACGAAGTAGTTTTCCTCATCATAAATGCAAATTTTTACATGGAATATGTCCGGATCTGAGTCTGTGAGCAGTAACAACTAATTTTCTACTTAAATTACTATTCAGGAACCAGGGCACATGAAAAGGCTGACACTGTATCGTTTTGTACCATATCCCTATTTCTAGTGATCGTTTATTAAAATATTCTGTCCAAAGATCATAACATATATTTTTGAATGTAGGCAAATACTCTGAATAATCCAATCTAAAATTAGTTTCTTTACCATTTCTAACTACGTATTTTGCTAACATGTCAGCCCCTTCATTGCCCCGCAACCCAATATGCGATGGAACCCATTGCAATGTCAATTGGACATCTTTTGAACACAGCTCATCTATCTTTGACAGAATAACATAAGCTATCGATGCACCTCTATGACCAGAGGCGCATCGAGCTATGTGTTGCAAAGAACTCTTGCTGTCCGTGTAAATAACAATATTTTTATGTTGACTATTCGTAATAAAGGTCAAAGCTTCCGAGATTGCAACAAGTTCCAACGTCATAATGGATGTCTTTTCACAAATCTTTAAACAATGGTGACTTTTGTTATTTTCAATATCTACACTAGGAACATAAAATGCAGACCCATGACCTTCGTCACTTTTCGACCCATCCGTAAATATAGCAAACCATTTATTATATTTTATAGACAACTCTGAAATAATTTCATATTTTAATAAATTACAATCATAAGAATTTTTTGATAGTTTTATTGCTTCTAAATTCACTCTTATTACCTCATTTATATTAAGATTAGTAACCCATGTTCTCAAAGTATACATTAATAGAGGATATGAAGAAGTTATTTGAATGTCTTTCGTTTCGTTATATAAAGTTACAAGTAAAGGGATAGTTTTATTCTTCCAATAACAATTTTGTCGAAGAGTGTATAGTTCACTTAATAGCTGATTTGTTACATTATCTTCTATAGACTTAGATTTTAGACAAAATTTATATGCCAAATACTTCTTATCCTAAAGTGAGTTCTAAGTCAATTTTACTAGTTCCCACATTGCTAGTTCTCTTTAAAAAAAACCCTCAAACTGTTTGGCAGACATATTCTTTATTGCAACTGCAAACAATAAAATAATTTACAGCGCATTTACAAAAGAAAACAATTAAAGTTCATCCTTCTCATAAAGAGAAGTCACAGCAGCGGGAACATTATTAGGTACTGAGATATTCCTAGTAGCTTTGTTATGTTTTTTTTTTAATTGAAAATAGGTTCGCGTTGGACCACTATCTCACCTGTTGGTAAGTGATTATGTGGTCGAAGATGGAGCACGCTTACCTAAAAGTAACCTATTCACTCTTGACTTAAAGACTCCTAGGTTGTAGCTATCGGGAAACATAATTTTGTTAAAAAAAATTGTTTTTTAATCAGTTTACGATAAAAAAATCTGCCATCCAAACAGTTATAGGGTTTATTTATTTATTTATTTATTTATGTACACACATGACACTTATAAAGGAAAAAAAAATAAATACAGACAAAAGAGCACAAAGGTGCTGCTTATTTCCTAAGAAATTTCTTCCAGCAGACCTGCGACAGGAGAGTTGAAGAGGAGATGATAGACACAGTGTGTATAAATACTAATTACGATATAAAATAAAATAAATTCCAAAATAAATAAATATCAAGTTCACAAAAAAACCGAAAAATGATATTTAAATGCAACTATCACCAACCCGTACTGAGTACCTGTGCATTGTGGATTACGGCCAATCGTCTCTCACTGAAAGAAGGCCTGTGTCCTACCCGAGAGAACGTTATGAACTGGTTATTAATATTATATAAAGATCTTTAATCAAGATATTTCAACCAAGAATCAACTGCTGAACTATAAAAACATACCCGACATCCGACCTCGCAGTCAGGTAAAAAAACACATTGTTATTTTTATCCAACTACCCTCGAAGCAGGGTAATATTATTATTTCATCATTTGCACGTACATAGGTACCTACTTTATTTCCTCGGAGGCTGAAGTAGAGCATAGTAATGTATCACACTAGACATGAACGGCCATCGTTCATCTTAGCCTTTTTGTATGTAGCCGCAACTGGAATATCTCTATGAAGATATAGAACGACTGTTTTGGGATAGCTGTAACTAATTTAGGTTTATACATTTCTTTTTGAAAGTAAATTAAGTTAAATGAAGAAATTTTTGTTATGTGTATTTTTTATAATCTTGTAAAGAAACATTCGTTGATTTAATTACAAACTTTTTAAAATTATTTATTACAAATTTGTTCCCATAGTTTAAAATAACTAGTATAACAATAGTAGTAGTATAAAAAAAAACTCAGGGAAAAACGTTTCCCCTGAGATATTTTTGTAATCAAAGCACGGTTATCTATCTATTTACTAACAAGTAACCAATTTATCAGTTTAAAATACATGTTACGATCAAGATTTAGAGTTTGAGAGTGAATTTTGGTTTATGTATAATTAGTTAGATTTCATTGCTTTACCGACTTTTAAACCAAACAAGTAAAAAAGAGGTTTAATATAAGAGTTTATTATACACAGTCATTTTGTCTAGAGTTCTATAGCTAGGTTAAAAGGAACGAAGGAACGCTGTCAGCACCAGTGTCTGGGCCCCATAAGCCTGCAATGTTCTAATGAGATACCGCGGCCCTGGAAATTAAGGGTAGCTGAAGGAACAGGGTGGGTATTTAGTCAGTAGAAGTCTGACACGTAAATGGAAGGCCGCTTAATCCAGAGCAGGAGAAGTCATTTGATGATTTTCCCACCAAGACATAAAAACCGCCGTACCGACTAGGTAGAAGCATTTCATTTGCTACGAGACGCGACGGTACGGGGGCAAATCTTATGACTAGATGGTCGAGCAACTAAATTTCTGAGCATCAGGCTCTGAAATTTAGTTGCTCGCCGGGCTTGCGGGAATGTTCTTACACGATACCTCGGAACTGGAACGTGAGGGCAACTGTTGAAACAATGTAGGTTTTAGTCTGTATAGTTTGAAATTCACTTCCATTGCACCCAGAGTATGAGGAGTCTCTTGGTGATTTTCCTCCAAAATAAATAAAAATAAATATTTTTATTACCAAGTATTACCAAATACCTAATTTCCCATCGCTATAGTTTAGGCAAGCGAATGTTGCGTAAGTCGAAACAGGCCTTAAATATGAAGGCACCAATCAATTTTCGGATTATTCATTGGTGCCTTCACATTTAATAATTATTTCAGTACAGTCTTTTAAAAACCGTGGCATTTGTCAGCCACTCAAAAGGCAATCAGTAGAATATCACGAACCGCCAAAGAGCCAGAGTAATAAATGCATTATTAACTTGTGGCCTATTTAATTCCATATTGGACGATCGTGGAATATTAATTAGATTCTGCCGGGCGGCCTTTGTAACTAATTTACACTGATGACGTTTTAAAACACAGCCGTTGGCATTTTGAGAATAGGGGTCACAAGAGGATTGTTTTGCTTTTGAAATTATTTGTAAATTATTTCTTACTATTGCTTAGATAACGTGTAATTTCGTGGTTTAAAAAATAACATTTTGTTATTCTGAAAAAAAAACATCTGTAATAATTAATTTAAAATAAACATTAATGCGTCAATAGCCTAATGGCTAAGGTATCGGCCTCGTGATCGAGGGGTTGCAGTTCGAACCCCACCCTTACACTATTGCCGTGAAGCTATTTGAGACACATGCATATTATTTAGCTTCGTTGGAGGGGTTAACAGGATTGCTAGTAATGTGAATTTTACCCACATTGTTAGTTCTCTTTTTGTGTGTGACAACAATGCATACTAACAAATTCATACTGTATTAATTAATTAATTATTCAAACTTCCGTGAAAGGATGCCTTTCATTGACTTATTTTCACAGGAAGCTGTCAGAAGCGTAGTGTAAGGTAATTAAATTGTGAATAAGTCTTTGTTATGCCTATAATACATTTTATGTAAATGTATTATAGGCTGTAAAATGATAACCTCGTATGTCTAGAAATCCAAACTTCACAGGAAACGAAAAAACGGTTTATTTTGTCAATGTTTAAAATATTTTTATGTGCTTTTGTCTCATGTTTTGAATGATAAAAAGGACTTATTTATGTTATTAACCAATGCGTTACTTAACTGGACTACGCCAGAGAGAGAGAGGATAAGAGGTTTTCTGTTCTCTCTCGTAGTATCCGTTTGTTGCCCGTGGTACTACCAGTGGTACTACCAGTTTTTTTTTCCGTTGTACATCTACTTAGTTTTTGTTTAAACGCCCATGTCTCTATATATAAGAGGTTTTCGTTTTACTCCATAGATGGCACTTGTAGTCACATACTGGGTTAACAGTTTCACCGTTTAGGTTTACACAAGTATAGTGGTTTCCATACGATTTTTACAAAAAAAAGGATAAAATGTGTTTTTGACATACGAGGTATTCATTCTACAGCGACGATAATTAAAAAACATGGGTCGATCTTAAAGATTATTCAACGTTTACTGAAGTCGATCCATGTACGGGACCATCTTAAGATACCAAGATTATCATAATGTTTTGGCAAGGAGTATCGTGTTATAAGGTAGCAGGGCTGTGGGGGTTAGAGAGGGAGTTGTCCCATGTACAATGCGGCCGTTCTAACTTGGCGAACGTGAAGTTAGGCTCTGCGAACTTTAACGCTTGTGCACTCGTACAAAAATAAAGGTTTTAAAAAAATAAATGCAATTTGCAGTTGTTATTCCTATTAACAACTGTAATTATCGGCATTTAGTTTTTCTCGCCAAGTTAGAACGGCCGTACTGTAGGTAGGTAAAACCCAATGGTACGTGTGAACTGATCGACCATATTGATATTTCAGAAAATAAAAATAGTAGGATTTAGTTGACTGTAGAATGAATCCGGGTATTTATAAATATGATCATTTTCCGGGATAAAAAGTACAAGTGTATGCTTGTACCAAATTTCATAAAAATCAGTTAAGTATTCTAGACGTGAAAGTTTAAGAGACAGACAGAAAGAGTAACTTTCAAATGTATAATGTTGAGTAGATATAGTATGTATGGATAAATGTAAGTACGGCCATTAAAATGTGTTCTGTCCATGAGTCCTCTCAGACCATCAGGCAGATCTAAAAAAAAAATATTAAGGTATTGTAACTACAGCCATTTAATAAATAATTCGTGAAGATTGGTTCGGTACTGGTTTTAGGCTTCCAACCTTACCAAAAGCCGCTTTTGAGCTGCTTTTGGTAAGATTTGAAGCCTAAAATAGAAGGGCTAGACAGGGTGATTGAGGCTTAAAACATTACTGACGGTACACCTCTGCCGTAACTTTCGGTGCATATAAGTATGATGATAATGAGCTCCACATTATAAAGGCAGATTTTTTCAATCAACGTAAATAATGAAGTCAAAGAGGAATATTCTACAGATTTTTGAATTTATTAATAGTCTGTGATTTAATTTATTTTAATTTAACTTTATGAACGCTCGATTCAAATTAAAATCGCCAACAATCTACAGTAGCTTTTATTTCAATGAAATCCAATTAGTTTCATCCAATCAGTGAGTAATATTAACTTTCACTTCACGGCCCGGTAATCCTAGTCTTTGATGAATATTAAATTATTTTATTTCAAAATGACACAACATCATGCCTATATTTTCCAATTGGGTAGACAGAGGTGTAAATAGTGAAGCGAGTTTTGCGAACTTATTTAGGCAACGAGTGAGCTTAGTGACTTCATTATTTATAGTACTAGCTTCTGCCTGCAGCTTAGCTCGCGTGTAAACGATTGCCTTTGAAAAAAATGGTTTTATGAATACCAATGTAATTTTTAAAGACCTGTGTATCTACAAGGTGTAATTTAAAGGGTATATACATACCAAGTTCACGGTTTCTTTGGATGATAATAAACGATATGGCAAGGGTTTTATAATCCTATGTGTACATGTGTGAAGTATAATAAAAATTTCAATACATCGATATCAGAGGCAGAATTTTCAAATTAAGAAGAACGAAGAGAATCACCGTGTTATTGGCAAGTGACGTAGAAAGTTTTTGACCCTCGTAGTGTTGTGACACGTTTGTTGTGATTGGTATTCAAGAAACATATGAAACCGATAATTTGGTATCAATTCTTTGTGTCACTTATTTTGAGCTGAAACTGTGCATAGAGACTCCATACCAGATGTTGTCTTCAGCCTCTTTGGATAGATATGGGGTATCCGTTACACGTTGTATAGACACCTTACACATAAAGGTTTATTTTTCTATAAAAATCGTAGAGCGTTTCACAGAATACATCTACCTACTTAGTTTCAACTCTATAGTCCGGATAGTTACGAAATAAAATGGCTGTGACATACGGACGGACAGACAGACATGATGAATCTGTAAAAGGTTCCGTTTTTGCATTTTGGCTACCGCGGCACCCTAAAAAAACCACAAATAGTAATTTTATACAGTATGAATTTACTTATACTCCAAACAAAACATTTAACGTTTTCATCATGTTTTATGCAAATAAAATATATCTTATCTTATCTTATCTTATCTTTGTTTTTTTTTAAGAATGGGATATCATCCAATGTCTGTCTCCCGATCTGGGCGAAGCGGGAGGGTGTGTCAGACTTTTACTGACTAAAGCCCGTCAATTATTATGCCCTTCACGTTCCGAGGTCGCGGTAACTCTTTCCAACAATTTCGCAACCCGCAACCCGCAACAAGGCAGGAACGTTTTTGTTAAAGGTTTTATGAACCAATCTCAGCTATCTTACCTACTAACATTATTGTCATGCATTATTGTTATTGAATCTTATTGTTTCGGCATACTTACAATTCTAAAAATGAGCAAACAGACAGTGTTTAAGTAAATAACAATCCATGATTATTTATTGAAATAGCCTCTGAATGTTGTGGCTATATAGCCATTAGGGTCGATCTCCATTGTTAAGCAACACACGCCGAGGCCCATCCAAGAATGGGAGACCATTTCATCAATATTTTTAACTAAGTATAACCTTCCTGATAATTTATAACTTTATACAGGTGAAAGGTTTTTCTAAATCATTCCAGTGGTTTTTAAGTTTATCCATTAAGATTCGCGTATTTATTTTTTATACTTATGATGATAAATTATAAGTTCAAAATTAGATGTCTGATTCAAATGATATAACATAATCAATATACGATACGAATTTAGCCAACTTTTATTTCTACCATCCAATCTAATTAATTCTTAGAACAAAAAAGCTGCTATTGTTAGTTAGATATAATCCCCCGCGGACTTTTTTATAAGTAATAATGAGCACTTTAATCACGTAGTATATACTTTTTATTTATCATCAATAGATTCCACTGTGCACACCAAATAATGAATTTCAATAGGCAAAATTTTGATAGGTACATTATTATTGCAATTTTCGTAAGAATCTCTATTATTTTCGAAAATAAATTATAGCCTAAGTTTCATTTTGATAATGTAGCTTTCTATTGGTGAAAGAATGGAATGAAAAAAGAATTATTATCGGTCCGGTAGTTCTGGATGGAGCCTATTGGGTACAAACAAACAAACAAATCATCTTTCCTCTTTATAATATTAGTGTAGATATAGATTACCTCTTCATACCGGGAACTCTTGCCAGAGTGGACTTGGTCGTGTCTTGGCCGGCTCTTGAACTAACATTGCTTTGGATATAGGCTATCATGTAACCTTATGTTTGGTGGAGTGATAGCAATCTGGGATATTCAAGAGCGTACTTATATGAGGTCTGTTTGTCCATCGTGTTAGGGGGAGTCCAAGTAATCTCTTGCATTCAACTTTCCCTTACAAAACCATTAATTGAGTGGGGGATATTTTATTTTATTTTATTTATTAGGGACAAAAAACAGTTACATGCCAAGCTTAATAATAGATTCTTAAATTAACACAAAAATGAGATATACTATTATACTTAATCTATTCTATATCTATGTTACTACACATGTAACCCACACCATTGTCCACGAAATCACAAAAAAATATTAAAAGAAAACAGACATATAGTTTGCATCATAGGTAAATGATAATTAAAAAGAAGGATAAAAAGGTTATACATACTTATGAAGTTAGTATCTCTATTGCTCTTGCCTTAAAACTATGTTTAGAAAGAGTAAATATGTCAAGCTCCATGAAGTACGTGTTGTATGTATCAACAAGGCGACGAAGAGGCACGCGCACCCCGGCATTAGTCTTACACGAATTTGTATGGAATAATCGAGGCACACGCACCCCACGACACATGACAGATCTAGGTACTATATAATGTAAACCATTTGACAATGGAATGCAGTCGAATCTGTTAGTACATATTCCATGCAGCATCATTACACCCAGTAGAAATCTTCTAGATTCCAGACTAAGAATATTATAGCGTTTCAATAATAGTTCATAGGAGACTTTAGGACGATAACATTTATAATTCATAGTACGTAAATACTTTTTCTGAACAATTTCTAGCCTATCTTTGTACTTATCATATAGGGGATCCCAAATTTGGACGGCGTATTCTAATTGCGAACGAATTAGAGTTGTATATAATGTTAAGAATGTAGAGGGTCGTACAAAGTTACTTGAAGATCTCATCACTAGTCCATACATCTGAAATGCTTTTTTTACAATATTGTCAATATGAACATCAAAATGCAGTCGAGAGTCAAGCGTAACACCCAAGTCGCGGACAAATTGAACTTCTTTAAGTCTAATATTATTTATTGAGTAATTAAATTTTATCTGATTTATATTTTTAGTAAAAGATATTGTGTAACATTTAGGAAGGCTGAGGAAGAGTTTATTTTTGAGGCAGTATTCATAAAATCTATCAAGGTCGTGTTGTAAATAATGGCAGTCACGAATGTTTTTACAGGTAGTATAAATTTTCATATCGTCTGCATACATCAAGAAATTTGTGTTGATAAAACATTGTTTTATGTCATTGATGAACAATACAAAAAGAAAAGGGCCTAATACTGATCCCTGAGGTCAATAAACCTTGTACGGGAGATATGCCTTAAGAAACTTTTAGATTCGACAAGATTTTCTCATTTATATTGGGTTTTTCAGGATCAAAACATTGGTTTGATGGGTAATACCACAGAATACTTAATAGTACAAGTATTAATACACAGAATTCTGAGCTTGCGTTACAATGTTGTACGTGTTACAATAGTTTACCAACACTTCTACGAGAAAATATGCATAATTCAAACTGCATGTTCTTCATTTTATTAAGTCTCCTTTCTTTGTCACAGGTGGAGACCATAGGCGACGCGTACATGGTGGTATCTGGCCTACCCATGCGCAATGGCAACAGACACGCGGCCGAGATCGCGCGCATGTCACTTGCGCTGCTGAACGCTGTGCGCGTCAAGACAGTTCCGCATAGACCTGGGGAACGACTGCTGTTAAGGATCGGTATGCATACAGGTAAGAAATTATGGTAACTCGGTAGATTGTTAAGGAAGAAGGTGATATCATTATAAGCATTTTTATCATCAGAAGGCTTACATTCATTTAAGTTTTTTTTAAGAAACTTTTTTTTATTTTAAACGGCTACGGCAAAGAAGAAGGTTCTTTTAAATCAGTCTTGATAATTGAGCGTTATATTTACGATGTGATGTAAATGCTTATAAACAAGAGCTGTTCCTTATCGGAACCTAGATTTTTAAGGAATGTGCGTTTTTCTATGCTACTCATATTATATAAAATAATCATAATTATGCTTATAAAGCCATTTATTCTGGATTTGTACAGAATACCTACCATCTACTACGAAAACTCACGTGATCTTCTTCTGCCTCAGTTTTGTCTCAGTCTTTTAAATAAAATAAAAAATTAAGTAACCTCCGACAACATTGAAACACCTGAACAAATCTTGATAAACTGTAGCTAGGAGCAATTTCGATGACGTCAGTTTTCTAACAAAAAAACGCATTATAATAATCGGTCCATTCGTTTAGGAGTTACGATGCCACTGACAGACACACAGAAACGTCAAACTTATAACACCCCTCTTTTTGCGTCGAGGATTAAAAATGGCGTAAATACGTTATATTCGCATTTGCAGTTTATCACGGAGCCGAAAGTAACTCATAAATATATTTTTAAATTATGGCATAAAATACGACATAGAATGTATATTTGGGTCATATTTACCTTTCACCATGTTTGACCTCGTTTTTTCTCCGGTGCAGGTGCAGCAAGATTAAATGGTGGTAAGAGACGAAAAAAGGGTCCTTAAGTGCCAGCTACTGAGCGCTACAGCATCGTCTCACAATTTATTTGTAGGAATGAATCGCATTTAAAAAGTCACGGATTACATAAACCCAACTGTGCACTTGCCGGGTTATTCGTTCACTAGACCTCATAAATTGGAACTTATTGTATTATTAACATAAAATTAGTTAAAATTTTGAGCATAATACCACATACTTTTTCCACCACCGTGTATATTTCCCATTAAGCCTGTCTCGGTCACGCTCGCCTGATTAAGATAAGACCTGCAATTGTTTCAAAATAAAGGGTAGGAGTAGTAGTGATTTGCCGGTTCTGGCGCACCAATCCCGTGGCTCACCGGTTCTGGCGCACCACCGCTTCTGGCGCAATCGCGGTCCAGGGCGTTTCAAACCTAAAAAAAAAAAAAAAAAAAAAAAAAAAAAAAAAAAGGTTTTGGGGTCCGCTGATCACGATTCTGCAATCCGTTTTCGCGTAGGATGCATGGTTCCGGAGATACAGAAATCAATTAACAACAATCTGTTTCATTTCCGGTGACACCCGAACCCTCATTATCGACTTTCATTGTTCGCCTTTTCTTATCTATTGTCCGTGCGTCCGCCCGCGCACCCTCATTAGGATTGCATTGGCGTTTCTATTGTATACTTTTATTGTTCATAAACGATTGCTTACTTACTATTCGGAATCATCAAAACAGAATCAATAAAACACATTCCTCATTCACAAATAAAGGTTTATATATAAGCGGCTCAAAGATTTTGCTGAAGCAAAGAGTCTAATACCCAATGAGCAGTTCGAATTTAGAACCAAAAACTCATGTATCCAACAAGTCCACCGCATCATAGAACACGTCAGCGCCGGCTTCCAACGGGGCGCAATAACGGGAGCGAAAGCGTTCGACAAAGTCTAGCACAATGGCTTAATCTATAAGCTATACCAACTCTCGTTATCACGCTATTCACTAACGATATCCCCAAGCATAAAAGTACCCAGCAAGCCCTATTTGCCGACGATACAGCTATCTATTATACCGATCTGAAACCCGATGCCATCGCTCGCACTCTCCAAACTTCCGCAAACAGTCTGGCGAAGTGGTTCCGGAAATGGAGAATCGAAGTCAATCCAGACAAAAACCAGGCAATCCTCTTTTCTAAACCGCGGATAAACGTTCGCGCCGCTTTCGCTCTAGGTAGGCTACTTCATTCTTAGCTCCCGCAGCAAATTATCACTCAGGTGTAAGCTGCATATTCACCTCCAAAACCGATTCCTCAGTAGAGTCACTGGAGCCCCCGTTTTATGTTCGAAATGAGCTTCTTCATGTAGACCTCAAGATGCCCACTATCCAGCAGTTCATGAAACGCGTCTCCAAGCGTTTCTTTGAAACTGCAATCCAACATAGGAATCCCCTTATCGTATCGGCCGTTTATTTATACTCCTATGGAATCATACTATCTCACATTCATACATATAAGCACACCGTCACCCGCGCACGCATATACACACACCCACTCACACAAACACATATACACACAAGCCTTTCAGACACTCATAAACACACACACACACAACCTTCTTTTGCTGTTGACAACAGAAATATTGTAACCGAAATGTCACGATCGTATTATTTATTGCCAATGCCGAAATATCTCCGACTCCTAAGATACAGGTCTGCGTACCTAGTTTAGATGCCGGAAATCTGACATTAATTTTTAGATTTTCTGTACAACCTACTGTTTTTCTTTTCACTTATGTATTGCGTGTCTTTTCTCATGTACAAATAAATTTTATCTTATCTTATCTTTCTGGATCCTATCATCATTCCAGTCCCACCTTTTGCAATTCCTTTCTAAGAACTCAAGATGGGATCTTGTAGGTGCTCGACCATAAGAATCAAAATATTGATTGATGCCGTTTGTATCGATATGTAATGCTACCCAGTGTGAGCCTGGTTAATCATTCGTATCCAAATTGCATATTATATACGTTGGTACATGAGTATAAATGGGTAGCCTATTAGCGGCAGAAACATTACTTTCTAGACTAGGGTGAATCTTTTTCAGATACTGTTGTACCTCTAGTGTATTCATGGTCTACTATTAGTAGATTATTACGATACGAATCTATTCAATGGTCAAGGAATGTTCAATTATAGTGATTTGGAAATATTAAATAACATTCCTTTGCAATGATTTCGTAGGAGTCACAAAGGATCTGTGCATCACGAAGGAATTTGAGATAAGCTTGTTTACTCACAAAGTTACTATCAGTTCCGTAGTACTTAGGAATTTGTTTTAGATAAGAAATACCTTTGTGGGTGCTATATAAGACCAAGCAGTTGCACCACTCAATCCACACTCGTTCGACATCAGCGAACAGTATCTACCAATACTACATTTTGTAATTATTCTTCGCATCAATGACAACGGAGGTAAGTGTTTATTCTATTAATAAACTTACTTTTCTTTCTGTCTATTTTAATTACATGAACTTTTCCTTACGTGTGTGAGGGTGTTTGTGATTAAGTGTAAACTAATTGATATTAATATGATAACTGTGTTGTTACAGAAATCATCCAGTCTTGCATACAACGATGAAAATACCCATAAACACTATTTGGGAATACAAACCTCTGAGCAATATAGTACGTCGTTTATCATGACTGCCATTGTAGACGTTCAAGGCTTTAAAACGGAAGCAAATAAATTTGTGCTGAAAGAAATTGCTATATTGTGTAGTGACAAATTACAGATGTTTTTAATCAAGCCACCATTTCCATTTTATGATTTGACAAAACAAGAAAGACGGCAAGTTGCATGGATTGAACGTAACAGGAAGATATGTTGGGGTGAAGGGTTTATACCTTATTCAAATTATCAATATTTAATTTTAGATTTGTTAAGAGATAAATGTATTTATATTAAAGGTCTTGAAAAAGTGTTATGGTTAAAAAATATTTTAAATAATAATAATGTGATTAATTTAGAAGATAAAGGTTGTCCTAGTTTGCCAAGTCTGTATGATCAATATAAATATTCTGAAGATTTGTATAGTTGTATTTATCATAGCTCTATATGTGCTTTAAAAAATGTATTATGTTTAAAAAAATGGTGCTCTGATAATAAACTTTTTATATAATTTAAAATATGTCATTCATTACAGAAATTTAAAGCAGTGCATAGAAATGGGAGTAAAATTAACTAAAGTTCATAGAGTTTTAAAATTTAAACAATGTCCCTGGTTAAAAATGTACATAGATCTCAATACAAAATTTAGAACGTTAACAAAATCAGATTTTGGAAAAGATTTTTTTAAATTAATGAATAATTCAGTCTTTGGTAAGACTATGGAGAATATTGAAAAAAGGGTTAACGTAAAATTAGTTATACACTGGGAGAACCGTGGTAAAGCTTTAGGTGCTCAAGATCTAATCGCTAAACCACAATTTCATAATCTTTAAATATTTTCATTATAAAAGAATTTGTAGGTTTACGGTCTAAAATGTATGCTTTTGATGTAGAGAATAAGATTATAACGAAGGCAAAAGGGGTAAATAAAAGTGTCACTAAAAAGCTGACAACGAATAGTTATAATTCTTTTCTATTTAATAAAAAAGTGCAATATTGCAGTATGCTTAGGGGTCTCCCTTATTTGACCGAAAGGAATTTGTCATATTTTCACTCCCCAAAAACATTTTTCGCGTAATTTCATTTGCCAAATTATTACTTAGCAAAAAATCTATTCACAAAAAATTGTAACGCAAACCTAATGTTTGGGGAATGAACGTTTAAACTATAACTTGTTTACCAACTAGTACTTTTAACATTTTTTGTTTAATCAAATATTTCAGTTGGAATAACAGTTTTAACGCAAAATCAAATCAGTCAAATCTGTTTTCTATTAATGCAAGTCGTTTCTGGCACTCGCCGGCCGCTACCGCGGCACCACTCGCTTCGCTCGCTCGGCTCGTGCGTAAGAGGTCATAGTTTTAACCTAACCTAACCTACCCATTTTGTTTTTGTCAAAATCTTTTCGGCAAAACGGTTGGATTGTTTCCCTTATTTTTTACTTTCTTTATATTTTGCCATAACAAATTATTTGACCAAACGTTTACTGTCTAAAGATTGTTTGCTGTAACAAATCAAATGTTAAAAACCAAATGCCTAAATGACATTATCCTTCATAATATTCTGCCAAGTAACAATTTGACCAAATGAAAATGTGCGTACTAAAATCATTCCAAACATTGCATTGGTATAAAAAAGGTTGCTAAAATTTGTTTGGGTAGTGAAATTTTGGCAAAATCTTTTCGGCAAAAAGGCAGGATCCCGTATGCTTAGATTTAAATCGATTAAACACACAATTTTTACACAAAAACTAAATAAGACTTGTTTATCATACAATTACACAAAAAGACATATTTTAGACAATAATATTGAAACATTGGCTTGGGGTAATTATAAATTACGCTAAGATATGATACTGTACATTCGTTTTTAAATTTAGTAATATTGTTATCGTAAATTAAGTCTTCTTACTTTTTTGTGTAATACAAAATTTGTATTGATTGTAAAATTATGATATTACTATAATGTTTCGTGGAGTTCAAAATTTTGTGTTGATTGTAAATAATATTAGTTATGTAATGTTATACTTGCGAGCATACATTTGAGGTGATTGTAAAATTCTGATAAGTACTAATTGTGTTACAATTAATTTACATGTCATTGCTGTTTTATATATTTTTTACTAATCATATATATATATTAAATTTTTTCAACAACACTGTTATTTTTTATTTCATCCCTTTAAGCAGATTAGACGTGTGTAATGTTTCATTTTATTCATCCGTCTTAGGTATTTTTTGTGTAAAAATCTGATGATTCTTTGACCGTATAACATACATATCACCCCTTAAACTTTCATTATGTTTTAAAACTTTTATACTTTTTAATATTCATGTTTCGTGTTATTGGCTTTGTTACTCCTTTTGCTTTTTTTATTTCTTTTTTCTCAGTTCTTATACAGTATAACTTGGCGTGTAAACCAACAAATTCTGAAATGACTTTTCATCCCATTTCGTGTTTAAAATAGCCGGGTATTTGCATGTTACGTTTAGGCATATAATAAATATTGTTCTCCTCAAAATTACTCGTATCAAAATATTGAATATTTTTTTCATATCCTTATAAAAATCATCAGTTTTTACATAATAAAGAAGATTATCGGTATCTGTATAACACAGTTTTATATTACCTTCATACATATTTTTCATAACAGAGTAATGGAAACTGTATAAATGAGCTTTAGAAATTTCAAGAATAGAAAATCCAACATAAATAGGACGATCTAAAATAATTTTTGTCTTATCTAATTGAATGGCTACTAGATTTTCCGAAAATATTGACAAGTTTTTAAAATTTGGAGTACTTATGTATTTTTCTGCTCCATGCAGTTTGTTTGTTGTATTCGACTTATCTTTCCATAATCACAAATCACAAATAGAAATAATCTTTATTCTCATCATTTAGATCTTTATTTAAAATGTGATGTTAGAACATCACATTTACATATTCACATAGATTACTATGTGATATTTTTGAAAAAAATCCGAGATATGAGTTTGATTCATTATAATTTGGAACCATGCTTTTATGTTTCATCTCTATAATTAAGTTGGGATGCTATGCTGTTATACACCAAAGTGGAGCTTGAGTTAATATCGGATGTAGATGTGTACCAAATATTGGAAAGTGGAATTCGTGGGGGACTTGCTGAATGTTCAATAAGATATGCGAAAGCTAATAATAAATATCTTTCATCTAAATAAAAATAGAAATAATTTGCTTTAAAAATAAATCTATTTCGAAATTTGATTGAGCTTTTTGTCTCAGAGAAGTATTCAAAGATATATAAGGCTCTAAAAAGTTATCTTGGTAAAATTATAGTATTCTATGTATTTTCAGCAATATCAAACTATTTTTAAACACTCTTGTTAATGAATATAATGAATAACAAATCGATGTATTATTTTAATAGATGATTTGCTATTTATTTTTTACATTTTTACAATATTGAAATGGAGTATTTCGTTTTCGCTTAGAAATTTAAAATTATTCATCGGCAATTTTTGCATAATGACAAATCCACAACAAAATTAACACAATCCAGATAAATGAGATACGTGCTCGCTTCCATCTCATTGTTAGATGAAAGATATTTATTATTAGCTTTCGCATATCTTATTGAACATTCAGCAAGTCCCCCACGAATTCCACTTTCCAATATTTGGTACACATCTACATCCGATATTAACTCAAGCTCCACTTTGGTGTATAACAGCATAGCATCCCAACTTAATTATAGAGATGAAACATAAAAGCATGGTTCCAAATTATAATGAATCAAACTCATATCTCGGATTTTTTTCAAAAATATCACATAGTAATAGAACATCACATTTTAAATAAAGATCTAAATGATGAGAATAAAGATTATTTCTATTTGTGATTTGTGATTATGGAAAGATAAGTCGAATACAACAAACAAACTGCATGGAGCAGAAAAATACATAAGTACTCCAAATTTTAAAAACTTGTCAATATTTTCGGAAAATCTAGTAGCCATTCAATTAGATAAGACAAAAATTATTTTAGATCGTCCTATTTATGTTGGATTTTCTATTCTTGAAATTTCTAAAGCTCATTTATACAGTTTCCATTACTCTGTTATGAAAAATATGTATGAAGGTAATATAAAACTGTGTTATACAGATACCGATAATCTTCTTTATTATGTAAAAACTGATGATTTTTATAAGGATATGAAAAAAATATTCAATATTTTGATACGAGTAATTTTGAGGAGAACAATATTTATTATATGCCTAAACGTAACATGCAAATACCCGGCTATTTTAAACACGAAATGGGATGAAAAGTCATTTCAGAATTTGTTGGTTTACACGCCAAGTTATACTGTATAAGAACTGAGAAAAAAGAAATAAAAAAAGCAAAAGGAGTAACAAAGCCAATAACACGAAACATGAATATTAAAAAGTATAAAAGTTTTAAAACATAATGAAAGTTTAAGGGGTGATATGTATGTTATACGGTCAAAGAATCATCAGATTTTTACACAAAAAATACCTAAGACGGATGAATAAAATGAAACATTACACACGTCTAATCTGCTTAAAGGGATGAAATAAAAAATAACAGTGTTGTTGAAAAAATTTAATATATATATATGATTAGTAAAAAATATATAAAACAGCAATGACATGTAAATTAATTGTAACACAATTAGTACTTATCAGAATTTTACAATCACCTCAAATGTATGCTCGCAAGTATAACATTACATAACTAATATTATTTACAATCAACACAAAATTTTGAACTCCACGAAACATTATAGTAATATCATAATTTTACAATCAATACAAATTTTGTATTACACAAAAAAGTAAGAAGACTTAATTTACGATAACAATATTACTAAATTTAAAAACGAATGTACAGTATCATATCTTAGCGTAATTTATAATTACCCCAAGCCAATGTTTCAATATTATTGTCTAAAATATGTCTTTTTGTGTAATTGTATGATAAACAAGTCTTATTTAGTTTTTGTGTAAAAATTGTGTGTTTAATCGATTTAAATCTAAGCATACGGGATCCTGCCTTTTTGCCGAAAAGATTTTGCCAAAATTTCACTACCCAAACAAATTTTAGCAACCTTTTTTATACCAATGCAATGTTTGGAATGATTTTAGTACGCACATTTTCATTTGGTCAAATTGTTACTTGGCAGAATATTATGAAGGATAATGTCATTTAGGCATTTGGTCTTTAACATTTGATTTGTTACAGCAAACAATCTTTAGACAGTAAACGTTTGGTCAAATAATTTGTTATGGCAAAATATAAAGAAAGTAAAAAATAAGGGAAACAATCCAACCGTTTTGCCGAAAAGATTTTGACAAAAACAAAATGGGTAGGTTAGGTTAGGTTAAAACTATGACCTCTTACGCACGAGCCGAGCGAGCGAAGCGAGTGGTGCCGCGGTAGCGGCCGGCGAGTGCCAGAAACGACTTGCATTAATAGAAAACAGATTTGACTGATTTGATTTTGCGTTAAAACTGTTATTCCAACTGAAATATTTGATTAAACAAAAAATGTTAAAAGTACTAGTTGGTAAACAAGTTATAGTTTAAACGTTCATTCCCCAAACATTAGGTTTGCGTTACAATTTTTTGTGAATAGATTTTTTGCTAAGTAATAATTTGGCAAATGAAATTACGCGAAAAATGTTTTTGGGGAGTGAAAATATGACAAATTCCTTTCGGTCAAATAAGGGAGACCCCTAAGCATACTGCAATATTGCACTTTTTTATTAAATAGAAAAGAATTATAACTATTCGTTGTCAGCTTTTTAGTGACACTTTTATTTACCCCTTTTGCCTTCGTTATAATCTTATTCTCTACATCAAAAGCATACATTTTAGACCGTAAACCTACAAATTCTTTTATAATGAAAATATTTAAAGATTATGAAATTGTGGTTTAGCGATTAGATCTTGAGCACCTAAAGCTTTACCACGGTTCTCCCAGTGTATAACTAATTTTACGTTAACCCTTTTTTCAATATTCTCCATAGTCTTACCAAAGACTGAATTATTCATTAATTTAAAAAAATCTTTTCCAAAATCTGATTTTGTTAACGTTCTAAATTTTGTATTGAGATCTATGTACATTTTTAACCAGGGACATTGTTTAAATTTTAAAACTCTATGAACTTTAGTTAATTTTACTCCCATTTCTATGCACTGCTTTAAATTTCTGTAATGAATGACATATTTTAAATTATATAAAAAGTTTATTATCAGAGCACCATTTTTTTAAACATAATACATTTTTTAAAGCACATATAGAGCTATGATAAATACAACTATACAAATCTTCAGAATATTTATATTGATCATACAGACTTGGCAAACTAGGACAACCTTTATCTTCTAAATTAATCACATTATTATTATTTAAAATATTTTTTAACCATAACACTTTTTCAAGACCTTTAATATAAATACATTTATCTCTTAACAAATCTAAAATTAAATATTGATAATTTGAATAAGGTATAAACCCTTCACCCCAACATATCTTCCTGTTACGTTCAATCCATGCAACTTGCCGTCTTTCTTGTTTTGTCAAATCATAAAATGGAAATGGTGGCTTGATTAAAAACATCTGTAATTTGTCACTACACAATATAGCAATTTCTTTCAGCACAAATTTATTTGCTTCCGTTTTAAAGCCTTGAACGTCTACAATGGCAGTCATGATAAACGACGTACTATATTGCTCAGAGGTTTGTATTCCCAAATAGTGTTTATGGGTATTTTCATCGTTGTATGCAAGACTGGATGATTTCTGTAACAACACAGTTATCATATTAATATCAATTAGTTTACACTTAATCACAAACACCCTCACACACGTAAGGAAAAGTTCATGTAATTAAAATAGACAGAAAGAAAAGTAAGTTTATTAATAGAATAAACACTTACCTCCGTTGTCATTGATGCGAAGAATAATTACAAAATGTAGTATTGGTAGATACTGTTCGCTGATGTCGAACGAGTGTGGATTGAGTGGTGCAACTGCTTGGTCTTATATAGCACCCACAAAGGTATTTCTTATCTAAAACAAATTCCTAAGTACTACGGAACTGATAGTAACTTTGTGAGTAAACAAGCTTATCTCAAATTCCTTCGTGATGCACAGATCCTTTGTGACTCCTACGAAATCATTGCAAAGGAATGTTATTTAATATTTCCAAATCACTATAATTGAACATTCCTTGACCATTGAATAGATTCGTATCGTAATAATCTACTAATAGTAGACCATGAATACACTAGAGGTACAACAGTATCTGAAAAAGATTCACCCTAGTCTAGAAAGTAATGTTTCTGCCGCTAATAGGCTACCCATTTATACTCATGTACCAACGTATATAATATGCAATTTGGATACGAATGATTAACCAGGCTCACACTGGGTAGCATTACATATCGATACAAACGGCATCAATCAATATTTTGATTCTTATGGTCGAGCACCTACAAGATCCCATCTTGAGTTCTTAGAAAGGAATTGCAAAAGGTGGGACTGGAATGATGATAGGATCCAGAAAGATAAGATAAGATAAAATTTATTTGTACATGAGAAAAGACACGCAATACATAAGTGAAAAGAAAAACAGTAGGTTGTACAGAAAATCTAAAAATTAATGTCAGATTTCCGGCATCTAAACTAGGTACGCAGACCTGTATCTTAGGAGTCGGAGATATTTCGGCATTGGCAATAAATAATACGATCGTGACATTTCGGTTACAATATTTCTGTTGTCAACAGCAAAAGAAGGTTGTGTGTGTGTGTGTTTATGAGTGTCTGAAAGGCTTGTGTGTATATGTGTTTGTGTGAGTGGGTGTGTGTATATGCGTGCGCGGGTGACGGTGTGCTTATATGTATGAATGTGAGATAGTATGATTCCATAGGAGTATAAATAAACGGCCGATACGATAAGGGGATTCCTATGTTGGATTGCAGTTTCAAAGAAACGCTTGGAGACGCGTTTCATGAACTGCTGGATAGTGGGCATCTTGAGGTCTACATGAAGAAGCTCATTTCGAACATAAAACGGGGGCTCCAGTGACTCTACTGAGGAATCGGTTTTGGAGGTGAATATGCAGCTTACACCTGAGTGATAATTTGCTGCGGGAGCTAAGAATGAAGTAGCCTACCTAGAGCGAAAGCGGCGCGAACGTTTATCCGCGGTTTAGAAAAGAGGATTGCCTGGTTTTTGTCTGGATTGACTTCGATTCTCCATTTCCGGAACCACTTCGCCAGACTGTTTGCGGAAGTTTGGAGAGTGCGAGCGATGGCATCGGGTTTCAGATCGGTATAATAGATAGCTGTATCGTCGGCAAATAGGGCTTGCTGGGTACTTTTATGCTTGGGGATATCGTTAGTGAATAGCGTGATAACGAGAGTTGGTATAGCTTATAGATTAAGCCATTGTGCTAGACTTTGTCGAACGCTTTCGCTCCCGTTATTGCGCCCCGTTGGAAGCCGGCGCTGACGTGTTCTATGATGCGGTGGACTTGTTGGATACATGAGTTTTTGGTTCTAAATTCGAACTGCTCATTGGGTATTAGACTCTTTGCTTCAGCAAAATCTTTGAGCCGCTTATATATAAACCTTTATTTGTGAATGAGGAATGTGTTTTATTGATTCTGTTTTGATGATTCCGAATAGTAAGTAAGCAATCGTTTATGAACAATAAAAGTATACAATAGAAACGCCAATGCAATCCTAATGAGGGTGCGCGGGCGGACGCACGGACAATAGATAAGAAAAGGCGAACAATGAAAGTCGATAATGAGGGTTCGGGTGTCACAGGAAATGAAACAGATTGTTGTTAATTGATTTCTGTATCTCCGGAACCATGCATCCTACGCGAAAACGGATTGCAGAATCGTGATCAGCGGACCCCAAAACCTTTTTTTTTTTTTTTTTTTTTTTTTTTTTTTTTTTTTTTTTAGGTTTGAAACGCCCTGGACCGCGATTGCGCCAGAAGCGGTGGTGCGCCAGAACCGGTGAGCCACGGGATTGGTGCGCCAGAACCGGCAAATCACTACTACTGGTAGGTAGGAAAATGTTATGATCTGAGTTTTCTGTTTTAAATATATAAAAAAAAAACATTACACGATAACGAGTTTACATGATGCATGTTTCCCCCTAGTTTAAACAATTACTAATTTTGTGTTTTATTTTCTATTCTCATTTTCCTATGCATTATGTGAAAGTGCAAATTAATTTGTTTTCTTGCTCCTTTTTAGGGTTCCGTAGTCGAATGGCAAAAAACGGACCCTTACAGTTTATTCATGTCTGTCTGTCTGTCTGTCTGTCCGTCCGTCCGTATGTCACAGCCATTTAATTCCGAAACTATTAAGACTATACACATGAAACTTGGTAAGTAGATGTATTCTGTAATCCACTTTCCGATTTTAAGAAAAAAGAAATTAAAATTAAGGGGGGTTCCTCATAGATAGAACTGAAACTGAAAATATTTCTTTTTCATGAAACCTATACGTGTGTGGTATCTATAGAAAGGTCTTTAAAAATGACATTGAGGTTTCTTAAACCACTTTTTCATAAAGTCAATCGTTTACAAGACATACGCTTCCAAACTGGTAAAATGTGTGTCCCCTCCCCCCTCTAACTTCTATAATAATGAAGGGAAAAATCTAAAAAAACATATGCTATAGCTTAATGTAAAATTTCAACGAAAATTGGTTTGAACGAGATCGGGTCAGCAGTTTTTGAGATACCTGTAGTATATTTTCTAAAACCGCAAATATAACTTGGTAATTTATACAAATACATTGAAAAACAAAGTTATTTGGCGTAGTTACTACGGAACCATTCATGCGCTAGTCTGACTCGCACTTGGCCAATTTTTTCTTTCTATGTGACTGAGCTATAAATACAGTAAGGAAAAAAAGAAATATATATGAATGTAACCCATTATTTACATCAGGAATCCGACTAAAAAATTGTCAATAAGCAAATACTCGTACAACATTGAACTGAACAGCCAAATATGAGGCGCAATATATCAGATGATCAGATGATTATCCACCCACATGTAAAGTCAAATTATCCTGAATGTACCTAATATTGAACACTTGCTCGGTAAATGATTTTATCTTAGGAGTCGAAATCTATAGCACACTTTATTTATTTATAACAAAATCTACAGCTACAAAGTTGTTACAGTATCTAACATCAAATATTATAGCCAATTATGAATTTACAATTTATTACAATACAATACATTACAATTATTTAGTACAATTTATTGACTATATAGTAACCAACGTGTAGGTGAGTATTAGGGAATACTAAACACACTATTCTTTTTCTTAACCGACTTAAAAAAGGAGGTTTACAATTCGTCTTGAACCATTTTTTTTTATGTATGTTACCTCATAACTCGGAGACGGCTGGGCCGATTTGAAAAATTCTTTTTGCGTTTAAAAGGGTATACTTTCTAGTTGGTCCCATTGTTACGAAATCAGGATCTGATGATGGGATCTTGGAGAAATCGAGGGAACTCTTCAAATATTATAGGCACACCTATAGCGTTTTGGGTATTTCTTATAGTACCTTGAGCAGTTGCTTCCGAAAAGTATCATTTAGGGAAGTTGAACTGATGATGAAGACCTCAGATGGCCACTGAAACTCCTAAATAATAAGTATTTCGTGGATTGCGATTCGATTACTTGAGTACGGATGTTAAACACTTTATGCTCGTCACAATGCATATGGTGATGTAGAGCTGATGGTCAAGTACCAGGAGAACTCCTCAAAAGTTAACGGCTATGCATCAGGAAAAGCAATATTTTGTAAAAGGTGATAAGTTGTTGACATTATGGCTTTTGTAACGAGATAAATTACAAACCGACCCAATAAAAAGCGTGAAAAACAAATTTTTAGAATTTTTTTTTAAAATAGAACCGACTTCCATATCAAAACACTACAAAGGCAAAAAAAAACTTTTTAGCAAAAAATAGAACCGACTTCCATATAAAAACACTACAAAGGCAAAAATAACTTTAATTTCGGAAGGCGGTGTCAAAAACGAAAATATATACAAAACTAAAGACACCGCCTTCCGAAATTAAAGTTATTTTTGCCTTTGTAGTATTTTTATATGGAAGTCGGTTCTATTTTTTGCTAAAAATTTTTTTTTCACCCTTTTTAGTGGGTCGGTTTGTAATTTATCTAGTTACAAAAGCCAAAATGTCAACTACTTATCACCTTTTACAAAATATTGCTTATCCCGGTGCAGAGCCGTTAATTTTTGAGGAGTTCTCCTGGTACATCACCATCAGCTCTACTTCACCATATGCATTGTGACGAGCATAAAGTGCTTAACATCCATATTCAAGTAATCTAATCGCAATCAACGAAATACTTATTATTGAGTAGTTTCGGTGGCCATCTGGGGTCTTCAGCATCAGTTCCACTTCCTTAAATCGTGCTTTTCGAGAGCAACTGCACAAGGTACTATAAGAAATACCCAAAACGCTATAGGTGTGCCTATAATATTTGAAGAGTTCCCTCGATTTCTCCAGGATCTCATCATCAGATCCTAATTTCGTAACAATGGGACCAACTAGAAAGTATACCCTTTCAAACGCAAAAAGAATTTTCCAAATCGGTCCAGCCGTCTCCGAGTTATGAGGTAACAGTACGGTTAAAAATAACTTTAATTTCGGAAGGCGGTGTCTTTAGTTTTGTATATATTTTCGTTTTTGACACCGCCTTCCGAAATTAAAGTTATTTCTGCCTTTGTAGTGTTTTGATATGGAAGTCGGTTCTGTTTTTTGCTAAAATTTTTTTTATACATAAGTTCGTTATTGATTTTTATTTGGAGTTACTTTTAAACCCGTTAAAAAGCTAGGGGTTTCTTCCTTTCGTAACACTGATATTTGTAGAAACTGGCTTTAAATCATATGCCGGTTGTAAATTAAATACCGAACATTCCTTTTTTTTCTAGGAGAAAATCATCGATTGACTCATCCCACTCCAGGTCGAGTGGAAGGGAGTCTCAGTCTTTACTGTCTAAAATTCCATTCTGTTTCTCCAATTGTCTTTGCGTTCTGGGGCCGCGGTATCTCGTTAGGTCATTCCCGCAACCCCAGCAGGCATTGTTAATGTCATTATTGCTGCTTGCTCTTTGAGGCTCACCGTCCACTCCGTGCTAAGATCTACGTACTCACACAGAGGCACTGCATATAATACAACTTCCCCAACATTACATACTTCCTTTGAATTTCAGGAAAAACGTAGGTACATTCGTCTTAACCGTAGCGCTTTTTTGATGCTTATTAAAGAAAAATTCTGCCAAAAGAATCTTTTGAAAAGAAGTGAAAGCCTTTGCTTCTTTTATTTATAATAGACTCGCGTTTGACCACCATCTCACCCGATGGTAAGTGATGATGTGGTCGAAGATGGAGTCTAACCTAAAAGTAACCTATTCACTCTTGACTTAAAGACCCCTAAGTTATAGCTATCGGGAAACACAGACTCCACTCCTTAGCCGTACGCACAATAAACGTATTCCCAAACCTTTTATGCGTATGTGTGGGATATCCACCATGTAATGATGGCGCATCGCCTTTTGTCTTATAGTCCGATGATGGAACGGGCTTGGCGGAATTAGACTGTGTAATTCCATCGCACGCTTCCCGAAATGTAACCGATAGACCAACAACTCGTCGCCGATGTTCAAGGCTCTGGAGCTTTGATTCGACCAGTGCATCATTGCCAATGAGTCTTTTGGCCCGTTTCTCAATAGACTCAACAGCGTCCATTTGGTACTTGGCAGATCCATCCCAAAGATGACAGCTTACTTATACACGTAGTACTTCATACACGACCGAATCTGGGCTTAATAGAGATTGAGCAGCTGTTCCAGTGTGAAGTACAGTCTCACCTTTGCTAGGATTCCCTACTTTTTTGATGCTAGTTGAGCCTTAGCCTCGATAAACGGACCAAAATTGAGGGTAGAAGTTAGAAACTTATAATAATTTCTGTAAATTTGTGTATGAAATCCATGAATGTCCCTCAGAATTTATTGTTTTAATCTCGACTTTCTAACTCTCGACATGAAGTTATATTTTAAATAATAAAGAAAGTCATAAGTGTTGTTGTTGGAAAAGTTCTTGTATTTAAGAGCGTGTATTCCATTCGCGAAGAAAACAACGCGTTTTCGTGTTTTTTCAAGAGCTATATCGTAATGATGTTAGCAGATTACTCATAGTTTATTACGGTTATAGAAAGACTAAGTCTTGATTTAGTGCACTGCGATGTAAAATTAAAATTTTTATTGACAGTTTTTTAATACGAAGGCAATCTCGTCAAAGTGATTTCCAAAAATACACGACAGAGCCAACACATTTTATTTTATCTGCTTGTCTAATAGAATACCTACATAGTCTTAAAGTGCACTACGAAACCCAATTACGAAAAAATGGCAATTTAATATTAAATAAATAATTTTTAAATAATGCAAAATCGGTTCACTTTAACCTTTTTTTAACCGAGTTTAGAATAGAAACATAACTAATATTTATTTATTTTATGAAAATAAACGTATTGCCAAATACACTGTTTTTTTTCAGTCAATTTCATGTACTCATTTATTTTAGAAAATTATTTTAAAAACTATAAATCATCGCGCGCAATCCGTTGCCAATCAGTTCGTACCGGGTCCCAAAGAGTATGTAAAACCTAACGGTACCGGGTCCTCCCAACGACAGGACGTATCACTTTTTTCCCGCCGCCCGCCGCTTGCTCGCATAAACATACATAGTGTCGGTGAGTCATAGTGCGACACAATAGTATTGATACTTGAGCAACTACTGTTGTTTATTCGGTAAGTAATTTTGAAAAACGTTATCTACAGGTAATTATTTGTATATACTAAATTTATTTAATAATCCCTTTTAACATGTTTGTGTACAACAAATGATGTCAATAATTATTATTTCAATCAAAAATAATTTATATGTTACATTTAATATTTCTTTTTTCAGAAATGGGTTATAAACGAAATTGATTTTGAAATAAAAAAAAAATACTTTAGCAATCGCTAGACAAGCAAAAAGGTGAGTCATGTCTTTATGTACTTTTGAACCGATTTTCAATAGGGAGGTGATTCTATGTTCGGCTGTATGTATTTTTATGTTTGTAACATAATCATACATATTCTGTATATACAAAAATCAAAATACTTGTATTATGTACCTACTTACTTTTATCGGTTTTTTTTTCAGACAAAACAAATTTCGTATGGCATTGAGTACGGTAAAACTATCGAAAACAGCAATAGAACAAATGGACCCTACTAGGATTGCGGGAATATTCTAATAAGATACCGCGGCCCCGGACCACACGGGCAACTGAAGGAATACCATATTCCTTTTATTCAGTTAGGGTTTTTATTCAGTAGAAGTCTGATACTCCCTTCCACTTTACCTAGAGTGGGAGTCATTTGATGATTTTCCCACCGGTTCCAGAGAAGCTGGATCGTCATGAAATCGTCGTTGTGCAAAACGGTGCTTTTTAGGGTTCCGTAGCCGAATGGCAAAAACGGAACTCTTATAGTTTCGTCATGTCTGTCTGTCTGCCAGTCTGTCCGTCCATCCATCCGTATGTCACAGCCATTTTATTCCGAAACTATTAGGACTATACATCTGAAACTTGGTAAGTAGATGTATTATATGAACCGCTTTCTGATTTTAAGAAAAAAATTAAAAAATATTGAAAATAAAGGGAGCCCCCCTTACATGGAACTGAAACTGAAAATATATTTTTGCATGAAACCTATGCGTGTGTGATATCTATAGACAGGTCTTTAAAAATAACATTGAGGTTTTTAAAACCACTTTTTCATAAACTTAATCGTTTAAAAGATATACGCTTCCAAAGTGGTAAAATGTGTGTCCACCCCCCACTAACTTTTGTAATAATAGAGTGAATAATCAAAAAAAAAATATTTATGCTGTAGATCTTAATGTAAATTTTCACCCAAAATTGGTTTGAACGAAATTTGTCTTACTTCATATGGTTTAATATGCCAAAATGTTCAGTTCGTACAACATCTAAAAAATTGGCCAAGTGCGAGTCAGACTCGCCCATGAAGGGTGCCGTAGTAACTACGCCAAATAATTTAGTTTTTCATAGTGTTTGTATGAATCTATATCTCAAAAACTGCTAACCCGCAGTTTTTGAGATACAGTATATTATATAAAACCGCAAATATAATTTTGTAATTGATACAAACACTATGAAAAACAAAGTTATTAGAATTTGGAGTAGTTGTAAAAATTGAAAATAAGCTAATTAAAAAAAAATTGTAAGGTTTTTTTTTTGTCAAATAATTATATTATGTTAAGTATATTTATTAAAGTTACTACGGAACCCTTCATGGGCGAGTCTGATATGATGATGAGTTTGATGAAGGAAATTGTCTGTTAGTCGAAATAAAATGTCTATATTCAGCATGAACATAGGTGCTGAACAGGCCATCATACATTTGTTTTTAATCCGATGGAACTACTAATACCAACCACGACTGATACTTTCCTATCCAAGAGCAGTTTCAGGTCAGATGAGAATCACTATCACTATATATATCGCTCTAGTCCACCCTATAAATCGTCTATATTCCACTATACCCACATCCACTGACATCGCCACTATGTTGTAGCAGTATGGTAGATCAAGTGTAACTAGTGATGTAGTTGCATTTCTTATAAATTGTAATTAATTTTCAGCCAAAAAAACGTTTGCAAGAAAAAACAATGTGCGCAGGAAATGAATTTCCATTGAAGACCATAAGGATAATACCAAGTGATGATGCATTTTGGGTGACCAAAATGGAACGTAAGCTGTTCGAATTCTAAGATAAATGTCTTTTGCCCGAGATGATTGATCCCAGTAAAATTCTGTCAATGGACAACAAAATGTGTGATATTGAAATAAAATATCAAATCTTCGATTTTGTTTTATTTTGTAACTCAACTAGCTTTTTGCAGCGGCTTTGCGCGCTGATCTTAATGAACTATATAGCCTATAATTATATAACTTTGGTGTCTGTGATGTAAGTAAGACCTATGTTAATTTTAAAGTTTTAAAACAATTTAGAACATAAACTCTAAATCATTATTTAAGATAAAAGTATCAAAACGTTTGGTTTCGAGGTTCGAGCTTACGCATTCTGACTAACTATTGTAGTGTGCGTAAATATTACGTCGTTCTTGCAATTTTGTACCTACTCTAAATCGAATACGCGCTCTTGACGTAATCCGCATAGTGGGGAGATTCTTGATAATTATGAAAAAAGTGTATATGAGCATCAGTAACATAAAAATCGACTATATACTTACATTATTACCCGTAAAAAAATAAGATCATTCATATACTTTCGTTTAGTATAGGTTCTCTCGAGTTGTGATAACATACAATCAAGTGTTTAGGAATAATGATTGCCTCGTTCAAAAGTAAGTTTAGCGTAAAAGTCATTGTGATAATTATACCTATTGCTATTATGATCAGATCTGAGTTTGAACGTTACCTTGTGCTCTCATTACAATAATTGAGAACCTGCTTTTAGGGTACTGTAGGTAAACTAATAAATAAATTCAACAATACAGAATTAACTACATATTTACGGTTATTAGATTGTTTCCTTTATATGTGCTGTAGGAAATTACTTCTTGCTAAATTTCATGAGTCTTAGTCAACGAGAACAGCCCTAGTGGTTTAGATTCCCTAGAGAAATCACAAAATATGCGACAGAAACAGTCATATCTTTTGATCGCATTTATTTACAAGACGCACAACAAAGTGATTCTATAAGGGTTTCGGTTTTTTCAGAGGTAGAAGTCTAAAAATGGAGCACATCACGACACTCAGCAATGAGCAAAGGCGTGAAAGAAGGAAAATAATCGTTAATAATTATTTTAATGAACATTGAGGCAACGCATTGAGGTCGACATTGTTTATTACAAATAACAAGAATATTTGATCCTATTTTACCCCGATGTGTTTTCATTGTTTAAGATACGGCCGCACGGCTTCGAAACTGTTTGCCAAAGAGCGACAGAGCTCAGGATCTGTAAATACCTTTAAATGATTAAGAGCCATTTTCTTGTCACTTACAAGCCCATTGTGTCACTCTTTTGTTTTGGAATAACAAAGAGACTCATAGTTTTAATGGTCGCAGGTGCAACTACCTTTTTCAACTTTTAAAAACCCTCGCTTTCTGGCAGCTTCTTTAAAAAGTCATTAGGTAAGTTACATAGATATATAGTTATATATGACAATTTCTAGCATTCGCAGTTATTCCTTTGTTCACGTTTCTTTAATAAGTTCAGGTGGCTATTTAAGAACGTCTATCTTTTATAGTAAGTATTCACTGGCTATGAATTTAGAAAGAGCTTTCTAAATCAAATTATCTCTGCAACAAAATATTTTCAAATTGGTACTAGGCATTTATGTGCATACTGATAGAATTTCATAGTTGAAATACAGAATCATCGGGATTTCAGTGCACCTAAATCTGTCTCATCATTATTAAAGTACACAAATGGTACTTAAAATAAAAACAGAACAAATACAGACAAAAATGCATACAGGTGCTGCCCATTTTATATGATTTTTTTCCAGAAGACATTCGACAGGAGAGTTGGATTGGTCATCATTTCAAAAGAAATACATTTATTGGCAAACCTAGACTTCCCCGCAAGGTCACTATATCAACCCGTTCTATTTTTCTAGCATGTAGCGGACAGCGAACTCAATTTAGATAATCAGACAATATAGATACTAATTCACAATTCAAATAATACTTTCTCCTTTCCCAGGACCCTGCGTGGCGGGAGTTGTCGGACTTAAAATGCCACGATACTGCCTCTTTGGTGACACAGTGAACACGGCGTCAAGAATGGAGTCTCACGGAGAGGCCCTGAAGATCCACGTCAGTCCGAAGACCAAGGAGGTTCTGGATCTCTATGATTGCTTCGAACTTGAGTGCAGAGGAGAAATTACCATGAAGGTGACATTTTTATGGCCAGTATTTTATTGAGATGAGTTTTTGTTAGATTTTTGGTTATGATAAATTTTATTTATTTCGCAACATTTTTAACATGATACGCTTTTTTTAATCTAAATCTGGCCTATTTAAACAAAGTTGAATTAATGCCATCGAGAATTTTTTACATTTAGGGTAAAAACAGAGTTTTAAAAACACTTCTGTCATTATTCCTGAACACAACGTGAGTAAATCTCGATAAGTGTCGAAAAAGACTCGGCTATATCTGTTTATTTAGTGGTTAGAAAGCAAGCTTAGAATATGAGTATAAAATATGACAAAACATAATTATACCTGATTACCTGCATGTTCTTGAGTTCTAGTTTTAGATATTATTTTCATCCGAATAGTAATCTTTTCTATGTCAAAGGCCATTATAACAAACAAAGAGCGTGGTCTTAATATTAAGTTATAAATTTTCATCAGAAGCCGTCGAGCTAATAACGAGAACATATAAGATGGATGGTATAAATGTTATAAAATAAACCAGAATATTATAGCAAACAAGAATATTTTGCAGTCATAAATCTTTACCGATAACTGGCTAGGTAGGTTATTGGCTTCAGTTGTTCTTATAAGTTCTAATATTAATATTAACTTTGGTGCTAAAAGGAACCAAGACTGATAAATTGTTTTGTATATTGCTAATATAAATTACAGCAGAGGTAACACTTTTGTTCGCAGGGAAAGGGCAAAATGACGACGTACTGGCTGATCGGAGAAAAAAAGCCAGAAAATCAGGAGTGCTATTATACTCAAACACATAATAAGCAGGCAACTTTGGTGAACAACCCAAGCATCACATTCCAGGGTCCCGACAGTCCGGCATCACATTCACTGACGCAAAGTCATAGCCCAGAACAGCATGCACCAGATACGAAAGAAAACCACAGACCTATTGAGATACAAAGTGAAAGAGATCGTATAAAGCATGAGATAGCGACATTCGTGGCAAAAGATTTGATAAACAACATAGATATTGCTGTCAGAGAATTTCGAAAATCTCAAAGCGCAAATTTTGTCACTGCAACCAACAACAAGCCACTATGCAATGGTAATGGAAAAGGACTAATAACACCAACGTACGATAAGGAACTTGTCATCAGCAAAGGTAAGGTGCGTGACGTGGTCAATAGATTCAACAGTTGTGGCATTGCGAGCGACGGAGCGAACAAATGCACGAAGATGAAAATAAAAAATGAAGACTGAAATAAGAAGGACGAATTGAACGCTTGTTGTTTTTCCCTGCCCGGTCTAAACAGATTATAAAACTTTAGAAGTGTTTATATGGATACTTATTTAAAAAAAAAGTGTATATTGTGCCAAGCACATAGTTAATTTCTTTGATAGTCTAGTCTAGTCTAGTCATTACTATTCTAAGAGATAATTATATTAATTATAATGATAAAGAAAATTAAATGTTAAAGGTAGTGGGTGACCAAGTACCCTCCGAATTCTAGTTAAGTATTAATAGATGATTTTAAATGTATCTCATAGATATTATACGTGTATTAGCTATAAGGAAAAAATTGCACAAGCGATTTTAAGAAAGATGTAGTGAGAATATTATGTGTGAATACTAAAAAAATAATATTGTATTATACACTTGGACCCTGTAGTGTTTTTACTGACCTTTTATACTTCCTTATCTTTCTAGTGTATTGTATACTCGTCGTGAATTAAGAGACATTTGTATAATATCTACATCAATTTCTTGCACTGACTTCGATGGTGTAATTCCATCATCGCTTTAGTGAACCTCAGGCTGTAATTCATAAAATGTTCTAAGCTCTCCTTACCACATATTCACAGTTTCCTTATTTTATTCATGATTATAGGATTAAATGGTTGTTAGATATTTTACTAATTTTAGATCGTTCGTTGCGTCTTTTATGCTGTATGCATTTTTAGATGATTTTAATGTTCTCATAGGATTTGTTATTCTGATAGCCTTACGGGATATATTTATTAGTGCTCTGGATACAATATAGGCAATTAATAGTTTATCACATTGGGCTGATTCGTGAATATTAAATGTAGGTTGAAACATGTTTTGACCATGTGAGTGTATTCAATAATTAGCTGTAGTATTTGTTCAGCTGTATTTATACACGGTATTCTATAGAATTTTGTTTTATGCAAACGTGATTAATGTCATTGGAACGTGGGATGCCATCTGAATACTCCCACGCTTTGAATTTAAATATGAACTCTTTTATAGGATAATTACAACTACTGTATTACTGCAAAATTTCTTTTTAAATCACAGTTTACATTTCATATATTAATTATAACACGTAATACGATTTTATTCAGCTGAATAATAACGTTCTCGGTATGAACATATTATACAGGCTCTTTTAGGAGCGTATAGTCAGTATTTTTTGTATTAATGGCAACCTTTTGTTCCTAGCACGAATAACTACTACTTAACACGTTCGCTGACAGTACGTCGTTAGGCGGGAAATTAAAATAGTGCGTTATGACAGTACGTCGAAGGACGGGCCACTTATTTTTAAGAGTACGTCGTCTCAGGATAATTTTTCATATAAGTATTATGAAGAGCAGTATCCACTGTCATATTATGAGCAATTTCATATTTCTTATTGCCGTAACACGAGTATTTTGTGGGTAGTTACATATTACTTGCTTGTGCACGAGTACTACGTTGATTTGTCATTTAGTATGGAAAATTCTACTGTCGTAATGTGGTGTCAGGGTAGGTAAGTGCTCACTGTCAGCGAACGTGTTAACTAGGTACACTCGGAATATTAAAGGAAAACATCGTGAAAAACCCGATGGCATGTGGAATCTATCAACCTGCACTGGGCCCGCGTAGTAGATTACGGCTCATATCCTCTCGTAGCTAGTTTAGGGTTCCGTACTTAACCGTAGCAGGGTAAAAACGGAAACCTTTTACTAAGGCTCCGCTGTCTGTCTGTCTGTAACAAGGCTGTATCTCATGAACCATGATAGCTAGACAGTTGAAATTTTCACAGACGATGTATTTCTGTTGCCGCTATAACAACAAATCCTAACACCAGCATAAAAAAATATTTTAGGTAGCTCTTATACAACAAACATGATTTTTTACCGTTTTTTATAGATAATGGTACGGAAACATTCGTGGACGTGTCTGATTCGCACTTGGCTGGATTTTTTATTATTCACGAAAGTCTCGCGTTTGACCACTATCTCACCTGATGGTAAGCAATGATGTGGTTAGTTATTATTAATTACTGTATATCAGATACCCTTAAACATAATCGTATTTTAAATTGCCTGTTTTGTATCCCACAGTAAGTCTTTACGTTGATATTAAAAATATGTACATATTACAATAATATGTCTATTATAATTCAAAGATCTCTATATTAGTCAGTTTTAAACTTTTGATTGTGATAGTATAATATTATTACTGTGGTACAACTATACTACTGGAGCTGTGAGTTTTTACTTTATGTGTGTAATTTATTTATAAAAAGTTCCTTTATCTGTTAAGCACAACATGTTGCGTCATTGTTTGAACAATAATAAATAAATATATAATAATTATATTTTGTTTTATTTAACAACTTCTCCACCATGTGATTTTAGTCAATAAGAGTTAGACAGACCTATCCGTCTACCTCAAAGCATTGGACATCCATGAACATGACCAAAATCAATGGCTAATGTATCTTAAAAACCTCTTAGAAAATATTTATTAATATATTTAGTAGCAGCTACGATAAAAACATAACTTTCCTTTTTGCAGTCTCAAGGTAAAGTAGCCTGTAACCTGCCTCAAGCTGCTTTCATACCAAATTTCATCCAAATCCACACAGTGCTTTCGAAGAGCGCGTACATACATATATGCATACATACAGACAACAGAGGGCGTTCCCTTTAACCCGCAATAGTATAGCATCCATACATGCTAAAAAAATATTACCATTCGAAAACAAAATATTTTTATTTTTTTTAAATATTAAAATAGGTATTCATTAAAAATGTTAAATTGATACGTAAAAGAAACACTCTGCACACGCGTACCTGAAGGATGGCAACGTCACAATTTATTTATGAATGACGGGCCGCGTGTAGGGCGATCTAATTGATGTGCTTATACTATTGCGGGTTAACGGGAACGCACTCTGTTAGTTGACATACTGTATAATAAAACTAGTGTATAATGGGCGGTCTTATCGCACAGGGTGATCTCTCACAGACAACCTTTGGATGAACGGAACTTAAAATAAATAGTGCATAAATAGTATAATTTCTAATGTACCTACTGGATTTTTTAAAATCATAACTTGGCTTTCAAACTTCATTCTTGACGGACGCTGTATTTATTTACATTTCTCACAAAAGTTAATTAAAATGTCAGCTAGAATCTCAGTCTCAGAATCTGCATAACAAAGACAGGAATATTTTGGTCCTCTTTCTTTCAAACTTCAATAATACCGTCTTGGAAATAAAGCGATACGATCAATTTTGTGCAGATGTTAGTACATAGATTGATGTGGCCGTCTCTGAGTCCCATCGATTACAAATAAAGTGGATTTGGCTTTAAGAAATGGATGTTAGATTAGTCTAGAGAAATACTTCTTCTAAATACAAAGTAAAATTACACGAAATAATCTTTTTTATGACACGTGTTGTTTATTGTCGCTTCACATATTTGCGAGAGAATTAAGTAATAATATTATAATAAATTACCTCTTAAAAAATGTTGACGTGACTATTTTGCGGGTTACAAAGATATGGGAGACTAGGGTAATTACGAATTTGGATGGCTAGTGATGGTCAGTCGAGTATTAGCTAGATAACGCTGTGCCGTTTCGATGACTAGATACATAACCTATTAACTATGTAGCATGCAACAAAAAGATGAAATACTTGAGAATTGCTTTAATAGCTGAATATACTATACTGATATCTGCAAATACCCTTATTGATTTAAATGGAAAATACATAGCTAAGCATTTTAATTCATCTTTTGGAAAGAAAAACAGTCCCACTTCTAAGTTAGCTGGTACATTTTGTCCAGTACAATACTGTTAATAAAAAGTCACTGAATTTACATCTACGTTAAATAAAATTATACTAGTATTAAATTGCTGAAGTAGCTAAAAAAGCAGTGAGACTGAAGAGGCTGGACAAGCTGGCTCTGGCGCCTTTGATGCGCGCGTTGAACACGATGCGCCCCCGACCCCGGCTGGTCCTCACTGAGTGGTGGGCTGCCCTTGCTCACCATCAATACACCCAAGTCTACGAGGCCTGGTACGGCTTACTGGCTGCCATTCATACATCATCGTGCTGCACCTTTAAACTAACTGTCTCCCAGTGAATCCGACGGGAACTGTCAGGCCATAACATGCTATATGGGTTGCAATGGGTCCCACGGATTGTTTGCCTGACCATGGAAAAATCAAGTCGTTGGACCCGGGCTTTGCCATCACATAAGACATCAAAATAATAACTCGCGAGGAAACTCCTTTTAACGAGACTCTTTTGAAAATACAAAACAAAACTTTTCACTGTAAACCATCCAAAGGACTTAATTCTCTTTGTTCGCAGATCATGAATCTATTTATGGAGCCCACTAGAATAACGCCTACTAGTGCCACTTGCTTAGATAATATATTCACGGATATTGTACCTACTTACAAAAAAATAATTAATTTAATAGATTCTGATCACTGTGGGCAATTAATTACTTTACCAAAAACAGTCAATAAAATGTTAAAAAAAGATATCACTGTAAATCCAAAAACTAAATATCGCCTGGAAGCATTCAAAACTAAACTCCTAAATAAAATGCCATGTTTGTTAACTAATGAGGACCCTAATAAACATTATAATGATTTTTTCAAAATATATTGCCAACAATTTGATAATACATTTATTCCCAAAATTGCTTCAGTAAATAGTAACACTTCTTTCAGTGACTGGGCCACCACTGGTATTTATAAAAGTAGAAACCCGCTTCATGAACTCTATGAGGAGCGGACTTACACTAACTCAGTATAATTTAATTTATATGTTAAGAACTATTCTAAATTATTTAAAAAAGTTTGTTATATTGCCAAGTCTCGTTACTTGAGTTCTAAAATTAAAAATAGTTGTAATGTAATTAAAACGACTTGGGATATTATAAAAAGCGAAACGGGAAGGTCTTGCAACCGAAATAGTGATTACAACCTCAATATTGACGATAATATAATAACATTAGATTCGCAAGTGGCCACAGAATTCGATAAAAATTTTGCTGACATTCCCGTATCGACCACCAAGTCACTAAAATCATCTCCCAGTGCGGCAGAAACATTACTTAAAAAAATGTTCCAGTTTGTAATTCTGAATTTAAATTCCAATATGTCACTTCTAATGATATCATCAAAACTTTTAATTCTTTGAATGTTAAAAAGACTGCAGATCTGTGGGGTAATACTGTTGATGTTACTAAGTCCATAATACATATTATAGCTCCTACATTAGCTGTTATATTTAATAACTGTATTGATTGCGGTGAGTTTCCTGATTTAATGAAATATAGTAAAATAATTCCACTATTTAAATCAGGTAGTACATCAGACCCTACTAATTATAGACCTATTTCAGTACTGCCTACTTTCAGTAAAATTTTTGAGAAAATTATTTTAATCCAGATGCAAAGATATTTTAATAAACACAAATGACTACATAATAAACAATTTGGTTTTACAAAGGGTCGTTTAATAACCGATGCCGGTGTTGAACTTTTAGGACACATTTATAATGCATGGGAAGATAAGTGCGATGCGTTGGGCATTTTTTGCGATTTGTCTAAGGCATTTGACTGTGTTCCCCATGAGATATTAATCAGGAAACTGCACCACTACGGTTTCCGGGACACCTCTCTGAATCTTCTGACCTCATACTTGAGTGAAAGGATTCAGAGAGTCGATGTGAACGGCAAAAGGTCGTCGGGATCTGTGGTCAAGATGGGGTTCCAAGGCTCAATTTTAGGTCCCTTTTTGTTTCTTATTTATTAAATGATTTGCCATACCTGATCAAAAATCATGACATAGTGTTATTCGCTGACGATACTTCTCTTTTATTTAAAATCAAACGTCAACAGCAGGTTACTGAAGCGATAAACAGAGCCCTTGCAACTGTATTTAGCTGGTTTAATGTTAATAATCTTCTTCTTAATGAGAAAAAAACTAAATGCCTAAAATTTACGTTACCTCATGTTAGACAAGTGAATACTAGCGTATCAGTAAAGGGCCAAATATTGAAACCCGAAGATACCACAGTATTCTTGGGCATAACTTTGGATACGAAGCTTCAGTGGAGCCCCCATATAAATAAATTGTCAAAAAAGCTAAGTTCTGCAGCATATGCCGTTAGAAAAATACGTGGATTAACTGATATCGAAACAGCACGTTTAGTCTACTTTAGTTACTTTCACAGTGTGATGTCATACGGCATTTTACTTTGGGGAAATGCCGCCGACATTCACACAATATTTGTATTACAAAAAAGGGCCATTCGTGCAATTTATAAATTAAGTCCTAAGCACTCCTTAAGAGACAAATTTAAAGAGATTAATATTATGACTGTGCCATCTCAGTATATTTATGAGAATCTCTTATATGCACACAAAAATATGAATCTGTTTCAAAAATATAGTGATATTCATAATGTAAATACAAGGATCAAAGACACATATGTCATTCCTAAAACAAGGTTAAAAAAATAATTGGTTCATTTAGATGCCAATGTATACGTTTTTACAATAAAATTCCTAGCCACATTCAAGAACTGAGCATTAATAAATTTAAATTATTTATAAAACGTAAGCTATGTCAGAAAGCATTTTACACAGTTAAAGATTATATTGAGGACAAAAAGGCTTGGGAATGAGCTGCTCCAGTGATATACGTGGGAATTTCTTTTTAATATTTAAATTTTTAGCGGGCGGTTCGGGTTCGGGCAACTGAAGGAACAGGGTAGGTTTTTAGTCAGTGGAAAACAGACATTGGCAAAAATTTGGGTGTGTTATGTTCTATAAAGCAACGTAGGTATATTCTTCCAGATAAAATTACATTAAATGGCTATCTCGTCTTTAACTGCTGCGGAGCGGTCGCACTAAGTTTAAGTGCGGTGCACATAACAGCTTGTCGGTACTTCTTACGCGCGATAAAGTTCTAAGCCCCAACGACACAATCGCGAGAAGATTGGAAGGTCTTTATGTTGTATTTTATAGGGAGCCATGGGAAAGTTGTTTATCTTTTTAATCGTAATTGAGGTTTTTTCAGTATTTTTTTTTTACTTAAAACTGTATAAAATCATTGTTTCTATCTAACCCAATGAGATTTTAATAAAAAAAATAAAATTCACTTGTTTCACTTAAAACAGCAATGTAAATAAAACTCGAAAGTGCTACCTGATCAGTTGTTTTGCTAGAGTTAATTTTCGAGGTCAACACATCTGATCAGGTAGCGCTTCCGAGTTTTATTACTGTTTTAAGTGAAACAAGTGAATTTACTGGTTTTTTTTTTGCGACGAGTTTTTCTTAATTTTATTAATTTTTTCTTAATTTTATTAAATTAAGAAAAAACCGACATTACCCCTTGCCAAAGGGTATCGTGTTCAGTGTTGTTTTCGTATACCCAGCTTCTAGATTGTGAAGGCAGATAGCCTTCATGTAAAACACTAATACTTAGCTGTATCCGATTAGCTTCTAAACAAGCTGGATCGACTTCTTAACATGTACCCATTTCATTTTTGGCCTTCATAAATATGATCACATTTCTTCCTTCCGTTCTCAGCTTAAATGGATGCCTATCCGTCAAAGGAGATCTCTCAGATCCCTCTGCATGCTCTTCACTATTTTAAACGATCCTTGTGCTCTTGATTACTTAAAACAAAATTTTAAAATGTTAGGCAGTTCTCATAGCCTTAATCTTCGCGCATCTAAAAACTTACTTCTTCACATTCCTTCTCACCGAACCGGGTTTAAGGCTAATTCCTATGCTATTTCTACCATTACACTCTGAAACATGCTACCCCTTGACATCATGAAGGCCGAGTCTAAATTCTCTTTTAAGCGTAAAATGAGAAACCACTACTTAATAAACCTGTCATTCTTAGTTTGGTTTTCGCAATAAATATAATTATAGTGAGTTCTCGTCATCGGAAATATTATTATAAAAAAATCGTCGTCAGAAATATTATTATAAAGCACCGTATTTATTTGTCTATTATTTTAGCATATATATTTATTTTATTATTATTGTATAGATTTATTTATTTATACATATATTCTTTCGATAATGACATTTATTTTACTACACAATTACTACATTGTGGTCTTTTTAACCCAAAGGTTGACTGGTAGAGAATGCCTTGTTGCAATAAGTCCGCCCATGTCACACAATTGTACATAAAGTTTAAATAAATAAATTAGACTGGAAGCCAACCCCATACCGACTCTTGTTTGAATCTTATATGTAGCATTACTATGAAAAACAACATGAGTGAATACATAACGTAAAAACAGACTTAATGATATAGAAAAAACGATACAGGGTGGCTATTGATATAGAAAAAATGATACAGGGTGGCTATCTGCGTTCGCTGTAAGTTATGGGAAGCAATGCAAATAAAGAACCATTAAACCGCTTTGAACACAGACGAGGAATTCTATATTGAGCTAAGAATATAGGTCCAGAAATAACAAGCTACGCTGAACGAGCTCTCAGCTATTGCATAGAATAGATAGGCGCAGAAGGTCAAAGCCTTTTTTGCCCCGAGTAGTGTAAGATTTTTGGCCTCACTAAATCCGCGTTGGTGATAACAATCAGTAGTACATTTAGGGAAAAGACCGCTTCACAGCTCCTTCGGTAACTTTCCTGGGAAGACAATAAATAGTAAATAGATATACAGGCAGGAGGACGAGGTAAGGCCATAGTCAGCTAATGCAAATGAGCTGGAATTGTTGATCACGTAATGAAATATTCTGGAGTCGCAACATTTTCAACTACATTGCTTTTGGAACATGCAATCATAGAAAGCCTCTCAATAATATGAACTTGTGAGCTGATGAAAGCCGCGAAAGTTTAAAAGTTTGGAACAACAATAAAACCAGTTGATGTAATAACGCTTGGGGGAGGCTCAGTTTAACAGTTTGACAATATGGTTGGCGCAGTAGGTGAGCAATTTTCTGCTCCGCTGAGTGTTTCGAGGTCGATTCCAGCATTGAAAAAATGTTTGCATGGGCTACCGATAGTTCTTCTGGAGCGTTTGTGTACGCCAGTTTGAACGTTTGTAAATGCAAAGGAACGCATAGGAGAAAAACATTTTTTTTGTAAAGGCATAAAACAGTGTCTTTCATCAACAATGATGGTGGGATACAAGGCATTAATCAAACGCACAACGTTCATATTTGTGATTGCATGCACTTGTTTCCACTCGTCGATTGGAGCTGGCCTACTGGACCTTCTTATTTAGTGGTCACTGGTTTGATTTATAGCATCACGGATATATTGGACTTTGAAAAATGATACGTATATGTACAAACTACAAGACCCGTCTTTTGTGATCGATGACGGCTGGGGCTCGCTATTGTTTTGCTATTACGGCGGTTTTATTTTATAAGTGAATGCCGTAGGTAAAAGGCGTGGTGAACAACCATTGACCGTTAACACGGATTGTTTTAGATAAAACAATCCATATTATTTATTAGTGTTATTTAGCCGAATGCCAAAAAACGGAACCCTAATATTTTCGTTATGTCTGTCTGTCTGTCTGTCCGTATGTCACAGCCATTTTATTCCGAAACTATAAGGACTACACATCTAAAACTTGGTACGTAGGTGTATTCTGTGACCCGCCTTACGAATTTTAAACAAAAGTAAAAAAAAATATAAGGAAGAAGGGGGCTACCCATATATGAAAATGAAACTATTTTTTTTCATTGAACCTATTCGCGTGTGGTGTTTATAGACAGCTCACATCTAAAAATTACATTGAGGTTTCTAAAACCACTTTTTCTTAAAGTCAATAGTTTAAACGATATACGCTCCCAAAGTGGTAAAATGTGTCCCCCTCCCCTCTAACTTTTATAAAAATAAAGTGAAAAATCTAAAAAACAAATATTCTATAGATATTAATGAAAACTTTCAACGAAAATTGGTTTGAACGAGATGGAGTCAGTAGATTTTGAGATATAGCACATTTTCTAAAACCGCAAACATAACTTCAATCACTATGAAACACAAAGGTATTTTGCGTAGTTACTACCCGTCGACACAAACACAAAGTTATTTTGCGTAGTTACTACCCCGTCGACACAAACACAAAGCTATTTTGCGTAGTTACTACCCGCAGTAGAACTCTTCATAGGCGAGTCTGACACGCAATTGGTCAAATTTTTTTTACAACAGACCTGGACGACTCGTTTCTCTTTCATGTTTATTGCGCTTTTTGTCTTTGTGTGTAACTCCACCTGCGCAGCGCAGCATACTTCTGTGGTATGAAGTTTTTTTACATGGTTTTTCTTTGTAGCCTTAATTATACTAGGTACCGAAGGAAAAAGTGCGGCTAACGGCAATTCAAGCAAGGCACGTCACAACACTTGCATCAGAAACGTTTATGCAGCATGAGACCTGTGCCTAAAGTGGGCTTTCAAGTACGATACAGAACAGAGCACAGCAGTCTCATCCTAGATATTACACCTGTAATGCACATGTCTCACCGCTGTTTTGTATACTTTGCATATCGTTATCATAAACATTTTTTAAAACAAAGTAATTCTGATGTTCCACCCGGATATTGCCCTATGTAATAAGTCAGTTATCTTTTCAATAAATAAATCAAACAATCTACTTACATTTATGATTGTTTCCAGGAATACTCACTATTTCAGATAAAGCGTACTACAGCTCGACGTTTCAATGGAAAAACTAAATTCCTGTTAAAAGCTAATGAATTTGAAACTCATTTGTATTAAGCTTGCCTAACTACATTCAACCGAAATCCTACTAAACTTTTTACAGGAACAGATACTGAAAGTTTGAACAATTAGGTGGATTCTAGTCATTCGCTATGATAGTACCATCCTACCACATGATTGTTTAAACTCAATGAAACCAGAGAGTGACCTAAGACTAGCACATTACTGGGGTTGCGGGAATGTTCTAAGGAGATACTGAAGCCCCGAGCCGCAAGGGCAACTGAAGGAATAGAGTGGGTTTTTAGTCAGTAGAAGTCTGACCAGAGCGGGAGGGGTCATTAGATAATTCACCCACCCCGAAAAAAAAAGACTAGAAAATGACAACTAGTGCGATTTTCTCGCTTGAGTAGATGGCGCCAAACTAGGTTTAATATACAGAGTTAATACGACAGAGGGGCATTAAATTACACTACGTATACTATACGTGTTTAGTGTTAATTTGATACAGTTAAAAAATAAAAAAAGCAAAACAATTTATTTTTCAAACACACTAAATAGCTTACAAATCAGAGTAAAACGCAACCACCCTTTGTAAATAAATGTGACTGACTTTAAATACCTGGGTAACAAAGTGGCAACGTAGCGCGGCGTGTGTTATCTCTTGTCTTGGTCAGATTTATCACTTTAAGGTGCATCTCATCAAAATCATTTGCGACTAAACTACTTCTCCTATTTAATTGATTTTTGGAACAAAACTTGAAAATGGTACGTACCTAGTATAAGCAGTTTAAAGGAAAGCCCCTCGGTCGTATCAACTCTGTATACATCATGTTAATTATGATTAAATTAGGTCCACAAATTATACTACATACTAAAGTAGCCGCATTAGCTGCATCTTATTCATGATATTATATTATTATCTTCTTCTTCACGAGCTGTTTATTACCTAACTCACTGCCTCATTGGTTTAGTGGCAGTAAGCGCGACTGCCGAGCAAGGGGTTCGATTTCCGGGTTGAACAAAAAGTGCCATCGGGTTTATCTATTCGAATTTTCTCAGTAGTAGACCGGAGTTTGGAAGCTGGCGGTGAAATACTCTGTTCCTCGAAAACTATGTTAATCCGTTGATACTGCGCCAGATCTCTTTCAGGTTGTGTTAGATTGTTGTTACATCGAGCTATGAGAATAGCTCGACGATAGTTGAGCTACACGATAACTGACAAATGCTTACACTGTCTGGACAGGTCTGCTCAAATCTGCGTGCTCTTTTCCTCAAAAGACACAACAAACATGAACCGTCATGCTACTCATATGGTTTGATAAATACGAATTGTATGGACTTTAAAAGAGACATTGACCTCTGAGTTTGTTTCGGTTTTTCTTCTCAGAGTAGGCAGAAACACCGGCCTCATCTAGCTAAACTAAATTTAACACGCAAAAAAACATGACGTGTAAAAGTGTTTTTTATAACCAACTAGCTGACCCGCCACGACTTTGTTCGCGTGGTATCCTACCCCTCCCCAACCGATACCACTACTCCTATCCTACTGATACCCTACCCATACCTTGCTCTACCCCTACCCTATCCAAACCCTACACTACCCCTACCGTTCTAATACCCTACCCCTACCCTACCCTACCGTACCGTACCCTACCCCTGCCCTAACTCTATCCTACCCTACCTCTACCCTATCCTACCCTTAGACCTTTCCTACTTTTTCTTTGCATAAGCACCTTCTGACAAAACCAAAAATAACAAAAAAAGAATCAGCCAAATCAGTCCAGCCGTTTTCGTGTTTTGCGCTTAGCAACACATTTAACGATCCATTTTTATTATATAGATTTACAAAAATAAATATTTCATTTCATTTCAATAAAGGAACAGACTGTGTGCCTGTACCTGCACGCAAGCTTGTGCAATATAATATCTTCTGCACAGATGGCTACTCTCCGCTGAGATTTGCCGTCGTGGCCAAAATCGATCCGAAGGACTATTATTATTATTACCTATATCAGTATCACTAATCGGGAGTTCTCTAATATTGCTACTATCCAGTAATAGTATATGTATAGCACTTGGGTTCACTGGTGTCAGCTTTTCTGATTTCTGACTACCCGTAATTAGGGCTGCCATCACCAAATTTACCGGCCCCAGACAAAGACGTATAAACCCCGGACATTTGGGTAAAATCACAGTTTTTCCCCCGGACACCGTAAAAAAATACATTTTTGAACTTGAAACTAAAAACAAAGATGTTTAATTATGGTTTTTATTTACTGATAAAGTGATAACATTGTAGAACTTTTGTAGTGTTTTAGAACATTCGTAATCTCTTCCTTTTCATTTAATCAACGTAACATGAACAATGAGATGAAATACCATAGGAAAATAATAATAGAGATCGTGCTTTTTGGTACCCGTAAGATGAATGTGCGTCCGGGTTTTACCTGGACGCTTATTGGGAAAATCCCCCCGGGAAAACCCAGACCGATGGCAGCCCTACCCGTAATGCAATCCAGGCCCGACGGACTTAATGTGTTTTCCGAGGCATGGAGGAACTTTGGAAAGAAGTGCTCCATTCCACGGGCTGAACTCTGCAAGCGTTGCTTACTTAATCATTCAGATCGATCCGTTTGGTGGCAATAAAAAATGGATTTTTACCAAAACAATTTATGCCAATTACTGTTTGTTCGTTTCCTTTTATATCCATCCATATCTATACTAATATTATAAATGCGAAAGTAACTCTGTCTGTCTGTATGTCTGTCTGTTACCTTTTCACGCCTAAACCGCTGAACCGATTTAGATGAAATTTAGCATGGGAATAGTTTCGGACTCTGGAAAGGACATAGAATAGTTTTTATCCCGAGATTCCCATGGGATCGGGATTTACGCTGGAAAAACCTCCCACGCGAACGAAGTCGCGAGCAAAAGCTAGTTTTCTATAAATAAGATATCAATTTACTAAAAGCTTCAAAACCGTTAGAAGCACTTTAAGATATTGTACAAATTTTAACTGAGGCCATTTCCGGGCAATTTGTTTTAATTGCCCAATCGTGCCAGTTTCTCGACTTTTATATGGTAACTTATTATATAGATTACCAAAGCTGCTTTAGAACATATCCGTTCATAGTAAGAAAATTTTGATGAGAAAACTAAGTTTTTCAAGCGGTACTTTTTACCTTCAAAGATGCAACTTTACTAGATATTCTTTTATCTGAAGCTAAAACGTTTGTGTCTAAAGTCTTTGGAGTAGAGAATTTTTAAAGAAAAATATTTTGCAAACTGATAACCACCAAGATAGCTGGTATCTATCACTTCTCGTTGGCCGTACTTAGTTTTGACAAATAATGATAGTATTTAGAAAAAAAATGCCGAGCACCATATTTTTTGAATGCTTGAAGTTATTATATTTTACAAAATCAATCATATTATTGATCGTGACTATACATAATGCTCCCCAAATTCAAAACTAACTTCATAATCCTCTAAATGGTTAAAATTCTACTCAACTCCATCCTTTATTTTTATTGCCACTATCAAAGCGATCGAAGAATATTCCTTTGATCTACAAATTCCCTAACAATCTCATACAGTATTCTGCGACAGTTCAACGACTATCGAACTTTGTGTAGCTGATGTTCATGACCCCGCAAACTTTTCTATAAGATGTACCATCTTATCGAGTTCTATTAAAATTGGTTCTTTCATTTCTGAACTGGTCCAACTGGTCCAAATTCGTCAAGTGGTTTAGATGTGCAACGGTTATACTTTCACGTCTAAACAACTTTTACACAGGACAGACGGATTACAAAACTCTTGGCATACCTATCGTTTGTTATCATCTAAAGAAGCCGTGCACTTGGTATACATATTTATACCCTTTAAATTACACGTTGTATACTAAAAGAACCCTAAAAAGGGTACACATAAAGCTTAATTCTTACACGATTAATCTTACTATAACTCACGGCTGCGCCAAATAAGCCCGGTTCAGCAAGACAACGTTGCGTTGCTTGTCCCGAAGCTGATTTTCACTTAGTCGAAATTTGGCCAAAGTTTAATTTATTTCGAATGCGTAATTATATAAAAATGTTAGCTTTCTGCACTTCTTCCATATAAACTTTAACTGTACCAAATTTCACTCTACACGTTCCACGTAATTTTCGTAAAAAGGGATACAAAGTTTTTGCTTCGCGTATTAATAATTAGATCATTTATTTATAAGAAGTAAATGTGTTAGAAGTAACTGCTCTTAAAAGTATCTTCTCCATACATTTTTAAGAACAAAACTATACCGATTTTGAAACAGCTCTAAAGCAATTTAAGTAAGTACAGTCTTGAGTCTGATAGAGTAGTTTAGAACTTGCAGGAGTAGTTCCAAGCACCAAGTGCTTCAAGAACTTACACACGACAAACTTTGTCCTCGAAATGCATTCGTAAATGTGCTCGCCATCGGTGAACGCCATTGCTGCAATTCTTAGGATATGAGAATTGAAATATACAGATTCTATTTTATGTTCATTTCCCTTATGACTTTAACTATACTTAAGTATAAATTACATTTTAAATATTTCTATAACAATATTTATATGATTATTACAAAAAACATTCGTAATAGTAGCCCACGGTCATCAGGAACAAGGTCCAAGCTACAGACGTTCAGAACTCCATAGAGAGGAACCTTCACGTGCCATGGCCTCAAGTACTGCTTTCTAGCTCAAGCCCTTGATGCAGCTGCCTAACGTGAGACGTCTAAGGTGATGATCGAGGCTCATGGTGGTAAACTGTACACTAAAATGACTATAGGTATGATGGTTGCTGATTTCACAGCTTATGTATATTGCGTGTATCATAAAAAACTAACATGATGCCTATTACATAATTATTATAAATATATATTTTTAAGTTTTGTTTCGATTTGAGTTCATATTTGGATGTCGCATTTTTTTTTTAAATGAGTCTTATCATTAGAAAACAGTTTACACGAATGACGCCTGTAAGGTAATAAACCCTATCAATGAATTTGCTCTAGTGGCGCTAGGCAGAACATGTAGGACAGAAACTATTAGGCTAATCTCTAGTCATTTTTTCTGGTCACTGTAGTGGGTAGTGTAGTGTGTACTTTTAAACTTTGATGAAATTAACAAAAGTCTTGATTTATTTGTAGTCGCAGTCTAGGTAGGGCTTTATAAACGCTATTAAGTCTATGATTTATGATAATTTAAGTCAATATTGGAATGCCGACGTTCGAGGTCCGATATAGATAAACTTGATTTTACACGAAGTATAATTATTGTACTAATAAGTCCACACAGACATTGTACGATGATGTCACCTTAATTACTCAAGATGCAATATGTATCATACATTTGTTTGAATCCGTCGAGTCAGTGCAAGTTGTAAGTTAATAATGGAACTGAACATAAAATAAATGCACCAAAACCTACCCGGAACGAAAAGCAAATTAATAAACAGAGTTGGTTTATATTTAGTACAAGTCTGACACCTTCCATACAACCTAGAGCGGGAGGAGTCATTAAACGTTTTGATCTTCGAAAAATCTGTCTTTTGTTGTTGTTGTTGTTATAATACCTTGGTTTGAAAATTATTGCTTGTCGCACCGTATTAAGTTACCAGGATATCACAAAATAAAGTAGTACTGTATAAAAAAAAGGAATTGAATATCTCGTATTGCTGTAAAGCAACTTTTTGAGGAAACAGCTCGGTACTAAACTCTTGAGTTAAAAACTTCAGCAATTATTTGTTGTGCTAGTTCTTATTTTAAACTTGCAAACACTGACGTTCCATTCCTTTTTTGTCTGAAGTTATAATTATATCACTTTATTTTTTTTTAATGAGTGGCCGCGCAGTTTATCCAAGGAGGTTATGGGTTGCAGCGGTGAACCAGACTTGTCATTGACATGATGGGGTGGTTCAGTCAAGTGAACATCGCTTTAATGAAAAAATGAAAATATTTATTATTTATACCCAGAACTGCATGTACAATGATTTGTGTTTGGAGCCTCCTTTTAGGCAAACAATGCCCGTGTTAGGAGACTCCGCTCTTCCATATAAGTGAACATCGCTTTAGAAAAATACTCTTGTTATTTTTTTGATTCGAGATACATAATTCACTGAAAGTTTTGGAGGTGTAAATAGGTATACCCGTATGTCATCAGTGAAAATATATTTTTGACTAATTAGATAGAGGAATAGCAGTGGAACGCAAGTAATATAATTCAGGTGATGATACGTTTCGTTCTGGACATAGTATGTAGCCGCATCGAGAGACTTGCCGGAATTTGCTAGACGTGCGTCTAGCGATTAGCAAATTCCAGCAAGTCTCTAGGGCATTTTGGTTAAGCTAGGCGATTTCACGGACTTTGTCTGTATCTTTGAATTTCCCGCGTAGACCTTCCGTTTTGATTCGATCATGGAATTAAACTATTTTACTAACTCTCTATTTTTTTTACTTATTTCTAATTCTTATTAGTTTGAATTCTAATATCGTTGTCATTTTATTCAAATTTTCGCTATCTATATCTCTTCTAACCTCTTTACTAAAATGTAATTTTTTTATAGAATTCAACTTGCATACTATTAAAATATAATAAATAATAATAAAATCATTTATTCACAAAAACTTACAGATTGTTAAAAAAAATTAAGTATAAGTATGTTAGGTAGGTTAATTTGGTAGAACTTAAATATTATAAAAGAAGCCCATTGCAAAATCTGTACAAAATTTATACAGGGTTAATTGTAAAACACCAAAAACCTCTCAGGACTAAGTTACTAACATCATAATCAACAACTTTTGTTCTATGACTTTGAAAAATTCATTGTATTTTAGTTCACCAGATTTTCATATAAAAATAAAAATATTTAAATTGAACGCCCTAAACGCATGTATATATGCAAAGAAAAAAAAAGCGATAGTATAAATTGCTTTCTTTTGCTTCGCATAGAGTTCGTAACATTTAAATATTTTTATTTTTGTATGAAAATCTGGTTAACTAAAATATGACGAATTCTTAAAAGTCATAGAACAAAAGTTGTTGATTATGATGTTAGTAACATAGTCCTGAGAGGTTTTCAGTGTTTTACATTTAACCCTGTATAACCCTGCCTCCTAAACTAGGGTTACCTATGTCTTAGGAGACAGTGTTCGGTCAAATTAGTGTTTTGCGAAGATGGTTTTATGTTGAATACTTGGTAAGAGATTTTTTTTGGGTTAGGCGGTGGTAAGCCAGCGTGTGTTCTTAGAATCGATCGAAGTACAAAGAATAGCCGCACTGTTAGTATTTTACATTCAGAATAAAGATCAGTGGTTGGGTATCTAAATGGCCTTTTCATCATAACTTTAAGTATGGCTCTTTGTGCCTTTTCGACTCTCAGAAAACTGGTTTTTAGTGCACCGCCCCATGCAGTCATACAGTTGCGGAATTGTTCGAAAGAGTTACCATGGCCACGAAACACGAAGGGCATATGATGGAACACGGATGGGTTTTCAACTGACGACAAAAAGAGGAGGTTATCAATTCGACGCGTATATTTTTTTTTTACATTACAACTTCGCGATAAGTTTGGGAACAGAAACTGTTACACACGCCTTGGAGAGATCTAGACAGATACCTAAGCATTTGGTTTTATTGTCTAGCTTACTAGCAGCCAGTTTAGTAAAATCCAATACGGCATCTTCTGTAGATACTTTTGTTCGAAATCCGTGCTGATTTTCAGCAAGAATATGGTGTTTGTCTAAAAAGGTCCTTAAGTGCTTGTTTAAGATCTTCTCTATAATTTTGGTCAAGGCAGGTAAGACTGAAATGGGTCTGTTTAGTACCGATCGTTTCCGAACGCACCCTTTTGACATAAAGAAATTTGTTCTTGACATTACTCTGACTTGACAGATAGACTTTGCTTGGAAAAAATGCCGGTCGTCGGGACCCTCTTGTAATTGTAATTGTAATTGAAATATCGTTTGGAATCGCCTGTTGAAACCGATAATTGGGTCGCGAATTATCTATTGGTTGAAGTGTAATCCCCATTTGACGAAAACCCCGGGATATTTTTGGATTTATCGCCGGTTGGTTGCCACTGAATGGCACGCGCTTTTGTTGGAAATAAATAGTTGGAAATCGAATTGGATCTCACGTGATATTAGCAGTTTGATTGTGAACAGTGTTTGATTGAGCTTTGTAATCCCGGATTGACGAGAATCCAGGGATATTTCTCGGAACACATCGCCTTATTGCCTCACCGCGTGGCACGCGCTTGCTGGAAACGAGTTTAGGCTGTATGCTGTTGGAACCGCGCCATCTGGAGACTGGCGCCTTGTGAACGTTCTAGAACACGTAACTTGCATCACACTTTTCAATTACTCATCTCATATTACATACATACCACACTTAGGGCGTGGCCTTGGGAAGGTCGAAGCTTGGCGAACCCAGCACAGAAAGTTAGTGGTAATAATGTATTCATAAAGCCTCAGAGGCTATAGGTTGTCGTAGGCCGAGGAGCCTGTAGATTATTGTGTAACCTTGTTTATTGTAAGCAACATTTATAGCTCCACGTACCGTGGACAGTTTCAGACACCAGTATCGTTGCACTGGCCAATTGTAGTTCTGAACAGGGTCTATAATTATTAACAAAGCTTCTGCTCCCTCCCTTATGAATTAGGTGAATTATCGCTCTTTTAAGTGCATTAGGAAACACACCTGTTTGAAAGCAGCGGTTGCATAGGTATATTAATAGCGGGACTAATCAATCAATCAATTCATTTATTTTAGGCAAACTTGGCCCATAGCAATAAAATACTTACATACTTTAATAATAACTATAAATAAACTAATACATATTACTTAACTAAAACCAAAGTTAAATACGTCTAACTACTACTATGATAAACTAATACATATAAAAACCTAAAAAAAAACTATAACTTTATACACAATGTTGACGGCGTCATGTTTCGCTGAGAGGTGCCGTGTAACCGTCCTCGAAATCGTTGATATCGGTGTCGTCGAACGACATCTTTCTGTCAAAAATCCTCCTTCAGGCAGGTTTGTAGATGTGGGTTGGAACTCGTTCCACGAACGACTTTAAGGGGATACCAAAATAAATTAGGGGTTTTTTCGTCACTATTTATTTCACTATTCCAGCAAGTATGGATTTAATTTGTGGTAATATGTTTATTGACTATTTCATTAATACTTTGACTGAAGGAAAACGCAATTGGGTTAAATTTGCTCCATCGAATTTGATTCCGAAAAGACCTCTATTTTTTTTTTATTTTTTCCTGTAATTCTAAACTCCTAAGGAATTTCATTTCAAAATTGCATTCAAAATGTGCATAATAGGTAATTGAAAACTCTGACTGAAAATATTTTTGATACATAGCTTAATTTATTTTTAAACAATTTTTATTTGGTTTGGCGCTTACGTTGTTTTATTTTGGTTCAAGCGCATTGTTGCGCTCTCTTTTTTTCGCACATGGAAGTAATAGACTCTGTCACTTTCTTATGCCCGCCCAGTTCGCCTGTGGTTCGCCTGCGGCCTTTGTCAGTGATAGACCTGTGTCGGTTCCTCCCGCAACCCTGATTAAATTTTTTTATCGAAATAGTTATTGTTTAGTCTTGTTTTCTGATTTTATTTATCTATATTTGACAAGTGAACAAGGTTTATATAACATTAGTTTACCGATATGGGGAATAAGCATAAAAGACAACGAAAGGTGAAAAAATTGACCAAGTGCGACTTGGACTCGCACATGAAGGGTTCCGTAGTAACTATAATAAATATAATATACTTAATATATTTATTTGAAAAAAAACCAAAAACCTTACAAATTTCTTAAAAGTAGCTTATTTACAATTTTTACAACTACGCCAAATAACTTTGTTTTTCATAGTATTTGTATGAATTACAAAGTTATATTTGCGGTTTTAGAAAATATACTGTATCTCAAAAACTGTTGACTCGATCTCGTTCAAACCAATTTTGGTTGAAAGTTTACATTAAGATCTACAACATATGATTTTTTTAGATTTTTCACTTCATTATTATAGAAGTTAGAGGGGGGACACACATTTTACCACTTTGGAAGCGTATATCTTTTAAACGATTAACTTTATGAAAAAGTAATTTTAGAAGGCTTAATGTCATTTTTAAAGACCTGTCTATAGATACACACGTATAGGTTTCATGAAAAAAAAAATATTTTCAGTTTCAGTTCCAGGTATGAGGAGCCCCCTTTATTTTAAATATTTTTTTAAATTTTCTCTTAAAATCGGAAAGCGGTTCACAGAATACATCTATCTATCAAGTTTTACATGTATAGTCTTAATAGTTTCGGAATAAAATGGCTGTGACATACGGACGGACGGACAGACAGACAGACGGACAGACATGTCGAAACTATAAGGGTTCCGTTTTTGCCATTCGGCTACGGAACCATAAAAACCGACATTTGGAACGCCTGAGGGATCATGCTCGTAAAATGACGGAAAATAATTTGCCAAGTGCGAGTCAGACTCGCCCATGAAGGGTTTCGTAGTAACTATTATAATATAATATAATATGTATATTTATTTGACGAAAAACAAAACCTTACAAATTTCTTAAAACTAAGTTATTTAAATTTTTTACAACTACGCCAAATAACTTTGTTTTTCATAGTGTTTGTATGAATTACAAAGTTGTATTTGCGGTTTTAGAAAATATGTTGTATCACAAAAAATGCTGACCCGATCTCGTTCAAACCAATTTTGGTTGAAAGTATACAGTAAGATCTTCAGAAATATATTTTTTTAGATTTTCATTCCATTATTACAGAAGTTAGAGGGGGGGGGGGAGGGGGGGGGGAGGTACACATTTTACCACTTTGGGAGCGTATATCTTTTAAACGATTGACTTTATAAAAAGTAGTTTCAAACCCCTATGTCATTTTTATAGACCTGTCTATAGATACCACACACGCAAAGGTTACCAAAAAAAAAAATTTTTTCAATTTCAGTTCCATGTATGGTGAGTAATTTCCATATTCCTTTATTTTAAATATTTTTTTTTTATAAAATCTGAAAGCGGTTTACAGAATACATCTACCTACCAAGTTTCACATGTATAGTCCTAATAGCTTCGGAATAAAATGGCTGTGACATACGAACGGACGCACGGACAGACATGACGAACTATGAGGGTTCCATATTTTTTAATATTTACATACCAGTTTTATTTTACAGAGACAAAATCACAGCGCCGGAGCAGACCTCGGATAATACATGTGATTCGGAAAACAGAAGATTAGAGTCGCCATTATAATTTTTAAATTTGGATGATCAACAGTGTCTAACTACTAACTTCTTGGAAAAAAATTAGTCAGTAAACTGTTTATTTCCTATTAAGATAGAAAGAAATACATTGGCGCGGATTGTCTTGTTCACAAACTAAAGTTCAGTGCATCTTTTTCTTACTATTTCATTATAAAAAGGACAGAAAATATTAGTTTATTTCTGTCAAATTAGTCAGCGCCTGACGTAAATTGACGTATTTTTAGTAACCAATTTTTTAATCGAGTCTAAAATTGTCTATGGAATATCTTAATTTGACAGGACTAAACTAATATTTTTCATCTGCTTTTTTCTTAATGAAATAGAAAGAAAGTGCGTTGCCAGGGCCAAAATTCGTGGTGGCAAGGCATCTGCCGGAGATTTTTCACTCTTACTTTAAAAGTGGCAGACGGGTCATATGTGGAAAAGAACACAGAAGCCGACAGAGAGTTCCAAACCGATTCGAAGACCGGTCGAAGTCCGACCGACAAAGTGCGCACAATAAATGTAGAGGAGAATTACATAGTATGACAAAGTGGTATATTGACCAAGTGAGGATGGTGCCCTGTAGTACGTCTGGTATATTAATATTGAATGCCATTACCAATGATATTGCCGTTATTCATGAAATCAGTCATCGTGTTTTTTTCTATATATTTTATTTCTATTTATCAAAGTAATCACCCATGCAATCGATGCATCTTTTCCAACGCACTGGTAGCTTATTGATACCCTTCTTGAAGAAATCGGTTGGACGGGAGGCAACAAATTCTGCAAAGGCATTTTTACTGCCTCTATGATGTTGAATTTTTTCCGAGAAGTTTAGAATTCAGGAAAAAGTAGAAGTCTGTAGGTGCAAGGTCTAGTGAGTACGACAGATGGCGGAGAACTTCCAACACCAGCTCTTGTAACTTGTAGACCGTCTGCTGTTTAGTATGAGGACGCGCGTTGTCGTGCAAGAGCAGCGGAGCCGAGCGATTGACCAAAGCTGGTTGGAGATGTGCGAGCTTCTCCATAATTGTGTTCAGTTCTGCAGTAATGCTCATCCTGTTTGGTAGATAACTCATTACACCAGGGTTAGACCACCAAACAGGGACCATCACTTTTCTAGGGGTCAGTTTTCGTTTAGGAAAACGTTTAGATGCTAATCCAGGATCCAACCAATTTCGCTTACGATTGTCGAACAGGATCCATTTTTCACCGCAGGCAACAAAATTATTTCGTTTGTGTGCCTGTTAAGCAGTGCAAGGTACGTGTCGATGCGTCCTTCGCGGTGATGATCACTGAATTCGTGGGGCAGACGTCAAGCTTTTTTACCTTGCCAATTTGACGCAAGTAAACCAATATTGTTTTGATACTAACGTTGAAAGCTGCTTCTAATTCAGCCGCAGATTGGGTGTCATCAGCTCCCACAATCGCCTTTAATTCGTCATCGACAACCACAGGGTTCATTTTTCAGGTCGAAATTTCCAGATCGGACACGAGCAAACTAATAACGGGTGGTGCATTCATTTTTAGAGTTCGTTTTGTAAACGTCGTTGAGGTTGTGGGCCGTAGGTACAAGGGGCACGGTTATGCCAAACTTTGAAACAAGAATTCCAAATTATAAAATAAAATTAATTTGAAATTATAATTATTAGCCAAAACAATATGATTATCGAACTCAAACTCAACATATTTATTTCACATAGGCCCACATGGGCACTTACAATACGTCAGAAGTTAGTGCATGGTTTGAAATTGGTCGTTTTCTAGGGAGAAAAACCGGCAAAAAACTCCACAGTATCCATGATACAGATTTAGAGGACAGTATATGATTTAATATTATAATTTGAAATTGCCAGTACGGCAAAACAGCGATTTCATAGGTAAAGCCCTGTTATTATATATCAAATATTTATAAATTATTTAAAAAATAAACATAACTGACAACGAGCAGTACTGAAAGTGATGCTCTTTAAACCAAGAGACTTCTCTACTGACCAGCTATATTCTGACGCACAAATCCTCACAGTCAGACAGCTATATATCTTCCGTTCTATCCAGCGAAGACACCGTACTCTTCCTCTAGACAAAAACCTACTTCAAAGGCGCAAAGGTTTTCCAGTATGCAAAGCAATCCCTTGTCGATATGCATTTGCAAGTCGTCAATTTTTAGCACAAAGTTCACGTATTTATAACAAAATTAATAAAATTACACTTCTGGACACATCTATTGGCCCACCTTGTATTTTCAGTTTCGTTTGGTCCTAGCTAAAATTTTATATTAGGTCGAGCAAAAAGTTTTTATGCAGTTTTGAACCTGGCACATTCACAATTTCATTCAATAGTCTTTTTTTGAATTTCGAACACAGAATTTAAAGAAACAAAAGACAATTTGGAGCCTGTTTGTTGATATCAAACAATCGAATACTAAGAAAACTTGGTTTTATTGGTTTACTTGGATTTAATTCTTGAAAAAGTGATTGATATCTTTGCTTTTGCAACAAACATTACTTATTCTTAACATTAAGGTGAGGTTCTATCAATAATCTATGGATACTTCACCTGAAGTCGCCGCCCAAGCTGTGGCACTTATTCAGGCCGGACACAGCCAAAGAAACGTGAGTGCTCAACTTAATTTAAGTCGATCTGCGGTCCGAAATGTTTATCGGAGGTACCTAGAGACTGGCGGCTTTGTTCGTCGCCAAGGAAGGCCACGATCTCGGGTCACAACTGAAAGGCAGGATCGATTCATCGTGACGACCAGCTTGAGAAATCGTCACCTTACCTCCATTGAGATACAGAACCAACTTCGCGACTTCCACGGAGTATCTGTGAGCGCTCGAACTGTTCGGAGAAGGTTAAAAGAACGCGATATGGTACCACACAAGCCAGCTAATGGGCCCAAACTAAAGCGAGCCCACCGAACAGCGCGCCTTCATTTCGCACGCAGTCATTTAAATTGGACACAGCAAGATTGGAGCCGTGTACTCTTTTCTGATGAGTCTAAAATTGTGTTACATGGCAATGATGGAAGGAAGAAGGTCTACCGGCGTAAGGGAGAGCGTTTCGCACAATGCTGCTTTGAAGAGAGGGTTGCTTATGGCGGTGGCTCATGGACTGTCTGGGGCGGTATATCCGCGAGCGGCAAAACTCAACTTGAGGTTGTTACAGGACCACGGCTGCCAACATTAAATGCTGAAAGATACATTCGTGAGTGCTTAGAACCTCACGTGATACCATACGCGGACTATGTGGGCCCAAATTTCCTTTTTATGCATGATAATGCAAGAGCCCATGCGGCCGGCATCGTCAGGGAATATCTTCGGGATGTGAACATCACAGTTATGGACTGGCCAGCCAGAAGCCCAGACATGAACCCCATTGAGCACATGTGGGACGAGCTAAAAAGGCGTGTTAGGGCTCGTCAGCCAGTTGCCCAGACGATGCAGGAGTTGAAAACTGCCATAGAAGAGGAATGGGAGATGATCCCTCAAAATTTCATAGAGCGGTTGATAAACTCTATGCCTAATCGTATGAGAGCTGTGGTAGATGGCCATGGAGGCAACACGCGTTATTAAATTAAACCTTTATTTGATAAAACATGTTTTTTATTCAAAAATTAATTGCCTTTAACAAGGCGCATATCCGACTTGTTAGGCGTAGGTCCATGTCGTATGGTATTCTGAATTCAAATTTAAAACTATACGATCGAAAAAGATGGTAAAATGTATCAGGTTTAAAACTGCATCAACAGTTTTTGTTCAATCTAGCAATCATATTTCGGTAGGGGCCATCGAAACCTAAACTCTAAGGTGGGCCAATAGATGTGTCCAGAAGTGTATTTCCATTTATAGACTCACCACTCACGAATTAAAAAAAACTTAAGAACTGGCTACTTCTTTTATCTTATGACGAAGCAGAAAAAATATTGTGTATCGAAACTTAAATTTATTTATACTCCTATGGAATCATACTATCTCTCATTCACACATAAGCACACCGTCGCCCACACACGCATATACACCCACCCACTCACACAAACACATACACACACAAACCTTCCAGACACTCATAAACACACACACAACCTTCTTTTGCTGTTGACAACAGAAATATTGTAACCGAAATGTCACGCTCGTGTTATTTATTGCCAATGCCGAAATATCTCCGACTCCTAAGATACAGGTCTGCGTACCTAGTTTAGGTGCCGGAAATCTGATACTAATTTTTAGATTTGCTGTACAACCTACTGTTTTTCTTTAATGTATTACGTGTCTTTTCTTATGTATAAATAAATTTTATCTTATCTTATCTTATATTGAAGGAAAATATGCAAAGACTTTACAAACTAGCAGTCGGGTAAAAAGAAGCCTATAACACTTCTCAAGCCTCAACCTACTTCAATACCAAATTTTATCTTAATCCACCCAGTACTTTCAAAGATTAGCGCATTCAAAGAAACAAACTTTACTGCTTTATAATATTAGTGTAGATTTCTTAAATTAGGAGCATTGTAGGATCATATCATAATCAGATTACTTTCAATTATTATAAGTACGATAAGTCACAAATTTGAGCGGACCATCCAGAGTGCAAACATTTGTCAGTTATCGTGTAGCTCAACTTTGAACTTAAGGAGCTCAACAATCTGACGAACAGTATCAAAGTAAGGACATTTGGGTAGGTAAGACAAATACTCAAACAGCCATACATCAACTATAAATTATAATGAAAATAACATAAAAAGAAATAATAACCTACATATTCCTCACATTCATAATAATAAAAATATAAAAGATCAAAAAACGAAAAAAGAAATAATTAAATACAAAGTAGGTATATACAATACTTTAGAAAGTCAATCATTAACTCAGCAAAATATATTAAAAAAGAGCACATAAGTACGTATATCATTGGAGCAACTAATTCCCAAGCCTTTTAATCCTCAATATAATCTTTGACTGTGTAAATAGCTTCCTGAAATAGCTTACGTTTTATAAATAATTTGAATTTGATTAGAATAAGTTACTTATCACTTAATAGCACACTAAATACCCATACTCACACACAGTTGTGACAATTAAACACTAAGTTTGTATTTAGATGACAATAACAAAATTGTGGCGGTACAACCCAACGCAATAGGGTAGTTTCCTGTGTTACAAAATAATTATTTTATTTGGTTCATCAGGTAGAATTTCAAAAAATATTGATCACGTATTTTTTGCCCTTTCAAGTCAAGAAAAATTCACAAAATGGAAAGCTTCAAAGTATAGGAGTGGGGGCTGCTGACGTCACACAGTGCCAAGAATTATACCGGAGTGTGACGTCACGCGAAACTTCAACTCACTGTATCGTCTTAATTTTTCAATTACGTGAAAAAATAAAAAATACGTATCGAATGTTTTTTGTTAAACTACGTGACGGACTAAATAAAATATTTTAGGAAACTACCCTACGCCCTTCCTAGGGGTATTAAGTATTTTTTAACACTGAATACCCGATCATTATAAGAGACAAGGGAATTCCCTGCTTCGTTCTCGATAGTCACACATACGGATTGGCCGATTATGGCGTTGCCAAAATTGTGTTTGAATTTTACATATTTTCGATTTATTATATAATATAGATTTAAAAGTATCGTCTATTTTATCAATGAAAACTGGCAGGGGGGCCCTTATATCCATGGAGCCCTGGGCTGCAGCCCAAATAGCCGATAAGTAGATCCACCCCTGATGCAAGCAAGCATGCAACATGCAGCAGGCATAGTTTCTGTCACGGCTCCGGTGCTGCAGGGCTCCGGCGGTCCCATGCAAGCTTATCCTCGCAGATGTGTTTCACGCTCATCACCGCGGCTGCGGCTTGCTGGCTGGCTTCGCCGACCAGCCTCAGCCGCGGCGGCGAGTGTTAAAACCACCTGCTCCTCACCTCGCGGGCAGCCTCGCCCCTCCGCGCCTATGCGATTTTAAATAACACTCTAGGGGTAGGACAGACAAAACTACGTGAAATCGGTTTCGCAGCAATTCGTTTCTGTCACGCCGCTTCCGCAGCACGCTCAATCAAATTACTCGCAATATTATATATTTTAAACGATAGGCTTAATGATTTTCGATTAAATAAACGTTATATCCAATAACGTTATACGAAATAAGTTTTAGAGTATATAAATGTTATGTCTAAAGAAATTACATCAACAGTTGGTATAACTCACTATCTTGTGAACGTTATTGAAATGAAAATATACCAAATAACTTTTTATGATATGAGACGCACCCCGCTAAATCAGTACGGATTTGTTTCGAACAGACCAGTTAAAAAACCGTGTTCAATTCAATTGCACACTATTTTGTAAAACCTCTTTTAACGTTGCTTGACCGCAAAAACGTACTCATTTGACGCGAGTTGAGCACGGGTTGGTTGAATTGTGTAGTAATACAAAAGCGTGTGTATTTCGCGAGATCGATGTCGCCAGTTGGACACGGAAAGGGAAATACGTGACGATGATTTGGTGCATTCACTAGAGGTCAGTGAAGATGATGAGCCTCTACCATATGAAATAGAGATTGAAAATAATGATATGACTGGTAGATCCTCGGTACATGAGAGATCCGTGATCCAGAATATGTAATTAATAAAAATAGGGGCAAGGATACAAACGAAGAAAATAAAACATGCGGGGGAAATGTCTCTGATGAAATATTAAATGAAGGCGAGAGACATGTATTCCAAGAAAATAGTGTAGTTATAGATTTTAGTAATTTTTAATTAAATCTTATATATTTTACATACTCTGACTTTTATTCGTAAGAAAATATCCATCAAAAAATTTAATTGGATGAATAAGCTTTAATTAAATAATAAATTAATAGTTTAAAAATCACGTAATAAGTGCACGTAAAAACAAAAAATTTGTTCGCGCTTTTCCTTTTTTTTGTAGCCTCCGTTTTCTTTGTGTTGTTGTTTCTTTTTTATATTATTCCCACGAGTAGTGAACAATTAAACGGTCAATCACCCCAGAGGATTTGAAAGTGACATCACAAAAAGTTGACAAAAAGGTTAAGAAAACCGATAACGGATTTTCTTTAGGTTTGTTATCCTGAAACCTGATCCTGTTTGAAACCTGATCGTGTTCCAAGTCCATTACGTGGCTTTTCTCACAAGTACAAATACGACTATGATACGATATTCCATGATGGAATGCCACTGCCTATCTTCCGGCTTCATCATCAGACCTTGAAACCTAATCGTGGTCAAAGTTCATTACAAGACTTTTCTAAGAAATCCAAAACAGCTATGATACGATTTTCCATCATGAAGTTCCAGTTCATATCTTCCGGCTCCATCATCAGATCAGTTCGACAGTACCATATTATTGTATTGTCATTAGAACTACATACAGTTGCCAATTTTCATTACGCTATGACCCTTGGACCATGGTTAAAGTAGTTACCTTAGATTCCATTACATAGTTAGTTACATACAGGTCGACCTAATAAAAGCGTGTTAAAAAGCGTAGTTTTTGTTACTACTCATTTTAAGTAAATGAATTAAATAAAATCATAGTAAGAATTTGTTTACTACACTAGTAGTTCTTTTTCTTAGGTCAATATGATCATTTACTGTTACGGTCTGTTCATTTACACACGTTATATTATTTTTTGTCATTCTTAAATAAAGTAAAACACTAAATACCTAAAAATATAATGAATAAGTTAGTTTAATTCAGATTAAAAAGAAATGTATTTGATTTTGGCGACTCCGTGCCTTCTCTATTCTAAAACATCAAAACACAAACTACATCGCAAACTCACCGCGAGCGTGCGCTCGAGTTTGCAAAGTATTCTAGCGGGGGTGCTCCCCGCGTCTTCCGTTAAGCTACGCCCCTCGAGCTATGTCTTATTTTTTACGTATCACCTTAAGTTGATGTTGTGGCGCTATTTTAATCTTTCAACCCTCATAGTCCAGTTTGTTTTCACATTCATATGCTGCATGACATCCTCAGTTGTAGTGGAGTGATGCAGACGCGAAAGGTACAGCTGCGTCGTAGGCACAGCAGGGCGCAGCAGCATGTTTGGTCCGCTGGGTGTGGTGCCACACAGGGTTTCTTTTTCTTCCTTTTTACTTTCGTAAAACTCTCCTCATCAACTTGACTGCAGGTTCTTGGCAAGGAGCTACGCAATGCAGCCAGCGTAGGTTGTGAACCCTTTTTCTATTTGTCCCCTTTTCTGTTTTGCCGCTTAGACTGCGATGGATCGGATTTTCCATTGGTGACAATAGCAGCGTAGGCACGTTTAGGAGTCATCGTACCTACGCGTGACGTTTCTGCAGCCGGTATTGTGCGGACGATGGCGGCGGCGGGTGGCAGGTGGCGCTTGCTGAACGTTATTGGCTGCTGGTGACGTACTTATGTTCGCCAATTCAAAACTACCGGCGGATGCATTTCATTCGACTGAACCAAGGTTGCGCATTAATGCTATTTCCTCACGTAGTTTAGTATTAGTTTTCTCTGAAATCTCTATTCTGGACTGCATCTTGGTCATCTCTACTTTCAAGGTAGTGATATCCTTAACAGCCGTGTAATGTCGACGTGATCGAACGTGACGGGGGGCAGTTTACTCAGCTGCTTCGCTACGAAATCTGGCACGTCATTCGGGTCAGTTTTCTTCAACATATCGATGAGTATTACATTTATTTTCAATTGGAACTTTATTTTTATTATAGGACCGTATAGCCATGAGAAGATTCTGTTTAGTTTGCACTCTTGTAAACACCACTATAATCGTATGTGAGCTCGAAGTCGTTGTGGGTTTTCCAGGTAGGCGATACACATCCCGAAGTTTAGATCCAGTGATAGGGGTGCCAACCAATTTGCCGATATTACAAACTGTGTTTAGATTTGTAGTGGATTCATTATCTGACTATACGGAATATTTCTGATTTCTACTCCCGAAGAGCGTGACTTAAGCTGCAAATCTATTACCTGTTTTTTCGAGTAATTCTATGTATTTATACTGTTTCTGTCGCTGCTTCTTTAAATCTTCAACTTCCCTCTTTAGTTCTTCAAACGATTGATTCATAAAAAACATAGCTCGTTCGATCTCTGGTACTTGTTTTACGGATTTCGATGTTAGACTGCTGTATATTTGTGTTTTGCGCCTTAACTTCACTATTGTCTGCTAATAATTTTCCCATTAAAGTGGCTTGTTCCTCTAGCACTTTGGCTATTCGGTTGTCATGTTTTTTCTTCTAATTCTCGAGCGAATCATTAAATTTTTGCTGGATTGACGGAGACACGCTTTGTGGTGAGTCTTCTAGTCTGAGACGTTTGTGTCTATTTGTGACATGATCACTCATAACAATCACTGTGCATATATCAGATTCGGATTTAGTTAGGCTCATGGCGTTACTTTGTGATTTTGGTGGAGTGCGCTGCATATTAGCCATGTTCAATAACTAACGTAAGTAATAATTTACGTCCATCTGCTAACAGAAACAATAAGTGAACAAACAACAATTTACCGGTCCAATGTCGTAGTAAAAGATGCCTGGCGTAACCGATGCGTTGATCGTAGGCGCACCGTTGTACGTCGTAGCCGTCGTAACACAGAGATCTGCGTCAGTTCGCGTAGCGTACTGCAGTACTCGCACGGTGGCTCAACAGTTCAACGTTCAAGTAGCACGCGCCGCAGCCGCTAGTTCAAATCTCGCCCAATCCGATACCATTTTTAGTAAGTTCACGTCAATGGCACTGTCAGAATATGTGTATCTCTTTCCAGGACTGCCCAGTGGGCGTATTTAACACATTAAAACACTTAAAGAGGAACAAGGAATTGAAATTTACTAATTTCAACCGATCACAGAATTTAGAGGCAAAGTTTCAGCGCACAATCAATCACACGTCTATTCGCTAGAACGTCCGGCGACCGAGCTCCCAGTATACAATATATCCAGGGTTGCGGAAATGAAAACGCTAAACGCTACCGTGGCTGGAGAAACTGGGTGGTTTTTTGGTTAGTAGAAGTCTAACAAACTCAAAATAATTTAATAATACCAGTATGTTGTGAGATTGCATATCCTAATTTATTAATTAATACTAGTGGAAGAGCATGTGGCGACGCGCGCTGTACCGCTCCCACTACGGAGGCTGTATGGCATTTACCGCATGCCGTACCCCTCGTACCGAGCCCACTTACACAGTATAAATAAATATAGTGAATAATAAAAAATGTGTACATATGTCTTACGCTTCTACTAAGGTTGACTATCCCCCCTTTTTAATTACCTTTACACACACACACCTCATTCACTAATCACCCATTACTCACCACTTTCTAGTTTTAGCAGAAAAAAAAAACATAACATTCATTATTTGGGCAATCGTGTAATAAAGATTTCAGCATGATTTGTTTCGACATATATCCTTCCTAATGCATATCAACGTCAAAAACATTAACTAGGAAGCTCCAATAAACCCAAAAACGAGGAAAGTATCCACTCACTGAAGAAATACACATTTAATTCATATCTCAGAAAAAAATATACAAGTGACTCGTATACAAGTTAATGTAATAAGTACGTTCTTCATAAAATATTGTTGAATTATTAACTTGCTCCGATTTTAAGTCGATTAATAAAACCGACTTAAAAGCGGAGGAAATTAAAAATTCAACAATTATTTTTTGTGTTTATCACGTGATTTCTCTGTCAGTAATTGTTTAGCTATTTTTATGAAAATTAGAAAGCCTTACTCCTAAAGTGATCCCATTGTCACCAAGGCATAATCTGATGATGCATGGCTAAGTTTTCTTCACAAACAGCCTTAATAATCCGGTTCACTTATGGTGTATCAAATTATTAGTGCGACCTCAATGAATAAAAAAATTGGCCAATTGCGAGTCAGACTCGCCCATGAAGGGTTTCGTAGTAACTACGCTAAATAACTGTGTTTTTCATAGTATTTGTAAGAATTACAAAACTATATTTGCGGTTTTAGAAAATATGCTATATCTCAAAAACCGCTGACCCGATCTCGTTCAATTATTTATATATATATATTTTTAATTTTTATGGAAAGTTTATATTAAGATCTAATTTTGTTTAGATTTTTCTCGCTTTTATTATAGAAGTTACAAGGGACACACACAAACACACACACACACACACATTTTTCCACTTTGGAAGCGTACCTCTTTTAAACGATTGACTTTATGTAAAAGTGGTTTTAGAAACCTGAATGTCATTTTTAAAGACCTTTCCATAAATACTACACATGCATAGGTTTCAAAAAAAAAAAATTTCAGTTTCAGTTCCATGTATCACGAGCTGATAACCGATCGGATTGAGCTACTTGGGGTTACACTAACTTCCACCCTCAATTTAGGTCCGTTCATCGAGGCTAAGGCTCAACTAGCAGCAACAAAGTTGGGAATCCTAGCAAAGGTGGACGGTACTTCACACCGGAACAGTTGCTCAATCTGTATCAAGCCCAGGTTCGGTCGTGTATGGAGTACTGCGCTCATCTTTGGGATGAATCTACCAAGTACCAACTGGAAGTGCTTGAGTCTATCGAGAAACCGGCCAAGAGACTCATTGGCAACGATGCACTGGTCGAGTCAAAGCTCCAGAGCCTTGAACATCGACGACAAGTTCCTAGTCTATCGGTTTCCTATCGGTTACATTTTGGGGAGTGTGCGATGGAATTACAGAATCTTATTTCACCAAGCCCGTTCTATCATCGGACTAGAAGACAAATAGCGACGCGCCATTGTTACATGATGTATATCCCACCCATACGCACAAAACGTTTTGGGAATACTTTAATTGTGCGTACGGCTAAGGAGTGGAATTCCCTGCCGGAGTCTGTGTTTCCTGATAGCTATAACCTGGGAGTCTTTAAGTCAAGAGTGATTAGGTTACTTCTAGGTAAGCGTGCTCTATCTTCAACCACATCATTGCTTACAATCAGGTGAGATGGTGGTCAAACGCAAGCTTATTCTGAATTTAAAAAAATCTTAAAATTGGAAAGCAGTTTACAGAATACATCTACCTACCATGTTTCATGTGTATAGTCCTAATAGTTTTGGAATAAAATGGCTGTGACATACGGACAGACAGACAGACAGACATGACGAAACTATAAGGGTTCCGTTTTTTGCCAATCGGCTACGGAACCCTAAAAATATCTGAAAGTGCCTGTGACGTCACTTCTAAGTATAACTGAATGCGCCGTCAAGCGAAAATTCAATGTCGTCATTTTTCTTGGCTTCACAAAAGGAAAAACCTTGTTCAATATTTTTTTAGAAATGTAACTGACATATCAATATATTTTTTTATATACCTTTAGAAAGTTTCTATTCCTAAAACGAAATTGGAAAGAATTATAGAATAGAATAGAATGGCGTTGTCTTAATAGAAGTTATAATCGTGCGTGAATATGGGATCGTTATTATTATGTTCGACTTAGTTGAACGCGTTGTCGGGTCGAAGAAGTTGGAGTTCCAGTTGAGCCAAAGAAATTATCGTGCCACGTACGCTGGGGCCATACCATGACGTGTTAAAGCGAGAGTCGTTCGAGCGAGAAAGAGAGATGGAGCTATATAGCGTGCATAGCTTCATCCCTCTTTGTCGCTCGAACAACTCTCGCTTTAACACGTCATGGTATGGCCCCTGGGGCCATACCATGACGTGTCGCCATTCAAATGTCGTAACAATAATGATAAACAATTTATTTTCAGGTTACAAAGATCCATAGACAAATGTAACCTTTTCTTTTTTTTTCTGGTTGGGAAAATCATCGAATGACTTCTCCCGCTCTGGGTTAAGCGGAAGGTGTCAGACTTCTACTGACTAAAAATCCACCCTGTTCCTTCAACTATCCTTAAGTTCCTAACCTATAAATCAATGTCATTATTGCTTTTTTTTATTGATAATAGGCTCGCGTTTGACCACCATCTCACCTGATGGTAAGTGACGATGTGGTCGAAGATGGAGCACGCTTGCCTAGAAGTAACCTATTCACTCTTGACTTAAAGACTCCCAGGTTATATTTTTAAACGAAAACCGTAAGTTTTAAAGGTTTCAGGACAAATGTTTAGTTATCAGTAATAAATATACAATAAGATGCTGCATATTGCATGCGTATTAATGACTTTTATTGAGTGGGGCAAAAGTGTATAGAGTGGCTGGCATTCTCTTTTGCCCTAGTTAGCTTCTAGTCTAACCAAATGCAGCTGAATACTAGGGTAGTTTTACCGACAACATTTTTAGAGGTTCTTCGCGTGAAATCACTGTGTAAAATGTTTATATAAAAAAAATGTGTAGGCAATTTAACACAAATTATTCCAAAAAATTAATAAAAACTATTATAAAAAGTAATAAAAACTATTTCATAACACAACGAAAAAGTCTGCGGTGTCACAACAAAAACCACAGATGCATTTTGTAAATTTTGACGTTCATTTTAGCGGTGTATGCAGAACGTATTGCTAAAGACCATTTTATATTTTTTCGTGTAATAAGAAAACTAGCTCATATGAAGGCACTAGTATAAATAACAATCTCTTAAATATAAATAAAAAAAAAATGAAATATGTCTGTTTCTCAATAACGGTGGTATGTCCGTGATTAACTTTTAAGCGCATTTACGTCTTTAAATACATTGTGATGGAAATTTAGTACGCCCTCGAGTGTCGCATGTTGAATTTCCTTATGATTTTTGGGCAGGACTTCAGAAAAAATGATAAATCGGCAATTTATGTATACCTTCCTGGCTTCGTTATGAGTTTATCTAACTATTTATATCATTCAATAAGCAAATCAAACTGACCTTATCTCGCAGTGATGTGATATGTTTTCACTTTTATAATTTTCACTCACATTCGAAAAAAATATAAAAAATTAAAACAAAAAAAAAATGTGTAGGCAATTTAACACAAATTATTCCAAAAAATTAATAAAAACTATTATAAAAAGTAATAAAAACTATTTCATAACACAACGAAAAAGTCTGCGGTGTCACAACAAAAACCACAGATGCATTTTGTAAATTTTTTTCGTTCATTTTAGCGGTGTATGCAGAACGTATTGCTACTTGCAACACAACCACAGATATTTATCGACCAATCCTGACCAAGCCCTTAAGTGTAACTGTCCGACTTAAGACATTTGGAGCATTTATTTCTTATGTCGCACTGTGTAACTTAAGACACGCGAGAGGTTTTGAACATTATTATGTCTGTCTATGCATAAAGCAACCATATTTATTACTTCCTTTACTTCTGTTATCATGCAGACATCAGGACCATTGTGATAAGGAATGTCCACGCCAAAAGTTTTGTTGAAATCGATCTATAACGTAAACAAGTGTATTCTAACGAACTATCTCCTTACGTATACGGAGGCCCAGTGATGCTCTTGCGTTCTCGCAGTAGTGACGTGTCCGATCCTGTCGAGGTTTCGCGCCAATACGTACTTGTACTTTTTGAATCTAAAGCCCGATTTACACTTCAACAAGTACAGTAGCGAGTTAACTTGCGTCATTGGCGAGTTAAGTTGTTAATGTAGTTTGAACGGTAAAAGCGAGTTAAGTAGTAAGTTGTTGATTAAGTTGAGCTAAATAGATCGCGATCCTATTTTTCGGCGAGTCCAGTGCGAAGTAGCCCCCTCTCTCGCGTCTCCCGCACTCCGCCAACTTAACTGGCTGGAATGTAGACGGGCGAGTTTAGTACAGACCATAAATTTGTAGGTAGCGGCCGCGAACACGTATTTATTTCATTCATTTTATTTCATTTTCAATGTGTTCTGAAAGTATTGATACTAATTCTGTCACTATAGCACGTAAATTGGTATTGAGTAATTCAACGTCCATTTTCTGGATTAAAACAACTGTTTCGGAGGAACTAAACAATCACAGCACAGAAAAAAACAATAACCGACGCGACTAGTCTTCTTCTCGGGATGGCAACTTATGACTACTCACTCGCCTACGTTTGGACGCTACTTACAACTTACTACTTATTACTTAACTGTCTGAGTTCTTAACTCGCTACTGTACTTATTGAAGTGTAAATCGGGCTTTAGAGGGAATACGAAATTATGCAATCTCGGTGGGTTACTGTAGGAATGAAAGGTATTTTTTTACCGTACGGTACGCGAGTATGTTATGTGTTATTGGGTACCCTTAGCGACCATACATTTTAAATATCTAAAGCATAAATTGTTTTGTTTTTATTTAATTTTTTCTTCATGTTTCTAATTTCGGTGGTGCAATATCGGTGATTTCGCTGGCAAGTTTATTGCCACCGATATTGCATCAATACTAAAGTGGCTGTGGGTTCATGTGACTTTGGTAAGATTTTTACACCTGAGAGGTAACACAATTAATTAGACAAATTTTGGAGGGTAGTATTGTAAGTAGGTAGTACATATTTTACAAAAACTAACATCTAAAAATGTTCCGCCTGAAAAAACCAATGATTCTCCTGAAACACAGGGTGACGATATGATAGGCGCGTCATCTCCCACAAGTCCTTGCATACTAAATCGTTCTCGCTCGCTTAGTCCACAATCAGGACCTTCTCATGATGGCTGATGACGCATGATGGATGAAGACTGGCTTCTTCCTGACCAATTAAAAACGTTTCCGGGTACTTTAAAAGTACACCTGATAGTTTGGATGAAAAAAGAACCACGACGACCTCCTGACTGTTTGATTAAGGCAACAATATGTCCTCATGGAAGACATTTAGGCTTCTATAATCTTGCCTGCAATGATAACTCGCAAGCACGAGACCAAAAAGATAGATAGAAGATAGAGAGAGATAGAAGAGAAGAGAAGCACTGAGTCTTAAGTTCAGATTTTAAGCGTGCAACGTTTTAAAGCTTCAGAAGGTCGATTTACATCAAACGAACACAAAGCTAGAGCTAGACCAGGAGCATTCTTTCGCGATCTTTTAATGTAAACGAAAACTCGTATTCAGCGTTTACATCAAACGAACAAAGAGCTAGAGCTAGAACAAGAGCATTCTTTCGTGATCTTTTAGTGTAAACGAAAACTCGTATTCAGCGTTTACATCAAACGAACAAAGAGCTAGAGCTAGAACAAGAGCATTCTTTCGTGATCTTTTAGTGTAAACGAAAACTCGTATTCAGCGTTTACATCAAACGAACAAAGAGCTAGAGCTAGAACAAGAGCATTCTTTCATAATCTCTTAGTGTAAACGAAAGCTAGATCATCTGTTCTTTGCTTATTCGTGTCAATTCTGTGGTTGGTATTGGTAGTGCTTCGCTATGTCTGACTCTGACAGCGATATCATAATTGCAAGTGCTGCATTTATTATTTTGTCGCAAAAACTCAAAAATAAATGAAGGAAGAGACGTTGGTGGGTTACAAATTGAATGCAACGAAAGACACTGGATAATGTAGGTGAAACAATGACGGATATGCAAAAACAAGAAGAAAGTGGTTCCAATCCATAATTTAATCGATAAGATATGTATACAATCGCTAGAACACAAGAGCACTCTGAAGAGACCGCTCAGGGGCGCGAGCACGTCCGTACACGCAAGAACGCTCTAAGCAACTTTTTGCGCGCTCTAGCGCCGTTTACATCGAGCGACCGAGCATTCTTAGAACATTCCATAGAATCTTTGCGAATGCACTAAGAACAACGAAAAAATGCTCTACGCCTGTTTATACTAAAAGAATTTGACATAGTGGGGTAGAATGAGCATTCGCTCGTCTGATGTAAATCGACCTTGAGAGATTTGACTTAGTCAACTCATTCATCAAGAAACTTTCTAAAGCAACCATTCCATCAAAATTTTCAATTTTCAATATTCATTGGCGACATTAGATGACTCGCTGAGTATTGAAAATGTTGATTTGGATATCATCCCCTCTACGTCATTTTTTGAAAACGTTGACAGCGCAATGTGTTTGTAATTTGAAAATTCAATACCTGAAACTGATTGGAAGAAAGATGGCAAAACTGATAAGAAAAAGGAATCAAGATTAGCTGAATCGTCTACAGCACAAATTAAGAACTATATTGAAAATGACTCTGACAGTGAATTTTATATTTTTAGATTTTTGTTTTGTTCAGTTTAGTTTGTTAAGATTTTATTATTTTATGTTTGTTTACAACTTGAAGAATTTTATAAAAAAAAAACTCTAATTATTTGCTCAAGTGTTATTTAAACGAAGATCTCATCATAACTTCATTTTATTTAGTATCCCTCAACATATCACATTTAGCAGAACTAAAGTTAATTTAGTAAATCTGCTAAATGTGGTCTATGATCCATGTCAAAAGATGCAGTATCGAATGCAGACAAATAAACGTATTTTACACCTGCTATACCCGCTTGTGCAGCCGCTACATAATGTTGCCAACGGTTAATTTGTTCTTTGTTTAATAACTATCATGGTACAATAGAAAAATTCCATTTTGGTGTGATGTTGCAATTTCGGTGTACAATTTTCAATTTCGGTGGGTTGGCAATTGCGGTCGCCGTCATATTTTCAAAACAACTACAGTTGTTTGTTTCCTACTAAAATATCTAGAATACTAATGTGTTCTAGAATAAGACAAGTTTATTTTTTCATCCGAAAACCTACAAATAAAAAATTCCACCGAAATTAGTAAAACATTGAGCCTGCGTGAAATGACCCACTAGTATTTATACGAAGAGCGGTTGCCTATCAGACCTCAAAATCCCATTATTTGCGTAACATGAAGTCAAATTGTCTAGCTTCTGATTATTCGCAGCACCTGGCAAAGACTTCAAGATAAAAAAAACTAAGTACTTAAAGTACCATATCGTAAGCAAAAGTTATAAAAAAGCAGTAAGTGTGTTTATCTTTCCGTTACAAACGGCAACTTTTTTCCTAAATGTTTCATATTTTCATTTTAAGCTTACATTATATATACCTTATTCATTTATATATTGTACAGACATATTTGTATTTTACAACTTTTTCACTTCATGTGTGCTGTAAAACCTTGCTTCTCACCAACTTTCATGATCCTAACTTAAAGGGAAGTACCCTAAAGTTATTGATTCCCTTGAATAATCGCAAAATATGTGACATTAATGGTCATATGTTTTGATCGCGTTGGCTTACAGGTTAGATTTTTTACAGCTTAAAGAGACTGTAAACTTGAGTATCTGCTATAAGTTTTATTTTTATATCGTAACGTGATTCTGAGTAAAAGAAACTTTATAGACAGACAGACAAACATATTGACAAACGGACAGATAGATAGAGACAAACAGATACACCGATGTACAGCGAAATTATCCTATAACGGTTTAGTTTATCCTTTTGCGTTACGAAACCTTAAAAAGTATTGAACAAAAATACTCAGCCAGTCCGAAACTATTTTAATACAAAAATAAACATATCAACCTTCTATGTATATTGCTCTGAACTTTCCTTTCAAATCTCGATCAGTAATGGAAGGCAATAGAAATCCTTTGTCCTACTCAATAAATATTAATTGGCAACCCTACCATTGTAAGGGAAGTGGCCATTAAGGGGCCGCTCCACAGCTAATAGGGATGCGTCTACGCTCCGGAATGGTTTGCGCAATCAAATAATATGCATTGAGTTTGTAGGGCCTTTAATGTATAATACAAGAGGCGATGAAATTGTATTAAGATACTTGCTAATATTTACAGTATTGTGGTTTCTTTATTTTGTACTAGCTTCTGCTTGCAACTTCGTTCACGTGGGAGGATTTTCTCGTGTAAATCCCGATCTTGTGGGAATTCTGGGATAAAAATTAGCCAATGTATTATTCCAGGTAGTCAAACATCTATGTACGGTGGCTGGCCCATCAACCTACTCCAATCTGTCAAAAAAAATCTATTAGATTTACAACTTTGTTACAACATGATAAGGTTCAAACTCAATTGGGTAAATTTGACAGATTCGGATAGCTTGATATGCTGGCAACTGTACCTAATTCAATTCAGATCCGTGCAAGTAGTTTTTGCGTAAAAGAGTAACAAACATCCATCCTCACACACTTTTGCATTTATAATATTGGTAAAAAGTAAGATAAGCGTTAAAATATTTCTAGAATTTGTGTTTGCGGTTCATTAACGCTTATTATTACTAAGTAGAAACATGATTTTGGTTAATAAAGTCCTGATAGGATTAAGGTCGTTATTAATGTATGCGTCAGTTAGTTTAGCCTAAGGGAAAATCGTACCTCGGCATTTGTTCGAGCGCATTGTTGATCTAATGGCAGGACAGGTACGCTGGCTGATGGTACTAGAAATGATGTCCTGACTTTAATTCCCCGGTCGTGTGAAATTAGTTTGATTTAAACAGTAATGATGAAATGTTGCAGTTCTGTAGTATGAATACCTACTATAATACTGTGCAAGTTGTGTAGCAAAATGTTTTCCAAAGAAACCTATTTTGTGAATATTTTGATACAAAACATACATAGTAGTTAATCCATGAACCGCAAATATTATTTTCAATTAATCAATCAAAATATTTTGTTTTTAGATTTACATACATATTTATATGAATACTAGCTTTTGCCCGCGACTTCGTTCGCGTGGAACGTTTCTCCCGCGTAATTCCCGATCCCGTGGGAATTCCGGGATAAAAACTATCCTATGTCCTTCCCAGGGTCCTAAACTATTTCCATGCCAAATTTCATTTAAATGGGTTCAGTAGTTTAGTCGTGATTGCGTAACACACAGACAGACAGAGTTACTTTCGCATTTATAATATTACTAGCTTTTGCCCGCGACTTCGCCCGCGTTATATTACACTTTGTCAATCATTCTTTTTGCCAATCGGTACACCTTTTTGGGTGGGCAAAAAACGCATATAAATTAAAAAAAAAACCATCATCAGTGTTCATCCATCCCCAAAAACAGACAGACAGTTAGTATTTAAAATTTACCTTATTAAAACCAAAAACGTTGATTACAATATATTTTTGTAAACTGCGTGTCTGGTTTTCTCTTCCTTGGCTAAAACGTGTAAATTTTGTGGGCTTGATACTCGTGAGCACGCCACATACAGTTGCCCATGGGAAAAGCAGTGTTTTTCTAAATGTACACCCGCGACTTTCAGTGTCTGTCCTTGAGCTTTGTTTTGGGGAAATTGGAGTCTTTTAAACTGGGATGGCAAATCGGTCGAGATTATGGGAATGTCATAATTATTGGTTGCACAACATTGCGTTCAAGGTACATATTTGTAGTCGCGTGCCATTACAGAGCCTGCATCAACAGGACTTGGACACCCTGTCAATTCCAGAGAGTTGAGAAACTTTACAGGGTACGACATCACAAAAAAGTAGATACCTGTTATCAAAGCTAAAACAGCCTATTAATATCTGTCTAGGTAAACTGTCGCAAAAAGAATAACAATTCCAACTTTACCAACCTCATCATATTATTTAATTATTTAGGATCTCCGACAAAACATATACACAGATTATACATATCAAATACATATAGAGGTTATATAAATTAAGTATTTTGTTCGTGTAATCTTTCACTTATAAGAGACCATAGCATGCACGATAAAATTAACAACGAAGCTAACAAATTAATCAAAATTAAAAAGAAAATATACGGACAAATTAGATATTAATAAAAGATTAGTAATTACATAAAAATACATGAGCAAGAACGATAATGACCTTATGAACATAAATATAAAAAATTGGCGAAATGCGAGCCAGACTCGCCCATGAAGGGTTCCGTAGTAACTACGCAAAATAACTTTTCAGCTTATGTTTCAGCTTCAGTTTCTAGCTTCAGTTTCAGCTTCAGTTTCAGCTTCAGTTTCCAGCTTCAGTTTTAGCTTCAGTTTCCAGCTTCAGTTTCAGCTTCAGTTTTAGCTTCAGTTTCCAGCTTCAGTTTCAGCTTCAGTTTCAGCTTCAGTTTCCAGCTTCAGTTTCAGTTTCCAGCTTCAGCTTCAGTTTAAGCTTCAGTTTCCAGCTTCAATTTCAGTTTCATCTTCTGCTTCAGTTTCAGTTCCAGCTTCAGCTTCAGCTTCAGTTTCAGCTTCAGTTTCCAGCTTCAGTTTCAGTTTCCAGCTTCAACTTCAGTTTAAGCTTCAGTTTCCAGCTTCAATTTCAGTTTCATCTTCAGCTTCAGTTTCAGTTCCAGCTTCAGCTTCAGCTTCAGTTTCTAGCTTCAGTTTCAGCTTCAGTTTCAGCTTCAGTTTCCAGCTTCAGTTTTAGCTTCAGTTACCAGCTTCAGTTTCAGCTTCAGTTTTAGCTTCAGTTTCCAGCTTCAGTTTCAGCTTCAGTTTCAGTTTCAGCTTCAGTTTCAGCTTCAGTTTCCAGCTTCAGTTTCAGTTTCCAGCTTCAGCTTCAGTTTAAGCTTCAGTTTCCAGCTACAACTTCAGTTTCATCTTCAGCTTCAGTTTCAGTTCCAGCTTCAGCTTCAGCTTCAGTTTCAGCTTCAGTTTCCAGCTTCAGGTTCAGCTTCAGCTTCAGTTTCAGCTTCAGTTTCCGGCTTCAGTTTCAGTTTTCAGCTTCAGTTTCAGTTTGAGGCTGGCGCTTTCTCTTCTCTTTTTCCAACACCCTCTTTACATCCTTTAGGGATGATTTCCAGGATGAAAACTATCCTACGTCCTTTCCAGGGTCCTAAGCTATTCCCATGCCAAATTTCATGTAAATCAGATCAAATCAAATCAAATCAAATCAAATCAAATCAAATTTATTTATTTGTTAACATAGGTAAAGTAGATATAATTATTTATAGGTGTTATATTAATAAAAAGAGCGCTATGTTATGCCAGGAGGCGTACAAATATGTTGTGCAAATCTACTGGAAAAATACATTACACAAATAAAATACTAAAATATTTGCAAAATCATGTATAATTTTGGTGTTAAATAAAAAATAAATTAAATTGAATAACAACTGATGTCAGACTTAAATGAAGAATTATTAAAAATGTCAAATTGTCAAATGCATATTAAAATGTTAAATTATTAAATTTGTCAAAATTAATTTTAATGTCAAAAATATTTAAATTGCCAATATTACTAAATATCTATATCATTAGTTGTCATTCTAAATTAATTCACCATTTAAGAAATCGTCACCACAGACAATACAGACCTCCATATTTTATCCTCATTTGGGTATGCAGATATTCTTCCAAACACAATTGAAATTAGAGTTACACTAAAATAAAAGTAACGTAATTAAAAATGTTAGCCAAGTCATATTTAATTACCAAGTCATATCAGTAATGTCAAATGAATTAAGGTCAGAATACTTGAAAAAAAAATTCCTAAGAAATGCATTAAAATTGTCAATCACAATGTCATACAGGTCAGCATATCAATCAGTCATTGAATCATCATTAAGAAAATAATCAATACTGTAATAAGTTTTTTTTATTAAAAATTCGTTTAGTGCCCGTTTAAATTTTGATACTGTCATATTTTTAATAGCATTCGGTACTTTATTATATATTCGTGGGGCCATACCAAAAAAACATTTTCTCATTAGTGCTGTCTTACATTTTACTTGACAAAGTTGATTGCTATATTGAGTCCGTATTGGATTTTTCCTGACTTCTGACAATTTTTGAAATAGATGTGGATTACATTTTACAAACAAAGCCGTTTCCAAAATATATAAAGAAGGAAAAGTTAATATTTTTAATGATTTAAAGTAGGGAACACAGCTATCAGTCACCCTTAGACCGCACATAGACCTGATGCAACGCTTCTGCAACCTAAATACCAGTTCCCTATCAGTAGAGTGCCCCCAAAAAATAATGCCATATCGTAACGTAGAGGCTACCAGTCCATGGTAGGCTATTAAAAGCGCATGTCTGTTGACTTTCTTAGAAAGTTGAAAAAGAGCATATGCGGATTTGCTAAGTCTTTTACTTAGTTCTTCAACATGAGGTTTCCATGTTAGTTGATTATCAATTGTGATACCTAAAAACTTAGCCCTAAGTACTTCTTCAATACCACAACCCTCGTAAGAAATATTAACCTGCGGTTTTTGGGATCGTTGATAAAAATGCATGACTTTTGTTTTACTTAGGTTTATAACCAAATTATTATTATTGAGCCAATTTATAATGTCATTTAAGCAAGCATTTATGTCATTGTTATAATTATTTGGATCAATACATTTTATTATAGCTGTACTGTCATCTGCAAAAAGAACCATTTTGTTAGATGTTGTTTTCGGGAGATCATTTATATAAACCAAAAATAGTGGTGCACCCAGTACGCTACCCTGTGGGACGCCATATTTAACATACCTTGGTTTAGATACATATATAGTTTCTAATTTAGTCTTTGGACAAATCCTAGAAACTTCTGTGCATTGAAGCCTATTGCTTAGGTATGATTCTATTAGTTTTAAAATGTTTCCTCTTATGCCATAACTCTGTAGTTTATGTAACAGAATCTTATGGTCCACATAATCAAAAGCCTTGGTCATGTCAGTGTAGATTGCACAGACTGGATTTGTTTTATCTACAGATGACATAATGCTGGCTAGTAAGTCAAATAGTGCCATGTTAATTGTACTCTTCTTTCTGAAACCCTTTTGTTCTTTGCAGAACAAGTTAAACTTTTCGAAATAGGTATATAAAGAGTTATATATTACTTTCTCAACAATCTTCGATATTATTGGAATTTTTGCGATAGGCCTGTAATTTTTTAAATTTGTTTTGTCATCTTTTTTATAAAGGGGTTTTATTATAACTTTTTTCAGCGCGTTTGGAAATATTCCATCAGCTATGCATAAATTTATTATATGAGCTAATGGAGATGCTACAATTTCTTTGGTAAATTTTAATACTTTTTTCGAAACTCCATCATATCCCACAGTATTAGTATTTTTAAGACTACAGGTTATTTTAATTATATCTTCCGCAGTTACCGGTTGCATAAATAATGAATTTAATGTTTGGTTGTTTAAATTGGTATTTTTCAATGTTATGTCAGTTTTTATATTATTCTCAATCGTGTCAATAAAATAATCATTAAATTCATTTGCAATGTCCATTGGGTCTGTAAATGTCAAATTATCTCTATTCAAGCACATTATAGGCTCCGGTGGCAGACAAAATTTGGATTTATTTATTATTTGCCAGGTTGCTTTTGATTTATTTTGAGCCGTATTAATGAAATGATTGTTTTGCGCTTTTTGTGTCAGATTAATTATTCTTTTGTATAGTTTGGTGTAATTTTTAAAAATTGATTTACGTTTTGAGTCTTTGTTTAATCTATAATCCCAGAGTAACTGCCTTTGCTTGTTACTGCATGTTTTTATTCCGTGAGATATCCATTTCGTTTTCTTGCTAGTTTTAATGGTTATGATTTTTTCTGGAAAACATAGTCTGTATATAAGGGAGAAATCATCCATAAAATTGTCAAAAGCTTGATTTGCGTCCTTAGCATCATATACTCGCCTAAAAGATAGAGAGCTAAGATGTCGTTTAAAGATAATTAAGTTTGTCATGGATAGGTCCTGCTTTTTCGTTTTCCAGTATTTAAGTTTGCAAGTTTTTTTTATAGGTACTTTAAGTATTTGAGAAGTGTGGTCTGAAAGGACTAGATCCACAACTTCCGCTTGGCATTCTTTCCGATAATTGTGAGCAAAGTTATCAATACAGGTGTTACTTTTTAATCTAGTGGGAGTATAAAGCGCTAGTTTTAAATTATACCTCATAAGGAAACATTCTAGTTCTAGGGTAGTTTTGTTTCGTTTCAAAATATCAATATTGAAATCTCCACACAGAATAATTTTTTTATTCGAAGATAGACAAACCATGTTTAAAATGTTATCCAATTTATCGTAAAATACTTCATAATTATGTTTTGGGATTCTGTAAATACAAATAATAACAATTTTATATGCTATTATTTCTACAGCACAGCATTCAAAGATGCCTGAAATAGACTGTTTGGCTATGTTGGATAATTCTTTAAACTGTAGTCCCACTCTTACGAAGATACCTGTACCCCCTCTCTTAGTATTTCTAGAAAAGAAAGCGGCTGGACAAAAATTCGGAATATGTAATAAATCTTCATAACCTGTTTGCATGAAATGTTCAGTAATACATAGCACATCTATAATAGTTCCCTTGTTTATAAATTCTTCCAATTTTACAGTTAGTATATCCGATTTATTGATAAGACCAGCTATATTTTGATGTAAGATATTGAGGTAGTTAACGAAAAAACTGAGAATTTAGTTGTGAATTTGTAGAACAATCTTTTTGACTTTTATTTTGAGGATGGCAGGTCACTTCTAAGTGCGTAGCATTTTGGTTGCTTAAACTAAGAATCAGGTCTTGTAAATCTGCTATAACTATCTTTAAACCACTTTTATTTAAGGTTCCATAATGTGTGCTGTAAGTATTATAGTTATAAGGTAGATTTAGATTTGAATCAAGTATATACGCATAGTTACATGTGTTTACATCCAAGTACATCAAGTTATTAAAAGTTTCTACGCGACTGTTGTATACAATGTTCGAATCTGTCATATATCTATAGGTCGGTAAACAAATTATAAAGTTTGTGTGATTCAAAGGTAACAATTTTTCTCTAACAAACATTACAAGCTTTAAATAGTTATGTGTTTTCCGAAAATCTTCCTCGCCAATGTAAATAACACAGTAGTCCGAGTGTGTGAAGTTTAGTACCTTACTTTCTATATTGTCAAGTATTTGCCACAATCCACATGTAGGCTTACGATAGTGACAGATTTCAAAGTTGCATAAATTTGTTTTTTCGACGAGTGTATATATCCTGCTCGACGTTTCGCTGCTTAATAGACATAACTTCTGTTTAGTTGAAGACATAACCACAGTTGTGTCGGCCCGTTCGTTTTGAGATGACTTAGATATAAAAGTTACGTCATTGCTGATGGTTTTCTTAATATGTAGGTCGACAGGTGTCGAATGATAATTTTCTATAGTTTGTGTCTGTTTTGTCTTTTTATAGTCGTCTTTTTCGTTAGTCTGTGTTTGTTTCGTCTTCATATTCTTTTTAGGCGTTAATGTTGTTTTAATTTTCCCTGGGCTACTGACAATTTTTTTATACATACAGTGTTTTTTATTGAATTCGTCATTTAATTGCTTTAAATTACTATTTTCAAGTGACAGTAATTCTATTTCTTTATGTGCACTGTTAAGTTGAGAAGTCAATTTGGCGATTTCCAGAACAGATATCTCTTAACTCAAATTTAATTTAGTAGTTGCCATAAATTTGCTCCGGTAACATTGTTTAGCGATTGATAACACTTGACTTTTTTCTTGAATGTGACTAAAGAGGGCGGTATCGTCAAACAATTTCAAATAAAAAACGATTTATATTTTGAACAAATCTTGAAAACTACTTGTACTTCTTGAATTTGGCGATATTAAATACAGTCTGTATCTGAACTTTTGAGTCTGAATGTTAGAATATGTCACAATATTATGTAAACATAACTTACGAACGTCCAGTTCCGTAAATACGCAAGTCACTGTATGAGTAAACTGTTTTCACAAATATTTTGTTTTTAGTGCACTTTTACCATGGATAACACTGTCACAGTTAGTTTATAAATCCCTTTTCACTTTAAAGCACATTACATAGTCCGTACTTAAGTTTTACTATTTATTCAAATATTAATAACAGGAGCACAAATCAATGCTATGTTTACTTGCCAGCGCCACCTAGCGTTTCAGTTCAGCGGTTTAGGCGTGAAAAGGTAACAGACAGACAGACAGAGTTACTTTCGCATTTATAATATTAGTATGGAAGTATGGATATATAAGTAAGGTTTCATAGTGTTAATAGGTAACCTTAAACTATGTTTGTATATTTTGATTTATTTTTTCTACGCCTATGTAGACTATATCTATGTTTCCATTATAGAACTTTCTACTTTCCAGTAATTTAAAGCGTCAAAAGCCTTTTTTTTAAGGATGGAAAATCATTCTATGACTGCCTTCCGATCTGGGCGAAGCGGGAGGGTGTTGCATCATATACCCTTCGTGTTTTGAGGCCGCGGGTTACCTTCGAACAATTCCGCAACCCCAGCAGGCAACAGCCCCCTTGTGGGCTCCGACAATTTTGCTGACACTCTTTGAGGCGCGCGTGGAATACTACGCGCTGTCTACACGGGCCTGGTTTCAGTTGCAGCCCGCACGCCCGCGCCTACGGTGACTGGGAGTCACCCTGCGACTCCCGACGCCCGGAGCGTCTCCTGCGGTGGCCTTGGAACTCGCCTCTCCCTCGCGCGTCCCGCCACCTCCTTCACTTGCATAACTACTTCGCAGAAAGAGGTGACTGCTTTCCATGCCTCCTCGCTCCGGACCATGGATTGAACTAGGGCCGGGAGCGTGAGATTACCGCCTATCGCCCCTACGAGGACATGGCGGAGCTCTGCCCAAGCGGGGCAAACCTCCACTGTATGTTCCACCGTGTCCTCAGGACGATCCTCGCAGTGGTGACACCCGAGCGTTTCCTCCCGCCGAATCTGATACAAGTAGCTCCCGAAACAACCGTGTCCGGTGAGCACCTTCGTCTGGCGGAAGGTGAGGGTGCCATGACATCTCGTTAGCCACTCTAAAGCCCGATTTACACTTCAATAAGTACAGTAGCGAGTTAACTTGCGTCATCGGCGAGTCAAGTTGTTATTGTAGTTTGAACGGCAAAAGCGAGTTAAGTAGTAAGTTGTTGATTAAGTTGAGCTAAATAGATCGCGATCCTATTTTTCGGTGAGTCCAGTGCGAAGTAGCCCCCTTTCTCACGTCTCCCGCACCCCGCCAACTTAACTGGCTGGCCATGTAGACGGGCGAGTTTAGTACAGTCCATAAATTTGAAGGTTACGGCCGCAAACACGTATTTTCTTTACTTCTTCTCGGGCAACTTATGACTACTCACTCGTCTACGTTTGGACGCTACTTACAACTTACTACTTAACTGTCTGAGTTCTTAACTGGCTACTGTACTTATTGAAGTGTAAATCGGGCTTTAGCGTCAATAGCCTAATGCATAAGGTGTCGGACTTGGGATCGAAAGGTTTGAACCCCACCCATTACACTATTGCCTTGAACCCACTCCAGACACAAGCATATTTAGCTTAGTTGGAGGGGTTAACGAGATTGCTAGTAACGTGAATTATACCCACATTGCTTATCATCGTCTGCTCATCATCTGCTTAGCCTTTTCGCAACTAGTTGAGGTCAGATTCCAGTCTAACTGGATGCAGCTGGGTATAAGTGGTTTACATGTGTTTTAGATGACCTCCACAACCCAGAAGCTGTGTAACACGATACCTCGTGGCTAGACCGGTATCAGATTTACTGGCTTCTGACTACACGTAACGACTATCAAAGATGTCGACATGATAAGAATTGAGTACTGACCCGCATTGCTCGAAAATATAACACAAATTTCGCACAAATAGATTTATTCAATTACACAAAACCTAAGTTCAAAGCGCTTATAAAAAACTTAATCTTAACATAGTATAAAACAAAGTCGCTTCCCTGTGTCTGTCCCTATGTATGCTTAAATCTTTAAAACTACGCAACGGATTTTGATGCAGTTTCTTTCAATAGAAAGAGTGATTCAATAGGAAGATTTTTAAGTATATAAGATGCATAATATAGTAGAGGAACACTGATAATTTTTGAGGTTTCTAATATGATGTCGCAAATAAACACTTTTTTGCGCTTGCTTTGCAAACGCTGGCTGAACCCTACGAGATAGATCAAAATAATGTACTACAGTATTGTACACCTTAAAAAGGTCAACAAAAATGTCCTGGAAGGCATCTGTCTATCTCTTATAGATAACCCACAACAACCATTTTTTATCCTTTACTTTTTACGAGAAATACGAGCATATTTTACGAAGCCATTTTAAGCAATACGACATTAATCCTTATCCAATTAAGTACCATAAATACATTGTGCATTTAATATAAATCAATATTGCCCTTTACAGAATATAATTTAAATAAATAGTTTCGAAGATATTACAGATTTAAAATGCAAGGACATAGCGGTTGCGGCGCGGTGCCGGCGGAGGCACGGCGCGCGTATGTTGCTTAGATTTGAACGTTGAATGTTTTTCCCATGGTAAATTATGTGTCGCACTTTCAAGAGTAATTACTAAAGAGAACATGTATGTCGAATGAGAAAAAAGCTGTCAACGATGTATATAAAGACATTCTATAGTATATTTAATATAAACATTGCACCCGTGCGAAGCCGGGGCGGGTCACTAGTTAAAGATAAATAGCAAATTAGCCTTAGTACTTGTGTAAATTTGTATAAAATGTATTTTTTGTGTAAAATGTTTGTTATACAGATTTGTTACGACCGAGGGGCTTTCCTTTAAACTGCGTATACTAGGTACATTTTCAAGCTTTGTACCAAAAATCAATTAAATAGGAGATAGATAGAATATACTTTATTGTACACCAAAATTTAAACACACCTATTTAACAATATTGCTTATTCTATGGTAACAATGGCGGTCTAAGTAGTAAGTAGTTTAGTCGCAAATGATTTTGATGAGATGCACCTTAAAGCGATAAATCTGACAAAGAGATAACCAGTGATCGGAATAGGTAGAGCTATTTAGGTTCATTGACCGCAACCATTGATGTTAATATGGATATTCCACGGAATCCCGACTACTACTACGGGATTTTATTGAATTTCATGATTTTTGTCAATATATATAAAAATGGTTCATGTAAGCCGATAAGCGCATGAGCAAGGTTGTAAATTTTACAACTTGTACAACTTCAGAATAAAAATGTTTGAATGATTGTTATTGAGCGTGCTCAATCTCAATCAACAGTTGCTAGTACCTACATATATTACTAGTAATATTTAGAAAAAAAAAAACAGTTGACTCAGCCCATTACTGAATAAACGCAAGTAAACATGCTTCAAGACTGAAGCGTTATTTTTAGGTAGGTATATTTACATCATACTACGTACGAAAAAAAACTATTATAAGTAAGAGTTATAATAGATTCTTGAAAAAAAGTATCTGGCAAGAATAGCGTACTTTTATCCACGTTTCGTTTGAATGTTTTTTAAACAATGCTAATACTCATATCTACAGGTTGTTTCAAAAGTGCATGGTTTTACCATGAAGGTCTTGTTTGTATACAGTAAAGATGTCGACTCCATCATATAGACGTGCTATTAAAATGTGTTTTGATTTCATAATTTCTAATAAAAAAATAAACACTCAGTAAAAGATACCTTTATATTCAGAAATGAATAACTAAATGACATCCTTTTTTAACGATCTTAGACACTCAGTACTTTTTAGAAAAGTGCTATCTTAGTCGAAAACGATAATCATAAAGTTAGATTTATTGGCTCCAGACCAGCACGTTCCACCGTCTCGAAAGTCGAGTCGAGACGTAGACGATTGTGTACGTTTATGTACTGTTTTATGATTCGACTAAACGCGGCAATCAGGTGTGACATTGAGACAAAATTAGTTGTTGCTCGCAAACTTAACAATTCTGAGAGTTAGGGTGTCTGGCAGAGCGAAGAATAGTGCAAGTACTTACTTCAGTGCTCCAGCCAGCACTATTGATCCGTGCAGAACACCATGTTAGAGAAGAGTCTGAAAATTATCTCCAGCTGTTGTAATTTACACGTGGACACATAAAACAAGCCAAGATTGAGTCTAAAATAAGAACCTACAAATATTTTATGTTCATTTATTTAATTTTATGTACAATTGGTACATGGGCGGACTTAATGCAACAAGGCATTGTTTCATCATTCAATGTGGTAGGTGGACAAGTAAATAGATAGTAGATTCTATCACGGTAAAAACATAACTCTCCTTTTTTGCAGTCGGGTAAAAAGTAGCATATAACCTTCCTCAAACTTCAAGCTACTTCCATACCAAATTGCATCCAAATCCACCCAGTACTTTCGAAGATTAGCGCGTTCAAGCAAACAAACAAACAAACAAACTTTTTCGCTTTATAATATTAAGTATAGATAATAAAATACATAGATATGCTAAAATAATAGACTAATAAATCGGTTCTTTATAATAATCTTTCTGACTAAGAGAACTCACAATAATTATATTTATGGCGAAAACCAATTTAAGAATGACAGGATTTTAAGTAGTGGTTTCTCATTTTACGCTTCAAAGAGAATTTGGACTCGGCCTTCTTGATGTCAAGGGGTAGCATGTTCCAGAGTTTAATGCTAGACATAGCATAGGAATTAGCCATAAACTCGGTTCGGTGAGAAGGAATGTGAAGTAGTAAGTTTTTGGATGCGCAAAGGTTAAGGGTATGAGAACTGCCTAACACTTTCCAATATTTTTCAGGCATTTTTATCCTTAGCCATAGATACAGTTATTCACGATAATTATGATATGGTTATAGGAGTTACAGACAGCCCACTCGACAGAGCTTGCATGAAGGAGGATAAGACAGCGGCACATCTGCTACTAAGCTTCCCTGTGGTTGCAAACTACAAAGCAAAATACTTCGGAAACCCAAGTAGGTACCGTCCGTGAAATAGTAAGTAATACCTGTGCGTTGCTAGTCTTTCTGGACTGGGATCTGATCGAATAATTTCCGACGCGTTCACAAAGTACGCGCTTGGCTTGGAGTTACGGATACCTGCCCGATATACATACACATCCCAGAATCACCTTAAAACCCAGGTCACCTTAACCAGCCTATTCAATAGACGTCCAGCTCCGCTCGCCACCTCTTCTTTAGATCGCCTATCCTTATAAATCGAAACACACATACTCGTAAGTCCGTAAGTATACTCGTAAGTATATAATCCGCCCCGAAAAAGTCTTCAGTGTGTCGGAATTGGATTTATTTTTCTTTCACTTATTGAAAAAGCTTTTGTGAACCCAATTCGCACCTTTATCCCGTAAGACAAGGTTCTGTAACAGAGAAGAACACTTTACTTATTTCATACTCGTTGAGTCCTTAAGAGTTCTACAGCTGGTGGTGATATTGTCCTCATGAAATTTAAGTAGGTACTGTGTATAGGAGACAGAGCCAAAAGTTTAGCGAGAAATTATATCTCCAATGTTGATTAAGGAGTATGCGTTTTGTTGTCTCAACTGTAAACGTATTAACACATGTTGTGTTCTAGATAAGCTAAGGAAGGGGATTTAGTTAAATAAGTTTCAACTTGAGAAAGGGAAAAGCAGCTCAAAACGATTCATGTAATAATACACGGCACTGCGTCGTCGCCTGTGTTGTTTCCTTTGAACTTGACACTTGAACAAATCATGACTAGGTGAATATAAAAAGTGAGGTACGAAACGAATTAATTAGGCATCAAGAAATTAGTTAAATAATGATATTTATTTTGTAAATAGGTTATAAATAACACTTTCACACATCATTTAAAAATAGGAAAACTAGATGAGGCCAATGTTTCCTAACTGACTACTCTGAGAAAAACACTGAAACAAACTTAGAGGTCAACGTCTCTTTTAAAGTCCATACAATTTAAAGAGATCAAATGTTATGAGAGTCATGTAGCATTATGTCTGTGGCGCCCTTTACAGGACAGAATTACATAGATTTGAGCAGGTCCTTCCAAACGGTGCAAGCATTTGTCAGTTATCGGGTAGCTCAACTTAGAGCTCCTTAAGGAGCTCGAACGAAAGACAGTGCTGACAATGGAAAAAGTGCCAAAAAGCAAAATTAACACATTAAACTATACAAAGCAAATTCTGGTCTGGCACAATGTCTAATAGAATTACATACTTCCAGAGGATCACAGCTTATTAAAAAATAGTACAACACCTGTATCCCTGAATAGTTACGCCAATATGTGCCTGTTCTAAAGTACTATGCAAAATGAGAGGACCCTATTGAACATCAGCTGAAGAATAAGTAATAAGGTGTTACACAATTGTCCTTGACATTTACCCTACATTTTCTCCCGAAAAAATCTAGTGACGATGAGAACTTTTCTTATAAGTATTTCGTACGACGTCCAAGATAGTGACTGTCATAACTTTAAAGGGTTTAAGTCGTGTAGACGTCGTCTTATCACTCCCGCCATCGTCAGTTTAAGATTACGTCAACCTTATCAACTTTAATTACGCTTAGTACTAGAAAATATGATGCAATTAACAATATTTTACTTGGATTTTAGAGAACACTAAACACTTGGTTGTTAAATGCTTTGAATATTCAGCTAAGAAATAACAAGGCGCTTTACAATTGGATTTTGGATTAAAATTAAGGCAAGCTGTATGTCAAGTTTATCATCGCTATCTTGAAGGATTTGTCTTTGAATAGCATACCTACTTACCGATCTTATGTCGCTGTGATGAGTCTCGTCATGTCGCGCATACATTTTATTATTAACAAACGCGTCAGAATCGCAATAGTACTGCGCCTCCGCAATGCACTCGAAATTCGAGCGCTAAGCGTGTGCTGCACGGGGTTGAGGGATCTCTTGTTGCTGCAAAAATGCTCTAACGATACTGCGACCCCGGAAGGCAAGGCAACTGAAGGAACAGAGTGTGTTTATAATTTATAGAAGACTGATACTCCCTTCCGCTTCCACCCTAAGCGGCAGAAGACATTTGATGATTTTGCGCCTGAAAAAAAAAAACGGAGTTATTTATTATAAGAAATGTTTTGGTTGTGACAAGATTAAAGGTTGAGAAAAAACTGTCCCGATATCGAGAAGCAACCAATTTAGCTATTAATTAAGGATTCTTCTTCTTTAAATAAGGATCTTCTAATCATTGTCTATGTTTTTCATAACTATGTTGGGATATACTTCTACACTGAAAAAAGTGTTGAGTAGCAAATAACAAACAATTGAGTAACCTATTACAAAAAAATAGTGACTACATAACTATAGTTCCTAGTAGACAATTCAGTTTTGTTATAAACAAAATCAGTTAATCAATACGTAAATTAAATTTGATTGTTAGTTATCAAGGTAGTTAGCTATTTGTCAGTTAACTAAACTAGTTCTGTAAAATACTTTTTTCAGTGTAGGATAATAATCCAATTATACTAGATTATCTACTTATAGCAAGTATAAGAATAGGTTTTAAATGGTTTTATTGCTAAACTTACTGTGCGAGCGACTTCATTCGAATGAAAGGTTCCGCCGCGTGAATTCCGGGATAAAAAATAGCCTATTTTGCTCTATCCGTTCCGCCGTTACAGTGATTATTTCGAACTAATAGAGAGATAGACAGACAGACCAAATTGAAAAAGTTTTAGTATCGTGTAAATAACTATAAGCTCGTGAGAAAATTGACACTTCAATTTTATTTATAGATTATTGAATAGGCATGTTCTTTTCCAGACGACCTTTGGATTTACTTATGAAAGAACTTTAGCGACCTTATACCGGATTTTCATCAATTTATGAGTATCATCGTTGGGTAACCTAAATAAAGTTTTAACAATGTAGGTCTAAATATTTCTAGTCGGCCTTTTCGTTCTACTTTTTCTACACTGGTCATATCTTTTATGACCCTCCCGTATAGACAGGCGGAGTTGTTTGCAGACTCTTTTCACTTTAATAGATAGGCAAAGAAAACTCGTAAACTTTACAAGAAAATAAAATCTTTTATAACTCATACCCAAAAGTTATTTACCTCATAGTTTTTAAAATAAATCAGGGGCAGGTATTTTTGGGTTCTGTTAAATGTTGTTTTTATATGAAAATAGAAAAATATAGCAAAATAGGAATTAAGGTTTAGTTTAAAAAAAAGGAAACTAGCACAAATTTTTTATTTGTGCGTTAAGAATGGACGTTTTCATGTTTTGGTAGCTCAGGTAGTTTATTTTAGATTTTTATTGACATAACCTGTGGGCTAGATAAATGTATGTCATAGCAGTGGCGAAGGCTCCATACAACTCGATTCCTACCGGCTTCCCTTTTGAAATATGGCAAATATTAGTCTATTATTTTGTATATTGTAACGATACCTTCTGCTTCACCAATAAAAGAGGGTAAAATAGATGTACCATTAAATTTAATGTAGTATTAATAAACAGTATTTTATAAAAAACCTGCCTACCTATCTACCTATCCTAGAAACCGGCCTACCTATCTATCTGACACACTCTCAGGAGAGAAGAGGAGGAGGTTTAGAGTATAGTACTTGCGGGACGGCTTGGCAGGCCACTCCCGGATCGCCTTCTCCTCCACGATGTCTTCGTCGTACAGCAGCTCGAGCAAGGCGGTCTGGCAGTAGGCTCCCAACAAGGCGTCTGGGCAGCAGGCTCTCAGCAAGGCGTCAGGGCAGCAGGCTCCCAGCAAGGCGTCAGGGCAGCAGGATCGCAGCAAGGCGTCAGGGCAGCAGGCTCTCAGCAAGGCGTCAGGGCAGCGGGTACTGCACTTCCTCTTCCATCACTCTTCGTCGAAACTCGTCGAGAACTAAACTCTTCAAAAACTGGTCAGACTGAACTCCCGGAGATGGCCCCCAGCGCCTTTTATACCCAGCTCAGCGTTCAAAATCCATTCCATTCTCATTCTGTACCAGAATTCAAATTGTAGAGTCCAAAATAGTCCATCTTGCCAGTTATTTGATCAGCCAGTTATATTCGAGCATAATTTATTAAACCTCTTCGATAAAATCTGAGAGTGTGTTTTAGAAATTTATAATTATAATTTAAAATGCCGTTAATCAGTAGACAACCACAATATAATATACAATATTAAGCTAGTCCTATCTATAAAAGTGAATAACAATTATATAATAAAAGTATGAACAACCTTTTTAGTCTATTAGCCATTCAGTGACTACAAAGAAGGAGAAATTACAGTTTGTCAGCCTTGACGTAAAAAAATGTCATGACAAGAAAATATTTGTTTTGATGGATGAATTATGGATTATGATTACAAAGAAAATGTAAGTTATTTGGTATTTGTAATAACAGATACTATATTTCCCCATCGACCCCGAGAAAATTTTTGGTCTAGAACAAAAATTTTGTAAGGTTAAAGTTTATCCACATTCATATAACTTACATGCCTCATTCAATCACACCAACATCTCACGAAGTTAGGTCAGGTAGGATTCACATTCAATGATCACTACTCGACCTGATTAGTACATGACAGTAGGCTTGTTTTCGGAGTCTGTCAGTCCGCTCGCGTCGAAAACCCATCAAATAAAAAACAAGATTTAGCAAAGGCTTATTTTTACGAAGTTGCTAGCCGCTTCGATCAACTTTAGAGTCGATAACATAAAAAACAAGGTTTAGCAAAGGCTTATTTTTACGAAGTTGCTAGCCGCTTCGATCAACTTTAGAGTCGATAACATAAAAAACAAGGTTTAGCAAAGGCTTATTTTTACGAAGTTGCTAGCCGCTTCGATCAACTTTAGAGTCGATAAATAGTAATAAACTAACTTGGAGAGTTAGAAAGGGAGAAGGTTTGGTAATATGTACCTAAACGCACTTCTAAGTGATATCTGATTAGTTCAGATAGAAGAGAAAAAATAAAAATTAAGAGAAGCCTCTTAAAGTTTAAGAACAAAGTTAAAGAAAGAAATAAAATAAACTATTGAGTTTCAATAAGCCGAAAAGAACTCGATAGTTAAAAGAAGAGAAGAAGATAGAGATGAGTCATGAATATAGTACGAAAGATGAATATATTTACATAATTATATACTTAAATCGTTGTTTAGTTTTTGACGATGAGTGGAGTATAATTCTATCCATGACTGAAAATTAATATTATAGATAGCAAAGGAAGGTAAAGAGGGAGAGGGCAGGTAAATGAGAGGGTTAAAGAGTGCTAAAAAAAAAACTCAAGAGGATAAATTAAATATAAGAAAGAGGTTGAGTAAGAGTAAGATCACAAAAAAATAAAAAAAAGTGTTATAAGAGGTTAAAGAGGGAATAAACTAGTGGTAAAAGAGGTGATAAACTAGTGTTCGTGTGAAGAGGAAGTCTAGTATAGTGTTAGTGTAAAGAGTGAGTCTCCTATCCTAGAACTTAATATTAAAAAAGAGTCTAAGCCAAAAAGTGAGTCCAAAGAAAAAAGTTACCAGTAATAGTTTTTTTTGGAATTTTGAAAAAAAATTAAACCGACTAGCTATGATTTTACGTTGGGCGCCAAACTGTAACGATACCTTCTGCTTCACCAATAAAAGAGGGTAAAATAGATGTACCATTAAATTTAATGTAGTATTAATAAACAGTATTTTATAAAAAACCTGCCTACCTATCTACCTATCCTAGAAACCGGCCTACCTACCTATCTGACACACTCTCAGGAGAGAAGAGGAGGAGGTTTAGAGTATAGTACTTGCGGGACGGCTTGGCAGGCCACTCCCGGATCGCCTTCTCCTCCACGATGTCTTCGTCGTACAGCAGCTCGAGCAAGGCGGTCTGGCAGTAGGCTCCCAACAAGGCGTCTGGGCAGCAGGCTCTCAGCAAGGCGTCAGGGCAGCAGGCTCCCAGCAAGGCGTCAGGGCAGCAGGATCGCAGCAAGGCGTCAGGGCAGCAGGCTCTCAGCAAGGCGTCAGGGCAGCGGGTACTGCACTTCCTCTTCCATCACTCTTCGTCGAAACTCGTCGAGAACTAAACTCTTCAAAAACTGGTCAAAGACTGAACTCCCGGAGATGGCCCCCAGCGCCTTTTATACCCAGCTCAGCGTTCAAAATCCATTCCATTCTCATTCTGTACCAGAATTCAAATTGTAGAGTCCAAAATAGTCCATCTTGCCAGTTATTTGATCAGCCAGTTATATTCGAGCATAATTTATTAAACCTCTTCGATAAAATCTGAGAGTGTGTTTTAGAAATTTATAATTATAATTTAAAATGCCGTTAATCAGTAGACAACCACAATATAATATACAATATTAAGCTAGTCCTATCTATAAAAGTGAATAACAATTATATAATAAAAGTATGAACAACCTTTTTAGTCTATTAGCCATTCAGTGACTACAAAGAAGGAGAAATTACAGTTTGTCAGCCTTGACGTAAAAAAATGTCATGACAAGAAAATATTTGTTTTGATGGATGAATTATGGATAATGATTACAAAGAAAATGTAAGTTATTTGGTATTTGTAATAACAGATACTATAATATGAATATACAAATAGTAATATATTATTTTCAATTAAACAAATAATTATTTAGAAGTTACAAGATTTCGAAGTCAGCCACAGGGCCACAGTTACTGGAATTCACGCATCACACTTGAGCAAGGTAAGCATTTTTTGGTCCGGCTTCCCTTTAATGAAAATTCACCCTTCGCCACTGTGTCATAGGGATGCTGGTTGGATGGTTTAGTCGTGTTTTGAGTCAGATTGTGTATTTTGTCTGTATGTCTTTTTGTGTAGAGAAAAAAATCTATGTATCATCATTTGCTTAGACTTTTCCCAGCGATGTTGTGGTCGGCTTTTAGTCTAACCGGTTGCAGCCAAGTATTAAGAGCCAATACTACCTCAAATGGCTTAGCATGATCCTCCGTTATGTCGAAAATACTACAGCAATAATTTTGAAATAAATATATGGTAAAGTTGAGGATTAATGTTAGGTACTATGTTTGACGAAAACACGATTCCATATAATTTTCACGATAAAAAAAAAATTTCAAAATAAACCACTGGTATTCAAAAATAACTTCAAATTAGATAATGAATCTTTACATGTTAATTGAACTAACTATAAAGCAGGTCTTGTGTTATTTACTTATTTTAAATTACCATTATTTTCATCGTAAAAAGTAATAAACTAAATTATCGGTGTCTTGGAGTCTTTCCCTGCCACCCTGTTTCGCTTGCTCGCGTGACCGCGGCCAGTAGTGCGCGAGCGAGATAATGAGTGAGAAGCGCTGAGGTAGTATAGGCCCTTAAGCTTTGTTTTCCTAGGATAGCGGTGCCGTCATATAGCGGCCGTAATACAGCGGTGAATGACGTCACTAGAACGTTGTCTATGTAAACAAAATGGCGCGGTTTCCTAGAGAGCGGTAACTGACACCGTAACGTCAAAAAGCGGTGCCGCCATTTGCATGACGGCCGTCTTGTCGGTGGCAGATGGTTTCGTGAACGTTTCATTGATAGCGATGAAGCAGACTGTGTTAAAACGGCCGTGGAACTTTCCACATGTCGTCACCGTAAAGACGGCCGCCTTTTTGCATCCGTAATATTACGGCCGCTATATGACGGCACCGCTTTCCTAGGAAACCAAAGCTTAAATGTTTTACATGGAGCGACTGCCTATCTGACATCCTAGTATCTCGGTAACAGGATACTCCTTGGTTAGACCAGTGTCAGACTTTTTGGGTTCTGACTACTCGTAACGACTGACACAGATGTCCAGCTACCTACGCAGGGGCATCACATCGCCATCTTCCAAGTTCCAGGTTTAATAATGTTAAATAGGTGTGTTTAAATTTTGGTGTACAATAAAGTATATTCTATATATCTATCTACTTCTGAGCAATTTCTTATAGAAAACCCAATAACACGTTTTGCCCGACCCGGGAATCGAGCCCAAGACCTTATGCTCAGCAGTTGCGCTTGCGACCACTCAACCAACAAGGCAGGTAAACATTTTTGCATGTGTGTACGGACGCCAGCACATCAAGCTACAACAATCTGTCAAATTTCTTTAATAGATTTTCAACTTTATTGTTAAAGATATTAGGTTCAAGGTTGATTGGGAAAATTTGACAGTTTCAGGTAACTTCATGTGCTGGCGTCTGTACAAAATTCAGGTTTCTAGTATCTGATTTTATGAAATGAGGTTACAGCAACACATTTGGTTGTTGCATGCTTACTAAAATTCAAATTAGTTTTTTGTGAGTTATAAATTATTTTAGTGGTTCTGTGTAATTTTCTACATTATAGTACTCTAGTTTAGCCATGCTTGAGCATAGACATACTACGTTTCAAGCACTGTTTTTGTATGTTAATGCATGGACAGACGGACAAAACGAAACTATAAGGCTATCAGCCTTATTATTTTACTACGTTAACCTTAAAAAGAAATGATCTCACTGATAGATTTTTCACTACCTCGCATATAATATGCGAGCACATGAGTAGGTATATGATACCAGTAGGTTGACAAGCACCCTCAAGAGTGACGTTTGAAAATTGAATCGAGTTCAATTCCTAGATGTGTCAAAGAGCAGGCAGCTTTCAGGCTTAGTCCGGAATTTGGAGCCACTACAAATGTTGATTGATAGTGCAATCATGTGCGAGCTACATTTTGGATAATTGAATTTGATGATTAGCTTTGTGGAACAACGAGATTTCAATTACAATGAAGGTTTGACATTTGAATCTAGCTTTCGTTGAAAAAAATAATTCGTCGAATATTATATACAGTGTATCATTTGGGTCACTGGTTAAAATAGTCGGGGAAATATTATAACAATAAAGAAAAACTAATTTATGAGATGAGTCGTTTTAAAATTCGATTCAGAACTCCTAATGGAAATCACAGCCCCCCTACGGTTTCAAGATCACTGAAAACAGCATCTCACCTGTTTTGTTGAGTATAGGTTTGGGTTTCATATTGCATCTATTGGTACTTACTGATATATATATATTATTAGCTAATATATGCACATAGGAGGGATGGTGATATTGTATCCTGCATGAAAGCTTGGAAAATTAGTTTGTGGCGGAATACTAGATAGTGTTCTACATATATTTTATTTAAATGTTCTCATAAAAAACTACATTGAATGCTCATGCAGTTTTGGTTGCAAAATCAGTTAGCATTGAGAACTTAAATCTTACCTTAACTTAACTTAACTTAACTTACCTAATATTAAAGTCACAATACCGCTTACCTTATGTAAACTTTGTCACCCGACAGTATGCGGCAGCTTATCATTTTTTAAAGAAGGTCGAAAAGACAAAAAGAATGGAAAAAATAATAATACCCAACATCACAAATAACTAATTTCTTAAAGAGGGCAAATTCATCTACATAATATTGAAGAGGATCTACGATGTGTCTGACTTTGTATCTTATAATCTGCTTATAAAACCAGACATAGGCGTAACATCATTTTTTCTAAACCTGAAAAATTGTGCAAATGAAGTCGTGGGCAAAAGCTAGCCCATACGCACATTTCTAGTTCTCTTAAAAAAACAGTTGCGATAAATAAACATTATCATAATCATTACAAATCAAAATATTTTCCCAATGTCTTCAATATTTTTCATACATTTATATTGGATGTCGCGACTTAATAGGATATGCGAAGACCCAGCCATTACGTCATCTGTATTCGCGACATGTACTTATTATATTTTGGCTAAAATGTATTCGCTGACTACGGGTATGAGATAGCAAAATGTATGTCACCATATTATTTAATCAATATTTTTCTATACATACCTGTAAGTCTCGATGTCGGTCCGTGTATGGATAATCGACTTAACATCGTCGAGATTCCAGCGTGCTTCGAAAAGTGGGTTAAGCCATGGCCCAGGACTATTATTCAGGGTAGCTCACCGTCCGGTAAGGGCTAGGCCCGAGTCAACGGCGCGTCGTGTTCCACGCGCGCCTCAAAGAGAAGTCAGCAGCATTGACGGGGCTCGATATGACCAATGCTTCCCGGGTTTGGGGTAATGTTCTAACGAGTTACTGCGGCCCCGGAATGTAAGGACAGTTGAAGGAACAAAGTGGTTTTTTAGTTAGCAGAAGTCTTTTCGAGTGGAGCGGAATGGATTCCGCTCCACTCGAAAAAAGGCCTTTCAACGAACTCCCAACCCGTTAAAACTGGTTAAACTTGCGTCAAACTGATACTCGCTAACTGTATCAATAGGTAACGGACCGCATCTAGGTTACATTCCCGTGACGTCATGGGTGACATTTAACCTGTGTGACGTCATACTGGGGCACGCTCGTATGATACGTTGAACTCTGAACCGTGGTATTTTATTTCATGTTATTCTGAGATATAGCTGAGAATATCTGTATAGCTTTATATCGGTATCATCACAATTGACATTACGTTTTCATTTAAATGTCAAACTCTAACACAGAGATGTTTGTTTGAGTTTTATTATTATTTATGTACACACTGCCTCGTTAGTCTAGTCGACCATATTGGGGTCAATTCCCTGGTTGGGTTAAAAGTGCTATTTAGTAAGGAATTTCGCAGTAGTAGCTGGAGCATGGAAGTTGGCGATGTGATGCCCCCGTGCCTCCAGGATCACGTAGTACATATCAGTCCCAACCATAGATAAAATAAATATTTCTATGGTCCCAACGGACCTTATACAGTAAATCGCAACAAAAAAAATTAATTAAACTATGAGCACCGCTGGAGTTAGATGTCCATAAAAAGAAATATATATATACATATATTCTTTCGACAATCACATTTATTTTACTTGTACACCTACCACATTGTGGTCTTTTTAACCCAAAGGTTGACTGGTAGAGAATGTCTTGTTGCATTAAGTCCGCTCATGTACTACTATTGTACCTACATAAAGTTTAAATAAATAAATAAATATAGATAAAATATGATGGAACATCCCAACATCGTACCTACTTCTCTTCTATTGTATAAGACGATTAAACATGATTGTTAACAGATCTAATTTTCTTATACAATAAGAGAGTTGGGTGTAGGAACTCTTAATACATGAAATTACATATAACAGACCAATATAGCATTAAAGCTCAAACTGTTACTAACTCATCCCTAGCCTATTGACCGTCACCGGACACCGAAGTTTCGGGAGGTACCTGTGTTTGATGGGGAAGGAAGAAACGCCTGGGTGTCACCACTGCGAGGATCGCCCTGAGGACACAGTAGAGCATACGGTGCAAGACTGCCCCGCTTGGGCAGAGCACCGACGTGTCCTCAGGGCGGCGATAGGCGGAGACCTCTCGCGCCCGGCTCTGGTCGAGGCCATGCTGCGGGACGAGACGGAATGGGAAGCGGTCGCCTCCTTCTGCGAAGCAGTCATGTTATCGAAGGAGGAGGCGGGCCGCGTGAGGGAGAGGATGGCGTCCTCCCTCCAGCCCAGCCGCAGTGGTAGACGCCCACGGCGTCAGACGTCGGCCGACGATCTCCGGCCACCGTAGGCGCGGGCATGCGGACAGCGAGTAAAGGGCAACTCGCTGTCCGACCATGGACTATGCCCGGGTCGACGGCGCGTTGTGTTCCACGCGTGCCTCAAAGAGCGTCAGCAATATGACGAGGCCCCCCCTGTAGAGGGCCGAAGCCTGCCGGGGTCGTGGGACTTATCCCATTACCGTGACCCCGGAACGTAAAGGGCTACTGAAGGAACACCGTGGATTTTAGTCAGTACAAGTCTGACAGTCCCTCCGGCCCTGCCCGGGGCGGGAGGACTTATTTGATGATTTTACCACGTTAAAAAAAAAGCCTATTGACCGTAATGTCTGATAATACAGTTATTTTATTATTACTTTTATTTTAATACTAGCACTTTGCCCGCAACTTAGTTCACGTGAATTGCGAAATACTTTATAGCCTCTAAGCCCCTGCATATTATAATGCACCTTACTACCAATACTACAATAATATACCTTGCATACAAACTTACGATAAAATTTTACGTCTTTATAATATGAGTATATACTTTGCGACGGCATGTATCTTGCCCATAGGCACCAGTGAAGTCAGCCCTTCTGTTAGCGGTAACGTGGTGAAGGCGAAAAGTAAAACGTTAAAAATGTATGACGTTGGCAAACGCTATTAAAATGTCACATGATCAATCCCTTAAATTTTGATCATTTTGAAATTCACATTCTCTTATACAACGTGTAACGGAAACCCCATATCTATCCAAAAGGACTGAATACAACATCTGGTATCTAGTCTCTATGCAAAGTTTCAGCTCAAAATAAGTGACTCACAGAATTGACCCAAATTATTGGTTTCATATGTTTCTTGAATACCAGTAGTAACAAACGTGTCACAGCACTATGAGGGTCATCACTTTCCACGTCACTTGCCAATAAAATGATAATTCTCTTCGTTCTTCTTAATTTGAAAAATTCGGTCTCTGGTATCAATGTATTGAAATTTCTAATAAGCTCCACACATGTAGGACATAGGATTAAAAAACCCTTGCCATATCGTTTGTTATCATCCAAAGAAGCCGTGCACTTGGTATGTATATACCCTTTAAAGTACACGTTGTAGAATGGCGCTTATCTAGAACCTCATTACTATACCTTTGCAGATAAGGTCTTAACCAGACTGAGCCAAAACTACAACAGTAGGTCCATCCAAGTCTGCCTGACGGTATTGCATATTCTAAAGAGACACCGCGGCGCTACACCGGCACGTAAGGGCAACTGAAGGTGGTTTTGAGTAGGAGGAATCATTTGATGATTTTACCAAAAAAAGACCCACTATTTGTAAGGTTATGTTTGTGACATTTGACTACATAGTCCTAATATATTTAATTGATCAGATCACACTGAAACGACACTCACAAGTGTCGTGTGATAAGAAGTTGACATTTAGACATTTGTAACTGGGTAAATTACAAACTGACCCACAAAAAGCACACGAAAATACAAAACCTAAGACACCTACTATCGAAATTAGAGTTATTTTTCACTTTGCAGTATTTTTTTTTGTGTCAAAATACTCAGACGTTTGAGTTTTTTAGGTGTTTCTTCTCATATGACTTGAATAGGTAACATCGACCGCATCTAGTTTATTTGATTTGACGGCGGTTCATGTGGTGCCTACCATGAAAGCAGTCATTTATTGTTCTATAGTTAGTATCGTGGAAAGAGTTAAAACGTCAGTTCCTAGGTTTTGCGAGAGGATATAGTTTGATCGTAACTTAATGTATTGGTAGGTATTTGGAGTCGTCGGCGCGTCATATTCCACGCGGGCCCAGGTTACCGGAATGTTCTAACGAGAGGTGGGGGAGGAGAGATTTTAGTCAGTAAAAGTTTGACACTCCCTTCCGCTCAACCCAGAGTAGGCAGCAGTGGCGAAAGGTGAATTTTCATTTCATATTTTTCATCAAAGGGAAGCCGGACCAAAAAATGCTTACTTTGCTCAAGTGTGATGCGTGAATTCCACTAACTGTGGCCCTGTGACTGACTTCAAAATCTTGTAACTTCGTAAATAATTATTTGTTTAATTGAAAATAATAGATTACTATTTATATATTCGTATATAAAATAATAGACTAATATTTGCCATATTTCAAAAGGGAAGCCGGTAGGAATCGAGTTGTATGGAGCCTTCGCCACTAGCAGGCAGTCATTTAATGATTTTCATACAAAAAATCTATAGTAGGCATGTAAATGTTTCTGTTTGCATGTCATAACGGATACCCGTTAGAAGGATGCGCGCCTTAATTTTTTTTAATTTTTTGTACCGCAATTTGATAAAACCGTGAAAATCATAACTCAATATTCCGCGCACTCACAAAAGTATACAAAATAATCCCTTTGTTAATCTCGATTGAAACCTCAGTATCCAAAGACTCAATTAAACAGAATCATAATCCACTTATGTTACTCCAAACATCGATTTATTTTGTTCAAAAATACCAGATTACAAAAAGGGTCCGGTCCAAATAAATATTGAAAGCCTTTTCTCGTTATGTGAAGAGTATCTGTTGCATAACGAATCCCAAATAAAAATTCAAACGTCCTTTGATTTATTATTTTAATTTTGGTATACGCTGAGTGCTTTTATATTTAGAAACAAGGACATGGAAAACAAAAATGTTCCTAAACGCTTTATTTTTCCGAGTGGAAACATTTTATTTGAGCAGTCTGTATTTTCTGATAGGTTTAACCTGGGGGTTTTTAAGTCAAGAGTGAATAGGTTACTTCTAGGCAAGAGTGCTTGATCTACGACCACATCATCGCTTACCATCAAGTGAGATAGAAGTCAAACGCGAACCTATCATGAATAAAAAAATGTTTTTTTTTTTTTGGAAAGTTTACGATCCCAAAGAACCAAACGATGCGACGTTCAACCAACCCGCAGTGGACTGGTGGATTACGGTCCTTTCCCCCTCATAGAGTGAAGGCCTATTTCCAACAGTAGAAACGTTATAAGCTGGTCAGTGATCAATATAACATTAATTTGTTTCTTTTAAAACACCGCTTAATGCCTAAGGTGTCGACCTTGTGATCGAAACGTCGCGCGTTCGAACCGCACCCATTACAATAATGCCGTGAACCCATTCCAGGATATGTGTATTGAGTATGTAGGTTATTACTTATTTATTGTATACTAGCTGTGCCCGCGACTTCGTCCGCGCGGAATTGTGACTTTCGGCAGCATTTTTAATTTTTTAGGCTAATTATTTTGAACATAAATTTCAGACATAATTTAAATGTCGTATTTATTAATATCTAACCAAAAGTCTAAAAAATAAGTTTCTAGCTTTAAAAATGACATAATTTCCATACCCTATTCCCTATTTTAACCCCTTACAGCCCTTTTTTCGCATTAAAAAGCAGCCTATGTCCTTTCTCAGGCTCTACACTATGTCCGTACCAAATTTCATTAAAATCGGTTCGGTAGTTTAGGCGTGATTGCGTAACACACAGACAGACAGAGTTACTTTCGCATTTATAATATTAGTAAGGATAAGTGAATAGTACACCATGGACTACCCGCGTATTTATTTTCTCCTGCTGTGTCAAATACATCCAAAGGTTGTCTGTAAAAGATCGCTTTTAGCGATAAGACCGCCCATTGTAACACCCTTTGTAGTTTTAAAGCCCTCATTTAATTCTGTTATGGTGTGCAATAAAGAGTATATCTATCTATTTATCTATCATATTTAGCTTAGTTGGAGGCCCGAATTGCTAGTTCTCATTACAAAAATACTCTAAGAAACTATATTAACTTAATCAGCTCTACACTTTGAGTTCTAGAATTTCATAGGTTTTACATATTTCAAGCCTTTTTAGAAAGCGGATAATTTTATTTAAACAATTTGAAAGAAATTGGTATTTTTGATTGCACTTTGAGTCAACTCAAATATTTGATTTAATATCCAGATACAAATATGGATATCAAATCAAATATGGAAACAATCCAAATATGAAAGATTGAAATGACAACTTCTTCCATATGAATTCGTAAATCTTTATCGTATAGAAAAATCTAACAAAATTTAAAACATCAATGCTGGAGAGTGACATGCCCCTATTTTGGTGAAAAATGCAAGCTAAGCCGCGTGTAAGAAGTTATCAGTTTAATTAATAAAAATGTTATTTTATTTAGTTTATTTAATTCCCACATGTTTTTAAACATTATTAAATTAATAGCTAGTGTTAGTAACAGAGGTATACACAAATAAAACACGCAGTATCCGCGACTGATGTGGATCCTCATCCAGTGACACGGCAGAGGAGATTCCCACCGGTCTATGAACATACTCAGGAAACTGTTTATTTATTTATGGCTGTTCAAGACTGCAATAGGCCAGCCAACGGTAACTGGACGTGTCCGGAACTTTTCCACGATACGTGGAGACTACCGTTGTTTTCAATACTATTAACAAGGTTACAATGGCCTGCCTCTACTAGGCTTCGGCCTACAACAATAAAAACAAAAATGTACCACTAACCTGAGTGCTGGGGACGCCAAGTTCGACCTTCAAAGGTCACGCCCTAAGTGTGGTTTGTATGTAAAATGGGGTGAGTAATTGTAACGTGTGATGTAAGTTACGGGTTCTAGGACGGTCCCAAGGCGTCGATCTTCAGATGGCGCGGTCCCGACCAGCATCACACCCAACTCGTTTCCAGCAAGCGCGCGCTACGCGTGGTAGACAATAAGGCGATGTGTTCCGAGAAATATCACTGGATTCTTGTTAATCCGAGATTACAAAGTTCAATCAATCACTGAACTTTGTAATCTCGGATTAACAAGAATCCAGTGATATTTCTCGGAACACATCGCCTTATTTGTCTACCACGCGTAGCGCGCGCTTGCTGGAAACGAGTTGGGTGTGATGCTGGTCGGGACCGCGCCATCTGAAGATCGACGCCTTGGGACCGTCCTAGAACCCGTAACTTACATCACACGTTACAATTACTCACCCCATTTTACATACAAACCACACTTAGGGCGTGACCTTTGAAGGTCGAACTTGGCGTCCCCAGCACTCAGGTTAGTGGTACATTTTTGTTTTTATTGTTGTAGGCCGAAGCCTAGTAGAGGCAGGCCATTGTAACCTTGTTAATAGTATTGAAAACAACGGTAGTCTCCACGTATCGTGGAAAAGTTCCGGACACGTCCAGTTACCGTTGGCTGGCCTATTGCAGTCTTGAACAAAACTGGTAGCAGAAGCGTGGTCTTATAAGATCCACTGGTTTAATTGGAAGTTTTGAATATTGTTGAAAACTTAAAACTTGAGTTTAATTACTTAACACAACTTATAACTTGATAAGTTTGAATATATTGCTTTGTCAGCCGGGCTCAAATAGTACTTGTAGTTTGTACTGTAATTTGTAGTGCTAGCCCCTTAGAATTGAATTGACAAACAAGATTTGTTTGTGAAATTAGGAATTATTGGTATAATTTGGTATAATTTGGTACATAATTTGGTACATAAGTTGGTATATTGTTGTAAAAGTTGTTTGGTATTTGTTGCAATTCATAATTGAATGTCATTGATCTGAATTTGAAAGGTTATCTAAATAATAATTACACATAGTCTAACAACATAGGACTTGAATTGTGTGTATTGCTTATTGCATTTATTTGTATTTATTGGATTTTGTTAGAGATTCTCCGGCTCAATATTATACAGACAATTGTTGTGCTTATTGATGTTTAATTGGAGTTGATCCTGCACAATAGATACATTGAATTGTTATTTGTTTTGTAACTAGCCATCCTTAGCAAGCTAGATTCATACCTGGAATGGGTGCAGGGTCGGATTTGGACTTGAAATAATTGAATTAGAATTTTTATTTTGTTGAATATATTTGGCCGGCTAACAAGTCATTGCTGTTTGTTTAATATTTGATTGTTGGTTGTTGATTGTTGTTTTGTATTAATATTTGATTGTTGCAATGGCCTCATTAAGGGCAGTCAGGGAGGCTGCTGCGGGATTGACCTCACAGTTGAGATGGTTCACATCGGCAGCTGCAACGGTTGAGCGTGTAGAATTGGAAGAGCTCACCCTTGCTCGGTATGGGCAAGTGATTGAGAGGATCAAGTCAGCTGATGCTGCGCTCATACGCTTCAACGAGTACATCATGGACGTGGATTTGGGGGTGATGGATCAGACAGCCCGCGATAAGATTTTGGGTGACTATGACCAGATTATCCACCTGGGGGATGTCATATGTCTACGAGCGCGGGAAATTTTGAGGAGCCGGGTGCCTGATGCGGCCAAGCCGCAGACCCCTGTTGTTGCAGGCCCTGGACTATTGAGTAGGCTGCCCACCCTGGAGCTGCCACATTTTGACGGTCGCTTGGACCACTGGCTGGGCTTCCTAGATCTCTTTGAGAGTCTTGTCGATGCACGTTTGGACCTCGGACCTGCCCAGAAGCTGGCCTATTTGTTGTCTGTCCTGGAGGGCGAAGCCAGAGCCTTGGTGCAGCACTTGCCGGTGACGGATTCCTCTTACCCGACCGCTCTGGAGCTTCTCTCCCGACGGTATCAGAACAAGCGCTGCCTGGCTGATGTGCACATCGACCAGATTTTGGGGCTACCGGCCATTGTCAGCACGTCGACGTTGCGCACTGACTTGCTGAACCCGTTGGTTTCAGCGACCAACGCTTTGAGACGCTTGGAGTTACCGGTAGAACATTGGTCCTACTTGTTGGTGCACATAGTGCTGCAGTTGCTCCCCGCGGAGTTGAGGTCACGTTTTGAGCAGGAGTATGGTGGGGATGGTGCCACCCATCTTCCCCCCTTTGACGACCTCCTCAAATTTTTGGAAGACGAGTGTCGGTTTGCGGATAACACTCGTGGCGCTACGGGGTCGCCCCCACTACCTTCTCAGCCCAGAGACCAGGGACGGACTGGGGCCCGGGGGCCTGTTGATGTTCCCCCCGCCCCCCGTTTTGCTGGCGCCCGGAGTCCGCGGGCTAGGGGGCCTGTTGATGATCGCCCCGCCCCTCGTTTTGCTGGCGCCCGGAGTCCTCGGGCTAGGGGGCCTGTTGTTGATCGCCCCGCCCCTCGTTTTGCTGGCGCCCGGAGTCCTCGGGCTAGGGGGCCTCCGGCCTGTTGATGTTCGCCCCGCCCCCCGTTTTGATGGTGCCCGGAGTCCTCATCATTGTGACTTTTGTAAGGCAACGGGGCATGTCATGGCGCGTTGCCCGGATTTTTTGAATTTGCACGTAAGTGCCCGCCGCCGTATTGTCAACGCACGCCGTTTGTGCTTTTCGTGCATGGGGGCCCACTTCCATCGGGACTGCCCCGACCCCCGCCCGTGTAGAATTTGTGATGGGTCCCACTTGGAGATTTTGTGCGCCAACGCGAACCGCTCCAGCAGACCAGCTTCTGAGGGGGGTTCGCGCAGGGGGGGGTACCCCGGAGACGAGCACCGGGCTGAGACCCGCGATTCCGTACGCCGCTCTCCACCCCCCGCGCAAGTTGAACGGGAGCCCCACGAGCGCCATTTGGTCTTCCCTCATCAGGGAGAACGCGCATTGGCTGCTAGGCAGCAGTGGCCGGGTCGGCGCCGCTGCCTTTCCCCTCCGTTGGCGGAACGTCCCCCGCTGGAGTCGCGGCCTCCGCCATTCGGGCATTCGGTGGGATATGCCCCTCCAGTGATGGCGAGCGGCTTGGGACACCGCGCGGACGAATGGTTTGATTGTTGGCCTCGTCGTGAACGAAGGCAGCCTGGAAGCGGCGATCGGTCGCCGCCCAGACATCACTAAGAGATTGACGCCTGCCCCGCTAAAGGAACCCCCCGATCAAGACGGTTTTGTTGCCAACGGCCTCGGTCACGGTCTGGGGACCCTTGGGTGACTCGATTGTGGTCTGTGCCATTTTGGAGACGGGAGTGCGGGGTTGCCTTTTGTCTTCTTGGTTAGCGGGACAGGTTGGCCTGAAGGTGAACGACTTTTCAGGCAAGATTTGGGGAATTGGCGAACCGGCTGACACCACTGTTGAGGGAAGGACCTGGTTTGAGGTCACCCTTGTGAGTTGTCCTTACCCTAAAATTGGTGCTCCTGCCCTTGTTGTAACTGAACTTGGTACAATTGTTGGTGACTGATCGTCACACTAAGAACTCGCATGCCGGTTGCAATGCGCTGTTGGCCATTCTGCAGCGAGAATTTTGGATTTTGTCGGCTGATCGCGTCAATGAGGCGAGGCCCTTTGCTGGCGTCGTAACGGATTTTGTTGGTCCCCCTTTGTTGAAGACGTCCACCCTTCGTAATAGCAAGATTGTTAGGGCTTATTTGTGTGTCTGTCTGCCTGTCAACCAAGGCAGTACATTTGGAGCTGGTAACCTCCCTCTCGACAGAGGCCTTTGAGGCGACTTGGGAAAGATTTGTGTCTCGCCGTGGGTTACCTTCGTTGATTAGGTCTGATTGCGGTACGAATTACAAGGGTACAAGTAACTATTTGAAGGAGCTATACGCCTTCCTTAATGAGAGCCAGGTTGATATTGGTAATAGTTTGGCCCGCCGAGGGGTCACTTGGTTGTTTGACCCGCCAGCCTGCCCCCCATTGGGGGGGTATTTTTGGGGCCGCGGTGAAAGCGGCAAAGGGACGCTGGCGGAGATTGTTGGGAGACACCGTTCTCACCTTAGAGGAACTAGCTACGGTATTTGGCCGCATTGAAGCTGTGTTGAATTTGCAACCTTGTCAAGACTTCCAATTGATTAGCGGACGGGTAGGCCCGTCCGGGGGGGGTAGATGTTCGGTCCGACGTGAAACAGAACGCACCTTTTGGCCGGCAACATTAATTATCTGTGGACTTGACATAACCTCTCTGACTTGACAGATTGACTTTGCTTGCTTGGAAAAAATGCCGGTCATGGGAACCGCTGTTGAGTTAATTAATTGGTAAAATATTGTTGGATTCGCCTGTCGAGACCGATAATTGGGTCGCGAATTATCTAATTGTTGAAGTGTATTCCCCATTTGCCAAAACCCCGGGATATTGTTGAATCGTACGCCGCCTTGTCGTCGGTTGGTCTGGCACGCGGAATTTGTTGTAAATCGAATTGGATCTCGCGAGATATGAACAGATTAATTGTGTTCAGTGATTGATTGAACTTTGTAATCTCGGATTAACAAGAATCCAGTGATATTTCTCGGAACACATCGCCTTATTGTCTACCACGCGTAGCGCGCGCTTGCTGGAAACGAGTTGGGTGTGATGCTGGTCGGGACGGCGCCATCTGAAGATCGACGCCTTGTGACCGTCCTAGAACCCGTAACTTACATCACACGTTACAATTACTCACCTCATATCACATACAAACCACACTTAGGGCGTGACCTTTGAAGGTCGAACTTGGCGTCCCCAGCACTCAGGTTAGTGGTACATTTTGTTCTTATTATTAAGTAATCTTGTTTATTGAAAACAACGGTAGTCTCCACGTATCGTGGAAAAGTTCCGGACACGTCCAGTTACCGTTGGCTGGCCTATTGCAGTCTTGAACAATGGCTCTCCGACGACTTATTCACTTAACAATTACATAAAAATGCTTTTGGCACAAGGCGAATTTGTCACTTACAGGAGTGCACAGCACTTACAAGAATGTTATAGCTAATACAAGAACTTACTACTAACTTACTTAAACTATACATGGCATGATTTAATACAGAAGTTGCTTTAGAATGCAATAGGATCAAAATTAGAGCCAAATACAATTAAAATAGTTATAATTAGAAACAATATACTGTTAGTGGTATTCCGTAGGCGACTGACCATGGAGGCCGTCCTATTTTTAATTATAGCGTAGAAATCGTCTGTGTGAGCCTCCACATAGTTAAACAAAGCCCACCTAGTTTGGAGCGAGCTATTTATTTTTGTTTGCTAGACCCAATCGTTTTAAGAAATTAGCTTATTGTTCTCCAAGGTCAAACAATATTAGCCAAATACCTACCATCATTATTACGTACGGAAACTTTATTGAGAACCTTAAAATCTCCAATTAACTTAGTTGTAGTGTTTATTAAGTATCGTATTTGTTTCTAATTAAAGGAATAATGCAAAGAATCTGTTTTAAGTATTGGGAAAAACTTTTGGTTGATGGCAGTGACAGTTGGCCGATCATAACATTAGACGTAATTAGCTGAAGTAACAGGGTGGGTTTTTAGACAGTAGAAGTCTGACACTCCCTTTCACTCCACCCTAAGCGTCAGCTCACTTAGAAGTCATTAGTTGATACTACATGAAAAAAAATCGTTCATTATTTCCAAACAAATAAAAAGAAACCATCGAAATGTAAATCTTCGCGCATAACTTTGAAACGACTACAACAAATTGCATAATTATTTTTATTATGTGTTCATTATTGTTAGGAAAAGATTTGATTAGTATAAATTTTATTTATTTATTAAAATGTACGGTAACGAAGTAAGAACGTGGACTAAGTCGCGGGATGAAGAAGTATTACATACATAAGAAGTATTACATACATTTAGAGTAGGTACCTATCTATTCTAAAGCACAGCCGGAAATCATTTTGTTACTATATTTTTCTGAGACTACAAAAACACCACAAAAAGCCCGAAAAATATACCTCATCATTTAAATAACTCATACTTCAACCCAAGTCTTTGTGTTCGGCAAAACACCAAACTTTGCCACTAAACCTGGATGACGGTAGTCGAAGAGAAACATTACCCGGAAAAACCTGTCGCAGTCTTGATACTTTATACAAAGTGATGCAAAAGAATAACTTTGTTTACATTTTCCGAGGTAACAAACAATATAAGATTTTGCTTAGAATGTTTGCTTGAAAAATAGTCCCCATTTTTTGCGGGAAAATAATGCCCCTATTTTAGCCAATGAAGAATGAGTAATATTGTATTTGCAATGAAAAAAGCGATATTTCAGTCATTTGATATAATTGCTGTTTCGTGATTGGTCGATTTGTGATTGATTAGGTATAACGAGAAATTGATGAAAATCGATGATTTTTCAGAAAATTATTGAATCAGTGCAATCGAGAACAATGGTAGCAAGTGGATGTGATTCTGAATAATGAGTTCTAGATCATGTATTTGAACCGTTCTCAAAATGGTAAGGTAAAAAACATCGCTGCGAGACCATTTTTTTTTTCAGGGGGAAAATCGTTTAGTAACTCCTTCTGCTCTGAGCGTTAGGAAGGAAGTGTCAGATTTCTACTGACTAAAAACCCACCCTATTCCTTCAACTGCCCTTATTATTTATTATTATTGGAAGACATTTGAGATCCACTAACCCGCTCTGGGTCTGTGTGGAGACTACAGCCAATTCACTCTCAAGAGAAGAAGCCTATGTCCCATAAGCGGGAATGTTATTGGTTGAATTATAATCAAATTAAATCAGTCATGATATAATTATAAGTCGTGGATTGATGGCGCTACGGTGCGACGGGCAGCGCCATCTAACAATTATTTTGGTGAACTAATAAATCGTTACCGGAAACGCAAGCGGAGCCCTTCCGCTTGGACACGATCGTCGGTAGAAGGGATGTAGCGAGGACTGGCGGGAGGACGGAGTGATATAGGCTACCTCGGACAGTCTTGGCAGAAGCTCAGGACCAACGCACGTGTTTGTTTCTAAATTGTGAAAAACCGTTAGCAAAATAAAGTTATTTTGATTTAAATAATCTTTGGTTCGAGTACCCTAGTCAGTGCCCACATTTATCTAAAACTATGTCGGATCGTGATGAAGACCCGATGTTTCGCATCTCGGCCACCCCTGATGCGACATCAGAAGTGGGATTTACTCGAGCTGAAGAAAATCAAGAAATATTGCAGAATGGAGCCATAACGTCACGGTGGGACGAGAACTTACTTCGTACGCTGCTGGCTGCTCAAAATCAGAACATGATGTCCCTGATAGAAGCCATCAAGGGCCCGGCAGGTACAAAGCATATTTCTTTGCCTGAATTTGACCCGGACATGCCGGATGTAGACGCGCGTGCCTGGTGTACTACTGCAGACCTGTGCCTATCGGAAGTACCGCTTCAAGGAAGTGCCCTGATCATCACCTTAAGCAAGGCTCTGAAAGGAAGTGCTTCACGTTGGTTGGCGCAAGTATCGTTTGCGGGTATGACATGGGGTGACTTCAAAAGCTTGTTTTTGTCCCGTTACGATTGCGTGGACACACCAGCCGCTACTCTTGTCAAAATGATGAGTAGCAAGCCCAAGGAAGGTGAATGCTATGCTGCATACGCCGCCCGGTTGTTGTCTACCCTCACATCACGCTGGCAAAACATGAGCGCTGAGCAGATAGCCATATCTACGGTGCTTGCTCATATGGCGTAATTTGATGGGCGTATACAGAGGTTGACGTTTACTACCGAAGTAATCAACAGGAACAAGCTGCAGTGTGAACTTCAAGCGTTTTCGTTTTTGAAAAGGAAAGCTTCGATGGGTAACTCGACCGAGGCCGCTTCAGATTTCAAGCGATCGAAGTTTCAGTCGGCGACGGTGAAATGTCACAACTGCGGTAAAATAGGCCACCGAGCGTCCGATTGCCGTTCCAGAAGTGAGGTCAAAGGCAAGGCAACCAATGCTGCCACTTCAGCGTCAAACTCTGCGGGACCGAAGCAGCGTTCGGACATCATCTGTTTCAAATGCGGCAACGCCGGACACTTTGCTACGAAATGTCCACGTAGCAACCGTGGAGGCGCCGGCGCGGCAGGAAGCCCAAGCAGTTCCGGAGCAGCGCCTGCAGCAGCGACGAGCAACGAGAGGCGTGTTGAAGTTTACTATATTAGCAATTCCAGCGGTACGCTGATGAACACTGGTGAGTCATATCCATTTTATTATGATTCTGGTGCCGAATGCTCTCTCATCAAAGATTCTGTTGCGTCAAAGCTTAGTGGCAAGCGTGTAGATAACATTGTCAACTTGACAGGTATCGGTCATGGTAGTGTGCAAAGTACCCTACAAATTTTATCCGAGGTTATGATTAACGATTTACGATTAGAGATATTATTTCATCTTGTTCCCAATAGTTGCCTTAAAAATGATATTTTAATTGGTCATGAGATTTTAGATCAAGGATTTAACGTTAGTATGACGTCTGATAGTATTGTTTTGTGTCGTGATAAGGTTGTTACGTTATGCGATGTTTCAAATAAGCTCGGAAACGATTCCAATTGTCATATTGTTTTCGACAAAGTTGATGCAGACATTCAGCTAGAATTTCGTTCTCAATTAATTGATCTTTTGTCAGAATATTCTTCTTCGTTTTCTAGTGGTGTTTCTAGATCCCGGGTAACAACAGGTCAGTTGCAAATTAGGCTTGTAGATCCTAGTCGTACAGTTAATCGTCGTCCTTATAGGCTTAGTGCTAGTGAACGCGAAGTTGTTACTGCTAAGTTTCGTGAATTAGAGGAAGCAGGTATTATTAGACCAAGTTGTTCAACTTTTTCTAGTCCAGTGTTACTTGTTAAGAAAAAGGATGGTTCAGATCGCATGTGTGTCGACTACAGGGAGCTGAATGGCAACACTGTGTTGGATAGGTTTCCACTGACGTTGATAGAGGATCTTGTATATAGGTTAGATGGTGCCATTTTTATTCAAAAGATTAATGGAAAACAACACGTAGTCGCTTATTATAGTCGTCGTACGTCTCCAGCTGAATCGAAGTATCATTCATTCGAATTAGAAACGTTAGCAGTCTTCAATGCCCTAAAGCAATTTCGACACTATTTGCTAGGTCGTAAGTTTACCGTTGTGACGGACTGCAGTTCTGTTAAAGCCTCTTAAAACAAAACTGACTTATCTCCACGAGTTCATCGTTGGCGGGCCTACATGCAATCATTTGATTTTGATATTGTTTATCGTGAAGGCAGTAGGATGAGCCATGTGGACTTTCTTTCTAGAAATCCTCTCCCGACACCTAAAGGGACTTTCACACGGGTAGAACAAAAGCGTGTCGATTTAGCTGAGCTTTCTAGTAACTGGTTGCAAGCTGAACAGGAAAAGGACGAAGAAATCAGTAAGATTGTGTCTGATCTTCGTAATGAAGTTATTCCTGAGGAAACTCGCAAAACTTACGAAATTCGTAAAAATATTCTGTGCCGTAAGATTCAGCGTAACGGTCGCACTCGTTGTTTGCCTATTGTACCAAGATCTCTTAGGTGGTCTGTAATTAATAACATCCATAAGTCTGTCATGCATTTGGGATGGGAGAAAACTCTCGAAAAGATTGACGAGCACTATTGGTTTGAAGGTATGTCAAAATATGTGAGAAAATTCGTAGATAATTGTATCACTTGCAAAATAGCGAAGCCCCACTCTGGTAGAGTTCAAGCAGAACTTCACCCCATTCCCAAGTTCAATATTCCATGGCACACAATTCATATTGACGATTCTGGTAAACTGTCTGGTAAGAACGACATCAAAGAGTACGTGTTTGTCATCATAGATGCTTTTACCAAAGTTGTTTTGCTCCGTCATTCGCTTAATATCGGTACTAACAGTATCGATATTATACTTTATTTGTGCTATTATGTTCTGTATAGCGTTGTTTGGTGCGCCGAAGCGCATAATAGCTGATCAGGGTCGTTGTTTCGCTAGCAAAGAATTTTCCAATTTCTGTACTTCTAACAATATAGAGTTGCACTTGATAGCTACTGGAGGTAGTCGTGCGAACGGTCAGGTCGAAAGGGTAATGAGTACCCTGAAGAGTATGTTGACAGCTGTAGAGACTAGTCGTGACCGTTCTTGGCAGGACGCTTTAGGAGAGGTTCAGTTAGCTATTAACTCTACTATTAATAGGGTGACTAAATCTAGCCCTCTCGAGTTGATGATAGGAAGGGTAGCACGGCCGCTTGGTTTAGTGACCGCTGATGATGATTTGAATGACGTTAATTTAGATGTGATTAGAGAGCAAGCGACACTGAATATTGAGAAAAATGCAAATTATGATAAAAATCGATTTGATCAAAGTAAGGCTCAAGTTTCTAAGTTGGCTATTAATGATTATGTTTTGATAGAAAATGAGGAAAGGAATCAAACCAAATTAGATCCTAAATTCAAAGGTCTATTTAAAATTATTGATGTATTAGACGGGGATAGATACCTACTAAAGGCGCTTGACTCTAAGCGAACATACAAATACCCCCATGACCGTGTGAGGAAGATCCCCGATCACCAAGTTCCCCGCGAATTAGATGTCATAGTTGATGAGAGTGGTAGCGAAACCACATCTGATTAAGAACGGCTTGTATACTCATACTCGAAACTCTAGACCGCACTTCATGAGTAACATGTGGCGATGGGTCTACAAGGAATTGTTGGTGCGATTTCTGTCTGTGTTGGTGCACAGAGCGCTTCATGTGTTGTAGCACATGTTGCGTAAGATTTTTGAGAGTCGTTGGTGCGATTCTTGTCCGTGTTGGTGCACGGAGCCCCTCATGTGTTGTAGCATATGTGGCGGCAGACTTGTAACGAATCGTTGGTGCGATTCGGGTCTGTGTTGGTGCACAGATGATAGTGAAAGTTTCATGAGTTGAGTATACATTGCTTATGAATTATGGTAAATAGTAACAGAACTGTTAGAATTACCTTGTTTAGTCTTTTAAACTTGTTGGTCGGATTTTTTTCCAATTAATGATATTGTGCAGAAAGCACTGTGTATGTAAGCTTAATTACAATGCATTTTGTGTCATGAAAGTTGATTACTGTACCTAGATTTAGGAGAAATAAAGTACCAATGAGAAACTGCTACCTTTGTTTCTATTGGCAGGATAGCCGAGCTAGTTTACTCTCTGAGCATATTTTGTCCACAGGTACTACACCCGAGGACGGGTGCTAGTCAGGGATGGCCGTGTCGTGGATTGATGGCGCTATGGTGCGACGGGCAGCGCCATCTAACAATTATTTTGGTGAACTAATAAATCGTTACCGGAAACACAAGCGGAGCCCTTCCGCTTGGACACGATCGTCGGTAGAAGGGATGTAGCGAGGACTGGCGGGAGGACGGAGTGATATAGGCTACCTCGGACAGTCTTGGCAGAAGCTCAGGACCAACGCACGTGTTTGTTTCTAAATTGTGAAAAACCGTTAGCAAAATAAAGTTATTTTGATTTAAATAATCTTTGGTTCGAGTACCCTAGTCAGTGCCCACATTTATCTAAAACTATGTCGGATCGTGATGAAGACCCGATGTTTCGCATCTCGGCCACCCCTGATGCGACATATATATAGTAAAATAACGATGGAAATTTTTATTGTATTTAATTTCTTTAGTTGTTACGGTAATTTTCATAGAGCTCACTATCCTATCAAGTTTACAATAAATAAAGAACTCAAATGGTTTGTTTATTATGTGTTAGAAAAAGCTGTGGTCGATAGGATTTTTATTCCAGATAAATACGTTTTCCTACGGTTTGGGCCACGGAAGCAAAACCACGCGAAAAACTATTAGTTGAAGAAAAAAAAAATACTTCATATAAAAATAGCAAGAAAGTCAAAGCTATGCATAGGTACGAGTCCCCAACTGCTCTTTAAGGGTTGAAAATTCCAGATTTACCTAACTGTGAAATGAAAGCAATTTCTATTCAGTTTGGTAGTAGCCCTAAGATTTAAATAAAGGTCTGAACACGTCTCTAGTGTAATCTTGACTTAAATCTAATACAGATATTTTCTTTGGCCAATTTATTAAGTCTTTGTTTATAATGCCTTGTTTTTTATTAAGAGATCGTGGCTAAATAATAACAGCCCCATGGGTGATCTTCCAGATTAATCTATGCTTGCCGAGGTCAATGACTGAGTGGGGAATTTTAACATAATTATCGAGATTCCTATAGTACTTCGTGAAGGACTTCGTGAAACTACAGTACCTATAACGATTGTGAAACTGTATATTTTAGCTTCACTTAGACACACTTGTACAGATTTGTTTAGCTTAATACTACTCCATAGCCAGAAGAGTTAGAATGACTATCCTAACCTCACTTTTTTTTTTGTTTAACACCTCCGTCCCGCGTTACCCATAAAAGTAGTGGAGAGCGCGCGAATTTTTTGTCTATGGATGGACGTTCACAGATTATAAAAATATGACCACAAATATGTATCCATAAACATTTTGTTAACGTTTTAAATATATGTATTAGTAATGTACTATTTTAAAATCATATTTTAACAAATTATCAAGATTTAATAGTACCAAATTTCGGATAATAAGAGTCAAGTTGCGAACTTTAAATTCATGTTTTTACCTTCATCTTCGTTTAAATATTGAATTTATTTAATAATTGCTTACATTCATGACTAGGGTTGCCACCCGTACTTTATAATAAAGTATTGTACGCTATTTTAGGTAATTGTACTCTATACTTTATGAGAACAATAAAGTACACGAAAAAACTTTATTTCGCATGATTTGATTTCTTTGGGATTTTGAAAACTTTAGTCGTAATAAACAAAGCGTCTCTGAATTTGATAAAAATTAATTAAGCACTTATTTACTCTAATTTAAACATAGACTGTAAAGATGCTGTGCAATTGTTTAGTAGAGATACTAATTTGTTACCAACTGCAAAAAGTAATAATAAATATGTTTTTAGACACAACTAGGTACCCACCCCGGCTTCGCTCGGGTGCAATTTTTTTCGGTATCATGCAGTTTTCTCTTCAAGCTCTATCCAGACAATTATTACGAACACAACAAAAAAATAATTAGTCAAATAAATGCAGCTGTTCTGAACGAATGCGCTTACGTACATATACATTGTTCCTTCAACTAGGCTCAAGAAAATTGGAGGCTCATTTAGATGTCAGTGTATACGCTTTTACAATAAACTTCCCAGTCATGTGCAAGAACTAAGCCTCAATAAATTTAAATCATTTGTGAAGCAGAAACTTTGCCAGAAAGCTGTTTATTCTGTTAAAGACTATCTTGCGGACAAAAATACTTGGGATTGAGCTGCTCCAATTACATCTGTTTTGTTTCATTTTTTACTCATTTCTTTTTTTATTACGATTATTTCATATACATTTTGACATGATAATATGATTTACTTTTTCAATTAATAGAATATACTTTTTTTTACTTTACTATTTTAATTTTTTTTTGTACATGATGACAATATCATTTTTTTTTTAAGTAATATATTTTATTTTTGTAAAAGCAAAAGCTATGTTGTGAATGTGATAGCATTGTGGGATAACAACGAATATTATGAATAGATTACTGCACTGTCTAGCAGTTTGTGCACTTTATACGGCCCACCCAAATGTCCTTAGTTTGGTATTGTTCGTCAAATCGTTCGAGTTCGAGTTCAAGTGGCAGGGAACACAGAAGTCGGCAGAGAATTCCACAGCTTGGCTGTGCGCACAATAAATGTGGAGGAGAAGCGCTTCGTACGACAAGACGGTATATCAACTAAGTGTGGGTGGTACCCAGCCGTGCGTCTGGTAGACCGGTAGTGAAAGGGAGATGGAGGAATCAGATCATGGAGCTCCTGCGCACACTCCCCGAAGTACAATCTGTAGAAAACCGACAGGCAAGCAACGGTTCGCCGATGAGCCAGGCTATGAAGCTTGTTCACCAGCACGTTGTCGCCTATAAGCCTTTTAGCTCTGCGCTCGATCGAGTCCAATGCAGCAAGTTGGTACTTTGCAGAGCCATTGAGCTACGCGATATTAGACAAATGCTTGCACTGTTTGGACGGGTCTGCTCAAATCTGTGTGATTCTGTTCTCTAAAGAGCGCCACAGACATAAACAACATATGATTTCATCACTACAGATTGTATGGACTTTAAAACAGACGTTGACCTCTGAGTTTGTTTCAGTGTTTCTTCTCAGAGTAGTCAGTTAGGAAACACTGACCTCATCTAGTTTACATTTACGAAAAAAAAGACGTGTGTAAGTGTTATTTATAACCTATTTGCAAAATAAACATCATTATTTCATTCGGAAATTAATTTTTAGTAAGCAACCCGCCCTGGCTTCGCACGGGTTCTTTACAGAAAATATAAAATAGCCTATGTTACTCCGAGGAGATGTAGCTTTCGGTAAAATTGGTTGAGTAGGTTTTGAGTTAAATCGTAACAAACAAAAAAATAATCATCTTTCCTCGTTATAGGTACATAATATTAATTTAGATGATAAGGATTAATACCGTATTTGTGTAAATATACATTACTGCTTATTTCTGCCGCATCTTTAACATATAGACATATGCCATCGCAGACTTTTCTGTAGGCATATATAAGATATACAATTCCACTATACATTGATATACTACATAAACTTTCGGACGCCCTCGGCTCGGAAGCAAGGTGCCCGTTTAAATCACAGCGACACGAAATTAATTTCGTTGCACATAATTTTGATTTTGCTATATCTCCTAAGGTATTCATTTAATTTCGATGGAGTAAAGGGAAAAATTAATTTTCATGAAATATTCAAGCCAACTATTGTATATAAAACGTTAAGGATTAATACAGTATTTGTGTAAATAGCTTTCGAATTAGCGTTTTATAATTGCCAATTTTTTAAAGTATTAAAATGAATGTATAGTGTGTTATCCGTAAGAGATAGGTATATACCACTGCGGACTTTTTTGTATACCTTTTTAAGGTGTACAGTACTGTAGTACATTATTTTGATCTATCTCGTACGGTTAAGCCAGCGTTTGCAATGTAAGCGCAAAAAAATGTTTATTAAGATATCACATTAGAAACCTCTAAAATTATCATTGTTTCTCTACTATATGCATGTATTATACATATAAATGTTCCTCTTGAATCAATCTATCTATTAAAAAAAAGTGCATCAAAATCCGTTGCGTAGTTTTAAAGTTCTAAGCATACATAGGGTCAGACAGCGGAAAGCGACTTTGAAAATAAATTGTACTTTATTTTGATGCAAGGTACTTTGTTTTTCTTACCTATTTTAACCAATGTACTTTAACTGCACAAAAAACGGTGGCAACCCTATTCATGACCCTGTCTGTCTTTGCTACATCTAGGACAGTTGTCATATTACGTTTTTTATTTGGGTCTCAAATAAATGATAATTTCTTTCTTTCCTTCCAACTATTGGCATAATTATAAAAAGCACTTGATTATTATGGTATCATTTTAAAGTACGGTTCGGTTACGGCGTATAATGGATGTGGTGCTAAAATAAAAATTGGCCAAGAGCGAATCGGATTCGCCCATGAAGGGCTTCCTAGTAGTTAAGTAACTTTAACGCAAAGTAACTTTCTTTTTCATAGTGTTTGTATGAATGACAAGGTTATTTTTGCAGGTTTAGAAAATGTATTATATCTCAAACAGTACTGACTGTTCGAATAAATTTTTGCTGAAAGTTTTCATTGAAATCGTACACATATTTTTACATTCATTTTTCACTCAATTTAAAAAAGGTAAAAGGTTAATTACACGCCTTTTTCCACTTTGAAAGTGTCAATCTTACTAACCAGTGACTTTGAGAAAAAATGGTCATAGAAACTTCAATTTCATTTTTAAAGACAAGAAAATATTGTAATGTTTTTATTTTTATTTTAATTTTGTATATAAATCGTAAAGCAGTTCACAGAATACATCTATTTAACCAGTTTCAACTGTGTATTTTCAATTGTTTCGGAATAAAGTAGCTGTGACATACGGCCGGACAGACATACAGAATGACAGACGGATATAACGAAACTAAAAGGGTTCTGTTTTATGTCATTCTACAACGGGACCCTAAAAAGGACTATGCATCAGAATCTATCTCTGTGAAAACAGGATCTAAATTACTTTCCACAGAGGAATTCTAATAAACGAGAGACCTTGCAGTCCAAATGTGGTCGGATTTCTCTACAGAATCCAGAGAACCACAGACCGATGTATTTCAAACTTCAACTTAAGGGTGCCTTTACACCATAGATTTGCTACGCAGCTGTGCCGCTACGTTGTAAAAGCTAAGCTGCGATACTATTTTATTTTATTTGGTCTACCAACAATTGTTTACACTAATTTCTATTACAAAACATTATACCTTTAAACTTTATACAGTGCAAAAATTACTAATAGGTATGTTTACTTAAAAGTAGTGTTCTTCTTGAACTGAAAATCATTACCCTTATTAGTTAGCTAGAGGTACAATATACAAGCAATATTAAAACTAATATCGAAATATATATGCTTCCCTAAAATATATGTTAAATATTTAAAGTATCATTGTTTTATATGGAGGTAGTTTTTACAATATCAAATCTTTAAATAATATAATAATATATTTCAATACCAAATCATATTCTGCGCCTAATCGGCTGAAAACTGGCTTATTGTGGGGTCCTAGTATTGTGTTGATATATATTCTATTGGTATTTCTATTTTATCGTGGTTGTTAGCGCATATCAATTCTCAAAACTTCTGTTACTTTTATATTTTTAACCACGAGAACCTGTAGTTTTTTTTTCTGGGTGGGAAAATCATCGAATGACTTCTCCCGCTCTAGGTGGAGCGGAAGGGAGTGTCAGACTTCTACTCACTAAAAACCCACCCTGTTCGTTCACCAGCCCTTAAGTTCCGGGGCCGCGGTATCTCGTTAGAACATTCCCGCAACCGCGGCAGGGATTGGCCCTATGGGTCCCGTCACTATTGCTGATAGTTCTTTGAGGCCCGTCGTGTTCCACACGCGCCGACCCGGCCTGGTCCTTATTGGACGGTGAGCTACCCCTGCAGCCCTGCTCGCTGCCGCCGTTCGCAAGCCCGCGCCTATGGGGGCCGGAGATCGGCTCGCCTGCAATCAATTCAACAATAAAGAGTATTCTATCATCTATCTATCAATGTCGATTAGCTGCTGGTTCTCCTTTTAAAAAATAAATAAATATTTTTAACTATAAAAATTACACACTATTACTACTACTACGATATTTTCATCACTGGTGCTAAGCTTAGCATTTTACTCGCTCCATTAAGTAATATGCGTAGCCGCAAGTCAGCTGAGCAAGGAACATGCGTAATGCATGTAAGCTACGCACTAAGGCCGTGCGCGCACTGCTTTACTGTTGCAAAGTATTCTGACTATGTCCAATGAAATGTAATAAATTTTTCTACCCAGAATCTATGATTTCTTCCTTGGATTAAACTTGTTTCTCAATTCATCTTCCACAAACTTATTTTACATCTCGCAATGTGGAAAAAAGATCTAATCTTTTATGCACATTGTGATACATAAAATAACTTTTTGCTTTAACAATGTCAGGTCTACTTTTGGTGAAAAAAGCGCGTCTATTGGAGGCAAATTGTAGTTACCTACAGTATACTGCACATAGCTAAACAACTTGCGACCACCTTTGGTGCAAAGGGATGCGTGCTATAGATGCGTTCAGCAAGCATCCCTCTATGTAATAAAAGTAGCTTACATGAATATGAATCCTTAGAATAGCACATCTCTAGTGGAAAAGTACCCTTAACCAGTAATGAGCGTAAACGTGAATCGTGCTCAAAGGACAGACGTTTTGTAAAGGAAAACTTATTTTCTTTGAAACGACAGCGAATAGCTGTTTGGCCAAGTTTTATCGGAGAGGTGTGTATTTTATGAGTTTCTATTTGAAACTGTCAAAATACGACGCTCTGAAAATACCTTTACAATTAGAATGACTTAGCACATTGAAATTAAAAATCTATACATTTAGAAATGGCATCCTTGCATGGCATGGTTATTTTTTCTTATTTCGACCTGTAAAATGTAGAAACAAGAAAACTTTTAATGCTACTAATTAATATAATTTAAGAATTCATATCAAGTTATCACTTAGTCACACTGTAATTTTATTTTATTTCTTCATTTACCAGCTTCTGCCTGCGACTTCACTCGCTTGAAAAGGTTTTTTAGCTAAAATAAGCACCTTCTGTCAGTCTCCAGCCAATCTGTTGCTCCGTTTTGACGTGAAAAAAGAACAAATAAACAATACTCTTTCGTATTTATGTTATTGGTATAGAAGTATAGATGATTTACAGCTAATCATAGTAAGTGTATTTATATGATAAGTGTTTGTAAGCTTAGAATAAACAATACTGCAACCCTAGTTCGAGTATGCTTCTTGTTTTACAGGTAAAAAGAGAAATTAAAACATAGGTATGATTCGTAGTATAGACCAAATGTTAGTAGTATTACCACGTTCGCTGACATTACGTCGTTAGGCGGGAAATTAAAATAGTGCGTTATGACAGTACTTCGAGGGACGGGCCACTTATTTTTAAGAGTACGTCGCTTCACGATAATTTTTCATATAAGTATTATGAAGAGCAGTATACACTGCCACATTATGAGCAATTTCATATTTCTTACTGCCGTAATACGAGTATTTTGTGGGTAGTTTTATATTGCTTGCTTGAGCACGAGTACTACGTTGATTTGTCATTTAGTATGGAAAATTCTACTGTCGTAATTTTGGTGTCAGGGTAAGTGCTCACTGTCAGCGAACGTGTTACTATGAAAGTTTGCTTTTACATTCTGTAATATTGCTACGTACTGTATGTTATTATTCATTTACATGCTATATTAACGAATAAATTCAGTCAGGCCGTTGTGTGGATGTCTATAAGATAGCGTTGTTCGTTGATGAGTTTGCATAACCGTGGTACAGCATCGCAAGCTCCCTGCATGCAAACTTAGGTCTACAAAAGGGTGGGGTTCGAAACCACAACCTCTTGATCACATGGCCTTAGTTCTTAGGCTGTTGCCGCTTTGAAGCACTTTAATTAATATGTCGTTATCATTATCTGCTTAGCCTTTTCTCGACTATGTTGGGTCGTCTAACCGAAGGCAGCTGACTATTAGTGTTTTATATGGATCGACTACTTATCTGACCTCACATTCAACACTATACCAAGGGGTATCAAGTGGGCTTAAATTAATATACAACGTGTAATTTAAAGGGTATATACATACCAAGTGCACGGCTTCTTTGGATGATAACAAACGATATGGCAAGGGTTTTGTAATCCTATGTGTACATGTGTGGAGCATATTAGAAATTTCAATACATTGATACCAGAGACCGAATTTTTCAAATTAAGAAGAACGAAGAGAATTATCGTTTTATTGGCAAGTGACGTGGAAAGTTATTGACCCTCGTAGTGCTGTGACACGTTTGTTATTACTGGTATTCAAGAAACATATGAAACCGATAATACCCGCATGTTTTATAATTACATCATACGTAGATCTGTTTTCCATTGTTATAGAAAATTGGAATACATAAGAACAAGCATTGATAAGAGTACGCCTACTTTAAAGGTATTAAATTCCTTTTACTCCAAATCTATAAGCCTTGAGCTGACCCTTCAAATACTGTCCCTTTTTTATTTTTTCAAATATTATGAATGACCAAAACATAATTAATGCCGAGATTGAAAAGTTTTCGGTCTCGGACTGTTTCGTCTGCTCTCCGGAAACAAGTTGTAAGTATCTGAGAAATCCTGAGATTACACTTAAAGTTTTACATATCAATATACGTAGCATCAATTGTAACTTTGACAAGTTATTATTATTACTAGGCAGATTTAGTTATCCACTGGATGTTATACTGTTGTCCGAATGTTGGCTGAGCAAATGTCCGAATGTTCCCGCTCTAACGGGCTACAATACTTGTACTACATCTTTTAATAACCAAAACGATGGAGTTGTTGCTTACGTCAGAAAGGATTTGAAATATTGTTTTGAAACTCCTTCAGTTAATGACTCAAATTGTTTGGTACTGAAATTCTCTGACAAGGTTGCCGTTGTCGCGGTATACAGATCACCCTCGTTTAAGGACCTTAATCCATTTTTTAATAGCCTTGATCTATTGCTCAACCAGTTGAGGGGTTTCAAGACCATATCTCTTATCGGAGACATCAATATTAACATTGCACCGTCGAGCGTAGATCCTAATTGTGATGAATATTTAAATATGACTGCATCACATGCTATGCTTCCTGCACATTCTTTTCCCACCAGGCTTGCAAATTGTCTTGACCATGTTTTGCTGAAAACGATACATACTGCCACGACCTTGGTACTAGATTCCGATATAACAGACCATTCCCCAGTCATCCTGTTTTGTAATCCTGAGTTTAAAACAAATATGCCAAAACTTACAGTCACTAAAATTGACATTGCTAAGGTAAAATCTGACATTGAAAAAGCAGACTTTTCTGAAATCCTAAGCTCCATGGACCCAAACTTTGCTGCCGAATCGATCATTTCTTTTCTGTCCTCTTCCATCACTTTCCATACAAGTTCATCAGCCATTCCTAGTAGAAAACGCACCATTAAACCTTGGATTACTCCTGGCCTCCTCAGATGTATCCGGCATAGAGATAAATTATACAAAAACTCCAAGAAACACCCAGAAAATAGCACTCATAAAACTGTTTATCTTCGCTACCGAACATTCTGCAATAACTTACTAAAGAAGCTTAAACGCGAATATGAAAGGTCAGAATTTCAGAGGGCCAAAAATAATCCCAAGGCAACCTGGAAAGTCGTCAGGGATGTATGTTGTATGGACAGGGGTAAAACGTCTTCTTCTGAGTTGCTGAAATGTGATGATGATCCTCTCGTATCTGTTAATACGGTTAATCGCTACTTCACGAAAGTAGGCAGTACTCTCGCATCTAAACTTTCCAATTCTTTCCCACAAAATAATTGCTCAGATATGAATTCTTCACCCCACATCTCTTTGTCGGCAACCCCGTTGAATTCAATGGTCATGCGTGATGTTGATGGTGACGAGATTGAAAGTATTATTCTAGCCCTTAAGGATAAATGTGCAGTCGGGTATGACGGAATTCCTTCCACAGTTATCAAGGCCACTAAAAATTCTATTATACCTGTTCTTGTCCACATTTTCAATCTCTCCCTATCCTCAGGTGTTTTCCCGGAGGTCTTCAAAACTGCCATAGTTCACCCTATCCATAAGGGAGGAGAAAAGGATCTTGTTTCCAATTACAGGCCTATATCCGTCCTTACAACCATCTCTAAAATATTCGAGAAAGTAATCAATGCAAGACTAGTTAATTTCCTCACCAAATCCAACATCCTTGCCAAAAATCAGTTTGGATTCAGAGCGGGAAAATCAACAGAAGACGCTACCCTTGAGCTATCTAGTACCATAGTAGAGCATCTTAACAAGAAACAGAAGACTCTGGGTGTCTTCCTAGATCTCTCTAAGGCGTTCGATACCGTTTCTGTCCCCAAACTGATTCATAAGCTCTAACAAATTGGCATCCGTGGCATTCCCCTCAAAATGTTTCGTAGCTACTTATCTGGGCGTAAACAAGTAGTTAAACTTGGCCCATACATGAGTAATGAGGAAAACCTTAGTTTTGGTGTGCCTCAAGGCAGCGTCCTCGGACCAACCCTCTTTCTCATCTATGTGAACGAGCTGTGTCTCTTATCACTTCCGAACACAAAAATCATCACGTACGCAGATGACACAGCTCTTATAACACATGGTAAGAATTGGTCTGAGACTCGAGAAAACGCAGAATTGGCTTTGAGGATGGTTATGGTGTGGTTGTCCTCAAACCTGCTTACGCTAAATATTTCCAAAACTAAGTACATCACCTTCACACCAAGTATTCTTAGTCAACCAGCAGCGTCGTTCGAAATCAAGATCCATATGTGTTCTAACCCAGTGGCCTTCGCCTGTAATTGTGTCCAACTAGAACGGACTGATAGCATAAAATATCTTGGAGTTATATTAGACAATCTTTTGACTTGGAAAAAACAAGTTAGCTCTGTAGTGGTACGAGTCAGAAGATTAATTTATTTATTCAAAAAACTTCGCTCGGCTGCCGATTTTTCATGCCTTAAAATGGTATACTTTGCACTTGCACAAGCAGTTCTTGGTTACTGCATAACTACGTGGGGAGGCACCCATAAGACAACCATGATGCGGCTAGAGAGGGCTCAGAGAGGGGTTTTGAAGGTACTCGCAAAGAAACCGATTAGATTTCCGACCTCTGAAATATATTCACTCTGTGAAGTACTCACTGTGAGACAGTTATTCGTGCTACAAACGACTTGTAAGAAACACCAACTTCTGCCTTACGATCCTCAGATCCCCACAAGGAAGCGTCGTGCCGACAGAGTCTGTAGTACTGAACGCTGCAGGTTAGCGTTAGTCAGTCGCCACTTCAAATACATCAGCTCTAGAATGTATAATGATATACATTCCAAAATTAACATTTACCCTTTGACTAGGAAAATAATGAGGAAAAAAGTAACCAACTGGCTTAAATCCTTGTCTTATGATGAAACTGAGCAACTTGTATCATGCTAATTACGCGGTTGACATACATACACACACTTATTCATACACTCCTAACCCTTCCTCATACTCCATACACACACACATTACTTACTAACCCCCACACATAGTGTACATATTTAAATTTGTTTTAATTATCATTTTTTTTTATTTACTTTTAGTTTTATTATTATTATTTGTAATTAGAAATAATGTAGATCAAATGTTTTTGATTTGGGCGTTGATAGCTGCGCCACAGTGCTTACTTCTGTAGCTATCTTCGTTTTATTTGTAAATAGTATACACCTAAGTTGATCCCAATAAACTTTATTATTATTATTATTAAAAAAAAAAAAAAAAAAAAAAAAAAAAAATTTGGGGTCAATAGTGTGAGTCACTTATTTTGAGCTGAAACTTTGCATAGAGACTCCATACCAGATGTTGTCTTCAGTCCTTTTGGATAGATATGGGGTTTCCGTTACACGTTGTATATATAAACTATTTTCAAACAATAAAATTATTTTCTTCAATAAAATGGTTCAATTTTTTTTTTTTTTTCGTGGTAAAGTCTTCAGATACGTCCTACCACCCCGGGCAGGGCCGGAGGGACTGTCAGACTTGTACTGACTAAAATTCACGGTATTCCTTCAATAGCCCTTTACGTTCCGGGGTCACGGTAATGAGATAAGTCCCACGACCCCGGCAGGCTTCGGCCCTCTACAGGGCCTCGTCATTTTGCTGACGCTCTTTGAGGCGCGCGTGGAACACAACACGCCATCGAGCCGGGCATGGTCCATGGTCGTTAGTACAAAGTCATGAAATATGCGAAATCGATGAAATTTTATGACTTTTTCAACAGATATTTCAAAATCTAGAACTGATAGACATACAGTTTCTTGAAGGATTATACAGCGTATATAAACCTTCAAGAAACTATATTTCTGTCATATCGATACATATAGTTCTTTATGAAACAATCATTGTTTTGGAAGATGAAATATAAAATAAAGTAAAAAATCGAGGTCAAACTTAAGTTTACATCAGAAATATGACACGAGGTAATTAGTTCATTCGCGTATATATGTAAATTTGTACAAATAGAAATTCTTAGACAAAGTATTAGAAATCTGAGCAATTGTGGTAATCAAAAAATCAGAATGACGATTTTGTTCTTTATTACACAAACTAGCTTTAAAATTTTACAGTTCTCAAAACACAAACTTTTAACAGGTAGCGTGCCGCGCAACTTACAAGTTTGCAACCGACTGCCGTTTAGAATTATACTTCATCGTGAATGGATATTGTTACTCTTTCTCGTAATAAAACAATATTTACTTATAAAGATAAAATATTCTCTTGTTATGCTGAGCGTGCACGGCCGGCTGTACCCTGATGCCCGCGTCCATTTTAGTTCTGTAAGTCATTTTCCGATGTCGATTATCTTCGTACGTTTTTGGATGTCGGTCTCTAAACTGTATGCAATGCATTGAACGCTTTACGGCACTTAAACCATAGGCATGTGTGTGTCTAATAGTACGCGTGACTGTTTGTGTCATTAAACATGCATCATAGTACTATAAGTAATTATTTTTTATTTCTTATTTTCGGGGGGGAGAACCATCGAATGGCTTCTCCCGCTCTGGGTGGAATGAAGGGAGTGTCAGACTTCTACTGACTAAGAACCCACCCTGTTCCTTTAGCTGCTATTGAGTTCCGGGGCCAGGGTAGGTATCTCGTTAGAACATTTCCGCAAACCCGGCAAGTACTGTAAATCGTGATGTGCTGTAAGTCAGGTTTTATAGATTCGGGCCTTCAGAAGGTCGTCTGATTTGCAGAGCACTCTTTTCTTGTCTCCATATTTATAATTGTACATTAAAAAAACTCTTTCAAATGAAAGTGCGCATTTATCTTCAATCTCATTCTTCGGCGTCTATAAAGTTATAAATTTTGTACAGTAATAATAGAAAATACTTCTTATGGATTTACTCGTGCATAAATAACTGTTTTATATTACAAATTTAATCTCCTTGAATACAAAATGGTATTCATTGACTGAAACTTACTGCAGACAGGAATATAATTTTGTTCTTTTCATTAAAATTCCTTGAAGTATACCTGACTTTTATAAGTTTGATACTGAATCATGATTTTAAGATTTGAAGGCCTTTTGTTCTAAGGTACATTAAATTAGAGACTCAAAAGTTGGGTAATTCGTGTATCATAAACAAGGCCTAAATGTAAATTAGATATAAAAATACTTATGTATATTATATGTATGTATAAGTGCCTAATACGCAGAGGGAAGTTTAGATAACTAGAATATTAAGCTATAGAAAAAATAAGATAGATTAACAGACGAAGGTTGTTGTCGTGATGGATTTTTCTCGCAACCGCGGCAGGCTGGAGCCTTTTCGAGCCACGTCAGTGGTTCTGACTGCTCTTTGAGGCACGCGTAGAACACGAAACGCCGCTGACCTGAGCCTTAGTCCTTACCGAACACCCCAATCAGAAAATTACATGATATAACCATAATACATACACTACATTTTTAGTTTTACTAACAGATCTTTTTAAGTGTGAAATGAATTGATTTTTTCTTTAATTTATTTTGAATGACGGAATTTGTATAAAACTGCATTAAAAAATGTTGTTAGTTTCATTTACCGTCTATTTTGGTTTGTTTTGACTGTACAGCGGTAGTGTGATTATAATTTACGTAGATTTTTTTTTCTGTGACTAAAAGCTGTCTTTATTTTAAATGACAAAAACCGATTCAGTATACGACTCTGTACAAAGTAATTTAATGAGATGCAATAATTATGTAACATGTTGTATAGATTTATTATTCGTTCAGCCACTCAACGACGTAAAAAGATAACAAATACACCATTGTTTTGTATGAAATGTTCATGCAAATTCAGTCATCCATCACAATATCATACTATTTCAGCAAAACCACGCGTCTAGTTACGTGTTGGAGCCAGTTAGACATGTTTATATTTATCTTCCCTCACGTACCCTGCAAATGTCTTTGTTAAATGTGCCTCACGGCAGACCAACTTACATGTTCTTTGCCTATCAACCTTCCGTCAACGAGACAAGGTGCAAATTGGTATGTTTGAAGGGTATAAGATGTTGGTAAAACTGTTGAATGCAGCGAGCAGCTATTCAGTGCACTGATGCTGTGTAAATTATAACATCAGACCTGAGACGGAAGGTATTTGTTTGCTCTTCAGAATTTCTACTTATTAACCGACTTCAAAAAAAGGATGTTTACAATTCGTCTTGAACTTTCTTTTTTTTTTTATGTATGTTACCTCACAACTCGGAGACGGCTGGACCGATTTGGAAAATTCTTTTTGCGTTTGAAAGGTTATACTTTCTAGTTGGTCCCATTGTTACGAAATCAGGATCTAATGATGGAATCCTGGAGAAATCGAGGGAACTCTTCAAATATTATAGGCACATCCATAGCGTTTTGGGAATTTCTTATAGTACCTTGAGCAGTTGCTTTCGAAAAGTATCATTTGGGGAAGTGGAACTGATGATGAAGACCACAGATGGCCACTGAAACTACTCGATAATAAGTATTTCGTGGATTGCGATTCGATTACTTGAGTACGGATGTTAAACACTTTATGCTCGTCGCAATACATACGAGTATGGTGATGTAGAGCTGATGGTCAAGTACCAGGAGAACTCTTAAAAAATTAACGGCTATGCATCGGGAAAAGCAATATTTTGTGAAAGGTGATAAGTTGTTGACATTGTGGCTTGTGTAACTAGATAAATTACAAACCGACCCACTAAAAAGCTTAATTTTTTTTTTACAAAAAATAGAACCGACTTCCATAACAAAACACTACAAAGCCAAAAATAACTTTTGAAGAAAAAATTTAAAAAAATTTCGGTAGTCGGTGTTATTGGTTTTGGATATCCTTTTTTTTCACACCGCCTTCCGAATTAAAAAAAAAAATTTTTTTTCTTTACTCAAATGAAGAATTAGCGTGATTTGATGTTTAGGTTTCCATAGCCGAACGGCAAAAAACGGAATACTTATAGGTTCTTCATGTCTGTATATCTGTCCGTCCGTATATTACAGCCATTTTATTCCGAAACTATTAGGACTATACAGTTGAAACTTGGTAGGTAGATTTATTCTGTAAACCGCTTTACGATTTTAATACACAAATAAATAAATAAACATAAAGGGGGCAACTGGTTTTTTTTACTGGAGTTTAGATAGGTCTACAACAAAACCACCTACAAGTTCAAATGCGCCGAAATGATTTAATAAAATATGAAGACAACTGAAGGAAAGGATGGGTTTTTAGAGATTAGTAGTTTTACACTCTCTACCGCTCCATTTGGACCGGAAGAATCAGCCCGTGCCATCATCGGACTACAAGACAAACGGCGATGCGCTATCGTTATATGGTGGACATCCCACTCATATGCACAAAACGTTTTGGGAATACTTTCATTGTGCGTACGGCTAAGGAGTGGAATTCCTTGCCAGAGTCTGTGTTTCCTGATTGCTATAACCTGGGAGTCTTTAAGTCAAGAGTGAATAGGTTACTTCTAGGCAAGCGTACTCCATCTTCGACCACATCGTCACTTACCATCAGGTAATGGTTTGTATCGTTTCTAGGGTCCCGTAGCTGAATGGCAAAAAACGGAACCCTTATCGATTCGTTATATCTGTCTGTCCGTCCGTATGACACAGACATTTTATTTCTAAACTATTAGAACAACACAATTAACCCATTTTTTATATATAATTTCATTCTTTCAAAGTGAAAGATAATTACAGCATTTTATTGAACTGCAACCATATAGGCATTAATTCACAATAACAATAATTGCTCGCTCGGCTTACGTCAGAATAATGAAAACAGAGTGTGCTTGCATTTAATTAATGCAATGTAATAACTTTAAAGTAATTAGTCAAGTTATGAATGAGCATTGCAGTATATTTAATACAGTATGTTAACTAACAGAGGGCGTTCCCGTTAACCCGCAATAGTATAGCATCCTACATGCTAAAGAAAATATTACCATTCGAAAACATAATGTTTTTATTTTTTTTTATATTAAAATATTCACTAAAAATATAATTATAATTGATACGTAAAAGAAACACTCTGTACACGCGTACTTGAAGGACGGCAACGTCGCAATTTATTTATGAATGCATATGCGTGTACGGAGTGTTTCTTTTTCCACTCTATCTCTTCACAACTCATGGTTGTCTATAGAATGCCTACGGCATTAAACCCGCCTTTGTACCTATGTGCATAAAGTATAAATAAATAAATTAAAAAAAAAGTTCAACACGAACTGAGAACCTCCTCAATTTTTGAAATCGGTTAAAAAGAATCATCCGGAGTTCTCTCTGTGTATCGCTTGTTACGACACATCCCTCGGGAAATTGGAAAGAGGTCCCCAATGAGCCTCACTGTGCCGGATGGCACGTGTCATTACTCGGTTGGCGGACAGAGTCCCCACACTGAACGCCCGTGACACCAGAGTCCCACATGCAATGTCACCCTAGTAGCTTCTAACCTGGGAATTGCTGACATAGTTTCTGATATTCGAGCGGGCAAAATCGCTGACAGCTGACACCTATGCGACCCCTGTCTGCTGCTTTCAATGTCCAAGTTTCTGCGCCATATAAGAATAAGGTCTAACCAATCTCTGAATTAAATTTGATCGAAATCAGTTAAGTGGTTTTAGACGTGAAAAAGTAACAGACAATGTTATTTTCCCATTTATAATATTACTAGTAGTTACGCGAGGCTTCACTCCCGTGGACTTCATCAGGCCAAGTCATAACCTTCCTTCTTTGGGAGTATAGAAAAAGTAACATGGAATCTTCCTCAAGCTTCAAACTACTTCCATACCAAATTTCATCCAAATCTACCCTGTTCTTTTTAAGACTAGCGCGTTTAAACAAACATACAAACTTTTCCGCTTTACAATATTAGTGTAGATATATATAAGTAGGGTTTCGATAGCTACATTTCATTGCATTTGTTCAGTATCTTTTTTCGCGTATTTCTGTGTGTCTGAAAAATATGGAAAAGTATCTTTTGTAATGTCTAACAAGGATACCAACAAAGGCGATGTCGTCCGTAATATAAAGTGAGGTTTCAGTATCTGACAACAATACCTCGGGGCATGTAGAATGAGGACGAAATCCAATTTGGGTTCATGATGAAAATTTGAAAAAAATAAAAATATGATAGGTATCTGAAGGAAACTGAAATGCCATCCCTCTCTGGTTTGCTTTAAATATCTGGATGTAGATTCGATTAAGGTTTTCATAAATGAAATGAAATATTAAATTTGTAAATTGGTTATAAATAACTTGTCTTACATATTTTTTTGCTATTTTCAGTTTAGATAGATGAGGCCGGTGTGTCCTAACTGACTACACTGAGAAGAAACACCGAAACAAACTCAGAGGTCAACGACTCTTTTAAAGTCAATACAATTCGTATTGCTCTAATCTTATGACATGCATGTAGGGTCTGTGGTCGAAATTTCCTTACTTAGCCTGAGAGAACTAATCATGTCGGTAGAATTCACATTACTAACAATCTTGTTAACCCTTCCAAATAATCTAAATATGCTTGTGTCTGGAGTGCGTTCACATCAATAGTGTAATGGGTGGGGTTCGAACCCGTAACCTCTCGATCAAAAGTCCGACATCTTAGTCATTACGCTATTTTCACTTTATTTATTTTGTTCGAGAAAACAATTACACAAGAATCATTATCTAAACATTTTCTGTAAATATAAAACAGCATTATGTGTAACCCACGACGTTATCCAGATCTTAAATGTTACAAAATTAGTTGTAGAACACCATCTAGTTTAAAACGACCATAAAAATTTAAATTTTTGATCTACAAAATGAATATCATTATTTATCAATCCAGTCTCTCCAACAAAACAGCAGTCGAATTGCACTTGACAATTCCCTTGTTTATAGATTCTTTTAACTATTTTCATTTTTTTTTTTAATAATACTTGTGTACACCACTTTTACGCGCCGATGTTAGAGACAAATAAGAGTTATACTGATACCTTATTTGAACAAATAAATATTTTTTTATTTTGATTTGATCAATATATGTCCAACGTTCATGTCCCTCGTGTACAGCCAGCACCTTGCAGTATCTGAACGAGGCCAATGAAAGAGCAGAATACAAGCAGACGCATATTGGTCGAAGGATGTTTGAGCATTGACTCAAAAAGAAGAACAATTTTAATTTGAGTTTGAAATGTGTGCCAATATAATCATGTAATTTTAATACCAACACACAAATACTTAAAAATACAAGAATACGCAACAGCGGTGAAACCCATATCCGGTAAAATAATCGGATTCCATGCTGACATTACCTTCTTTATCAAGCAATATTAATGTTTCGGGACACGAAAACGGTAAAACTGTGTCATGAAATGAAAAGAAATATTTATTTTGTAAATTGGTTATAAATAACACTTTTACACGTCATTTTTTTTGTGTTTTAAGTTATGCTAGATGAGGCCGGTGTTTCTTAACTGACTACTCTGAGAAGAAACACCGAAACAAACTCAGAGGTCAACGTCTCTTTTAAAGTCCATACAATTTGTATTTATCAAACCATATGAGAAGCATGAAGGTTTATGTCTGTTGTGTCTTTTGAGGAAAGGAGCACGCAGATTTGAGTGGACCTGTCCAGACAGTGCAAGCATTTGTCAGTTATCGTGTAGAACAACTTCGAACTAAGGAGCTCAACGATCTGACGATCAATATTAAAGTAAGGACATTTGGGTAGGCCACACAAATATTCAAACTGCCAAGACATCAACTATAAAGTATAATGGCAATAGCATAAAAAGAAATAATAACCTACATATTTCTCACATTCACAATAATAAAAATATAAAAGATAAAAAAATAAATAATGAAATAAAAAGTATATATGACGGAGAGACAGCCTCATTTTACGTTTTATAAATAATTTGAATTTATTAATACTTTTTTTTATTATTTTTTTTGTTTGGGATGGCACACTCATAATATTAATCTCTTTAAATTTGTCTCTTAAGGAGTGTTTAGGACTTAATTTATAAATAATAATAATATAAATATAGCCCTTTTTGTAGTACAAATATTGTGTTAATATCGGCGGCATTTCCCCAAAGTAAAATTCCGTATGACATCACACTGTGAAAGTAACTGAAGTAAACTAAGCGTGCTGCTTCGATATCAGTGAAGCCACTAATTTTTCTTACGGCATATGCTGCAGAACTAAGCTTTTTTGACAACTTGTCTATATGGGGGCCCCACTGCAGCTTCGCATCCAAAGTTATACTGTGGTATCCTCGGGTTTCAATCTTTCACCCTTTATTGATACACTAGTATTCACTTGTCTCACATGAGGTAATGCATTTGTTTTTTATTCTCATTAAGAAGCAGGTTATTAATATTAAATCAGCTAACCACATTAATATTAAATCAGCTAACCACAGTTGCAAGGGCACTGTTTACTTCCTCAATAACCTGTTGCTGACGTGATGAATGATAATGCCTGTCTGTGTGTTAATACGGAACTATACACCTTTTTTAAGGAAGAAGTGGCTTGAATTATCAAATAACTCCCGCTCAGGATGTAGTGGAAGGGAGTATCAGACTTCCTTTGACAAAAAAACCCACCCCGTTCCTTCAGTTGCCCTTATATTCCGGGGCCGCGGTATCTCGTTAAAACATTTGTGCAACTGGGCGGAACTATCCACTTTGTGTCGAATTTTGCCGAAAGATGCTGCAAAACACATTCCTAATTAATAATGCCGATTAATTTTGTGAAACATTTAAATAAGTATTTTAAGCTTCCCATTGTGAGAAAACTGGTGCTTGAAATTCTTTTGTAAGAATGTGTTGAATGTTGTGTTTTTACAAAATTGCAATAAACGGATGATTGATCTGAATACTGAAGGGTTCTCAGACGAAGAAGATTTCATATACATATTTGTTTCAAGCAAAGACGTATAAAGATAGATGATGTAATGTTAATGTTTACTTCTACGTAATTTTCTTGTACCCGACAATGATTAATGTCAGCTTAGAAGTCTTTAGTACCTACCTACCATGAGTGAAGACATAATTTATCTTAGTTAGGGATATCAATCTGGGAAATTGTTCTGTTATTTATCTGCAGTATCTTTCATGCTACATCAAATATTTGATTTAGCTAGCAGGAATTACAATATCTTTTCAACTGACTAATATAAAAAAACTTCTGAATTCGACAGAATGTTTTATTAGCGTAAATTACGCCATAAACTTTAGCAAAATTTACTATACCGTGGCGTAACGGTCGCCTACAGAGTGACACATTTAAAACGAATAAAATGGTGCTTGTATGGGGAACGGATGTAGTTTTATATGACAGCAAAAACCGCGTGCACGGCCACTAAGGCAGTCAGTGCTTTAAGGATTGCATGTGTACGCTAATGCGTATTATGTGTGTGAAAGGAAATTATACACTTATGTACATAAGTGTATAATTTCCTTTCACACACATAATACGCGCGACACGCCCCTGCACTTGTATATTTTAGAGGTCCTTTTTGTTTGAACTTCCGGTAAGCCACCAGAAAATCTGAGACCATTCTTGCCAAGAGGTGCAGTGTTAGCCAGATACTCGATTGCGGTTGTCAGATATCCGTTCAGACTGGCCCAGTATTTTTAGGACGTAAACGGATGTCTAACCTTTTCTGTTCAATATATTAAAAATAAGAGCAAAACTAAAAGTCTATTGTAGATTATCTATTCGACTTTCTATTAGTGATAATATATTACATACAAAAGAACTTGGCATAAAATATAGGTACAAGTATATAAATATGCTGGTCGGTTTGAAATCGGTTTTGGTACGAAAAAATCTGAAGGGAGTGTAATTTAAGAACGAATCTTTTCAAAAATTTGACTTCATACCAAGTACTAACTTTCCCGCTAAAAAAATAAAGGACCAGGTCGAATCAACTGGAAAAAGAATTGATTTCGGTGAATTGAAGTCATAACTTGAAGGATATCTTGTGAGATTGAATCGAGGAATTTTAGTGCCCCACATAGTTTGTAAAACTTCATTTACGTTATCCTGCTAATATTATAAATGTGAAAGTTTGTGAGGATGTATGTATGTTTGTAGCTCTTACACGCAAAAACTACTGAACGGATCATAATGAAATTTGGTAAGTAGATAGTTGACATCCTGGAATAACACATAAGCTTCTTTTTAACCCACTTCAAAAAAAGGAGGTTCTCAATTCGTCTTGAACGTTTTTTATTTTTTATTATTTTCCTCTTAACTCGGAGGCGGCTGGACCGATTTGAAAAATTCTTTTTGCGTTTGAATGGGTATACTTTCTAGTTGGTCCCATTGTTACGAAATCAGGATCTGATGATGGGACCCTGGAGAAATCGAGGAAACTCGTCAAATATTATAGGCACACCTATAGAGTTTTGGCTATTTCTTATAGTACCTTGAGCAGTTGCTTCCGAAAAGTACCATTTGGGGAAGTTGAACTGATGATGAAGACCACAGATGGCCACTGAAACTCCTCAATAATAAGTATTTCGTGGTTTGCGATTCGATTACTTAAGTACGGACGTTAAACACTTTATGCTCGTCACAATACATATGGTGATGTAGAGCTGATGGTCAAGTACCAGAACTCCTCAAAAATTAACGGCTATGCATCGGGAAAAGCAATATTTTGTAAAGGTGATAAGTTGTTGAAATTATGGCTTTCGTAACTAGATAAATTACAAACCGAAAAAGCATGAAAAATTTTTTTGCAAAAAATAGAATCGACTTCCATATCAAAACAAGGCGGTGTGAAAAAAAATAAAATCCATAACCAATAACACCGACTTCCGAAATTAAAGTTATTTTTGGCTTTGTAGTGTTTTGATATGGAAGTCGGTTCTATTTTATGCAAAAAAAATAAATTTATATCGGAATTCCCACGGTATCGGGATTTACGCGGGAAAAACTTCCCACGCAAGCAAAGTCGCGGACAAAAGCTAGTTTTTCATAAATCAATTTGATCGACACTAAGACCTTCATTTATTTTATATTTCTCATCTAAAGTCGAATGAACGCAAATTCTCGAAAATATTAAATGCACTGGGATGCCTTTATATGAATCTCCCTCAAATCTAGATGAACAATTAAAAGTGACATTCTGTATGAATATCGGTACCGAAAGATAATAATTAAATGTCGTCGCCAGAAATTGTTCCCATTTTGGTTCTGACGTCGCACTGTGATGTCATACAAATGTGCTTTTCCATAAATTAATTACTGTTGCCAGTTACTCTGTGGAAATCTGTCTATTTTGTTTGTTTTCATAATTGAATGTTGAAACATACAACAATTTAAATTTAACCCTAATCAAGACTTTATTTTTTTTTAATGTCGTTAGCAGGATAGTCATTTAATTGTAAGGCTTCAAGGGAAAATAGAAGTAATTTTTCTAGTTGTTTATTTATGAGTTAATATTGCTAGTTTTTCAAAGAACAATCTCTGTATGTTTTTTTGTTTTTACAGTTTATTTTATGTCAAAGAAAATTATGTAATCAACTTTAAGCCTCATGAAAGGGACATTGTTTTATTGATACGACACTATCAATCATTACTCGTCTGTCTGTCACAGACAGACAAACGAACTTTTTGAATTTTTGTGTCTTTTTGTTTGGCCAAACTAATCTCTGAAAACGGCGGACCTGATTTTGATGTAACTGAAACTGTAAGTAAAAAGATGTAAAAACTGTAGATTAAACATAGAGGAGTTTAAAGCTCTATATATAGGCTTTAGTTCATCCAATTTAATATCTGCTACTTGGAAATAACGCGGAAGAAAGCTCCCACTTCGAACGAAATCGCGGGCACATCTTGTAGTACTACGAAAAACTACGCCTATATATTGACGCCCTGATTTCCTCCTATCGAGGGAAAATCTTATTGTAGTAAAGATGGAAGCTTTAAGAGGGACATACTTCTTTCCTACCTAACAAAGACGGTTTTCGAAAACTCTTTTGACAAATGACTCTTGAGAACAGCTTTTAGGGTCTCCAAGATCCTGCTTGAGTTCCGATCCAATTATATCCAAAAAAGTGTTTGAAGTTGTAATGTAGGTTTTCTGATGAAAGATATTTTAATCGGTTCATGAGATTATTATTGGATTCTGACTATCTGTTAAAATTATGTATGTAAATTACGCTGTGTAAAATTAATAAGATTGTGTGCACTACAGAATCCAATCGTCCGTTATTTGGAAGAAATTTATGACAAAATGTAACGACAATATTTTGCTCCTTGGACGCATGAAACAGGTATCGGGTGTAAGTTTGGGTTGCATGTTAAATGACTGCACCTTCTGTACGTGCGTATTTTTGAGGATTTATAGGTTATCATTACGTAATATCTCATCACTTGTATAAAATACTGCACGAAAACTTACTTAATACTTTAAGTACTTTTCACCGGTCGACCTTAGGTTGAGAAAATTAAAAAAAAATGGAATTTTAAAGTTAACATTTACTGAACCCTTGCGTGGCATTCAGATCTAATTAAACTCTTTATAACTTTGGGGACTATTGGGTTTCATTAAATGAGCTCCCTGTACGTCATACTCATTAACTAAGTACGTGACGAATCGTCTCTTTAGGTACTCCCCTAGGAGATTGACTAGACACAGGTGTGCCGCTATAAATTAAAATCCTCATTAATAAATGTGTCTCGCACTAATCATACAGACTAGGTCACATTTATTTGGCAGACGTCACAAGCGTCGGGGGTAGCGAGCCGATCTCTGGCTACCGTAGGCACGGGCTTGCGGACGGCGAGCAGGAATAACTCACCATCCGGTAAGGACCGACCCGGATCGGTGGCGCGCCGTGTTCCACGCACGCCTCAAAGAGCAGTCAGCAGCATTCTCACGACATTCAGAGTTCCGCATTCCGAGATAGCGCGGTTCCGGACCACAAGGGCTACTGAAAGAACAGGGTGGGTTTTTATCAGTAGAAGTCTGACAATCCTTTCCGCTCCACCCAGAGCAGTAAGAGTAATTTGATGATTCTCTTCCCCCGCGCCGCGCCTCCATAAAAGAAGATTTAACCTCTAGAGCCCCAGCGGCACAAAAAAGTGCCAGTAAACAAGAATTAGCTGAGTTGAGCCCCGCTGGCACACACATTTTGTGCCAGCGGGGCTCAACTAATAGTTGACGTAAATAATGGCGGTCCTTGAGAGGTTAATTCAAGACCTTATCCTGGAACTGAATCAACTACATAAATATTTGAAAAGTAAAAAATGAACAAGAACCAACACGATAATACCCTTTCCACAAATTTTCATACGTATTCATAGAATTTTCAGGTCAACAAAGCCCACTTCACTTGAGCCTTAATCCGTTGGACCGAAGTAATCGGATTTTGCTATACCCGCACAAGCTCTAAATTTAATATTCCAGGCACAATGAACTTATGTAAGGATTTACTATGAGGAAATTGTTTTGTACTGCTTCACGATTTTATTTAAACGGGCTGAGGTAAGCGTCTTATTTGTGTGAGCTAAGACTCTTAAGTGTATTTTTAAATTAAAATGCAAAGTTAGAGGAGAGAAAGTTGGAATGTTTTATTCGTCACAATATATTTGCTGTTTATGGTGAAAGGAGTGTACGATTTTAAACTGGCATAGTCAATAACACCATCATGAGAACAGATAAAACGAGATATTTACGAAAAAATAATGAGATATTTAATTATATACCATTATATAATTAAATATCTCATTAAAGTTCTAGTGATAATGTTATTCATCAAAGTGAGATATTTTAAAATAAAAATAAAATAAAATAAGCCTTTATTTTCTGGGATTTTACAATTATCATACAAAAATTTTATATCTATTAATTTTGTATACTTGCTCTTATAATAATTATCTAATTAATACATCGGCATCTGAATTTCTCTTCCTCTTCCCAGTTTGTCTTTCGACAAAGGCCTCCCCAAGGCTTTCCACTTGTCCCTGTGTTTGAGATATTTTACCAAAGAATAATTATGGCATAATAATAATAATAATTTTAATTTTTTTTAACTAACCTGACTGCGTACCGTGGTCGGATGCTCTCTCTGTTTCGGGTACTTGAACCAGCTGTCAACGTTTGCCAGCCCAACGACTGTCGGATCAGGTGCGGGTCATCCAGCGTAACCGTATGTTGGATGACGCCGTACTTGATAGACTACGCCTCGAATCACGGTGCAGTTGTGTCTCATCTGCTTCACCACAGGCTGCGGTGCAACTACAACCTAGTATCTCACCGCGACCCGACCACGTCGGTGAAGATGATGAGGACCGGGCTACATCCGTGAGTACCCAGTGCAGTGAACGATTGAGGAGTGCTTTGGAGTGTGCATTACGGGAGTATCGCTCCACACCACCTGAGCTGAGACCTCGTCTGCCTCGTTTGCCCATACATAAGAAAAATAGGGCGCTAGTGTGTGCTCTAGATTCACTGTTGTCAAATTATTTTGACAATAGCGAAGACCTCACCGATACCCATTCGATCTTGTACTGTGCCGCTGTTGCAGCGTGCCGGATAGCTCATGTCAAGTTTCCAAAGACTGACAGCTATTCGACCAGCTGTACCAGCTTGGCAGTGCAGGATCGAACGTCGTATCGCTGGGGCTAGAGCACTCATTGGCAAACTTATCTGCTTCAGACAGGGCAACATTCGCCCTAGAGTGATGCGCTTCGGGCACGCCGCAATTGCGGCGGTAAGACCCCTCATTGAGGAGTGGCTAGATCGCCGTCACCAGACACGGAAGTTTCGGGAGGTACCTGTGTCTGATGGGAAAGGAGGAAACGCCTGGGTGTCACCACTGCGAGGGTCGCCCTGAGGACACCGTAGAGCACACGGTGCAAGACTGCCCTGCCTGGGCAGAGCACCGACATGTCCTCACGGCGGCGATAGGCGGAGACCTTCTGCGAAGCAGTCATGCTTCCTAAGGAGGAGGCGGGCCGCGTGAGGGAGAGGATGGCGTCCTCCCTCCAGCCCAGCCGCAGCGGTAGACGCCCACGGCGTCGGACGTCGGCCGACGATCTCCGGCCACCGTAGGCGCGGGCATGCGGACAGCGAGTAAAGGGCAACTCGCTGTCCGACCATGGACCATGCCCGGGTCGACGGCGCGTCGTGTTCCACGCGCGCCTCAAAGAGCGTCAGCAACATGACGAGGCCCCCTCTGCAGAGGGCCGAAGCCTGCCGGGGTCGTGGGACTCATCCCGTTACCGTGGCCCCGGTACGTAAAGGGCTATTGAAGGAACACCGTGGATTTTAGTCAGTAAAAGTCTGACAGTCCCTCCCACCCTGCCCGGAGTGGGAGGACTTATTTGATAATTTTACCAAGTTAAAAAAAAAAAGAAGAGAGTGATGCGCTTTGTGAGGCGGGCGTTCGCGGGGACTGATATTAGTCCTCGGGATTATATTACCTGCGTCACAGAGTGCATCGACTTCCTGAAGCAGAAAGTCTATGCGTGGGCAAATAGAATTCGTAGATATAAGCGGCGGGTGGAGCGATACACTCAGAATCGCGCATTTCAAAGCAATGAAAGGTGGGTTTATAGGGCCTGGGAGCGACCTGACCAAGGTGTGACTGATACGTGCTTACCGGATGATGACGCCATGTGTTCGTTCCGGCGCAGCATCTGGTCGGCTCCTGTCAGTCACACCGAGGGTGACTGGATGAGTGAGATCAAGCGCACGTGCGATCTTATACCAGAAATGGGGGCAATTACGATCAGCCCCCAAGATGTAACCCGTGCAGTCCGTCCGCTATCCAACTGGAAATCTCCTGGACCAGACGGACTGCACAATTTTTGGATAAAATGGTTTCAAAGATCGTACGCCCGCTTGGCATCTCAGTTCCAGTCTGCCTTAGAGGCAGGATCTCTACCTCAATTCCTGACTACAGGAATAACCCACCTGCTCCATAAATCAGGTAGTACAGCGGAACCTAAAAATTATAGACCGATCACGTGCTTACCGACGGTCTATAAAGTTCTTACTTCCATTTTGAGAGCCAAAATTAATAATCATATTGATACAAATTCAATCATGTCTGCTTCTCAGAATGGATGTAGGAACGGGTCCCGCGGTACTAAGGAGCTTCTCCTCATTGATATTGCCATTAACCAACAGGTTCGTCGTTTCCGAAAGAATCTGTCGACATGTTGGATAGATTATAAGAAGGCCTATGACTCGGGTCCACATACATGGCTCATGAAGGTGTTGGAGTTGTACAAAATAAATCCAATACTCCGCACTTTCCTTGAGTCATGTATGGGGCAATGGAAGACGGTCCTTCGCTATCCAGGATGTCGACAGATCCAGGAAAACAGCGAACCGATTAGGATTGAGCGTGGCATATTTCAAGGCGACAGTCTGAGCCCACTGTGGTTTTGTCTGGCTCTCAACCCTCTCAGTACATTGCTGGAGGGTTCGGGGCTAGGTTACCAGTTGAGAAGAGGTAGTCAGGTCATATCATACTTGCTTTACATGGATGATTTGGAAATCTTTGCCACCAGCAAACTGCAACTGATGGTGCTACTGAAGGTAACAGAAACTTTCAGTAGCGCCATCGGGATGGAATTTGGGGTGGACAAGTGTGCAATTATGCATGTAAAGCGAGGGGAGATTATGGAATCCGTGGGAACTCAACTCTCGAATTCCATACACCTAAGATCCCTCGGATCAACTGAAACTTACAAGTATTTGGGGATGTCAGAAGCGCTAGGCATCAATGCTGTTTATGTTAAACAGTCATTGAAGGAACGCTTCTTTGGCCGCCTGAATAAAGTACTGAATAGTCTTCTATCAGGCGGAAACAAGGTGCGTGCCTTCAATGGTTGGGTTATGCCAGTATTGATGTATTCTTTTGGCATACTCAAATGGACTCATACTGAACTTGACGCCTTGGACAGGCGGGTCCGCACAACGCTGACTGCAAATCGGATGCATCACCCACGTTCATCGGTGATGAGGCTGTATATCCCGCGGAAGTGCGGGGGTCGTGGCTTTTTAAATGCAAAGACCCTGCACAACCGCGAGGTATGCAGCCTTAGGGAATATTTCCTAGAAACCGACGTGGGTATGCATCGGGATGTGGTAGCGGTGGATAAAGGCCTCACGCCGCTCTCCTTAGGTAACGAGAATTGGCGCAAACCTGTTGTATTAGATACTAATGACCGCAGAGAAGTATGGAAGAGCAAGGAGCTTCACGGACGCTATTACCGAGCACTTCATGGGTCTGAAGTAGATTTATTAGCGTCCGTAGCCTGGCTACGTTTTGGTGACCTCTTCGGGGAAATCGAAATGAAATGAAATGAAATGAAATGAAATGAAATATTTATTTTGTAAATTGGTTATAAATAACACTTTTACACGTCATGTTTTGTCACGAAGGTTGTGTTTGTGCGATTATGGACGAAGTTATGATGACGAATAACTATCGGAAATATATTGTGAAGGATGGTACGGTAGACACATGTCGGGCATGTCACAAACCGGGACAATCCATTCGTCACATTATCTCCGGTTGTTCTCGTCTGGCTAATGGAGAATATTTGCATAGACACAACCTCTTAGCCAGGATTATTCACCAGCAACTTGCTCTTAAATACAATCTTGTGGAATCAGAAGTACCATAGTATAGGTATGTGCCCGACCCAGTTCTCGAAAATGGCAATATTACACTGTACTGGGATCGGTCTATCATCACTGACAGGACTATTGTTGCCAATAAGCCTGACACAGTGGTGATAGACCGATTAGAGCGTCGCACAATGATTGTTGATATAGCAGTCCCCCATGACGAGAACCTCGTGAAAGCTGAGATAGATAAAAAAAATAAGTATCTTGACGTGGCGCGCGAGGTTGTCGACATGTGGGATGTGGAGACAGCAATCATTGTGCCGATAGTCATCTCAGCCAATGGCATAATAGCCAAGAGCCTCGACCAACATCTAAGGAGGCTCTCGTTGGGCAGCTGGATCAAGGGCTTGATACAGAAAGCAGTACTCCTGGATGCGGCGCGTATTGTGAGGAAGTTCCTCTCTATGGAGCCCTGACCACCGGTAGCTTGGACCCTGTTCCCGATACCGGTGGGCTACTATTTTTTATATTTTTAAATGTTTTTATTTTTTATATTAATATTTAAAAATGTAATTTATATATACATAGATTTAATAAATGGAATAATAATTTAATAATAATTTTTACTAATTTCCATACAAAAGTTGGTTAACCGCTCTTTTCATTTTGGAACTTGCTGTACTTGGCATGCCTCGTAAAGTAATACAGTGTTTTCCACTAGATTTTGGTCCAGCAACCTTCTCACGTGTTTTCAGAAAATCCTGCCAATGGCATCATAATCTGATCGATGGTTTAAGAACGCAGAGAGAACAAACATAGAAATATTTATTTTTATCCGGGCATTGAAAGTTTAGCAAAAAATATTTCATGAATCTATGTATTTTACGATTTACCTTAATTACTCGTTAGCGTAAACAGTGAAAATACGTTACGAATTTAAAATATACAAATCCTATCCTACTTATATTAAAAATGCGAAAGTTTGTGAAGATGTAGGTATGTTTGTTTCACTTTCACGCAAAACCTACTGAACGGATCTCAATGAAATTTGGTTAGTAGATAGTCGATATCTTGGAATAACACATAGAATATTATTGTAAATTCCCATATTATTCAAATCCGACCATTTTTCTTTTGCAAATACTAATTTTTTTCAGCTTCGTTCCGGACGCACTCCGTTAAAATATCTCTTCTTATATTCTCTTCCTTATTAAAAATGCAAATCTATTTAAAGGCATGTCGTTACAATCTTCAAAATCTAGTAGCTACCATGTGAAAGATGTATGCAAAATTGTTTAAGAACAATTTACAACAAACTTCATTTGGCTTGACCCTCACAGACCTCAACGCTCCAAAACCACTTAGCACATGTATTGAACCTCGATGAGTAAGCGTTTTCTTCGTTCGAGCTCCACGAGTATAATTTGCAGGTTCCCTTGGGCGCTTAGCGTTGGCAATAATATTTTCTGATGGAAGTTTAATTTCACTTTGGGAAACAGATTAAAAAATTGGAATTGCGAGTTGCTTTCGTTTTATTTAAAGACAATCTGATGTTTCTGATGATAGATTTTTTTACTTGAAACAAAAAAATTAAACAGTGTCGATTATTTAGTTCACAACTATGACGTGTCAATGTCAACATGATTCCGTTGCGAAAAAGGGATAGTGTTCATTTTCAGGTTCATTATAGCTCTGTCTCTTTCACACACATCAGAATAATGATTACGTAGCACGTTATAGCAAGGGACTTGAACCCGCCTTAAGGACGTGTCGCATGGTGTCACCACGTGCCTTTTAAAGTTTCTGCACACTCCTTCCCTCATCAGAGATAGAGTAAACGGCCACAAAATAACAGTGCTGGTATGATTGTGGAGAAAGAAAAACTTCTAGCTGGGCTGCGGGGACATAACGTGTCACCGCAGCCCAGCTAGAAGTTTTTCAGCTAGAAGCGACGAAATGAAAAACGGTGTAGTGTTAGTTACGCGGCGGATATCCGTGAATATTTCCACACGTAAAAAATTAAAATTATAAATTTTATCTAACCCCGACAACCTTGAAATACTTGAACAGATCTTGGTAAATTGTAACTAAGAACCATCTCGATCACGTAAGCTTTGTAACAAGAAAACTAGCATCATAATCGGTCCATTCATTTAGGAGCTACAGACAGACCCGTAAAACTTATAACATCCCTCTTTTTGCGTCGGGGGTTAAAAAGAAGGAACTGGAAGCCGAAACACTATTATAATGTTTTCGTGGAATGTAAGATCATTTTTTATAAAGCGATGATTTACAGCGGTAGGGTTACACTAAAAACTCACTATTGAGCTATTTTATGGAAATAAATTACGAGTTTAAACCTTAAAGTTCAGATACTGCGGCCTGGAAACGTAAGGGCAGTTGAAAAAACAGGTTGTTTTTTTATTCAGTAGAAGTCTGACACTACCTTCCGCTCCCAAAGTCAGAGAGTGGATTTGATTCATTTGATGATTTTCCCACCGAAAAATAAAAACATGTTTCATGTTTCTCAAAAGTTATAAATTCACAAATATCAGCTGAACTATCGAGTGCTGCTGAAAATGAGACTGTAGATTTCCTTCCCCTATTACATATATTATATTGATATACCACTACACGAATACAGATCTTTCTACCCGTAGGTATGTTTTTATTTACTTAGCGAACTCATCTCAAAGTAAATGGACATTTTTATATAGTACGGAGTGGTCACGTGTGCACCTTCACTTATTCTTATAGCTTTCAGAGCTTCTTAGAACCTCCCCTACGTATGCGTGTATTTATTTTTCAGCTGACGTATTTTTCTTTTAAAAGTTCAGACGAAATAACGTAAAGGATAGCTGTGATAGATAAATCTTAAAGTCAAAATTATTAGTTTCTTCTATAATATTTGCTGTTTATAAGTGTATTACTTTTAGTGCGCTAGCAGAACAGTGTCAGGTAAAGTCTAAATGAGTTGTATGGGTCATCAAAATACAGGCTGTGCCTAGTTTGGGACCCGCTGTGTAAACCTGTGGCATGTAAATTATATTCTGTCAACAAAATAAATAAATAAAAAAATGGTACCTAATGTTTAGTACCTTATCTTATACTATTATTATATTTCTTCTTAGCTTTTACTGTTATTTCATCATCAGCTAAGCCTTTTCCCGGCTGTGTTGGGGTCAGCTTCCAGTATGACCGAATACAGCTGAATTGCTGCAGCGTATTTATTTTATTTTATTTTATTTTAATAAGTACTTAATAAGTAATTAATGCGACTTATAGCGACTCCACAAACCAGAATCTAGGTAACACAATAAGCACCTCTTGGCCAAACCTGTATCAGATTTTCTGTCTTCTAACTACCCGTAACGATAGTCAAATATGTCCATATGACAGCCGGGGTTTAGCATGCTTTCCGAGTAGGGTTGCCATCACCAAATTTGCCGGTCCCAGACAAAGACTTATAAACCCCGGACATTTGGGTAAAATCACAGTTTTTCCCCGGACACCGTAGAAAAATACATTTTTGAACTTGAAACTAAAACTAACGATGTTTAGTTATAGTTTTTATTTACTGATAAAGTGATAACATTGTAGAGCTTTAGATCTTTTTTAATAACAGTCTCTTCCTTTTCGTTTAATCAACGTAACATAAACATTAAGATCAAATACCATAGGAAAATAATAATAGAGATCGTGCTTTTTGGTACCCGTAAGACCAATGTGTGTGCAGGTTTTACCTGGACGCTTATTGGGAAAATCCCCCCGGGCGCCCCCGGACGCTCTCCAAACTAGGACAATTCCGGGAAAACCCGTATGGATCGCAAACCTGTTTCCGAGGCACAAGGCTATCATTTCACATAGCCAACTCCTAAACTCCGATCTACTACTGAGAAATGATCATCACTCACCATCAGGTGAGGTGGTAGTCAAACGCTAATAATTATCAATAAAAAAATTGGCCAAGTGCGAGTCGGACTCGCCCATGAAGGGTTCCGTAGTAACTGTAATAAATATAACATACTTAATATATTTATTTGAAAAAAAAAAACCAAAAACCTTACAAATTTCTTAAAACTAGCTTATTTACAATTTTTACAACTACGCCAAATAACTTTGTTTTTCATAATATTTGTATGAATTACAAAGTTATATTTGCGGTTTTCTAAAATATACTGTATCTCAAAAACTGCTGACTCGATCTCGTTCAAACCAATTTTGGTTAAAAGTTTATATTAAGATCTACAACATATGATTTTCTTAGTTTTTTCACTTTATTATTATAGAAGTTAGAGGGGGAGGACACACATTTTACCACTTTGGAAGCGTATATCTTTTAAACGATTAATTTTATGAAAAAGTCATTTTAGAAACCATAATGTCTTTTTAAAGACCTGTCTATAGATACCACACACACGTGTAGGTTTCATGAAAAAAAATATTTTCAGTTTCAGTTCCATGTGTGGGGAGCCCCCTTTAATTTAAATATTTTTTAATTTTTCTCTTAAAATCGGAAAGCGGTTCACAGAATACATCTATCTACCAAGTTTTACACGTATAGTCCTAATAGTATCTGAATAAAATGGCTGTGACATACGGACGGACGGACAGACAGACAGACGGACAGACATGTCGAAACTATAAGGGTTCCGTTTTTTGCCATTCGGCTACGGAACCCTAAAAAACGTCTTATTGAAAAACCCGTAAGCAGTTTTTGCCCAACCCGGAAATCGAATCGTCATGCTTGCGACCACTTCACCAACGTGTAGGCTTTTACATATTATTTACTAGCGACCCGCCCCGGCTTCGCACGGGTGCAATGTTAATAATAAAATAAATACTAAAGAATGTCTTCATATACAACGTAGACAGCCTTTTTGTCATTCGAAAATACATACATGTTCTCTTTAGTAGTTACTCCTGAAGGTGCGACATAATTATAATTGACCATGGGATCATTCAACGCTCAAATCTAAGCCTGCAACGTTGAATATTTGACCCTGGGATTTGTTAATGGTCATTGCAAAAGATATCTTTAACGGAAATTGTAGACGTTTATACTGGAACGGTAAATCCGATGGTATCAGAGGAATTCGGGGAATCAATACATCTTCTAAGGTACCACATCCGATGAGTATTGTGCACTCTATTATGAAAGTTTTAGTGATTTTACCAGCAAAGGCGTGCCATTGCAAAGTTTAGGTGGATTCAGGTTTTTAATAAAATAACAGGACAACCTACTTTTAACACCATTTTATGAGGAGGGAGTCCAGATGGTACAAAGAATTAAGAAATACTATAGGATTTTTTTCAAAAGTTCTTCCAAATCCAGAACAGTATCAACCGAGTAGTATATTTGCGTCGGTGCATCAATGTTTGAAAGAATCAAGTTATTTACCTTATCATACTTGTTCGTTAGTGGGTGATAGAATTGCTCTTTCTACCAAGATGACCAAGACATAGCCTTACAACTTATGTTATCAATGTCGGTATAGACATTCTTGATCAACTCTTGGAGGTTGTCTATCAAAAAACAAGTTTTCTAGTTTAATCCTTCCATCAATTTGTGTTAACTCTCCATTGCCAACTTTTAGCAGCATCTCTGAAAAAGCCTGTTCTCACGTGAAGACAACGAAACCCACCCGGGAAATTTTTGAGGCTGTGTATCGGGCGGCCGATACAATCAGGGGGTTTGTGTGTGTTTTTAGCAGAGGCGAAGTAACGCACTGAATGGCGTTTCACACTTGCTTTATGGTCGGGATTTTGAGGTCCAAGTGTAGATCCTCGTTCCTCAAGTACCAGGGCGCGCCCGTGGCCTTTCGGAGAAATCGGTTTTGAATGACTTGCATCCAATGGATCTGAGCCGAACTGGATTGAGTAAACACCGGACAGGCGTATGTCAAAATAGGGCGTATGCACGTGGTAAAAATGCGTAGTTTGCATTTTAGGGAGAGTTTGCTGTGTGCATTCAGCATGCTGTGTAACCTACCGAGAGCAAAAGCGTCTCGCGAGCGAACCGACTTTATATGCTCTCTGTTTTGGTCTAGGATCACTCCTAGCACGGCCTGCGACGCCCTATTTCGCCGGCACCGCGCCGCAACCGCTATGTCCTTGCATTTTAAATCTGTAATATCTTCGAAACTCTTCATTTAAATTATATGCTGTAAAGGGCAATATTGATCTATAATAAATGCATAATGTATTTATGTTATTTAATTGGATAAGGATTAATGATGTATTGCTTAAAATTGCTTCGTAAAATATGCTCGTATTTCTCGTAAAAAGTAAAGGATAAAAATGGTTCTTGTGGGTTACCTATAAGAGACATACCATCGCGGACTTTTTTGTTGACCTTTTTAAGGTGTATAATACTGTAGTACATTATTTTGATCTATCTCGTAGGGTTCAGCCAGTCTTTGTAATGAAAGCGCAAAAAAAATGTGTTTATTTGCGACATCACATTAGAAACCTCAAAACCTTCCTATTGAATCACTCCTTCTATTGAAAAAAACTGCATCAAAATCCGTTGCGCAGTTTTAAAAATTTAAGCATACATACATGTGCAGGGACAGAGAAAGCGACTTTGTTTTATACTATGTAGTGATAGTGATGAAACTGAAGCGAAACTGCTCGCTTATAGAGGGATATACGACAGTAAAGGTATAGGAATAGGGTTCTGTCATTTATCTTTTTGGTACCGAGCACTAAAAATCTAGCCATCTAGTTGACGAATAACAAGTTCATTCAAAGTCGGGCACTTTTCAAAAATCTGGTAAACTTCTCACCAAGGGAATGAACAAGTTTTCTCGTTAAATTGAAAACTTCGAGGTTTTAGCAATTCAGAGCCAGAATTCAATTATAAGTGCTTCTTTTGTTTATGTAAGTTTTCTTTCTGATGATATTAAAAGTGTGTAAGTATATGTGTATAGGCATTTGAATATCAAGATACGATAGTTCACTTTTCAGCATTGAAAACATTCAGATCCGGAACAATCATTTATTTATTTTTATTTTTTCCCGGAGCAAGCAGTCGCTAAACAGCGAACAGCCCATTGTAAAACGTATCACGAGTACAATCCGTCTGAATGTTTGGAAGATGCATTACAAAACAGCGACATATTTTTAATCTGATGCGCTGTTATGTAATACAGCGGATTATACAATGCGCCTTCGACATACATACATTTAAAATATTCTTAGTTGATTTAACAAAAGAATAAATGACACAAAATGGCTTCCACAATTATGTTAATATGAAATTGGTAGCGTAAAATTGTGGGTATTATATATATTCGATGGGAAAACAACTGAAGGTTTTCCCCAAACCGTATTACTGTGATCGTATTTGAAACACGCTTTTATGGTATTATATGTTGAAAGCAAATCTTTGTTTCCGATCTTATGAGCATCCAATAAATAGTGTTGGACTCAAAACGTGTTCGACGAACTCGAAATCAGAATATTATAATACTTACCATCTTTACTTGTAAGTAGTCACTACCTAGTGTTGAAATAGCAAATATACGGCATGACTTTGCGATGCGACTCACGCATCGCAAAGTCAACCTCAAGGTATTTGTGGTGCGAGTACCAACTTGTCTCCTAGAATTTGCAGAGGAGTTTGGGCTACAGGGCGTAGTGTTCGTAACTTCTGCGGACAAGTGCCATATGAGCACGCTGTGATTTAGTACTTATGTGTAGTGTTACTAATATAGATTTAAGTTTCTATTTACTAATTCAATTTATATTATTGAAATACTAAGACATTTTGAGATGTTTTTGTATATGAACCACAAATGCTAGATAATAATAATAAAATTCATTGTGTACTCAGGTCCCCAAGATAAGGCATAGCTAATTTCTGGATCACTTAAAAAATTCAAAAATATCTAACGCTGAAATCAATAAATTCTTATTCTATTCTTATTCTTAATTTTTTAATTATTTGTGTATTTCAAGTTCCAAAATGAGAACATTTATATTATCAACACGACGTGTGATTTTCTATCAAAAGCCTAAACATCGTAACCAACCTCATAGATAAACCGATACTCGTCTTCATTTTCTCCATGAATATGTTTAACTGTACGTAACGGTATGAGATCAAGCGGCCTTTGAAAGTCCGGTTTCATGCAATGTTGCGCCGGAACCGAAATTCAGGCCGAGAGCAAATTGGATTCTGGATATTCCCCACACTATTCGCAAGTAATCGACTAGACCGAAGGCAATAAATGCAAGAAACCTTTTAACTATATCCCTTATTATTACCAACATAACAATTGCTCTTCAAGACTTTCATTAACTTTGCGTTTATCTTCTTATTTTGTTGGTTTTGTGAAATTGTGTTTGAAATGTAAAAGGACGGACTGTATTAAACATTTTGTTCTAGTTAAATTTTGACAGATTAATGAATAAAATATACTGTAACTATGCCATTTTTTAAGAAATTTGGCAACTCGATGGAATTTTTTGGATTGGTATTTTTTAAAATCACGTTTTAACTTTTATTTGAAAAAAGTTAAAACGTATTAATTTTTTTAAAGCAGTAGTGATGTAATAAATTACTTAGAGTTTTATGACTGGATTTGAACTTAAGACCTTCAATTTGTAAGTCGTGCGTGTATCCACTGGAATACCATTGCTCTGCTATATATTACTGTGGTCATAGGAAGCACCGCCTATTGGGTGTTCCAACTCGCCGTACAGTTGCACACTCCAAATTGCCTATTCTTCGAATATTAGCGGCTATAATGCTTTCCTGGACTCAAACTCAGATCTGGGTTTGTTTGCGGATGAATGGAAGATAATACTCACGGAAGTTTGAAATTTTGTGAGAAGAATGCACGAATGTGTTATATGTATAAATTATATTAAACTAGCTGTTGCTCGCGACTTCCTTCGCGTGGGAGGCTTTTACTGTGTAAATGCCGATTTCAGGATAAAAGTAGCACATGACCTCCAGGATTTCAGTTATTGTATATATTTTTTACGTGAAAGATTTATAAACAATCATCCATCCATCCTCACAAAATTTCGCTTTTATAATTATTTGCAAGTTTGCAACTTGTCGATTTTTGTCGGTTTTCAGCTCAACCTCCCACCTCGTCACAAAAACGGGTACATATTTAAACATCGAATCACTTGCATCCCTTGAGAAAACTGTGTTTTAATCTATTTCAAATAAAAGTTTCATTCATACTCGATCCTCTTATTTACTCCCTTAGGGAAGGGGCCCCTAAGGGAGTAAATAAGAGGATATATATACTTTTTATTTTAATAGATATGTAAAGATCCTGATTTGCAGTACCTACTTGTACACAGACGAAAGCATGGATAAAAGCTTGTCAATCATAAGTTAAATACTATATAAAATACATATTATTATTATAATACATACATCTATGTATGGTATGTAATATTATGTAAACTTGGAGAAGTAAAATTGGTTTGTAAGTTTGTATGTAGCGGGTAATCCCCAATTCTAAAAATGTTTTCATTGGTACATATTATTTTCATGGGTGTACACCTTATGAGAGCTATATATTATTTCGAAATCCACGCGAACGAAGTCGCGGCGAAGTGATAGTAGTAATACATAAGTACATAATATATACAGGGTTAAATGTAAAACACTGAAAACCTCTCAGGACTATGTTACTAACATCATAATCAACAACTTTTGTTCTATGACTTTTAAGAATTCGTCATATTTTAGTTCACCAGATTTTCATACAAAAATAAAAATATTTAAATTGAACGCCCTAAATGTTACGAACTCTATGCGAAGCAAAAGAAAGCAATTTATACTATCGCTTTCTTTTGCTTTGCATAGATGCTATATGCGTTTAGGGCGTTAAATTTAAATATTTTTATTTTTATATGAAAATCTGGTGAACTAAAATATGACGAATTTTTAAAAGTCATAGAACAAAAGTTGTTGGTTATGATGTTAGTAACACAGTCCTGAGAGGTTTTTGGTGTTTTACAATTAACCCTGTATATTTTATAAATCTTTTTTTTATTAATAAGGGGGTGGCAACTAGAGCTTCTAAAAATCAAGTCATTTTCTTTTTTAACTTTTTCATGTTAAGTTTATGCCAACTAAGCCAAATTATTTCGTTCATTCCATAAACAATTTTAACATTGTGTTGAAATTTTTCACTGTAACTACACACCGAAAACAAAAAGTAATCTAGTTTAATAACAACTTTGACACTTTTCTTGGCAATAAAAAATATTTGGTTGTTCTCATAATAATAAAGCTCAAAGGATATGAATATAAACAAGTTTGTGTACTAACTTTTATCTAAGAAAAAGTCTCTCATACTGTTATGCCAATAAAATTTTGTAGTTAAATTAATTATCTAAAAAAAATCGTAAAGCACACTTGTGTAACAGAATGATTTACTCAAGCCAGTTTTGTTGAGTAATAATAATAATAAATAAATAATTCTTTATTGGCATATTTTTTTACAGAATTAGTGAAGCCCTGCCTCGGTAGGCAGGGCTTTTTTTTATTTTTTATTTCCATTTACTTTTTTTTCATTTTCTCTCTCTTCTTACGACGATGTCTGGCAGTTTGAGTAGCGGCATTGTTCGTCAGGTCGTTGAGCTCCTTAGTAGTCCATAGTTGAGCTTACATACTAACTGAAAAAGGCTTTTTAAAAAAAAAAAGGCTTGCACTGACAGGACGGGTCTACTCAAATCTGTGTAGTTCATTCCTCAAAAGGCCATTTCAGACTAATCTACATAATCCTCATAAACGATTGTGAACATATGAACTACGTAGGTTATTTTATTCGAGTTAAACATGATTGTCTAGCAGTTTGAGTGCTTTTTACGGCCTGCCCAAACGTCCTTACTTTAATATTGTTCGTCAAATCGTTAAGCTCTTTGTTCTAAGTTGAGCTATACGTCATTTGACAAATGCTTGCACTGTATGGACAGGCCCACTCAAATCTGTGAGCATCTTTCTTCAAAATATCGCCTCAGACTGAAACCTACAAGGTTCACATATAATTAAGCCAGTATAGATTGTATGGACTTTAAAACAGACGGATCCCTGAGTTTGTTTCAGTGTTTCTTTTCAGGGGAGTCAGGAAACACCGGCCTCATCTAGTTAATATTTACGAAAAAAAAGACGTGTAAGAGTGTTATTTAATAACCAATTTGCAAAATAAAGATCATTTATCAAAAGGTGTACAAATGCCAGGGAAAGTGCGTTTGTTTTTGCGATTTCTTATAAAGCATGTAACGCTGTTTTGCTTGGTAACAACCTGCAGAATATACATATGTTTGTCTGACAGTAAGTACATCACACTTTTCATACAATTCGGCAGTGGGAAATCTTTGGGGTCTAGGGGCCTTAACTTTTAATAAGGATCTTTGTGCTCTTTCTACTTGTATCATAAACATTTTGCAAGCGCCTCCTCAGACTAAAATACAGTAACTCAGCACTAATTGCACAAGTGCAAAGTAAACTCTGCGCAATAAGCCATAGTCAGGTGCGTGTCTCAATTTATTAAACGCTCATATCAATTTCCTGATACGCGTAGAGATGATATCTACATGCTGACGCCAGCTTAGTTTCTCATCCACTAGTATACCAAGATACTTAACATGCGCAACCTTATTTAAGGCCAAATATGAGCAGGCTGTGTCAATTGAAGATGAGTTACATGTATGTTGCTTAATATTTATGTCTATAGGCTTTGTTTTAGAGAAGTGGAATTGCAAATAAGTGGATTTTGAGAGATTTGAAGTGAGAAGATTAGTTCTTAACCCACTTTTTGTAAACCAGATTCAGCCAGATGTCCTCATCCCAAGTATCTCCATGAAATATCATTACCGTGTCATCGGCATATGTAAATATTTTTCCGTTTGTAAGTGATTGTTGGCATAGGTTATTGATGTAGATTAGAAAGAGGCTGGACCAAAAATACTGCCCTGTGGAACGCCATAGATTACCCTCGCATCTGAACTAAGGTATTCTTTCATTTTAACGCGTTGTGTGCGGTAACAAAGAAAGTCTTTAAATATGTTTAAAGCATTACCGCGAATACCAATTCAATCCAACTTGTCCACAAGAACGGGAATCGACAAGGTCTCGAACGCCTTGGCGAGGTCTAGGATAATGCCAAAAAAAATCTGTTTGGTGTCTAGTTTAAGCGTAACGTGGTATATTATTTGACTAACAGCGTCTTCAGTATTTCTTCCAGACCTTAAGCCAAATTAGGCGTCCAACTGTACTTTGTTGTGGTCTAAGAAACTAACGAGCCTACTATTTAAAACTTTTTCAAAGATTTTTTAAATCGTTGTGAGTACAGAGATGGGCCGATAATTTCCGACTTCATCCTTTCCACCCTTGTAGACAGGAGTAATAAGGGATTTTTAAAAAACCTCTGTAAAGACGTCTTGAATTTGGTAGATCTCAATAACCTTTGTCAGGTGTGGAGTCACTATAATTATATTTAGCTAATTCGAGAAATTTAGCTGGAATAAAGTACCGTCCAACGAAACAGTAAACTTTTAGGTTCATAATTAGTGATTCCATTTTAGCTTCGTCAGGGGGAAGTAAAATAATTGAGTTTAGATTTGTAGGTATGTCAAAATTATGGGGTGTTTTGGTTTATGTCACATTGTGCGATCTGTTTACCTACGTTAGCAAAATAATTATTTACTTCATCTACGGCCTGTAATCCATTTTTAGTTGAAGGTGTCAATTGGTCAGCCAACGAATTTTGTTTTTTTTTTTTTTGTGTCAGTAATCGTTTTGATTGCATACCAATTTGTCCTTATTACTTTAGCATCCTCCAGTAAGGATTTTTCATATCTTCGCTTCTCATTTTTGAGTAATATGTTACAGAGTTTGCGGTATCGTTTATAGGATGTTTCAAAAATTTTGTTTTGTAGCTGTTCGGAAAACTTTTTGTGTTTATCTCCATGATGGCTACATCGCAACAAGCCCGAGGTAAGCTAAGGTTTAATTAAACGTTTTCTACAAGGCTTTAGAAGTACCTTTGAGTTCTGTTTTAATGCTGTCGAGATCGTATTCACGAAAAGTGTTGCTACATGGTTTGCGTCCAGATCATTATTAACAAAGGAAAAATCTATAGTATCGAAATATTTAATGACAGCATTGTAATCGAGGCTAATGTATGATTTTGTGTCAGTTTTATTCAGATTACTGTTGAACATACACGGTAAGACAGAATCGTCGTCGGTTACAGTGGAGTGCAATACAAATACTGAGGCAACATGGCATGTTTTTAACATAATATGATCCAAACAGTTTTGTTCTCTTGTAGGATATAAATAAGCAGGTAGAAGCCCTACTCCAGCCGTCTTTAGGTAAGAAGCGCCGTTTCTGACTGCATTGATTAATTTAATGTCAATGTTGACGTCACCGGCAATAATAAAGTTTTTCGTTTTGATTGGTCTAACAATGTTGTCCAGCGAGTTCTAGAGACAGCTAGAATGTATGTGTCTAGATGAACTTTTAACAAGACAAATTTTGCCCCAATTGGCTCCGGTTCCTCTACTGTGTATTTAATTTGTTTCTTTACATAAATTGCAATCCCCCATTCTTATTTAGGCATGTTTTGGAGCAATAATGTTCATAGGTATCAAGAATGGGAATATTCTTAGTCATTTATCCAGCATTCAGTATAATGATGTCTATTTTAAAAGTCAGTCTAGATAATAGGGCTTGAAAGCTATCAAAATTTTTACATATGCTACGTATATTTTGGGATATAATTCTTAAAGAATTTGTAGAACTGTTTATCGTTATATTGCATGTTTCGACATCACAACAGTAACTATCACGAGTGTAGTATGGATAACACTTTATCATTGATCGCATTTGGCCACCATCACACTTGATTGGAAACGTTGATGTGATCGTAGCACGCTTACTTAGAAGTAACATTCATGATATAAAGATCCCCAGGCTATAGTTGTCACGAGACACAGACTCTGGCATGGAATTTCACTCCATGAAAGTATTCCTACAATGTTCTGTGCGTATGGGTGGGATGTCCCATATGCATTAAAGTCTATATATCCAACAGATACCTTTATTTTAAATTACAATACATGTTCAGATACGGCCTCACGTTAAAACAACATCATTTTAAATTGCACAAAATCTTAAGACAATGGATAAGACACTGGATCCTGTAATACAGGTTTTAAAAACCTAGAGCACTATCGAGTCAGGCCGTAACTTTTATGCCAATAAAGTATGATAATACTCGTACATTAATTATGAAGGCCCAACCCAGTCAGGCACATTACTTCGTATAAATTATATCATCACAACTACTCTCAAATCGGTGAAAGGGAACATCGTTAGGAAACTGACATGTCCTAGGACCAAAAGACATATAACAGCCACAAACCCGCATTGGACTTCCGTGGTGGATTACGGCCCATTCCCTTTCATTATGAGGAAGCCTGTGTCCCTGCAGTGGGCGTACGTAATAGGCTGAATTATTATTTTTAACCTCTAGAGCCCCAGCGGCTCAAAAACGTGCCAGTAAACCAGTATTAGTTGAGCCCCGCTGGCAACAAATTTGTGTACCAGCGGGGCTCAACTAATAGTTGACGTAAATAATGGCGGTCCTTAAGAGTTTAAGCTAACATGAATAGAATAGAATAGAATAGAATAGAATAGAATAGAATAGAATAGAATAGAATAGAATAGAATAGAATAGAATAGAATAGAATAGAATAGAATAGAATAGAATAGAATAGAATAGAATATTCATTTATTTGCTCAGAATGTAGTTATTTACAATAATGATCACTACACAATAAGTTGAGCTACGCGATATTTGACAAATGCTTGCACTGTTTGGACGGGCCTGCTCAAATCTGTTTGATTCTGTCCTCTAAAGGGCGCCACAGACATTAACCTACATTGCTCTCATATGATTTGATCACTACAGATTGTCTGGACTTTAAAAGGGACATTGACCTCTGAGTTTATTTCAGTGTTTCTTCTCAGAGTAGTCAGTTAGGAAACACTGGCCTCATCTAGTTTACATTTACGAAAAAAAAGACGTGTGAAACTGTTATTTATAACCTATTTGCAAAATAAACATCATTATTTCATCATCATTAGAACTTAATACGGGATATTTACCATAAGTACTTATTTGTGATCACGGCGCTTGCAACAGTGCCGAAATATCGGAAACTCGAAACAATAAGTACACAATATGGTAAATATCCCGTTTTAAGTTCTAATGATACTGAATTATTATTATTATTTAGTTAATAATAAATAAAAATAAAAAAATAAAATAAAATGCATTTAATTCAAGTAACTTAACTCATATAAGATTAACAAAATCAGAAACACACACACCAAATATTATTTTCAAAGAATAAATTTAAATGAAAATGACAATTACAAAAAAAAAGAACTAAATGTAATAAAAATGTCAATAAAAACAATAAAATGAATAAAATAAAATTGTCATAATAAATTTTTCTATAATTAAAAATGCTATAATTGAATAAAAAATGATATACATTATTAATTTTAAATAAATCATTTTAATGACCACGACGGAGCGTTTGACATACGGTTTCAAAACTGTGGAGGTTCGAAGAAAATCCATGTTTTGCTGTGAATTTTCATGATACATACAAATTTTGTACCGTTTTTGTATTACATACTAAAACGTAGGTTTATAACGCGGCGAAAGCACCCTTTCGGCACAGATATAGTTAACTCTAGTTAACTGTCTCTGTTGATCGTCATAAGGCGTTGTCTTTTATTTGATGTAGGTAATATAAAGGTCTCGCAGTTTCCTGATTTATGTCAAGTGACGATTTAGTTTTATTGATGTTGTTTTTGTTCCTTAGATTATTGTATAGGCTGTTGTTTTATCTAGCTTGAGGAACAAAGCAATAATCTTAACCAACTTACTCAACTTTCCGTTCTACAGTGGGGTACTTTTTTGGTCCAATGTCGGTCACCGTGGCCAATCTTCACGAAGATTACCCCAGTACGCGGGAGATATATCATTATCGTGCACATGTTTAAATGTGCGCAAACATAAGATCGTGCAGACAGAGAACTTATATATAAGGAGATTCAAAGCATATTTTAGTAACTATCTGAAGTTCTAGACAAATATTACAATTCTATATCCGAATGCCATTATTTTCGAGGGAATATCACTAAATGATTCCTTGCACTCTGGATGGAGCTGAAAAGCATGACAGACTCCTACTGAATAAAAACCTTTAGTTGCTTTTGCGTTTCGGAGCCGCGGTATCTTGATAGAACATTCCTGCATCCCCGGTAGATACTTGTCTGAGCCTCAGATAACTCTTAATAAATTAGAAAAGCAACAATTACCAGTTTTGTTGGTACTATCGATAAAGAACATCAACTGGCTACTACACAATATCACGGATTCCAAAATAGGTACAACATTATGAAATTAAAAGGTAATTAGGACGGAGCTCAGTGGGACTTTCCTCGGTAATCGAATCACTTTGCCGCATCGGGCCGTCATAGCCAATGCGATTGAGTTTATTATTATTATTATATACTTTATTGTACACCTTACAATACAGTTAAGGATACAAACAATAAAATTAGTGTACAATGGGCGGTCTTATCGCACAGGGCAATCTCTTACAGACAACTTTTGGATGGACAGAAATGAAAGGAGACAGATTTAGGGCTGTCAGTGTACAAAATCATACATAATACTAATCAAACATAATAATATAAAATACATACCATGTATATAATAACATGGTAATATAAAACAATTTTATTTACAAGTTTTGTTTTTAAAGAAAAGTAGCAATGTAGGTAGAATTCACATTACTAGCAATCTTGTTAACCCATCCAACTAAGCTAAATATGTTGTTTATGGTGTAGTGGTGTGGGGTTCAAACCCGCAGCCTCTCGATCACAAGTCCGTTACCTTAGCCATTAGGCTGTCGATGCTTGTTATTTGTTGTATAGTTACTTTGGGGTACCATTACCTTAAATCTTTGCTGGTTTCCCGATGGGGCGACGACAATCTGGGCGAATTCAATGCTCTGAAAACATAGGCCTGTCTTTTCAGCGCTAAAAGGAGCCAATATGAATTATTCCCTACTTTTCGAAGTGCATCTGTGCCGTTTACCGACGCCTGGAGCAAGTAGCAAGCTGCCAAGCAAGTCTACAGCTTAGACTGTACCAAAAAAGCTGGGAACCTTACTCAAGGTGAGACGGAACATCACGGCTGGATAGCTTCTGACTTTGTAAAAAGCATAGGTTCGTTCCTGCATGGAGTATTGCAGTCACTTGTGGGATGGCTCTGAAAAAACCAACTTCTTGGCTCATAGGCGACGAAGCTATAGTGGACAAGCTTCACAGCCTGGCTCATCAGTGAAGCGTTGCATGCCTGTCGGTTTTCTACAGATTTTACTTCGGAGAGAATGCGATCTTCCTTTCACTACCGGTCTACCAGATGCACTGCAGGGTACCATCCACACTTGGTTGATATACTATCTGGTTGTATCAAGCGCTTCTCCTTCACATTTTATTGTGCGCATAGCCAAGTTCTGGAACTCTCTGCCAGTTTCTGTATCCACAGTGTATACGAGCCGTCAGCCTTTAAAGTATAAAAACTTTTTAACAAAAAATTAAACCGACTCCCAAAAAACACTGCAAAGTGAAAAATAACTTTAATTTCTGTAGTCGGTGTCTTTAGTTTTGTTTTTTTCGTTTTTGGCACCGACTTCCGAAATTAAAGTTATTTTTCACTTTGCAGTGTTTTTTGGGAGTCGGTTTAATTTTTTGTTAAAAAGTTTTTATTTCACTCTTTTTAGTTGGATGATTTTTAATTTACCTAGTTACAAGAGCCTAAATGTCAACTACTTATAACCTTTTACAAAATATTGCTTTTCCCAATGCTGGGCCGTTAATTGTTGAGGAGTTATCCTGGTACTTCACCATCAGCTCTACATCACCATATGCATTGTGACGAGCATAAAGTGCTTAACATCCATATTCAAGTAATCGAATCGCAATCCACTCAATACTTATTATTGAGTAGTTTCAGCGGCCATCTGTGGTCTTCATCATCAGTTCCACTTCCCCAAATGGTACTTTTTGAGAGCACCTGCTCAAGTTACTATAAGAAATACCCAAAACGCCATAGGTGTGCCTATAATATTTGAAGAGTTCCCTCGATTTCTCCAGGATCCCATCATCAGATCCTGATTTTTATGAAAATGTGATCAATTTCGAAGTATACCCATTCAAACAAAAAAAGAATTTTCCATATCGGTTCAGCCGTCTTCGAGTACTCGATGATCATACATTAAAAAAAAATATATATATATATATATATACGCGTCGAATTGATAACCTCCTATTTTTGTCGTCGGTTGAAAAGTGAACAGACATCTTCAGAACTCACTCGTACGTTGGTAGCCCGCATCTATTGCTTACCAGGCGTGAACAAGGTCATGGACGGGCTCAATCGAAATAACACAACACACCTAAAGTAAGGATAGTCTGATTTTCTGACGCCCTGTAAATGATCCGCCTAGGCTCGTCGTTAAAAATCTACGTGGTTTTGTGGTCTCTGTTGTCATATATATGCAAAAGCATCAGAATGGGCCTCATAGCGGTCTTTGCCGAATTTTTCGGTTTTTTCGAATCGATTATCCAATCGACTTAAACTAAAACAATACTGTCAAATCGAGTTATGATTGACAATAAATCGTAACGAAATTATAATTAAAACTAATCCATAATTAGCGCGCCGTCATACATATTATTTTAACTATTCGATATTATTTTCTATTTAAAGTGATAGTTATATCATACAAAGAAGAAGAACGGCAGTGTCAGTGTCGCTCTATTTGAGAAACGACCGTAAACAAAATTATTGGCTTTTTTATTTTGTGGAAAAACCGTAATAAATGAGAAGCAAATGTTTTCTTAAATCAGAAGTAAAAGTAGCAATAACTCAACGGAAAGGATCGGTGTTGAAATAGTCATTGCCATGTTTATTTATTTTTTTAATATTACCGATAAGAAGAATATAAATCAAAATGTTGCCTGAATTTCAATCATTTTGTTTTATTATTTATTTATTTATTTACATGGGAGACCAACAGCTTAAATCAATTAAGAAACAATGTGAAAATTTGACAGCCAATTACAGGTCTCCACGTATAGTTACATGTTAAATTAAGGAACACTGTGAACGACATAGTAATGTCAGCAGGAAAACGGCAAACTTAAGAACATAATAATATGTAAAAACCTAAACAACTAAATAAAATTACATGATTACTTAAAACTAATTATTTCTTAAAAAATTTAAGGCTTAAGCACCTTCTCGCTGATGATACACTTGTTCTAAATGGATCAATGTCATGCTGCCTGCACACCTCATTAAAGCTCCTGCTTGCACGCAACACATACGAATTCTGTCTATATTTAGAGGTAGCGAGTGGCATTTTTAGCGGTGGATAGAACCGTTTAGACTTGCAAGGAACATTAAAATAAAATTTTGATAATATATCAGGGCTGTTAATTGAAGTGTTGAAAGTCTTCAATAAAAACACGCAGTCAGAAATGTCACGCCGAATATTTAGCGGTAGTAAATGAAATTTCTTACAGAGATCAAGGTAATTTACGGACCTATATGGTATTCTTTGATGGAAGCAGAGATATTTAACGAACCTTTTTTGGATGCTCTCAATACGGTCAATATATTTATGATAGCATGGATTCCATATCTCGGATGCGTATTCCAAGTGGCTCCTAACAAAGGTACAGTATAAGATTTTTAGAGTTTTCGCTTGCGTGAAGCACTTGGATAGACGCATAATGAACCCGAGAGATTTGGATGCTTTCGCGACGATTGCATCAATATGGTTTTCAAAGGTCATTTTGCAATCGTGATGAACCCCGAGATCGCGAATGGCATTACATCTAGGCAGTAGTTGACCATCCAGGGTGTACATTGCAGGTATAGTCGTGCGTTTACGTGAATATGTAATAACCGAGCATTTAGCGGGATTGAGATCTAGTTTATTTCTTCGACAATACTCTTCCAGACGCCGAAGGTCGTTCTGAAGTGCTGTTACATCAGAAGGTGATGAAATTGTGGTATAGATTTTCATATCATCAGCGAAGCACAATAATTTGGATGAAGTCAGGCAAGAGTCAATGTCGTTTATGTAGATAAGAAAAAGCAAGGGCCCTAATAACGAACCTTGAGGAACTCCGCTTGGTATAGGAACCCAACTTGAAATGTAGTTGTTCAGCACAACAGCTTGGGACCTTTTTTCTAAATAAGAAGCAAACCTTCTCAATAAGTCACCGTGTACTCCTATGTTATAATACTATATTATTATGAACACACCTTTATTTTTATATTGATATACATTTATTTGATTGTAATATTCCAATCTTAACTATTAACTTATGTAATTAAAGAAAACATGACATCATCGTAAGTTTTTACAGTTTTCATTTGGCAACTTGAGCCAAACCAATGAGCATTTAACACAATATTCTAATAATGATAAGACGTAATTGGGAAAAAGAAAACAGAATTATATATATATATTTTTTTATTACACTTAAGAAAGAAAATCCAACCTAAATACTGAACAAAAATCTAATTACGCATTTTTACCTAAGAAAATATTTTTTTTTGTTTCAAAGAAAATAATTTGCAAGGTAAAGAAAAAGCCTAATCTTGCCTGAGGCCATACATTGTTTGCTGGAAGTATATTCTTACCAAGTAAAAGTAATTGGGATTTTTGTTTAAAGAAAGTATCATTAGGCCTTTATGTAAACAATGTAAACAACAACCTTACGGCTTGGCCACAGATTAAGCGCTTAAGTGATAAGTGTTTAGCGTGAGCGACTTCACAAAAACAAATGACAGCAGTAGTTTGTAACTTTAGTTTGAATAGACGCGGTTTGGAAAATTAACAAATCAAGTTATATATAATAATAATCTATAGAGGTAATATTTTTTGTATGTAGAGGTAATCTCCATAACGAATGATCCAATTCTAAAATTTATTTCATTCGTAGAAACTATGCGGATGATTTTTTATTCGCCATCCTCAACTCCTGTCCCTTTCTCGCACAAAACCTCGCGAAGATGACGTAGATTAGCTACGCAATTTTGTGGGTGCAAACCCCACTTCCGTATGTACCGCCACGAGCGCACCCGGCTCTGAGCGTGCGCTTATCAAAGAACAATAAATTGACAATCTTGGAGTCATCGTATTTTCACGGACTAAGTGACATCAATTTGTGTTAGTGTTAGTTAGTGCTTAGTGTGTGATTTTGTGAAAAACAGCAAAATTGAAGCCCAACTCCTCCTGCACCGGTGTCGACCAGGCACGTAGCTTTAGTGAAAAGGTTTTTGCATTCCTATCCTTATTCGGGTTGCATTCTACTCTCCAACACCCTTGCAACTCGTGTTTCACTCCAAGCGTTGTCAATCGTTTGTTCCTCACCGCAAATACAGTCCACCAAAATAAATTAAATCAGCCAGCCGCGCCACCACCAAGTTTTTTTTTTCTATATGTCTTCGATATTATGTATCGCAATTAAAGTCATCATTTACTTAGACTTTTCCCAACTAATTTGGGGTCGGCTTCTAGTTTAACTGGATGGATCTAAGTACTAGTGTTGTTGGGTAAGTCACAGACAGAAAGTCGCTCATCGCTAATCGCGTCTAATGTAGCAACACCCGAAGTCATGAACGTAATCCTATGTTGTGGGATACTTTTGAAGAAATTGAAATAAACGTTATTTTTGTGTGTTTTAATTTGTGAAATGTTTTGTAGTTACTTTAATGTTAACATTTGCTCTTTGCTAACATTTTATCTTTTTCATATTGCTACATTTTTATTCATAGACAAAGGGTAGTCAAATTTGTTTTATTTTGCCCAAAATACGTTATTTCGTTAAGGGTTGCGTAATGATGATACATTTTCAGGGTTCCGTAGTCGACAAGGAACTCCTATAGTTTCATGCCATGTCCGTCTGTACGCGGCTTAGCTCAGAAACTATTGGTACTGGAATGCTGAAGAATTTTGGTATGTACATATATACATATTAATCGCGCCGACAAAGTGGTAAAAAAAAATCATGACATATTAATCGCGCCGACAAAGTGGTAAAATAAAATCATGAAAAACACTAGTCTCCTAAGTAAAGCGAGGATGTTTTATTTTCTCTCCCTACCTTTTACCCCACGCTATGGGGTAGACCCCATAGCGTGGGGTAAAAGGTAATTACCAATGGCAATAAAGCAATGGCAATTAGTAAGCGAAAATATATGCTCCTTGCACTATTTCTTTACATAGACTTTAACTGTGCTTAATTACATACTCTTTTGTCAGCGACATTTTTAAGAGATTAAGACTATAGACGTTTTGCTTCACGTATTAATATTACGATGTTCGACTAATTTTATTGAAGGTAAAATGGATTAAGTGAGCTATCCTTTAAACAAACACATCCCATTTTTTACCATTCCGTAATACATTGTTCCGGCTATATCTCAGGAGTTGGTTTGATTGTTTCACAAGGATTTTTTACAAATTATGAACGTAAACTTTCCTCATGAAGTTTGTAAGTTAGTTAGTTATGTACTTATTTTTTGTTGTGTTCTAGTACCTTGGACACTGGGTAACGGAGCATTTGAGGGATTATGTGGACATGGAAAGAGAACGCAGAGCATTATCAGTTCGGGCGAATATGTTGTCGCGCAGATTTTCACGTTGTACGGGTGCTGTGAAAATAACTTTATCTAAAGCGTATTGCACATCTTTGTGCACTGGAAGTTTGTGGGTCAACTATATGCAAAAGGCTTATAATGCTTTGCGGATCCAATTTAATCATAGTTAGCAGTGGCTTCCACTTTTGTGTAGTGCGTCATACTGATGCACAAGCAGATAGGTTTGCAGTTGTGTGGCGCAAAAAGACCGCATCTTTCCTAAGTTGATGCACAGCGTTTTGAATGAAATGTATAGCAGCTAAATTTGACTGTCCTATATTCTATTTTCTTATTTTTCCACAGGCTCTATTTAGCTACTGTGCTTCAACGCTTTAAATATCCTGCATTTAAGCACAATATACTATCACACCATGACGGTTTTAACTAACTTTAAAGCATCTTTCACTATAAAACGGCAATTTTATACTTTTACCTGTATTATTTAGATTATTTGAAAATATTTTTTGATGTCACATCTTATTTTATCCTCACTATGGTTTCCTCGCGATTAGTATAGTTGGTGTTTTCATTTATTGTCGTATCATCTTCCCCAACTTGTATACTGGTAAGAAGGCTACTCAGTAGTACCAGTATTCTTACTAGTAGTAGCAGTCTACTACTAGTAGAATACTGGTCAAAAGTCACTGTAACTATTGTTTATTAATTGTGAATCCTTTGTATTATGTTATTGTTTTGTGATGTATGGTATCTGTTATAATTATTATTGTGTTGATGGATCTTTGTTGCCTTTTATAAATAAATATCGAATTGAAATGAATTAGCCATACATCGTAAGGTTGAACATTCTAATCTGTAATTAATTATGTCACCAATAATTTATTAAAACTTTGGCCTTTTGGAGTAACAATACTCATTTAATCAGAATCCTCAAAATGATGCTGTACATTCAGTAACGACTTACCTTCATCGCGCAAAAAAAAAAACAAAATCTTCTGAGTAAAACTAAGAGGAAAACAAAGCACAGGACCACTTTATGCAAAAATAGATGTGACGTTACGGCCTTTCTGTAACTTTCACCATTCGCTTTGAGTGACTCGGAAATTCCGGTTCGCTGAAGGTATTATTAGAAATTCCTCCGTGACGATTCAGTGACAGTCCCTCTTGCCTTGTATTGCTATATGTGAACAACTGTTATAAAAGTAGAATTTGGTATTCCGTGAGGTAGCGCCTCAGTCTTAAAATATCTGTTGCTATCTATGCATACCTACATATAAATAAAATTAAATTGTGAGTCTGTGATATCCAAATAGCTGTTTTTATTAAGCATTTGTAATTATTTTAACGATACTAAAACACAAATTAAGTCTTTCTGTTTGTCTGGGCTAATTTCTAGAGTGACTAAACGGATTTAATAGAAATTTAATTAGAAGATAATTTTTTTTTTTACAAAAAATAGAACCGACTTCCATATCAAAACAATACAAAGCCAAAAATAACTTTAATCTCGGTAGTCGGTGTTATTGGTTTTGGATTTTCTTTTTTTTTTCACACCGCCTTCCGAAATTAAAGTTATTTTTGGCTTTGTAGTGTTTTGATATGGAAGTCGGTTCTATTTTTTTAATAAAAATTTTTTCACGCTTTTTATTGGGTCGGTTTGTAATTTATCTAGTTACAAAAGCCATAATCTCAACAACTTATCACCTTTTACAAAATATTGCTTTTCCCGATGCATAGCCGTTAATTTTTGAGGAGTTCTCCTGGTACTTGACCATCAGCTCTACATCACCATACTCGTATGTATTGCGACGAGCATAAAGTGTTTAACATCCGTACTCAAGTAATCGAATCGCAATCCACGAAATACTTATTATTGAGTAGTTTCAGTGGCCATCTGTGGTCTTCATCATCAGTTCAACTTCCCCAAATGGTACCTTTCGAAAGCAACTGCTCAAGGTACTATAAGAAATACCCAAAACGTTATAGGTGTGCCATTTGAAGAGTTCCCTCGATTTCTCCAGGATCCTATCATCAGATCCTGATTTCGTAACAATGGGACCAACTAGAAAGTATACTCTTTCAAACGCAAAAAGAATTTTCCAAATCGGTCCAGCCATCTCCGAGTTATGAGGTAACATACATAAAAAAATAAAAAAAGTTCAAGGCGAATTGTAAACCTCCTTTTTTTGATGTCGGTTAAAAAGAGGTTATAGTGCAACATTTATAGGTTTTTTGTTCCACAATTCCTACAGGATTATAAAGAAAACCGCGTAGATAATTTTGAGTCCCACATGTACGAGGTCCCGGGCACAGCTAGTCAAAATATTTTATGTATAATCTCCTTTTTGGAAACATACCGACATTATAGAAGAAAAGCTGAGCCGTTAAAAGGAGAGGCAAACCTACTTAACAGCACATGTTTATCGATTATCATTGTGTTTATTGGATTTAGTTTTGATTATTAATCCAATATCATGAACAACCACTTTTTTGTATGGCATCTCAGGACTTGCCTGGGGCTTCCTTAATTCATTATAATGGATAACAGCATGAAAAACAGTCAAAATAAAATTACTGATGACTATCCAAAGCCTTTGCTTAGTCACCACTAACACCCAACAATTACCTAAAGCAAAACTTAAACTGGAGGGAAGTAGCTTCTTCCTCTTTCTCGAGGGCACAGAAAGGGGCCGCTGAGCGGGATTCTGAGAGAGCTGATTCTGCTAGGAGGAAGAGGTGTCACAGTAGCAAAGGTCGAGGCGCGTAAGCCTCACACGCCAAAACCCCACCTGCTGCCGCTGACTGCCCGCTAAGTGAGCCCAGGGAGGTCACAGCGAGGTTTAGAGCAGATCATTTAACAGTTACCGCAGGGCTTTACACAAGAAGCTCCGGAGCGGTCTCATAAGAGGGCGCAGGTCTTTCTTCCATAACATGCCGATGGTGACCACTGGGGAGTTTTTAGTTAGGTAACAACCCCACACTTACCTTGGATCTCATTCCCAAAGCCGAGCACCTTTTGAAACTTTCCCCTGGATAGCAGAAAAATATTATACAGAGTTGCTACGACCGAGGGGCTTTCCTTTAAACTGCGTATACTACGTACAATTTTCAAGCTTTGTACCAAAAATCAATTAAATAGGAGAAGTAGTTTAGTCGCAAATGATTTTGATGAGATGCACCTTAAAGCGATAAATCTGATCAAGACAAGAGATAACACATGCCGCGCTACGTTGCCACTTTGTTACCTAGGTATTTAAGGTCAGTCATATTTATTATTTACAAAGGTTGGTTGCGTTTTACTCTGATTTGTAAGCTATTTAGTTTGTTTGAAAAAAAAAAAACCTCTGTAGTATCAACTCTGTATAATCGTAACTACATCGCGAAATGGGAGAAATTTTGTTATGTGTTTGTACTTGGCATTGTGTCAGAACTACGTTTATGTTAAAGGATGTGTGCTGACAAGCAATATTTATTTCTTCAAGAAACTGTTGGAAGATTTCTCCACTTGCTAGCTGTCTTAGCCCTCATTTCTGCATCAGAAAATAACCTTCATTACAATGGAACTGTCCTACTGACATCAGCTATTACCTATTAATGAGATCTTAATAGACATGGATCTACTTCAACCCAAGTTGACGGCGTGTGATGTTCCACGCGCACCTCAAAGCGCATTGAGCATTTATGACGGGGGCCAATAAGGTCATTGCCTAATAGCGAGTGGTGGGAATATTCTAACGCGATGCCACGGTCCTGAAACGTAAAGGCAGCTGAAGGAACTTGGTGGGTTTTTAGTCAGTAGTAGCCTACCGCTAAACTCAGAGTGGTAGGCTATTTTAAGATTTTCCCCTCGATATATAGGCACTTCAACGGATTCTATCCGGAAATTAAAGTTCCTTCATCGTGATCATTAGTCAGCTAAGTCTATATTCTAATCTGCTCTACCATTATAATTTCCATGTTAGAAACTTGTTCGAAGTTAGCTTGTTATGTAGTCCCCAAGAGATGTAACTCGTGTCGTCTGTACCATCGTTATTATGTATGTTTTATTGAACTTGCACGAACATACGCCGTCGGTATTCTATCTACTGGATATTTTCATTGAATATTTGATCGATATTATTGAGTTTCTCTTCTACTAGGAAAAGCTCGTGGCTTAATAATAACAGCCACACGGGTCAATCTTTAAGGTTAAGCAACGCTTGCTAAGGTCGAACCGTGGTTAGGTTAAGCAACGCTTGCTAAGGCCGAACCGTGGTTAGGTTAAGCAACGCTTGCTAAGGCCGAACCGTGGTTAGATTAAGCAACGCTTGCTAAGGCCGAACCGTGGTTAGGTTAAGCAACGCTTGCTTAGGTCGAACCGTGGTTAGGTTAAGCAACGCTTGCTAAGGCCGAACCGTGGTTAGGTTAAGCAACGCTTGCTAAGGTCGAACCGTGGTTAGGTTAAGCAACGCTTGCTGGACATGACGGTCAGCACTCTCGCCATTCTGCGCAAACCGCAGAGGGTGATGGCCGTCAGAGTCGTCCGCGGGTATCGCACGATTTCCTACGAGGCGGCTTGCGTCCTGGCCGGAACCCCGCCCTGGGACCTAGAGGCTAAAGTACTTGCGTCATTGTATCGATGGCGCGAGGAAGAGTGGGCACGGGGCTCGAGGCCGGTGCAGCGGCAGATCGCGCTGCGCCGAGAGGAGCTCCGTCAGGTCTTGGTGGCGGAATGGCGGCAGAGGCTTCTGCGCCCTACCGCCGCCGGCCTCGCTACCATCGAGGCGATCCAGCCAGTACTCGACGACTGGCTCGGGAGAAGGCACGGCTCCCTGTCGTTTAGGGTGACACAGGTGCTGTCGGGGCACGGCTGCTTCGGCAAGTACCTGTGCCGCATAGACAGAGAGCCGGACGCTCGGTGCCACCACTGTGTCCATTGCGGGGAGGACACGGCGCAACATACTCTCCCGAACCCTTGCTGTGAGAGGACGTTAAGTTGGTTTGCTGCGATTTGTTTAGTTTATTTTTTTTGGTTTTTAAGTGCGCATTTCGGCGAATATCGGACCCTCTCTTACTATCTTGAGGTGTTTGCCATCTACGACGGCGACCATTTTGGATTTTGTTTCTCCGTCTCGTTCGCACAGGCGTGGACCGATATACAACTTGTAAGTGCTGAATTAAATTTGAATTTATATTTAAATTATAAGAAACATTGGAAAAAGTCCAAGCGCCTGACGGGGATCGAACCATCGACCGCTTGGTGTCGCGCTGCTTTCAAGTTGAACACAGAAGCCACTGCGCCACGGACAGTGAATGCTGCGATGCGAAATTAATGACGAGTATCTACGAGCCGGTGGCAACCATACTTGTGATCTACCTCCGTCGTCAAATAGTATTTTTTCTTACTTTCAAAAGACTGTTAAATCAGTGAAGCTACACAATGTTACGTTCACCAAGCAAACAAAGCTCATCAAACCCGGACATACCTTCAACGCCAGAATTCTCTCAAAATATCACTAGCAGGAAGCGTAAAACACCGGAAAATGAAGCTTTGGATATGTTTAATTCTTTTAAATCTGAATTATTACAAACATTTAAGGACTGGCGTCAGGATATGAATAATAATTTCGAGCAAATAAATCAGAATATCAATAACGTAAGAAGTGATTTTGACCAGTATAAAATTGAAATTAAAAAGGAGCTTGGATCTTTGATTACCGAGCAGTCAAAAATTGTGTCGCACTGCGCCAAGTTATCAGAGGAAGTCTCCGACCTAAAGGAGTCAAATCAATTCATGACTGAACAGTACAATGACCTCAAAAAACGAGTGGATGCGATGTCGTCGCAAACAAGTACACACTACGAAAAAACTGTCCTGGACTTAGAAGCAAAAATTGACCTTTTAGAGCAGCAAGCAAGACAGTGCAACATAGAAATCTCAAACTTACCTGAAAGGCGGAATGAGAATCTCGTTACCTTGCTCGAAAATTTAGGTAAGCAGATCGGTTACAATATAAAGAAAGAAGATGTTGTGTCTATACACCGTGTTCCTCACGCTGCGCAGAATAGCAAGCCTAAGAATATTGTTGCGAAATTTACAAAAAGAATCTTACGTGACAATATAATCAGCGCCTACAGACTGAAGAAGGGACTGGTATCCGAACAGCTGGGAATATCAGGTACCTCACATAAAGTCTTTGTGAATGAACACCTCACGCTTCGAAATAAGCAGCTCTTTCGTAAGGCCAGGGAAGCAGCAACTCGTGAGGGATATAAATTCGTTTGGACTAAACATTCCACAATACTCGTCAGAGAGATTGAAAATTCCGCTGTGCTGGCTATTCGGACGCTCAAAGACATCGAGAAAATTAAGGCTAATTCTAAAACTAACTCCTCTTTGTAGAATTGAAAATCCTCTATTATTTTTTATTGCCTTACGCTTAAAATCACGTTATTACTTTTTATTAATTTACAATGTTTTTACATATTATTTTATCATATTGTTTATCGGATATTTGCAGAAGCATACCATAAATACACTGATTTTCTTGAACTGCTTAAGACTACTGACGTGTTCGTTGGCGACACAATACTTTAAACTAAAGCAGCTTATGAATTGCCTCGTAATCCATGCCTAATCATAGTGCAAAAAACTTATCAGTTTATTATCAAAACTGTCGCGGCATGCGTACTAAGCTGAGAACAATATTTTTTAATATAATGTCCAACTCGTATGATGTAATCATTTTGACGGAAACCTGGCTAAACAGTAGCATAAATGATGACGAGTTCATAGACCAACGATACATTGTTTACAGATGTGACAGGGACCTGAAATTAACGCAAAAATCAGATGGCGGAGGGGTCTTGGTGGCAGTCATGAAATGTCTCAAACCGTATCGTTTGTCTATGCCGTCACTTACATCGATGTCTAAGTTTTTGGAACTAGTTCTTGTCCAATTACCGAGTACTGAACTCAATGGCTGTTATTTAATTGGCGCAGTTTATATACCAGATAGGTCACCCCTAGCGGTTTATAATTTATACTTGGAAGTTTTAAATGATATCATAAGAGAAAATAGCATATCAAACCTGTTACTAGTCGGGGATTACAATATACCTGATGCTAATTGGCAACAACAAACGGACTCATCTGCCCTTGTTTGTACGGGAACATCATCAGTTTGTGATAGTCTGAGAAGCTTTATGATCCTTCACAATTCCTTTCAATATAATGCAATTAAAAATTTTAACGACAGAATTTTGGATTTGTGCATCACTAGCATAACTGACTGCTCTGTGATGCAACCACAGGACTCTATTTCTGACCCAATAGACGTTCATCATCCTCCATGTTATATCATAATTCCGTTTACATCTGTAATTAGTACTATGAACCGTAAACCTGTAAAAAAACCTAACTTTTTTAAGGCCAATTATGAACTTTTAAATAAAAAGTTAATGGACGTCTCTTGGAATGTGATACTGGAGCAACTATCTGCAGAGAATGCTGTCAACTTATTCTATGAAACGATTTACGATATTGTCAAGAAAAATGTGCCATTTTCAAAATCCAAACCAGCACGATATCCAATATGGTTTAGCCCATCTCTCATACATATTTATAACAACAAACGTAAAGCTTGGACTAAGTGGAAAACATATAAAAATTACTCTGATTATGAAATCTTTTCATTATACAGAACCCGTTTTAAAAGTGAGGCTACAAAGTGTTATAATAAGTATATAAATTCTGTAGAAGATTCTATCCCCAAAAATACTAAACATTTCTGGTCTTATATATCTAATAAAAAAACCAAGGTTGGTATACCGTCAAGCATGTCATACAACAACCGAACTTCGCAAGATCCCGACACCATTTGTAACTTCTTTTCCTCATTTTTCCAGTCTGTTTACCAACCGTCTACCTTAACTCCCCAATGGTCAACACCAAATAATTGTTCGGAGCAGTGTACGCTATTACACCATATCTTTTTTGATATAATTGAAATTAAAAGAGAATTAAAAAATCTGGACCCTTCCAAGGGTCCTGGACCAGATGGGCTACCAGCAGTATTTCTTAAGCACACTGCTGAATCGATATGTGAGCCCTTACACATTCTATTCAACAAGTGCATCACTGAGGGTTTCTTTCCAGATATTTGGAAATGCGCCTATATTGTCCCTGTCCATAAAAATGGTTCAAAGCATGACGTCACAAATTACCGTCCAATATCTATTATCAGTGCAACATCCAAACTTTTCGAGAAGCTTGTTCATAATGCCATCTACCCCTTCATCCATAACTATATTATACCCGAACAACACGGTTTTGTAAAACAAAAATCTACCATGACGAATTTAGCAGTTTACTCTAATTTCCTCTTCCATAGTCTCGACAAGGGAGTTCAGGTGGACGCTGTATATACAGATTTTCAGAAGGCATTTGATACGGTGGACCATGAAATCCTTCTCAATAAAATAGCATACAATGGAATTAGGGGCAATCTTTTGCGATGGTTGTGCTCATATATTACTAATCGCAGCCTAATAGTCGTGATTAATGGGTACAAGTCGGGAAGTGCGAAGATGTCGTCCGGAATTCCCCAGGGCTCAATATTAGGACCTCTACTTTTTATCATATTTATAAACGACATAAATGTATGCTTTAAATATAAAAATTATCTTTTATATGCTGACGATTTGAAATTATATAAAACTATAAAAAATGTTAATGACAATTCAGAATTTCAGAGTGATCTTAACCGTCTCTCTGAATACTGTAGAGCTAATAAGTTAAATTTAAGTTTGCCCAAATGTCATATAATCAGCTTTACCAAAAATAAAACTATACTAAAATATGATTATACCTTATGTGGTACTACTGTACTTAACAGAGTGACGCACCTAAGAGACCTAGGAATACTATTTGACTGTAAATTACATTTGGATCTACATATTGAAAACATTATAACCAAAGCATTTAAAATGTACGGGTTTGTTGTCACAACAGCTACCGACTTTAGGCGCCCCTGCACATTCTTACATCTGTATCGTTCACTCATTCGTTCTCAGCTTGAATATGCTTGTCTGATATGGGATCCACTATATAATAAATATAAAATAGCCATTGAAAGGGTGCAAAAAAAATTCTTACGAACGATGCAATTTAGATGCCAACGACCACGTTTATCTTATGATGAACTTTTAGCTACATATAATTTACTCTCACTCGAGAAGAGACGATTGCTTCTGCAAGTAATGATACTGCACGACCTTTACCATAATAAATTAAATTGTATAGACCTTAGTAACCACATAAAACTTGTAGTTCCTAGATTAATTCATCGACGTGGAGTGCGCGTTTACCGATTGTTTGATCAGGCATCACATCGGACAAACGCGGGTAAACGTGCACCCCTGCAGCGTCTCACTCATATGTATAATAAACACTTTATGGATATTGATATATTTTTGCTAAGTAGAAATGCTTTCAGAACTAGAGTTATTAAGGTACTGAATAGATTAGATACAAGTCATCTTGAAGTAACTGACTAATTCGAAAGCTTGTAGCGTTGTAAAAATATAATAGCTTACTTGAATATGGATAATACTTAACTTGACTCTTCATCATAGCATACCTTTTAAATAATATGTGGAAAATGTTGTTGTTATTACATTGATTTAGTTTTATATAACTCATTATTATTATGTTTAATGTAATGACGTTTTTTTTTCCCAAATAAAATAAAAAAAATAAAAAACATACGCTCGCTGAGTGTGTAGCTTGGGAGGAGCAGCGCCGTGTCCTCACAAACGAAGTAGGAGGCGATCTGTCGCTGCCGGCCGTATTGCAGAGTATGGTTGGCAGCGCAGAGTCGTGGGACGCGGTGGTGTCCTTCTGCGAGGACGTGATGTCGCAGAAAGAAACTGCGGAAAGGGAGAGGGAGATCTCCACTCCCTTCCCTGGCCGTAGAAGGCGCACCGGGTGCAGGGGAAGGGCGGACAATGCCCTTTTCCAGCTCCCATGAATGGGTCCAGGGGCGAGGGACTTGGGGAAGTCCCCCGCCCCCTATTCAATGGACCCGAGTCGCAGGCGCACGCGGGCGTCGGCGCGCGCCTCTGAGGCGATGCACGGGGTAGTTCAACACCTCACTACCCCGTGCAGGAGGCGAGGCCGGGACAGACCTGGCCAGCACTAGTGTGGGGCTGCGGAAGAATTAGGTTTCCCGCGGCCCCCCGCGCACGTGTGAGGAGACACCGGGGTGGTTTTAGCCGGTAAGAATCCGGCACGCCCCTCCGCCATTCCCCAGGCGGAGGTAGTTCATGAGGATTTCCCAAAGTAAAAAAAAAAAAAGTAACGCTTGCTAAGGCCGAACCGTGGTTAGGTTAAGCAACGCTTGCTAAGGTTGAACCGTGGTTAGGTTAAGCAACGCTTGCTAAGGTCGAACCATGGTTAGGTTAAGCTACGCTTGCTAAGGTCGAACCGTGGTTAGGTTAAGCAACGCTTGCTAAGGTCGAACCGTGGTTAGGTTAAGCAACGCTTGCTAAGGTCAAACCGTGGTTAGATTAAGCAACGCTTGCTAAGGTCGAACCGTGGTTAGATTAAGCAACGCTTGCTAAGGTCGAACCGTGGTTAGATTAAGCAACGCTTGCTAAGGTCGAACCGTGGTTAGGTTAAGCAACGCTTGCTAAGGTCGAACCGTGGTTAGATTAAGCAACGCTCGCTAAGGTCGAACAGTGGTTAGGTTAAGCAACGCTTGCTAAGGTCGAACCGTGGTTAGATTAAGCAACGCTTGCTAAGGTCGAACCGTGGTTAGGTTAAGCAACGCTTGCTAAGGTCGAACCGTGGTTAGATTAAGCAACGCTTGCTAAGGTCGAACCGTGGTTAGGGCACCATCTTTATATATCTAAATTCATCCGTGCCTCTAAAAGCACGTTAAGCCGTTGGTCCCGTCTCTCATTTATCCATTTTTTACAGGTGGTAGGGGGTTACCCAGCTACTAAGTTGTGAAGGTCAGATAAGCAATCCCTCCATGTAAAATACTAGTACTTAGCATTATCCGGTGCTGTATCAAATTTAATACGTATATGTAAATACAGTATGTTAACTAACAGAGGGCGTTCCCGTTAACCCGCAATAGTATAGCATCCATACATGTCAAAAAAAATATTACCATTCGAAAACAAAATGTTTTTACGTTTTTTATATTAAAATATTCACTAAAAATGTTAAACTGATACGTAAAAGAAACACTCTATACACGCGTACTTGAAGGACGGCAACGTCGCAATTTATTTATGAATGACGAATCGCGTGTGCGGCGATCTAATTGATATGCTTATACTATTGCAGGTTAACGGGAACGCCCTCTGTTAGTTAACATAATCTAGATTACAAACTATGTTTAAATTGTATCCTCGCTAGAGTTTTTGGGATTTAAATTATAGTTTTCCTCCTATTTTGTGTTACATTTAATGATAAAAATTTCTTTTATATAAATAGACTAGTACTCACGCGGGGCTTCGGTCCCGTGGATTCTATCACGGTAAAAACATAACTCTCCTTTTTTGCAGTCGCATAAAAAGCTTTATAATATTTTAGTATAGATTAAAAATAACTCACCTTTTTTGTTTACTTTAGACTAGCTTAGTTCGGTTATTTTATAGAACATGTTTAGTACAAACAAAACATTCTATAGTTATGGTTATCTGCCGCTTTTCTTCTCTTTAGCTAGATATATTTATAAATCTATACTAATATTATAAAGCGGAAAAGTTTGTTTGTTTGTTTGCTTGAATGCGCTAATCTTCGAAAGTACTGGGTGGATTTGGATGCAATTTGGTATGGAAGTAGCTTGAAGCTTGAGGAAGGTTATAGGCTATGTTTTACCCGACTGCAAAAACGGAGACTTATGTTTTTACCGTTATAGAATCCACGGAAGCTAAGCCCCGCGTGAGTACTAGTTAATACGTAAAACTGAAACTTAGTACCTACATTCTTTTACGAAAATCACGTAGATTTGGGCACTGTACGTTTATATGGAGAACAAGTGCAGAATGCTACAATTTGTAACTTTTTACGCGACTTTAAAAAAGGAGAGTTATGTTTTTACTGTGATAGAATCCACGGGAGCGAAGCCCCGCGTGAGTACTAGTTTATACATATGGCGGGGGTTTCAGCAATGTTCTAATGAAATACCGCGTCCCCGGAACGCAAGGGGAACAATATAAACTGGGTGAATTTTTAGTCAGTAGAAATCTGACACTCCCTTCCTCTCCACCCAGAGCGAGTGGAATCATCTAATGTTTATATTTTTCAAGTTATCTAAATATTCAACGCAAATACTCTACACGCGATAAAAGATTAAGCATAAAAAGTCGACGTTTTCAAATATAAAACATGTTTTATTCAAACCAAATTACCTCTATGGGTTGACACATACTGATCTGAATATTCCATTTCGAAGAATTACGTTATTTCTTTCAATCCTCATGAACCCAAATAACATGTTCAGACGCTGTGAAATTGAAATATGGTGTATAAGATTGTAACTAGGTATATTTCGGGCAGAGTGCGATGGAATTGCACAATCTAATTCGACCAAGTCCGTTCTAACGTCGCACTATAAGGAGATATGCCATCATTACATGGTGGATATCCCACTTGTACTGTTTACGTGTGTCACCTGATAGCGAGATATAGGCTCCCTGCTTTACACACCATACGCGCGTCAATACCGCTCCGTAGTTGTACGCGAACTCCCAACCCAAGCAGGTGGGATGTGTGCTTCAATCCACTACACTCTCGCATTGTGCGGAGAATAAGCATGAGAAAACAGTACTTCTATATTATTATATTCACATACACTACACCACTGCAAAAATCGTTTTAGGAATATTTTCAGTAGGAGGAGAAATACAGTTAAGGAGAGGAATTCCCTGCCGGAAATTCCTATTTCCTCATAGCTATAACCTGGTCTTTAAGTCAGGAGTGAATAGGTTACTTCTTGGTGCTCACCAAGAAGTTACTTATTATATCGATTATGTGGTTACCAGTGTCTTTAACCACATAATCTCTCACCATCACATGAAATGGTGGCCAATGCGGGCCTATCATCAGTAAATAAAGGGTTTTTCTTGATTCCCAGAAACTGAGAATTAGGGCACTGACATTGAAACATAACACATAATCATCTCCTAAACCAATATTGGCATCGGCTTCCAGTGTATCTACATAGTTGCCCAGTACCAGTACTATCTTTTATCTATTATCTGACGGGTAGTCTGTCAAAAATGTACGAATGGTAGCCGGGAGCGAAACTAGGAACACTGTTCAGATGGTAACCCAGTACTTAACTAGGTAAAAGGATTCCTTCTTACCAAGACTCTAGTGTCTTCTAATACTGGTGATTTCTTATCTTGTTCAAAAATATCCAAATGATAGCAGCATGAATTTCTATAAATGCTCACTATTACTAGGTAAAATGATACCCCTTACCAAGACTCCAGCTTTTCTGACTTCTAACTACCCATAATATTTATCAAAGATGTACTTATTATAGCTGGGAGCTACAGTTTTAATGTGCTTACTGAAACGCGAAAGAATCTGCGAATGTTTAGATGGTGGTGGCTGCGAACTTACGACGCCAAGTGTTGCTTAACTTTGATGATCAACTCGTAATGCTGTTATTATTTAAACTTAGAGCTCGATGCAACTTGCACAAAAAATCAAAGCAAAATCACCAAATTCGCAAAAAAAAAAAATATAAATTCCAGCCCCTGCAGCTGGGGGCTTTGGTTCCAAAGGGGGCTGTGAGGCTGCCGTACATGCCTTGTCCACATACTTGACCTCAGGTAAAGTTGAGGTCGTCCTCAAGGTTGACGTTAAAAACGCTTTTAATTCTGTGAACAGGGAGACAAAAAGAATTCCCTGAAATTTACGGTTTTATGTGGCAGTGCTACAGGCACCCCTCCAAATTATTATATAAAGACCACGTTCTGGATTCAGCAGTTGGATGCCAACAAGGTGACCCTCTTGGACCAGTCATTTTCTGCTTGGCTATCCATCCAATCATTCAACAACTAAATTCTAAATTTAACGTGTGGTATTTAGATGATGGAACTCTAGGAGATGAAGTAGACACCGTAATCAAAGATTTTATTTTCATGAAAGAGCAATTCCAATCCATCGGCCTTGATCTGAACCTCTCGAAATGTGAACTCTATATCTGTGAAAATACTGACAGACAAGCGACACTAAACAAATTCCATACAATAGCCCCTGATATCAAAATTTTGCAAAAAAGTTCATTGCACCTCCTAGGCTCCCCAATTTTAGAAGAAAGTTTTCCCTCTTTTATTGATAGCAAAATTAATCATTTTAATGATATTTCAGGAAGATTTTTCTAAATTAACATACATTCGGCTTACACCCTCATAAGATATTGTTGTTTTGGTCCAAATTTTATTTATTTCCTCCGTTCTTCTCCACTATGGAAGCAATCTAAGTTGATGGACAAAACTAAATCTTATTATAAAAAACACCTTTACTTGAATTTTAAATGTGGCTCAGAATGAATGAGCAAGGCTACAAGCCACACTACCGTTTATTCGTTTTGGTGGGCTCGGCATCCGCAAAATTTCCAGTATAAGCCTACCGGCTTTTCTGTCTTCGGTCCGCAGCACTGAGACTTTAACTAAGAAAATTTTAACACAATCTCAGATTACCTACGAGGTGCCGTGTTCGACCGATGCAGTTAATGCCTGGAAAATGGCTTGCCCGAATACAGCGTTGCCCGAGAACTCGTCCTACCAGAGACAATGGGACGAGCTGCTCTGCAGTTTGGTACGGAATAACCTTTTAAATACGTCAACCAATACTGCTGAGCGCTCGCGCCTGTTGGCTGTGGGTGAATGGGAGTCGGGCGTTTGGCTACAAGCATTACCTGCACTTAATATAGGTACTATGTTAAGTGATAACACGTTCCGGATCACTACATGTCTACGTCTGGGTGCTCCCCGCGGTGCTCCACATCACTGTCAATGCGGTGCGGCAGTCGACCGCCTAGGACATCATGGCCTTTCCTGCAGCAGAAGCTCTGGTCGGATAGCACGGCATGCCAGCATAAATGACATCATCCGTCGGGCTCTTGTCACCGCTGGAGTACCACCTGTTTTAGAACCCAACGGCTTGGCACGGGACGATGGGAAGAGACCAGACGGGATGACTATAATGCCTTGGAAGTTGGATAGGCCTTTGGTGTGGGATGCTACTTGTGTTGACACCCTTGCGCCATCTCATCTTCTCAGTACGGCGGGCTGTGCTGGGGCGGCAGCTGCAGGTGCAGATAATCTCAAACGGCGCAAATACAACAACCTAAATGGGTGCTATATGTTTGAGCCGTTTGGGGTTGAAACGTTAGGACCATGGGGTCCGAGTGCGCATCGACTCTTTCGTGACATCGGCAAACGATTAGTCGACTCCACAGGTGACCAGAGGGCTGGCCTTTTCTTTGGACAGAGAATCAGCATTGCCATTCAACGCGGCAATGCGGCCAGTGTTCTGGGCACTTTTCCCATTGATAGCGATGTTGACGAATTTTTCGATGCCCTATAATTTATTTTTATTTTCGCCTGTATATATTTTTATTAAATATAGAAATACTTAAGTTAAATTGTTCCAAATAAAAAAAAAATATCCAAATTCGCAAACAAATATTGCAAAGTTTAATAAATAGAGCTACGTTTGTCTAGGTTTATTAGTCTGGGTATGCAAGAGACTTTACCCGAATTTTAATTAGAAATTAGTGAGCGCGTGAGAGTTTAACGTCTATTCAAATGAAGCAACCTCATAATAAAACACTTGAAAATAGGTTTCATTTTTATGTTAAAGCACTTATAAGTTTCTGAACAACAATATAAAATAATGGAATGATATTTAGAACATAAAGCCCTTACAGAAGTGCGACATTATCTTTGCGTAATTAAGGAAAAAGTAATTTACATTCACTGTATCAATGAATCGCTGTATACCAAAAAAATGCCTTGGAAACATTTATCTAATACTTTTATAGGTACTAATATCACAAAAAAAAACGTGTTTGTGAGTGAGTTTGTATGTATTTTATATGTCATTGTCGAAACTACTCATCCGATTTTAAATATTCATTGACCTGTTGAATGTTAAATACCTACATTTAATCTCTCACGTGGGCGAAGCCGCTGACAGATGCTAGTATTTTATAAACAGAAAACTATTCAATGTTTTGGCATACAATGGTACAACTGGTTCTCATTTAAAGGAAGATTTTTTACAAAAAAGATCTTTAGGTATAGCTTTCTTTCCATTTTCTGTTTAAAGGAAAACTGTAAAAATCATTATCTATCTAAGACGTTGTAATTGTTGTAAAGCAATAAAGTATGAACAAGGTTTATGTCAAGGTTTTTTTTTATTTTGCATAAAATAGATCTGTTCGTGGTAATTATGCGTTAAAGTTGGATAATTTATTTCGAAATTCAATTTACAGGCATGCAGTTGCGATTTTCATACAAATGAATTTCAACGTTTGCCGACTGTGGATGTATTTGAGCAGGTAGCACATTATGTGTATGATACGAAAAAAAAACACAATTTAAACGAATATCACTATGTTTATTTTACAAAACTACAGCTAACCTATTTACAGCTTTATCATTATTTCTAAGGCGCCTCGTCTCCTCGGAGGGGCAGATATTGATGGCGTCGGGAAGCTAAGATGGGTCTCCGTTTCGGCTGCATCGTCACTGATTCTACAGACGACCTAGACTGGGAATCTTGCAGGTTCACCGAGCTAACAGGCACAGGTGTGACGGAGTAGCCAGCTGCGATCAGGGCAGCAAATTCCTGAGGTGTATACGCCTTGCTGTTCTTAGGGGGAGGAAGTCGTGCTCTTTGTTCATCCAAACTCTGGCCATGTTGTTCCAGGTTTACTTGCTCAACACTAGATGACTGTTCTCTGTACACTTGTTGAGGTCTTGCCTGCTTCCTCGGCGCTACGTTCTTGGTCACATAAATGGAGGACTGCGGTGCCTTTGCTTGTTCTGATACTCTCGATTGCTCAGACTTGATCTGGGCAGGTATTTCATATCTTGGTCTCTGTTCATTAGTTCTGTAAATAGGACGGAGATAGTATTGGTGCTCGCCAATGACTTGTGCAGGCTGTTGAGGTACGCTTTCCGAAATTTCGTCATAGATTTTTACTGCACGCATTTTCTCGTGCTCAGGGAAACGCTTCAAGTAAGTTACCGGTCTTTCGCCACTCTGGCTTTGCAGACGACTTTGTTCCTGCGGTCTAATTACTTGTCTGGGAGATTCGTAGATTCTGTATTGTTTCGGTGCTGCTTCAGGTTGCTGGTATTGGGGTACGATTCTGTAGTTCAACTGAGCTCTAGGCTGCTGTTGCTGTTGTTGTTGTTGCTGTTGTTGTTGTTGCAGTGGTTGGAGCTTGGGTGCCGGGACGACTTTCAAGCCTTGAGATTCAGGACGTTCGTACAGAATTTGTTGGGAAGCTGGCTGTGGAATATGTACGTAACGCAGAGCTTGAGCGACTCTTTGTTGCTGTTGTGGCTGACGGTACAAAGGCGACTGTTGGGCTGATTGTTGTTGCTGCACGTTTGTAGTCTCAATCAGGTATTGTTGAGGAGCTGCCGGAGTCGGTTGCGGTTGAGCCACTTGAACTTTGTTCCTCAGTTTCGATTTCTTGCTTGGCTTAGAGATGTATCTATCGACCTGAAATTTATACAATTATCGTTTTAACAATGAGGAGAGAGAGATCTTCGAGTACTACGCTTGCCGAGTTAGGTTAGTGGATGGTCGACCATCTTAACATATGTAGATTCCTCCGTGCCTTCAAAAGTACGTTAAGCTATCATTGAAAATATATTATTTATTTATTATATACTTTATTGTACACCTCACAATATTTCTATGGATACAAAAATTTAAACTAGTGTACAATGGGCGGTCTTATCGCACAGGGCGATCTCTTACAGACAACCTTTGGATGGACAAAAATTAAAGGAGACAGATTAAGGGCTGTCAGTGTAAAAACAACATAAATAATATTAATTGAACATAATAATATAAAATACATACATACAATTCAAAAATCATATACTAATAAATATTACATGTACCTATAATTGAGAAAGAAGGGGATAATTTAAATGACATTATCCGACGAGCCCTTGTCACCGTCAGCGTTCCAGCCGTATTGGAACCCATTAGACTGACTCGTTACGATGGCAAGAGACCGGACGGCATGTCATTGTTTCCTTGGAAGATGGGTAGGCCTTTAGTGTGAGACGCAACTTGTGTCGATACTGTCGCGCCATCCCATCTTCCCAGTTCATCATGTTGTGCTGGCGCTCCCGCTGCGGCTGCGGAAAACCTCAAGCGGCGTAAATATAGTCATCTCGGTGATAACTATATTTTCGAGCCGTTTGGGGTCAAAACTCACGGACCATGGGGCCCGTGTGCTCACAGCCTTTTTAAAGAAATATCGAAAAACCTCGTTGACGCTTCCCGCGACCCAAGGGCTGGCTATTTCTTTGGTCAACGGCTAAGCATTGCCATACAACGAGGCAATGCCGCCAGTATCTTGGGTACGTTGCCAGCCGACAGCGTTGAGGATGAATTTTTTGATGCTTTATTGTAGTTTGTATTTTAGTACATAATTTTGTATATTTGTTGTAATTCATTGTTTAAATATATCAAATTATGTTACTTAAAATAAATATATCATACTAACCTGTTGATATTGAGGTGCGACACTTTGGACATTAGAAGCTTGAACTTGCTGCTGCTTGTAATGCTGTTTTTGCTGAGGTTGAGAGTACAATTGCTGCTGTGGTTCCTCAGTGGTTCTCACAGGAGGCTGTCCCAGAAAAGCTAGGAGGTCCTGGTTGTAGGCATCGTTGGTGTTAGATCCAGTATCACTGACTGATAAGGCAGCACCAACTGAAGCTTCTCCACCATTTGAAGTGTAGTCGGGGCGAGCGATGACAGCATGAGACGATGGTTGATAAGACACCTGACAAGAATTAAAGGTCAAATTTAATAAAGAGTCAACGCCATTTTCAAGTTAATACATTATTCCGCAGATGTATTGCGTTGGCACTGAAATTGGACGCAATAGCAAAAATATCTCAGTAGACAGCTGTCTGATTGTATTATAGCCAATTACCGTCAAATATTGTATTTCGTATTTGAAAATGTTTCTTTTTGTTTTTTGTGAGAAATATTGCTTATTCATTGGGTGATTATTGAGCTCTGTATTTTGGGACGGCAGTCAATACGTATATATGTATATTATTTGCAATTCTCCTGATAGACTTATTGTTTACTAGGTTTTGCCCGCGACTTCGTTCGCGTGGGAGGTTTTTCCTGCGTAATTCCCGATCCCGTGGTAATACCGGGGTAAAAACTATCCTATGTCCTTTCCAGGGTCCTAAACTATTCTTATGCCAAATTTCAGCTCAATCGGTTCAGCAGTTTAGGTGTGAAAAGGTAACAGACAGACAGACAGACAGAGTTACTTTCGCATTTATAATATTAAGTATGGATAGTCTAGCCGAGAGGTATTGTGTAATACCTATCCCATGAAAAACATAAATGTGAAATGAGAGCCAAGTTCAATATTATCAAAAATGCCTTGGTTGTTGACTTCAACGACAAAAGAAGTGAAATCTAAATGGGTGCCAAGTTCAATGGTCAGTCCTGAAATTTATTTATAACAACATAAAATATAATTTATTCTTAAAACTCAGGAGAATATATCGTAGCCTAAGGTTTGACCTGGCTAGTTCTTATATACGAATTATTATGTTCGATGGTTAGTTTCTACCAGCAAGCCGAATTTTCGGAATAATAAAATAAGAACCGACAAGTAACAGGTTTAGAACTTGCAAAGTCTATAATATAATTCGTAGGTATATGAAAACTAGCCAAGTCAGACCTTAGGCTACAATATATTCTCCTAAGTTATAAGAATAAATGATATTTTATGTTGTTATAAATAAATTTCAGGACTGACCATTGAACTTGGCACCCATTTAGATTTCACTTCTTTTGTCGTTGAAGTCAACAACCAAGGCATTTTTGATAATATTGAACTTGGCTCTCATTTCACATTTATGTTTTTCATGGGATAACATTACTTTTTGTACATAAATTAGTAGTAGGTACTTACTTATAACAAAATTAATACTAAATGGTTTTTTGTTAAACTAGGTACTGTATTTTCCTACGTTTACGGGGTATAATTGTCCTTTTTGTGTTATTTTATATATTTTCTTGTACCTTTGAAATGTTCGAATGAATTGCCCATTCAGTAGAGATCCGGAATTCTTTTTACGCGTTTTGCCTCCATGGTGTAGTGACCCTCTAAGATAATAGGTGGCGCTAGTGGTTGTAGAATAAGGTTAGTTACGCGTAATAAATACGAAAATTTACTATATTCTTATTTATAAGTAGAAAAACGGAAATATTTGGATTAAAAAAAATAAGGGTGCTAATTAACTCGTTATATATTCACGTAAAGATCTTAAAATCCACATATAGAGATTTACAAGCACTAATTATAAGTTAAGTGAAAATTATAATAAAATGATAAAAAATTACCAGTTTCTGATTTTTTCATTTGTACTCACCTAATTACCTATCTTCATGCCAAATTTGAACTTTCTAGGTCATCTGGAACTGGGTTATAGTTTTGATCTATAGGTCAGTCATAAAAATGACGATTTTTGGACATTAATATCTAAATAACCGGTTGAGATATGTTTATAAAATTTGGAACACATATGTATCTCGCCAGTTTCAATATATGAGCCAAATTTGACAAGTTTAGGTAAAATAGTTTTTGAGTTATGAGGGGCTCAAAAGTGGCTCCAAATGGTTCCTGTAATATTACACACGGTGAGCTGCGCGCCAGTTCTTGGCTTGACACGCTCCCGCGTGTCTAGATATATTAAAGGTGAGATAGCAGTATCTAAAAAATCCAGCTAAATTAATGACGTGTTAATGGGTGTTCATTTCTTATGCATCCAGTTAGACTAGAAACCAACAAATTTGAGAAAAGTTAACGCAGATTTATTTATCCTAGAATGACAAATTAACAGACAGTAACAGACGTATGTGCCTAAATAGAGGTGTATTTTTTATGTATCGGTTTTTTACCTGACGAGCTGATTGTGGTTCCAAGTAGTATATCTGCTGAAGATTTTGCTTCTGATCTGTCTGCTGGGGTCGGTATAGTTGTTGAAGTAGCTGGTTGCTGCTCAGCGGTGATTGCCTCTCTGGCTGTAGCTCCAGGAGTTCTTGGGTGTTCAGGGAGAACACCTGTCCTGGACGATACTGATCGGCGTCAGAGCGACTGGAATTAGGAATATGATGATTTTAGAAACTGAAGAAACGGATTCGCTTGTTTGAATTGAATTGGGTATTTTGTTAATGGCTGACTACAGTTTTATGAAATTTAAAATACCTAGAATGCAGACCAAAAATTATGGTTTATTACTGGAAATTCCGCAGGCAAAAGCTAGTTTTACAATTGAAAGATTGTTACTGAAATCCTGTTCATCAAAGTAAATATTCAATCATGTAAATTATATTCAGATTTTTTGAAGGAGGCCTCTTTAATCTCATTATAGCAAATATAAAATATACCTTCAAAATCTTTGATTCTTTATGAGATAAAATTCTTTCAGAATTTAATTTTAGACACACACTTTTATTAATACTATCTTTCTTTTCGCATTTCAAATTTCGCTAATTCTTAATCGCATTTAATCTTTTGAAAAGGTTTGCCTTCACTTGCATGCTTTTAAAAATATTGCCTTTATATTCGATTTTTGACTCCAGATTTTTATTTTGAATTAATACCGATTGGGAGACTATTTTTAAAATAGCATACCTATAAATGAATGAAATCCTGAGAAGAATGTAAGTAGCTTGGCTGTAAGCTATGCACGAAGCAGTATTTTCTATAAACTATTTTAAGAAATTATTATTTGCTACCCTTATCATCCATAATGAAAACCATTTTTGCGACAAAAACAAAACACTACAAAGACAAAATTAACTTTAATTTCGGTAGTCAGTGTTATTGGTTTTGTATTTTCTTTTATTCTGAAACATACAAACTTCAAGTTAGAAATAGAACATACATAAGGATAAGAGCTTGTCGTACGTTTAATATTGTATAACAAAAAGTAAAAAAACTAAAACCCGACTACGACAAAAAAATCAATGCTAAAAAGGATGAAACAAGATTTTCAGGATGCTGAAATAAACAAGGTTACTGGAAAAACAAGAACAGAACAAAAATAAAAGCCGTAGTCGTTATTAATTGTTTTGTTACGGTTGATATCCTATATAACGTGTGACTACGGCTTTTATTTTTGTTCTGTTCTTGTTTTTCCAGTAACCTTGTTTATTTCAGCATCCTGAAAATCTTGTTTCATCCTTTTTAGCATTGATTTTTTTGTCGTAGTCGGGTTTTAGTCTTTTTACTTTTTGTTATTTAAACTATTTTGGTGTTAAATCACTGTGCTTCTATACTATTTACTTTATTTTTTATAAGTTCAAGTGAAGCCCTTTCAAATGATACCAAACACGGTATATCTAACTTACTTTTATTTTTTACACATGACTTTTTGACCGCTAGAGGGCGCCATGTTTAATTTAAGCAATATTTTTGATAAGTACAAGTGAAGACCTTTCAAATGATACCAAACACGGTGTATCTATCTTATTTTTATTTTTTTACACATGATTTTTTGTCCACTAGAGGGCGCCACTTTAAATTTAAGCAATGTTTTGGAAATGTGCATGTCACGCCCTTTCAAATGATATCAAACACGATGTGTTTATCTTATTTTTATTTTTTAACACAACACTATTTGGGCCTTAGAGGGCGCCACATTGGGTTTTATGACACGTCACGTAGCCTATGTTCAGCGGACGGTCAAGACGGTTCTAACGATACCTCATTTGTCGAGTTCCGATAAGCAGCTTTGGAGCTATGAGGGAACAGATGAACATACACACATAGATACATACATACATAGCCTGTCAAAATCATAACCCTCCTTTGGCTTTGCCATAGTCGGGTAAAAACAAGATGTCGACCTAGATTAAATTATAATCCGCCTGACCGATTTTGGCATTTGGATTTTGATACTATAAGTATCAACCTCATTCTATCAAAGTACCATTAACTTTTTGATCTTTAGCAAAACATTATTCGCTCAATATGTTTACCCGCAAAGTTACCACAACTAATATTCAGTGTGCCAAAGGAAATGATATTTCACAAACTGTTGTCTTGTTTGTAAATAAATTAATCCTGCCTAACAGATATTTCCGGCAAGTAAATGCTAAATTGTACCCAAAGGATCCTATAATCCAGTTTTGATCAGGTTATGCTAAGTTTCTGAATTAGATTTGTTTGAAAGTTGATAACAATTTGTTTACCTGAGAGGCTTGTCTTCTTCTTGGAGTTCTTCGACAGGAGCCACTTGTTCCTGAAAAATACAAGAATAACATTTTAAAACGTGGGACAAGTTTGGTCAGTGGTTAGCGTAGTGGCAAAGCGATTGCTGCGCTTATTGCACTGCTTATAGCTGCACTGCGTGTCGCCAGTTCTATTCCTCCAGATTTGAGAGATCCCTTCACAAAACAAATGTTTATATTATATGTAGCACATCCTACATATACAAGTTGTTGTGGGTCTATGTTTAGCGCATGTGAGTGTGTTGGTTAAACGCATCGTCGTTTTTTAATTATAGCATATTTTTTATTGATACGCGCTTGGGTGTTGGTAACGATAATCGCGGGAAATGCCTCAAAAGAATCCCAGAAGCAGTACAAAGTAATAAATAAAGTAAGAAGATCTATTTACAGATTAACAGTAAATGTGTTTGTCTAAAATGATGATAATAAAGGAAGCATTTCGTATCGCATAACCAAATGAGCTAGGCGATTGACCTGTACGATACGAGTAGCACAGCAAAAACTAAACATCTTCTCCGTAATATCTAGACACAATAGAACAAAGCGGAAGGACATACTCCAACCGTTCCCACATAACATAGTTTAAAAAAAAGTGTATCAAACAATCAGCTGGCCCCAACGAATTAGCGATGTGACAACAGTGCATGTCATAATACACGGTACCCTACAATTAAGTATTACATTTGATGCGCGTGCGCCGGTGAAAGCAGAGGAAAACAAGACAATGTGTCGCGATTATCGGGCATTTTCGAAATAATGGGCGGATTGGTCGGGCGCGTCGATCAACCGTTTACACAATATGTTGATCAATAGTCCTGTTTACGGGATTGGTTCGATATCGAAATGGTTCTTGCTCTAGTTAAGTCTCAATCAATCAATTAAGTGCAAGCGTGGTAGCTTTGCGGTAAGATTGCAAAATTGTTGGTTGTAGATTACACGCCCAATTACAATCGTTATTAGTTAAGATTTTACCCCTGTGCCATTATTGGAACTTGGTCTGAACTAAAAATAAAGAAGTAATATTTTATTTGGGTGTTTAAGGGCGTGGGTGTTGCGGTTTACTTTGATAGCGCGGTACGATTTGTATGACGTAGTGTCTTTTTGGATGTTGGTGGTATACGGCGGTATATAAACTGATATATTGAAAAAAAAAAGTCACCGTTTTTAAAGCAAATACCAAATCTAATAACAACCCAAAACCTACCTAATTGTAATCAATAATGTGATTGTGATTTCTCTTACATTTCTCAGGCATAGTTGATTATAACAGTAGACAGAATTAATTCCTTATTATTAAAATAACTGTCACTAAATCTAATATTTGCATAAAAACTACAATGTAATAGAAACGGAACGGAGAAAGTATAATAGAATTCGTTTTAGTGGGTGTATTATATTATGTGGCCAATTGCCGAAGTGAAATGCAGTGACTCATCCATTCTTGTTATCGATTAAATACACACATCAAAAGTGTCTAGGGATCAAGCATTTTTATGCGGATTTCTTGAGATTGAGATGTGGCTTTGTAATAAATTTATGATTTTATAAATTTATATGGATCCTTTTTGGTGCATTTCATAATTTGAAACAGGAACTGTTAATCAAATTCGAGTAAAAGATGAAAATTAGCTGTCAATATTTTCCCTATAAAAACATACAACGCATTGAAGACATTATTAGTGCTACTGTTTCCCTACTACTGATTAAAACCAACGTTATTATGGAGCGGCGACGTCATTTAAGCAGGGAATAAATGCTCAGAGCCGTGGGAATGATAGAAGCTGGTTCCCGGCAACGTACTGTGGCTTTAGCTCTGAATACAAGTCAGAGTGTTATCAGTCGACTTTGGACATGTTACCGAAGCACTGGTACCGTGGCTGAGCGCCATGGAGGACGGTATCGCTGCACCACACGGAGACAAGACCGATACATTCAAATCTTAACTCGAAGAGCTCCAACAATAACCGCCATGATGTTAGCCGTGAGGCTTCATCACTCTTCAGGGAACTTAATTAGCGACCAAACAGTCAGAAACCGCTTGCATGAAGTGAACCTTCATTCCCGAAGACCGCTACGGGTACCACCTATAGCAATGCACAATCGTAGGATTCGATATCAATGGGCTCTTGAACACAGAAATTGGGCAGAAGAACAATGGCGTTTCGTGTGCTTTTCTGATGAGTCTCGTTTTGGTATGAGACCGGATACAAGACGTATACGACACTGGAGAACCCCTGGACGCCAACAGCGATTAAAATCCTGCTAGGAAGTCCATCCTTATAGTGGTGGAACCATCATGGTATGGGCGGGTATTTGGATCGGCGGAAGAACTGAGTTGATTTGGATCAGAGGCAACCTCAACGCTCAAATTTATGCTGAGGCGATTGTATCTGACGTCATCGTTCCTCTACAAGTGCAAATCGGTCCCTTATTTCAGTTAATGCATGATAATGCACGACCGCACACCGCAAGAGTTGTAAGACAGACTCTCGCCGCAGCTAACATCAATGTCCTGCTCTGGCCTGCTCAGTCGCCAGACTTGAACCCGATTGAGCATGCATGGGATATGCTACAGAGAAGAGCTCTGCCGAATATGGAGGGTATCCAGTCGCAAGAAGACCTTTTTTTGTTGTTGCAACGAACATGGGCGGCCATTCCACAGCGTGATTTGGATGAACTCATTTTGAGTATGCCAAACCGATGTTCTTGTGTTGTTAGTGTTCGCGGTAGAAACACGGATTATTAATTGTTTAAGTTACCCAATAAAATTTTAAAGAAAACTGTTATTTCAACTTTAATGTTAGTGGTTCAAATGTCAAAAATCCCTTTATTAGGAAAATGGCAAATTTCTTTATTAATGCAAAGGTGACTTGGTTTATCGTTACTGTGACAAACGAAAACACTTTATTTGATGAATCCTTAAAGAAAATTTTAATTAATATCAATCAGGAGAAAAGTTATTGCAAAAATATAATGTTGATCCCTAGACACTTTTGATGTGAGAATGACTTGTAAATATAACCTTATTAAAATAACTAGCTTATTGCCTTATGTGTTTTTGTTTATAATCAAATTTGAACTTCCACTTTGACCCTCGAAGAAAGCATCACATTTCTACATTTTTAGGGTTCCGTAGGCAAATGGCAAAAAACGGAACCCTTATAGTTTCGATATGTCTGTCCGTCTGTCTGTCTGTCTGTCTGTCTGCCCGTCCGTCCGTATGTCACAGCCATTTTATTCCGAAACTATTAAGACTATACATGTGAAACTTAGTAGGTAGATGTATTCTGTGAACCGCTTTCCGATTTTAAGAAAAAAAAATAAAAATATTTAAAGGGTCCCCATACATGGAACTAGAACTAAAAATATTTTATTTCATGAAAAAACCTATGCGTGTGTGGTATCTATAGACAGGTCTTTAAAAATGATATGAGGGTTTCTAAAACCACTTTTTCATAAAGTCAATCGTTTAAAAGATATAAGCTTCCAAAGTGGTAAAATGTGTGTCCCCCCCTCTAACTTCTATAATAATGGAGTGAAACATCTAAAAAAAATACATGTCTGTAGACCTTAATATAAACTTTTAACCAAAATTAGTTTGAACGAAATCGGGTCAGCAGTTTTTGAGATACAGCATATTTTCTAAAACCGCAAATATAACTTTGTAATTCATACAAACACTATGAAAAACAAAGTTATTAAGCGTAGTTGTGAAAATGTAAATAAGCTAGTTTTAAGAAATTTTCGACGTTTTTTTTTTGTTCGTCAAATAATTATACATATTATATTATATTACTATAGTTACTACGGAACCCTTCATGGGCGAGTCTGACTCGCACGTGGCCAATTTTTAGTATTTTATTTATCACAAGCCTACAAGGGCAACAACTTAAAATATATTTTTAAGCTAACATGGTCACTAACAGTATTATTAGAACTTAAAAACGGGTATTTACCGTGTGTACTGCCATGATCACGGATGAACTGAGTTCATCCGTGATCACGGCGCTTGCAACAGTACCGAAATATCGGAAACTCGAAACAAAAAGTACACATGGTAAATATCCCGTTTTAAGTTCTAATAATACTTAAAATAATCTTTGAATATTTGATATTTTCTACTTTTTTTATATACAGTAATCAACATAATATTAAGTAAGTGGATTGAAATAGAAAAATTAACTATGTGTCTACGCAGTCTATTAGATTGAATTTTATCACCTTTGTATTAATTTATTTAGGGACTTTATGGCACTTGCCATAAGCATATAGTATGAGAGAAGGGATGGCAGAAGAAAGGCCATCCCTTCTGTCATACTATATGTTTAATCCATTAGTACTTTATTAGGAATAACTTTGCCACGCGGCTTGACTCGCTGGCCAATTCCAAAATGAAACTACCTACGTAGTAAATAAATCTACATGGTTCTCATATGATTTGACCCGTACAAATTATACAGTATGTTAAATAACAGAGGACGTTCCCGTTAACCCGCAATAGTATAGCATCCATACATGCTAAAAAAAATATTACCATTCGAAAACAATTTTTTTTTTTTTAATATTAAAATATTCACTAAAAATGTTAAATTGATACGTAAAAGAAACACTCTGTACACGCGTACTTGAAGGTTTTTTTTTTTTTTTTTTTGTGTGTGGCATCTCGCAGGTCAACCTCTGAGGTTGTCGGCTGCTTAACCGGGCTTGCCTGTGGTTGCCTTAATTAATAAATTAATTAAAGCCTCCAGCCAGGGCTTATTAGAAAACTTACAAACTAGGCGACTACACGCTAAGGGCACCCCCTGTGGGGTACGGACCTCGGCTTAGGGCGTCGCAGTGGGAGGGCAGCTAGGGACAGGCTGGATCATATCATTTTTATTATTAATAAGGGAATTTAAAGCTACTGGCTCAGCGTCGCGGGCTGGCTCTGGCAAGGGTCGGGGCGGACTATTACGGGGACGTCGCGGCGGGCCTCGGCGGCGAGGACGGAAGGACGGTCGGTTTTTGTTTTTGTGTGCTACTGTACTGGTTTCCCTACGGCTCTCTTGGAGCAGGGTGATTGCGTCATCGGGAGTGACAAGGGTGTGCCTTGGTCGGCGAATCTTAGAGATACGCGAGGGTTCGTATTGGGCGGCCGATACGATAAGGGGATTCCTATGTTGGATTGCAGTATCAAAGAAACGCTTGGAGACACGTTTCATGAACTGCTGGATGGTGGGCATCTTGAGGTCTACGTGAAGAAGCTCATTTCGAACATAAAAGGGGGCTCCCGTGACTCTACGGAGGAATCGGTTTTGAAGGGTCTGCATCTTGTGGAGGAGGTAGGGCTTTGCGTGTGCGAAAACAACGCAGGCGTAGGTCATGATGGGACGGATGACCGCGGTGAAAATACGCAGCTTGCACCTGAGTGATAACTTGCTGCGGGAGCTAAGAATGAAGTGGAGCCTACCTAGAGCGAAAGCGGCGCGCGAACGTGCCTGCTTTATGTGCTCAGCGAAGGAAAGGTGTTTATCGAGGACCACGCCTAAGTATTTGGCTTGCTTTTCCCAGGGGATCGGCTTGCCGTACATGGTAATCGGACGGGGGGAGGGTGGGTTTATCCGCGGCTTAGAAAAGAGGACTGCCTGGCTTTTGTCTGGATTGACTTCGATTCTCCATTTCCGGAACCACTTGGCCAGAGTGTTTGCGGAAGTTTGGAGAGTGCGAGCGATGACATCGGGTTTAAGACCGGTATAATAGATAGCCGTATCGTCGGCAAATAGGGCTAGCTGAGTATTTTTATGCTTGGGGATATCGCTAGTGAATAGCGTGAAAACGAGGGGGGATAGTACGGAGCCTTGAGGAACTCCTGCGCGAATGGGATGGGGGGAGGAAAGCTCCCCCTCAATTCGGTAACGAAAAGTGCGATTCGATAAAAAGTCCCGTAGGATGAGCACGAGACGGTCAGGCACGCCGAGTTGGTATAGCTTATAGATTAAGCCATTGTGCCAGACTTTGTCGAACGCTTTCGCTATGTCGAAGAATAAGGCTCCCGTTATTGCGCCCCGTTGGAAGCCGGCGCTGACGTGTTCTATCATGCGGTGGACTTGTTGGATACATGAGTGTTCGGTTCTAAATCCAAACTGCTCATTGGGTATAAGACTCTTTGCTTCGGCAAAATCTTTGAGCCGGTTATATATAAGCCTTTCATAGATTTTACCAAGGACGTTGAGTAAGCTAATGGGACGGTAGCTAGACGGGTCAGACTTGGGCTTGCCTGGTTTGGGAATACCTATGACGGTGGCCTGTTTCCAGGTTGCGGGGAACATATTATTGCTCAATGCACCATTGAAGATGGCAGTCATTAGCACTATAAGCTGGGCGGGGAAAAGTTTGAAAACCCTATTGGTGATGCCGTCGGAGCCAGGGGCTTTTCGCGGTTGGAGACTTTTAATGATATCCTGGACCTCATCAGGAGTGATGGGGGCCAGTGGATTATCGGGATCTTCGACGGGCGGAAGGGAAGTTCTACGTTCGACTTCAGCGTTCACCATATCGAGGTGGGCTTGGTCTACTGGTTGAGAGCTGGGAGAACACTGGGACTCTAGGCTGTCGGCTAGGCATTCTGCTTTTTCAGAGTTATCGAAGGCGACACTCTTATCGGGACGAATGAGAGGAGGCATTGTGGCCTCTTCAGTGGATCGTAACTTCCTCTGAAGCTGCCAGAAGGCAAGATGGGTGGGCTCAAGTTCGCTCAGCATCTTGTCCCAGCTCGCATTACGCTGCTCGGTAATGCGTTTCCTTACAGCACGCTGTAAGTTGCGCATGTGAGCTTTGTTTGCGGCGCAGGGAAAAGCGCTGTACGCACGGATGGCTGCGTTCTTCTCGGTTATCAGATTCCGTACATCGTCCGGGAGTTTCCAGCGGTGGTCTTCCACTACAGGAACTTCCCTTGAACAATCGTTCAGGACGGATTGTACGTGATTTGTAAGCGAGTCGATCGCCGCCGTCGTGTCAGCGACTGAGACTATGTGGTCAGGAATGGTGTCCAATTGAGGCGACGTGGTGGATTTCAGTTTTTCACTTACTTTCCTCCAGTCGGTGATCAATTGGGTCGGAGGAGGTTGGGTAGGATCATGGTTACCCGAGCGGGAACCTAGGTGTAGGATAACGGGACGGTGATCCGAGTTGAGCTCGTGAAGCGCTTCTATGGAGTGTAAACGGAGGTTTACATTCTTTAGGAGCGCCACATCGAGGACATCGGGGTTATGGTTAGGGTCGTGTGGGTAGTGGGTGGGAGTCATCGGAGCGATGACGTCGTAGTTTAGGGTCGCGCCTAGGTTATACACGATTCTGCCTCTGGCATTTGTCGTGTTGCTGTTCCAAGCGGGGTGTTTGGCGTTGAGATCGCCCGCTAGTAAGACGGAGTCACTCAGGCCGAAGAGAGTCGTGAGATCGCTGGTGAGCGCGATAGGATCGTCTGAAGCAAGAGACGCGACCGATGGTGGGGGATGGTAGGCAGAGATGATGGTTATCGGAGGATGACCAGTCATGCCTAGTCGACAGGCAGAGTACTCTAGGTGAGAGAGAGGCGCGGGTGGGGTCAGAGGGATGCAGTATAACTCCTTTCTATAATAAATAAGGGTACCGCCGCCGTGGCAACGTGTTCTGTCATTGCGAACTAGACGGTAATTCGCAATTTTGGGATCAGCGCGGTGGGGTTTCAAAAGGGTCTCCTGTATAAGGAGGACGTCTAATTGGTGGTCGCGGAGGAATTTAGTTATTTCGGCGCGTTGGTTGAAAATTCCATTGGCGTTGAAAAAACCTAATTTGAGGGATCGAGGCCTAGTGTGGTTTGTGCGTTGGGAATCCATTGGATCAGTCCATCGCATCCATCTGGTCGAGACCTAGCACCACATCACTGTGTGTGCTGAATATTTGGCTGTACATTGCCGTCGTAATTTTGCCGTTATTCTGCTGTTCGGCAGCCAGAAGGGCATCGCGGAGAGATCTGGCTTGGCGGGTCATAAATAACCTATAATGGCGCAGTATAGTCTGGGCGCAAGCCTCGCCATGCGCGACGGGTGAGGGATTGGGCGGTTGTTTGACTGCAGGAGCAGCAGTGGTTTGAGGCGCGGGTTTGTGACTGGCTGTGGGCTCTGTAGCCACGGCTATAGGCAGGATCTGCGCTGCGATGGGTATATCCATCAGTGCCTGCAAAGGTTTGGCAGGGGCCAAGGAGGGAAAGGCTTTTTCGTGGTTTAGCCTGTTCCACGGGGACGGTCTCTGAGGAGCGAGACGTTGGGGAATTTGAGAAGAAGGTGCCTCTCTCTGTTGGCGGGCGTTGGCGCGCTTCGCTAATTTAGGAGCGAGTTTGGGGGCTTTGGGACAGCCGCGGTAGTTTGCCGGGTGACCGGTCTGGCCGCAGAGAACGCAGCTGGGTGGTTCCGAACAGAGGGTTCGGTCTTTAGGCCGTGGGCAGTCCGCAGTGCTATGCTCGCCCAGACACTTGACGCATCTGGGAGTCGCATAGCAGTTGCTCTGCGCATGGCCATACAGTTGGCAACGGTGGCATTGTCCCACTGTTGCGGTTTTGTAGGGCTTTTCTATTGAGATACCGAATAGGGAGCAAATAGACTTAATCTTAAATATTGGGTGATGACCTTCGGTTGGTTCACAAATGACAAGAACCATGTCGTACAATTCACCGCCTCTCGCTTTATGTAAGCGATGGACGGCGATCACTGGTATACCTTGATCGGCAAGGTCGTCTTTAATATCCTGTACTAGGATTTCTTTAGGGACACGTTTAATAATAACACGAGTGGGCGTGTCCTCGGGGAAGGAGAAAGTGTGAAAGGAAATATTCCTTTCACGGAGGGCGCGATATAGTTCCCTATAGTCGTTCGACGTAGGGACGGTGACTTTAATGCCATTTTGGCAGGCACGGGCGTTTGTGTAGTTGATCTTTCGATCAACACACATCTTGGACACATCAGTCCATTTACCCTTGTCCTGGATGTAAAAGGGGGGCGGAGGGCGTTGCTTCCTTTGGGCTGAGGAAGTTTGGGCTATCGGGCTGGCGGGACGACTATTCTGCGCTCGAGCAGAGGTAGATGGGGTGGGGCTAGCGGGTCGAACGGGCGTTTGAGTTGGGGACGGGGGCGACGCGGTGGTCTTTTTGGCCTTGCTGGCCTGGGAGGTTTTCCCTTTCTTCCTCTTGCCACCGGTGACGACTTGAAAGTCGTCTTCCGAGGACGAGGGGCATGATGACAAATCATTGTCAGAGTTGTTATTGGACACAGGTTCGGTGGTGTCCATTTCACGGAATTCAGGTGCAGCGCACACCTGCGCGGCGTCAATTGTTTTAGGAACAATGGGATTAGCAGGTGGGCCGGAAACAATGGGTGATTTCGGGAATCGGGCGATCGGCACGACTTTGTCGGCGGGCGGGGGCAATAAGGGCTATCTACCTGGAAATCGTTCGTTGTTTGACGAACAATGGGATCGGAGTTAATAAATACTTCCGTGAACTGACCTACCGGGATGCCTTGATCGGCAAGCGGGGGAGATAATGGGCTGTCAAGCGCGTCACTAAAATCAGCGACGTTGGCTTCGGTAGCCGGGGGACAATTAGCGATTTCACGCTTGATTTTTCCGCCATATTTGGCGGAAATAGTAGGGTTTTCCCTAAGGATTTCTAACAGAATCTCCAAAATATTGGAGTTCGCTATGATTGGCAATTGGATCAAAATTGAATGGGGAAATTTTGGAGATTTCTCTCCCGCGGGGGGCCTATTTAAAGCCTAACTGGCCTAACTCCCCGGATGGATGGGTCCGGGGATGTGTAACCCTCCCAGTCGGGTAGAGACTGGGAGGTGAGTACCTAATGGTGAGCCCTAAGCTTGTAACCGGTCGCCAGTCTTATTGTGCGAACCGGGCCCTATTGGGTCTAGTGCGAAGGGGTAGACACACCCAACCGACACTAGGTGTGTAGCTGAAAAGGAAACTCAGTAACTAGGTTTGACTAGGAGATCCCCCAAGGCCAAAACCTAGCACTCGACTCCAATTTACTGCTTCACCCTGAAGGGGATCAGCGGGTGCGTCGGGTCAGCACCCCCTTGGTATTGTTGACACCGTGAGGTTTCCAACCAAGGACCACGAAACTGTGGTTTTACCCTGAAGGGGCCAAACCAAATTGTTTTTGACGATACTCTGTTATAGAAACAGGATATCCTTCACCGCCTCGAAAAAGGCGGATCCGGACCAGGCGTCGTAGTCGGCGACTACGAGTGACGTCACGGCGAGCGTGACGAAGCGTAGCGATGACTCAGGCACGGAACGATCGAGAGCGCGGAGCGGTACGACCGTCGCAGGCGAGCGTCGGAAGCGGAATCGCGTACTTGAAGGACGGCAACGTCGCAATTTATTTATGAATGACGGGCTGTGTGTGCGGCATTCTAATTGATGTGCTTATACTATTGCGGGTTAACGGGAACGCCCTCTGTTAGTTAACATACTATATTAAAAGTCTATAACAGGGGGCGTGTTATGTGAAGAGTGTATTTCTTTTAAGGATAACCAGCACTGTGGGTAGAATTCACATTACTAGCAATCTTGTTCACCCCTCCAACTAAGCTAAATATGCTTGTATCTGGAGTGGGTTCACGGCAATAGTGTAATGGGTGGGGTTCGAACTCGTGACCTCTCGATCACAATTCCGACACCGTATTCATTAGGCTATTGACGCTTCTGTCTGCTGTTTGACCTATAAGTGTGTAAATACCGACCTCACCTAGTTTATACTGACCAAAAGAATTGACGTCATTAGTGTTATTTTAATCTATTTATAAAATAAATATCATTTTAATTAGTGACCAATTTTTTATAACGTCAATTAGATTTAGAGCTGCCACATATCATCTCCAGCTCTAACTTGTGTATATACCTATAAGACTAGTAAATCTAAATTCACTAAATAGCAAATTATCTTGAGGCAATAAACACAAATTTTCGCAATATTTACTAAACACAATCTATAATACATGAGCGTGATAAAATGGTTTCATTTCAATCCGCTTCTGTACCAACGGTTACAAAATAACGGGCATTCCTCCACCAACATGTGATTACAGTGCACTTGCAATCCGCACTTACGGTTGAGGGGCGATTATTTCGTCCCCTACTATGATGCAAACGGCTATTAAAAGCCTATTAGAAGTGGACGACGAGACCAATTACGTGAAGGTTGTCTAAATGAGACATTCTGATATGACAATGCGTTACTTGTTATGGAAAGTGATGATTTGTATCAGGTATGTGGGTTACTAACATGTTAACTGTACACGTAACCTGTATTACTTATTATATTACTTGTTAGTTTTGACAGTTAAGCTCAAATCGCAATGTAGTCAAAACATTTGTGTTGACTGCTATCTCTAAAGCTTGATGCTGCATGGTCATAGTTATGTTTCGGCTGTCTTTTTAGGGTTCCGTAGCCGAATAGCAAAAAACGGAACCCTTATAGTTTCGACATGTCTGTCCGTCTGTCTGTCTGTCCGTCCGTCCGTATGTCACAGCCATTTTATTCCGAAACTATTAAGACTAAACATGTAAAACTTGGTAGATAGATGTATTCTGTGAACCGCTTTCCGATTTTAAGAGAAAATTTAAAAAATATTTAAAATAAAGGGGGCTCCCCATACATGGAACTGAAACTGAAAATATTTTTTTTCATGAAACCTATACGTGTGTGGTATTTATAGACAGGTCTTTAAAAATGACATTATGGTTTTTAAAATGACTTCTTCATAAAGTTAATCGTTTAAAAGATATATGCTTCCAAAGTGGTAAAATGTGTGTCCCCCCCTCTAACTTCTATAATAATGAAGCGAAAAATCTAAAAAAAACTATATGTTGTAGATTTTAATGTAAACTTTCAACCAAAATTAGTTTGAACGAGATCGAGTAAGCAGTTTTTGAGATACAGTATATTTTCAAAAACCGCAAATATAACTTTGTAATTCATACAAATACTATGAAAAACAAAGTTATTTGGCGTAGTTGTAAAAATTGTAAATAAGCTAGTTTTAAGAAATTTGTAAGGTTTTTTTTTTCAAATAAATATATTAAGTATGTTATACTTATTATAGTTAATACGGAACCCTTCATGGGCGAGTCCGACTCGCACTTGGCCAATTTTTTATCATAACGAGCTGCCGATGTTCACCCACCGTATTTATTGTGTGTTCATTCATATTATAAAAATATGGATAGGTATAAACCGATGCTGCAAACGGGACGAACAAATAACTAATGGTATTTACAAAAGCCCTTATCTTTAGTCAATAAGTCAGTTTATCACTAATGCAGTCATTATCGTACTCTAATTTATTGTATTTGTGTTTTTAGTTCCAATAAATCTTTTATTATTTTTATTTTTTTTATTATAATATATTAGGTTTTTTGAACATTCCCTTCATAATATAGGTCCATTCAAAACGGAGACATATTATATGAAATATATACACATTTTCTGTTCAGAATAGTTCAATGAAAATTCTATTGAGACTATTCGAGATAATTTTTTTCTGCTTATCGAGTTTTTTGGCTCGCTGAAAAATTTATAAAAATGTGTTTTTAGAAACTTGCTATGAGATATTATTATCTGAAACGATTCAGGTAAAATCTATGCTTGTTATCTAGCGACAGCGTTTTTTGTAAATATCTTTAATTAAAAAGATTGGTTGCCAATTAAGATAATCTTATAGGTATGTGTTCCGTCACACTTTTTCGTTTGTGAAGATTATTAGAACTTTATAATAAAAAAACCGGCCAAGTGCATGTCGGGCCACGCGCGGTGTAGGGTTCTGTAGTTTACTGCAACGCAAAGTACGAGTACCGTACCTACCACATGCTCTAACAAAAACAAAAGTTTTATACAAATAAGAACATGATCTAAATATTGTTCAATGGAATTTATTCTAAAGCGAGTAGAATACAGTTTGTCGACAATTACTTGTGTTGAAAATTTGTGTTGTTGACAAATGGACACACGGACATGGCGAAACTATAAGAGTTCCTTGTTGAATACAGGAACATGATATACAGGAACTTTCATAATCAGCACAAAGGTCACATCGGGGGAGATTGAAAGCCGTTGCACGTGTTTCAGTGATATTTTTGTATATGAAATAAAAATATCAGAACAAATAAAACATGTGTAATGCCTGTTGCTCACGGCGTAGTGCGTAGGTAGGCATTTTATTACAAAAGCTGCACCAAAGTAACAAACGTTGTAGCGGCCACAGTAAACATAGAAATAAATATATAAATCACTAGCTAATGCCCGCGTATTTGCTTGCATAAAAAAGATTTTTTCAACGAAAGTATAGTAGCCTATAGTACTTGCTGATAATGTAGCTTTATATTAGAACATTTGCAGAATTTTAGAGAAGAATATTTGAAATCGCTCCAGAAGTTTATGAGTTACAGACGAACAAAAATCCATTACAGAAAAACAAAAAAAAAAAACTTTTAAGTGGATATATTAAAGCATCGATATTTAGTAAGGGCGCCATTCACTCAACCAGAACCACCAATCCTAATTCATCGTATAATAAATCCAATACCTATTTTACGTTTATACGCTCCCTGTTCCGAGATCCTTTTTGTTTCTGAGAGAGATAATATCACTTTCGCACCAATGAATGTTCTAAAGTGAGACTAGAGCCAATAGTAAGGGTCGACCACTCACGCCATTAGGGATATCGACCTATCAATGCCACTACCTGATCAGATCAGTGTCAGATCGAATCGAGCGTCCACTGGAGTACTAGATGGTTGGACCGTCTCGTCATAAGCGTCGGCTTACAATGCAGTGACGTCACTTCGTACTGCCTACTGAGTGACCAGATACCGCTACTGAATTGTACATAATTATGTGTGCATTGTCAAAATTGTGGTAAGGATCCAATACACACATTGTCAAATGCGTTAATCTCACAGCACTTGAGAAGATCCCTACATACTTCTTTTCCCTTTTTTTCGACGATAAAATCATCAAAAATGACTCGTCCCGCTCTGGTGTGATTGGAATAAGGAGGGAGCGTCAAAAATCTTCTGTGGCTTCGACTTCTGGGGCTGATCTCGTTAGAATATTCCCGCAACCAATGTAACTACTATCATGATTAGCAAAAATTCCAAAATTTGTAGGTGTCAATATGTCGACCGATTGTATTAATGTTTATAACTTACATTGTTTCGAATGCATTATTATAAAGGTTTCGGCATTCCTTCTCGATATAAACTTGAACAGAGGCAAATTTCATACTCCTCCGTCTGCATAATTTTCGTAAAAAGGGGTACAATATTTTTGCTTCACTTATTCAGATATGTCTATTTTTTGACACCAACGACATATTCGCTAAAACTTATATCTATACTAATATTATAAAGCGGAAAAGTTTGTTTGTTTGTTTGCTTGAACGCGCTAATCTTCGATAGTACTGGGTGATTTGGATGCAATTTGGTATGGAAGTAGCTTGAAGCTTGAGGAAGGTTATAGGCTACTTTTTACGCGACTGCAAAAAAGGAGAGTTATGTTTTTACCGTTATAGAATCCATGGGAGCTAAGGCCTGCGTGAGTACTAGTTACATATGAATGGAAACAGATTATATTCAAACATGAAGCTCATACATATCCATCATAAGCGTGCACTTACATAAAAAATTAAAAAAAACATTTACAAAACAAAATGGTATAAAACTGACAAATTTAATTGCTGCTGGTGTTATGTCTGTAATTTATTAGTAGCATTATAATTCGTTATGAGTTTTGATTAGGTGTAATTTATGAGCACATTAAAATAGACAAGTTTCTAGCGAGGTTCTGTTTAATTACTAGCGGAATAGTGACTTTCGGCAGCATTTTTAATTTTTTATGCTAATTATTTTGAAAATAAACCTCATACATATTTTGAATGTCGTATTTATTAATATCTAATCAAAAGTCTAAAAAATAAGTTTCAAGCTTCTAGCATTAAAAATGACGTAATTTCCATACAAACTTTCATCCCCTATTTCAACCCCTTACAGCCCTTTTTTGCATTAAAAAGCAGCCTATGTCCTTTTTCTGGCTCTAGACTATGTCCGTACCAAATTGCATTAAAATCGGTTCAGTAATTTAGGCGTGATTGCGTAACACACACACAGACAGAGTTACTTTCGCATTTATAATATTAGTAAGGATAGCAAGACAAACGGCGTTGCGACATCGTTACATGGTGGACATCCCACCCATACGCACAAAACGTTTTGGGAATACTTTCATTGTGCGTACGTCTAAGGAGTGGAATTCCCTGCCGGAGTCTGTGTTTCCTGATCGCTATAACCTGGGAGTCTTAAGTCAGGAGTGAATAGGTTACTTCTAGGCAAGCGTGCTCCATCTTCGACCACATCAACACTTACCATCAGGTGAGATGGTGGTCAAACGCGAGACTATTACAAATAAAAAAAAAATCTTCAACAACTCGTTCACAAGCTGCTCAACAATTATGTAAACCTAGCATGATTATAGGAGCGCCGCACTACCACAACCTGTTCACTTATTGTAAAGGAATATAATAAAAATAAAAAATATAACTAATATTATAAAGCGGAAAGTTTGTATATGTTTATAACTTTTTTATTTTTGATAGGTACAATACTAATCTGATCAAGGTAAGGTCTGCATTTATTATTGGGTTTTATTTTTTCTTTTAATGGCAGTAATGTGTCATGCTCACTGGAGTTATTTTTCCGTGTTTATTCTCTGAGTATTGGAATAGGTGTATTATGAACGCTCGCGGTTTCTAGCCCTTTCTGGGTGAGTTGTGACTGTGAAGATCTATAAATACGTATCTAAAATTTAATGATGAGGTTTTAATGTCTGATCGAAACATATTTGCGTGCTTGATTTTCTGCCTGTGAAACCTAAACTTAATGGCGGATTGAATCAGTCTGCCAGTCGTGAGGAGTGGTTGAATGCTCAGTGAAAAGCGAACTTCACTGGCTTAGTTTAATTTTGACTTGAACTTTATTCACTTATTTACAGCTACGAGCTATATCTTTGCCGAAGTTCAGTCTGAATACATAAATGGCAGGCGCTGCACAAAATAGTGGATAAACGCTACGATAAATCTTCTGGCGCAAATTGTATTTCCAACCTAATTGTTTTAATTAAGTTTTGTGAAACTGTTAATAACATCTTTGAAAGTCATAAGGGCGTACTTTTCTGTCTATTAATAATTGTACAGATGCAGATATTAGGTATATTTACATCTTAATTAAATTATTGATGGAAATTATTTGCAAAAGATGTATCATTATGAGTTTATTCTATGTAGCTGAAAAGCAAAGTGCGTAATAAGTTATTGTGCATTAGACGAACGGTGTTTTGTCCTTGGGTTCACCTACCTTAACCCTAAATAATTACCCAGCGATAAATTTAATGATTTTATGACTGTCATAAATAATTTTAAGGGTCATGCTGTGTTCGCAGTTTTATGCATTGCATTGAAAAGAATTTGGCTTTTAGAGTTTAATATTTTTGCTCGGTATGAATTTTATTTTATACTAGCTTCAACCCGCGACTTCGTAAGCGTAGGAAGGTTTTCCCGCGCAAATCCCGATCCCGTGGGAATTCCGGGATAAAAAGTAGCCTATGTGTTATTCCAGGATGTCAACTATCTATTTGCCAAATTTCATTCAGATCCATACAGTAGTTTTTGCGTGAAAGAGTAACAATCATCCATCCATCCTCACAAACTTTCGCATTTATAATATTAGTAGGAGTAGGATAGTAGGATTAGTAGGATAGGATAGGATAGGAAGTAGGAAGGATAGGACTAGTAGGATTTATTGCACCGTTTAAGCTATTTAAGCAAGCGTAAAATGCAGTTTTTTCTGCGATAGCTAATTTTTGACAGCATACATGTATGATGTTTACCTAAATAAAAAAAATGTTTTTATTTATCCTTAATTCGTTCTGATACCATCGATTACATTATGATATTTTGGGAGTAAAAGCCCCAAATGTGCTAAATTTCCACGCTTGCGTGCATTTATAGCTGGTTTACATTAGGTGTGTCTAAATGGGTCTTTAAGCTTATCATTATTTTATGTTATGTGTATTATCGTATGCCAGCGGGTTCAGTATAAAATACCCTTTAATTTAATAAGGAACAAGGATATATCACCCTGTAAGCCTTTTTACAGCCAAACTAGTTCGTCGTTTTTAATAAATAGAAGACAGTTACTTCCATTCATCGCATCTATGATACCAATAATAGTCCGTGTGTGACGTAAAGTAAGGCGTCCTGTCGAGTTGCGAGAATCTTCTAATGAGGAGTCTGATACTCCCTTCCACTTCACTCTGCGTGAAGCCAACGGGTATCAGCAGAAGAAGTCACTTTGATGATGCTCCCTCCGAAACAAAAAAAAGTAAGGTATACTAAAGCCAAATTTTAAAATAAACTCGGTAAGATCATTTGAAAGCTGCATCAGAAGCGATTTGATAAATACTAGAAGTAAGTTTACAGATATATATACTACGTGTAACGGAAACCCCATATCTATCCAAAAGGGCTGAAGACAACATCTGGTATGGAGTCTCTATGCACAGTTTCAGCACAAAATAACTGACTCAAAGAAATGATACCAAATTATTGGTTTCATATATTTCTTGAATACCAATCATAACAAACGTGTCACAGCACTACGAGGGTCAATAACTTTCCACGTCACTTGCCAATAACACGATAATTTTTGTCGTTCTTCTTAATTTGAAAAATTCGGTGTCTTGTATCAGTGTATTGGAATTTGTAATAAGTTCAACACACGTAGACTAGGATTACAAAACCCTTGCCATATCGTTTGTTATCATCCAAAGAAGCCATGCACTTAGTATGTATATACCCTTTAAATTACACGTTGTATAGAAATATTCTTTTGTTTAATTTAATTGACACGCTAAAACATAAGATAATTCTAATAAGTCTATACAACATTTTATTACAAACGTTGCTAGAGCCGACCACCTTATTTTATTTACCTACAAACATTATCGATCTCAAATAGCTTGCTATTTTACTTGATCCGTAGGTCAACTAGGTAATGTAATTATGATATCCCAAGTCGATAGGTTATCTGTAATTAGTCGCTTGTTTTGCATAATTAAATATTTAAGGTTTACGAATATTATTTGTTTATTTTATAACTGTAGTCCTTATGCCTATAATACAGGGTATATATATAATATAGACTACAGTTGTAAAAATGTGTTAAATGAATAGATAAACTTTGCTATTTCCTGTATATCTATAGTAAGAGATAACTATATAAGTAGATACGTCCTACATATGAAAATGAATATGAAACTTAGGTACAAAACGAAATTATGCTAAAGAACGGTTCCACAAAATCTGAAAATGAGTTATAGCTGTAACCGATTTAAAAAATGTTGAATTTGGACGGACGGATTTCGGATGTAATCATATAACCCCTCTAACAAAAAATACCAAGATTACTTTGGCCCGGCATTTCATGGATTCGGATGGGATGCAGTAGGCACATAAAATCTGTAATCTAAAAATATATCCTATGGATGGTATAATAACGGAAGAATACTTTACCAAACATCCCTAAAACAAGAACGAAACAAAATATTCATGATCCGTCCCGCAGTCATGTAAAACAATCTTCTACCGAGATTTGATAAACATTTTGGTCTCGTCCAGAATCCGGAGGAAAATAGTAAATAAATATATCGATAGCGTGTTCCGCACACTAACAGTTAAAGGACCGGTTGCTCGTGACCAAATGTAGGGCATAGAAGTGAAAGGGCAGGTTAGGACATGATCTAGCGAAGCTGAATCACTTTGTGTTAGAGAAATAATACAATTTATTGGCATGATGGAATCTTTTGACTGGTCGTATCTTTTCCTAAGTCACGAACTTATAAATAGGATTATTTTTACTAGAAATACTAACCTAAACCAAGTTTAAGTTAAGGAGCTCGTGGCTAAATAATAACAACGTCCAAAGATGGGTGATCAAATATATAGTAAACATATCGAGATTCATTCGTGTCTTTTATATTAATTATAGTCTGTGTTTAATTTATGTGTTGTTGTAATGTATATGTGTGTGAAAATCTAATTTTTCATAATGATAATGGTTGATATTTTTTTTTAATTTGTAATTTATAATCTTAACTATATATGGATATATGGATCTTTAGACATCTGAATTAAATTATTTTTATTTATTTATTTACATCTTTAGTGCAATGAAGGTTTCCGCTCCAATACATTGGTAATAGCCGACTTTACATCATCTACGACCAACATACTCTTACAACATTATTGAGATGAGAAACAGCTGATACGTGTTTTGTTCACATTTGCATAATATCACCATGAGAACATCAATAGAATATCTGCGTATACACATCTTTACACCTATTAGGACTTATCGCGATATTCACAATGGCGCAAAATGGCATTCGACGTGTAATAACAGATTAGTAAGACTTTCAAAGGCGTTTGATTGACAAAACATAAAATGGACTCAGAGTGTGTTAAGAAAATTAAAACCCCAAAAGCGTAAGATCAGAAACATGATATGCAAGAAAACGGAGTAAATGATGCGGTAAAGTCTGAGAATGGCACAAGAAAACGTGTTGCGCTGACCCCAAGTAAATTGGAAGGGCAAAAAGTTAATGGTTTAAGAAGTGTCTCTAATAACTTGCTTTTGAATTTGTTTCAAAGATTTATAGACGCCCTTAAACTGCTTGTAGTAAGGTCATTACTTCAGCAAGTAGAGGATTTTGGTACATTAATCAATGATACGGTAGGCTATAAAAATCTGTGAATTATTTATATAGAGTTAAATATAAGTTATTAAGCTAAAATGGTCACTTACACTTATTTGTTTAAATATCCCGTTTTAAGTTCTAATGCTACTGTTAAATAATTAGCCATACGATAAATTACTTCAGTCTGGTAGTTTTAAAAACATTCTCCCTAAATAGTTAGGTAGTTGTTTGTCCTCCTACGGATTCCCACGGTCCTAGTTGAATTATTCAAGAGCTAGACATTCACTAAAAGGATGTTTATAATCTAGGTATGCTTTTGATAGTACCCACAAAACTTTGTAAAGTAAAGGTCATACGTTCTGGTTCATGTTATTCTATTCCCTAATTCGATATGTATAAAACTAGGGTTTTGTGAATACTCTCTCTTTACGTAAGTATAAATTTTTCAAACTAGTTCAAAATTTAATTTTGTTTATGTAAGCAATTATATCATACAATAATGTATATTATTGTTTGTTGGGTTTTGAAATATAAGCATACTTTTGTTAATAAAATTTACAATTTTGCTTCAATGAATTAGGCCCTAAGCTATTTCATATTGTTTTTTATTATTACTAGCATATATTGTGCCACAGCTGGGCAACGGCCAAACTTAATTTCGATCACGGTTCTGCGCCTCTTCCATCCAATTCTTAAGGAAGTCATTCAGTAAATAGCCACAATATAGTTTAAAATAATTTGTTAGAGAATTATTATAATAATTAAATAACATGATCACTGCGTTTTTAATCTTAGTAACCTACTTGGAACCAATCATGAAACAAAAAATCTTTACCTATATTCACGTAAAGTTAAATCGTTGCCAATGCGTGAGAGCTCGATCGGTATGCAGGTATAATAACTGCCGCCGTTACACTTAAAATGTCATAAATACAGGTATTTTAGTTGTCGCCTATATTTGGCGTCGCGTTTCCCACTAATCCATCACTACCGGTCGATATGCACATAATTGACTTGAAACAAGTAAGCGGTAACGACATGAAATGCGGAATAGGAAATATACATTTTTCATAATGTTTCTACTCTCCTAATGCTCCACTAATTTAGAAATAGAAAACGAATGTGGAAATTGATATGTCGGAACGGTAAGTACTAAACAGTGATTCATCATACTTTAAATTATAAGCTAGGAAACTTCCTTTTTAGTTTAGGTAGCATGTTGGTACGCATTTTGAAGCAGTAAATTTTGATAAATGAGTGAATTAGATGTGTGATTACTTTGTGTTTCGTAAGCTTAATTTAATAAACGCTGTCTTTATTGTTCTAAATCTACAATCCTTTCAACTCAATAAATTTCAACATACAAGATTTGCGAACAAATTAGGACGTACCTCACACTGTGATAATTATTATGTAGGCAGTCTATACCCGGACTTTTAATTCTATGCAGTAGACTGACAGTTTCTGAGTTGTCAGATAATAACGACTACGAAATTGTGATGTAACTAAATTAATCGATTCAGGAATAAAATCGAATAACGTGTAAACAATTTTTTAATAATATTGTGTGAAAATAACAAAAAGTAAAATGTGATTGTAAAGGGGCATGAAAAATAAAACTAATAAACCATGATAATATTTTTTATTATTTTGTAATAGGCCGTACCCATTCCAAGGGGGTTTAGGTCGCAGGTGGTGTGGGGGCAGTCTTTTTAATAGTAATTTCGCGCACTTTATTAAAATATTGATCACATGAAACAGTTTGCAAAAGAGTAGCTTTTATCATGTCTGGTTAGATGTGAATATTTTAAATATTAATAGATTTATCACTACATATTCTACATAGTATAAAACAAAGTCGCTTCCCTGTCTGTCTGTCCCTATGTATGCTTAGATCTTAAAAACTCCGCAACGGATTTTGATGCGGGTTTTTTTAATAGATAGAGTGATACTTGAGGAAGGTTTTAGTGTATAATAAGTTAAGGTTTTCTGTAGATTGAATGAAATACGACGATTATACTTCAACATGTCGGAAATAATTAAGCCTATCGGGAGCTTTAATCGAAAACGCTGCCAAAACCTTTTGAGTTATAAAAATATAATGTATGGCGGGATTGTTTCTCTTTTATAGATCTACAAAAATACGCGAAATATGTCAATCTCACAAGAATAACCCACAATAACAATTTTTTTTTTACAAATTACATTAAAATGATGGGTCATATACGAATCTTTTTTAACATTACAGTATTACTCCTTATCCAATTAAATACGTCAGATATGTTGAGGATTTAATGTAGATCAAAATTGCTTTTTACACTATATCAATAAAATGAATATCTTATGAGTTATCACCGATATATGAGTGTGGCAAATTACCGGACGAGAAATTGATTAAGCAAAATCATATATAAGCAAATATAACCTTTATTACCCGAGTTATAATAAAATCTAGTTACTACTTAAAAATAAATGATAATAGTATACATTTTTTCATTTACTTATATTTCAAACAATTTAAAATCGCTCATTTATTATTCGATTGATTGAATCCATCACTATAAGATTAAATAGGGTGTCATTACTTTAGTAAGTGAAGGAGATGATGATAATGATGATGCAGTAAGCTTATGTCAGCTTACTGCATCGAATTAAAAGTCCAGGTATAGTCTATGGATAATGAAAGTATTCGTTAAAAAGGCTTATACCTAACATTCTGACAGATATCGCGCGCGCGCAGTTGTGTGTAAGCTTATAAAAGAACCAAATGAGACACTCATATTTTAGTGTTTTGACAGTTTCACTCAATCATCATGATCATTTTCTGCCTAGATACCTCTGTGCAGCATGCCCCCAAACATGTTTTATTAACAGTTGACATTTCCACTTATTTAATAGCTGTAAAATATGCTAATCGAATAGTACAAACTAACGTAGTTTGTAATAATGTTAGTAGCATAAGACTCAAAACTACATGTACTAGTACAGACCGACACAAAGAATAAAAAATATACAGAATCATCTAGTTCTTGGTGGAATTAACACTTGATATCTTCCTGAAGTGTTAGTTTACTAAAGAAATAATTAATTAAATTATCTTACCTGTTTGCGAGCTACCCTGTATCCTAAGTGTGTATATTCACCCTCAGTCTGCCTCTTGTCCTTATTCAAAGCAGGCTCTGCCACGCTTTCTGTCTCCTTCACGTCGGAAGCGCATGCGCATAGCGCGAATGCTGAAACAATAAGAAAAGCTAAATCAGTCTTTAATTCCAAATAATCATTAATTCTAATATTGTAGCGATCCATAACTATAATTTGAACGACAATAGCCTAACGGTTAAGGTGTTGGCTTGTGAATTTGTGATACAGAGTTCACGGGTTCGAACCCCAACCACTGTTGACCTGAAAATTTAGCTTCATGGGAGGAGTTAACCTGCCCTTGCTAGTTATCACAAAAAAGTACTCTTTGAGAAAATTCTTGATGGTTTCTATAACGTGGTTCTAGTTTCTGATTACCAGTATTTTGTAATATTTCGTCACCTACTTCGTAAAACAACTTTCAATAAAATTCCAACAGATTGTTGCTAATCACTTTCAATCTTTGATTACTTCTTGCTATACACACATAAAATGACCAGATGCTCTATTTGTAATCTTCAAAGTACTCTGCCGTAAAATTGTGATAAAATTTCTATATCACGGTACTTATGTCAGTGGTGGTGAGCTTTAGTGCTTATCGCTAAAAGCAATGTTTCGAAATATCTTGGTTACAGTAAATGTCACCTGGTACTGAGGATCAATAATATTTGTTTCATTGGATTCTACAATGTTCTTGAGTGGTCTCTGCATATTGTTTTATAGTTTTAATTTCCTGTTAATTTATTATTGTAATCTTGTAGTTTGTAATTTATTATATAATTAATCTCATGTTTTTTTTTTCTTGTTTAATATCATGGATGTGATTTTTATGTTGATACTTTTAAAAACTCGTGACTAAATAATAAAAGCCGCATGGCGTCGATCTTTAAGGTTCCTCGAGCCTCCTCGAGCGACGTATCTACCAATCCAATCCAATCCTCCAATCCAATCCTTTTACCACGCTAGGAAGGTTGCATCCTACACTAATGGATATAAGTATTAAGTTTGCAAAATTTCTATCAGGTTGTTGGATTTTCACTTTACATTGAATGACACAGTCTGTTTATTATTGCTTAATAATTTAAATCTTACAAATGACACTTTTTTTAATATTTTATTCTACCCACATATCTATTTGCAGCATGAAAGTCTTATATTAGATTAGTGAATAAATTTTCAACTTGATATCTCAATTCAAATCTATTCATATAACCTCGAGGCAATTAAATAGGTCACGCGAAATGTTACCAATTGTGCTATACAATTATTATTTTAACCAGATTGAATCCAGTCCCTTAATTTCATCTCTGTTACTATAATACGTCACAGAACTTCAACGCATACCCTAACCTAACGCAAACTGTTATGTAACGTAAACCTTTGACCCAAAAACGTAAGATTTACACCTTTCTTCACAGTAAAATGATTATTATCGGTGACCCCTGTAGTCCTATGACGATGAAAGTCCCAAATAAAAGTTTTATAATTTTGATTTTCGTTCAATGGTATATTAAATTAGGGTAATATAAAAACCCTGGTAGATATTTTTCTGGTAAATTACTTTGCTAACATGAATAATGAAATTAGTCACATTATTTTATTTGGATTTTTAGAACTGATCATATTTTTAGCAGTCATTTTTAAACTGCTCCAGTTGTATCTCGAATGTCTAACAAAGCAAGACCAATTTAATCACGACAAAGGACTAGATATCAAGGTTACCGACACCATTCGCATTCTAAATGTTCTGCTGTCATTACGAACCAAAGCGAAAAACATTTGTTCACCAAAATACTTGTCACGATTTTAAGGATATTCAAAGCATTTATAGAGGATCGATTAAAATGTTTTTGCTGTCAATGCCATCATCATTAGTGGACAATATGATACTACTATAATAGTAGCGAATGTAACTATTTGGTTTATAGCCTTCACTTCAGAAGTGCCTTTAGTATAAATAGAGCACAATCTATAAATATAATTATCATAATCATTGTCATCATCATCCACAGCCTGACTTCATCCCATGCTAGGTATAGGCCTCCCTTCGCTTGTACCAAGCGACACGTTCACGTGCCAGTCTCATCCAGGGTATACCCGCGATGGTAAGGATGTCGTCTGCCCACTTATATTTAGGGACGTCTGGTACTAAGAACTGTACCTATTCTTAGGAAAATTGGACAGACGGGGACCACCGGGCCAATTTTCGTTTATTGCGTTTGATATCCATCTCACTTGATGGTAAGCGATCGCATGGTCAAAGATGAAGCACGCTTACCTAAAGTTAGGTACCTATTCACTCTTGACTTAAAGATCTCCAGTCGATTTCAAAATAACTGTGTTTACTCAAGTGCTTGTAGTTAGTTATTTACAACGACATAAGACAAACACAATATTTTTTGATTTGTAATGTTTTCTTGCATCAATGTAGATTAGCTGTTGGTTCTCCTTGCCTATAATACTAATATTATAAAGTTAATTTTGTATGTATTTAAGTTTATATACGAGTGCTATACTATAGGCTATAAATTATTTCAAAATCCAAACAGACAAAGTCGCGGGGGATTGCTATAATAAGTAAATAAATTACATAGTGACACAATGGGTAACCTGGGGAGCTTTGGTTGAAATTTAAAGTGAAAAAAGATACAGTACTGCAGTCATAGTATAAAATACACATTTATACAACAGAGACATTTCATCAGTATATATAAAAACAGAAACACGTGACAGTACGTAACAGTGGTCATCAAGGTGATTATTATAAATTTATTGCAATATTTCTACATGCAGAGCCCACTGACATAGATTCGTTTCCGCGTTGCTAATGACACTGCAATACGATGTCAAATATTAACCTATGCAAATATTGTGAGTCAATGATTTCATATTTATTGGTAAAGCTTCAAAAGTAGGCTCTTTGCGATTTAATGATTTGACGGTATAAAAATAATAAGTAACAAAAATGCATTTTTATGACAATGATATTGATAAATTATTTCATTTTAAAACACAAAACAAGCATGACATATTATAATTTCAGAGTCTAACCGTCCATTCCAAAATTATACCCAAGCGATTTTCATATTAATATTTGAAAACAAAACGTTTCTACAAAAAAATGGCGTGCATCTGACGTCATCAAGTGTGGACGTTCGTGTGAGTTCGGCAAAGGTCCCGAACTTTCGGAGCGTGACGCAAATAGCCGAGTTTGGGGTGGCGATGTGGCGTATAACTTATATTTTAGTAGTTATATCGAACAAGACGTCTGACACTCGCAAGCAATGAGACTGGCAAATCTACAAAGAGATCACATGTGTTCGTTATAAGAGCCCATTTTTCAAAAGTCAAATGGCATTTACCTGAGTTATAAATTTACTGTATGACAGATTTTGTGTAGATACTTAATATTGTTAAATCAAATGAACCAAAATTATATTTAGAAGCCCGGATTTCTTTTTGTGGGAACATTGATAATATTCTGAAACCAGCTATTTTGAGCCACTATTCGATTCATTTTCAACCTATAAGGAAGCTGGCCATCTACGCCATCTTGTTTCAATATTGTTTTGTAGTAGGTACCTGGTAAGTAGGTAACGTACCCGTGTTAACTTCTGGTATATTTTATTCTTGTATGAAGCATAACAGGCTCATTCTAAATGCATCGGTTTTTATTATTTTTAACTACATATATCGATATTTAAAAGTATTCTTTATTGTCATAATATTTATAAAAAACATTTTGACTTAACACAAAATTTTGCACATCGGACTTGCTAAAGTTCTTTGAGTATATATAGAAAATGCGAGACATGATTCGGTCAGTCCATTGTCAACAAAAGGTCTTTCTCTAATGACTAAAGTTTACAATAAGTCCATGTTACCCACACTCTAACGCTCTTTGAAATACTATTATTAGTTCTTGAAATAACTTTGTAGGTATATTGTGGGTGGGTCCAATAGGTCATTAACTTAATGGGGTACATGTTTGGTATACCTTAAGATAGATAGGTATAGGCTCTCTCTTAGTACAACTTGATGATCGTGATATTTTCATAAATCGTGTTAATTCGTGTTTTTTGAGATTTTGACAATAAATTGTTGTTGCACAGAATTCCACTATTTTCGGGTTCTTTTTATCTATACTAATATTATAAAGCGGAAAAGTTTGTTTGTTTGTTTGCTTGAACGCTTAATCTTCGAAAGTACAGGGTGGATTTGGATGAAATTTGGTATGGAATTAGCTTGAAGCTTGAGGAAGGTTATGGGCTACTTTTTACGCGACTGTAAAAAAGGAGAGTTATGTTTTTACCGTGATAGAATCCACGGGAGCGAAGCCCCGCGTGAGTACTAGTTACAAATACATCGTCTTTTGTCCCAATTCATCACCTGACTAGAATTTTCTCAAATATGTTTCGTTCAGTTTAACTGGTTGCAGCTGCGTACCAGAGTTTCCTCCTTAACCCTGAAACAGGGTAACATGATATTCCTTGGCAGACTGGTATCAGATTTTCTGGCTTCTGAATCCCTGTACCGCCTGTCAAAGATGTAAAATGACAGATGAGACTTATGGCTCCACGTGCATTTTAATGCAAGTAGAAATTTAAATATATTAATATGGTTACCCAACCATGTACTGAACTAGACAAGCGCTGCTTAACTTTAAAGGTCAACTGGTGCGACCGACATTATTTAGCTACGAGCTCTTCAATCTTAGTTAACAGTAAGCGAAATTCTTAAATATCATTACCACACGCATATATGTAGGTACTAGACAGGGGCGTGCACAGGATTATGACAGGGTATGCGGCGGAGTAATCGGTCACAAAAACATTGCCTTTTATAGATTTTTAGCATAGCCACAGCCACGCATCGTAGCATGGTGGTGATGCGTGGCTGTGGCTATGCTAAAAATCTATAAAAGAAAAAGTTTTGTGACCGATTACTCCGCCGCATACCCTGTCATAATCCTGTGCACGCGCATGGTACTAGAGGCAATCTACCTACTATAAAATTTATGACTCGAGTTCAGTACTGTTTCCTAACAACGATCTGCTTCATCTTTTTGAGAGCTTTACATAAATAACACAAAGTATCTGTCTGGGTTCAAACCTGCGACCTACTTCTTGTAAGCCACCACTGCTCAACATCATTACGCAGCTAAATTAAGCTCAATTTGAAAAATAACATCACCTACTAATTGGTGAAAAATCAATTTCATTACCACATCAACTACAAAAAATAAGTAGATAGTGATTATGTTCAAACTTCGATATAATGAAGGGCATTATAATGCACATGTATTAAAATTAAAAGTGAACACTCATTTTGATTAGATAAACACTTTCTATGATTTGAAGTTCAAGATCATTATGAATATTGCAAACTCATTCGATTAATTTATTCTCATATTCGTTTAATTTTATTAGTCTCTCAACTGTTTGATCTATTTGTTTTGTATAGCTTTTTTTTTTTAACTTGGTAAAATTATCAAATAAGTCCTCCCACCCCGAGCAGGGTGGGAGGGACTGTCAGACTTTTACTGACTAAAATCCACGGTGTTCCTTCAATAACCCTTTACGTACCGGGGTCACGGTAATGGGATAAGTCCCAGGACCCCGGCAGGCTTCGGCCCTCTACAGGGGGGGCCTCGTCATATTGCTGACGCTCTTTGAGGCTCGCGTGGTACACAACGCGCCGTCGACCCGGGCATGGTCCATGGTCGGACAGCGAGTTGCCCTTTACTCGCTGTCCGCATGCCCGCGCCTACGGTGGCCGGAGATCGTCGGCCGACGTCCGACGCCGTGGGCGTCTACCACTGCGGCTGGGCTGGAGGGAGGACGCCATCCTCTCCCTCACGCGGCCCGCCTCCTCCTTCGGAAGCATTACTGCTTCGCAGAAGGAGGCGACCGCTTCCCACTCCCTCTCGCCCCGCAGCATGGCTTCGACCAATGCCGGGCGCGAGAGGTCTCCGCCTATCGCCGCCGTGAGGGCACGTCGGTGCTCTGCCCAAGCGGGGCAGTCCTGCACCGTATGCTCTACCGTGTCCTCAGGGCGACCCTCGCAGTGGTGACACCCAGACGTTTCTTCCTTTCCCATCAGGCACAGGTACCTCCCGAAACTTCCGTGTCCGGTGAGGACCTGTGTCATGCGGTAGGTCAGGACGCCGTGACGCCGATCTAGCCACTCCTCAAAGAGGGGTCTTACCGCATAGCTAGAAACATTATTATTATCCATGTTAAGTAACCACTGTTGTTCAGGTATCTGATTGGTTCGTGACACGAGTTCTGACCCTCCAAATACAGACTATCCTCAAAAAAGAGTTTTGGCCAAAAGGTTTCGTGTTTCGACGATTTTGTGGGAGACTACGTAACACCTCGTAGCGTAACACGACGCCGCCACTTCATGTATAGCGATAGTGATACCTTATAGTGTAGTATTATTGTTATTATTTATATATAGTTTTCTATGGGCATTAAGACTGAAATAAGGGAATAAATAATTAAACAATAGAATAGGTACATTACTTTGTACCCAGAAATGTTTGCAGATGCGAGATGCGCGTATCACTTTCTTTTTGCAGTTTCTTCTTGTCGCATTAATGCTGGAACCCGTGCAACCCTTTCATCGTGTTTATCATAGTTATTACATAGTTAGACATATTTAAGATAACCGCAAATAAGTTATAAACATGATATTGTTTTGTTGGCCCTATATATGCTTTAAACTAGCACATTATTTTTACATGTACGATGTGAGTTACACAATCATGTACATTTGCAATATATATGTCTTTAAGATCTAATATGTAACTATTTGTTGTATCTGAATAAATAAATACTTACCTACGCGAAACGCTTATTATTTTGCATAATTTCAAAAGACGATTTCAAGTATCTATATGTGCTAAAAACACAAAGTAATTGTGGTATGAGCGAGTAAAAAAACATCAGTATATCAAAAGTTCACGTTTGTAGTATTAATATAGAGCAGGATATATGTAACACATTGACAGGTTAGAGCTGTAACAATTCAGGAATAGGAAAACTGTTCCCGTATAAATTTAATGAAACCGTTGCGACAGTCCTGTTTGGTATTTTTTGTTCGTACGAGCGTATTTTTCCTGCTCGGAGGTTTTAATCAACCGTTCAGTTTTTCACGTCAACGCTTTTATTGGTTTTGTGGTGCAGACAACTTTTAGATATAGTTTGCAAAGATAGAGAAATTCTATTGCAGTTCTTTTATGGTCATGACCATATCACTGAAAAAATTGGAAATAACCGGCGCACTCACACAGACTGCGAGGAAGAGTAGACATTTTGTAGAATTTGGCTTGTGCTCTTTAATCTCTTGCCATGAACCCACTCCAGACACAAGCCTATTTAGCATAGTTGGAGGGTTAATAAGATTGCTAGTTATGTGAATTCTACCTAGTCTGTTAGTTCTCTTAAAAAATATTCAATGTACATACATACCTACTTTTATTAATGTTTTATTTCATGTTTATTCATTGATGACTCCCAGCATCATGCTGAATGTTTGTAGTTTAATCTTAAGCATATTTTCCCAACAGGAATAAAACCCTAATTTGAGTTCTAGGCATAAGACATGTATATCTATTATTACACAAACAGCGTTTATTTTTCTCTCTCTTCTATGTATTTTTATTCAAAAAATTTGTTTCAAACGGGAAAATATGTACTGAAAAATAAAAAAAAGCCTCACGAACACTGACGCTTTGAAGAGTTCTCCTTTGAATTTGCTACACGATTTTTTATTTTATCTTTTATTTGAATTATAACTGTTTCTTTGTCCAATTGTTCAACAAAATTCATACTTATTTATTTTGTTTTTCGTATTTACATTAAGAATACAGGAAAGTCACATTTTTTATTGTTCTTGTTTAGCTTTATTTGATTTTCGAATTAGCAGTTTTATAGGCTTGCGTTTGACCACTATCTCACCTGATGTTAAGCGATGACGTGGTCGAAGATGGAGCTCGCCTGCATAGAAGCTACCTATTTACTCTTGACTTAAGATCCCCAGGTTATAGCTAGTTTACTTTTAAAAAACCTGAGAAACCATAGTGACTTAGTGGCACGACTAACAAGTTGTAAGTCGTAGATTTGAACCCCGGCACGGTCATTACTTTGTGTAATTTTCATAAACGTAAACGCATCGTGAGGTAACGAGCGGATCCAAGAACCAAAAATCCAAAGGCTTGCGACACCCACAAACACACGGGGCCCGTGGTGTGGATTATAGCTCATTTCCTCTCAGAGAGCAGGCTTGTGTACCAGTACTGGTAATGTTATAGGCTAATTATGTTATGTTAAGCCTTATTACTGTAATGTTTCAACTTAGATATTCTGTTTAATGGATTTTTTTGAAAAAGCAACAACCATTTTATTTATAATCGTGCCCGTGATCATTCATATTGACTGACTGATCTGTTACAAGATTTATTTATGTGTGATTAATGGATAAATTATGTTAAAGTCTAATGATGCAAGCAATCAAAATGTAACTATATTAAAAAGCGCAAAATTTTGATTGTTTAAACGCGATTTTTTTGAAAACCATTTTTTATCCGACTACAAAAAAGTTAGGTTATGCTACAGCTAGGACAATATAGAAAAAAATATGTTTAGTTGTTTTTTTTGTTGTTGTTGGTAATTCTTGGCGCACATAAGCTGTTTCTGTTATAAGATAATACACGATAGTATCACAAGAATCACCTAAATAAAATAAATATATAGCACGACATTAAAACTAACAACACTAAAACATTTTATGTCAATATTAATTTAGGTACTAAAAACACTGTAATTTCAAATAGGTACCACCTAACTCAAGAAACGTTGAAAGCTCATTACATAATGTCCTCAAATAGTTATATATTTCCCCTTTATTCGCTCTTAAGCTTTTAATAAATGAGACGTGTATTAAGGTATCGTAATTTTCTCTTACGGAAACTCATACTAATTATCTCGCTAGGTACAATATGAGCATGCTTTATCGTGAGACGAGTAGCTGAGATAAATCTAGCTTGTGGTAACAGGGAGTTTAATTAACATTGTAAATAGATGTGTAATTATTAATCTTTTAAATAATGCTATTAATCTTTTACTACTGTTTTGTGATTTTTTAATTATATTTGATTTTTATTACTAGTCTTATTTCTGTGATGTTACCTATATTGAAATAAGTAGAAGGTACATAAATGGCATTTGGAAACTTGCTACTATCAACGGATTATTTTGGGTGAAAATTCAAGGTTCCTTAATATGTTAAAAGACCGCAACACAGAACTTACTGCAAAAATTCACGTAATTTTTCTGCTATTTTTAATATGAACTGAGGCAATTTTGAAAATATTAAGGATCTGAAATCCTTTCATATAGCCTTGAGATTATTTGTAACAAAATTGTTAATGTAACTGGATAATATGTTATTTTATTCAAAACAAAATAAGTATATTTTTTTCAATTAGGAAAGTCATCATATTAATCTTCGCGCTCTGAGTCAGAAGAGAAAATCAGACTACTGATTAGAAACTCAACTTGTTCCTTCAGTGGCTCTTGTGTTTCAGGGACGCGGGGTCTCGTTTGGATATTCCCACAACCCCGGCAGGCAATTAATTGAGCTACTATTACGGTCTTATTTATAAAATGTGCATCTCATTTGACAAACTGATGTAGGTACTTAGCCTTATGGCGGGTTAACTGTTGTTACTGTTACATAATTAGGACTTATTAAGTTAGTGAAATGGAATTCGAAACATAAAACAAGATTTTTATCTTTCAAATATTTTTCTAATTTCAAGCTAAGAGGGATAGATACAGAGGATTTCCAAACATATATCAGTGAAGAAGCTAGAAGCTTATTCCTAGCCATATATACAACGTGTAATTTAAAGGGTATATATATACATACCGAGTGCACGGCTTCTTTGGATGATAACAAACGATATGGCAAGGGTTTTCTAATCCTATGTCTACATGTGTGGAGCATATTAGAAATTTCAATACATTGATACCAGAGGCCGAATTTTTCAAATTAAGAAGAACGCAGACAATTATCGTTTTATTGGCAAGTGACGTGGAAAGTGATGACCCTCATAGTGCTGTGACACGTTTTTTATTACTGGTATTCAAGAAACATATGAAACCGATAATTTGGGGTCAATTCTGTGTGTCACTATTTTGAGCTGAAACTTTGCATAGAGACTCCATACCAGATGTTGTCTTCAGTCCTTTTGGATAGATATGGGGTTTCTGTTACATGTTGTATACATTAAAAGGTTATGTATGTAGGTACATAAAATCAGGCCTACCTATGTAAATATAATTGCGTACCGGAGGTTAGGCAATACGCAAATGTCCACTTACTAGTTAAAAGGAAGTAAAACAGGCTAGGTACGTGTTACTGACAGCAGTGTTACTAAATATTATTGAACCTGGACCTGTTTCTGTACCTACGATTAGAGAAGTTGTTTACCTATGTTATTATATTCAGCTACTCGGTTTTCCCTTTTTTGTGGGAAAATCATAATGGTTTCCTTCCGTCTGCGGAGAAGGGGACTACAGATAGTAACTGTCGGATATGTTTCCGACTCGACTGAACTCGAGGAACCTTAGGGTTTGTTAAGACTGATATGAATCAGCTCCTTACAAACTCTACAGTTCCTACCACTACCATGATTCGGGGATTAGTATTTTTTGTGGCATCTCGTGGCCGTGTCAGGTTTTTATCAAGAATATCGGGATGACACTAAGCGATTGAGAGGCTTTTGAACAGTGAAAGAACCAAAAATCAACAGAGACAATTGTTTTTCTGTATTATAAATACTATCAAAGAAACTAACCTAGCAATAACCGTTTTTCAAGCGTTTTTGCCCAACGCTGTCAGCTGATCTTATTCTATCCATCACGTCCTTAGATGCCCTAGCGACACCCTAAGCCAAGGTCTATACCCGACAATGCATAGGTGCCCTTAGCGTGTAGTCGCTTAGTTTGCGAGTTTATTATAATCCAATAAAGGTTGAAGACGTTAATTATTATAATTAATGTTGACCTGTGGGAAGCCCAAGAGACTTACTGATTAATTCATAATAATTAGTACAGGACCTAATAACTACATATCGAGTTTTAAGTAGTAAAATCCGACAGTAAGTGAATTGCTGTTACTGTTTGGTTCTGGCTGTTCTAATAAGCACGTGTAACTAAGCCATTAAGATAAATTATTTCCTACTTCCCACATTATTTTGATTATACTACGAATCGACTAGTTCGGTCACTTATTAACCAACCATGAGTTACTCACTCTTAGAAAACAACGATGCTTACTCATGCGTTTTGGCAAAATTTACAAAACCTATAAGGCTTTTCGAGTACTATATCTGTTTGCTTGGCCTTTTAGATGTTATTCAAATAAATAACTTTATAGAAAACCTTGCATTGACTGCGTTGAAAGTATCTACTATGCGTTAAGCGGTCGCATGTCGCCATTCGCCTCTTTTGGTACAAGTCAGCGTTATCCATATAAGCGTGTTCATAAATGCCTCGTTCAAAATAGTGCTAAGTCCAAAAGATAGTCTTCTGAAGGTCAAAGGTCCAAATGGGCACTGTCCTCTAGCACTGAAGGCCACTTACTCTCACTTGTAAGTAGCGTGCGCAAAAAAATCATAAATTTTACTCGTATTTTTAATAGACTCAAATCTTAAACTAGTAAAACTGGTTTTTTTTAATGTGTGAACAGGTGACCTAGTTTTTTTTTTTTTTTTCAATATTATTATGACTGAGTCTACCTTTGGCCTTTGAGAAGAAATGAAAACATTGTTCAACCTTTGTGCTTGTGTTCTCTTTTTAATTTGTGACGAGTAAATAAATAATGTCTTTTTTAGGGTTTAGATTTGTTTCCGGATAAACTTTGCTTTTTTTCGGGATACTAATGTATTATTCCAAGTTGTAATTTATATGTGTACCAATTTTCGTCTAAATCCCATAAGCCATTTTTGCGTGATCGAAACACGAACAAACAAGTATGCAAACCTACAAGTATCCAAACTTTCACATTTATTACAATTTAGTGGATTAGTGTGAGAAAATTTGTGAGTTTTTTTTTTATAGTAGTGCAACTGGTTGGCACTATTGTATATTATCTTATCCCTAGAAAAACGGAAATAAAACTTGATACAGTTTTCCATGTTCTCGACTTTATTTTAAAGATAACATCATATTTTCGTAGTCCGTTTCTAACTACATAATGAAAAGTAAGATACAAGAAATAAATTCTAATTGGTTTTGCGAACTTTCCACACAGCTATAATTTATTGGAGATTATCCGTAGAAACTTTTCACTTTTCTTTCAAGTTTTATGTATACTCAAAACATTTGAAGCTTAACTTTAATCTCAGTTTAGCATAAAATTAACGTGCTATAGAAATGTTAGTCATAATAATAAAACGGTGATAACATCGTGTGACGCATGTAAAGTAAAAAATAATTGCCGTTTTTATTTTATTTTTCGAGGCACGAATAATGGCGGTATTTTTTGCTGACGGTACCGTGCTCGGCCTAGTTCCCACAGATGTTTATAATGTCAAACGTTAAACGCATAATAACGAGTAGGTATTTAGCTGACTGCGTCGTTTTTGTGAGAGTATTCAACAATGACCTTCATGCAACCGTTATCAAAAGGGTCACTATCACTTTTTACGATGTTGCAGGAGATTGCAGAGGCTTTTTTAACGACAATACGAAATATATGTATCATATGTATGTATATCTTTCGTATACGTATGATTTGTTTTAATCATTACCTAACTACTTTTTTGGACATATAGAATACATGAATGAATATGAAAATATGTTACGAAAAAGACACCATAATCAGTTTTTAGCTCCAGACATGGGGCATAACAAATAAAAAAACAATGAAAATCTACAATGAGCTTGATGTGTTACCAGATGACAAAAGCCAAAATTACCAATTCAATAATTAAATCCTATACGCCTAGGAACAATGAATGAGCAAAAGCGTATTGTATTTCGATAGTTGAAGTGAAAAAATAGTCCTATGGCTAATAAGCTATTATTGATTGTTTTGACGTCCAGTAGGCATGTATTTTTTTATTAGACAGTTAATACAATGTTATTTCTTTTGCATACATATATGACTTATACATATATGACTAGTTGTGGGTACTTAAAGGTCGGCTTCTGAAGAGAACCTTAAAGCCATTCAATTTTTGGAAATAGGATAATGAGAAAGATAATCTGAATATGATGATGATTTGAAGAATAAAAAAATATGGACATGTCACGGACAAAGCGTTTGATTTGCGTGAAAAGTGATAGCTAGAGCGTGGATGGATAGTAAATACAAGACGGACTTCAAGTTTTTCTGAAGCCTAGATTTGGCGCGCATTGATCTTCGGAAATGGTCGGCAATCATCGGATGCAGTTCGGGTACACTGACCGCTCGAGACATTAAAAAAAGTGTAAATTTGTAAATTGTATCACTACCATTGATCACTACTCTATTATATAGTTCTAAGAAGTGGCGTTATTGTGTTTTGTGGCCTTATGGTGAACAAGTTTTAGATTACGTTTAGACGGCCCATTTACTGATAAAATATATGTATAAGAAGGAGACATCCTACAGGGATGTCTCCTCAGGGATGATAATGATGTTGATGGTTTTCGTTTTATAGAATTGAAAAAACCGGTATTTCTGCACACAGGTCTTTAAGTCAATATTGAATAGGTTACTTTTAGGTAAGCGTGCTCCATCTTCGACCACATATCACTTACCAGTAGATGAGATGGTGGTCAAACGCGAACCTATTATCAATAAAAAAACGAGGCAAACTCTTTTTGACTATAATAAAATTTATTTACTTTGTTTCTGTTTACAGTATCAACCCATAGGTTGCACTACGTAAGCTTAGTAGGTAAATAATTACCAAAAGTATCAATTCATCTTGTTTAAAAGTAAATAAGTACGTAACTTAGTTAAGTTCCCTGGTTTAATTAAATAGAAAAAATTAAATAAAGTAGGCCCCTCCCCAAGCGTATAGCTGTTCCGTCCCTAAACTCAATTATAAAAGACTTGGGAAGGCTCACGGCTTCGGTCGTTACTAAATCAATTATTCATTTGTACCCAGATGTTATTTCTTTTTTATTTATATACTAAAATTATAACATTTAAAAAGAACAAGCATTACATCGGTGTTCTCTTTCACCACCACAGCATGAACAATAAAATTAACGACTATTATATTCTTTGATGTAGTGTAAGGTAATTTTTTTACAGTTTTTCAATTAATTCAAATAAGCGGTGGTTAAGTAGAATCAATAAATTCAAAATCGACCACTGAGCCACCGCTTATTATAATAACACGATAACTCATTTAAGTTTGAGCGTTATTATAAAATTATATGCTTTCTGCACTTCTTTTACATATAAGTGAGTATATAATATAAAGAAGCGTATAGAAGGAACGTCGTTACCTCTAGAAAGATCAATCCAGAGCCCAGGTAATGCGCTGGCCTACTAAATACTAATTCCATTAAAGTAGGTATAGGATTAAGGCAAACATATATTTGTACTAAGAACAAAAAGACACTCAGCTTCACAGAAACTTAGATAAGTTTCTGTTCCCATCCTGAAAATGACCTTAGCAAGCGTTGCTTAACCTTGAGCTTAGCCATAGGTTCAGATTTTTAACAAAAATGAAAAGTAACAATGGTTTATAACCACATCGCGTGTCCGATAGTACGTGGAGCCCGGAATACTATTTGATTACTTTCCAGCGCAATCAACAAACTCGATTTCGCACTCTATGAAAAGTCCACAAACGAATCGTGTATCTCTACAATGGCATCGGAAACTTGTAAATATTCCATTTTATAAACATTATTGGTCGACATAACTTACTAGTAACATAAAAATTCTTCCATTTGTACATAAAATCTAAAAATAAACTTTTACTTTCGTGTATTAGTCAACCGGATTGAATTTTCTTTGGTAAATAAGTAGGAATTGACAAAAAAGTGTGCGTGTAACAGAGGCTGGACGGATCGCGTCGTACGCCGGTGCGCGGCTGAAAGTCGAAAGTGATTGCGTGCGCGCAGCAGAGGAACGCACAACACAGTAAAAGTAAACTTCCTAATCGCGCGCATCGTTTCACAATGGACAATTATTCGCATTACGACCGCTCACGCGACCCGCTTTGAGATTTAGAACACTATGTCAGTATTTCGGAAGGTCAACTTTTATACTTGAAGATTTTTTGGCATTTTAATGATGAGTCAAGCTTAGTGAGAATTTTTACTCTCGCTCGATTTACATCGTTATTGTTGATTATTCATCTCAGCATTAGGAAGACCGTAATTAGAATGTGACCGACATTTTCGCAAATAAGACGTGTAATGGCCATTTATTGTAAAATCAGTACGGTTTGATGTTTTCGAAAACTTTCCTCAATGACTGGTATTTAGAAAGACAAATTCTTGAACTAAAACCATTTGGCGATTATCTTTCTTTACGAAGGTATGATAACATTGAATGGACGGCTTTATTAATATCGACGGGATCTACATTACAACTAAAAGATATGAGTAATCGCTATAACTTGATTCGGCCTACCAAGTTGTCATGTCAAGTAATAACCCGTAAGAGTATCTTAGCTTTCATTAAAGATGTTCCATACTTCGCAGTTTAGCATCGTTCCACCCGATTTGCACAGGAAACTGGTATCATGTTTACCATACAAATTATACGATAATTTACTGCATATAAAACCTGTGCCATTTCAATTAAGTAAAAGTGATAGTGAGTGCACTAAATAATTTTAGTTAAATAACGTTGTTTGTAAGCTCAATTTTATTCCCGAATAGTTTTCAATTCCGACCAATTAACCATTTTATACTATTCTAGCACCTCACCCGTAACTTTTTTCCGGGAATTCCAAAATAATTTATAGTCTAAAGCACTCACAAGTACTTAATTCAAATACAGCTTAATATAACCTGGGTATCTTTAAGTTAAGAGTGAATAGGTTACTTCTAGGTAAGCGCGCTTCATCTTCGATCACATCATCGCTTACCATCAGGTGAGATAGTGTTCAAACGTGAGCCTATTAAATAAAAAAAAATGAATATTTTTTTTAGAGTTGGATCATTTCTATCGGAGATTATTCCCTACATACAGAGTTACTAAAAAAATACTTCTATATTATTAGTATACCTTCTTCCAAAAAACAAATGTCTACCGAACATTATTCTAAATTGCCTTGTTTGTAACCAAAGAATTTCTTCAGTAAGTTCTGTTACTCGATAATTTTGTCCGTCGTCTTGGATCTTCTAACATAAATCACTGTCGTCTCATCAATGGTACAAAAGTATGGGGGAACAGAGTTCATTCACCTTTGACCTAAAGTAGGTCCGATAAGTCCAAAGTATTAACTTAGGACTTATCGGACCTACTTTAGGACTTGATTAGTCTCAATAAAATATGTTTCTTCATATAAAATTGAGGAAGCTCATCGTTTTATAGGATTTCATTTTAACGATGATGGTTCAAACAGATAATCACTATAATTAGATGTATTTGAGTAAATATTAGGTACGGTTTCTTAAAGTCACTTGTCCAGTTGGGCGAGTAATTTATATCAGTACCACCATCTTTTACTGGGACCTACTTTACTTGCAAATCGAAGCGCACTTAATATTCTTCTCATTTAATGCAGATACAATTTTATCATTTTTCGTATTGTTACGGTAGATCTTCATGAAAGTTATTGACCATTCGGTTTTAGTGCTACCCTTATGACCTCGAGCAAGAATCGAGACAAGAAAGATACCCATACTCTTGTGTAATTACATTACAATACAGCTTACGAGGTAATGAAGATTATAACTTATGCTGCAGGTAATTTAGCACGGACATTGTTTTGCTGGGAATTTAGTAGTTATAAGATTGATTTGAGAGACCTTTCACCGCTTGATCTAAGACCTAATAATGATAAAATATTTGAATGTTTTCTAACCAGATCGCGCGGCAGGTTACCTATGCACTGAACGGACCAAATTTAAATCTACAGTAGGAGGCTGGAGGCTGCGTATGTGACTGCACCAGACAATTTGCGTATAGAAGGAGATGGCGGAAGATCGTGCGGAGAGTTGTGTCCGCCTCTACCACCGACGCGGACGCCTCTACGTGACCACGACCAAAAGCAAAACGAAAAAGGAGAAGAAATGCAGTGCTTTCTGAACATATTAATCCATACAGACCGGCCAACTTTGACGTTACAAATCGACTCGCCCGACTGTAATAATAACATTTAACCACGATCGCATGTGCGTTTTTCAGAAATCTTAGAGCATTTTATAAACAAGTTTTCACACAGTCTTCTTTTCTCTCTAAGAAGGCTGTCCAGTTTAACTTTCCCAAACCTGATTCACTGAGAAGTGAAATTTAAATCCTCGATCCTACAACAAAGATAGCTAGACAATGGGAACCAGTGTCGGGTCAAATGCAATACGTTAGGATCGTGACTAAGCGGCTAGTTACGGCATTTGCAGACTTACTGTTACGACCACTCAACAATGGGATTGCCCAAGTTTAAATTGATGGTGTATTTGTGTAGATGGAAATTTACAGGTTTAATTTGGATATAAAGAAAAATACATATTCGCGAATACAATTTGCATATTCACAAACATGTATTTGTTTGTACGAACCGTAACGAGGTCTTATTACATCGACTGATAGTGCAAGGAATAGTTGAGGTCAGTAGGTAGAAACGAAAACCATTTGTTTCTTATATGACTTTATAGAAAACAATTCTACAGTAAAGTGATCAAGTGGAATATTAACTCCCACAAGGCCATATCTTCCTTTTTAATTGTTAGACGGCAGGGTTATCTGTAGACCCGTATATTAAGTTCCATCTGGGAATCAAACCCGCAATCGGCACCTACCTTATCATCAAAACACCCGTTAAACTTAAATCACGGTGCATTTACATAGTATGAAGAGATTGAAGTTTACGTCTCCGTTAATAATATCTAATGGAGCCAGCTGCGTTAAATAACTTTGATGTTAGTTACTGAGAACATATCATTAGAAATTTGAGAACCAGATCACTTTCGCACATCAAACCGTTTTTAGGTCAATCGTAAAAAAAACATAGTGCATAAATTATTGTCTCAACTTAAATTCTAGAAATTAGATTAATCGATTCTAAAAACTTTACTATAAAATGCACATCTTTATTTACAAAACGTGTAAGCTCTACACGAACAAAACATTTGTTTTATTTTACATTCAGTTCAAAATATTAGAATTCTAAAGCACAATAGGTACAAAACAAGGAAGTAAATAAAATAAAAACAAAAGCCGGCTGCAACATAGTAGGCCCTAAACAATACATTTTGCGGTCAACGGTTACACAAGACATCAGGCCACAACAACAAGGAACGAAAGACCGAATGAATAAACTGAAACATGAATGAACCACATAACTACATGGCACTTGGTACCCGCTTACCGCAGCGTTTCCTCCAAGGAAATGTTGTAATAAATTATGAATTTCCTACTCGATTATAAAGTTTATCTATCTGAACTTCATTTGAATAAATTGTACGTCACCAGTTTGCTAGTTACTCTAGTAGTTGCAAGCGTGATTGCTAAGCGAGACGTCATGGGTTTTGATATCTCTAAGCCAGGTAGTTAAAAATAAAAATGTATTGTTTTTTTAAGGTTTCGTGCATCGGATTAATAAACAGAATCCTTATAAGATCACTGGAGTGTCTGTTTGTGCGTCTGTCATTGCTAATTTGGTGCGGATCTACTTGACTAATTGAGATGAAATAAAGCCATACTTATAATTTTCTGTGACCCCAACACGAACGGTAATAAAATTCTAATCAAACGAAAGGGCTTATTGTGGGGGTAATAAATATATATTTAAACTAGTTTACAAAACTTCCATAAAAGAGAGCATTATTGATTTATAAGTTACAGAAAAGCCTAATAAAAGCTATGTTTTTTAAATATCATGTAAAGCAGTGTTTAATCATGAATCGTATACAATTGAGGTTGACACGCACTTGGCTCGCTGACTTCCAAAAGATGTTTGATTTGCTTTTGAATAAGACTCGGCACTTCTATACTTTAATATTATAAAGAGGAAACCTTTGTATTTTTGTATGTTTGTATTGAATAGGCTCAAAAACTACTGGACCGATTTCAAAATTTCTTCTACCATTACTTAGAGGGATTCTTCCGAATCCGTATAGGCTATATTTTATCCCGGAAAATAGATAGGATTTTTCGTGGTAGTGAAAATTGTGGAGTAAGGCGTCGAAAAAGCTGCCGTACGTTAACGATTCTCGCGAACGCTGCCTATATTTAATATAAACATTGCACCCGTGTGAAGCCGGGGCGGGTCGCTAGTATTAAATAAAACTCTCCTACCACTGGACTGGTAGAGAATGCCTACGGCATTAAGTCCGTCTTTGTACCTATGTGCAGAAGTGTAAATAAATAAGTTACTATTGGATCGTGCGAGTGCACCTTGAAGTGCAACACGAATGCCAACCTCTTTAGGAAATATAGGCAAGATGTGATGTTAATACAAAGTTAATTAATTCTTTCAACATGAATGTATTAAGTTCTTGTAACGACTCATCTTACGAGAGGTGATTACTTAAATCTATCGCAACTTTATTGCCCAGAAATTGCACATTTAATTTTATTCCAGTTATGTGACTTAGGCATCATTATTATGCAATATAGGCCTATTCTTTATGTTTTTTATCAATGCTATAATTATTTAAGATTAAAGATTAATAAATATATTTCGATTTTGTGTTCACCTATTTTGATAAATCTTTGATAATCTGTTATCGTTTATTGTGACTTCTACTTTTGCATCTAATTACTTTTAAATGTATATATTAATTACTGCTTTATTATTTGTTTTACGTACAATACTGATAAGTAAATTAATAGCTATAAAAATGGTTCATTAAATTGTCTCATCGAGCGAGTCTGTAATAGCCTTAAACACAGGATAAGATCGGAGGATAAGATGTCATCGGAAGACCACGTGAAATGTAACTGAGAAATTCGATGTCAAGAAAATTTTGCTTCAGCAAGATTACCAATTCATCTTATTATAAGACATGATTGTAATTTTCCACAACATGATTTTTTCTTTCGTTTATAGTTTTGTGGGCTCTCCATTCTTCTTATTCCTATTTTTGCTTAAATGGTTGAGCGACTGGCTGCTGCGCTCATTATCGTAGGTTTGATTTCCGTACCGGAACTTATGTTTCTATGGTCTACAGAAAGATACCACGTCTGTGTGTACGTGCAAGTGAATATAAATGTTTGTAAACGCACCCATGATACTGGAGAAAAGAGAGATATATACCTTCTATATAATTGCTATAAAACTTGAAAATTGAACATTTATAAAGCTTTTTGAAACAAAATGCCTGGTCATCATGATAATTATTTTTGTAATGATAAACACAAATAATTAACAAGCATACACTTCAAGAAAAGATACGACTTAACGCGTGTCAATCAAATCGAAATGCCAGTGAAAATATTGCAGTAAATCTTCTAAAATTAGAGTCCAATTACTATGGGAATTGCACATATTAACATCAAAGATTGTCGTGTTGAAGTATTTTAAGTAATTTACTTAATAAATAATATATTTTGTAATTCACTTGCTGTGGACAGTTGGTTTAAACTTGGATCACGGGTAGATAATGGTTAAGGGGACATAATGTATGTAGTTTATACTTTGCCTAGCTTTTCATTCCATGTCCCATTTTTAGTCAGTTAGTTTTTAAATAGTTAATAAAGAGGCAATTCTATAATTAACTACAAGTAAGTAGTAATAAGTACAAGCTCATATAATTTACTAGCAGTTGAGCAAAATCCCATCTTAGCGAGCATCTACGTACTAATAAGAACCCCCAGGCAAAATTTGAGAGCCCCTACTACTTGTAGTTTCTAAGATTTCGTGATTAATCAGTGAGTGATATTTCGCTTTTATATACAGTATGTTAACTAACAGAAGGCGTTCTCTTTAATCCGCAATAGTATAGCATCCATACATGCTAAAAAAAATATAATCGTTCGAAAAAAAAATATGTTTTTATTTTTTTTTTAATATGAAAATATTCACTAAAAAAAGGTAAATTGATACGTAAAATAAACACTCTGTACACGCATCCTTGAAGGACGGCAACGTCGCAATTTATTTGTTTCTTTTACTGTGTTTCTTTTACGTATCAATTTAAATTTTTTCGTGAATATTTTAATATTAAAAAAAAAATAAAAACATTCTGTTTTCGAATGGTAATATTTTTTGAGCCTGTATGGATGCTATACTATTGCGGGTTAACTGGAACGCCCTCTGTTAGTTAACATACTGTATATAGATTTCACTTATATCATTTAATCGTCTAGTTTAGTCGGTCAGACTTAAAATTTGTGATCCGTTCCAAGGTTCTCTCTGTGAAGGAGATCGTACGAGAAACTCCATCTTTCATCACCTGCTTAGCCTTTTCCAAATTATAAAAAAAAAATACCAACTGGACGCGCTTGAGTCTATCGAGAAGCGGGCCAAGAGACTCATTGGCAACGATGCACTGGTCGAGTCAAAGCTCCAGAGCCTTGAACATCGACGACGAGTTGCAAGTCTATCGGTTTTCTATCGGTTACATTTCGGGGAGTGTGCGATGGAATTACACAGTCTAATTCCGCCAAGCCCGTTCCATCATCGGACTACGAGACAAACGACGAGTCGATGGGCCATCGTTACATGGTGGACATCCCACCCATACGCACAAAACGTTTTGGGAATACCTTTATTGTGCGTACGGCTAAGGAGTGGAATTCCCTGCCGGAGTCTGTGTTTCCCGATAGCTATAACCTAGGAGTCTTTAAGTCAAGAGTGAATAGGTTACTTTTAGGTAAGCGTGCTCCATCTTCGACCACATCATCACTTACCATCAGGTGAGATGGTGGTCAAACGCGAACCTATTTTTAATAAAACTAAAAAAAAAAATTAAAGAAATAATGTTGAGTTCGGTTCCAGTCTAACTGGATGCGGCTGAGTATTAGTGTTATACCCGAGCAGTAGTAGTAACCCTGTAGGGTACTGATTCAGGATGCTGTTTGTCTGTTTGGTTTTTGGCTACCCGTAACAAATGGGCCAATGGCTTACCGTGCTTTCCGAGGTACAGGGGTATCACACTGCCAACTTTCAAACTCTAGGCTATTTCTGAGATATTTCTTATTGACAGGCCCGTTGGTATAGTGGTCAGTGGCCCTGACTGCTATGCGCAAGGTCGTGGGTTCGATTCCCACCTAGGACAAATGTTTGTGTGATGAGCACGGTCATTTGTTCTTTGTCTGGGTGTAATTTATCTATAATATGTATGTATTTAGAAATATATATGTATGTTTATCAGTTGTCTAGTATCCATACCACAAGCTCTGCTTAGTTTGGGACTAGATGGCGTTGTGTGAAAAAGTTGTGGAATATTATATTATTATTTCCTTTATTACATTTTATATACATATTATTTACATTTTTAAATATTCCTATAAAAACAAAAAACATTAAAAAAAAAATATTATTATTATTATTATAAAAACCTAATAGCACTTTTTGCCCGACCTGGGAATCGAACATGAGACCTCATGCTTAGTAGTCGCGCTTGTGACCTCTAGATCAACTAGCCATTTTACCAACGTGCTAGTTACACGGATACTCCATTAAATAAATAAATAGTTTATCAAAGGTACCCAGAAGATTGGCAGTATTGCCACGTTGTATGGCAATGCTTATTCTTTGGGCAAAGAATGAGCCGGCCCTCCGGTCACGCAAGGAATCGATCAGCCGGTCAGATAATTCCTTATAAAGGAGACGCGCACTCGGGCCCCATGACCCAAGCGTTTCGACCCCAAACGGCACGAATCTGTAATTACTAAAAGGTTAGGTTGTACGTTTCCGGACGACAGCGATGAGGAGGAGTACTTTGACGCCTAAGCTTGTTTCTTTTTTATTTTATTTCTTTATTTTAATTTTTTATGTACATAGTTAGGTTTAGTATATACATATGTATATATATGGCGGGATTTTTACTAGTTTAATTAAATAATTAAAGAGGAAAGATTATCTTCATGGTAATATACATAATTATATACTAAAATACAAACGTTTATCAAAGTCATGGTTGCATTATTATGTTGGAAATATGTGTCAAAAATGTGTGACAAGTAAAAAGAAAAGAAAAGAAGGTTAAGTGATAAAGATAATAGTATCGTGATATAAAAAATGAGAATACAAATCAAAAGTGCCTTAGTAACACATACCCACACATCTCCACCGGAACGAAACCGAAATTCTTAAGTGAAAATATCACAATAAATCAATGTCAAATTACGATGGGAAGCAGTCGTAAACATTGCGAATCGAGCAATATCAGTAGCTCACGCTACATTCCATCATTTATAATTAATAAATCGTTAATTATCTTGAGCAGCTCATCTGATCATGATCTGTATTAGACATAATGGATTCTGCGAACGCATATTATTGCGGGAAATAACGTTTACTGACAATTGTAAGAGATATTTTCGTGTGTTTAAAAGGTGTTCGTGTTTCAAGATCTAGATTGTCTGATTGTTATGTGAGTATCTAGTGTAATTAAAGTCGTACAATTGATACCTTTTAGTGTTTATCTTTGGAAGTAGATGTTAACAACCAGTTTCCTAATTATTATTTTTGAAATATTCTTTAGAATAACAAACTTTTTATGTTTTTAGAGATTAAAGCAGAGTTTTTTGCCGAAAACAAAACTGCTGCTTACTAGAAATTTCTCCTGTATCATAGGTGGGCTTACAAACATTTTAATATACTAGTAGAAACACACAGAACAAATATCTGTAAGTGATACACACCTTTGTTATGTTGCGAGAATCGAACCCAACACACTCAACCACTGCGCTAACTGTGACGGTCTGCGAGATGTTTTTTGCAGTAAATAACCGTACTCATAACTCGCCGATTATCATTTATAGTCAGTATATATTCCGGAAATATGGGACTAGACACATTACGAGATACTGTACATCTATGTATGACGAGATATTGTATATCACCAGTATATGTAGTGTTTCTATAAGACTTCGTCAGAAACAAATGTTACTGGTGATGTATCGTACCAAAACATTCTTAGTCATTATTTTGTGCCTCACTGTAAGTGCTAAATCATTAATATTACCACGTCCTGACCCAGACAGCTTTAAAACTGAGACGGAAGATTTACAACAATAATATTTCACTATTACGATTAAAAAGCAATGAGCAGGTCGTAAAAATAACGTTAAGTACCAATAAAATCTCTTAGAATGTAGTTTATGCCAGAGACTTTGCAGACTAGTCAGAATTCAGTACAATATTCACCGTGAAGGATTTATTAAACAGACGGGATATGACAAACCTTTCGGATAAGTTATTTTCAAGCAATTTTTTTTTAATAGATTTTCGCTTTGTTGTTCCCCGTTCAGTTGTAAATATAGACTAGTGACGAACTTTGCCGATGTAACACGAGCTAAGATTCGCTTAATTATTTAACATGAAACAATTTCGGCTACCCGTGCGCTGTTCGCGTACAATGGGGTTGGGAAACGGACCCATGTGACCCAGTTTTCGGGCTCCGGTTAAGCTGTGATTCGAGAGTAAGCCGTGATGATATTTGGGTTAAAGCTTCAATTCTGTCTGGCTTTGGAAGCTAAATTTATAGCTCGAAACAGCGATGGAGTCGACGAGATAAATTGGATTTTCAGAAAAATCACGGAAAAAATTCACACAATAGTAGTGTATAAATTAAAAAAAAAAAATGCTGTTCTATGTATTATTTCAGAAATTGCAAATTGGTTCAACCCATTTGTCTTTTTTAGTTTTTGCCTACAGGTATTAGGGTAATTGACAAAACAATGATGTATTTATTAATGAAAGTAATTTAGGTGGTAGATACATTCTTTACCAAGTCATCTAGTTACTGACGAAAAGAAGAAAAAGAAATTTATTTATACTTTATTGTAGAACTAGAGTACAATGGGTGGTGAGTGGGTATGCTACCTTTTTCTAGAGTAATGTAGTATTTCTTGTAATTTTTGCAACAGCCCTATAAAGAGCGAAGTTGTCATCAAAATATAGTTTTAGCAGGCTTTTAAGTCGCTGCCCGGTAAGGACGCGCGCCTCAAAGGGCAGTCAGCAGCATTGACGGGGTCATAGGGCCACTGCCTGCCGGGGTCGCGGGTTATATTAATATTGTATCTCATTAATAATTCGACAGGCCCGTTGGTATAGTGGTCAGTGGCCCTGACTGCTATGCGCAAGGTCGTGGGTTCGATTCCCACCTAGGACAAATGTTTGTGTGATGAGCACGGTCATTTGTTCTTTGTCTGGGTGTAATTTATCTATAATATGTATGTATTTAGAAATATATATGTATGTTTATCAGTTGTCTAGTACCCATACCACAAGCTCTGCTTAGTTTGGGACTAGATGGCGTTGTGTGAAAAAGTTGTGGAATATTATTATTATTATATAATTCTTCGGTCTAATAATTTCGAAGTCCACATAGACTTATACATAGCCCGTCTGATGTTCCCTCATCTAAGGACGTAAGGATAATATTAACACAACCCAATTACTAAGCCTTGGTCGTGGTCAAGTGGCTCACATTAGATATTGAGTGTTCACATTATTGCTTACCCTCAAACCGATATATTATTATAGACTTGCATAATTTATAAGAAATTGTGAGAAACAACTGGCGTGGATTTCAGAATTGAATAATATTTTTCAGATAAAGAAGAATAGAAAAACACTTACAATGTTGAAAACGATTCCTCATTTATGCGATTATTACGTTTGTAAGAATGGGAAACTCGCACATAAATTTGCGTTGAAATTCATTGCGGGCTTAAGTTACCTGCGTAGGTTTTAGTTATATTAGCAAGGTAGTTAGCAGTGAAACCTAATTATAGGTATATGGTTTCAGAAACGTGCCATGCTTACACGTTATTTTTTAAATGTTGGTAATAATATTCCTTTTTAATTTTAAGGCGCATTACATACGTCACTATATTTTTTCTGCTCGATTCTCAATTACACATTTGATTGATATTTGTATATTATTTAGATAGTATATGCATTTATTTGATAGTATTATATTTAATTAATACTAGCCGTGCCCGCGACTTCGTCCGCGCGGAATACTTTCTTACTTTCGGCAAAAATTTTAATTTTTTCGGCTAATTATTTTGAAAATAAAACTCATACATAATTTGAATGTCGTATTTATTAATATCTAATCAAAAGTCTAAAAAATAAGTTTCAAGCTTCTAGCTTTAAAAATGACGTAATTTCCATACAAACTTTCATCCCCTATTTCAACCCTTTACAGGCTTTTTTTCGCATGAATAAATACTTTTTACCAAAAAATTAAACCGACTCCCATAAAACACTGCAAAGTGAATAATAACTTTAATTTCGGTAGTCGGTGTCTTCAGTTTTGTTTTTTCGTTTTTGGCACCGACTTCCGAAATTAAAGTTATTTATTATTCACTTTGCAGTGTTTTGTCCGTACCAAATTTAATTAAAATTGGTTCAGTAGTTTAAGCGTGATTGCGTAACACACGGACAGACAGAGTTACTTTCGCATTTATAATATTATATATAGTAAGGATTACGAATGTTGTTTGTATAGTCAGCCCTAAATCTATAATATATTTTTTGGTTTTCTATTTATTGTCCTGCGTGTTGGTCTTGTTGGGATGTTTATTAACAAAAATTGCATTTAATAATATAGTTGTTGAAGGTTTTTATTATTACAGTACTTTTCAATTATTAGAAAAAATAACATTAATATCGAAAGAACTAGGCCACGCAAATGTATAATTCGCCACTTGATATTTTACTTTGCAAATTACTTTATGCACATTATAATATCTATTATCATTTATATTACTTACATGCAAGGTTATATTAACGTAACTATGCACATACATTCTACTGGTAAAATGGATTGTCTTAAATCGGTATAATCAAATTCAGTCAATTATTGCAATTATGTTGTAATAGTGGACCATTTCAAGCGTTCCATTATATTTTGAGTATGGAATAAGTATACGTATTATATTTATTTCGGGTAGTAATATTTTTTGTTTGTCTAGGCGTAAATATGAGCTGCTACAATTTATTTCCTGGGTCCTTCTCCTTGCGATATGTTCCTCATTGCTGAGGGTCGTGACCACCTCCATGGTAAACCTTGCTATAGATAATGGCTCGCCATCGGCTCCTATTTTCAGCAGTATGCACAGCATCGTGAATTGCCAGATTCGAGAGCGCTGCGGGCCTGGTCAGATCTGTGTATTGGACTGCGGCCACGCGGTCTTTTTCCTTCGACTTCTCAGCTCTCAAGGTTGACTGATTATGGGTAAGCCCCCCACAATATTTAAACCACTGCAACTCCTAATAGCTAGAATGAATAATTGCTAACACCAGAAACTATGTTGAATTCCAATATTAAATGAATCAGAATAGAACCAAGATGATTTTTATCATATAAGTTGTGTGAAATATCACTACATTAACATTTTTCGTGCAAAATAGACATTGTCATATACGATGTCTATTTTGTCCTATTATCGCGTCATGACTTTGTGTGTTGTGTGCGTTCAAAATTTAATTTTATTATTATTTTAATTATTTATAAAGATAACTAGCAATGTGGAGAGCATCCACATAATATAATCTTCTAACAAATTACTAGGACGCTATTTTCCACCAACAGAATAATAAAATTCACGTTCAAACAGTAAATTCCTACCAACGACATACCTAATTATATTTACGACTTGCCTCATTACATAATCAAACTTTCCAAAGAAATTGGCGTGACTGCTAATAAACTACTGAACTACGTAACTAGGGCCTAAAAAGGGAAAACAAAAAAGACATTATTATTTATGTACTTTTGTTATGCTGTTATTAGTGACCTCACGTACAATGAAAAGTTTCAGAGAAAGTGTCGCCGGCCGGTGAAATTGTATCATAGCTATATTAACTTAATTTTAGTGTTTTCTAAGTATTAGGTTGGATATAATGTTGCTATTTAAACATCATCACATTGTATCTCTTTTTTCCAACAGCTCGTTTGTTTGATCTTATAGGATATGGGTGATCTTAATATATCGATATTACTCTGTCCCTCGAAAAAGACGTTAAGTCGTTATTCCTGGCTGTCATTTGTACATTTTTGACAGAGACAAGGCAAGAAATCTGACATTAGCCTGCCCAATGGCGTTTTACCCAGTTACTAAGTTGAAAAGGTCGGATGCTAATACTCAGCTTCATCCAGTTCGATTGGAAGCTGGCAACGAAAAGGCTTAATAGATAATAACGACTTATTTGAAAATTATTCGTAAAATCTAATTTAAAATAAGTCATTGTTATCGCGTACTTGATATAAGACTGCAGTATTGCGTCGATGCATAATCTACTATTTTTTATTCCAACATTTTACTGCTGCAATAAAAAAATAATAAAGTTTTATTTAGATAAATTGAGGCTAGGAAGGAAAGCTGATAAGCAGTCGCTTCATATAAAACACTAATACTCAGCTTCGTCCGGTTCGACTGAATGCCGACCCCTATGGAATGGAAAAGGCTTAGTAGATGATAACGACTTATTTGAAAATTATTCATAAAATCTAATTTTAAATAAGTCATTGTTATCGCGTACTTGATATAAGACTGCAGTATTGCTCGCTGCATAATCTACTATTTTTATTCCAACATTTTACTGCTGCAATAAAAAAAAAAAATAAAGTTTTATTTAGATAAATTGAGGCTAGGAAGGAAAGCCGATAAGCAGTCGCTTCATATAAAACACTAATACTCAGCTTCGTCCGGTTCGACTGGATGCCAACCCCTTTGGAATGGAAAAGGCTTAGTAGATGATAACGACTTATTTGAAAATTATTCGTAAAATCTAATTTAAAATAAGTCATTGTTATCGCGTACTTGATATAAGACTGCAGTATTGCCTCGCTGCATAATCTACTATTTTTATTCCAACATTTTACTGCTGCAATAAAAAAAAAAGTTTTATTTAGATAAATTGAGGCTAGGAAGGAAAGCCGATAAGCAGTCGCTTCATATAAAACACTAATACTCAGCTTCGTCCGGTTCGACTGGATGCCAACCCCTTTGGAATGGAAAAGGCTTAGTAGATGATAACGACTTATTTGAAAATTATTCGTAAAATCTAATTTAAAATAAGTCATTGTTATTGCGTACTTGATATAAGACTGCAGTATTGCCTCGCTGCATAATCTACTATTTTTATTCCAACATTTTACTGCTGCAATAAAAAAAAAAGTTTTATTAAGATAAATTGAGGCTAGGAAGCAAAGCCGATAAGCAGTCGCTTCATATAAAACACTAATACTCAGCTTCGTCCGGTTCGACTGAATGCCGACCCCTATGGAATGGAAAAGGCTTAGTAGATGATAACGACTTATTTGAAAATTATTCATAAAATCTAATTTTAAATAAGTCATTGTTATCGCGTACTTGATATAAAACTGCAGTATTGCTCGCTGCATAATCTACTATTTTTATTCCAACATTTTACTGCTGCAATTTATAAGCAACGTAACGCAACGTAAGCTATGATAAAGTTTTATTTAGATAAATTGAGGCTAGGAAGGAAAGCCGTTACATTTGAATAATACTAATGATTAATGCTTTTATAGTATTTCCCGTCTCATTACGAAATCATTTTAAACATACTATGCTTTGAGTTGTTAAATAGTTCACTATGTATTTCTGTTAATATTCAATAAAGTTTATTGACAGATAAATTGAACAAATAAGCTGATGAAAATATATCTCATTGGGATAAAAAGGGAGCGGAAAAATTCATTACTCAACGAGAAATTTGTCTACGTCGCCTTCAACGGGGAGAAATGATCAAATAATAAATTTATTGATACGCATAACTTATATAAATTTATTGATCTGCCCCTTTGTAAGGAAAAGTTTTTCGTAAGAGTAATCCATAACAATTTTTGTGATTAACTGTATACAGGGTGGCAGGGACATCGACGCACAAACGCTTACCATGAATTTAGTACATGATTCTGGACCCTCCTACTTTGAAATTTTACGTTTGATTTTTGCAAATTTTTAGCATTTTTTTTTTACTGTAACCTGTATATAATCATTGTTTCTATCTGACCCAATGAGATTTTAATTAAAAAATAAAAATCACTTGTTTCACTTAAAACAGCAATGTAAATAAAACTCGAAAGGGCTACCTGATCAACTATTTTGCTAGAATTCATTTGCGAAGTCAACACAGCTGATGAAGTAGCCCTTTCGAGTTTTATTTACGTTGCTATTTTAAGTGAAACAAGTGAATTTACTGTTTGTTTCGCATCGGCTTTTTCTTAATTTTATTAAATTAAGAAAAAACTGACGTAAAATTTCAACGTATGGGGGTCCAGAATCATGTACTGAATCCATGGCAAGCGGTTGCGCGTCGATGTCTCTGCCACCCTGTATGTAAATGTTCCCAATTCGGAATTTGGCAAAACAAACCAAATAGCCAATATACCTACATAAAAATCCGTCTTATACCAATACATAGTACCGAGTTATGACCTAAAGAACCTTTTCTTCTCAGGAAGTAAAACAAATAATTATTTTATTCAAAGTTTCAAACGCGATCCCATTACCAAAACAAAGATACTACACAACACCAAACATTTACGACAATACTAACAAATCGCGTTCCATTTCTGTTTTCAAACGAATTTAATTAACTTTGAATGAAGAAATGACGCAATGTATATAGTTATAGGAGAAACAACGACATAACTTTGTTACGTGTTACAAGATTCTATAGTTTACCACAAAACGCTCGTTTTGTAGAAAGCTTGTTATACCCTTACACCTTCGTCCGGGATATTGTTTTGTCTAATGAAAAAAAGAAATAGTCTGTCATTTTGTGTGCACTGGGGAAGACAAATGAAGTACTTGGACTTTTACGACAAGCGTGAAGTATCGTGGGTTTTATTGGAGGTTATTAAATTTATATCTGTCTTATAAAACTGCAATTATGTAAACAGTAGTGGGAAAAGATATGTATAAGTTATGGATAATGCTAAGAGATTGAGTAATGTAAGTATTATCCGGGTTTACTCTGTATTACCCTATTTTTTGGGTTAAGGCCATTTTTTTGCTATCGGGGGAACCTTCAAAATGAGCCTGAACTTTTGGGGAAAAAGAACAGCGAGTATGTTATTTCTACCTCATTAAAATCACCCCGGTGATCACCATCAATACATAAAAGGAGTCCCGTTATTTCTTAAAAGAGCACCAGTTATATAATGGATTAAATATTTTCCTATTCTTTTCTCACTTAAGTAGTGGTAATTTAAATAAATGAAAACAGAAGTACCTTTTAAATAAACTAATCTTTCCTCCAAAAGACAGTTGTGGCACTTTAGCTAATTTTATTATCTTTATCGACATCGTTGTCGGGTTAGTCTTAAGAATTAAACACGTTAAAATGAGTGGTACATTGTTGAGTTTACGTAGTATGTCTCTAGGGAACTTAGCACACTTGTACAAACTTATAGCACTTCCATATATACTTTCTTGTTTATTGATTCTTTTTTTATTTTGATTAAATTTGGTTTTTATAAAAACCATTTGAATATGTGTAGAAATTAGTGAATCGAAACTAAAGCACAAACCAAAATATACATACAATAAATATGTAATATGCCAAGCCATGCAAAGGGATTGGCGGCATTGACACCTTGCATGGCAATAAAAAATAAATATTTTATTTTGAATGTATTTTGAAATGGAAGGATATGACTAGTTAATTATCACATAAAAGTTTTCTAAAGAATAGAAGTTTTGAAGCCTCAATCTATATTAACGAAATTGCAACAGATTTTTGATCCTTTCCATAAAATATAGAGTAATTATTAGGTTTACCAACAATTGTTTTAAGACGTGTTCTAATAGCAAAACAGTTTATAAAGTTAACAGAATAACAATCACTTTATAGGTAAATTCAGCATGTGCGATTACAAAGTGAAATAGTTATTTGTGCAACAAGAGCGCAAAGTCGTTTTTTGCTGCGAGTGCTGATTTTGAATCCCGAGTGTGGCGATATTCGTTTAAATACAACAATAAGTTAAAAATTCTATAAATTACATTAAAAGACATAATTTTCTTTTTGCAAAATTTCTTTAGTTACTACGAAATTCCGAATGTTTGTCTTTGAGGTCGAAATCAAAATCGGAACTTCGAAAGGGCTCTTTGTCTCTCTCTCTTTCTAATGGCGGGAAAGAGATAGAGTGTGAATGTTTCGAATTGTATGATAAACCCAAGGCTGAATAAGATATTCCTGGCTTTCTGAAAACAAAAATTAAAAAGTTACTTTGTCTCACTCAGTGAGCAAAATGCGATTTTGCTCACTGATTTCAGGCAGCAAAACTTACATGTATGAGCTACTGAAGTGAAAAAAATATTATTATGGGCTCGCGATTTCCCTTAACAACGCAACGGAAATTGCGACACAGCAATGTGGCTATTCGCTTTATATATAACTAGCTTCTATCGACGGCTTCCATGACATTAAAAATGTTTTTCAAGCAAAAAAGGAACCTATGCCACTCTCCAGCCCCTCAACATATCTCCACACCAAAATTATCAGATCGGTCCGTTACTTCATTGAATTGTGAAAGAAGAACAAACTATGTCATTGTCGCATTTAAAATGTTAACCTGAATTGAAAGAGGCAAGATCCAGCGACACAGAGAATCCTCATATGAAGTCGGTTTTAATCTTCTAATTATTGGCACATAACATCATCAGGCTATAATGTTTCCACTGCTGAGACACAGGCGTTTTCTGTATGAGAAGAAAAGGGCTGTAATTAACCATCTAGACTCAGTGCAGGTTGGTATATAGCTAGTAAAAGCTGGTATCACCATAATGTTTTCGGCCACCGTTTTACGAGCAATGGTGATGATGAAAATTACACGAAAGAATGTGCCTGGCTGGGTTTGAACTCAAGAGCCACAACTCCTAAGTCGTGCATGTAACCTCTGCGCTGTTATTGGCTTAATAAAGACTAGCTGTTGCCCGCGACTTCGTTCACGTGGGAGGTTTTCCCGTATAAATCCCGATCCCGTAGGAATATCCAAAAATTCTCTCTTAGTGTTCCCCTACACTACGTAAGGAACATACATGCCTTACAGCTTCGTGCACCCAGGAGTTTCCGCTATGCATTTTCTGTCAGTCAGTCAGCAACGGAAGCGTTTTATATATATTGATTGATTATTTATTTCAATCAATCAATAATTAATTTATTCTCTTTTCGCAAAGTTGCCTTATTCATAGTTAATGTAGGTACAATTTACTGAGCTGTAATCTCTGTGAGAGACTGGTGCCTGAAATAGGTTTTTAGAAAAAAAACCTGTGTTACAGGTCACCAGGTTTATTTACTTCAACAAAGAATTTCCATGAAAAACGGGTCAAGAAACGAAAGCCTTCCTACAGACTGCTTGTAGGATAAAAATAACCAACCAAAAGTAACAGTGAATTAGGTCACTAGGTTAATTCCCTAAAAAATCGAAGTGGGAGGCTAGGAGGGAGTGTCTAATTGATTGGCTCTCATAGACGCTCCAGCAATGGAGTGCCTTGATTAATTCTGCTATAAATTCAATCAGGTTCCGTCTATTTGTCCGTTACAATTTATAGAGGTCTTACAAAAGATGGCGCAGGTGCGTGCTTCGCCTTAAATAGCCATCTGCTATGCTAAGACAAAAGATTGATGACCTGTGTACTTCTCTCTAAAGCCTTGTTTACATAGGTATTAAACTTTGTGCATATATTTGATTTTGTGGTAAGATATAGGTACAGCTGCAATATTATTAGCAGAAAAAGCTGACATTTACTGACTACAGATTTCAGATGGTAATGCTTTCCACCAACTTTTTGTGTAATAACCGTTATGACTGTTCTGACCTGACGAATAATCTATGTTATATTGTACCTAGAACTGTGGTAAGACGAGAGGTGCGCGTGCGTCCACTGTTTGCGGTATTTTCTTGTCGTACTAATGCTGGGAACCGTGCACCTTTGCGTCGCATAGTGAAAACCTATAACTCACATTTTGCAGATATTGATATATTTTCGTTGTCTGCCAACAAATTTCGCAATATTGTTAGTGTTGAAATGAAAAACTCAGAAACATAGAATATAGTGTAACTCGTGCATGTTTTAAAACGACTTAGTTTATAATTATATAAAACTAGTACTCACGCGGGGCTTCGCTCCCGTGGATTCTATCACGGTAAAAACATAACTCTCCTTTTTTGCAGTCGGGTAAAAAGTAGCCTATAACCTTCCTCAAGCTTCAAGCTACTTCCATACCAAATTTCATCCAAATCCACCCAGTACTTTCGAAGATTAGCGCGTTCAAGCAAACAAACAAACAAACAAACAAACAAACAAACTTTTCCGCTTTATAATATTAGTATAGATGTGGATAACGTAGTGGGTTACACACTTATACATATTGTTGCATGATAATTTTAAGTTCATTTACAGTGTGTAATTGTTTGTTTCCCGAATAAATAAAATAAAAAATAAACACCTCCAGTAACTAAAACCCACCCTGTTCTTTTAGTTGCTCTTGCATTCCGGGACCGTAGTATGTCTTTAGAACAACTCTGCAACCCCGGACACAAATAGTTCAATATTATTTATAATTTATGTTGTTCAAAATTCTATTCTATTCTAAATAATGTAGATACTAGAACAGATCGACATGTTAATCGCGATAAATAGAGGGCGATAACCCTTGGTTGTCTAAATTTTGCTCACATTGCAGAGTCATTCTAGTTCATTTGTTTTCAAATAAATCATGTTTAGCAGAAAAGTATTCCTGATATAAAGATAATGAGTTCATTGGTAGAGATTCATTCGAAAAAACAAATACAACAAAACCAATGGAATATTTTTGTCGAAATATGTTAATTTTCAATAACAGTGGAATGAGCTTTGTCAGTAAAAAATAAACCGTTTTGGAAGTTTTGAATGAAAAACATTATTAGCAATAAATGTTACGTAAACAGCCCTGTAGCTTAAAGTAAGCATAGGTCAATCCCGATAGGTATCGGGATTGACCTATGCTTACTTTAATGTAACGATTTTTTTTAGGAACGAGAAAGCGTTTCAAGAAAAATCCAAATTAATATTATAAGTAATTAAAATTATTCGTTTGTAGGACACAAGCCCTGAAGTATTCATTAAATTTTTAATTGTTTCTCCAATGAACAGCACTTGTGCTAAACCACATAGACTATGTTATATTCAGGAACAATCGAACTATAGTATATTTAAAGATGCTTAAAAAGCCTATTAATATGTCTAGTCTTTTCCCATCCATTTTAGGGTCGGCTTCTAGGCAAACTGCACACCAAGAAGCAGTTGTGACTCCCCATCTTACCTCCATAACCCAGAATCAAGGTAACACGATATCTCAGCAAGACTGGGTTCTCATTTTCTGGCCACAGATCACTTAATAGGCTTTCTGGAGCATGAAGTCTTGACATAATTTACGGCTATACCTCGGTAGAGGATAAGAAGAGAAAATGAAGTATTTTGAAGGCAATAATTGTACATTTACATGCTAAGGCAATTTTCTTCTACTTACATAAGGCCAGTATCTTCATAACACAATGTAATTGTAAATGATTAAAGATGATGGTGTAACGTGCACATTACCGCATTTTATGTAGTGGAAAATCATGGTGAATATAAATGAGGTGGTACGGTATATTACGGCCGATTATGTATTACTTATTTTGCTGACTTCCTTCTTATAAGTAATAGGAATTATGTTGGAAAACGGATGTAAACAATTTATTAATTCTTGCCTAAGTTGCATGAACTTAAATGGTTTGTACGACATTGTTTGTTAACAGAACTGTAAAATACAGTGAATTCTTGTATTATAAGTTTGATATTAAGGCACAGATAAACTACTTTAAGTTGGCATTTTTGTTAAATTGCAAATGGCTTTTTTTCTGGTGGGAAAATGATCACATAACTCTGCAAATTCTGGGTGGAGCGGAAGGTAGTGTGAAGTGTCAGATTTCTAGTGACTAAAAACCGAACCAGTTTTTTCAGTTGCCTTTGTGGGCCGAGGCCGCGGTATTTCGTTATAACATTCCCGCAACCTCAGAAATGACATCTGAACGACAAGTCATTAACATTGAAAATAAAATGTATGTTGCAGTAGACCATTTTCTTAATAATTTGATAAGTACTTATTGTTTTTAAGGAAACTGTGAATTAAAATATTTGGTGTTTTTATTTCATTTTATTAAAAAGGAACAACAAACAGCTACAAAATGCAAAATTACAAATAGAAAAACATAAACAACTTAAGTTATAATGTAGCGCTTCTGGGCTACATTATAACTTAAGTTGTTTATGTTTTTCTATGTTGCTACGCTGTTCACAGATTACCAGTAATGAATAAGACCTTACAGTCACTAGGTGTTAATGTTTAATTAATTGTTGAGCTACGTCTAAAGTGAGCATAAAAATATCAGTATGTTAATACCATCGGACGTTCTTTTATGCAATTCAGCTTCTCAAAGACAATTTGATTATTCGTATTACAGCTTCGTTTTCAAGTCGAAGGACGATATCCAAATTTGATATCTACGCTATAACTTAGAGTCTATCTTTTTTTTCTCCCTTAATGTCATTGGCAGTTATTATCCTTAACTATTAAATCTTTATTCCAACTGTTTTATGGAAATATATACAAAACTCACCTTACAAACAAAACCAAATAATCAAAAGTATTTTCGTTTCAAATTAGATCACCCTAAAAGGGATCGTACAATTAGTTTCCCTAGTGTAAAGGAAAACTCTCTCCAAATTAAAAGTAATTAATACCAATTAGAAATAAACGTTTGTTTTAAGCCATTTGACTACGACCCTCTAATTTTAATCAAATGTTTCTAATATTTAACTTAATGGAACTTACACAGTAACTTTCTTCTACGAGAGAACACACAAACACACTTAAACGTCCGGAATAATATCAGGATTATTCTCGGGATATAAAAGTTATATTATATGACCTAGTCCAGGGCATCGCCTCCCGAGTATCTGCTATGCTGTACCAAGATCTCCCAGCCGTGAAAATCTTACAATAGGTCAGACAGATTGTCACTTTATATAGTAGTTCGAATGTAAATACCTATGCATGAAACAAAAACCTTAGTTACAAAAACAAATTTCTTTACGTTAGTCAATACTGGCTGTCAAAGATGTATGAATCCCAACCGGGATCAAATTATTGTTTCAAATGCTTTTCGAGGCATATAGGAATCCTAGTATTTTAAAATGTTTAATTATACGAGGTAGAAGACGTCAAGGTCAAACTTTTGCTTGAAAACCGACCCATCATTTATCATAACATTCAAAACCCGGAATAAAATACTGAACATTCCTAGTCGATCACCCATCCAATTAGCATCCACAATATCGCTTAACAGCAGACAAACGTGCGGATATACTTTGACCCGCTCTTTGTTTTAACAATAATGTGAATATACCACGAGGTCAGGTATAAATACTCGATTGTATTTACTATCCCACATTCATTAACGAGTACCAAGGTTGTTGAATGCTCTATATGAACATACGTCCCGCTTTGGGCGGGATTGTCCCGCTTTCAGACTGTCTGTCCCGTTGTCCCCAACGAGATCAAAAATGTCCAGCTTTTACAAACAAACCTTTGTATACCTACTTCCTTTCTACATTAATATCGCTAAACTCGCGCGGCTGACGGCAGCGTAGACGTGGAGTTATGAGTCAGGAACAAGCGAGAGCCGCTCCCGTCAGTTATGTTTCACGCCTAAACTGTTGAACCAATTTTGCTGTAGTAAAGTATTTTTTGTGGCAAAATTATTTATTAATTTTATTTTTACAATAAGTATGATGTATGAATTAAGATGCCCATAAGGTAACGTGACCAGACGTCCCGTTTTGAACGGGACTATCCCTTTTTATTGTTACAAGTCCCGGTGTCCCCGAAATGATCTCTGGGACGCAATATTGTCCCATTTTCTGAAACCGTGCGAAAATTTTAGTAGTCGAGCCGGCCGAACGAATATATATTATATATTCCGGTCAAATTAGACTAAAAAATAGGAGTGAAGTTACAAAAATTATCACCCAGCTGAAAATTGGTAGAATTGTTCAAAACACCATTATAAAAAGGTATGGGAGGTGAAAGTGGGGATGAATAATTGGATGTTATCAAATATACTCAAGTGGAGTATCAAATGAAAGAACACGATGTGTATATTACAAACAGACATGTTTTATCAAAATCGGTTCAGCTATTTACTAGATATGCTGACTGACTTTTCTGAATAAATAACTTTTTAAGTCTTCTTTTTCACTGACTAGTTGTCCGTCCCGTTTTGAGTCAAAAAATTAATGGTCACGTTACCATAAGGGTAAGGTATTACAATTATTTAGAGTCACTTTTTAAACCATAATTTGTATTTTGCTTTTAAATATGGCTTCTAACACTGAATTACCTTATATATATATATATTTTTTTTTTTGTTTTTTTATTTTATTCATATACAAAATTAGGCGTTAGGCGTCCCGCTTAGACACGAAAAACAAATGGTCATGTTATCTATCTTAAACTTATGTAAACAATTAATGTGTAGACAAGGTCTAGTAATCCACGATTGGCATTTAAAATCATTGTTAGAGCCATGATTAATATGTCTGATCGTCAAAATAATCGACTTTTTTAACAATAAAAAATCAATCTAATCTATTACCAATATTCAATAGTACTTTTGAGTTTGGACGAACGTGATTCTTGTTTGACCTTTGATCAGATAATAGAAGGTTTTTAAATCAATTTAGGTACAGTAATGATTCATACGGATCGTTTATTATTAGGAGTAGTATATTATCAGTTTATAGGGTTACCATGCCTAAAAAAGGAAAAAACCGAGCTCGTTTAGCACCATTTTGTTGTCTGCCTGTTGGTATTTTGTGTAACGCCTAAAGATATTAAATAGTAAATACCAATTTTATCTTATTACTTGGTTGGTTTTTCAGCTGAGAAATAATCATATTTATAAGTTGGCGCGATCAAAAGTTGTGACCATTATGTCACATATTTTTGCGTATTTTGCAATTCGCAAGGGAATCAAAATCTAAATGGTACTTCGCATTGATCTAGAATCATGAAATTTGGCGAGAGACAAAGTCTTACAGTATATGTAAAGGAGAAAATGAAACCGTAAAAACTAGTTTGGTCTATTATATCGGTAGACACTATAGAAATTATATACGTCGTCTAGCAGTCGAAATAAAACTTCTAGTTACACTTACTACTACTTAGTTAGTTACTTAGAGTGGACTTTATCACGATAAAAAACATAACTTCCTTATTTTTCAGTCAGGTAAAAAGTAACCTATAGCCATCCTCAAGCTTCAAGTGGATTTAGATCAAATTTGTTATGGAAGTACCATACCAAATTTGATCCAAATCCACATAGTACTTTTTAAGGTAAGCGCGTTTAAACAAACAAACTTATCCGCTTCGTAATATTGGTATAGATAAGTTTGTGCGGAACCCCCGGCTCGCGTATCTAACTCACACTTGCCCGGATTTTTTATAATGTCGTCTGTTATTATATTCTCACGCCTCACACAATCCGTGACTGCAAGTGCGGAATGTCTCGAAAACTAACAAGGATGTATAATAAAAAAATTTGGAAATATTGTTAACAGGTTTTTTTGGCATTGTCGCTTCGTTAATTCAAGAAAATAAAGAAGTTAGTTATGCATTTTTGCTTTTTGGTAGCTTTTATTGCGATAGCATGTTTATTAAAATAAACATGTCACAGTTATAAATCTAATCCGAATTTATTAAAAAAAAAAAACAATTCTTGTCCGTTAGTCTCGCTAAAACTCAATAACGGCTGGACTGTGAACCGATTTCATTCATAATTTTTGCATTACGTTTCCCCTCATACAGGGAAGGTTTTAAAGGTTAGAAAGACGATAACATTTGTAGGGTCAGCTAGTGTGTAATATTTATTGCGGGTAATATTTACCCAGGCCTTTGCCCAGCAGTGGGGCAGTGTAGGCTAATAAAAACAAAAAAAACTATACAAACCCAAAGTCACTAATTATGCATCTATATTATGTATATTTTACAATTCACTTCAAGCTCTCTTTATTTACGGCGTATTGCATTCAAAATAGATCAACGGACTACTATAATTATTCTACTTATTTAATGAGGACTGAGAGACTGATGAGTAAAAATATCTAATTAGCTTATTGAAGCAATAAGTGATCTCGAGCTTGAGAGCCACGACTCAAGGAGTGCACTATCGGATAAAACTAAGAGGTCTCCACCAGACTGTGGCACTCTGCCAAGACGATATCATTATGAAAATTAAACATAAGAATTCTTAAGTTTCTAGGAATATCTGGTGTAGATACTTTTACTTCACTGCAGGATGTGCCAATGGTGCAGAATATTTGCTACTGGGAAAACTAAAGATAAAGAAACTTAGCAAGCAAAAATTAGCAAGTAAAATTTTCGCTTGATTCACTGTAATCTAGTAAAGCAAAAATATTTGTATATAAAATCAGATACCGTTTTCACTGCTGAGACACAGGCCTTCTCTCTCGTTACCCACCACGCGGATTTGTATTTGGATTGATATTTTTTGTGAAATTACCCAAAATAATGTACCACCAGTAATGGCAACAACTGGTTTCACTTATGTAGGTATTTTTATTGCATGCCTTCTCCATTTGCATATGTTTGCAGGCGAGAGGACGGTGCTCCATACTGCAAGCAAGACATATCAGCTAGTTTTTGGCGGAATCACACTAGATATATTTTTCCGCAAAGTAACAAAATAAAATAAAATTCATTTATTTCAGGTCCAAGACCCATATAAAATGAAATAAAAATACACAAATTCAAACAATTGCTCGGCTTCCTAATTTAAAATACTAATGGAGAAATTTACATACAAAAAGATTCAAAGATATATTAAAAGTCAATTAAATCTATACTAATATTATAAAGCGGAAAAGTTTGTTTGTTTGTTTGTTTGCTTGAACGCGCTAGTCTTCGAAAGTACTGGGTGGATTTGGATAAAATTTGGTATGGAAGTAGCTTGAAGCTTGAGGAAGGTTATAGGCTACTTTTTAACCGACTGCAAAAAAGGAGAGTTATGTTTTTACCGTGATAGAATCTACGGGAGCGAAGCCCCGCGTGAGTACTAGTCAATAATAAAAAAATCATGTCAAATTATCAAATTAAATGTCAAATTAAAAGTCAAATTAAATTCCGAATTTAAAGTCACATTAAATTACCAGACATAGAAAATGTCAGGTTAATTTTCTTTTATTTTTTACGCCTGATTCCGTTCTGTTTATGTAGGTATGTTTTTTCACACCACAATGTTATTTATTATGTTTAGATAAATAATTGTATCTACTCATCATCATCGTCTTCTTAGCCTTTTGCTAACTATGACGGATTCTACTTTCAGTCTAACCGGATGCAGATTTACTAGTGTTTTATACGGAGCCTATCAGACCAGAACCCGTTTTGATAAATACACATTAAATTAAACTTAACTATAAATCAAGATTCCAGCGTGTGTGATTAATTAGTTCTACGTTTCTTTGTAATACATTCACTAAATTCCTCCGCAGACTTTAATTAAATCAGTTACAGCATAATTTTATTTAAGTGTGAATTAACAAGGCATATACACAGAGGAATAATTTGCATATTTATATTTTATTTAAAAATATACGTGAAGTGTGCTACTATGTAGTTACTATGTTTTACACATATACATGCTCGTTGTTACATAAGTAAAGATTATGTAGGCTAGACAACATTATGTACATTGCTTATCTTAATTTATTTATATTTTTTTTTATGTTTTCTAGTTAATTAACAGACCATATTGCCATGAGACATTGAGACAATGTTCCATTGATATTATTCTAAGGACAGAATCTTTCTTTTCCCCGCAAACAAATTTATTTAAAAAAAAAATGTAATCTGAATTTATAAAACTGGAGTTTATGAACTGACAACATTATTTCTGCAACATATTTGTAATTTGAGAGCAGTGGTGGCTCAGTAGTTACAAGTATGACTTACGAGTTATAAGTCGGGGGTTTAAGCCACCATTTTAATCAAATTGTTTTACAATATTGTTATTTCAATGTAATGTTGGTGTACAATAAAGTATATAAGCACGGCTGGGTACCATCCACACTTGGTTGATATACCGTCTAGTCGTACCAAGCGCTTCTCCTCCACATTTATTGTGCGCACAGCCAAGTTGTGGAATTCTCTGCCGGCTTCTGTGTTCCCTGCCACTTATGACCGCTCGGCCTTTAAAGCAAGAGTAAATAGGCATCTTCTGGGCTCGCTCGTCACATCGTAGACCTCATCTATCGCTTACCATCAGGCGAGATCGAGGTCAAGAACGGGCTCATCCGTAATAAATAAATAATAATAGTATATTCTATCTATCTACTTTGTATAATTGTCATCATCACCACTGCTATAATAAATAATTTGAATATGATGAATGAAACACTGCGAATAAATCGTCACGTCCTAGGTCCGAAACATTTTGAAGACGTGCGACATCCACCAACTACACTGGACCTGGGCTGTGTAGCGGATTACGGCCCAATTCCTTGCTATAGAGGTAGGCAGGTGTCCCAAGACGGTTTTTATTGGTTATATGCTTGCGGTTAACAAGCAATGATGTGGCCGAAAATGAAGCACGCTTACTTAGACTAATTGTAGGCTTATTTAATAATTAGCCGAGAAGAAATTACCTTTAAAATATACCTACACACATATGCATACAGCTAATTTCTTCAAATGGAGAAGAGGCATATTTCCATGCATATACTTAGGTAACAAATAAAAAGTTTAGATCGAACTCAAATAAAAATAGCCAGATAAAACAAAATTAACTGCGAAGTTTTTCAATCTCGTCGTTCAAACAATTGATACGGACGTGTTTGCTGGCGCAAATAAGCGTCGAGCGTACGTAACTCTCTGTTTATTACATTACTCTGTGGTCTACATGGAGCAATGAGCTTGAGGATACGTTGTGGAAAAATTCGGCGATCACTTCAGTTCGAGAGCTAGGCTTTCACAAATTGCTAAGTCAAATGGAAATAAGAAAATTTCACATTATCGAGTCAGTTCATTTTATTTACAACTTAACACAATCGGCCTATCATGTTCCTACTGCTGGCTCTATGATAGGGAATCCTATGCCATGCTAATACATACCTAATATATATTTACCTAATAATGCCATAACGTTATTGATGTATGATAAGTACAATTTTCTTCAATAGTTAACAAATTTTCAAATTATTGTTATTTTATTCTAAATTACTATTAATTAATTTCTTTTTCCATTAAAATTATATTTTTTTTCCTGGTACCCCAATTTGTTGAATTTGTGCTATTAAATAAAGTGAATAGGTTACTTTTAGGTAAGCGTGCTCCAACTTCGACCACATCATCACTTATCATCAGGTGAGATGGTGGTCACACGCGAACGTATATTTAATTAAAAAAAAGGATAATTATTTATATCAGTTAATATTATTTCTTTGTTTTTTTTTTATCTTTAATGTTATCACTTTTTTTTCTATCTCTTTTTGTTGTCTGGCTGTGCTGTCACTCTGAACCGAGTTACGAGTAGATTTCTGTCAACCTCTGTTTTAATATTGAGCCACCAAGATACAGGCTGTGCCTAGTTTGAGGTCCATTGCTAAGTGTGTTGTGTTCTGTAACTATGTTCGTATTGTATTTACTGTCTGTATCATTGGAACTTGTGTGTGTTAAATAAATAAATTAAAAATAAAATAAATATGGATTCCTGACGTGACGTGATTACTGATGACGAAATTTACACAAAGTAATGTGCCATGTCTATTTGGATACAAACTCACGATATACAACTCGTAAGTCGTGTCTATTACCACTGGACCACTAGTGGCTCGCGAATAAATTACTAAAGGGACTTGAGGTAAGCCTTTATAAAGCTGTGACTTATTTTAAAGTCTCCTGCAGTCCTTGGTGCTTTTATTCATTGCTTTTTAATAAAAAAATTGAGAATTAGTACTTGTCAAAGTAGGCTTAAGCCTGAAAAGCTGTCAACATTTGACATGCAAATATGATTGATCACATTCGCGATCTTAATTATGTGTAAAGTTAATTACTTTAGAACTTTCCTCAAAAGCACAAATCCCTAAACAAATAGGGATACCTGTCATAAACTATATTTTCTTACTGTCAATACTAATTATAGACATAAAAGTCGAGTAATCTTGATTAAATTTTGAATAATCTGTAAAAAAGACATAATTTTCGATTAAAAATTGAACCGAGCGAAAATGTTCCAACTACTAAACTGGTCTAGACATGGAAAGAAAAAGATCCAATAAATCATATAGGTACTAAAGTTCCATTTTGATTGTATGCGTGATTGTTTCAGAATGTTAATACAAAATTACATACAATTTAGGAAGCCTCCTCTATGAACAGCGTGTGAGCAATTGATCCTCGCACCACACTACATTGACTTACGATCTGATTTCATTAAAACTTACCAGCCGCACTACGAGCGTAAGTTGGTACGGGTAATAAATAGTATTATACCGTCTAGTGATGTAAGGTGCACCGTGCATGGTAAAGATATACAAACATGAAAAAAGCTAATAATAAAAGAAAATATAATACATAAAGCGTCAATAACCTAATGGTTAAGATGTTGGAGTTGTGAACAACAGGACGCGGGTTTGAACCCCACCCATTACACTTTGTCTATTGCCTATTGCCGTGAAGCCACTCTAGACTCAAGAATAATATTTAGCTTAATTGGAGGGGTTAACAAGATTGCTAGTAACGTGAATTCTACCCGTATTGTTTTATTTAAAAAAAAAAAAGAAATAAAATCTGAAATTCTCAATAAATTGAACGTAAAGATGAGACGTCTAACTCTAGAGTAATATTTGTGACCGGGTGTTTAAAACCATATTAAGTCTGGCTAGAGACATAAGATCACACGGATATAGGTACCTAAATGTAACATTGGAAGTCGCGCGGCTTCGCTCCTGTGGACGATATCACGATTAAAATATAACCCCCTTTTTTGCCGTCGGGTAAAATATAAACTTTCCTCAAGCTTTACGGTACTTTCATACCAAATTTCATTCAAAACCACTCAGTACTTTCTAAGCGCGATTAAACATTCAAATCTACCTTTCCGTACTCCAAAATTAGTATAGATACCTACATAAAACAACACTTGGAAAATGGGTAATTACCAACATTAATTATTTGATCACCTCTTTGGTCTCAGTTTGATCAAGCGGGTGATGAGAGGAGTTTAACTCCCCCTGCGACTTCTAAGAGAGGCGGACTGACCTGATATTCCTACTCAAACATTAAGTCTTCTCAAGCTTAGCTTACTTCACTTCAGTTTACACAGTAAAATACTCAGAATCTCAGTCCAACTAACTCATTAAGAATAATAATAATTTTTCTATAAGGTTTAATGAGCATAATATTTAAGTCAATCCAATCTGCTAAACGGACCATAACTAATTTTAACATTTTTTAAAGGAGAGAGGATATTAAATCTTCAATTCACGACAAGACACAATTCAAAATATTATTGAAATAGGTCAGTGGATTTTTCTAAAGAATCTTTCAGTGGAACGTTATCAAAAGAATATAAAACAACAGTAATAGTTTCAGCGCTGTGACAAAGCTTTGTCCGTATTTGTAAAGCGGGTTTGTCCGACAATCTATTCCATGTAATAATTCTGTAAATGAAGAATAGTTTGTACTGTAGCACATTACTGCGGAGAATGGAAAAAAGGATTACAAAAGAGATTTCGGTTATTTGGACCTTACAGAACAGTAGGGAGTGTCATATTGTATCTTTGTCAGTATTTGCGCGTGATAGGGTATGTTCCTGAAAATAAACATTGGGTTGGTATAAAGTTCGCCAGGTAATTTCTTTTGTCACGTGAACAAAAAATATAAGATTTTGCAGTGTGTTAATAGTAAATTTTGCATGACTTTTTCTTTTTACCAGAAGTGACGTAAAAAGCGCAAAAGTCCTGAAATTTCATGTACCTATTTTATCTTAATAGTTTTATATTGATTGTAACCAAAATTATTTATGAATCTAGCTAGTGGACTAACATTTTTTATTTATAAAACGTCTTTTTTGGAAACGAATTTATCCATGAACAGTACATAATATCTAATAGGTACTTCTTTGTTACACTACTACATTTACGACGACCTTTTATACCAACGACATTTTCAATAATGAAAATCTTATTTTCCTTTTGCTACTGATCAAAGAAGGAATATTTTTATTCAAAGCAAGTTTTTATTGCAACTGCAAACACTGATGTGATTAACTAGCTTCTGCCCAAGGCTTCGCCCGTGTAAAAAGCGTTTTGTTTTTCAAAAATGTAGCCTATATCCCCCTCCAAGGTCAAATCCCCCCAATCGGTTTAGGCACGAAAGCGTCCGACAGGCAGACAGACAGAGTTTCTATCGAATTTGTAGTATAAGAAGGTAAGTAGGTATTAATAAACTCTAGACTTTAAATGTATCTCTACTTGGATGGTATTCATAAATGCTGCAGATAACCATATCGGTACAAATTAATGAAATAAACAAGCGCAGCGTAATTAATGAAAGAACACACAGGATATACAAATTAAACCGTAGCTGTAGTCCAATACTGCATATCAGGTAAATCTTTTAATAGTATTAATTAAAAGTAAAACGATACCGTATGATTCTACAAGTTTCCTAGCATTTATGAATTGTACCAGGGTACCAGATAAGTTAGTAGTTTAGCGTAAGTACTCGGAGTTTTCCATTGCGATGGCTATATCCTGGTATTTAATAGTAATGGAACACTATGTTAGTAGTTAGTTAATAGGCTAGGCTCTTGACTAGTCTAGACATCTATGGGCGAAGCGGCTTAAGGCGATGTGTTTTAGCCATGGTCATAATAAAATTTGCCTATTACTATATCGTATAAGAAATAGTGATATTAAGTAAGGCCTTTTGGATATGTTGTGTGTGGACTATTTTTTTATTGCATTGAAAGAAAGAATATTTGGTAGGTACTCATATAGGACAGACAACAAGAAAAAAGAGATTAAGATCTGATAGCATAATGAAAGGCTAGTCAGGAGCAAAAAAGGGCTCGTATCTCAGCATATGCTACTACTATATATATTAAAAAAAAAAAACAGTTAATCTGATAACGCTGTGATAACTTGGACACACTAGCGTTGAGATGTTGCCCCTCTTTTACGGGGGTAAACTCATCAAATGGGAGTCATTCTCACTTTGCGTGTAGCAGAAGGAAGTGTACTATGTACTACAAGCAGTGTTTTTCCTGTTATTTCCATTCCTGTTGTTCCGGAGCTGAAAAGTTCAGTAAGATACCGCATCTTACTGAACTTTTCCGCCACCCCGGCAGATATTAGCTTTATTTGACCCCGTTTTGACAGCTGACTGCTCTGCTCTTTGAGGAGGGCTACTCTATTTAAGAAATATCATTTTATTATTCTTTATTATTATACGAAGTGAAGTCAACTCGGGGAGATGTCCCCCTCCTTTAAGTATTAGTTTTCAAGTGCTTATTTACTAAGGCATATATTAACTGAGCTCTTCTGTTTCCCTACGTGGATTCATCCGGTACACAGATTGTAGATATTTCAGTTGCAAAGCGTTTCCAATTTGTCTCTAAGTGTAGCTACGTTCGAAGGAAATAATATGTATTTATTCATTTAAATTATATTCTGTCGTGTTTTTTTTTTGTATGTAGCTCCAATAGTGAACAGTGTTTACTTGTATTTTCATAACCTAAAAGTAGCTAATGAAAAATTAACAACATAAAACATTTAGTTACATTTTATTTTAAACAAGGACTTTAAATTTAAAACTAACGAAGTGCAGAAACAAAAGCGACGTGAAAACGTGAATTACTGCAATCTACATTTTCATGTCACCACGTTGCTAGATACATTTTATTTAGTTATGTTGCAGTTTGTAAAGGTATTTTATATTGCAAATATTTTACTATGTTTATTTGGTTACAAAATTATACATGAGGCTTTGAAACTGTTTAAATAAGAAGTAAATTCTATTTTACCCGTGTAACAAACCCTACCGCCGATGTATCAACTATTGCCTTTTTTAGCAAACGTGACTATCACACTGCTGTACCGAATCATTCATAAAAAGATCAAGAAGTAGATTTTTGAAATTAAAATTCAATTTGTATAGAAAAATTGGAATAAAGAATTTGCTATTAAATATTTAAATTAAGAATATTTAAAAAAAATAACTTTTATGCGGGTTCTAGAATATATTTCCTCAAAATTTGATATATTCTAAATTATTATATTTATACATATTACGGAAATATTTGAAAAGATTCATATGACGTTGTCAGTAAGGGACAAATCACACCATGACGCGATGCGACGCGCACTTTTAAGGAAAGCGATAAAATATATAATATTATTAAGTTTTGTTACTTAATAATATAACATACGTTATCGCTTTAAATGAAAGTTCGTAAGACATCGCAGAATAATTATTTTAAATTTGAATTCTGTCATTGAAATATCTGTCTTTTCACGTAACAGATAGAGTTGTTTATTGTATCACTGGGACATCATGGCAAAATACTCAGCGCTTATTTATGGGTGCATCTTGTAGTTTAAGTAACATAAGCTATAATTATTATGTGGATATGAATTATTATATAAAACATACGTCAAGCTTGTCTGCCAGAAAACCTTACTTCAGTCTTGGTAAGGGGTATCGTCTATTAATTGGGTTGTGGAGGCCAGAAAGAAAAATACTAGTACTGAAATCGGTTACAAGGTAATATCTAAACGGGTCGATCGATTCTGTCGTTATCGTTAAAATAGCGCATAGTGTGGCGACGCGATTTGTGTGTTCTGATCCTTAGTAGGGATTTCTCTTAGTTCCTTTTTACTATTATTTCCATCTTCTTGGGATATGAAAGTGATATAAGTAAATAAATACATTAAACTCTTATCGTTTGAGCAATTTGCAATATAAGTCTAAGGTTAGATAAACCTTTTAATGCAAATAAATTACAGGTGATGGTTTGCCAGCCTGTGTTTTATGACTGGATATTAAAGCTATCGATAAAAAGCAAAGGATATGTGATATAACTGCTCAAATTGTATCAAGCCCAGGTTCGGTCGTGTATGGAATTAAATACTGCACTCATCTTTGGGATGGATCTGCGAAATACCAATTGGACGCGCTTGAGTCTATCGAAAAGCGGGCCAAGAGACTCATTGGCAACGATGCACTGGTCGAGTCAAAGCTCCAGAGCCTTGAACACCGACGACGAGTTGCAAGTCTATCGGTTTTCTATCGGTTACATTTTGGGGAGTGTGCGATGGAATTACACAATTTAATTCCGTCAAGCCCGTTCCATCAACGGACTACGAGACAAACGGCGAAGCGCCATCGTTACATGGTGGACATCCCATCCATACGTACAAAAGATTGTGGAAATACCTTCATTGTGCGTACGTTTAAGGAGTGAAATTCCCTGCCGGAGTCTGTGTTTTCCGATAGCTACAACCTAGGAGTCTTTAAGTCAAGAGTGAATAGGTTACTTTTAGGTTAGCGTGCTCTATCTTCGACCACATCATCACTTACCATCAGGTGAGATAATGGTCAAACGCGAACCTTGATTTTGAATAAAAAAAGAAAATTGTTGAAGCTGACGTGGGTTTATTAGCCAAAATTATTGTATAGGTACTTTAGCTTAAAGCATTGTTGAACCAACTGCTTTTCTTTTTGCCTAGATTTTAATATTAATTTTAGGAAAGTAAAACTGCTTTTAAAGTCGGATTGCAAAGATACTACTGCTACAATTTGGTTGCGTACTATTAATTAAAGGCGGCTCCCATATAAACAAGAAGACAATTATTCATTTAATGCGTAAGATAATAACGCGCAACTTTAACAGTTATCCCGTTCAAAATTGATTTAATTTTACACTGAAATGCCTACCGCTTTCTATTAATATTTTAACCGGTACGTGATTGCATAAAAACAACAAGTACTACGTAACTTCGCATATTCTATGTTAAAAGCCAAGCCATAAATCACTCAAAGTTGTACAAACTGATTTTTATTAACTCCGTATTTAGTTCAATTTACTAATTGCACAGTTAATTATTATATAATTGAATAAAATACATAACAATAGAGCTACATAAGCATTTTTAAAACATGCCGATAAACATCAACAAAAACAAAAGAATTAAGCTAAACAATAAAAACGACTCGAATTAGACAAAAATAGACTTTTTTATATAAACAATAAGTATTTATCTTTTTATAAGGCCATTGTCGGCTAATCTGGCATCTATGGCATTTTATAGTTGGCCAATCTTTTTTGTAATTCCGCTTAGCGTGTTCTATTTATTTTTTTATTTATACATTAATTTTTTTTTATTTATACATTAATTAATTATTTATACATTTAATTTTTTTTTTCTTTTATGAGCCTACTCTTCACATCGATCTCATTTATTGGTAAGGGCTAGATGGGTTCTATTGTCATTGTGAGTACAGCTTGGGAGTGGAATTCCCTAATGGAGTCTTTGTTTTCTTATTGCTACAACCTGAGCGTCTTCAAGTCAACACTTGACTTCTAGCTTTCACGTTATTCATCTTCGATCACCTTTGCATCAGAAGCAATCGTGCACCAGGCAATTCAGAAAAGTTCCAATACTGTAAAACGCTAGGTACATATCTCAAAATGGTCTCTAAATTACAGTACCTTCATATAAGTAATGTATTTTCGTTATATCACTCACAATAAGCTCGTACTCCTGGACAACGGAAAGGTTTTACAAATGAATCTTTAGAAATAAATGAATTAGTTGGTCTAGTGGTCAGAGGCCCTGACTGCTATGCGCAAGGTCGTGGGTTCGATTCCTACCCAGGACAAATCTTTGTGTGATGAGCATGATCATTTGTTCTTTGTCTGAGTGTAATTTATCTATAAAATGTATGTATTTAGAAATATATATGTATGTTTATCAGTTGTCTAGTACTCATAGCACAAGCTCTGCTTAGTTTGGGACTAGATGCCGTTGTGTGAAAGTCGTGGAATATTATTATTATTAATTCTAAGCGTAAATCGCAAAACTTATTATTTCTACATCTACATATATGTGTTACTACAACACGTATAGTTACACCATCATTTCATTAAATTATTTGAGCCAATGAAATTGGGCGATAATTTAAATACCAACATACTCTTATCTATATTTGTTTATCCAGTACGACAATGATTTAAAAATTGTCGAATTGAGTTTTCCTGTCAGATACGATAAAAGAAAAAAATATGAAACTAAAGATAAGGCTAACACAACTAAAGCCATGACAACCATCTCCTATTTCATAAACTGTGGAAAGTAACAGTGATCAAGTATCACAAAGCTATTCAATATTTCTCCGCGTTTCTCTTGACTACGTCGACAAGGTCAAGTGTGAGCCCAATTATATAGATAATTGGCCTCACACTTGACCCTGTGGCCTTAACCTTCAGTATACCCAAGAAGCGTTCATAGAACCTTTTATTACGGTAGCAAGCGGAACATATTGATGAGCTTGAGTGTATATTATAATAACAGTTGCACCGGCCGATCATTAAGGCAAAGCAAAGTTTGATGATGACGATCCATGGTCGACGATAAGATGGCCATACACAGGTTACCCTGTAAATGGGTTACCTGTGTATGACCATCTTAACATATCAAGATCCAATCGCGACTCGGAAAGATCGTTAAGCCCAATGGCCCAACGTCCAGCTGTCACTTATACACCTTTGACAGTTGGTTAGGAGTAGTCAGAAACAGAGAGACTGACAAATCTTGCGGGGGTCGTCAAGTCTTTTTTTTCTTTAAAAGCTTTCTAGCAGTCTTGTTAACTCCTCCAACTAAGCTAAATATTCCTGAGTCTGGAGTGGGTTCACGGCAATAGTACAATGGGTGGGGTTCGAACCCGCAACCTGTCGATCACAATGCCGACACCTTAGCCACAGGCTATTGACGCTGTACGTACGCGTTACCCATTTACTGGGTTATGGACGCTAAAAACTCAGTACCTAAGTATGTGATAGGCTCATTTCTGTGCCATGTAACAAGTTGCAGATAACAATCCCATGATTATCTACCATGTTACCGTATATTTTGCAATCTAACAACAAATAACCGATACCGCAAATCCTTCAAAGGACCGTAACAAATGCCACTCGCACACATCATCATTAAATATAGTCATTTCACCATCGGCCATTAACAACCACTATGTCATATGGCGATGGCCCAACATGGCCCAGCGTAATTTACCCATTTCTTCGCCGTATTCGCAATACGCTTCGTAAGGAAAGTGCAGAATTTTGTCTGTTCATCTGATCGGTCATGGGAAGGGTACTTTGACCCTTTTAGAAGGTTGTGACAGGGCTTTAAGTGTGACGCTACACTGCGTCCACGATGCGTCTATGCAATCTCATAATATTTTTTTCCCAAAATTGTTTTACTGATGAAATTTCTGTGTTAAATGTTGGCATCGCATTATTGCGACGCACCTGTCTGTGGGAGCCTTTATCAATGGAAGGATGAAATCGGGGTAGATTATAATGGTAAATCTGTTTTCATGGGCTGATTACAGCAAAACAAGAAAGTATCTGATTTAAACTATTATTAGTTTATTATTTTTCTACGATAAGTAGGAAAAAATCTAAGAAACTTGGCAATATAGTATACTGTATCGTGTGTTATTGGTTTTATTATAGACGAGACGTAAAATCTATGTATCCCTTTTTACAAAAATTACACAAACAGAGTAAAATGAGCACAGATAAAGTTTATTTGGAGAAATAGTGCAGAACTATTACGTTTATATAATTCGAATAATTTTAATTATGGGCGAATTTCGACTGTGTCAGTGAAAACTGGTTTAGAATAATTTACTTTAATTTCTTATTATGTCACATGTATAGTATAGATTTAAATCTAACATTTGCTACCAAGAAACGTTTTACAATATCGTTGTTCTAATATTTGCATACGAGTGAATGGCCGCGGGAATGTTCTAACGAGATACTACGGCCCCGAACTTAAGAGCAGCTAAAGGAGCAGGATGGGTTTTAGTCAGTAGAAGTCTGACACTTCTTTCCACTCCACCTAGAGCGGGAGAAGTCATTCGATAATTTTCCCATACGGAAAAAGAAACGAGTGAATGGTCAGACATAAAACATATTATTAAATATGCTAAAAGTTTTTTTTTTTACGGATGATCCCAACCTTGACCTCGATCTCGCCTGATAGTAAGCAATAGATGAGGTCTACAATGGGACGAGCGAGCCCAGAAGATGCCTATTTACTTTTGCTTTAAAGGCTAAAAGTGACAGGGAACACAAAAGCCGGGAGAGAATTCCACAGCTTGGCTGTGCGCACAATAAATGTGGAGAAGAAGCGCTTAGTACGACAAGACGGTATATCAACCAAGTGTGGATTGTACCCAGCCGTGCGTCTGGTAGACCGCTAGTGAAAAGATGGAGGAATCAGGTCAAGGAGCTCCTGCGCACACTCCCCGAAGTACAATCTGTAGAAAACCGACAAGCGAGCAACGGTTCGCCGATGAGCCAGGCTATGAAGCTTGTCCACTAGCACCTCGTCGCCGTTTAGCTCTGCGCTCCATTGGACTCGCCAATGCAGCAAGTTGGTATATTGCAGAGCCATCCCACAAGTGGCTGCAGTACTTCACGCAGGAACGGAACTGTGCTTTAAAATTTAATGAAAGAGGTTAGACGTTTGGGTGGATTTATGTTACTCGATCACTCTAAAATAGCTGAATGGGTCTGGATATAATTTGCACACAGCAATAGATAGATCATAGTCTTTTTGTTCTGGGAAGAAAATATTATCATCGTTGTGGGTGGAGCAGAAGGGAGTGTCAGACTTCTACTGACTAAAAACTCACCCTACTCCTTCAGTTGCTCTTACGTTCCGGGGCCGCGGTATCTCGTTAGAATATTCCCGCAAACCTTAAAGCAAATAGACATCTCGGGATGGAAGTTACAGAAAACCGTTAGTTTATAATAAGACGTGAAAAATACCGAGATTTGATGAAAATAAACTTTGTGTTCGAACTTCATCAACAGGATTTATTCTTTTGTAACTTATCTTTTTTAACTAGATGGGCCAGTGGCCACGCGGTTGGTGCCTGAAGACGGAAATCGTAGCCGAAGTAGGCCTAAGAAGCGATGGCGAGATGACTTGGACTTCATTCCTTACAAATTGGCCAGAGAAGACTACAGATAAAATTGACTAGAAAGATTTCGGGAAGGCCTTTGCCAAGCATTGGGACTACATAGGCTAACTAAACAAAACTTATCTGAAACATTTTACGTAATCAGTTATTGTGTTAAAGTGAATAAGTTAGGTATTTACATTTTTCAAAGTTTTTATGTGATCTAATTCAATCACAAACTACAATGTTCAGTAACAAAAGGTAAAGTGATCTGTAACATATTGTGTCCATTGTATTAGTTTTCAACAAAAACTCCTTAAAACAACATTTTCGTGGAACTACGGATTTCTGTGTATGGTCTGCATAATAAGAATCGATACATACGTATAAATCTGATTGTGTATAATTATAATTATATTATTTCTCTGAAAAATCTTTTATGCTATACTGCACTAAACGCACTGCTAATTGCGCTCGAGTGAAAAGTGTTTTTTCAGTTCTTCTCCAAGGTTTAATCTAACTCTGGATAAAATTTAATCAAAATCGGTTAAGTGGTTTTGGCGTGGATGTTTAACAGACAGACAGAGTTCTTTTTGCACTTATAATATTAGATTAAAAGCATTTGTTGTATATCAATATCCATCATAAGGATTTCCTATAGAAATTCCAGAATACATGAAACTGTTTTGTATTTCTAACTTAAGCAAAACTGTTTACAGTTCTATACAGTGGACATGATTTCAATAGAGAAGAAGATTATCTCCAATTTCATCCCACATACATCAAAACATTAAGGATTATTCTCGCAAGTATTGTCCACAAAACCGTGGTCCACTTTTGTCTAAGACTGTACATGCACAAACGATTGTAGATATTCAGATAATGGCTAATTCTCCTTACAAAGTACCTTGAAGGACCAGCATGAGAACTGTTTCCAGATCGATATCAAGTAATTGTTATATTAACGGTTCTGTAAGTTCCCACAATCACACAGATAGTTAACGGAAATAGCGCAATACTGAAACCTTCGAACTATGTTTAAAGCTGATAAAATCTTTGCTAAAGTCACACTTTAATTTATATACAGTTTTATTAATCTGATATTTTCAATTAAATTTATTTATTTATTTAAACTTTATTGTACAATTGTGTTACATGGGCGGACTTAATGCAGCAATGCATTCTCTACCAGTCAACCTTTTGGTTAAAAACACATTGTGGTAAGTGTACGAGAAAATGGAATGAAATAATATATTTAATAACTTTTACTAAATACTATATATATATAATAACTTTTAACGCTGAATAATTAAATTTCTGAGTATCTCTTACAAGAAAAACTAATCTGTAAATAAAATTAAATCCACAGATGTTTTGACTCTTCGTATTATCAAGATTGTACGAATGAAAAATGATACGTGAAAAATGAACGTTTAAAATCAGTCAAACTTGTAAGACCTCATTTAACGAATTTATATATAAAAAAGATTAGTCGATTCTTAATTAAAATTCTATAACGAAAATTTTGATTTAGAATTCGCTTATTAGTTAAAAACTTTTTATGAATAGGGCTGATAAGATGACGAACATTTTGAATTTTATTTCGTAACATAGAAACTGCATTTCTCAGTTTTGGTTTAATATGGGGCCCATGACCTAAAACACAGGTTTTTTAACAAAAACCTATTTTAGGCACCAATCCCTCACAAATAATACAGCTTAAGAAATTGTATCTAGATTAACTATGTATTAGACAACTTTGTGAAGAGAGAATAAATTATTTATTATGGATTGATTGTTGAATATAAACCTCAATGTTAATAATTACTTATATGTATATTCAGATAGCATTTAATATTATAAAATTTGAATTCGTTTTCAAAAATAAAATAAACGATAAACAGTCAATACAAAGATGAAACACGAATCATATTTCGCAGCAAAATTGTGTATTTATTTGTTTTCTTACCCAGAATCGAAGGCAGCGGGAAGTTTTAAACGAATGCTCCATCTCAAATGACAGCGCAACCCGAGAAACAGAACCATTTTAAAGAAGCCCGTTTGTTTTAGTAATGGAGGAAATATTATGTGGATTTTTCATTCTCTTTTTGATTGTAGTAAAATACAGACTACATTTTATATGAATATATATGTATTTTACAGTAACAATCCGTATTCGTTTGTGGTGCTTTCAATAATATATTATAAGAAGGTTTGAGTAACCTGTATTTACCTATATTAGTCCAATCCATAAAGTTTTAGAAAAGGTTTATACCTTTTATATAGCTATCATAGCTATACAAAGCCAAAATATGTGACATTATTCTTCAATAAATAATGAGGGCCTCTTTAGAGGTTTTTTTAGTTAATGTCACATTTTAGAGAGCATATAGGTAGGTACCATAAACGGCAGACCAGAAATGTCAATCTTATTAATATAATAAAAGCGAAAATTTAGGTGAGCATGGATGCTTATCACTCCTTCACGCAAAAACTACTGAACATATCTGAATGAAATTTGTTAAATAGACAGTTGACATCTTGGAATAACACATAGGCTTTTTATCCTGAAATTCCCACGGGATTAGAATTTACGAGGGAAAAAATTCCCACGCGAACGAAGTTGTGAATGAAGTCCCTACGAAGAGCGCTCCTCCTAACCATTATCAAAAACAGACGCGTCATTAATATTTTATTCCAAATGCTCGTAAAATTAAAAAGAAAACAAAAATTAATTAAGAAGTTTCACTTCAAAAAACATAAGAAACTCGAGCTACCTTCTAACGAGGTACTGTCATAATTCCCCGTACAAACTACTACCTATTACCTACCATAAAAGCCATAAATCCTAATTTAACACCTTATTAAGACTAACAGCCATGTACATGAAATGTCAAACAATATTATTAAATAGTTATTACGAGTGTAATGGCAGTAATAATGTCATTATTGTTAACAACAGCGGTACATTAGAAAATTCACGCGGGAAAAACGGCGGCCATTGCCAACAGATAGAAAAAGTAAGAGGCCTATGTACGATGCATTGTTCAGCCTATTCTAAGAAATTCTTACAATGTGCGTAGAAATAGGTTTTGTTTGGTTAGGGAGATCTGGCGATATTTAATTATAGGTTTCAACAGTGTTGTCGGTTTTTTTTTTGGTATGAAGGCATTCTTAATAAAATTGCAACCTTCAAAATATTTTATTATAATTATGGTATTTTTTTTGGTTAGATATTTTTATTACAAACAGACAAAGTGTCTTAACGCTGAAAATAATAGTCCAATGATAATTTCAAGAGCCTCATGGCCTTAAAAATTTCATAACAAATTAATATGCGTTCTAAAATTAAATTACTGTGATAATATATAAATAAAGCAGTTATTGTATCCTCATTCTTACCTTGCTATATTTAATTTCCACCTTGATAAATAGTAATTACCTCCTTATCCTTACCAATAAAAAAAAAATAAAAAATCAATGTTGCCATTATAAAAAATAATATTGAAAAAATAAGTCCGCGTTTATGGTTTATTTCCCACGTTATTAATTGTTTAGTTGGTTTACAACTTATAATAACTAGAGCACCTCTTGCTAAAGATGTGGATCGCGATCTAGCAACTGAACTTAGGTTAGCAACCAACCCGTCCAATTATGTTGCATTCTAGGACAGCTATGTTGAAAACAGTCACGAAGTACGACCTATATAATTAATGATATTTAGGACGTTTTTATGTGGTAGTATAAATATTACCCTGAGAGGTGTAAAGTAGTACTTCATGAATTTTGTGACTTAATAAAATATATGACAAATAACGATTTTCAGAACCACTACTTGGCAAATCTAGATACCGCATAGTTTTTCTTCGAAAATATTAAATTAGGTTAGAAAGAGAGAACACAATTAAAAAATATGTAAGGTATTAATAAACGCTATCCCGCACTTATGTAGCTGTTTTTCCATAGAGCCTAATTCTGGATTAAGCTTGCTTTTTTACCTAAATAATTTGTAATATTGTTTCGAAATCTCGATTGAATTAATTCTTCAATTTAGTTAAATGGAAATAAAGTCCAAAATATTGTAGCACTATAATAGGTACAAACTAATTTATTTATTTATTTAAACTTTATGTACAATAGTGGTACATGAGCGGACTTAATGCAACAAGGCATTCTCTACCAGTCAACCTTTGGGTTAAAAAGACCACAATGTGGTAGGTGTACAAGTAAAATAAATGTCATTATCGAAAGAGTATAGTATATATATATAATAATAATAATAGAATACATATATATGCTAAAAGAATAAACTAATAAATACGGTGGTTCATAATAATCTTTCTGACTAAGAGAACTCACAATAATTATAATTATTGCGAAAACCAAACTATGAATGACAGGCTTTTAAGTAGTGGTTTCTCAATTTACGCTTAAAAGAGAATTTAGACTCGGCCTTCTTGATGCCAAGGGGTAGCATGTTCCAGAGTTTAATGGTTGAAATAGCATAGGAATTAGCCATAAACCCGGTTCGGTGAGTAAGAATGTAAAGAAGTAAGTTTTTGGGTGCGTGAAGGTTAAGGCTATGAGAACTGCCTACTAATACTAATGTAGAATATGAAACTATAATACAAATTACAATTATTTCCGATCTTAAAATAAATTTCCAAGCTAACCGAAACAATAACGAGATAAAGATGCAATTTAAAATCAATAATGACAACTGACCCGCATTGCAATATCATTACTATAATCACAGCACAATACAAGCAGTAACCCAACTCCACAATGCACTGTGGAAACTATTTCACAACATAAAATTGCTGATCCCATCTTCACAGTTAATTTCTACATATTGCAAAGTTTTAATTGCAAAAATAATGCGTCTGTTGGGAACGTGTAAAACCGTTTCAATTTCATTTTATGTTTTTTTTTTGTCTTTTTTTTAACTTTTACTCTATATTGTTGGGCTCAAACCTTATTTCTATTTCAAAACAGGCCCTCATAATGGAATAAAAATACTAATATTTTGTTGTCATAGATTATACACTTTTTTGATTCGACGATATAATTTTATGTCAGTCCAAGAGTTAGTAGGTAGACTTTTTGCAATCAACACATAGGTACTAAATACCTAAGCTTATGACATAAAAAGACTAGTAGTTAAACTGTGTCAAATGAAAATAATATGCTGTCATATGAATTTGCAGTTTTCCAGATTAATTTTTGATACGCACTTCATAATAAATCCAATAAAAAAAAGATATTAGAACACGTCTACACACAGTAATTATATTCTTATGTATGCAAAAAGTATTTAATTATAGTAATTAAATAAAATCTCAAAACATTGGTCGAATAATTTTAGTCAAATTTTCATATTACATCTACCATCGTGGCTTAACACCTGTTTTGGGAATGCAAGCGTGACCATATTATGTAAAAAATAATAATATTGTACATGGAATAATAGCAGATCACTAGCTCATGATTTATCTATGAGCGGAACGCTGTAATTAATTTAACATCAGTTTTACTACGTTATGTCTTTAACTATGTACCAAAATATTTCCAACTTACTTTTCGCGTTTCTTTTTACGAAGGAAAAGTGAATTTAAGTCAAAATTCCGTAATGTCTTAAACTAAACATTCATTGAATACAAATGTGATTTTTTATAAATGGACAGATTCTATAAATCCTACACACTATAAAATAAATTGTATATAACAAAACATTGTATTTTAGTCAATTTGTCATCCTATATTTACAACCGACCCAGTTTACAAAATTCTCCACAAAAAGCCTACAAAATCATTGATTAAACACACGCAAACACTTCGCATGTCGGCTCGCGTTCCATCAACATACTATTATGCTGTTTTTCACTATCAAAGAAATTATAATTACATTGTCGTTTTATTCTAGGCATGCGTGTTTTAATCCGTCACTCACCTTCATATTTCCTTATGAAGACAGTTGAATCTATTGTCCAATCGACATTTTGCTGCACTCGGGTGGTAATAGAACAATGTCTCCGTACCGCAAATTTCGTGATTTGCGGTATTACAAGTACAAAGTACAATTTCACTTGTGAATTTGTCGATGCCTCATTATGCGAAGTTTTGCGGTAACGTCTCTACCGCCAAGAACGCATCGGTAACAAATTGGCGGAAAATTGACGCGCGTGTTTTATTTTTTTTTGATCCGCGCCAGCAAATAACCATCAAGAATTTTCATGCTTTGTTTAATGTGTAAATCAGAAAGATATTGGCACTTGCGTGTCATCATTTTGCTTTTATAGACGATCTCAAATATCGCGAAAATCAATAACGATTTTCTTTATGTTAAAAAATCCAACCAAATAAAAATAGTAAAGGGACTCACCAAGAAGTACGTAAATCTTCATTGTAGAGTTTCAACAGCTAGCAACACTGACACAAGTTTGAAAATAACAGATTTAGTTCGAAGTTCGAATATATTTGAACAGCGGCGTTCGACGTGTTCTGTCGCCAGGCCGCGTGTGTCAGATGCGCGCACGCTGCTGCTGTGGCCGGCAGCGCCTTCACTTTCTACGTGGTGGGGCTCAGGAGACCCGGGAAACCGAGGGTTTGTTGACATTACTGCATACGCACGCACGCGTAATCGGACGAATTCATTATCGCTGATGAATGTTGCACAATGTCCGAATTTAATTGCTATCATATTCTACATTTTATTCCACGACAGTTCTTGTCATTTAATTTTCTTCGGTTTCAACTCAAACTGACTTGAACAGCTAAATTATTTTCAGTTTCAAGACGGCAATTTTCGTAATAACTGCAAAGAACATGCTATCAGTAGATGTAAGTCCTTTAGTTTTCACTGAATACAATAAATTGTGATAATTTCTTTAAACACATTTACCTCTAGATATATCCAAATATTGATGGTAGTCAGGTCATTAAGACCTAAATCGGATAACTATGTACAAAATAACATAACGGCTGCATTCCCTATACCAATACCGGAACGGTATACTTCACTTATATTCGTCATATTAAAACCACCCTGTGTTCCCTCGCACACTTGCGTTGTGGGTTTCGGGATTACTTACACACTCTTCATCGCAGCCCGACAATCTCCGCGCTCATGTGAAAACCTCATCCGAGTTCTACCTGTGATGATGACAACCTAACAGCAAGCTATAGAAAATCTACTCTATGTATGTTTTAGTATACATCTTCTTGGTCTATGTGCCGTCAGATAGGTGCTACATAGATCGCGAGCCAGATATACCCAGACACGCTGCGTAGCCTCGATCCATTAATTTCACTTGTTTTCTCGAAAACTTGTAACATTGTGTTTACTTTCTGCAAAGATAAGGTGTTTTGCTGCGCTGTTATGATATTTCTCTTTTTTACTAAATTCATTTTGGTACAAGCCATCTTCAAAATCCTGATTAATGCTAGATAATAAATACATAAGTAGGTTTTCTTCATTTTTTCACTTGCATCAGTTTCTTTAGATACCTACTGTCTTTAATAATACACATTCGCAGCAGTTCCTCTAAAGATCGAATTTTATAAAACAGAACTAACAAACAATTTGTTCCATTTTCAAATATTTTTATCAGCTCTAAATATCGACATATTACACTTTTTTATTTATCCGTGGAGCCCGCTCCTGACCTCAGTCACGCGTCATGATACATGAACTGCCTCCGTGGTCCAGTGGTTTATGCGTTTGCCTTGTGACCCGGTGGTCGTGGGTTCGATTCCCGCGGGAAGCATAAGTTGTAAAGTTGTTTCCAGTTTGGCTAGGATATTGCAGGCCTGAATCACCTGATTGTCTGATAAAGAGATGGTTCCGTGCTTCGAAAGGCACGTATTAGCTGGTGGTCCCGGTCGCCAAATGGCGATCGTCAAATAAGACTACGTCAGAGGCCCTTGAAACGGTCTAGAAACTCTGACACTAAGGTGTAAAGGGTCCTTAGACCTTACTACCCACACGATAAGAAGAAGATAAGCGATAGATGAGGTCTATGATGGAATGAGTGAACCCAGAAGATTCCTATTCACTCTTACTTAAATACAAACAATATCTATACATTAATATTTTGAATCAGTAAATGCACTTCATGAAGCTGACTCGCCTTTTTAAATATTACTCCTTACTAGGATTTTTCTGTATTGTGGGTGAACATCTAAACTGACTGTTGAGTATCCAGCTCCAGGTGGCAGATCTTGACTGCTTAAGACAAATACTTTTGATGATGCGAACAAATATATTTTTGTAGGCACTGATACTCCAACGCAACCTGAAACAATAATCTGCAAGCGATACAAACATTTGTTCCGTTCAGGAATCGAACCTACGACACGCAGCGCAGCAAAAAATCGCCCAGCAATCACGCCGAACGTTAGATGTACACATATTAGGATAGTTCATTTCTATTTAGAAAAAAACCTACTTGTCCACGCGTTTGACCACCATCTCACCTGATGGTAAGGGATGATGTGATCGAAAATAGAGCGCGCTTACCTAGAAGCAACATATTAATTCTCGACTTAACCCCGGGTTATAGCTATCAAGAAACACAGACGTGTGGGATGTCCACCATGTAACTATGGCGCATCACCGTTCGTTTTGAAGTCCGATGATGGAACGGGCTTGGTGGAATTAGATTGTGCAAGTCCATCGAACACGCCCCGAAATGTAACTGATGGACTTGCACCACGTCGCCGATGTTCAAAGCTGGAGCTTTGTCTCGACCAGTATCTAGTGGCAAATGACCTAGAGGCCGTAGCCCAACAAGGTGGGTTGATCAGGTCCATTCAACTCTAGACATCCACCTACAGATCACTCTTCACGATGCTAAGAACAGGCATATATGGCGGAACACCATCAGCGAGAAGTTATTTCCACGGGGGTTCACGACCCTCAGCATTGAAGAACACGATGCGAGAAGGAGGTGTCAAGTAGACGTGAATAATATGGTTTTTAACTGTTTTTGATATTCCTATCGGTTTTAAGCTAACATGGTCACTAACAGTATCATTAGAACTTAACCCTCAGGTAATCTCAACAGAATGCCACTATATACCTAGACTGGTAAGGGAAGCGATTGAGGTTATCAAATACGACAACTTCAACTGAGAGCATGTGTTTCAACTGTCGAGGGCCTGGAATCCAGTGGTTCAAATGTGTAAAAACTGAAAAAGTGCCCTGTTCCTCCCACCCTGCCCGGGTTGGGAGGACTTATTTGATAATTTTACCACGCTAAAAAAAAAGAAAAAAAAAAGTTTGCGAGTCGACATGGTGAGGTTTTGATACTATATACTATTAGTTTTATATAGTAGGTGCTTGACCCGTGAGTGCACGTGACTCCGTCTGCGTGGATTTCAAAATACTTTGTAGCTTATATCACTCCCTAATAATGCAGCTTACTACCAAAGAAACATTTTTCAGAATTGGATCATTAGTTCCGAAGATTAATCCCTATATACAAAGTTACAAACAAATTTTACTTCTTTATAATATTGGTAGATTTATTACATTTACAAAAGGGAATATGTGGTTTTAAGAGTTTTAAAATCTAACTACTATCAATTAAATAAACTAAAGATAGATAAATATACATACACTCGTTATTTTTATATAAGTTTTATAAGTTAATTAAATAAAGACTTAACAACTAAAAACCCTTTAAACCATAAAAAAATATACTTAAATCGTAGGTAAAGAAATGTTAACACTAACGTAAATTACTAAAACTTGTTGCGGTTAAGCAAACAATCAGACGTATTTACCATACTCTTGACAATATTACTTTGAAATGGTTCAGTTGTATAATGAATCGGTGTTTGTAAATTTTCAAAAAGTAAATGTAGAACACATAATATACACATACATAATTTCTTAATATATTAATGTTTAAATCTTCTAAAGTGCGTCATCTGCTTTCTAGATCATTGAGCTAAATTATACAATTGCATTTTAAAATACTAGACTTAAATAGAATAGTTCTATTTGCATTTTAATGAGATAGTAATGAAATCGTAACACACTTATTATGGATATTATTTCAATTATTCATTCAATAATGTAATATCACATACCTACTATATAAATAAAATTTAAGCGTCTGTCTGTGATTTCAAAATAACTGTATTTCCTTGATTAAATTAATTAATTAGATTAGGTTTATTTACAGGCTTAACCATATTATGTACTAGCTTTTGTCCGCGATTTCGCTCACGTGGGAGGTATTTCCCGCGTAAATCCGGATCTCGTCGTAATTCCGGGATAAAAAGTATATGTATAAGTCTATGTGGTATTCCAGGATGTAAATTATCTACTTACCAAATTTCATTGAGATCCGTTCAGTAGTTTTTGCGTGAAATAGCAACAAATATACAGGAATTAAAAACGTGTTTCCAGGATAACATTAAGAAAGGTACAGATATGTTTGCCACATAATATTATGGCGTGCAATTACTCCAGTGCTTATAGATATTTACATGACACTAAAACACAAACTTTTTTAAATGTTTGTCTATCTTTCCGTCTGTCCGGGCTTATCTCCGGAACGGCTACACCGATGTTAATAGGACTTTCACGGGAAGATAGACAAAATTACAGGGCAACGGGATCGGGATTGACGCGGGAAAAACTTCCCACTCATACGAAGTCACGGGCACGCAATAGTTTATTACATATAACCGTTTTAAAACTAGGTTCGTAGAGCTCACAGGAATGTTCTAATGAGATACCACGGCCCCGGAACGCAAGGGCAACTGAAGAAACAGGGTGGGTTTTTAGTCAGTAGAAGTCTGACACTCCCTTCAGCTCCACCCACAGCTGGAGAAGTTATTTGACGATTTTCCCAACTAGAAAAAAAAGGTTTGGTAGGGCTATCCTGTATAGTAATTGTATAAATTTATGTATACTTATTTATGTACTGTATTATATATATATATACAAAGTGGAGAAGACAATACGACTATAAATTTACCATAGCCTAAATGATGATCACAGTCTGATAAAAAAAAATTCAGGATATTTTTTCTATTTTCATATTTTTCCATAGGCTCTATTTAACTAATGTAAGCACATTAAACGTAGGATATTTGGCCCTGCGTTGAAGTCAACGCAGGTTCAAATATCCTGCGTTTAAGCACAAAAACTCTCACAACATGAAGGTTTTAAGTTAATTTAAAGCATCTTTCACTACGAAACGGCAATTTCATACTTTTACTCGTATTATTGCGACTATTAGAAAATATCATTTTTATTTATTTTAATGTCACATTTTATTTTATCCTCACTATGGTTTCCTCGGGATTAATGTAGATAGTCGGTGTTTTCAGTCATGGTCGTATCATCTTCCCCACCTTGTATATACTTATATTAACTACTTTAGTTACTTTTTGTGTATGTTATATAATTATTGCTATTATTTAGTCGTGATTAGGGTTTCATGTAATACAATAATGAACTCAGGTTTTCCAAGGGAATAACTCTTATATTCCTCCAATTTGTCTCTATAACAAAAATCAATAATTTTGACACATTGCCCACAATAAATAGCTGTTATTCTTTTACAATTCTTATAATATTAGAGGTGACAAACCGTTGGTGTGACACCCTGTGCTGAATAATTTGTACTTTATTAAGAATGCGAAAGTTTATACATAATTAATATGTATGATTGCAATCACGTCAAAATTGCGGAACGGCTCAGATTTAAATTTGGCTCAGAGATATATAAATAATCATAGTCTGGAATAACTACTAATTCATATTCATATATTTTAGTTAGTTTTTCCTTTTTGATGACGTACACTAATTTAGCCCTCCCTATTGTAATTAAAGCTCGTAAAGTCCTTCCAAAGGTTGTCTGGAAGATATCGCTCTCAGCGATAAGACCGCCATTGTAACCAATTTTTGTACAATATTATTATTTAAGTGGGATTCAATAATTGGTGTGCAATAAAGTATAATATTCTATCATTCTTCTTATCTATATATCATTATTCTTATCTTATATTCTATCTATCTATATACTACTTTTATACCAGGAAAATGTTCAACAGCTAGCTATAAAATAAAATAAGACTTTATTTTCTGGGAATCTACCAAAAACTTACTAGGTACTACTTAATGCTTATGCATACTTATTCTATGCACTTACTACTTACACGCTTACTCTAGCTATCTTCTTCTTCTAAGCGTGTCTAAGACACGCTTTCTTCGTCGCGTTCTATTTCTTATTTTTAAATAGAACTTATGTATGTTTGCAATCGTGGTGAAAAATTTGCCAATCTCAAGGGTAGATTGCTTGTCGGGGCCCACTAGGGAGCCGTTGCCTGTCGGAGTTGCGGAATTTTTGAAAGAGTTGCAAATGACGGAACATGGATATGTTTTAGTCAGTAAAAGTTTGACACATTCTTCCGCTTTGCTGAAACCGGGAGACAGTCATTTTATGATTCCATTTTTAATAAAGGAGTCAATTGCCCAGGGTGCACCGGACATAACAGAAGGTATTATTAATGTTACGTCACTCGAGGAGACTCCTTTCTTGCAGTTAGCTACAAACCCTGAAAAGGCCCATTTTCAAAACCTACATACTCCATCGCGATTGACAACGTACCTAATTATTTATATCCGTTGGTGATCAAATTGTGATGATTTCACTCATTAAATGTACCAGGAACACATAAGATTACGTCGGTGTCCGTTGATTTGTAACACTCGATTACATCTTCATTCTTTCATTCGACTTACGTGATGTCACGGTACTTAGAAACTCTGTGATTTTTACTGCAAATAGTGCAGAACATTTTGCTTCTTATAATTGAAGTCGTTTTATGGTAACGGCCTTTATTCTTGTTAGTGAGTTGCAATGTCGCCCAAACGTAACATCAAAGTATGATTTAAGCTGAACCATATTATACTCATAGGTTTTCCTGTTATCGATTAGTAAAAATTCTGTAGTCACAAGTAATTATAAGAAGAGAGACAAAGAGAAGATGAAAGCAGACAGCATACAAGAGAAGTACCCGTGGGCCCCAAACTAGCACAGCCTGTATGTTGGTGACCCATGATATAAATTTAGCAGATAGCAGTTCACTGCGACATCGCAATTTGACTCTTGACACAACATTTTGTCAAATTAATTGGAATTAGACAGATGTTAGATATACACAAAAATGTTAATTGAATGTGAAAATATATTTAAAAAATTAAAATAAAAACTAATTAAATTCAAAGTTAACTCCACGTCGAATACACAATTTCGGTCACAATTAATCTAGGTCAATGACATAATTAGTAGTCAAAGTCAGTAGTAGGTAGTAGCAAATTAAAAAAAAAGTAAAGTTGGGGTAGATGGGTGTCAGCGGGTGAGTAGTTTTGTGGTGTGTGTGTTTGCATGTTGTCCAAGGGTAAGTGTCTAGGTCAGAGTGTTTGTATTTGGATACGGGTCAACTCAATGGACATATGATTTTTACCTATTTCGTCATACGAAAGGTCCTCTAACTCTTTAAATAGTTCTCGGATATATATCCAGAGATCCTTAGCATAGTCCTTAGCGTGTTATACGTACCTAATAATTTATTTGGATATAGTAATTATCCTCTGTTTTTTATACCTATTATTTGTATGAACCAAATTGCCTAAATTAAATTAATTATTATTATTATATTTTATTATGTTTAAAACTCACCACTCTGCATGGAAAATAAAGAAAAAGATTTTTCAGAATTTAATTTATGAACAAAACTGCGTTAAACTTAATTAAATTATTTATTTATTTATAACAATCTTACCTACACTATCATTACAGATCTATGATCCAATGCGACAGAGTGGCCTTACTAACTAAAACCTAAATCTACACCTTATACCTAGTTAAAAAATATCTTAATCTGAATGACTTATTACATATAGTGTAACTTTTGCGAATTCACTCAAGTTGCACCACAATACATCAACCCTCCCGTGTACCTCATTCACCACGCGTATGGCTCTAGTGAAAGGAAATTATGAAATTCCGAAGATAATTACTGTACACATGAGGTATGACTCTGAAATAACAGATAAATATTTACGTGGTACTAATAAATAAATTTTATTGTGCTAAAAATAATACATCATTTTTAGTTTAATACACCCTAGATCCAACACTAGGATTCCCTGTTTCATTTGATTTTCCCTTTAGTAAAATCGATTCAAAAATCAAAACAGATCTTAAATTCATCCCTTTAGATTTCCCTTTCCTGTCGTGGAGTCTAGTCTGTTTCCGACGATGCAGCAAATACGGACCTAAATATGTACCTAAAATAATATATTATATTATTTACTAAACTAGAAATATAATTAACAGATTATATAGCATAACAGTAGCACGTCTGCCATAGATGTTAAATGCCAAATGTCGTCTCCATGGCAACGCTAACGCTTGTCTGACAGCCAATTAGAAGACTGTATTGTATTTGCTAATTAGCCAGCCTGTATGCTGTTTACATGTATTGGATTACCTTTATGTGTTCGAGTCTTTTGTGTGACAAAAGAGGCTCTATTGATTTCAGCTAAGGGACTGAAAGAAGAAAAAATGGAGGACATGTTTTTCTAGTCTTCTTGTTTGTGAAAGATATTCTTTTTGATTTTTTTTTGGCACAATTCATTATAATAATATTTATAAATCTTCAGCAATATCTTTGAACCTCTTTTTACGAAAATTACGCGGCCGGAGGATTGTGAAAAACACAGTTCCATTTTAAATGGAGAGGGAATTCAGAAAGTATTTAAATAATAATGCCATCAAAATATTATGTTATTTAAATTTTGGTCCAGTCTAAGTATTTTTAAATAAAGCCTTTTAATCACATCTAAATGCGTCAGTCTGCTTCATAGACATTTAAAAGAAATATTTTTTTTAAAGCAGCCCAGTATTTATCAATTTCATTGCTTAAATATTATGTAGCTTTTAACATAGACCTCTTTAGTTCTAAAACTATCAGCACCACGCTCTCATAAACTTCTTCTTGAATGGTCTTGATATGTATTAATATACTAGAACTTCAGTATCAAATAAGCAAGTAGATATAATTTTTATGAATAATTTTCTACTTACGAATCTCGAGATCTCCATGTAAACACCTTCGACTACCTATGTATGTAGGTACTCGTACAATCAACGTACGGCACAGAATTGATTGACAGATGCCAGCGCGTCAGATGTAGGTAGGTATACGAATATCTTGAGAACAGACGTTTTCATTATGATAAATACTCGGCTACCTACTATCATGCAAAAAACTATGTATCTATTTTTTTTTTCATTACATCCTCTTGGGCCCGAAGTTTCAATAATTCCATAACTAATACAGCTTTTTGTATACAAAATTGTTGGCAACACCGAGTGAAGCTAGCGCGAGTGGTGCTGTGGCGGGAAACGAAGCGGTTACACCGGTCGACATGGCGCGATCACCGTCTCTCTTGGGGTTGAGCTCTCGACGTGTACGGTTGTGTTGTGCTTAGTTTTGCGTTATTAAAGTTGAGATTGTCTGTATTGTCTATATTTGTGAATATACAAGTTATTCCTCACTTTTGTCTTGTTTATAAATCCCTAATCAGCAGTACCAGTAAAAATAGTTAACAAAATGTTTCTTATAGCTATATTTATTATTAACTAGTTTTTGCCCGTGGCTTTTCACATATCAATTTCGGTTTTATCGTCAAGTTTCCTCGCAACTTTTCATTTTTCTTCCATTAAAACCTTCCTCGGACTAATTCACACAAAACCTGAATAAATTGTGTATCTACTTCAACCTTTCTCATGAATCACTCTAACCATTGGTGAAGTATGAAAATCAGTTCAGTGGTTTTTGTGTTTATCGCAATCATACCGACATGCAGACTTAGTAAAATGTTTGAAAAAAAAAAATTAGCCCTCAATCGTAATCTGCCTCGCCTTTTTCCAACTACATATGTTACGGACAGCAATTATTGCTGTCCTAAGTTACAACAGCAGGCAAACACGATACTCCTTGGCAAGACCTGTTTGATTCTCTGGCTTGTGACTGGTTACCGTGCTACTGGGTGTCTGTCCTCTATAAACTTGAACCTTCATATTTTTAACTGGCTGTTTTGTGGTAGGAAAATCACCGAATGACTCTTCCCACTGTGGGTAGAACGAGAAGGAGTGTCAGACTTTTACTGACTAAAATCCCACCCTGTTCCTTCAGTTACCCTAACATTCTAGAGCCGCGGTGTCTTGTTACAACATTCTCGCAACGATTTTTAACGTTAACGTTAATTACGTTCTGCAGTGGACTTAAAATAACAAGTAGACTCGAAATCGTTCACCAGTTGCATTCGCGTGTTTAAAATTATCACGTAGTGTTATATTTTGATTACAAGCTCATTATGTGTACAAGGTAAGCACAAACGCAACACCTAATAAAATTATGTACAATATGCATTGACGATGCCAGAAATAAAAGGCGTCGATCCCAAGTATCGCGTAATACTATCACTTGCATGCATAGAATATTTACATTTAATTAATTCAGGCAATTAGCTATATTCTTTATTACCACCTCCCAGTAGAATTCATTATTAGCACTGGACCAAAAAACTACCCACTAGACTAAACAGGAAATTTATTCGGGGTTGACGACAGAATCAACAATATTACATGTGATGTCCTACAAAGAATCATAATAATTGCAACCCTTAATTATAGGCAATCACAAAATGCGTTACAAGAAAATCATCAAAAATAAAAAAGAACTAGAAAACTATCAATACTTCAATTAAACGGTCAAGGTTCGACAACAAGTCTCTGTTATTTTGTTTATGATCAATAAATTCAGATAAATTCGTGTGAACAGTCAGGAAAATTTGCTGACCTCCACCTAATACGGAAAGTCTGATTGATCAAATCCATAACTCAACAGAGTCTAAATTATTCTTTAACACACAGTTTTACTGGCATTCGGTAATGAACAGAAGTACAGGGGAAACCAGTAATTTAAAGTAAAATAAAGAATGCCGGTGACTCGAATATGGAATGTGTTCGTAGGCGCTTTCCTGCCTGTCAGGGTTTGCGAGAAAGTTCTATCGAGATACCGCGGCCCCGGAACTTTAGTACAGCTGAAGGAATAGGGTGGGTTTATACTCAGTAGAAGTCAGACACACCCTTCCGCTTAATCCAGAGCGGAAGAAGTCATCCGATGATTTACCCACACAGAAAAAAAAATGTTAATACTACCCACAAGATAGACTTATTACCTGGTGGGAACCTGAGGATAATAAAGAAAGCAGATAATATGTCCAGCAGTAAACGTACTCGTACTGAGATGAAGACATTCTTATAACTTAACATAAGATAGGCGCGGGCATGCGGACAGCGAGTAAAGGGCAACTCGCTGTCCGACCACGGACCATGCCCGGGTCGACGGCGCGTCGTGTTCCACGCGCGCCTCAAAGAGCGTCAGCAACATGACGAGGCCCCCCCTGCAGAGGGCCGAAGCCTGCCGGGGTCGTGGGACTTATCCCATTACCGTGACCCCGGTACGTAAAGGGTTATTGAAGGAACACCGTGGATTTTAGTCAGTAAAAGTCTGACAGTCCCTCCCACCCTGCCCGGGGTGGGAGGACTTATTTGATAATTTTACCACGTTAAAAAAAAAAACATAAGATGTATATCATTGACAACAACTCAGTAGATACTTACTCAATTGACTATGCTAATCCAATTGATTGTCTGCAAACACAAGCCATCAAGAATAATTTTTGTCTTCACGATTAGTCGATTAGGTACTGCAGTTTTTTGCTAACAGCAAGCATAAAACGGTTAGAAAACGATTAATTTGCATGAAACATGGTCGATTTGCTTTCGAGTGAAAAAGTGTTGAGTCCAGTGTAAATTCCATGCATTTTTCATGGTCCTAAGAGACACTGCATTTTTTTTTAGTCTCGATTGAAAAAAGGAACGTAGGAAATGTTTAATATTTATATATTTATTTTAAGGACACCCTACAAAGCATACCAATATACATGGTCAATCCATGTCCATACTTCCATACTAATATTATAAATTCGAAAGTAACTCTATCTGTCTGTCTGTTACCTTTTCACGCCTAAACTGCTGACTCGATTTAGATGAAATTTGGCATGGGAATAATTTAGAACCCTGGAAAGGACACTGGGTAGTTTTTATCCCGGAATCCCCAAGGGTTCGGGATTTACGCAGGAAAACTCTTCCACGCGAACGAAGTCGCGGGTAGAAGTTAGTTTAAAATATTTTTACGTACAGTAGTGTAGCCTTAATTAAGGGATATATAATTCTTTTAATTTTATAAGCGTTGGAACGCAATTAGAGTTGTTCCTGTATCCTCGGTGCATTTTAAAACATTATTTATTTGCACTAACACCCAGACCCAGAATAAATAAACAAAAATGTAGGACATCTATACATCATCTTTTCCTTTGTGGGTAGGCATAGCATTAACTTACGTTTCTGTGTGCTCTTAATAAAATATTTTTTTAATTTAGTTAAATATATTTATTCATGAAATAAATCAGTTTATTTTATAGTAGCCCCCCCCCCACACCTGCTATCTATTGTTATCAAGTCTATAGAACTTGTTCCTGGTTCACTTTCACTACACACTGAAGTCACTGAATATGGACACTAAACTTGCTGCCAGCTTGGAGGGCCTCGAGCAGCTGTTTGGCTCCCGAATATGAAGCGAAACTGCAGCAGGCTGCCACTAGTACCGCATCAGCTTCACCAGACATTGCATCCATTGCTCGTGAGTTCTCAGAGTTTAAGCTGTTTGTCCTTCAAGCACTCTCTCAGTTAAAAACACAAATTGAGTTGCTAGCTGCTGGGTTCGATAGGCATGAAACCACTATGCGAAGAAATGTCCTGCTGTTCCATGGTGTTCCAGAAAAGGACAATGAAAAGTTACTGGATGTGGTCCACAACATTATATCCAACCAACTTAAATTGTCAGAGGTATGTAAGGACCGGAACATTATCAATGTTTGTCATAGGCTCGGATTCTCACAGCAGAAGGCCCGACCCATACTGGTACGATTCTTCAAAATGGAGCACCGGCAACTTGTATGGGATAGCAAGAAAGCTCTCAAGGGTACCTGTAAGGGTAAGGGATTACCATCTCCGAGTTCTTGACACAAGCTCGGCATCGTGTGTTTGCAGCTTCTCGTAAGCATTTCGGTATGACGAATTGCTGGTCCATGGAGGGCAAGATTGTTGTTATTTGCCCAGACAAATCCCGGCGGAAGATCGAAACGGCAGGCGAACTTCAGGGTCTGATAGCCAAATTCCCGTCTTGTTCAGTCGACACCGAGGATTCTGCGCAATCTGAAGAACCTGGATCTCCTAGAGCCGCTACTACTTCCGCTAAGAGAACAAGGAAGACGCGTGTGCGCAAGTAGCTCATTCGTTGTTTTGTTTTGCCAGTCCATTTATTTTACTACTTTTCAACTTGGCCGCTTTGCATGATCACAATCATTCTGGGCCGGTAGTTCATTAAGAATTTTTATATGTAGCACCGCATTTCATTTTACTTTTTATTTTTAATAATGCCGGTATCGATAAATGTTACAAATTATAGGTTAGATTTTTTGACAATGTGACAGTTGTAGACAGATGACAGCAGGGTTGGATTTATGTATGTTGAAAAAGATAGTACAAACAAATGCAAAGAATAGTATTTATAAAAAAAATATAGTACACTTTAATTATTTTTAATTTAACATATAATAGTCATTAAAATCAACACCCGTTAAGGCAAAATTTACTCCTCTTCTAAGTTTATCAGTTCTTGAATATTACTATTAGTTCAATCTTCATCCATGACATTTAATCTCATCAACATATCTTCAGTAGGAATAAAATCAGTAAAATTACCACTTTTGCTACCGCTTATGATAGCGTCACAAGACAATAAAATGACATTTTAAATACAAATTATTACAGTACAAAATCCAACCCTGGGAAAGAGAGAAGTGTACTTCGGAAGATAATCGGGGAATCCCCGGCCTGATGGCCGGGACACAGAAACCATTGAAAGATCGGAATTCGGTCGGAATATTCATGATTCGTCATAATCTAAGCATTAAAACTAAGCATTCAGGAGCAAACTTTAAATTATAGTATGTTAGCGTACTATCCTTAGACGTGGATAGTATATAGTACAAAGGGCGAAATTATAGTATAAATACTATAATTATCAAAAAAAAAAATTATCAAAATCCAACCCTGGATGACAGTGTCACTGTGTCACTGCTCCTATCCATCCGTCATTGCGTTGCGTTCCATTCTACGTACAGTTCAATGTTTTGGTTTTGTTTTTATTTTTGTTTTTCCATTTCTCCTACATTGTTGTTTTATTTGTATAACTTTGCTAGATAATACTGTAAAATTTCTGCCAATATATCAGCGAGTGGGGGAGATTTTCTCAAAGGAAAATCTTAAATCTTTATTTAATAGTTTTAGTATTTACTCTTATATTTTAAATATTTATATTATTATTTATATATATTATTTATATTCATGGATGACAACGACAGACGAGAGAACGACAGCTTCTTCTCGTGCTCTTCTTCTACTAGTTTTGTTAGTGCGAACAGTGACTCTTCCTTACCACTTACTTTACATGATAAAATCTCATCTCTTTTCTCCAATGACCCTAAGAATCTGCATATAGCTCACATAAATGCTCAGAGTGTTCCTGGTCACTATTCTGACCTTCTGGCATCCTTTAGCAGTGCTCACTTGGATGCGCTCTTGATATCGGAATCATTTTTGAAACCATCTCTCCTCTCTACTCAGTACTCACTCCCCGGCTTCGTCTTGATCCGCAATGATAGGACAAAGGTGGAGGAGGTGTTGCTATATACTTGCGTGCTGATTTACCCTACAGGGTGGTCAGCTCATCTCCATCACGGTATTCTGAATCGGCTGAATATTTGTTTCTTGAAATTACTGTTCATGACACAAAGGTTTTACTTGCAGTGCTCTACAGCCCTAATCTTCACATAGACTACTTCAATTCTCTCGACTCCACTCTCAGTGATCTTTGCCCCATGTATGAGCATGTCATTTTAATGGGTGATTTTAATACTTGCTTGATTAAAAATGATTCTCGCTCCCTTAAACTCCTTTCACTGTTGTCTTCTTTCAATCTGCAAGTTTTGCCTCTTTCTGCAACTCACTATTCCTAATTCCTAATTGTACACCCTCTTTTCTAGATCTTATGATTGTCTCCTCGTCTAGCAATGTTTCTTACCATGGCCAACTTACGGCTACTTTTTCTTACCACAATCTCATTTATCTATCGTATCGTATTCGTGTTCCCAAGCGTAAGCCCCAGCTTTTATATCTCCGTAACTAAGGGCATAGATCTGGAGGCTTTGCAGGGTGATGCCGGTGATCTCGACTGGACCCCTCTGGTTGAGAACGATGACATCAACGGTAAGGTGAATTATTTTAATGCAACCATTCTCGACTTATATGATCGGCATGCCCCTATCAGACGTGTCAAAGTTAGACATAACCCTGCACCATGGATAACGCAACAAATTAAAGAGATTATGGCTCGCAGGGATAAAGCTAAGAGCAGATATAAGCGCAGACCTTCAGAGCTGAATCTCTCTTATTACAAATCATTACGTAATCGCTGCAGTCATCTGTGTCAAGATGCTAAGAGACGCTATTTTCACGACCAACTCAATAATCGCAGTTCTTCCGATGTATGGAAATTTCTCAAATCTGTCGGCATAGGTAAGTCACCTACCAACCAGTGTAAGGATGTCAACCTCAATGATCTAAATAAGCATTTCTCTTGCCTTCCCTTTTCTCTTGATCCGTCTGTTAAAGCTGCGACACTAGAGAGTTTTTCTAGGTTGCCGTTACCACTTTGTCCTCTCTTTAAGCTTAGCGCTGTTACTGAGGATAACGTTAAGAAGTCTATTCTTGCGATTACTTCTTCAGCAGTAGCTAATGATAAGTTGTGTTCAAGAATTATAACTCTTATCCTTTCCTCGTTACTTCCTGTTCTCACTCACATCTTCAACCACTCATTTTCCTCTTGCTCCTTTCCGTATGTTTGGAAACAGGCTCACATAATACCTTTACCTAAAACTAACAATCCTTCTTTATTAACCCACTTTAGACCCATTTCTATCCTCCCTTTTCTCTCTAAAGTTTTTGAGCACATAGTTCGTAGACAATTATCATTTTTCTTGGCGTCAAACTCGATAATATCCCCTTTTCAATCCGGTTTTCCGGTACTGTAACCGCGCTTTTAAAAGTGACTGATGACATCCGCTGGGCAATGGAGAATAAGTCCCTTACAGTTCTTGTATTGCTGGACTTAGTAGCGCATTCAACTCAGTGGATTTCGACATTTTACTAGGTATCCTCAAATCTATCAATTTCTCTCTTTCCACTTTAGCCTGGTTCGGTTCTTATCTTCGGGGACGATCTTAGTGTGTTCACCTGGAGGAGTCCTTCTCTGATTGGTGTAGCCTCACTGAGGGTGTTTCTCAGGGTAGCGTTCTCTCTCCTCTTCTTTTTTCAATTTTCATAAATTTTGTTACCAGAGTAATCTCCTCTAGCTTTCATCTCTACGCAGATGACTTGCAGCTTTACCGACATTTTACTGTAGCTGACGCGGGTTCTGCAATTGCTGCAATGAATCATGACCTGGCTTGCATCAGCGTTTGGGCTAAGTCATTTGGTTTGCAAATTAACCCAACTAAATCCCAGGCCATAATCATTGGCAGCAGATTCGTTCGCAGTGCGGCTGTTGTTGCATCTCTGATGCCTTTATATCTCGATGGTGTTCGCATTGATTATACCGAAACCGCTAAAGATCTGGGTGTAGTTATTGACTCCAATCTCTCCTGGCGTGCTCAGGTCAATGAGGTCAGCCGAAAGGTAAATTTTTCCTTTCATTCGCTGAAATGCCTTCAAAGTCTTCTTCCCTTGAAAACTAAAATTTCTTTGACACAAACACTTATTCAGCCGATTATAGATTATGCCGATGCCTGCTATTTGGATGCTACCGAGGAGCTATTAAACAAGCTTGAGCGCTTGCAAAATCTATGCATTCGCTTTGTTTTCGATCTTCGAAAGTATGACCATGTTTCTCACCTTCGCAAGCAACTCAAGTGGCTCCCAATCCGTCTTCGCAGGAACACTAGGATTTTATGTCTCCTCTTCAACATTCTACACAACCCGTCTTACCCTTCCTACCTGCGTGAGCGTTTTTCTTACGCTCGTTCTAGCGACGTACCGTGTAGATCACACCTTAGATCCCTCCTTAAATCTCATCCTCAAATCTCATCCTCATAAAACTAGCTACTACTCTTATTCCTTCTCTGTCCATTCTGTAAGATTGTGGAACTCACTTCCGCCTAGCATTCGTGATTTAAAAACTATACCTCTATTCAAATGCCGATTAAAAGAGCATTATCTTTCCTCTTAACTGTGTTAATTATTTGTGTATATATTTATATTATATGTTTATATATTCTAACATTATGTATTTATTTAAGTATATGTTATTTTTATTGCATTGTAAGTATGTGTAAGTATATTTAATATTTTAGTTTTAGTTTTAGACTTCACATATTCATATTTATTTCTCTTCTTGTTCTCACACACTATTGTCTACATTTCTTTTTCACTTCTCCTTTCGCAGATCTGCTGGAAGAAATTTCTTAAGAAATAAGCAGTACCTTTGTACTCAAATATTATAATTATGCTTATCTTAATGTATTTTACTGTGTGTACATAAATAATAAAATAAATAAATAAATAAATAGACATACAAACATTTGTTCCAATGCGGCAATCGGACCAGCGACTCTCATTTACTCGAATTCAACTGTATTATCCAAATGTCTAAAAGGCATCCTCTGCTCGACATAGCTTCATAGACTCCTCCCTTAGCGATATATTAGGCTTCCCTCGACCAGTCGCTGGTAGCCGATGAGCTGGATACCAGGATCGCAGGACTAGCTGATGTGGTGACACTTAGGGCTGCCCAATATTTCTTTTTCTTAAGCAAGAATTGAGAAAAATTCTTCAGAAAAATTCTATAATATATTTTTCTGGTATCGTGAGAGCATTTTTACACACACCTAAACCTAAAAAATCTTTGTATGCCATACAAACATTTGTTTTGGTGCGGGAATTGAACCCGCGACACGCAGAGCAGCAGCAAGTCGCTCGCTTAACCACTGTGCCAACCCTGTGGTGTCAAAATGTGTGTGTTTCAATAATATGTGTCACTTTACAACTCGTTTAGATCACTACACCATATGATCCCGGATCTCCGTTGGACAAAGTGATCTTTGATGAGTCAAATGCAGTCATTAACCGACTTCAAAAAAAGGAGGTTCTCAATTCGTCTTGAACTTTTTTTTTATGTATGTTACCTCATAACTCGGAGACGGCTGGACCGATTTGAAAAATTCTTTTTGCGTTTGAATGAGTATACTCTCTTCAAATATTATAGGCACACCTATAGCGTTTTGGGTATTTCTTTTAGTACCTTGAGCAGTTGCTTCCGAAAAGTACCATTTGGGGAAGTTGAACTGATGATGAAGACCACAGTACCTCTACCATGAGTTTACGCAACCAAAACTCGCTAGCGTCTCCGTAAATTATTTGTATGAAATATTGTACAGCGCCCCTAGCGGTCACAGAAAGAATTAAAATTCGTACCATGAGCACTATAGATTACGATACGTTTAAAACCTAACGTAATCCATACGATAGTCACTAACGTTTTTTAGCTGTCACCATACAAAACGGTACCATGAGTCACTAATTCGACAGGCGCTAGCGAACGATACGCTTACGGTAGTAGTTACGTTGCTCACTAGCATTTTGGCGTGTGAAACATGTGTTTACATTAACATTTAATACGTTTTGAGTATAATAAAGTTATAATAATGTCTGCAAGAGCATATTTAGCGTGGAATATGTTAGTGGCCGCTGAATTTGAAGATCAACGACGTGAACAACTTGAATTTCAAGCCAACATGAGAACTCATGTTGTTTTATAAGGTTTGTTTTTTTATATATATATAGCAATAATTTATACATCAATTAATTGCAGCATATGCTGGAACCAAATATAACACCTATTGTACCAAATTCTTAAAAATAAATATTTTTTATTTAATTTGATATTAGTAGAAAGTTGAAACATACCTTTCCATGAACTTCACCATCAATTGGAACTGCGAGACACTGGTCCTCATTGTATTAAATAATCCAAACTTTTAAAGCACCTCTATGATACAACATCAACAAACAAAAATACATATTGAATAGTCGACAATGACGTTACAAGAACCACTCGAAATTCAAAAGGCACTAAATACCATAAGTAGTGCGCTAATCGTAAACTTTTCAATTATGTTGGATTATTTTGTGATATTGACTGTCTTAACATTTTTAGCATAGCGATAACACTACATTTTGAGCTTAAGAGCAGTTCTCTCTTCTTATTAGCGGGAAAGAAAGAAACAGAACATAAGTAGTGACCCATATACGAAAGTATTCTACGAGTGGAGTGAAGTTAGCTAGACGACATGATCTATCGAGGTCACGTTAGCGCCTCCGTAAATTTTCTCAAATCTCATGGTGCAAGCATTATCGAAATCTATTCGATCCACGTTTGTACGCTAGCGAGTTCAGCGCTAGCGAGTAAGTTGTCGATGACAACTCATGGTAGAGGTACAGATGGCCACTGAAACTCCTCAATAATAAATATTTCGTGGATTGCGTTTCGATTACTTGAGTACGGATGTTAAACACTTTATGCTCGTCACAATACATATGGTAAAGTAGAGCTGATGGTGATGTACCAGGAGAACTCTTCAAAAATTAACGGCTCTGCACGGGGAAAAGCAATATTTTGTAAAAGGTGATAAGTAGTAGACATTTGGCTTTTGTAACTAGATAAATTACAAACCGACCCACTAAAAAGCGTGAAAAAAATTTTTTGGAAAAAATGGAACCGACTTCCATATCAAAACACTACAAAGGCAAAAATAACTTTAATTTCGGAAGACGGTGTCATAAAAAATACAATCCAATAACACCGACTAGCGAAATTAAAGTTATTTTTGCCTTTGTAGTGTTTTGATATGGAAGTCCGTTCTATTTTTTGCAAAAAAAAATTTTTAAATTAAACTTTCTCTCAAATGTCTCATACAGATTAAGTAGGTATGAGTCAATCAGTCAACAAACATAAAAAAAATAATAGTAATAACGATCTACTTGAAATAAAAAATATCGTCAATCGCTATCGGCTATATATCTCTATAAAGTTGGCTCAAAATAAAAACACATTTACAATAAAATGCTAGTTAGTATATTTAGTAGTAACTATAATAAGGTTAGTTCACAAGTACCTACAATAATTAATTACGGCAGTGCGTCTGCCCGCAGACACACTCCTAGCTTACGAAGACATGAAATTTTTAGGAAAACACGGATATTATTTATGTAACATGCAAAGATATAAGGCACAAAGAAGAAACAATATTAAAAGGCGAAGCTCTGATGTGAGTTGATTCATTGATTTGATTTTAAATCAAATCGACCCGAGGGTCCTTCAATTAAATTTAATGGAGGCCGGCTTCCTTATTTGAAAACCGGACCGGTGATAAGCAGGTTAGTTCATGAACCGGCAGAACTTATATGCGTAGTCAATTTATCCATATAAAAAGAATGAAGAGTTATAAGATAAAATATAAGGAAAGTAATAGAATTAAGAAAAAATTAGAAACCTACCTACCATTGCCTGCTGCGGTTGCGGGAATGTTCTAACAAGTTACCGCGGCCTCGGATATGAGGCATTGAGGATATGAGCTAGCATCTGAAAACGAGTTGGCGAGCAGCGAGCAGCGAGTGTGTTGTTCATCGGAACAACACACTCGCTGCTCGGAAGTTTAGTCGCTGAGCTATCATCTGGTTGGTCTCTCAGCGTGAGTTTTGACCGCCAAGTGACCGCTGAGCGAGTATTATCTTTGACAGCTCTTGTCGCTCAGCGACGGAACTAGTGAAGCGAGTACTCGCCGGCAGTGTGAACAGTCAGCGATCGACTATTGATATATGCATCTCTCTTGTTTACTCAGAAAGTATATCTATTCTACGTTTCTTGAGCGAGAAATAAACCGACAGTTAATTGTTTCCTCGATGGTGGTGGGACGACTGCCTGAGGAAACTGAAGGAACAGTTGGGTTTGACTCAATAAAAGTCTGACACTCCCTTCTAATCCACCCAGAGCGGTAGAAGTCATTCAAAATATATTTACATGCTAACAACGTACCGTTAATTTTTCAACATCCATCACAATCCAGTGTAAATCTTTTCACGTCTGTTGCCAAAAACCCCTATCAACTGAAACAGTTCATTTTGATTGAGTTTGGCTCAAATTTTAATTAAACTGGAATTGGGTTTCGTTTGAGAAGGAAGTGTTTATGATTTTAAAGTGAATATATTAAATTTACGCGCAATTTAATTATTTTGAGTTCATTTTAATCTGTCTTGAGTTGCATGTGGACTGTGGTGCAAATATGAAGTCAACATCTAGGATACGTATCTTATATACATACAGTGCTAATACAACATACTAAACAGGTACATAAATACAGATTTGACAGACTGGTAAGAAAATATGTAACTGAAGACTATTGAATTACATTCTTCTTACCTACTTCTAAAATAAGTAGCAATTTTTGACGACTCGGTTGGCTTAGTGGTAGAGGGATTCGCTGCTGCATTGCGAATCGCTTGTTCGATTCTCGCACTGGAATAAATGTTTGTTTGGCTTACAAATAGTTGTTCTGGGACTGGGTGTTTTTAAAAATGCAGTTACGATACAGAAGAAATTTCTAGAGTGAGGCAATATCATAAAAAAAGTCTTTAAAAATACACGCCTGTTATGGTCGCTGAAAATGTAAAAAAAAAACTAGTAAATTTGTGATTACTTGGCATTTTCTAAATTCAAGCTATTTTTAGTCGCTAAAGCTATGTGCCTGCACATAGCTTTATTGTTAGGACGATACTGCAATCGTACGACATAACATCTTTTCACACCTATGTCGTAATACAACAAGTTTTGTAGCTAATCAACTGCACCGAAAAGCGCCACGATACGATATACAACACACATGTAGACCCGGCTGATTAATCGCATATAAGGCTAGATTTTGACGTAAAAACCATTAAAATTTTGCCTTTGTATAATGAAAATAAATTAAGCCACGGGCTTTTTTTTTTTTTTTTTTTTAACGTGGTAAAATTATCAAATAAGTCCTCCCACTCCGGGCAGGGTGGGAGGGACTGTCAGACTTTTACTGACTAAAATCCACGGTGTTCCTTCAATAACCCTTTACATACCGGGGCCACGGTAACGGGATGAGTCCCACGACCCCGGCAGGCTTCGGCCCTCTGCAGAGGGGGCCTCGTCATGTTGCTGACGCTCTTTGAGGCGCGCGTGGAACACGACGCGCCGTCGACTCGGGCATGGTCCATGGTCGGACAGCGAGTTGCCCTTTACTCGCTGTCCGCATGCCCGCGCCTACGGTGGCCGGAGATCGTCGGCCGACGTCCGACGCCGTGGGCGTCTACCACTGCGGCTGGGCTGGAGGGAGGACGCTATCCTCTCCCTCTCGCGGCCCGCCTCCTCCTTCGGAAGCAGTTTTTGAGACGTTTTGTGTGAATTAGTGTAATAAGCGCAGAACTATGCAAAGCGGGATTGGGTTATAGTTACATTTTGGCATTTCAGCAATTGCATTCGCTACTTGGTAATATGGCACTTTGTTTAGCACCTCTGTTGATCTTTTAAACCAATAAATGATTAAGAAATACAATAATAAATCAAACACATCCGTTCACAGTCTCTATCCATTTATTTTAATGAAGACAGAGAGTATGAATTAGTTACACTAGATACATCATTCATTTATAATGACCTAGGTAGCCGAATAGCCTATGGGTATCATCGTTGCAACAATCTCTTTGCAAATATCAACTACTATTTACTATAATTAGACTGCTATAAATCAGTGTAGTCATCATAATTTGTAAAACTTACGACATCTAAAAGAATTGGTTACTGAGATGTTATAAATGTTATGATATAATTGAAAACAGTGAACTGTTAATTGAAGATATTAATAAATGGGGTTGCACGAATGTTTTAACGAGATACCGCAGCCTTGAAACGTAAGGCAACTGAACTAGGTGGGCTTTTAGTCAACCATTCCCTTTCGCTCGACCCATAGTGAGAGGAGTAATTTGTTGATTTTCCTTTTTTAGGGTACCGTAGCCAAATGGCAAAAAAACGGAACCCTTATAGTTTCAACATGTCTGTCCGTCTGTCTGTCTGTCCGTCCGTTCGTATGTCACAGCCATTTTATTCCGAAACTATTAGGACTATACATGTAAAACTTGGTAGGTAGATGTATTCTGTGAACCGCTTTCCGATTTTAAGAAAAAAAATATTTAAAATAAAGGGGGGTCCCCATACATGGAACCAGAACTGAAAATATTTTTTATCATGAAACCTATACGTGTGTGGTATCTACAGACAGGTCTTTAAAAATGATATAAGGGTTTCTAAAACCACTTTTTCATAAAGTCAATCGTTTAATAAATATACATATTATATTATATTATTATAGTTATTACGGAACCCTTCATAGGCGAGTCTGACTCGCACTTGGCCAATTTTTTATTACATGATCCTTAAACACAAGCCTATCAACAATAATATATCTCTATAAAAAAAAAGATTTATAGAATATGCGAATCAGTGAGACTTAAATGGCGGCCCTAGCACAGTAATACCCATTGTTATTATGAACCTGTTCTACCTCATGGCAAATGCCTACCTTCCTTCCTACTACCTTTCGCGGTCTAATGTGATACACGATAGTCCCGCGGACGGTAAAGTCAAGCGCATCCAGCCTTCTCGTGGGACCCACTGATTGGTTATTTTGGCCCATTCCTCTTCCAACATGCGGCAGATAAGACCAGTTCAGTTCCACTTTAGCCTAGCAGCACCGAGGCTTCTTTTTCTTCGCCGTTTCACCCTTGGCATAAAGGTCGTGGTCGTTATTTCGGTTGAGTGACCCGCCCCACTATGCGCCGCAACTCGACTATTGCAGCAGCCTTCCTGGTACATTCATGCACTGGGTCACCGAGAACAGCTCTTATCTGATCTGTCCAATTCATCAGTGACCTTCCGTGCGGCATCGAACGGGGTGTGGTACCTTCACAAAACGTGCCCAAAAAAGTGAGGATGCGAACCTGAGCTACAGAAGAAAGGCAGAGGCTAGCACCAAAATTTTTTTTTTTGGGTAAATTATATTTTCTAATGCGGTGCGTAGGTTTGACACCCGATATAACCAATATGAAATATTCACCAAACCTTAAAAAATAATTACAACATCTCTCCCACGTTGTACGAACAACACATAAAACCGGTCATAACAAAAATATAGTATATTCATAATTCTCATTACTACATAACAATCAAAACATTTTTCACAGCCTTCAATTAAATTACACTTCATTAAGTAATGGTTAGATGGCAATTAACCTCTTATCGTTATTACAAAGGATAATAAACTAAACTTCAATCTGGATTCTATGTACATAATATATATAAACCGTGAGAATATAACAGTTTCGAAGTATGGCTAGTGCTAATCTATCACTGCTCATCAGCGCAGACCCAATAAATCATATTAGGTACAGTCAATATTGAAACAGTATTGCAACTGCGATGAAACTGACCGTATCGATGCTTTCTTGATACTTTTACATCAACTCACCCAAAAGCTACAGGCACGCATTTACGGAAACGTACTCATCATCATTATCTTTTTCATCAGCCTTTTCCTGACTATGTTGGGGCTTCTAGTTTATCCGAATGCAGATAAGTACTAAATGAATAAATTAAATATTAATAATGTGTATTAATAATTTAATATTGATAATGTGGACGAAGATGGAGCATGCTTACCTAGAGGTAAGCATGCTCCATCTTCGTCCACATTATCGCTTACCATCAGGTGAGATGGCGGTCAAACGCGAGCCTATATAATCAATTAAAAAAGTTACTGCCTGTCTGACCTCCACAACCTAATAACTGAGTAACAGAGTTACCCTTTGGCAAGACTGGTGACAGATTCTCGGGCTTCTGACTACTCGTAACGACTTTCAAAGATGTACTCATAAAAGGGCTATAGATTGTGGCCATTCATGTGGCCATGGCCAACCCAACTACGTACCGATCCCGGCAAAGGTTGCTTGACCTAGAAGACCGACCAGAACAGCTGTTATTATTTGTCCACGAGCTCCTTTAAAACGTTAGTACTATCTAAAAAGTCATTTTATAACGTACATTTTTGACTTCAAATTTAAACATATAACCCATAAAAGTCCCCTGAGATCGTCTGTATGAATCACCTGTACGTCGATTCTGTAAAATTCGAACAACAACTCCCATCTGACATAGCTATTCACTGTCACTTCGCTTATGGTTCAAAGTGACCTTGATTTTGCATTCTATAAACAGCGTCGGAGTGACGGAGGAATTACCTTACCGAATGCCACTTCTCACGTCATCTCATACTTTATCTGTCAAAATCTTTAGTTCAACATGCTGACACGCTCGCAAGGGTAGCGCTAGTGTAAATTTGAATTAACAACAGAGTTTTTAGAATGCCAATCAATAAACTCACAGCGGATTCAGATTCGAAGTTTAGAATGAGGTCTTACAGAATAACACAGCTGGTAATTGTTAAGAACTTTCCTTGAGGGCTTGCCGGTATCTTTAACCTTCAAGTTATATTCAAAGCAAATTAAATATTCAGCTATCGCACTCAGAAACACACAGACGTGCAAGTTAATAACAAAACCCTAATCAAAATCCTTTACTGTACTACTTAGGTATAAACAAAGCGATAAGACGGCTGAAATCTAGTCTAGACAGCTTTAGGGGCAAGCAACCCTAAGGCTCCAATTAAGTAGGCCAATATCTCAAGAAAATAGCCTACTTACGCTACTGACACTCACTTATGTCACTGTGGTAGTACTTCATGTAATTATAGCCCTCGAATAAATGTACGCTTCACACATTAAGGAAGAGTGATAAACTTACTTAATTAAAGTTGTTATTTGACGTGGCGGATTAAGCAAAACTAATAAAGCTTGGCCTGTTTTATGCTAAGTTTACACTTGCTTAGTATTGCATCGTCGTAGATTTTGAAAGATTTTTTCCTATTAAAAATATAATATTAAACACTGTTGCTTTGTTATATTTTTTTCAAGATACTTCTAGTTGAAGGTTTCCATTCCTGTTTCCATTGGCCAAAAGAAGTCATTTCCGATTTAAACCAAGGGAACAGTTATCCGAAGCCTATGTATGTCGTCTATGTTTTGGTTCAACCTCCCTTTGTTTAGGCTAAGCTTTATCTATCAGTTAATGTTTTGTAGCGTCAATAGCCTAATATAGACAAAGGTATCGGCCTTGTGATCGAGATGTCGTGAGTTCGAACCCCACCTATTACACTTTTGCAGTGAAAACTCCAGACTCAAGATTAGGAGGCTTTTTTTTCTGTGTAGGAAAATCACGAAATAACCCTTCCCGCTGTGGGTAGGAGCGGAAGGGAGTGTCAGACTTCTACTGACTAAAAACCCACCCTGCTCCTTCAGTTGCTTTTGCGTTCTGGGGCCGCGGTATCTCGTTAAAACAATCCCGCAACCCCGTAAAGCAATAGCCCTATCGAGCCCCGTCAATGCTGCTGACAGCTCTTTGAAGCGCGCGTGGAACATAGCGCGTCGCCGATTCGGGCCTGGTCCTTACCGTACAGTGAGCTACCCCTGCTTGCCGTCCACAGGCCCGCATCTACGGTGGCCGGAGATCTGCTCGTGATTCCCGACGCCCGGGGCGTCTCCCGCTGCGGCTGGGGCGTGAGGAATAAAGTTGTCTCTCCTGTCCTCTGAAATTGAAAAGACCACCAATATATGGGTATCATTTCAGGTTTTTTAATATAGATTATTAGTTTTGTAGCACTGAAATACATGCAATCCTAGTTTATTTTTTACCTTTAATATCTCACTAGGAACTTCTTCTGTATCGTGAGTGAATTTTCACAAACACCTAGACGCAGAACAAATATTTGTAGGCCGTAAAAACATTTGTCTTGGTGTGGGATTCGAACCCGCGAAGGGCAGCGCAGCGATCGATCGCTCAACCATAAGGCATCTGAGGGCACGGTAGTGCCCCCGCCAAGTTTAGCAAAAAAGCGGCACGGCGGCCGTACCATCCTTTTCACGAAGCAGTTCAGGCCATTTTCGACCCCCCTATAACTTCGTTGTGGATAAAACTAGAAGCCTGAATATTCAATGACTAAGTAGGCATTGTATAAACACGGTATATTTCAAATTTCATTCAATTTGAATCAGTAGTTTAAGAATTATAACGAGTCAAAGTTTCTTAATTTTGTCACTCACTAACTGACTGACCGATCATCAAAAGTCTAAGGCGCTTCTAGACATAGAAGCTTCAAATTTAGAATACAATTAGTGTTTAGTGTATGAATCAAGGAAAAACTATAATAATTTTCACTTTCGGTCCAGTTTTCTAGATAAATCAACTGCATAAATAACTTTGTAATCCCATATAATAATAGGTGTAGATAGGTATCTAGGTATAAATTATGTTCAAAGGTAACTTGTAAAAGGCTCAACGAAATAAAAAAGCCAGAGAGAGGGCTTTAAGAAATTTTGTTGTTGGTATACAAGAAGTAGAAGGTACCGGAAAGGAAAAAATTGGCCAAGTGCGAGTCAGACTCGCCCATGAAGGGTTCCGTAGTAACTATAATAATAACTACTACAGGGTCTTTCATTAAGCGTGTCCTATCTTTAAATTTAAATAAAACAAAGTGTGTGTGAGATATTATCGAAATTATTTATTTATTTGAAAGATGTAGTAATGCCATTATGTGTGGAATATAACGTCATTCAAGTGTCCGCCACGGCTTCTTTGGGTGGAGCGCATGCGAGATATCCAATTTTCCATGACCTTTGCGCATAAATCAGGCTGAATTCGACCTATGGCATAGGTTATGTTGGCTTTGAGGGCCGCTGTGGTTTATGGTTTATTCGCATAGACCTGCGACTTAAGAAAACCCCACAAGAAAAAGTCTAGCGGGGTTAAGTCACAAGATCATCGCTGAAGATAATTTTTCTGTGAAAATTACGGTCAGTTGCTAACTGCTCCAGTGCCCATTCAGCGAACACACGTCGTTGTCTATGGTCGTTTACCTTCAATTTCTGGGTGAGTTGAATTTTAGACGGGGCCCAAGTCGCGACGCAAAATTCCGAGTTCTTGTGAGCGACGCGAAATCGACTGCCTCGGATTCTCCTGAACACTCTCACGGACAGCGGCGATGTTTTCAGCAAACCTTGCGTTTCGTTGACGTACGGGTGTCGATCATTTACCGAACCAGTGGACTCAAATTTATCCACCACACGACGAATAGTCCTCTCGGTAGGACGATTATGGCGACCGTATTTATTTGACGAACAAAAAAAACCTTAAAAATTTCTTAAAACAAGCTTATTTACATTTTTACAACGATGCTAAATAAATTTGTTTTTCATAGTGTTTGTATGAATTACAAAGTTATATTTGCGGTTTTAGAAAATATGCTGTATCTCAAAAACTGCTGACCCGATTTCGTTCAAACTAATTTTAGTTGAAAGTTTACATTAAGATCTACAGAAATATATATATTTTAGGTTTTTCACTCCATTATTATAGAAGTTAGGGGGACACACACATTTTACCACTTAGGAAGCTTATATCTTTTATGAAAAAGTGGTTTTAGAAACCCTTATATCATTTTTAAAGACCTGTCTATAGATACTACACACGCATAGGTATCATGAAAAAAAACATTATCAGTTCTAGTTCCATGTATGGGGACCCCCCTTTATTTTAAATATTTTTTCTTAAAATCAGAAAGCGTTTCACAGAATACATCAACCTACTAAGTTTCACATGTCTAGTTTTAATCGTTTCGGAATAAAATGGCTGTGACATACGGACGGACGGACAGACAGACAAACAGACGGACAGACATATCTAAACTATAAGGGTTCCGTTTGTTGCCATTCGGCTACGGAACCCTAAAAAGTAGGACTATCTACAAAAAGAAATGAGATCCTATAAAAAACAATGCTTATCGAAAAAAAAACAAGTCTCGCAACTCAGTTCTTCTACCGTAAAAAGTTATGAGATCCATGTAATACCAAGTCAGTTATTAATTTATTCAGTCCCTACTTAAGGGACCTTCTGTCTTAAGTTGTTACGTAATTATCTATCCTAACAACATCTTATAGTGACCATATCAATATTAAAAATCGTAACGTTTTAAATAAATATATTGACTTGGCAATCGCACTAAACATTTTTTTTATACAACGTGTAATTTAAAGGGTATATATACATACCAAGTGCACGGCTTCTTTGGATGATAACTAACGATATAGCAAGGGTTTTGTAATCCTATGTCTACATGTGTGGAACTTATTAGAAATTTCAAAATAAGCCCTGGCTGGAGGCTTTAATTAATTTATTAATTAAGCCAAGCCTTGTTAAGCAGCCGACAACCTCAGAGGTTGACCTGCGAGATGACCTAAAAGAAAGAAAAATATCAAATTAAGAAGAACGAAGAGAATTATCGTTTTATTAGCACTCTATTCCTGCAGATGCTGCTGCTGTATCTCATTAGAATATTCCCGCAACCCCGGCGGGAAATGGCCCTGGCGAACCCCATCAAAGCAGATGGTTGCCCTTTAGACTCTCATTCTGTAGTTTATCATTTAATAATTGAATATACTTAAATAAAAACCCTTTTTAACACGCTTTTATTAGGTCAACCTGTATGTAACTAACTATGTAATGGAATCTAAGGTAACTAATTTAACCATCTTGCAAGCGTCGTAGCTTAATGAAAATTGGCAGCTGTATGTAGTTCTGATGACAATACAATAATATGGTACTGTCAAACTAATCTGATGATAGAGCCGGAAGATATGAACTGGAACTTCATGATGGAAAATCGTATCATAGCTGTTTCGGATTTCTTAAAAAAGTCTTGTAATGAACTTTGACCACGATTAGGTTTTAAGGTCTGATGATGAAGCCGGGCACTGGCATTCCATGATGGAATATCGTATCATAGTCGTATTCGCACTTGTGAGAAAAGCCACGTAATGGACTTTGGACACGATCAGGTTTCAAGGTTATAACAAACCTAAGGAAAATCAGTTATCGGTTTTCTTAACCTTTTTGAATTACTGCGTAATCAACCGTTTAATTGTTCACTACTAAAATTTAACAATTTTAGTAGTACACAAAGTACACAAAGAAAACGGAGACTACAAAATAAAGGAAAAGCGCGAAAATTTTTTGTTTTTTACGTGCATTTATAAAAGCGTGTTTTTCTAGTGATTTTTAAACTATTAATTTTTTTAATTTTCTCTGGGTGGGGAAATCATTGAATGACTTCTCCCGCTCTGGGTGGACTAAAAACCCACCCTGTTCCTTCAGGTGCCCTTAAATTCCGGGGCCGCGGTATCTCGCTAAAACATTCTCCCAACCCCGGCAGGCAATGGCCCTATAGGACCCCGTCACTAGTGTTGACAGCTCTAAATAAAAAAATAAAAAACCCTAAACTGCATATATACATCTGAAAATAAACTAAAATAAGCGTCCAGAAATTCGTGCGCATCGCTGTCTACTGGTAATGTGCCCAAAAGACTGGCGGCATTGCCACGCTGTATGGCAATGCTTAACCATAATTTAAATTAGTATTATTATTATTTGTTTATCATAATTCAAATGATTTAGGATGAAAGAAGGAGGATGATGAGCCTTATTTACCGAACTGAAATCTTAGAACTTTTAGTTAAAGCGAACACTAGGTAATCTTAAATGAATCAAGTGCGACCTTGCGGTAGAAAGGCACATACACTGTGAACTCAGCAATCCGGTTGCAAGTCTTGCAATTCCGATGTATTTAACTCGGTAAAATTTAGATCGTTTTTGAAAGTTCATCCATGGTCATCTACATTAATAAGTTCAAAAGTGCAAATCTATGACAATCCATAGACTATATTATTTTAAGGAACTTAATAACTTAATCTTAATTTTGAAATCAGAATCGATCTATTTAAATTTAACAATATGTAAAATGCAACTTCTTCTTTGTAGGTTCAAATAATTTTATAACTAAGATGTCATTAAAATTGGAACACTAGTTATACAAGGTGTAACAGATTAAGCGCAATATCTCAGACACCCCAATTAGACTATTAAACTATAAGTGTAAAACAACATCCATAACTAAATAAATTGTAACCAAACATAGACATTTTTATAAAATAGCCGCTAGGCCGACACGCACACGAGCGCATTTACTTGAATTAAGGATTGTATTAATTTGTCATGATACTGTGTTTCCATTTTAAGTTAAATGAAAGATTTTTTCGTCAAATATTAACACCTATTTTTAATGACGGAAATCGATTCAGAAGCCGATTCTGAATTGGTTCAGAATCGGCTGAACGTGTAACAGAATAAACGTAATTCCTGAAAGTAGTTGGCTACTTTCAGGAATTACGTTTATTCTGTTACACGTTGTATAAAACGTTCATGAAGTTTCTTGCACGCTCTAGCTATTTACTCCATAGAAATCTACAATTATAGTTACATAAAAAGTACATGAAATTTCCTGCACCCTCTCCTCCATAAAAATCTACGATGTTAACCTTACAAATATTATTACAAAACAAAGTATCCCATCGCGTCTGTCTGTCAGTATATTCGTGACAAACTCAAAAACTAAGTAACAGATTTTCATGAGGTTTCCATCCATTAATAGAATGGTTTATGAGCAAGTTTTAGTGTATAATTTATTAACCCTTATCGTGGCAAGATATTTTTTTTTAAGAAAAGCAAAAAAATTATATATTTATAGTTTCATTGGGTAATAAAACAAGTCAGTAAAATAAATAAAAAAATCACGATATGAAAATTTTGGAAAAACAATATCGACGCTTGAAAGGCAATCATAACTAAGCGACATTGAGTAAATCAGTAAACTTTACAGGAGAGCGATTTAAAGTTCAAATATTTACAAAAAAAATCATAAAAATTTTCCTAATTGTTCGATTAAAATGATGTTAACACTCCTAGAAATCATTTTTTTATAGCTATCCAAATTGTCAAAATAAGACACCTGACACTTTCAAAAACACCGGTTTGTGTCGGTTAGATAAAATTTACCTGATTTGATAAACAGGTAAAATGATCTAAATCACCATTGTAGTGTATGCAGTAACATGTAAAAATAGGTAAACTTACTTAGTTTAGAATTTTGAAACATAAAGATTGATCTAAAAAGATCTGACAGTTTAAAATAAAATAAGTAAATTTACCTAAGCATTCTTTAATGGTTTTTGTGATTTTGGAAATTGTATCTTAGTTATTAAAATTACCCCAAACCTCCCTTCATAACCGACATTTAACCAAGAACTGTATAGGTAATTATTATCATGCACAAAAATAAATGAAATCAATTATTATTGAATAAAAGTCTTTATTGAAAATTAAACAAATACGCTATGTAGTGCCGACCAGGAAACTAATTATGACATAACATTCAGTCTGAGATTAATATATTTTTAATTGAACAATTATTATTGCTGTCGCAATTATAAATTACCTAGCATCTTCATCATTCAGTTTCTAAAAATATTATATCTCACAATTGCTTTTGATATGGGAAGCTGCGATCGATAACAACGTAAAAGAGATACCTTGGTTTTAGACTGAATTTCAACTTTTTTTTTTTTGATAATAGGCTCGCGTATGATCACCATCTCACCTGATGGTAAGTGATGATGTGGTCGAAGATGGAGCACGCTTACCTAACAGTAACCTATTCACTCTTGACTTAAAGATCCCTAGGTTATAGCTATCGGGAAACACAGAATCCGTCAGGGAATTCCACTCCTTAGCCGTACACACAATGAAGGTATTCCCAAAACGTTTAGTGCGTATAGGTGGAATAACCACCATGTAACGAAGGCGCATCGTCGTTTGTCTTGTAGTCCGATGATGGAACGGGCTTGGCGGAATTAGATTGTGTAATTCCATCTTACACTCTCCGAAATGTAACCGATAGAAAACCGATAGACTAGCAACTCGTCGTCGATGTTTAAGGCTCTGGAGCTTTGATTCGACCAGTATATCGTTGCCAATGAGTCTTTTGACCCGTTTCTCAATAGACTCAAGCGCATCCAGCTGGTACTTGGCAGATCCATCCCAAAGATGAGAGCAGTACTCCATACACGACCGAACCTGGGCTTGATAGAGATTGAGCAGCTGTTCGGATGTGAAGTACCGTCTCACCTTTGCTAGGATTCCCAACGTTTTTTATGCTAATTGAGCCTTAGCCTCGATATACGGGCCAAAATTGAGGGTAGAAGTTTGTGTTACCCCCAGAAGCTCGATACGATCGGTTATTGGCACGGTTACATCTTGGAAAGTAGGAGCCGGTTTGAATTGACTCCTTTTTGCAGAGAAGAGACACGCCTGGGTCTTATCTGCATTAAACTTGACCAAGTTGGCATCGCCCCATTCGGAGACAGCCTTCAAGGACAAGTTCAAGCGCCCAACCATGTCCTCACGGAGAGACTGGATCTGTGGATCTGGAAAAACTGTAAACCATTGTGATGGTGCGTAAACAGTTGTATTCTTCAATCTATTTTCAATAATAGCATGAACTGTATCTACACATAAAATCAATATATTTAATATCTTTCTTGGTTTTTCTTTTACCAACTTTACTTTTAATTGGATTTGATATGGTAGATTCTTTACTTTCATGCCGATGTAGACGGTACATCATGATCGGACGTAAGTGATGTATATTGTGTGTTTTCGTCAACCTGGTGATCATTCAAAGTCGGTTTTTCAATGTCTGGTTCAGCAGTTAAAGTCATATTAAATGCGTGATCAACCGATATACGTGGAGCAGTAATCGATGCAGTCGTTTCAGTGTGATCTGTTGTGGTGCATAAACTATCGGCAAGAACCGGAAAAGCTAAATCTTTCGAAGTGTCAATGCTGTTAGAAGCTGACTCTAATGTTTTGTTAAACTGTTTGTGTTGCTATTAATTGACGAAGCCGCAGACTGCAAAAAAAATCAATTCAATGATATCAGATTTATACCGTGTATTTTTACTAAGTGAAACTACAAGATAAATAACTACTGTTTATTTGTCTTGTAGGTACTCAAACAAATTATAAAAAAGCAACTTATTTTTAACTGCAAAGATAATAAAATTGATTTAAAATGAGTACTTTGTTCCATCTAAAACATAATAGGGTTTAAAAATAATCCGAAACAAAATGCAGTTTTGAAATAGGTACTACCTTTGCATAATTTGATTGAATACTTATCATGTCTTCATAGAATATGCGCCAAAATGTGAAGTACGTCCTCCCTAAGCGACGGCGGGTGCCTGAATTAGAACCTGTATAGACGTGTCACGACGCGTGTCGCGCATACCTACACGACGTTTTTTAAACTCGTGCGGTTCTTTAGCGACGAGAAAATATAATTTTGCGTACGGGTAAATTTATCTACGCGCCATTGTTAGCCATTTAGCAAATCAAGTAAGACTATCTAACCGACATCATTAGTATGAAGCGTTGTCAAATAAAAATATTTAAGAATAAAAAATGAATATTATGATATACAAGTAAAAATATCTAAGCTCTAATATTCTTCCACTTTATTTCAGGCTAACTTATACAAATGACACTGTCACAAAATATATTATCGAGTTAAAATATATAACCACATAAATTACAATTGTTTTATGTAGGTAAAATCTACTAAGTAATTTCAAAGGAAAAATTCTTAACAAGTAAAAATACGTCAATACAAATAAATGAAAAAGTCAATACATGAAATACCGAGTAAGTTCATATTCCTAATTGTTAGAACGTCATAACTGCTAGATATTCAAAAAATCACTATTTTTTTGGTCGTTTAGTAAGCACAAAATGTAGATTTTACCGAAATCACGCAATATCTAAGCGACAATAAAACTCGTCGTAGAACTATGAGACCTAGACCAAACGACGCAGAAAAATCTGCCGGTTCGAATGGTATATATAACTCATTTTACGGATTTATGTCGCTTAGTTAGGATTACCTTTCAAGCGTCGATATGTATAGTATAATATACAGTGCTACGCTTGCAGTGATTAGCGCATTTTTGGGACTGTATATTATGCTATACATTGCTACGTCTATGGAGAGTTTGAATTTAATTGCTAGTTTTTTACATAGATCAAAAAAGTATTGTAAATTAAATAATTTTAAATAAAAATACCTGTTTTTATGCAAGTATTTTTTTTATATTATAAAATCGTTCTTAAACACGATCTTTTACAAAATACTAGTAATAATAAAACTCAGAGACCCTATTGCTTGCGGTGGTACTCCAAAAAACAATTTCGGTTCTTCACGTAGCAAAGATGAACCTTACATTTCGTGCACATCGTACTTGCCTGGCCAGCTTTGCAGTACTTGCACCTCTGATATCCGGTTATTTGAGGCCAGTGGTCATATTTGTCATACCGTACATCATGGCATGGTCGTTCAGTTACCGGTTAATAAAAATAATCTAAAGGTGACCAATCAGATGGTACATTTTCCAAAAATGTAGGTCCTGCTATTTCAGCCTTGTGTTGAAAATGTGCTTTTTGCCAGTGAAAAGATAAATTAATTCTTCTTCAACACTGTCTTTTTATTTTTCGCGCAACGCTAGCAGGTGCTTTGCGTTTAATTTTTTGAGTGCGTGTCAAAGGTGTACTAACAGGCGTGGATGCAAGTAGCTGATTTGAAGGCAACGAGGGCAAAGATGAAATTGAAGGTAGAGCGTCATAATTACTTTCTGAAGGATTAGGAAATACCTGATTAAGAATAGGTGTAAGAGGAACTTCAGTTGTATCGACATACATAGTTGAGCTACATGATAACTGACAAATGCTTGCACTGTTTGGACAGGTCCGCTCAAATTTGCGTGGTTATTTCCTCAAAAAAATACCATAGACATGAACCTACATGCTTCTCATATACAGATACAAATTGTCTGGACTTTAAAAGAGACTATGACCTCTGAGTTTGTTTCGGTGTTTCTTCTCAGAGTAGTCAGTCAGGAAATACCGGCCTCATCTAGCTAAACTTAACTCGCAAAAAAACATGACGTGTAAAAGTGTTATTTATAACCAATTTACAAAATAAATATTTTATTTCATTTCACACACCATTTGCATGCGTATCTAACTCATCCTCAGAACTTTGTAGGAGGTTCAACCTTTCGAAACTGGAATTTATAGATGGCGCTGCAGAACTTTTTGCTGAACTAATCATTCTAGCTTCATCACCGCTACTTGCTCCGTCACTTGCGTCAGAGTCTGCATTCTTCTCAGGCACCAGGGATAAAATGTGCCTAGCTCTTTCACTCATAGCAGTCTAAAACCAAAGCAAAAGAAATATGCAAAGAAACCATCACCAAAGTAAATCCAAACAATACTGTACTGAGATAACTAAATAATTTATTATTTGTCCCTTATATATAGATAGGTAGTTATAGTCATGCAGTAGTAATCATAATACAAAATAATAATAATATGTAGTAGTACTTTTTTATGAGGATCGAACCGACACCCTCGAGGCAGTAGAAATCAGTACTCAGTACAACTACCTATCTTTTAAACTGTAATAAAATTGGTTCAGTAGTTCGAACAGACATAGGTACTTGAAATTTTAATTTTATATTGAAGAATAAAAACAAATGTAGATCCCGTGAAGTTAGCAATGTATATTATTCTATACACAAGAAACGAAAGGTAAATTACTGCTCTACGGTATTGTATAGTATAATACACGTTAGTAAAAAACACGACAAAAACATGCTAATTCCCATAGCAACACCAGCTTTTTTTATAAAAATACGAAAGAACACACATTTAGGCATTTTTATTTTCTAATAAACTTGCATATTTATGTGTTCAAACATAAAAATAAAATAAAACTTACCTTAGATAAAACTAACCGGCGCGCATCTTGACGGTTATTTTTCACAAATGATTTAAAATTATGACAGCTAGCGTACTATTTTTATTTTTGAAGTGTGAAGAAACGTTTAGAAATGTGATGTGTTTAATAAACCTAAGTTAAAAAGTATTTGCAGTGATAGTGAATTTTTTTGAAGTTGTATGTATGGTATACTATACAAAATGAACTTAAGGGTTAAGGTTTTATTTGTATTAACAGAATAAGGAGTGCGAAGTCGGATCGGGACACTAGTTTGAAATAAATACTTTGAAATGGAATTTGACCAAGTAGTGAAATATATCAATGGTCATTATATCTTACAAGCGCGCAATAGTACCTATGCATGGCAAATGCCTCCAATTCAATACAATAATGATGGAAACTTGATAGATTTTAACAAAAAAAAGTAAAACCAGAAAAAAGGAGAAGACAGCTACGCAATAAAAGAAGATAGGATCACCAAAGTCCTCAGCAAACTTTACTGAAAAAAATGCTTGGTACGTCTATAATTCATCATTAACTTATTTCCCTAATACCACTTACTAGTGGTCGGCGCAACACGTTTTCTCCTTCCATTCTCCGCTGTCAGAAGTCAAAGCATTATTTACTTCTTTTCCTTTAATATCATTCCTCACGCAATCCATATTTTCTGGCCTTCCTCTACTTCTTATCCATCAACACGTCCATAATTACGTGCTTCTAAATCTACGTTTCTCAACAGCTATCTAATTTATTAAACCAGTAGCAACTTTGCACAATGCACTTGTGTCAAACGATGTGAGGTTTCATCAAAATAATTATAGTTTACAGACCAACTGCCTAGGAATGTGGCCTAGTTTTCAACTTTGCATCCATGTCTGAAAATGTGTAGGTAGTTATTTGAAAAAATTGACTCGCCATTGTTCGGAAAGAAACTTTTGTGGTACGTGTAATTTCTGTTTGTTATGTTATGACGTCAAATAAGATGTTTTTTGTTGTTCGACTTTTTACTTAAGACTTTAGCGGTCTATAGTAGTTCTATTTGCCAATAATAATCAAAATAGGGCAGAGTGGGGTCACTTGATCATGATTTTGTTCAAAGCAGTATAGCTTCGAACGAATGAAGTGATAAACAACGATACTTTTAGAATAAATAGGTTATTTATTTGGCTATGTAAAACGATCAAAAAAATTGTAGCAAATACGTTGTTTACTAAATTAATTCACATGAATATCACAAAAGTCAGGTGGCTCAGTTGACCTTACTAGGTGGGGTCAATTAAACCACCCCACGGGGATAGTTAAGCCACTGGACTTAAGAGGTTTGTTTCATAAGAGAATTAATATAAACTATAAATAAAATCTTCCATAAATCTTTAATAAACATTCTTAGGTAATAATAGGAACTTATTGGAAAACAATAGAAACATAAAAACTAGCTTATCCTAATCACTGCCACAGTTCACGCAAATATAAACTGTACCAGGAGCAGAGGTGCACTTAACATGTGCCCATTTGCGGCAATCGGTGTACTGTAGCCATTCTTCGCCTGGAAGGCCATCAGAGTAGGCTTCGACGCAAACAAGGCAGAAATATTCTTCTTCTTCGGTGTCAGAAGGTGTCTTGCCCGTCTGTACTTTTTTCTTCATTTGGGACGTTTTAGCTTTCTTAAGAGGTCTTACCTCATCGTCAGATTCAGAAAATCTTTTAGAAATAGCTTTTCTTACTGTCTGTTTATTTATTCGGAATAGGTTTGCGTTTGACCACCATCTCACCTGATGGTAAGTGATGATGTGGTCGAAGATGGAGCACGCTTATCTAGAAGAAACCTATTCACTCTTGACTTAAAGACCTCCAAGTTATAGCTATCGGGAAACAGACTCCGGCAGGGAATTCCACTCTTTAGCCGTACGCACAATGAAAGTATTCCCAAAACGTTTTGTGCGTGCAGGTGGGATGTCCACCATGTAGCGATGGCGCATCGCCATTTGTCTTGTAGTTCGATGATGGAACGGGATGGAACGTTGCCAATGAGTCTTTTGGCCCACTTCTCGATAGACTCAAGCTTGACAGACTTTTTGTCTTGAGTGTCTTCTTACTGCCCTTACTCTTCCGCTTACTTTGTTCTTCAGTAAGCTGGTCCTTCTGTATCAGTCAATACAGCACAATTTCTCTTTTTCCTTCCTATTTGCTGTTGATTCCAAAGCCCTACTTTTGGAAATGGTCTCACAAATTTTGGTGAAAAGACAACATCATCTTTGAAGGTGTATAACGTTGCAACCTAGAAAGCGTGGTTCTATCTATTTTGTTATCTTTTGCTACTTTTCGAATACTTTTGCCATTGATAACTTCTTCTGCGGCACTTTTCATTAGATCTTTAGAGACTATACGTCGTTCAGTTTTTTCTTAGTTCTGTAGTTTCGCATCCTGAAAACAATTAATACTATTGTAGAATGATTCGTAGGTACTTGTGAGTGATTTGAACACCAGATTTTAATGCAATTTGATGACAGTTTAGTTATGAAGCACAACACAACATCAACCTGCAACTATGGGGTCTAATGAGCCATGCTCACGAGACCCCGTTTGTTTTGGCTCAAATGACCCCTTCCCCATTTTATTACCAATTCGACCGAGCCACATAAAGACTATTAATATTACATTATTTTTGATTCTGTCATCGTATAAACATAATATATGAAATTAAAATACACTTGATTGCCGTAACACAAAAAACATGGACTGGAGACCAAAAGTTAGAAGAGCCGCTTTTTAGGGTTCCGTAGCCGAATGGCAAAAAACGGAACCCTTATAGTTTCGATATGTCTGTCCATCTGTCTGTCCGTCCGTCCGTATGTCACAGCTATTTTATTCCGAAACTATTAAGACTATACATGTGAAACTTAGTAGGTAGATGTATTCTGTGAACCGCTTTCCGATTTTAAGAAAAAAATTAAAAAATATTAAAAATAAATGGGGGTCCCCATACATGGAACTGGAACTGAAAATATTTTTTTTTCAGGAAACCTATGCGTGTTTGGTATCTATAGACAGGTCTTTAAAAATGATATAAGGGTTTAATGAAACCACTTTTTCATAAAGTCAATCGTTTAAAAGATATGAGCTTCCAAATTGGTAAAATGTGTGTCCCCCCCTGTAACTTCTATAATAATAGAGTGAAAAATCTAAAAAAATATATGAAAATATAAAAATATAATCTAAAAATATATAATATATATATATCGCTGAACACCCTGGAGAGATGCCCGCTCTGTACCCAGGCACGCTTTTTCAAAGGTAAGCGGGGTCTGAATGTGCATATTGGGAAAATACATAAGTCGCAAAATGCACCTTCAGACTCTGCTTCCATACCTATTTCCATACCTTCTAATACCACTTCCGACCCTTTTAGGAAAACACTTTCAAATTTATAAAAATCCGTTCCGGTTCTGAAGCGAGTTCCCCGCGGCGCCAAACCTCTAGTTGCTCAACACCTGGCTAGTTGCGTTCGCCAAGCTGTCCGGGAGAACTCACAAAGCGCCTGGGAACAACTGCTTACCTTCCCCTACAAAGTTCTTCACGTGAAAAAGAATCCGGCCACAAAAAAGACTTTAACAGCTCAAATTAAAGAAAATTGTAATGTTTCGGCTCCAAGTTTTGATTTCGATTCTCCCTCTCTTAGAATTACCTCTTCACGAGGTATATTCCATTTGGTAGAAACGAAGTTAGGGGACGGTGATATTAGCGGAGCTGCCAGGATTCTCTTCAGCAGCGATGTGGTGGCACCTTGTTCTTCAGAGACTCTCGAAGCTCTGAAGACCAAACACCCTGCCCCAGCGTATGATCTTGCTTTTCCCGACCCTCCTGATCCTGATATTCACTCCCTCACCATTTCAGGTCGAGAGGTAATCACAGCCGTTAGCTCGTTCCGGAGCGGCTCCGCTGGCGGTCTCGACGGCCTGAGTCCGCAGCACCTGAAGGACCTCATTTGTTCAGGCGCCGGGGTAGCTGGTGAGTCGCTCTTGAGGGAGCTGACGGCTCTAGTTAACCTTATGCTCTCCGGCAAGGTAAACGAATCTGTCATCGGTATTCTGTATGGCGCCAATTTATGTGCGCTACGCAAGAAAGATGGCGGCATTCGTCCCATTGCCGTGGGAACCACCTACCGCCGTATGGTAGCCAAGATTATGGTGAGGCTGTTTCGGAAAAATTTCAGCCCCTGCAACTTGGTTACGGTTCCAAAGGGGGCTGTGAGGCTGCCGTACACGCTTTGTCGACATACCTAAATTCTGGGAAAAGCGAGGCCATTCTGAAGGTTGACATAAAGAACGCCTTCAATTCAGTTAACAGGGACACTTTGTTGGCTGAGACTAAAAAAGAATTACCCCTTCCTTTGGCAATGCTATAGAAATCCATCCAAATTATTGTTTCGAGACAATCTATTAGAATCAGCTGTTGGCTGTCAACAAGGTGACCCTCTCGAGCCAGTGATTTTCAGTTTAGCTATTCACCCAATAATTCGAAAGCTAAATTCTAAATTCAATGTTTGGTATCTTGACGACGGAACCTTGGGAGGTGATGTAGAAAATATTTTAGCAGACCTAAATTTCTTAAAAAATGAACTACATTATATTGGCCTTGACCTCAACCTTTCAAAATGTGAATTATTTTAACAGATAACACTGACAGACTACTGACTCTCTCTAAATTTAACGAAATAGCACCTGGAATTCAAATTATTGAGAAAAGTTCTCTCCGTCTCCTTGGTTCTCCAATCTTTGATACTTCCTTTCCCGACTTTATTGCAGAACAAATGAATAAATTCAATGACGTTTCGGAAAGATTGCTCCAAATCAATATGCACTCGGCCACCACTATAATTCCTTTCTGCTGTTTCGGCCCTAAATTAACATACTCTCTTCGTGCTTCCCATTTGTGGAAGCACCATCAACTTTTAGTTCAAATGGATCAAATTATCAGACGAACTTTGTCCTTAATTCTGAATGTGGCTTTGGATGACCGAGCTTGGGCCCAAGCCTCTCTTCCCATCCGCATGGGAGGGCTCGGAATCCGCAAAATTTCTAGTATTAGTTTACCGGCTTTCATTTCCTCGGTCCACAGCACTGAGAAATTAATCAGGAATATCCTGGCTTCCACACTGATTGATTTCAATGTGCCGTGCTTCACTGAGGCTATTGATGCCTGGAATCTCGCTTGTCCGAATTCTGACCTACCTGTTATACCATCTTCCCAGAGGCGGTGGGACGAGCCGCTCTGCAGAGTAGTTCTGCATAATTTACTAACCACGTCTGCTACTTCTGCTGAGTGTGCTCGTCTGCTGGCTGTGGGAAAGTGGGAATCAGGTCTTTGGTTACATGCTCTACCGTCCTCAAATCTTGGCACTTTGTTCGACGACACCACTTTCCGCATCGTTGCTTCACTACGCCTAGGAGCCCCTTGTTGTTCCCCTCATCGCTGTAATTGTGGGGAAGCGGTCAACAGCCTCGGGCACCATGGTCTCTCTTGCAGCCGTAGTACGGGTCGTTTTGCACGACATGCCAACTTAAATGACATTATCCGACGAGCCCTTGTCACCGTCGGCGTTCCAGCCGTATTGGAACCCATTGGACTGGCGCGTGACGATGGCAAGAGACCGGACGGCATGTCATTGTTTCCTTGGAAGATGAATAGGCCTTTAGTGTGGGACGCAACTTGTGTCGATACTGTCGCGCCACCCCATCTTCCCAGTTCATCATGTTGTGCTGGCGCTCCCGCTGCGGCTGCGGAAAACCTCAAGCGGCGTAAATATAATCATCTCGGTGATAACTATATTTTCGAGCCGTTTGGGGTCGAAACTCTCGGACCATTGTGGCGTAGTGGTTTTGGTGGTAGTAAAATAAAAAGAAGACCACAGGTTTACAGCATTTATTTGAAAGGGGGGTGGGTTCGGTTCACACTGGGTTCCCTCACTGGTCGAAGGTATAGAATGGTACTGCCCTGGGCTCAGGCCGCGACGCACGCAGACCGGCGGGCAGATCCCGTAGCAGGCAGGTCGCGCGCAGACGGGCGCAGAGGTTATGCGGGCAGGCCACACAATAGCGCGCAGACGGGCGCAGAGGTTATTCGGGCAGGCCACGCAATAGCACGCAGACAGTCACAGAGGCTGCGTGACACCCGTCGAGCGGCGGACGTAGAGGTGGTTGATAGTAGAAATCCAAGGCAGTAGAAACGAAGGAGAAGGAAAAAAAAAACCCTGGAATCACACGAAGGGTGCTTCCGTAAGCGTGGTGCAGGAATCGTGAGCGCCAGCGATGCGTGCGTCTCCCAGCCGTAAGCCCCACGGAACAGTACCCGGGAAAATGGATGGGAAACTCACCATCGCGGCGGTTCACAAAGGTTAAATAGAGATAAGCGTGCGCATACCGCGTGCAACGATATAAAACGTAACCGCGTGCAAGGCGTTTAAGCTCGTAGCTGCTATGACACTGCAGAAAAGTAATACTGCGGCATGCGGACGCTTCACAATTTAGAAACACTAGTGGAAAACAGATGACAATGAAATAGCGTAGTTATGTTCTCGACAGAAGCCATCTTGACAACCGGGCAATTATATAAACTTACAAACGCTGCAGATTATGGCGAAATAAAAGGATTACAATTTGGCAAGATGGAGAGAAAATGGCAGATACGATGAGCACTTACCCTTGGCACGGAGGGGTTTTTATATAAGTTACTTGCAACAGTAGGCGGCGAGAAAAAGAGCTTCGCGGACTAGGGGTTAGAATTTATAGCCGGCACAAGTGTTGTCACTTCAGTGAAACCATAGATATTAGAGATTAGTGTGGTAGTCGACTTCTAGTTTAATCGACTACAACGCTACAGTACCCCGCCTGTTAGCGAAGGATTTTCCCTAGGATAAATCCGCTAGAAGGCCTAAACCACTATTACTGACTACCTATACGTTCATACATCCCATTCATGTGCTTCCATACTATTAATCATTCATCCATCCATTCTAAGTCCATCCCTGACTTGGAAGTAGTCCTAAGTCAGTGACGTACAATCACATACGAGAGGTAAGCTAATTATAGAGTAGTTTAACTCGAGACAGTCAGTAGGAAAAACAGCAAGATAAAGCAAGTGTATCTCCATAGGGTTAGGTAACCTTGGTGGACTGTTGCAGGCTATAGATAATGTTAGGTTTCAAAACAGGAAGTAAGTTCATCGTTGAATATTAAATCATCAAAGTTCTAACAACAATTTAATAATAAGTTAAGGTTCTATTTTATGTTTAGGTTTAAAATTAAATTTTGTTAAAGTTCAAAGCTAAGAGTATTTTAAAAAAAAATTAAATTTTTTTTTTTTTTTTTTGAAAAGGTAAAAAAAATTTTGTTAAAGTTAAAAAAAATTTTTTTTTTTTTTTGGTGATGGTCCATGTATATGTTTAAATTGGTTTAAGTTTCATTACTGGAATACGCATCATATGTAGAAGTCCATTCGAGTGAGTTTCCGAACGTGAGTGTAATTTATAAAAAATAAATCAAGTCCATATTCATACTGTTGCGAGAATATCCGCACGTTATAGACGAAATTCTAAAAGACAAGTATCCAAGGTTGGCAACTACGTCGAGATGTCAAAGTCAGTACGTAAACGTCAAAAATATAATATGTCAATGATCTTAAATTAAATAGGTTATGTTATGAATCACGCGGAAATATTTTTTAAGAGAATTTATTACTTTAATTAGGGCAGGTTGAATCTAAGTGATATTCAGGATAGGTTTGTTCAATACTAAAAGGTGTTATGAAGTTAAAGTTAGGTTTCTAGTTTAGTGTTTAGGTAAAAGAAATTAGATAAGTTTGTAGACTAAATGTTGTTAGAATATTTCATGTAGATTCTATTATTAAACGATTGATGATGTGCCAGTTAGGTTCGGGTTTAGTGCTTAGATTAAGGTTAGATTTGTTACTAGGGTAGACTGGAATATAGTTTAACTGTGGTGGTAGAGATACCAGCAGTTATAAAGTTTTATGAATAGTATAAAAGTTATGTTTTAATCTGGTTTAGGGCCTAGATTAATGTTAGAAATGTTACCAGGGTAAGCTGGAATATAGTTTAACTGTGGTGGCAGATCACCAACAGTTTAGTTGAAAACAATACAAAGGACTATGCTATATATTGTTTTATGAATAGTTTTAAGGTTAGTAGTGAGAAAGTTTTACAGTTATAATTAGGATATAAAGTTATAGACTACTATGCAAGTAGTTAATGGGTAGGTACGGTATTTGTAAAGAAATCTACCGGCTTGAAGCTGTTTTCAGAACAGTAGGTTTAGGAATTAATGTAAATTAACTAGTGTGCGGACACCCATGTTTCAGGGGGCCGTCTTTAAGATATCCATGAGGACATAATAACATAAATAAAAGTTAAAGGTAGTGTACTATGGAGACTACTCTGCCATGATACTAAAGAATCGCCCTGAAGGCCCACTATGCAGTCTCTCATAGTCACGCCGTAAAGAGAAAATAATCAAAGAAATTAGGTGTGTAATGTATGTGTGTGTAGTCAGCAGAAAGGTGGTAATGGAACTGAAGTTATGTTGGCTTATTGCCATGCAGTCAAGGTATTTAGTTCTATTAAAAGACAAATAAATATAGTTAATTTTAGAATAATAGTTTAGAAACTTTAGTCAGTAGGTTTTAATTAGGATTACCACACTGCAGGTGGGTGTGAAATATGACACTAGGATAGCTATAACCAGAGTTATAGTTAACTTAGGTAGTTAGGTACAAGTCGACCCTCCACGACCAGTATGGTAGGCGGTCGTGGGTGTGTGTTCCCTTGGCATCGTGTGACCCTGTATGGGGTCAAACACTAGTAGTTAGCTAGGCCTACGGGATGCTCTGTTAGAAACTTTTATAAAGATCTAGACTTGTTAGGTACTTAGCATCCCTTAGGTTATCTAGAATTTCAGAGATATAAGGTAAATTATAAGCATCCTTCTTAGTTACTGAATTTAGCTTGTGACTGTCTAAGCAGAACCACAATTTGCCATCCCATTTAGGTGAGAAGTACAGGTGAAGACCAAGGACTTTCACTTGAAAGTTGAGCGAAGGAATGTTGGTGTGAAACCAGTAACTTCACTAGTTGAGTTATTTAGTGCAAATTGAACAACTGGAATATGTAGATCCCAAGAGCGTTGGTCATTATTATTGTAGGTAGAAACAGCTGTTATGATTGTCTTATTTAGAAGACAATACTTAGAGAAACAGCATGTCAGTACAAAAAGATATGCGTTATGGCGTCTAGAGACAGGCAGAGGGCCAAAAATGTCAATACTGAGCATCTGGAATGGCCGAGAGCATTCTTTAGGTTTCCCCATGACCTCCAGTGGGGCATGGTTTACTTGTTTATGAGCTAGACAGATTTTACATGAAGTTACAGCTTTCACTAAGTCACTGTGCATTCCTGGCCAGTAGTAACGAAGAGTTAGTCTTTTATAAGTTTTAAAAATGCCTAGATGACTTGACGTGGGTTCTGCATAGTTTTCAATAAAAACTTTAGAGCTAGATTATATGATAATTAGATTATATTATATTTTGTTTATCAGATTGTATTATGTTTATTAGATTTAATATATTTATTAGATTTATTAGATTATATTTCTTATTAGATTTATTAGATTATATTTACTATTATATCTATTAGATTAGATTATATTTAGAATTGGGGTTCTTGTGGCACTTGCTTCAGCCTGCTGACCACTGGCAGAAAGATGTGATGTACTAGGGGTGAGTTTACTCAGGAGAGCATTGTTAATTTGTTTCCTAAAGTCAGTGAATGTGCCCTTTTCACCGCCTCTAATGACGACCTCATATTTCAATTCGGCCTTTCTTAGGTGGATAAATTTGATTGGGTTAGCGCTCATTGTGATCTTTACAATTTTTAACAAAACCCTAGTAGCTGACTAACAAATTATATAAAAGTAACAAATTAAAAAAAAAATACAGAAGAAAAATATAGTAATTACCCACTACTTACCGCCACGATGTGTGAGTACAGGTAAATAGCGACCAGTGAAGAAAACCTTGTGAACCTTACCGAGTGGGCGCCACTGTGGCGCCCAACGTGGGGCGCCACTGTGGCGTAGTGGTTTTGGTGGTAGTAAAATAAAAAGAAGACCACAGGTTTACAGCATTTATTTGAAAGGGGGGTGGGTTCGGTTCACACTGGGTTCCCTCACTGGTCGAAGGTATAGAATGGTACTGCCCTGGGCTCAGGCCGCGACGCACGCAGACCGGCGGGCAGATCCCGTAGCAGGCAGGTCGCGCGCAGACGGGCGCAGAGGTTATGCGGGCAGGCCACACAATAGCGCGCAGACGGGCGCAGAGGTTATTCGGGCAGGCCACGCAATAGCACGCAGACAGTCACAGAGGCTGCGTGACACCCGTCGAGCGGCGGACGTAGAGGTGGTTGATAGTAGAAATCCAAGGCAGTAGAAACGAAGGAGAAGGAAAAAAAAAACCCTGGAATCACACGAAGGGTGCTTCCGTAAGCGTGGTGCAGGAATCGTGAGCGCCAGCGATGCGTGCGTCTCCCAGCCGTAAGCCCCACGGAACAGTACCCGGGAAAATGGATGGGAAACTCACCATCGCGGCGGTTCACAAAGGTTAAATAGAGATAAGCGTGCGCATACCGCGTGCAACGATATAAAACGTAACCGCGTGCAAGGCGTTTAAGCTCGTAGCTGCTATGACACTGCAGAAAAGTAATACTGCGGCATGCGGACGCTTCACAATTTAGAAACACTAGTGGAAAACAGATGACAATGAAATAGCGTAGTTATGTTCTCGACAGAAGCCATCTTGACAACCGGGCAATTATATAAACTTACAAACGCTGCAGATTATGGCGAAATAAAAGGATTACAATTTGGCAAGATGGAGAGAAAATGGCAGATACGATGAGCACTTACCCTTGGCACGGAGGGGTTTTTATATAAGTTACTTGCAACAGTAGGTGGCGAGAAAAAGAGCTTCGCGGACTAGGGGTTAGAATTTATAGCCGGCACAAGTGTTGTCACTTCAGTGAAACCATAGATATTAGAGATTAGTGTGGTAGTCGACTTCTAGTTTAATCGACTACAACGCTACACCATGGGGCCCGTGTGCTCACAGCCTTTTTAAAGAAATATCGAAAAGACTCGTTGACGCTTCCCGCGACCCAAGGGCTGGCTATTTCTTTGGTCAATGGCTAAGCATTGCCATACAACGAGGCAATGCCGCCAGTATCTTAGGTACGTTGCCAGCCGACAGCGTTGAGGATGAATTTTTTGATGCTTTATTGTAGTTTGTATTTTAGTACATAATTTTGTATATTTGTTGTAATTAATTGTTTAAATATATCTTATATTAATTAAAAAAATATATGTCTTTAGATCTTAATGTAAACTTTCAACCAAAATTGGTTTGAACGAAATCGGGTCAGCAGTTTTTGAGATACAGCATATTTTCTAAAACCGCAAATATAACTTTGTAATTCATACAAACACTATTTATTTATTTATTTATATTAAGTACAGCCACATCACATACATTGCACAATATAAAAAAATCTTACTTACAAAATAACTAATGCACATGACAATTAAGGCGTACATAGCGCTCACCAGAACAATAGTGCTGCCTTGAAAAAATTACTTATAACTAATATTTAACATAAACTCACTACTTAAAATAAAATACATTTTTTATGTTGCAAAAAGTTAATATACAATAAAGGAATAAATTATACACATTAATAATTATTATTACAATTAGAACAATTGGGTAACAATGTCAATAGAATAAATATTAAAATAAACTGAATAAACAACATGTCAATAGCGTAAATAAAAAATAAAAACGGAATTAATATCATGTTAAAAGCATAAATTTATAAAAAAAATTAAAACTTGTCAATAGATTTTAATAATATAAAAATAAAATCATAAAATCAAATCAGTTAAAATAAGTTCAACACATTTGAATAAAATAAGTTAAATTGAAATCGTTAAAAACACAGAAAAATATAAATGTAATTTAAAATATAATTAACAAAATTCTAAGAATAACCTGGTAAGGATAATGTGATTTTTTTTCGAAACCGCTGCAGGGTGTCATTGAAAATGTCCAATTCAGGCATGTTCAAGACTGTAGTATTATATTCATTACACATTCTTACAATGGGAGACTGCAAGCCTAGGTTGGTTTTGATACATGACGTGTCAAAAACCTTTTTAATTTTTTTAGCTCATGGGTAGATTCTTGGAACTGCTAAGGAAACGCTCTGTAAAAGGTAACTGCACTGAATATTTCCATTAATGACTTTATGGACTATGAAAAACAAAGTTATTTAGCGTAGTTGTAAAAATGTAAATAAGCTAGTTTTAAGAAAGTTTTAAGGTTTTTTTTAGTCGTCAAATAAATATACATATTATATTATATTATTATAGTTACTACGGAACCCTTCATGGGCGAGTCTGACTCGCATATGGCCAATTTTTTACCTTTGGCGTGAAAATAGAGTCAACGTACGTGCACACTCAAATCGAACGCTGGCCGGCTACTGACGCAACAGCGGACGAGCCACATGTCCCTCCCGCTTCTTGTGGCGTCCCTCACTTCTATCTAACCTATACCGTTTGTGAATTAGTGTGGGTGGTGCAGGAGACCCCGCGGCTCATAAGACCCCGCTCTGCCCTACACTCGAATTGAGAACTTCTCCCTTATTTGATAATTTTATTTAGTTAGCTTTCCCCAACTATGTTGGCGTCGGCTACCAATGAATAATGAAGAAAACCGAATGCAACTGAGTGCCTTTAAGAGGCAGTCATCTGACAATTTATCGATTTTGAGTTAAACATTGAGCGACATCAGGAATAAAAGGGCACTGGTATCAAAACCACTTCACAGTTTTCATGAAAAAACTAGCTTGTGCCAGCGGCTTTGCCCGCATGGGAAGTTTTTCCCGTGTAAATCCCGATCTCATGGGAATTTCGCAACATCCTTTCTTAGCGGATGCCTCCGTCATAACATCTACCTGCATGCCAAATTGCAGCACGATCCGTCTAGTGGTTAGGGCTGTGCGTTGATAGATCACTATGTCAGTCAGTCAGTTAGTCACCTTTGAGTTATATATATTTAGATAGATATCTCAAAAGCTAAATAAGTTTAAGAAAAAGGGATTAGATAGGTCGACGCGCCTTTTTTCCTGACGTCGCTCAATGTTTAACTCAAAATCGGTAAATTGTCAGATGACTGCCTTTTAAAGAATCACGGCAGACTAGTGTTTTACACGGAGCGATTACTTATGTGACCTCCACAATCCAGTAGTTGCATATAAATACCGGTGACAGATTTTCTAACCCCTGACTACCCGTAAAGTCTGTCAAAGATATACAAAATGACAGCCGGGATCCACAGCTACACGCGCTTTTGCATGGAGGAATCTCGATAAAAGACGGTCACCCATCCACGGACAGACCTCGGCAAGCGTACTTTAACCTTGAAGCTTGACCCGTTGCGGCTATTATTATTTATATAATTATGCTATTATTGTAAATATACAATAGAGACAGTTTTTTATGCGTTCTAGGGCCGCGGTATCTCGTTACAACATTCTTGCAACCCCGGCAGCCATTAGCCCTATCGGGCCGTCATTGTAGCAGACTGCTCTTTGAGGCGCGCGTGGAATAAGACTCGCCGTCGACTCGATGTGGTAAAAAGTCTTTAAGTTACATCTGTACTAGAGATGCGCTGAATGTAGGTTCAACCGAATACGATGTTCGGCCGAATATTCGGTCCAAAATGTACCGAACCGAATATTATAATATTATATAATATTAATATTATTACTTGTGTTGGTTCCTAAAGATGTTTAAAAAAAATGTTTTCTAAAAAGTTTTACTCAAAGTAGTGTTCTTAAAATTGATCATATAATTTAATTTCATATTCATATTCATTTATTTATGAATATGAATTTAATTTAATTTAAAAACAGCAAAAGTGTATTTCATTAAAACTTTATTTAAATTGATTGTTAAAGTTATTTAATCTTTTTTTATTTTGTCAATAAATAATTGGTAGAAACAACTTTTTAACAAAAAAGTAAACCGACTTCCCTGAATCACTATGTAGTGATCCAAAAAGTCAAATCACGAAGAAATCACGGGAACTCTTCAAATATTATAGGTATATGTATACCTATAATATTTGAAGAGTTCCCGTGATTTCTTCGTGATTTGACTTTTTGGCTATAATATTTGAAGAGTTCCCGTGATTTCTTCGTGATTTGACTTTTTGGATCACTACATAGTGATTCAGGGAAATCACGGGAACTCTTCAAATATTATAGGTATATGTATACCTATAATATTTGAAGAGTTCCCGTGATTTCTCCAGGATTCCATCATCAGCCTTTGAAGTATACCCTTTCAAACATAAAAAAAGAATTTTCATAATCGGTTCAGCCGTCTTCGAGTAATCGCTGATCATACATAAAAAAAAATATACGCATCGAATTGAAAACGTCCTCTTTTTTTAAAGTACGGAATAAACCACACTTATTTAGTAATTATTTAACGTTACTGTTTAATAAAATGCTATATTTTTAATATTAACAATAATTTAAATATTCGGTTATTATTCGGCAAATCCACCGAATATTCGGCCGAACTGTCGGCGCATCTCTAATCTGTACCTTACATTTCTTCGAATAAAGGCGAGAATAGTATAAATATAAAAATAAAAAAACAATATATGTACATATTATGGCGTCTCGATAGATCCATAATTTAAAACTTTACCATTCTTGATAAATCGTTTAAATTTTTTCTATACGAATAAAACTTTACTTAATTAATAAGTTTCAGTTTTTTCGTGCATAGTCATTGCTATTGTTAACCAATTTCATTTAAGTTTTTCTTCGCAGTTAAATTATTTATGAAACTTGAGAATTTATTTTCAATGGGAACGTGGTCTGAAAATACTGCGTATATTATTATATGCGTATATTATTTGGGTTAATTATTTATTGTAGGAATATTTAAAAATGTAATGTCATAATGTGTATGTACACAACGTGTAATTTAAAGGGTATATACATACCGAGTGCACGGCTTCTTTGGATGATAACAAACGATATGGCAAGGGTTTTCTAATCCTATGTCTACATGTGTGGAGCATATTAGAAATTTCAATACATTGATACCAGAGGCCGAATTTTTCAAATTAAGAAGAACAAAGAGAATTATCGTTTTATTGGCGAGTGTCGTGGAAAGTGATGACCCTCATAGTGCTGTGACACGTTTGTTATTACTGGTATTCCCGTTTGTACACCTTTTTGGTATAACATAGAGCGCTTGTAATTTTTTTCATAACATCTATAAATTGTACCTACCTATGTTAACAAATGAATAAATGACTTATGACTTACTCAAGAAACATAATTATGAAACCAATCATTTGGGGTCAATTCTGTGAGTCACTTATTTTGAGCTGAAACTTTGCATAGAGACTCCATAACAGATGTTGTCTTCAGTCCTTTTGGATAGATATGGGGTTTCCGTTACACGTTGTATATTGGAAGTAAAGATAAAATCGATGGGTCCTATGTATATGGGCCAAAATGCTAAATTACAACTTTACAGGAGAGGCTTCCAAAGTTTCTATTTACTATAACTTCAGATTGATAAAACCGAATTTTACGAATCTTTGCTTGTTTGCTAAGACAACTATCCTCCTCATTTGTACTATAGTATTTTATATATACATACATCAGTTTTTTTTACGTCACATTGGCCCTTCTACGTTAGTTTTAGTTAAAATTATTTTTTCTCTAAAAACACTTTAAAAGGGCCAATGTGTCATATTGGCCATTATACGCGTATTACGTTAATTAGCATACGTTATATATTTTTATATTTTCTACTCATAAAATCAAGTAACAATTGAAGTAGTTGATAATTCATTAATTAGAGTATAAACTATTTAGATATTTAGTCATTTATGTCACATTGACACTTATACGTTTTACAATCGGCTTACCTACTAACTCAGTTTTCAGTTAGATCATTTGAATAATTAAAAAACACGCAATAGTTTTATTCATTTATTGAAATAAAAATTAAAGTAGCCTTAAATCTACACTTATGAAAAAAAAAAAGCAAAAAAAATATAAGTAAGAACGAAACTTTTACTGGAGATCTTAGTTTGATTAACAAAATAATGTACCTACTTCACATTATTATTTTCTCAATAAAATTACAAAAAAATAATAACGAAATTAAAAACCTATCTTGTGTAAATAAACTAAAAAAAATCTCTGTAGTATAATTAAGTAATAAAATCAACAAAATCAACATTAGTATTATTTTTTTTGTTAATTGGTTCGCGTTTGACCACCATCTCACCTGATGGTAAGTGATGATGTGGTCGAAGATAGAGCACGCTTACCTAAAAGTAACCTATTCAAGTATTCACTCTTGACTTAAAGATCCCTAAGTTATAGCTATCGGGAAAGACAGACTCCGGCAGGGAATTCCACTCCTTAACTGTACGCACAACGAAGGTATTCCCAAAACGTTTAGTGCGTATGGGTGGGATGTCGACCATGTAACGACGGCGCATCGCCGTTTGTCTTGTAGTCCGATGATGGAACGGGCTTGGCGGAATTCGATTGTGTAATTCCATCACACACTCCCCGAAATGTAACCGATAGAAAACCGATAGACTTGCAACTCGTCGTCGATGTTCAAGGCTCTGGAGCTTTGACTTGACCAGTGCATCGTTGCCAATGAGTCTCTTGGCCCGTTTCTCAATAGACTCAAGCGCGTCCAAATTGTATTTGGCAGATCTATCCCATATATGAGAGCAGTACTCCATACACGACCGAACCTGGGCTTGATACAGATTGAGCAACTGTTCCGGTGTGAAGTACCGTCTCACCTTTGCTAAGATTCCCAACTTTTTTGATGCTAGTTGAGCCTTAGCCTCGATAAATGGACCAAAATTGAGGGTGGAAGTTAGTGTAACCCCAAGAAGCTCAATATGATCGGTTATCGGCACGATTACATCACAGAAAGTGGGAGCCGGTTCGAATTGGCTCCTTTTTGAGGAGAAGAGACAAGCCTGGTTATTAGCTGTATTAAAATTGACCAAGTTGGCATCACCCCATTTGGAAACAGCTTTCAAGGACAAGTTCAAGTGCCTAACCATGTCCTCATGGAGAGACTGGATCTGACCCACCAGCACGCACGCTGGACACATATCTCTCAGCAACTGTGCTGAGAGAACCTACCCCTGAGGGACCCCGACATTAATAGCCAATTGGAAATTTAGCAGTCATCAATGACCACTCGAATGGACCGATCTCTCGGGAAGTCTTTAATCAAAACGCAAAGTTGAGTGGGTAAACCGAAAGAAGGAAGCTTAGCAATAAGGCTATCGTGCCAGACTTTGTCAAAAGCCTTGGAGATGCCAAGGGAAACAGCAAGTGCTTCCCCGTGCTAATTCTTAAAAAGTCTTCATTAATTTTCTTCATTATCGCTTTCATTAATTGACGCAATGTCATTAGATGCTACAAAATTTTCATAATAACTGTGATAAGCAGGTGGGATAATATTTTTTCTTTCACTAAATTCCGACTTCTAGACAACTTAGCGCGATAATTGGATGTCATCTTTTACTTATTAAACTAAATTGTAACCCAAAAACACAAAAATTACAATTAATATTTATCACAGTGCGGCCGTTGCTCCGTTCAATGTATTGTCAAATCAGCTGATTGGTCCAAACAATAAATAAACGCGCGGCAACTCCCCGCGTATAAGTCTCTAACTACTATTAGGACCTTGTACGATTAAATTCATGTCACATAGGCCGTTATACTGTAATAAAAAATCGTGTTTCTATGCAGAAATTTTTTTTTTACTAGCTCACATAATTCTTTATATCGATAAGATGCGTTTACCATAAAAAAGTCAAAATGGCCAAATTGTTAGTTTGGCCCATATACATAGGAGCCATCGAAATGTAGGTTCAATTTACTGACGTATGTATCTATGTTAAATATGTGTATTATTACAACCTTGATCTGTTTAAAATCAGTTTCAAATGCTAGTTCTCTGGCATTAATCCTGACAAGACTTCTGTGATAAGAATAAGAAGAATAAGAATAAATTTATTTGTCATTATATAATAACTTTATTTTTTATTTTCTCCTCACAATGACAAACTTATTCTAGGTTTCACAAATAGTATATTTTTATTTGTTAGCAATGTGAGGAGCTGGTGTCTGAATAAGGCGTAAAATGCCTGTATGACAAATCACCAGGTCCCCACCCCACGGAAGAAAAGAAAGTTTTACTCATAAAATAAAAAAAAAAAACAAACATTATATTACAATTTACCGTTATAGATAAGGAGATTTAGAATTAAAAACTTAAGTTATTATATTAGTCATTGTAACAATGATGTTCTTAATTCTATACTAAAAATATTTCATTTGTAACTGTGTGACAATTTCTTTTGTTGATCGGTGGTCTCCAAACTAGGTCATACATACCAGCTGTATCTTGGGAAATTAATTTCGGTAGTCTTAATACATTATTTATCTATAGCGTGGACATAAACGAATTCTGATTATGATGATGCAACCATGATGCACTATCGTGTTTTAAAAACAGAAAGTGTTTATACACTCTCGAAACTATGCTTCCGAAAAGTGTAACAGACAGCCCCCACCTATTCCACACATTTTCACCCGAATTTTATGCACCTGCCATGAAATCTTCTCATCACGGTTAACCGGTAGAGAGTGCCTAAAATATTAATTCCGCCTTTGTACCATTTGTGTTGCAAAAAGTTTTAATAAATAAATCTATTGTTGTCAAGTTAGAAAACCTTCCAGTGCTGCATTTTTGTGCCTAACTGTTATCTAGACTGCTACAGAAGTCAAGGGTAGGATAGGTTTCCGAGCACTAAGGTCCATTTTCTGGGTTAAGCAACATCTTGCCAACGCAAAAACTGGCCTGCGTGCCAGATATCTCCTATTAAAATGTAAAGGGATATTTCGACGAAACTCATGTATTTTTAATTAAATCCTATCCTTCCTACTTCCTACTTCCTATCCTACTTCCTACTAATATTATAAATGCGAAAGTTTGTGAGGATGGATGGATGTTTGTTACTCTTTCACGCAAAAACTACTGAACGGATCTCAATGAAATTTAGCAAGTAGATAGTAGACATCCTGGAATAACACATAGGCTACTTTTCATCCCGGAATTCCCACGGGATCGGGATTTGCGCGGGAAAACCTTTCTACGCGTACGAAGTCGCGGGTTGAAGCTAGTATCTGATAAATCTGTAAATTATAAAAACAGATGACAAGTATTAATGACTATTACTAATAACAAAAAATGTTTACAAAGTAAACATAGGTAATTAGGTAGTTTCATACAATTTCATAGGGTAGTTTTACCCCTATACTGTGCTATTCATTTTATGGAAGGAGGATTGCCATAATTATCTCACTTGCCTCTAGCAATCAAGATCCGAAATGGCGGTACATAGAGTTCCACGCTACTGTCTTAGACGTATATTATGAAATGAAATGAAATGAAATATTTATTTTGTAAATTGGTTATAAATAACGCTTGTACACGTCATGTTTTTTGCGTGTTAAGTTTAGCTAGATGAGGCCGGTATTTCCTAACTGACTACTCTGAGAAGACCGAAACAAACTCAGAGGTCATAGTCTCTTTTTAAAGTCCAGACAATTTGTATTTTTATATGAGAAGCATGTAGGTTCATGTCTGTGGTATTCTTTTGAGGAAATAACCACGCAAATTTGAGAGGACCTGTCCAGACAGTGCAAGCATTTGTCAGTTATCGTGTAGCTCAACTTAGAACTTAAGGAGCTCAACAATTTGACAAAAAATACCAACGGACATTTGGGTAGGCCACACAAGTACTCAAACTGCTTGACATCATTAAATAAAATATAGCGAAAGTAAAAACAACGAAGAAAGAATAGCCTACATTGTCCTCACATTAACAATAATGAAATAATTATATATAAAAAAAAAAACAAAAACAAAATAAATAGGTATATACAATACTTAACAAAACAAATATTTTAATCAATAAAAAATAAATCAACTATCAAAATTTTAAAAATAAAAAAGGCTCACGTATATCACTGGAGCAGCTCATTCCCAAGCCTTCTTGTCCTCAATATAATCTTTAACGGTATAAAAAGCTTTCTGACATAGCTTACGTTTTAGAAATAATTTGAATTTAGAATATATCTACTAATTTCAGGCCAATGCCTGCTACCATAGGCTGTTGCCAGTCCAGGGTAGCCTGCAACTCCGAACGCATGTGAACGAGAGAACAACTGGTTGGTTTTATATAGTAGAAAAACGGAATAGTACTTTTTTCCCGACCGGGAATCGTTTCTAAGGATGGGAAATCATCCGATGTCTGCCTCCCGATCTGAGTGAAGCGGGAAGATGTGTCAGACTTTTTCTGACTAAAACCCATCCGTGTTCCGAGGCCGCGGTAACTCTTTCGAACAATTCCGCAACCCCAGCAGGCAACGGCCCCCTTGTAGGCTCCGACAATTTTGCTGACACTGCGGCGCTCGTGGAACATGACGCACCGTCTACACGGGCCTGATTTCATTCCAGTCACCCTGCGACTTCCGACGCCCAGAACGTCACCCGCGGCGGCTGGGGCGCAAGGGATGTGAGGGCCTTGAGACCCGCCTCTCCCTCAGGCGTCCCGCCACCTCCTTGGCATGCATAACTGCTTCGCAGAAAGAAGTGACTGCTTCACATACCTCCTCGCTCCGGACCATGGATTGAATCAGGGTCGGGAGCGAGAGGTCGCTGCCTATCGCCCCTACGAGGAAACGGCGGAGCTCTGCCCAAGCGGGGCAAACCACCATGTGTCCTCAGGGCGATCCTTGCAGTGGTGACACCCGGGCGTTTCCTCCTGCCAAATCCGACACAAGTAACTCCTGAAACAACCGTATCCGGTGAGCACCTGTGTCAGGTGTAAGGTGAGGAGGCCATGACGCCACGTTAGCCACTCCTCGAAGAGGGGACTTACCGCCGCTATTGTGGCGTGCCCAGCGCTGGGTTGCGATCAGTCACTCATCCCATGCCGCCATGATCTCGCGCCGGAGCTCCGTCCATCGTGCCGCAACAAGTCGCGGCAGCAGAGTTTCGCCCCGGCGAAGCGCCTCCACGCGCTCCTCATGAAGGAGCGCGAGGGCTCCCGCTTGCAGGTCGAGATGAAAAATCCAACTCACTATGCACAATGGACGGAGAATAATTCAGCTATTATAACTAAATATAATCAAATAATATAACTAAAGTTTATTAAAATGTTGCTATCATTACTAAATTTACATTAGTAAAGCTTATATTTTGTGTTACCCAAACAGCATATTATGTGGGTCTATACAAAGACTTGCACATACAATGTTAATCATTTAGATATTCTATAAATCTTCTCAATAATCTATTAAGAATACTATATATAATAAAAGCGTGTTTAAATGTGTATAGAGGCGTCGTATAGCCTATTCAACATTGTAAATCAGGACTCGTATACAATTAGAATAAGTTCAATTGTAAACTATCTTGTAAAACTTATTTTTGAATAAAGAATTTGAACAAACCAAATCAATTCTCCGGCATTTCATGGAAGTATTGGAATTCTATGTCTCGTTGTAGAATTCTATGCGTCCGAGAATACATGGTATAAGTAGTAAATTTGTTACTCCTTCCAAAGGTTGTCTGGAAGATATCGCTTTTAGCGATAAGACCGCCATTGTAACCAATTTTTTGTACAATATTTAACAATAAGTTGTTGTGTGTTGTGGTGTTTAAGTGTGATTTAATTATTGGTGTACAATAAAGTATATTCTATCTATCTATCAATTCTATATATCTTTTTTATTTTTTTGAGATTGGTATTCAAATAAGAAATGTGTCATTGCAATTATTGGACTCCACTGGCCTGCTGGCATCACAAAGTAATATTTTGACTATTTTATTTCGGTTTCATTTGCTTGCAGTATATTTTTCCTTTTTGAAATTCTACCAGCGAGTAGGGATTACCAAAATATTTTAATGGAGTGACCGCAAATAAAATGTTATAATGTATTTCAGTAGATTTTATTTAAAGAGAATATGTTTCATAGAAAAACATAATGTGGGTTCCATTCTATGTTCCATCGAGAACGATTTTCTTTCCTGCATCTAAACTCTCAGCTTATAAAATGAATTTAAAAAGGAAAAGTCTCATTTTTTTAAGTCGGTTTAATAACCTATTACTAGCTGACCCGGCAAACTTTGTTTTGCCGTATACATTATTATTAGAGACATGAAAAAAAAATAGCCTACGACCTATTCTCACACCTACCAAAACAAATCATAAAATTCGGTCCAGCCGTTTCGGAGGAATTCTATGACAAACACTGTGACACGAGATTTTTATATATTAGAAGAGATTAAACCTTTAAATGAAATAGCATACCAATGGTCAGTGACAATGTTCAATTATGACAAAAATAAATTAAACAATTTCGTGCATCATACATAAAATAAATTCCTAATAATCCATACTAATTCTAATAATTACAAAAGGTCGATTTTATAATTATTAGATTTACCTACTTACTTATTTTCTGAGCCTGTATATGTGGGCGTGATTCTAAACGCTTATTCTAAATCATTTTGATAAGTACTCACTGTACTCAATTACTCACCGCCCAAAGATTCGCACCTTTCTAACTAATTATACAAAGCTACGGAACCAGTTCTAATATTATCTTCACATAAATATCCAGAAGTCAGCAATAATTTCATACGCTAATAAATATCAGTAACATAATTTCTTAAAGAGTCGTTTCAAAATCGATTTAGTTATGAAACACTAGAAACATCATTCTATAAAATATTGCTGTTTCTACTATCTGTGATCTGAGTTTGTTAGTGTTGTTGCTAAACAGTGACTTCTGTTTCATACATAACTAGCTTTAGCCTGCGACTTCGTTTACTTTTTTTTTCGCGAAAAAAACCTCCCACGCAAACGAACTCGATCCGGTCGGGATCGGGATCCCGTGGGAATTCCGGGATAAAAAGCTTAGTCTATGTGTTACTCAGGATGTCAACTATTACTTACTCAATTCAATACTAATCAATTCAATGATTTCATATGCTCAACATTATAGATGTATTAGTATGATAATTTATGTTGTAAATAGTATACATATATTCTTGCTTATTTAAATACTTAATAATAATAATAAATAAGTATCTTGACCTGGCGCGCGAGGTTGTCGATATGTGGGATGTGGAGACAGCAATCATTGTGCTGATAGTCGTCACAGCCAATGGTATAATAGCCAAGAGCCTCGACCAACATCTAAGGAGGCTCTCGTTGGGCAGCTGGATCAAGGGCTTGATCCAGAAAGCAGTGCTCCTGGAAACGGCGCGTATTGTGAGGAGGTTCCTCTCTATGGAGCCCTGACCACCGGTAGCTTGGACCCTGTTCCCGATACCGGTGGGCTACTATTTTTTGTGGGCTACTATATTTTATATTTTTAAATATTTTTATTAATATTTAAAAATGTAATTTATATGTACATATATTAAATAAATGGAATAATAATAAAATTATGTATTCCTTTTATATTAATAAAGAATTTTATAAAACAAAACAGAACAAACTATCTACTTACCAAATTACATTAAGATCCGTTCAGTAGTTTTTGCGTGAAAGAGCAACAAACATATATACATCCTCACAAACTTTCGTGTTTATAATATTAGTAGGATTAACAGTACGAGTATCAAGTTGAAGTACTTTTTGATACTAGATAAAGTCTACCATCCACTACTACGTGCGATGCACACGGAGATGTTTCAGCGACATTCTAGTTTTTGACAGACATAAACCTGACACGATTGCAACACACATGGGTCACGATTTTTCTTTTATTTCTTTAAAAGCTTAACGTATGTTATATATTATTGTAATACTCGTATATTACTCGCTCAGGAGAAAATATAATATGTATGTTAACAGTATAATTAATTATTTCTTTGGTAACGTAATAATTATTGCCATTGCGTTTTTTATGCTTGAAAAATGCTCTGATCTTAACTCAGTTTACTTATTTACCAGCATTTTAGTATCATGTGCATTCATTCATTTTTTCATTCAAAATATTTAACAATTTTCGTTGTGTTTGAACTATGTGCTGTATTATTACAATTAATTACAGCTAAAAGGAATAACTTATAACTAAAAAAACAAACCACAACTTGTCAGTTTTACGCTGAGGGCAGCTTACTAAGAGTTGCTATTAAGTGGGATAAAGATACCATGATGAAGATATCATAGGTATACCTGTAAGCTTTTTTTGTTCTTGACTGTAAATTAAATAATCATAGCATAGGCAAGTACATGTTATGCTTGTGTATTATGCTTGTATGCTTGTCTTATCACAGCTTTGTAAGCTAAGCTACGAATAAACAAACTTAGTTTAGCATTCAGTGTGTTACCGGCTTTATCTATAGTCCAACTAAAGTGTAAATAATTGCATTAGGTATAAGTGCAAATAATGCATGTTGATAATGTCAACAATTAGTTATTGATTGCATTGTAAAATCATGATTAGTAATATAAAGTATATAATAAATAAGTAAATAAATAAATATATTAAATCAGTCAGAGGTGACTGACTGACTGACTGACTGACATAGTGATCTATCAACGCACAGCCCAAACCACTGGACGGATCGGGCTGAAATTTGTCATGGGGGTTCCTTTTAGTACGTAGATACTCGCTAAGACGGGATTTCGCGAAATTCCCACGGGATCGGGATTTACGCGGGAAAAACTTCCCACGCGAACAAAGTCGCGAGCAACTGCTAGTAAGGCATAAAGCTGAGTAAAACAGTAGGTTTTCGTATACAGTCATATAACATACAAACAAGTTGCAGGAAGAGAAAAATAGGTAATCAAACGCAGTACGTATAATTTTCACATTACGGGGTTCTCCTCAAATCATTATTTATTGATAAATTAGTCTTATGACATAGATATAGAAACAATCTCCACGATCCAAATTAGTATGTAAAACGATTAATTTTAGCATTTATTGACACACCTCTCTGTTCATTGACGTAGCTGTACGCCTACATAATGTGTTGGATTCTTCGATGAACTTGTTTATTTATTTTATTTGGCTCTTCAACAATGAAAACACTATTACATACACAATTTTACATCTTGAATCTATGTTTAAGTGCTCCATCACTTAGAGAAGAGCACTGCATGCACTATTTTATACGCGTAAACTGTTAAACAAAATGAATTACTTAATTAATCAATTACAATAAATTATGTGTTAAAAAAAATTACCTAATTACAATTTAAAATTCTCTTCATAGCAGACACAGGTGTAAGGAACAAATCAATGTCAAATGAAAGCCACGATGAATCGTGGCTTTCATACACAGTATACATTCTCGACAATGAGCAGTGCTGCCTTAAATTTGTATGACTTGTTGATCGAAGGTTGGATTGGATGGTATTTTCAGTGACTGCCTCGTGGGCCTAGTTGTCGCAAGCGCGACTGTTGAACAAGAGGTATCGGGTTTGATTCGCGAGTCGGTTTTTCTGTTACAAATTTCTTAGTAGTAGTCCGGAGTTTGGAAGTTAGTGGTGTGATAACCCCCGTTCTTCGGAAAGCACGTCAAGTCGCTGTTCTTGCGCCTGATCTCTCTCCGATTGAGTCGGATTTCCGTCCCATCGGACGATGAGGAGGAACAGAGAGGCACCTGTACCTGTGCATGTGCACTATACATGTGCATGTGTTCTTGTGCACTATAATATCTCCTGCGCAAATGGCTAATAAATTTTGAGTTTGACCGCCGTAGCCGAAATCGGAGCTTTGGTTTCCTAGGAAAGCGGTGCCGTCATATAGCGGCCGTAATATTACGGACGCAAAAAGGCGGCCGTTTTAACACACTGTCTGCTTCATCGCTATCTAGTGTATTACATTCTCTTTGGAAACGTTCACAAAACCATCTGACACCGACAAGACGGCCGTCATGCAAATGGCGGTACCGCTTTTTGACGTTACGGTGTCAGTTACCGCTCTCTAGGAAACCGCGCCATTTTGTTTACATAGACAACGTTCTAGTGACGTCATTCACCGCTGTATTACGTCCGCTATATGACGGCACCGCTATCCTAGGAAAACAAAGCTTAAAGCTTTGTTTTCCTAGGAAAGCGGTGCCGTCATATAGCGGTCGTAATATTACGGACGCAAAAAGGCGGCCGTCTTTACGGTGACGACATGCGGAAAGTTCCACGGCCGTTTTAACACACTGTCTGCTTCATCGCTATCTAGTGTATTACATTCTCTTTGGAAACGTTCACAAAACCATCTTACACCGACAAGACGGCCGTCATGCAAATGGCGGCACCGCTTTTTGACGTTACGGTGTCAGTTACCGCTCTCTAGGAAACCGCGCCATTTTGTTTACATAGACAACGTTCTAGTGACGTCATTCACCGCTGTATTACGGCCGCTATTTGACGGCACCGCTATCCTAGGAAACCAAAGCTTTAGGAGACCTATTATTATTTTTAATTATTGTTCAGTCTTTCTATTCTTCTTCCATGCCTGCTCCCTGTACTTGGGATCGTCTCTCTTCATGTTAAGGCACCACTGTTCTGGGTTGTCTGTGCGTTCAGCTGAGCTCGCTTTATGTCCTTGGTAGCAGTTCTCTACCACGTGACTGGCGGTCTTCTTCTGCCCTTTCTCCTCTTTGGGATAGCTAGTGCCTACTTAACTTTGTGACCTTCTTCTCGCCTTATAACATGGTCAAACCAACTCAACCGGCTCTCGACCATCTTTTCCGCAATGGAAAGAGAATCCGATGTACTCATGGCGTACTTTATCGAATCTGGTCACTCCCGCTGCCATCGCAACTTCTTCAGTTCGTTTGTACTCATTTTTGTTCGTGTACTTTTTAGACCGTCTCACTCACCCAGCACACCATACAGAATCGCAGGTATAATAGCCATTTTGTAGACTTTACCCTTGAATTGATTGTTCAGCATTGGTTAGTTTCTGGTTTGATTCAAAATAAGGTAATAGTAGTAGTAGTAGACTATTTAGGAAATAAATGTTAACCTAAAAGCCTAGGCACTTAGACCCAATTTAATTTGGAAGCTTTTTATGTCCTGAACTGTTTTTTTTTTATTGAATAGCCAAGTAACTGAATAAAAAGTCTAAGATAGTATAATATATCTGTCTATTAAAATTATGCCAAATCTCACATTTCCGTTGAAAAATGGAATGGAATTTCTATAGAATGTGTCGAAGGGAACTCTAATCTGGCGACCTATCTGCGGCTGTGAATTGCTATGTTCGATGATTTACTGTACGGTTGAGAATTTCCAGAGGAAACCCTCTTCTCCAGGAATACCTTAATATCGACTGTTGTGATAAAAATGAATAAGTAGGCTGTGTAAAGAAGAATTAACAACAAAATTTAGTTGGTCAAACACTAAATTTTCCAAATAACATTTTCCGCCTCACCTCGTAGCAGCCGTAATTGAAGCTTCCAAGGTTGTCTTGATACCTCATTCTGAGCCAACCTCGGTGTTGCTAACCAACTCAGGTATCTTAATGTAACCTAGACCGTTCCATTTTAGCCAAGAAACCTTCTCTGCCAACACATTTGCACTCAACTTAAGTTACTGTATAATAACTGGAATTACTAGAAAAGCACATGGAAATCCCCTTTTACACAGATGACGTATCGAATGCAGCGCTGCGTATCGCAGATTGGATTCCCGCACAAATGTTTGTATGGCCTACAAATATTTGTTCCGGGTCTTAGTGTTTGTGAAAATGCACCCATGATAGGAGCAATCCTAGTAAGGTAGGATCTTTTTTGAGACTGTATTTAAACGGTCGTTTTAATGTTGCAAAAAGCAAAAAAAAATCTAAACGGTCACCTTTTTAATGATTGATCCTCTTTCTTTGAGACATAAAATAAATCACATTAATTTATATTAAATCGATGTTATATGACCGATACTAAATTAATAAGGAAATAAATGTTGATAGGATGTTATATTCAAAATAACACAATGTTTACTTATTCTATAATTGTACAACAATATATCTGTCAGTTTAATAGCTTTGAAGCGTATAATAAGCGTATTTGCATTATATTAATTGTTTGCATTAATGTATAGTTTTGAATATCTTTTATAATGCCGAGTTATATCACTATGTTAACAAGATTCCAGTCCACTTTCTTGAGGTTTTATGATCTGAATGTAATGTGATGTTCAGATGTCAAGGTGGATGTATAAAATTAACTTAATTTTACGACATTATTGTCGCTTTCTTAAGTAGGCCAAGTATTTCTCTTGACTATCAAATAAGCATTTTTAAACTAACATGGTCACTAGGGTGTCCCTTAAATTTCGATGTCGAAATATTTTTACGCATACCTTCTTAAAACTTTCATAATGACCTAATATAGTCTAGAAATAAATATTAGTCCGTTTTATAAACGATAACCCGTGCCGACTTGTGATTGAAACTTGCCCATACAAATTGCGCGGGTAACGCGCTTGTGCCTATAACTGAGTGTTTTATTAGTCACTTATACACATTTTTTAAGATTTTTAGTGCCTTTTCCTTATTGCATATAAATTTCGGTAGGGTTAAGGAGTGACAAACAAAATATTTTCCATGTCGGACTGCCTAGCCATCAAATAATCAGTGCAAAATTACCGTCAAATAGACATTTTCTAAAATGCGTGAAGAAATTTATTGATTTATATCATTTTTGGGGAGATCTACAAAAAAATGTAAGAATGAATACTCCGGCCACGTCATGAATCGTGTATATAATTTTAAAACCACTTTGATAACTTATTTGATATTATTGCACATGCTGATACGCCTTTGAAAGAATGAAAATAGAGGAAGACAAGGCATTTTTAAAGAAACAGAGAGAGCCAGGTCGACCGGGATGCTTAGGTGGCGTTGACAAAAAAATAACAGAGAATGAAGGAATAGCTAGGTAGGCAAAGAGGATTTGAAGAGAGTTAGTGAGAGAGAGGGGAGTTAGCATCTACTCCCACTTCAAATAACTTGGGAGTCGCAACAAGAAAAAACTCAGGCCCCTTGGAGCACAGCATCAGGCATGATGGATAGCGAGAGCGATCTATTCCTCAAAATGTGTTTTCAATCACAACTCCGAATGATTGCGAAAGACAAAAAGGCTCTTCAAGATGTTTGCTTATTTATTGTCAGTTTACGTGTATGTTTGTTTATGTAATTATGTTGTTAAACCTAGGCTCGAGTTGCAACTAAAGCACCTCACCAAGATTTGTGCTTCTTGGCAAAAAAAAATTGTTGCAACAATTTCTAAAGCTTCGTTAAGCAAGTGTAGCCATCACCTGTGGTCAGTATTAGTGTGAAGAGACCGTCACTTTCTGATGATGAAGTTGATAACCTTTAAAAATTAAAATTATTGCCAAATTAAACAGAAATTTAAGTTGGCAATCACAAAAACGCTATGTTCCATCAATGGAAAAAATGACCCAAAATCTTTTCGGTAAGCAAGTATTGATGTTTGTTTTTTTTTACATTTCTTGTGTTTTTTGTTTATTCATAAGTTTTTTTTTTTTGTTGTAGATAAAACGAATGAATGATTGGTAATGACGAGTTTGTATCGGAAAACAATTCGATCACAACTTCAGATTAACGCCGGTTTTCTTCAAGAAGATGTATGTTGTTGGAATGATAATGCAGCTTTTCAGGACGCTGAATAAATCGTTTGAAAGTTGTAAATGATACCTACCACTGAAAGAGCTGTCAAATTAACAGCAGAAGAAGAATGAAAACAGTTCTTGTTGCGTTGTATTTAGGAACATCGATATTTCAATCCGGACTTTAAAAGAAGTTATCCTAGCTGACTGTTATTCTTTTCTTTTTAATAAAGATTAATTTTATTATTTAAATTTAATTTATTTTAACTATTATTCACTTAATTTGTTTCATTTATTATAGTTTTATTGCCGACCCAAATATGAGAACAAGACAAGATTTTCAATAAACTTTGAAGCTTAGTCGGCACGGGTTGCGATCATGCTAGAAAGGTGAAATTACATATTATCCGCCAGTCTTTTGGGCACATTACCAGGGGACAGCGATGCGCACGAATTTCTGGACGCCATATTTTAGTTTATTTTCAGTTGCTTAAATGTAGTTTAGAGTTTTTATTTAAGTGTATATTCAATTATTGATTAAATATATTCACTGTATTAATAAAAAAATAAACAATTTTATATAATTGAATACTTAAAATATAACAGTCACAGTTCACATGTATCAAGTCATATTTGAGTATGTTTTATTTATTATTTATAAAAAAATTAGATCAAAAAATAATTTTTCCCTTATATAAGGGACACCCTAATGGTCACTAACAGTAATAAATCGATGAAGTCGGGTGTTCATCCGTAATCATCCGCTTGCAACAGTACCATCATTTCGGAAACTCGGAAACATGGTGGGTAAAAATCCCGTTATAAGTTCTAATGGTACTATCAAATAAGTTGTTTGTAGTACCTTTTTTGTTTTTTTTCTGTGGGGAAATTATCTATTCACTCCGCTCTGGGTGGAGCGTAAAATAGTCAATAGTGTCAGACTTCTATTGACTAATAACCCATTTTCCTTCACTGCCCTTACGTTCTTAATACCTACCTACATACTTAGGGAGTTTGTACTCCATCATTTAGTGACGAAAAGATGACAATATTTTATATTTCTAACTTAGATGATACTTATAGTTTAGCTTAGTATTTTATGTTACGAAAGGATTTGCTATATAGGTTCCGAAGCACACAGGGTATGCATACTATCTACACACGCCACCGCCTCGCATATTTTTTCTGCATATCTGAGGGTCACAATCTCCTAAATGTAGAATAATTTTCTGCTTGACGGTTTCTTGCCACGTATTTCTGTCCTTAGCAGAATGGCGAGCGTTGTGCAGGTTTTTATCCAGGGTCTTGGGATTTGGTCTGACCATTAATAAGGACTTCGACTTCTTGGCATGTTTGCGACAAGGTGGTCCGATATATTAGAGACTGTCACTGGAGTTCTCTTCATATCCGTCATTCTTACGGCTTACATGATATTGATAAATGATAGAAACCCAAAGTTACTGAAGAACATCAGTTTTCCTAGTTTTGACAAGTCAATCTTATAACTTAAGTATCACTTAATTCTCGCCTCAGTAATCTTCTGAAGATTCTCAGTGGCGGGGCAAAAAACGTGTCGTGTGCAGGTTTGAGTTATATAATTATGTATGCTGCATGTTGCATTGTTTACGTTCTGAATGTTCATAATACTTATGAATATTTTTAAGTTAGAGGGCAGTGTTGCATACTACATTCAAGCATGAACATCTGGTTTATGGTGCAACTAGCAGTGGCGCGGGGCTTCGTTCCCGTGGAATTTCTCACAATAAAAACATAACCGGTTTTCTTTTGCAGTCGGGTAAAAGTTACCTTCCTCAAACTTCAAGCTACTTCACCAGACCCAGAACTTTCGAATATTAGCTCGTTTAAACCATCACTAGATATTGGACCTAAAATGTTATGCGTTTTCTCAAACTAACGCTAGATTCCATTCTGCAAATTGAGCCGCCTAAGATTTATAGAACAATACTTTGTAATAAAACCTCCATCTACCAAATTTTTATGTAACTAAATGGCAACGAAATGTAGGTAGTACAAAAACAGCGCCACCGTGTGGTGAATACGGAAACTTATGTCAAAAGTGGGTACGCTACGAGCTAAGAGGACTTCACTTTCACTTCAAGGTAAACGTATAAAAACTTCGTGACTGCGTCAAGAGATGGCGTTAGGATCGAACTCCGAGGAGCAGCCATAAACTTTCGCTGTTGCCCAATACACCCAACAGCCACCCTATTATTATCACTGATTTGAAATACTCTCTGATTATTATAGTACTCTGTTCTGCTATCGTACTCTTTATAGTAACTAGTATAAGGTATGAGAAAGTATAGGTAAATACAATTTAATGAATTTATTGCAATACTATCATTCTATGTATTAGTACTAATAATATTATGTTTCAGGATTTAGCGGAATAAAAAAGAATTGATACCATAATGATCTTTATTACCTAGCCACCAGATTTGTCATTATAGATGTTGGTTGATAAAATAAATCGATCTATGTACTTATATTATAAAAAACTGGCCAAGTGCGAGCAGACTCGTTCATGAAGGGTTCCGTATAAACGACACAAATAAACATTGTTTTCATAGTGTTAGTATGAAATACAAAGTTATATTTGCGGTTTAAGAAAGTGTGCTATATGATATATCTCAAAAAGTAAGTACCTACTAACTGTAGGGTATCCCGTTCAAACCATTTTCGTTGAAAGTTTTCCGAGTCTCAATCGCACTTGGCCAATTTTTGTTATAATATAGCTGTTAAGTCTGGGCAACATACAGGCTAGAATAATTGATATTGGAAACTGGAACACCTGATGCAATACTTTACACGCGAGCGAAGCCGCAGCTATAAATTTAAAAATTAAAAGGTAAATTTTAAAGAAAATTTCATGTTATGTATAATATTGTAATAATATGTATATTATTTATATAATATTTTTTCTGTGCAAGCATCAAGTGTGTGTGAGGAACAATATGAAATTAGCCAATGGCGAATATTATGGGTGTGACGTTGCATCCTATATTCTTGACCCCGAGATTTATTTATTTACACTTTATGCACATAGGTACAAAGGCGGACTTAATGCCGTAGGCATTCTCTACCAGTCAACCATGAGTGGTGAAGAGATAGTGTGGGAGGTGCAATATGAACGTGAAAAGTAAAATTAGAAAATATATATAATAATAGTAATAACACAAAAACCTTAGTATCATAAAAAAAATAGAAATCTACATAAATAATATATATGAATAAATACTTATATAAATACATACAAATATAGGTATATATTACAATGAAGAAGCAAATGAAAACCAAATGTGGAAATTCTGCTTATTGGAGTAGAAAATAAATCAGCAATTTCTTTTTAAATGCATAGTCTTCAATATGTGTAGATTTAGCAGGTAGACTCACAATACCTATATCAAATTATGCTCGTGCATCGTCCTCGAGATTAGTAACCTGAAAACGTTGAAATATATGTAGTAACACGCTAGTGACACCACTCTTACACTGTATGTTTAGAGTCCTGCGCTCTTTTTTTTTTTTTCTTTTCCTGGCAACCCCAGCCTTTCGGTCTTTCATTCACATCACAGTGCGCCACCACTCGCACGTTTTATTTTAGGAAAAAACAAAAGTGATAAGTTTTATAGTGAAAATACGCAAGCAAAAATGCCAAAAAGGAAATTCGAAATAGAGTACATAATGTGGAAGATCAAAAAACTGAAAAAGAAACAATAACAAACAAAAAAGCGGTAAACCGTCGGCGCCAAACGACCGCCAATTCTACAGGGACTATTTCGGAAAAGGATGATAAAGATCATGGTACATATATAATATATTTATTATAATATAATAGTAAAGTGATCAAGTGCTATTATTATAACAAAAACAAGCCCTTATTAGTAAATTTACCAAAATAACCTCGTTTGTTTGCCTTCGTGCAAAACATTTTCCACGAAATTGTGTGCAAAACATATTCCACGAAATTGTGTGCAATCTGATCTGTCAAAACGAATTGCTGCAAAAGATATTTATACAAGATCCTTGCTGCAAACACACGAACTTTTACCTAAAGTTGTTAGACGCTAATAATTATATATTTTACATGGCATTATGATCAGTATTTCTGGAAAAAACAAGCAACTGCCTACATACCGATAGATTTACCCTAACTAAAGTTATTACCGATCAGTGCGGCTTCTGGGGCCGTATCGCCAGGTAAAACAAAATAAGTGTACTGTAATAACCAACACCTAATACCTATCAGAGCGGCTTTTGGGGCCGTATAGCCAGGTTTCACAAAATAAGTATACGGAAATAACCAACACCTATCAGAGCGGCTTATGGGGCCGTATCGCCAGGTAACACAACATAAGTATATTGAAGTAACCAACACCTGTCACCTATCAGACATTGAGGTAATATGTACTCTATCAGAGCGGTTTTTGGGGCCGTATCGCCAGGTTACACAAAATAAGTTACATACTGAAATAACCAACACCTATCAAAGCGGTTTTTGGGGGCCGTATCGCCAGGTTACACAAAATAAGTATACTGAAATAACCATTACTTATCAGAGCGGCTTATGGGGCTGTATCGCCAGATAACACAAAATAAGTATACTGAAGTAACCAACACCTGTCACCTATCAGAGCGGTTTTTGGGGCCGTATCGCCAGGTTACACAAAATAAGTTACATACTAAAATAACCAACACCTATCAGAGCGGCTTATGGGGCCGTATCGCCAGGTAACACAAAATAAGTACACTGAAGTAACCACACTTATCAGAGCAGCTTATGGGGCTGTATCGCCAGGTTACACAAAATAAGTATACTGAAGTAACCACACCTATCAGAGCGGCTTATGGGGCCGTATCGCAAGGTTACACAAAAAGAGTTTACTAAAGTACCCAACACCTATTAGAGCGACTTTGGGTTGTCAGTTTGCCTCAGGGTAACTTATTCAAGACGGTTGTGAGACCAATATAGATTAGTTTTTGGGATGGTTTCATTGGCTCAATTTTCATAGTGCATCAGTTAAACCTTAGAATGGTGTTACTAACACCTGCCTCATTTGTCTACTGACATACAATCATGGTAACAAACACCCATCAGAGCAGCTCCTGGCGATATATCGCCAGGTTGCTTACTATACCACACTAATTCACAGACAATAACTACAGTTTATTTCTTGGGACTGCATTGGCATATCATATGGGTAGTTGCTGAAACTACACCATAACTGATGTAATAAAAATTCCTTACTAGGATAATCTGGTTTCAGTTGGGGTGTCATTGGACAGCCCACGGACGATACAACTTATAGAGGTTTTACCGTCAAATAAGTGCGTCAAACCTATTGAAGAGGTCACACAGCCATCCACCTCAGAAAACTTACCGCAGCAGACGTTGGTTAAGGAAAAAGTCTTGGAAGTAAACCATAATGAAGAACTAGCTGACCCGAAATACCCCGCTCTTGAGCACAGGAATACAGAAGTGCTGGATATTCTGGGAACTGATCCCTCTGCGGTTGTTAACTATGGGAATGACATACACAAAGTTTTAGCAACAAGACTGCAACACATAGACACTCTGGGACATAGCAAGGAAACCCGCGAAGAGCTTACAGAATGGTACCTCATCCCAGCTAACAGTATCTTGATTGGAGCACCCTACTAAATGTGGAAATAAAAGCAGCTGTAACAGAAACCGTATTAAAGCGAGACAAGGGCATCAAAGAGCGCCAAAGCCAGCTCACAATGGCAATTTCTGGGCTAGCGAGTCCTCACCCAAGAACATGAGAATAAAAACAAAAATAAAGAGAGCCTCAAACAACTCATGGATGTGTACTGGATCTTGTGTGACACACAACATGCTTAGTCAGTCACTAAGCGAAACTTCACCATATTCTCCATAAACAAACATCTGAATGACACAAAAAATTACAAATAGTGAAAACCTAGCAAAAACAGAACCCAAAACTTTTTGCTCAACTTAATAACAAGTTAAGAACAATTTAAGGTGGAGAAAAAGGGTCCCAGTGCGCAGGAGTACAACGAGGTTGTGAAACATTTCCCCCGCCGGTGCCGGGTCCCTCAGCATGAGGCAGTCGCATCAAGTCGCCGCGAAAGCATCGTGACGTCCGTCGAACTGCAACCATCGCCGATAAATACGGTAAAATACAATGGTCGGTAATCACTGAAGACCAAACTATGTTGTCATAAGTTAACGTGTATAAACTAGCAATGTTTTTCTTTTTATACTCAATGGCTTCTAAACACCGAAGACTAAACTATGTTGTCATGGGTTTAATGTGTATAAACTGGCAATTATTTCCTTTTTTATGCTCCACGATCTCTAATCGATGAAGATCAAACTATATTGTCATAGGTTTAATGGATATAAACAAAAATTAAGAAAAAAAAGAAAAAAAAAAGAAACCTAATTGGACTACCTAACGAAAAACTGTCAAACATAAAGTCTGAACTAATAAGATGTATTGCATAAGGTGTAAGAAAGAGTAAATACATGAATAGACCTAACTCTATGCAAGATTCTTTTAAATGATGAGACGCATACTGCTAAGAAATATAGACTGACGCCTCAACTATGGAGGGGAGTAGCCAAATGTGGGGGTGAACGAGCCAGCGGAAGATGGTCGTGAGATGAGATAAAAATCCATATAAATCAGCTCGAGCTGCTGGTAGCTTATTTTGGCCTTAAAGTATTTGCCTAAAACCTCAGAAACTGTGAATTCTTCTTCACATAGATAACTCCATAGCCATTACTTACATAAACCGCAAGGGGAGCATCCAATACCTACATCCATTTTTTTTATATATTTCATATATTACAGATAACAAAATTGCGGATGCAGACTCTCGTCGAGTACACCCAGATATAGATTGGATACTGGCTGGATTGGATTCGGCCGGCGAACCTCTTCACAAGTAGAGTAAATACAATCCACTTTGGCAGTTAATGCATTCATAATCAAATGGACAACAATTATTTTTTAGGCCCCTTGGTCCTTTCATAATAATGTTAAAAACCTTGAGAAAAATTATTACTAAGAAGGCAAGGCAATCATGGTGGTTCCTAAATAGCCCATACAACCGTGGTTGCTCATATTCTAACTTTAACCTAACAACATTATTATTTTACAAGACAACCTCAAACTGGTTGCCGGATCATTGTGCGCTGCGGCGACGCAGGGTATCGATCATCCACAGCGGTACCGTGTAAATCCAAAACACTGTATCTTAAGTTACAGTGTTTTGAGTTTACAACGCTCATTCGACTTCTTTTAGCCTGTTCTATCGTACCACATTCACACATTTTTTACTTTGTATGGAAAGTTCTGAGATATGACTATGCTAAACACACTGTATTTACTTAAAAATACAGTTCTACTATAACAAAACACGGCAACTTAAGATACCGTGTTCTACCAAAATAATTTTCGCGCGTATTAGATACAGTGTTTTGTCAAAACAAACAAGTGACACGTATGCGCGTTGCGGCCTGCGGGCGCGCCAACCATGGGGCTTACTCTTGAATTCAATGTCGACCGATCGACATTGGAATTGTGACGTTTCGTACTCTTGAGTTCGACACTAGCGCCAAATTGACTGTCTATTATGAGGAACTAATTGGGATCAGAATCACATTGAGATCGGGATTGATGTGCGGTAAACGCTACTCTTGAGTGTAGTTTGACAGCTGTCTATTGCACCCGTATTGAATTGGGATTGTTTGTTGATTGTGATTTTTCCAATAGCAAAAGTGAAACTTTTTAGAAATTGTTTTGCGTTTTAAGTGGTTTTCAGAGAATAATAACTGTTTAATATGGCACGATTAGCAGTAGTATACAGTGTTATACGTAATTTGCATAAAAATAATTAAAACAAAGACGAAATAAGCGTCGGCTAATGCGATATACGGATAATGGATTTTCAATTAATGAAGACGAATTTAAAGCGAATTATAGAGTGAGCAAGGATTTGTTTGAGGAAATTTATGAAAATATTAAGCCCTTTGTTTTTTGCATTGCATGCATTTAACTCCTAATTGTTAATGAATAAATAAAATAAATGAATTGTTTCATTCTGCTTAAATGTACTTTTATTTACTTAGTAATAAAACTATGACAAAAATCAAATCAAATCGTGGTGCCGTTATTGCATCATTGTGTGACGTGCTGGGGATAAGGGGACACTTGAATATTCAAAGAATGGATTTCTGTGTCTTCTTGGACTAGTACACATGTGTGAATGCTCCTCCTCTGCCTCTATAAAACTGAATGACTCAGTAGGTCTACTCTGAAACAAAGAAATGATTATTATTATATAAAATTAAATATAGGTATAATTAAATTAAAATACATATAATTATGTACCAATTGAGAAAATAGATTGCCAGCCAATCTTGAATCTCCTATTGCAAATTGCAGTCCACCCATCACCACCACCAATATATTTTTTAAGGCAGACAATGCCGGCAAGTTGTCTGCTGTGCCACCAGCAGTGCGCCTCATTGTCCATTGAAGCTGCGAGCTGTGCATACTGCTTCTTTAGAGCACATTTCTTCTCAGCCCAATACTAAAAACACACATTAATTTTATGAAATTGCTGTACCATAAATAGTTTATTCAGGAACAAAAACACAAGACTAGATAAAACAAGTCAAACGATAATATGATATTTTTGATCTAATTAATCTTTTAAAGTACTAATACAGCAGAATCGCAATTTATTTGGAAAGAATGTACTCCTATACATAATTCAGGAAGTCGAATTTTGTAAACAAACATGTCATATTTAAAAAGATAAAGACAACTATAGAGGGCCGTGCTGAATGATCTAAAATTGGTTTATTTTTCAAATTTAGCAAGTTGTATGAGGAACCAATGCGGTGCATAATTATGTTACTTGCCAAACAACAATTATTTGTTAATAGTTTTTGGCTAAGTTTGTTTTGTCTATTTTAAGTTTTTCTTATACTATATGTATTTTTCACCACAGCCCATATCCACATCTATATATTATTTGTTCTGAAATCCAAATTCTGGAGGGCCTCGCTGGGCACATGGACATATTTATTTACTTGATGTTGTTACAAAGGGTACCAAACATAAAGCTAATTTAACATAGCCGCTTAAACCACGAAAATAACTACATAAACAAAACATAAGCCTTCTCTTTAGTAAAGCGTTACTTTAATGAATAAAATATGATTGTATATTTACTTACCACTTTTATAAAACTGTAATATTAGTTAGATAACTTCACGAAATAGGTACTAATAATTGCTCAAAAGGAACTAAACAACCAAACTCGCACAGTATCGTAACACAGTATACTTTAAATGCTTTAGACAAACTTGCACTTTGTCGAATTTTATTATATAAAGCTATTTACTTCTAAAAGCACATGAATATTTATTATTGAAATTTGAGAACTTTGACATCTTATTTTTTTTAGTATTGAAGGCAATTAGGCAACGATCCTACCGCATGCAGCCAGTCATGATTCACTTTATGATTTTTTTTAATAATCTTACGCCAAAATGAATTTACTACGTTACAATTAATCAATTAAACAACTATTTATATAATATTTATTTATTGGCCTTGTTATTTAAAAGATAAAGCATTTTAAAACCCTATTACCGGTTTATTGTAATTAGTCGACCAACACTACTGCGGCCCGTAACATTGCCAACTTCACGCGAAACAAAACAATCACGGTGCGATTCTAATCCTAATCCAATGTTGACAATATTGTTTTCAAGAGTAGCGAATCACGTGACTGCAAAATTTACATTGGAATCGTATTGGCCTTAGATTGGATTTAAAATTAGTTTGAAGAGTAAGCCCCCAGGAGCGAGAACGGGAGGCGATCTTAATGGTTATTGGATGATTGGCAGAGAACAAACGTTTTCATATAATTATAATAATTTCGTACATTAATATAAAGACCTCACGAAAAAACATGGAAGTGGCTGTGCTTAGTCATAAAGATATGATCGTATTTTCAAATGATTCGAAGCCAGCATTCCCCAAAGGTTTTAATATACAAAACCTAGAAGTAATACAATTTAGAAGAATGTTTCCATGTTCGCTAACAACGACTATGATGGAGAATTTAAAGAGATACAATTCTTGAAAAGAAAGGATGCACAAAACCTTTTGAATAAAATTGCAAATGGCAAGACTGGGGGCTTACTCTTCAAACTAATTTTAAATCCAATCAAAGGCCAATACGATTCCAATGTCAATTTTGCAGTCACGTGATTCGCTACTCTTGAATACAATATTGTCAACATTGGATTGGGATTGGTATCGCACCGTAATTGTTTTGTTTCACGTGAAGTTGGCAATGTTACGGGCCGTGGTAGTGTTGGTCGACTAATTACTATAAACCGGTAATAGGGTTTTAAAATGCTTTATCTTTTAAATAATAAGACCACTAAATAAATATTATATAAATAATTGTTTAATTGATTAATTGTAATGTAGTAAATTCATTTTGGCGTAAGTTTATTAAAAAAAAATCATAAAGTGAATCATGACTGGCTGCATGCGGTAGGATCGTTGCCTAATTGCCTTCACTACTAAAAAAAATATGGCGTCAAACTGTCAAAGTTCTCAAATTTCAAAAATAAATATTCAAGTGCTTTTAGAAGTAAATTCGACGAATTGCAAGTTTGTCTAAAGCATTTAAAGTATATTAAAGTATACTGTGTTACGATACTGTGCGAGTTTGGTTGTTTGGTTCCTTTTGAGCAATTATTAATACCTATTTCGTGAAGTTATCTAACTAATATTAGAGTTTTATAAAAGTGGTAAGTAAATATACAATCAAATTTTATTCATTAAAGTAACATTTTACTAAACAGAAGGCTTATGTTTTGTTTATGTAGTTATTTTCGTGGTTTAAGTGGCTATGTTAAATTAGCTTTATGTTTGGTACCCTTTGTAACAACATCAAGTAAATAAATATGTCCATGTGCCCAGCGAGGCCCTCTAGAATTTGGGTTTCAGAACAAATAATATATAGATGTGGATATGGGCCGTGGTGAAAAATACATATAGTATAAGAAAAACTTAAAATAGACAAAACAAACTTAGCCAAAAACTATTAACAAATAATTGTTGTTTGGCAAGTAACATATGTACCGCATTCGTTCCTCATACAACTTGCTAAATTTGAAAAATAAACCAATTATAGATCATTCAGTTGCCTTTATCTTTTTAAATATGACATGTTTGTTTACAAAATTCGACTTCCTGAATTATGTATTCTTTCCAAATAAATTGCAATTCTGCTGCATTAGTAGGTACTTTAAAAGATAAATTAGATCAAAAATATCATATTATCGTTTGACTTGTTGTATCTAGTCTTCTGTTTTTGTTCCTGAATAAACTATTTATTACTTTTTAGGTATAGCAATTTCATTAAAATTAATGTGTGTTTTTAGTATTGGGCTGAGAAGAAATGTGCTCTAAAGAAGCAGTATGCATAGCTCGCAGCTTCAATGAGGCGCACTGCTGGTGGCACAGCAGACAACTTGCCAGCATTGTATATATATTTATAATGAACATATATTAATTAAAAATGCATTAGTGATTAATGTCAGAGATTTATATATTGCTAATGTTTTCGGATATTGATTAAAAGTTTGCTGTGCGCTTTAAATAGTTTTTTTTTTGTTAATAGGTATTTGATTTGATTTTTGTCATAGTTTTATTAAGTAAGTAAATAAAAGTACATTTAAGCAGAATAAAACAATTCATTCAGTAATTCATTTTATTTATTCATTATCAATTAAGAGTTAGCATAAAGGGCTTAATATTTTCATAAATTTCCTCAAACAAATCCTGGCTCACTCTATAATTCGCTTTAAATTCGTCTTCATTCATTGAAAACGCTTTATCCGTATATCGCATTAGCCGACGCTCATTTCGTATTTGTTTTAAGATTTTTGTGCGAATTACGTACCACACTGTATACTACTACTAATCGTGCCATATTAAACAGTTATTATTCTCTGAAAACCACTTAAAACGCAAAACAATTTCTAAAAAGTTACACTTTTGCTATTGGAAAAATCATAATCAACAAACAATCTCAACTCAATACGGGCGCAATAGACAGCTGTCAAACTACACTCAAGAGTAGCGTTTACCGCACATCAATCCCGATCTCAATGTGATTCCGATCCCAATTAGTTCCTCATAATAGACACTCAATTTGGCGCTAGTGTCGAACTCAAGAGTACGAAACGTCACAATTCCAATGTCGATCGGTCGACATTGAATTCAAGAGTAAGCCCCCTGATCCATTCATTACCAAGAGAAACTGAAGCCAGAGGCATAAGCGAAATAAAGAAAAGGGAATTATTACAGTTGTGCAAGTCTATGCCTTCTACAAGATCAGTATTTTATGAAAATCTCATGGTATCATTAGAGCCTGATCTCGACGAACACAACAATGAACCAAATTACTAATATTTAATAAAATAATAAATTCATTACTAGTGTGAATTTCTAATTTTGGTGATCCTGTCGTCATATTAATACTGATTTTTAATTATGGAAGTCCATAATGCTAAATTGTTCCATTATTTTTTTGTGATTTTCAAGTTCTTATATGAAACTGTAAGACTGATTTCGTTGCCATAACAGTTAAAAATTGTTAATTTTGTTTATTTTATTTATTTTTAATTTTAGTGTTAAGTATTTTTACGTATTTTCAAGTTCCTACATGTTACATGAAACTGTAAGACTGTATAACTCAAAAACTATACTTAAAAAGTTATTAAACAAAATTGTTTATTAATTGTTTATTAAGTCGAAAATATTCCACGGGATCTCATCCCCGACTTGCTTGACAAAGATTATAATAGCTCGGCTAATATGCATGATATAAAGATAATTTATAGCCTATAGCACTCAGGTATAATGCAGCTGCATGGAAGCGAAAGAATTTTCAAAATCGGTTCAGTAGTTTCAGAGATTACCCCCTACATACAAACTTACAATTTACAAACTTACAAATTTTACCACTTTATAATATTAAGTATAGATGTAAGGTTAATTTTATAAGTTCTTCATTTGTTTAACTTTTTGAAAAATAGATAATTGTGTACATACTAAAAACTCGATATTTTATTTTTCAATACACTCCACCTAATAATAATTCCGACTGTAACTTTCTATGGTACATTTCTATACCCTGTAATATCAAGTCAATATACTGTAACTCTAAGATACAGTGTATTGACGTAACAATTTCTTTATTCGTTTTTGACAACTATTATGGCATAACAAGTTATTCACGATTATTTTTTGTGTATACTCTACTTGTGTATGAAACCTAACGGGCTTGATAACTTATAAAATTACCTTTAATTTGATACCAAACACTATATACTTTCCAAAGTGAATTTTGGAGTAATCATCGAAAAACAGAAAAAAACGTTTTTGCTCAATTTCTCAAAAAATGTTTTTTGTAGTTACAGTGTTTTGGATTTACACGGTACAGCGGACACTATGATAGGCTCGTTGTCGGAAAATCCTTACCAGCAATATGACGTACCTAGCACTTGAAAAATTAAATTTTGTGCCAGAAAAATATAATTTTGAGTTATATGAAACGTCAATCCCAAACATTTTATATTTTCTCACAGGTTTACTCAATCAGAGAAACCAGTACGGCACCTTGAATTCATGTAGGTTCTCATTAAAAGGTTTTTTTCAGGGGAGCTTATCGGCTCAACCACGGCCTAAATATAATACCACGTTGTATACTTCGCTTGTACTAGAAATTCCAAAGGAAAATTTGCCGTTAAAAATTAACTTAACATGATGATAACGTATACAAAAATTATTATAAAATAAATAAATTGTTTTTAAATAAATAAATAATAAACATACCCGACCAACCAACCTTGAGCCAACCATTCCTTGAGACGAAAATGGAAATGTGCCTAAAACCTTACTTTTTAATATTAGTACAAAACCAAGCCAGGTTTTTTTGTGGGGAACACATAAAGCCGTTCAATGGTTTTAAGAAACCGCATAAACGCTAAAAATACAATCCTTACGTCCGTTGGTGGATTATAGCCGTCCTTAAAGATAGCGGGATTGACACCTCTGAGTGCACAAGACACAAGGCACGCTGCTACGTCTAAACCTAACCAATGCGACTTCTCATCGATCTTATCCGCGACAGGGCAAGCTAGAGCGGAAGCTCTAACGTTTTAGGAAAATTCTATAACAGAGCAATGATTAACTCTAACGAAACGTAACTGCCACGACAGTGCTAACTGATTTATAATTATTTCATTACCCTTAGATATAAAACTATATTTTTAAGGAGAACAAAATTGAATTATGACTAAAACAAAAAAAAAAGTGATACTAATTAAGTAGTTTTAGAAATAAACCAATTGATTAATACACAGGTATTTTTTGGTAGTTGATATTTCCTCAGCTATCTCTCAAGGCCTACATATATTTCAACGTTTTCAGGTTACTAATCTCGAGGACGATGCACGAGTATAATTAATGATTAAACGAACTTACCTGTACGTGAAGTTCTATCATAATTATACAAAGTGCATCGTCCGAAGAGATTAGTAACACCCACCCAACCCAAAGTGTCTCCCAGTTTGCTGCAGAAATGTCAAAGCTGAACATGGTGGCTTCAAACTCTAAACTTAATGAAAGACCGAGACGCTGGGGTTGCCAGGAAAAGAAAAAAAAAAAAAAAGAGCGCAGGACTCTAAACATACAGTGTAAGAGTGGTGTCACTAGCGTGTTACTACATATATTTCAACGTTTTCAGGTTACTAATCTCTTCGGACGATGCACTTTGTATAATTATGATAGAACTTCACGTACAGGTAAGTTCGTTTTATCATTAAATATTTCCTTTAGTGCTACTTCAATAAACACAACTTTATTAAAGAAAAAAATTGGAATCTTTTCACAATATAAATGCCTTGCTACAACTTTCCGAATAGGTCTGTCAGTCCTATAATTCATTTCATACGTACTCAGTCGTGCACAAGTCATAAAGATCAAACCATTGGCGCCAGACCTCTGCAGTCTTCCTTACCTTTAATCCAATACCTAGCTAGGTAGATACTTCGGTAGTCTCGAGGCACTGAAGTAGGTAAATAGTATTTCTTAAAATTTTACTATTACACTATCTAAGCGATTTTGTTGATTATATCAGCATTTCCATGGATATTTTTTTCAGAAAACAGTACACAAACAAATTGACATAGTAAAAAACAAAAAAAAATACATTCTTTATAGGCACATAGCGAATTTAATACAACACTAATTTATCTACAATTAACTTGATGTTAAAACTTCACCTAAGTGCACAACAAATCTAAGATATGGTTCTACTCAACGTAGGGTTCAGTTAAAAAACAGCGTCCGATAACTTTTAGTGTGTGACATGAAACCGTTTGATTTAGAAATTAATAGCTGCTGCCCGTGACTTCGTTCGCGTGAGAAGTTTCTCCCGCGTAAATCCCAATCCTGTGGAAATTCTGGGATAAAAAGTAGCCTGTGTATTATTCCAGGACGTCAACTATCTACTACCAAATTTCATTTAGATTCGTTCAGTCGTTTTTACATGAAAGAGCAACAAACATACATACATCCTCACAAACTTTCGCATTTATAATATTAGTAGGAAGTAGGATAGCATTATTATTATTTTTCAGCCACTAGCTAATAATACTTTAATATTAAATCTTTATCATAATTAATATCAAACAATCTAATGAAGAGATCTTCCATTATGACAAAGCTTTAAGTATGAGCGGGCTTATCATATATTATTATGTATTCAGTAGATGGTATTAGGTAGATATATCTAATGCTTACGAACCAAAAAATAACAGAATCTATCCGCATGATGAACGCTATGTCTAGCCGGATGGACGGCCATATTGGGTCTACGGAAATGACCCGCCCTTTCCGGTACATTTGCAAATTTTATATCCAGATACGTATGTATACCCCTTCGATCCTACGGAGTACGTACATGAAAACAATTGACCGTATTTGGTATCAATCAGGAATGAACTTATACTAACGGTCTAGTGTTGGATAGTGATGTTTGACATTACGAAATTTGAAATATTGATCTGAACGCTAAAAAATGTACAATCTATGACTTATACATAGTTATTATCATTCTATTTCTTGGCGTAACGACTTTTAGTATCAGGTACGTCTAAGTTTATAGTTACGAGGTACCAAAGCATATTAAAAGTGACAAGATATTTTTTAGTTATTAAATGCAGTTTGTGCATATGGATGTAACTATATAGATACGGATGAATTTTATTAAACTCACTGTAAAATTTTGTATGAAATGCATATATTGGATAGCCGGTGGCCTAGGTGTGTTTGACTAGATTCACATAATATTTGCAAACAAATATTAACTTACTATTTTACGAATATTTAAGTTGGACGGTTACTGAGGTTCGATATTTTGAGTGGTTTTCTCCCGAGAAAACAACTTGAAATCAGGCACACAATCTTATTTTAAGGCTTCATTTTTTCATCTGAAACCTAGAGCAGGGCGAAGCCACATTTTCCTTTAAAAAGCAATTTCATAAAATAATTATAATTAAACCTAGCCGTCGCGTGAGACTTCGCCCCCGTAGAGTTTATCTTGATAAAAACATAACACTTCCATTTTCGTAGTGTAAAAAGTAACCTATAACCTTTTTAAAGCTCCAACTTACTTCAATACTAAATTTTATCCAAATCCATTCGGTAATTTCGAAGATTAGCGCGTTTAAACAAACAAACAAACTTTTCAACTTTATAAAGTTAGTATAGATACGAGTATAGTTTTCTTTGAAACCCAAACAAGTTTTTATCTAAATTAATGGTTGGATTTTATGTTTAGACTCAACAGAATCTCTTGAACTCTAAGGATAGTTATCCTTAAAGTTCTACAAATCAGGGGTTAACGGGTCAACGGAGACTCATAGCTTAACCTTTCTTTGAAAATTGACGTCTTTTATCCGAACAAAGTCTGTCTGTGTTGTCAGTATTCAAAATAAATTACATTAAACTGAGAAAAACTTCTGAGAGATCTAAAGAGGTTCTTTTATGATAAATAAATAATGGACAATAGGTTTTCTTGGTTATTTATTTTGACTAGTCCTACTTTCTTACAAAAACATATTTTTTGCTTAAACGATAACAGAGACATAAATGAAAAATACAGTTATTCTATGTTTCTTAAGCTAAGCTTTCATATTTCAACTACAAATTAATATAACAAGGTTCCATCGCGGTCATCGCTTACCATCAGGTGAGATGGTGGTCAAACATTTACAATGATTCTATAAACTTAAAAAAAGGATTACAGAGATTTATTTTTTATCTTCAGAAGAATTCATTGCACATTTTTCCTGTGGCAACTAAATGGAAGAATTCACGGGTTGGAATCTTAAATAATCTACACACATCAAAAGTGTCTAGGGATCAAGCATTTTTATGCGGATTTCTTGAGATTGAGATGTGGCTTTGTAATAAATTTATGATTTTATAAATTTATATGGATCCTTTTTGGTGCATTTCATAATTTGAAACAGGAACTGTTAATCAAATTCGAGTAAAAGATGAAAATCAGCTGTCAATATTTTCCCTATAAAAACATACAACGCATTGAAGACATTATTAGTGCTACTGTTTCCCTACTACTGATTAAAACCAACGTTATTATGGAGCGGCGACGTCATTTAAGCAGGGAAGAAATGCTCAGAGCCGTGGGAATGATAGAAGCTGGTTCCCGGCAACGTACTGTGGCTTTAGCTCTGAATACAAGTCAGAGTGTTATCAGTCGACTTTGGACACGTTACCGAAGCACTGGTACCGTGGCTGAGCGCCATGGAGGACGGTATCGCTGCACCACACGGAGACAAGACCGATACATTCAAATCTTAACTCGAAGAGCTCCAACAATAACCGCCATGATGTTAGCCGTGAGGCTTCATCACTCTTCAGGGAACTTAATTAGCGACCAAACAGTCAGAAACCGCTTGCATGAAGTGAACCTTCATTCCCGAAGACCGCTACGGGTACCACCTATAGCAATGCACAATCGTAGGATTCGATATCAATGGGCTCTTGAACACAGAAATTGGGCAGAAGAACAATGGCGTTTCGTGTGCTTTTCTGATGAGTCTCGTTTTGGTATGAGACCGGATACAAGACGTATACGACACTGGAGAACCCCTGGACGCCAACAGCGATTAAAATCCTGCCAGGAAGTCCATCCTTATAGTGGTGGAACCATCATGGTATGGGCGGGTATTTGGATCGGCGGAAGAACTGAGTTGATTTGGATCAGAGGCAACCTGAACGCTCAAATTTATGCTGAGACGATTGTATCTGACGTCATCGTTCCTCTACAAGTGCAAATCGGTCCCTTATTTCAGTTAATGCATGATAATGCACGACCGCACACCGCACGAGTTGTAAGACAGACTCTCGCCGCAGCTAACATCAATGTCCTGCTCTGGCCTGCTCAGTCGCCAGACTTGAACCCGATTGAGCATGCATGGGATATGCTACAGAGAAGAGCTCTGTCGAATATGGAGGGTATCCAGTCGCAAGAAGACCTTTTTTTGTTGTTGCAACGAACATGGGCGGCCATTCCACAGCGTGATTTGGATGAACTCATTTTGAGTATGCCAAACCGATGTTCTTGTGTTGTTAGTGTTCGCGGTAGAAACACGGATTATTAATTGTTTAAGTTACCCAATAAAATTTTAAAGAAAACTGTTATTTCAGTCTTTTTTTCGAACTTTAATGTTAGTGGTTCAAATGTCAAAAATCCCTTTATTAGGAAAATGGCAAATTTCTTTATTAATGCAAAGGTGACTTGGTTTATCGTTACTGTGACAAACGAAAACACTTTATTTGATGAAGCCTTAAAGAAAATTTTAATTAATATCAATCAGGAGAAAAGTTATTGCAAAAATATTTGTTGATCCCTAGACACTTTTGATGTGTGTATTTGTTTATACTTAATATAGTAAACCAAAATTTGAAGAAGTTTACTAAAATTGGGTTTATGGGTTTCCCTCAGACAGGTGCAACAAATAAAACGATACATTTTTAGATTGTTATAAATGTTCAGATACCGACTTGAGTTAGTGTTAAAATATAGATATATAGAATATACTTTATTCTACACCAAAATTTAAACACACCTATTTAACATAATTTCTTACTTCTATGGTTACAATGGCGATCTTATCGCTAAAAGCGATATCTTCCAGACAACTTTTGGAAGGATTTTCAAAACTTTAATTAAAGTGGGGAGGGCTAAATTAGTGTACCTACTACATAAATATACTCATAAAACAGAAAATAATATATATACAAATATATAAATAAAATACAATACGTAGGTATATAAATATAATGTGTTCGTTAACAACGTGTTGAGAGGAATCAAAGGAATAATCATAAATTTAAAAAAAAAAGATTAGCAACTGAGCTCTTAAAAGTAGCGAGTGACTGAGCTTGTATTACTGACACCGGCAATGCATTCCACAAACGAACAGCTTGCAACGTAAACGATGAGCCATAGAATTTAGTGGAATGTGCAGGCATCGAAAGTCTCAAATTCTCCGATGATCTCAAATTTCTAACATGTGTGTCATGAAGGAACTTAAAACGTTCTTTGAGATATGTTTGACGAAAATTTATGATTTTTACTGGATTTGAAATGGTCCCATATTTTGGTATAAATATAGGAATAGCCTAATGGTTAAGGTGTCGGACTTGTGATCTCGAGGTCACGGGTTCAACCATACCATTGCCGTGAAACTCCAGACACAAGCATATTTAGCTAAGTTGGAGGGGGTTAACAAGATTGCTAGTTATGTGAATACTAACCACATTACAAGGTCTCTTTTAAAAAAAAAACATAATATCTACGAGTATCTACACTTATAAATTTTGAATCTGTATAAACAGCATCTTTCAGCATATTATTATGAATAGGCATCGAAGTATCGTTGTCGCATTGTCTGGTTGCACCTGTCTGCGTATGTCTTTACCGAGTACATTGTTTTAGCTGAACATGACATTTATTTATATAATCTTTATGTACACTAGTGGTACATGGACGGACTTAAGGCAACAAGGCATTCTCTACCAGTCAACCTTTGGGTTAAAAAGACCACCATTTGGTAGGTTCATGGTAATATTATAATATTATTAGCCTCTCTAGGAATTGTTAATAATTCACAATATTATTAAAACAGACCTACTTGCATTAAAAATCATCAATTACTATTTAGGTTAACTAATTTATATTAACGTTCTGTTTCTACCAAACGAACTGAAAATCATAGAGATAAAAGATTTTTTAAATCGGTTTAGCTTCTAAATACATTAGAGCGTTGATAAGTTAGTGGGCCATAGATTTTGTAAGTAAATAAGTATTCAATTAAAATCCTAAAAAAGAACATAAAATATATAACATCTATACAGGGTGGCGATTAGGTTATCACATTAAATTGTACAGCAGGTATTACAAGTTGTTATCAGTCCGTTAAAATAATAAAATAAATAATTTTACTAACATTAAGAAAATGCATTTTTCAAACAAAATAAAGAGCGTAATTGGTAAAAAATTAATAATCTTATATTATATTAGTTGACTGACTAGTAAAAGCGGCAACGCCGCAGCGCCGAATCCGAGGGAGCACGTGCCGAGTGATTGGTCAGCTGATTACGTTTATGCAATACATGATGTTGTGAAATATCAAAATGGAAAAAAGGCCCACGGCTATAATATTGCTTATTATTAAATTATTTTAATTGTACATGATAAAATACCTAATATAGAGTACGTGGTTTCAATTAATGTGATAACCAAATTGCCACGCTGTATAAAGGTAGCTCTTTCTATTCTTCAATAGATAATAAATTCCTTTTAATTTTTTTTTTAAGAAACTGGACATACTTTTAATGCTAATAAATAAAATTCCCTGCACGGACATCCAGACCCAGGAACAATATCGGTACGCCGTACAAATATTGTTCCAATGTTGGAATCGAACATTCAAGCTACAGCTTAGCAGCCAATTGCTCAACCACAGTGCCAACAATTTGACATTTTCTTCGAAAAGTAAAATGGCCCAAGTACATAATTAGTATTTGGTATTAAAAAAACTAATGTTTCAATAGCTACATAAGATATACATGGTATTCTAGTAGTGTGTCTTCACATCTGATAAACAGTAAAGAATAAGAATCAAAAACCCAAAATAAACATTTTTCAAACTTACCTTTTTGTTACAATGTTTTTTTTTTGTTCAATTGTTTCTTAAATGTACATCTGTTACACATTTCCCTAAAACACCCTGTAGATGTTTTTATTATAGTCATGGAAAAAATAATAAGAACAAAGTGATTATTAAAAACATAAAAATAGTTTCGTTTATAAAATACTAAATCACAAAATAGGTAACTTTTAATGCGCGCGTTTAACTTAAATTAAAGTTAACTACTTATACTAAGAATTATAATTAAAAACTATTAACAAAGTAATGTTTTTATGTAACTTAATTATCATCACGATATATTGATGTGGTATTATATTATAGATTAATAATAATTTGTTTTTCTTTAATGTTTTACTTTCCTAAATAATTATAACTTGAAAAATGGTAATTTTTACACATGTGAACACAATTAAGTGGATATCTACATGAAACAATTTAATTTACCTAAACATACCTATAATGTAAATATAAAATAAGTACGAATGCACATAATCAGCCGCATTTATTAAAACTTTTTAGCCATTTAGTTTAAATACGGTTTAGAACATACTAAATCAAAATTCTCCGCAGAATATTTGAATTTAGAATCTGCTAATCATTATTTAGGCTATGGTTAAAAAGTTTTTTATAAAAAAGCCTGACTGAACATAGATAATTATGATAAGAATAAATTGTTTCTCTTATAAAATTACTGAGAATTTCACTTCATAAAAATATATACTATAATTACACATTTGCCCGACGTAGGGAATCGAACCCACTGAAAGTACTAAAGACTAATTTTTAAACATACGTAATTAAATTAAATTCACTACCTATTAATAAAAAGAGCCCCAATTATTGTAAGATTTATGAGCAAATAAAGGAAGCTTATGAGCACGGGACCCGTTTCTAAGACTGTCTAAGGAATACAACTCTACCTCTATCATAGATTTTACCCAAATTATAGGCAAATAGAATCGCCCACTGGGTCTCATTAAAAGCTAGATGCTATCGTGGTAGAACATAGTGAAGAAGGCAAAGTTTGGCCCGCAATAGCACAGGACAGAATTGTGTGGAAAAGAAAGAGAGAGTCCTTTTCATAGTAGTGGAAATAGACTAGATAAATTATATATAGATGTCGTTTTCAAAGAATCAAAAATGTGTAATTCTGGTTGTTATGTAAAGTTAAACTCAAAAATGCCTTCATTAACAACCTAATTTGAAACTTTTTTTTGCCTTGAGGCTGATTTTTTGAAGTAGATAAGATAACTATAAAAAGAAAGGTTAGGTTTGTCAGTTTTGAAGAATAAATACATCGTTCATTTTATGTCTGTGCGGCAGTGATGTACAATCGACAAATTTGAAGCATGATCCACTTTGACAAAAACCCTTCGAAACCAAAAATAATAAAGATTTCCCACCTTTGCAGTGCATGCCACACTTAGGACGTTTTAAAAATTAAGCAAGCTATGTCGATACAGGTCGGATTAATAAAATTATCGATAACAAGGCCGTTATCATGGTATTTGAATGTCTATAAGAAAAAAAGTTATGGTGGGTCATGATTCAAATTTGTCGATTGTACTTACATAATATAACCTTAAAACCTAATGCACTAGGCACATGTTTAGGATGAAATTAATTACTTATAAAAACCGGTAGCCTTATTGTGAAATACAAAATTTAATTTCGACATTGCAACTAATAAAGTATTTTTAAACAGACAAAACAATAGATATCAAATAACATTTGATTGTGATTTACATTGCGATTTTACTGATTACACAATCTGAGCTAATATTGAGTCAAGTTAAACAAAAAAATATGTACCCAAATCCGTTGTTCAATTACACGGTAATAGGGTAGTTTCCTGTGTTACAAAATAATTATTTTATTTGATCCATTAGGTAGATTTTCAAAAAATATTGGTCACGTATTTTTTGCCTTAAAATTTACAAAGATAGAAAGCTTCAAAGTATAGGAGTGGGGGCTGCTGACGTCACACATTGCTAAGAATTATACCGGAGTGTGACGTCACGCGAAATTTCAACTCACTGTAACGTCTTAATTTTTCAATTACGTGAAAAAATAAAAAATACGTGTCCAAAGTTTTTTGTTAAACTACGTGACGGACTAAATAAAATGTTTTAGGAAACTACCCTATTGGTATTTCTATATTATTGGTAAAACACTAACAACTCTCAGGACTATGTTAGTAACATCATAAATAACCACTTTAGTTCTATGACTAATAATAACTCATCATATTTTAGTTCTTCAGATTTTCATGCAAGAATAAAAGTATATCAATTGAACGCTCTAAATGTTACGCAGTCTGCGAAGCAAAGGAAAGCGCTAGTAGTGTAGGTAAACTGATAAACTGTTTGTTTTTAGTAAATGTATTTACATTTTCTAAAAAGTCATAGAACAAAAGTTGTTGTTTATGCTGTTAGTAATACAGTTCTGCGAGGTTGTTAGTGTTTAACCAATAACCCTGTATAGATTTGGTTCAAATTCGGGATATTTTAATTTATCATTGGAGCTCTAACTATACAATGGTACTATTACGCTTCCCCATACAGCTGGCTGTCACAACTCCTGCGTTTGCCCAACTGGTGACAGAGCTGTGGTGAGCCTACGATATCGCCCATGAACACACTGAGTAAGTAGAACTCTTTGTCCTGGTCTGGAGAGCGCTTGTATTGGCTGGAAACAGAGAAAAACACGTTAGAAAACTTTGTAAAGCATTATCAATAATTATGACTATGCACTCTTAAATATCTAAAGCTTGATATAAGTAAATATTTATATCATGCCTATTGCAATTTGGCTCTCAAGAGTAACCTTCTAGTCATAATTATTTATTTTTTCCAAATTTATTTTCCACATTCAATTTATCATGTTGTGTCAAAAGTCGAACTGCGCTGTTCGCACTGAACTGTAATCTGATAAATTTACATCCTGGGCCACCAAGATACAGGCTGTGCTTAGTTTGGTGCCCACGGGTACTTCTCCTGTATACTGTTTGCTTTCTTCTTCTTTTGTATCTCTCTTTTCTCAATAACTTGTGTGTGTGTCAAATAAATAAATTAAATTTACGTTCCGCATTACCTAGCATCACCCGTTTAGCCTTTTCCCATTTATATCGAGGTCGGCTTTCAGTATATCGAAATGCAAATGAGTACTACTGTTTTACATGGAACAACTGCTTATCTGATTTCTACAACTGATTTTCGAGCTTGTGACTACGCGTAACGACTACTTATGTACACATGACAGGCGGGACTTACGACTTAAAGAGCTTTCCGAGGCAAGAAGAAATCTCAATTTATGTTAAGATGGCCAAGCACAAACCTAAACAAAAATAAAAAATAAATGAACTAGACAAAAAACTAACCAGGCGCCTCCTACACATGGACAGAAGAAGCCTGCGAATGATGGCTGGGACCATCACCGGGCACTGCTCACTGAACAAACACTACCACACAATAGGTATAACGGACAGTCCCCTTATGCAGTGCATGCATGGGGACGGAGGAAACGGTGGCACACGTACTCCTAGAGTGCACAGAAATCACCGACATACGAAAGCAAACCCTCGGGTCATTGAATTCCCTTACAGACATCCTGAATAGACCGAGAGACTTGATCTGCTTCTGGAGGGAGGTTGGCTAGATGGAGTGACGACCGACACAGCTCACGCACAATGGTCTCGTGCAGAGACTAAGTGCGGAAAACAGACCAAAAAAGAAGAAGAGCAGCTCAGCTCGGTCTAGACTAAGGCGATACCGGTCGATTTGATTCTGAACAAACTGGCTGTGACAAGCGGACATAAAGAGACACCTTTATATAATATTTGCATGTCAATTCATGAGAAAATCGATTATTATTCTGCTAACGTTTTAAGTAAAAATATCATTCTTTATGCATTAAAACCAAGTAAATGATTTCGAGTCATCCTATAACGGTTCGATTAAGTACAACATGCACATTTTCAGAAAAAAATGCTCAATGACATCTGTTTACTTTTAGATTGTGACAACAACACATCATGATTTGAGAATCGAATTAGTCACTATTTCGTCAATAACCTGATGTAAAGTTCTTGTAACAAGATTTGGCGGCCCTAGAATGCAAGAGCAACTAAAGGAACATGGTAGGATTTTAGTCAATAGAAGTCTGACACTCTCTTCAGCTCCAGCCTTGCAAAGCCCAGCAAAGCTCTCTTCTTAGCTTAACGTTAGAATTTTTACAAACTTAATTTTTGTGTATTTAAAGTACCTATAGAATGGTAATTATTAGCAAATAAGAAGTCCGGATGTAGTCGATGAATATCTATGTATAATATATATGTATCGAAAATATCACGTCAGTTTTTTTATTATTTAATAAAAGAAAAAGAAAACATGAGAATTTTCCTTTAAACATAAACCTAAACAAGAACTGACATACATTTCCACTTCGTCGCTACTTCGCTAGTCAAAACCTTTACAAGCACCTAAGTGATTAACTTCGTACAAAAATACGAGTATATTTCAAAGTTACACTACCGCAGCTTTTCATGAAACCGTACAAAGGTTTCCGAGTTCTGAAAATCAGCTGTTTTTCGCAACTAGTAGAAAATTTCGCTTCAGTAGCTATGGGAAATATTAGATTGCACGCTCATAGAATCTGAAATTTCACGTTCAAAGGCCACAATTTGAAAGGCAATCAATGAGAAAGTTTCATTTGACTTATGTGAACTTTTCATCAATATTTCAATTATTTTATTCATTTATTCATTTAACAATATACATTGTGTGTGAAATTATCCTATAAAACTACAATTTAAATACAATAATAAAAATAAAAATAACATAGTCAAAAAAATATAAATCATATACGTTCACAACATTAAGACATAATATTAAGTTCTTGTCAATTAGATGAAAAAAAAAGAAAACATAGTAATATACGAGTATAATATACATTTTTTATTGAAATCAATAAGATCTTAGTGACATACATAATTATTATTGTACCTACATCTATACATATACATACATCGATCAGGGTATACGAACTTGACACGTTTTGATAAAATTGCTCGTACAGAGCACTAACTCAGGGCGAATAGAAGAAAGACCTTTGGCCTGCAGTGAGAGAGAAAAGACTAAAATCAAATAAATAGCTTTCAAAACAGACCTAGATAATAAAAGCGTCAATAGCCTAATGGATAAGGTGTCAGACTTGTGATCGACAGGTCCCGAGTTCGAATCCCACCCATTACACTATTGCCGTGAACCCACTCCAGACACAAGCATATTTAGCTTAGTTGAGGGGTTAACAAGATTGCTAGTAATGTGAATTCCAACCACATTGCTAGTCATCATTAAAAAAAAAAAAAAAACAGATCTCTCATGTCTTCGACTCATTATTAAGATAGCTAATAAAAGTTCTAGAAGTTCTATAAACCTATTTCTGTTCATGACAGTTCTTACGTGTGGTTCGATTCTCTAAATAAATAGGTGGTCGAATCTCATCATCATTATCTGCTTAGCCTTTTCTCAACTAATTGGGTCGGCTTCCAGTCTAAACGTAAGCAGCAGAGAGAAAGTATCAATTATCCATGATGTCCAAATGCTAACTGGGACCAACGACCAACTTCCAAACTCCGGGCTACTACTGAGAAATTTCTAGTAGAAAAGGCAGTCTCAAAATAAATAGATCGAATCTAATGGATGAGTACCTTTTCTATGTTACGTTATAAAACCACATTTGACGACACTGATTGACGTTTGTAAGCAATCACAATCTGAGATTCTGGTAGAAGCCAGCATCAGACTCTATAGAGCTGTGTAGGTACTGGACCTATTTTGCGCAGTAGTGAGCCACAATATTTGGTTGCATCTTCTTAAAAGCGGTATAAACGTATTGTGGATTGGTCAAGGAAAACATCGTGAGGAAACCAGCATTTCCAAGGACCTATCCGAAGACATGTGTCCCGCACTAGGCCCGAGTGGTTGATTAAGGCCCATTTCCTTGCATAGAGAGAAGGCCTGTGTCTCAGTTGTGAGAACGTAATAGGCTGAATTACTATTATAACCGTATTGCTTTTCATTTATTAATTTTCTTACCATTTTGTTTTGTTATTCTGTAAACATGTTGTTCCTAAGGGATGCGTTCACTAACGGTTATCTACGATAGCGTTACTAAAGATAAGATTGGTAATTAACTAACAATGGCTAAATGTTTTATTACGAGATTGTTGTATGAAATTCTTGCCTTTTTGCCTTGATAAAAAGTTATATCGTGGTTAATAACGAGGCACGCGAACCTAGACTTAACTCATTTATTCATGACTTAAGGACTACCAGTTGGTAGCTATCAAGAGTACGAATAAATTTAAAAAACTGAAGTTTACTTAATTTATTAGTTACAGCAAAAAACGTTTTGGGAATTCTTTCACTATGCGCACAGCTGAGGAATGGAATCCCCAGCCAGAGTCTGTGTTTCCCTGATAGCTATAACCTGGGGTCTTTGAGTCAAGAGTGAATAAGTTACTTCTAGGCAAACATGCTTCAGCTTCGACCACATCATCATATGAGATGTTGGTCAAACCCGAGCCTATCAACGATAAAAAAGACAATCATTTCTTAAACTGAATAATTAATTTACATCACGTCACATACATTTTTGTCTGCCAAAACTATATTTATTAAAACGTCACTGGCCCGCAAACTAAGTGGCGCCTATGAGATAGACTCCAGCAGGAATCCCTCTCCTTAGCTGAAAGTATTCCAAAAAATTTAGTGTGTACGGAAATAACTTTCTCATCCTATTTCACGAGCCTATCCAAACAAATAGAAACAGCAAGTTATTTAAATAAATAACAGCTATTAGAACGCGAGTGATGAGATAATACGGAACTGCATCACTGTTACAATCTCCGCTAGTGGTAAACCACCAACTTGACAATTGCTATACGAGGCAGACGGTAAAAAAACTGAAAGTATAATTTTAGACTCAAGATGAATAGTCTAAGTGTGATATTTCAATGCAATCTAAGATGTAGGGAAACATGCCTTGAATTTTTGATGAGCTCTATTGCCTGGTGTTAAGGTGCTTTTTTGGTTAAAGGCTTGAAGCAGTGAAAGTGTTTTGCGGTGTTGCATAATAACGGCTCACCTCGGACGTCGAACGTAAAGTAATCGCTAGTCACCCAAACAGAAAGATAATACACTCGTCTGCTTGGCATTCGCTTGGCTGTCGTGTATAGAAAAATTATGATGTTGAAACATTTTTAATATAAAATTGTAGGTCTAAGTATAAAATAGCTTGTATGCTTCTATAGAAGCAGTACCCATTTTATGCTTGAAATCTGGCTCGAGAATTAAACTACATATAGTTAAATTGTCGAGCCAAATTATTCTACGACATAAGTCATTGCGAAGAACTATGTTGTGATATCAAGGTACTTTTCTTAACCGCGCATCACCATAACCTAGTGATATAAAACACCTACATTACCAGCGTTATTGTTAGTATTTCTTAAAATTATTACACAATCTAATTCCGCCAAGCCCGTTCCATCATCGGACTACAAGACAAACGGCGATGCGCCATCGTTTCATGGTGGACATCCCACCCATACGCACAAAACGTTTTGGGAATACCTTCATTGTGCGTACGGCTAAGGAGTGGAATTCCCTGCCGGAGTCTGTGTTTCCTGATCGCTATAACCTGGGGGTATTTAAGTCAAGATTGAATAGGTTACTTCTAGGCAAGCGTGCTCCATCTTCGATCACTTACCATCAGGTGAGATAGTGGTCAAACGCGAGCCTATTATCAATAAAAAAAAGGTAACAGAATACTCGCATTAATTCCTGAAAGTAGTTGGTTCAGAATCGGCTTCTGTGTCGATTTCCGTAATTAAAATAGGTGTTAAATTTAAACGGAAAAATCTTAAATTTAACTTAAAATGGAAACAGTATCATAAAAAATTAATACAATCCTTAATTCAAGAAAAAGCGCTCGTGTGCGTGTCGGCTGCTAACATTGCATGAGTGTATGCGTCTGCGTAAGGATATTGTATGACGTACATACGTTTTGCGTTTAGTAAGGATAACTATTTTATGAAAATGTCTAGGTTTGGTTTTAATTTACTTAGTTACGGATGTTGTTTAGACTTAAAATAATTTAATATTCTAATTGGTGTGTCTGAGGTAGTGCGCTTAATCTGTTACACCTTGTATTATTAAAAATACTCATAAAATTATAAATACAACAACTATTTCTAAATCGTCATTATGCGCAAAAAAAAAATCAAAATTATATTGCAGCGGCAAGAAACTCAAGCAAAAAATTTCACAACATCCTACAATCCTCGTGGTTGGGCGACTATGCGAGCGTTGAGCTACGATGACCCGCGCGGTTGCGTACCACTATTACATCAATGTCCCACTTGCGATCGCTGGACACACTTAGTTGCATTCTTGTACGAAACACACCGACCACTGACCCGGTTCCTACAATTGGACGTGGCCTTGAAAACATTTGAATCAAGCGTTATGAAATATTCATAGAAACTGCGCGACCGATGGAGCGATGGACCGTCATGTCAAGGTCGTTTGGAATTAAGGGGTTTGAATTGTAAGTAAGCCTGTAGAAATCCGCTTTATACGTATAGAATATGTCAGAATTTCGTCATGATCTACCCGATGGAATACAATTTACGGATCCGCAATCTCTAAACAAGTCGTGCTAATAATTAACAACTCCTATGTGAAATAAAATATTTTTGATTTCAGTTGATCGCTGTGGTTACTAAAAATTTAACCAAAATGACTAAACCCATACTTCAATAAAACATGACTGACTCTCCACTTTCGCTTGGTAACCTAGCAAGGAATTTCAGTATTTCTTAACAGTATTTTCTTTATAAATTACCTGAAAACATCAGGCCAGTCGAATTGCGGGCGAGGATGCGCTTGAGCCCTCGTCGCATAGTGTGCGCAAACGCGCTCAAAAATGCATGCGCGCGTACCGAATTCGCCAACAATGTATTTTTCTACTTCGTTGATATCAAAGGTCTCTGGATCTCCTGCCAGAGTCAGTTCACGACGGTTGCGGGAGCGGTATGTAGCTGAAACAGGTAAATTGGCAAGTTATAAGAATGATCCATACTAATACATATTATGAATGCGGAAGTCTGTCTGTCTCTCTGTTTGTGACACTTTCACTGCTAAGCCACGGAACTAATTTAGAGGAATGAAAATATTTGAAGACAATACGTAGAATAGGTCAAACATAGGCTATTCTTTTTTCAAAAATCAACCCCTTAAATTGAAATAGGGGTGAAAGTTTGTATGAGGAATCTAAACCTTAACTTAACTGATTTTAATCACTTTTCCCCTTTTAATTTCCTCAAATTAACGCGTGTGATGAATGAAATAGGATGTCACCAGCGCTTTCTCACGTCATCACTTCAATGAATAGTGCAACAATACTATATTCGAGCGCAATTAAGTTTGAAGCTTACAAAATAATTTTTAACATCAAAAGTATCACCAACAGTACAATTTAATTTGCAATATGATTATCAAAATTATGACTCTAAACATTTGTATAAGCAAACTCTGATTGTCACAAATTTCAACTCAAAATCTATCGAATTACGACGGTTCAACATCTTTCATCAATGGACTGTTGCGAGATCGGTAGCTCATCGTTAAACAGCACACACATTTGTCATTACATCATGGGGAATTTAAGCACATCAAGCTACGTGGACAGTGTCACGCATAGCCGCAACGAAATGTATTCGCAATCGATTGCGGGTAGTGGTTACACTTAGCCATTAACCTGATATAGCCTATCTACTGTGAAATTTTAATGAGAAGCTAATCTTACCGCTTCTAAAGACTGGCTGCAATAAACATAAGTCGCATTATCAAAGCTAGATTAACCCAAAATAACATCATCTTCCTGTCCTTATATTACTTAGGGTCCGCGCAAAAGGTTTTCTATTCTATCCTGTTCTGTCAATATCTACGGTCACCACTTGGCCCTTCAACGTCAGAGATTGCGTTTGAGTCACATGACCGTGGGGACGGACCGTTACTATGTTTTAACACTAGGTAAGCAAAGTCGGTCATAAATAGTATGAGTAGGGGCAAATTCCCAGGGCATGATGGGCTAAGTATGGAGCATATGAAATATGCAGGTGTGCATATGCCAAGAGTCTTGTCTATGTTCTTTACGTTGTGTATCAGCCATTCATATTTACCGACAGACTTAATGAAAACCACTGTGGTACCCATCATGAAGAACAGCACTGGGGACATCTCGGACAAAAGCAACTATCGCCCGATTTCTCTCGCGACGGTTGCGTCCAAAGTGTTGGACAGTGTGCTTGACTCTTTTTTGGCAAAACATATTACACTACATGATGCACAGTTCGGGTTTCACCCTGGACCCTATCCACTGAGAGTGCTATCTTGTACATACACTGTTAAATACTACACTGATCGTGGGATGCCGGTATACGCCTGCTTTCTTGATCTCTCCAAGGCTTTCGATCTTGTATCATATGATGTGCTATGGAGAAAATTGATGAGCAGGGGTGTACCGCCGAAACTTCTCAGTGTGTTACAATTTTGGTATTGTAACCAAAAAAACCGTATTAGGTAGTCTAATACACTCTCTGAATCATTTAGGTTGGGATGCGGGGTGAGGCAAGGTGGTTTGACGTCTCCCAGGCTCTTCAATATTTATGTGAATGACCTCATGGACAAGCTCAGCAGCATGAGTGTCGGATGCAAGGTAAAAGGAGTAAGTGTCAACAATATCAGTTCCGCTGATGATATGGTGCTGCTGGGCCCGTCTCCATGGGCAATTAGGGAGATGCTTAAAGTGTGTGAAACTTACGCTGCTACACATGGACTGATTTACAGTGCCAATAAATGTGAATACATGGTTTTTGGGGCCTCTGGTAAACGTAGGGATAATGCTCTCAAACTAGCTGTAAATGGCACGGTAATAAATAGAACCACAACAATTAAATATCTTGGGCATATTCTTACTGAAGACCTTAGTGACCACGGTGGCATTGAGAGGGAGCGTAGGGCACTGGCGGTCAAGGGTGCTCGGTGTACTGACCAAATTAAAATCACTCTTTTTAAAGCATATTGTCAGAGTTTTTACACCGGCAATCTTTGGGTCAACTACACAAAAAGATCGCTAGATGTTCTACGTGTCCAATATAACAACGCTTTTAGGTTGTTGTTGCGACTTCTTCGCTTCTGTAGCGCCTCAGAAATGTTCGCGGTAACTCATACTGATGGGTTTCATGCAATCCTCCGCAAAAATACGGCCTTACTACTGAGAAGAATAAGAGGAAGTCCCAACGGTATCCTGAATGCTATTGCGGGTGATAGTTCCTCCGCTATGGTGAGGCAGTTTGTACGGAGACTAATACCTGCCTAGTTCCATGCATTTGTGCCTATTTAGTTATAATTATTATATCTGTATAAGTTTAAGTTACTAACAATAGAATTTTAAGTTAAAGTCTGTAACTAACAAAATATGGATGTTATACTCGTAGTTATCCGAAATAAAACGATTGAATTGAATTAAATATCTTTTTCATATTGCTCTAAACACAATTCAATCATCTTTTCTTTGGCCTTTCTCTTTCCATCCATACACATTTATCCTCATGAATCTTAAGTAACATGGATATAGCTCAATAAAATGGTAAAAGAACAAGTCACACTATAATAGTTTCAAAATTATTTCTATAAATATATGACTAAGCCTACAGATTAAGAGTCCCATGAAATCCGAATCCTCATCAAATCGTCTGAAATTCAAAGGAAAGTATGGAAATACAATTTGTTGAATCATCGTCCGGAAATTTGAATCAAAAGATGAGAGATTGATGATAATATCCGATACGATGTTCAACGTAATTCAATTGTAAACACGAAACGCGTTAAAAATAATTTATAACTTAATTCGTTACAAAAAATTGATAAAGATGTAGTCTGAACCTACAAGGATAAATTATGAAGCGCAATAATTCTACAGATTTCTAAAACAAATGGATCCTTTTGGGAATCATACTTCCACTTTATTACCTAAGGAAATCGGGACGTTTCGGCGTCTGATGTTATCATTCGCAATCGTGGGCTTTCAGTGATAAAATAGAGGGAAAGGGAAGAGGGTAAAAAAGACATCTCAGCAAAAAATAGACCTGCTGTCACGTGTGATCCCGTTACTGAGTTGCCGAGATTAAAAAACATACTGTAATATAGGGGATCCTTATCCCATAAAAAACAATACTTGTAAAAAACCGAGCCTCGCAACTCAATTTTTCTACCGTAAAATGTTGTGAAATCCATGTAATACCAAGTCGGTTATTAATTTATTCAGTCCTTTTTTAAGGGACCTTCTGTCTTAAGTTGTTACGTAATTATCTAACCTACATCTTATAGTGATCATATCAATATTAAAAATCTTTAACGTTTTAAATAAATAGACTCGGCCATCGCATGAAAACACAATATATCTCACAAGTAATACATATATAAATTAGATTGTTTAGTGCGTCCGCGTGTGTGGTGAACTATTAGTGGTATTTAGCTGTATGTAACCAAATAGCACGACTAAAAACCCACCCGAATATAATAACATAACGATTAAGTAGAGAATGAGATGTAAATTACAGGACTAGCAATCTGCTTTGGTTTTATCGCTCTTTCTGCAACGTTATATTAACAAAACACATAAAGATGGACACTGCCTTTGCTTTATACTATTTAGAGTTGAAAAAGCTAAGCCAATGAGCTTGTGCATATGTAGTAAGATCCGGGGATGGGTCTAGAAGCTATGCATCAGATATAAAGTTTCCGATTCAGAGAAAATACGTTACACCGTTACTCCTTGCTGTCATATGAGTACCACGAGTTACAAAGGGCTACTGTATTACAACTACACGTGATATGCTGGTATGGAGAGTAAGTTAAGCAGTTGCTTTATGTAAAATAGTGGTACCTGACCTCATCCGGACTGGAAGGTAAACTTAAAGAAAAAGCTTATTACACAATCACAAAAAAATATTACACAATTCTTAAACATTTAATATACATTTTTATATTATATCTGGGGGCACGGCAGTGCCCCCGCTAAGTCAAGTGCAAAGCAAACACTGCCGTACCATCCTTTTCTGGAACCATTTCGGCGTATTTTCAGGTCCCTATTTGGGGACCTCTGGATAGATTTAGAACGCTGAAATTATCGTTATCTAGTAAACTACCAGCATACACTTAAACAACAAAATTTCATGTTTGTAACTTGTTTATTTTTAAAGTTATGCAAAAGCAAAGTTGTACTATCTCGACATATATAGACTCACTGATCATCAAAATAGAACTAGTACTTCCCATAAACCTAGAGAGCTGAAATTTGGCATAGAGGTAGGGTTTAGTGCTTATATGAAGGAAAAACTATCAAAACTGGGATCATGTAAGATCTGGAGTACCTTACGACCCTGAGTAGAAACCGTAACAGACCAGCCAAACTATTGAAATTATCGACATGCTATATTCACAAAGTTTATTAAGCGTGGTTAGCCCTTTCTTTTGAAATTAAAAAATTGAAGGTCTGAAGTATCTGATATATATAACCCCTAAGAGCTCAGCTGAACTATGAGAGATATGGAAATGCGCCTTGACAAAAGTTGTTCAGAGTGACGAGTCCCTTCTACTGATATGTATAAAAAATTGAAGGTCTGAAGTATCTGATGAAGAACCCTTAGAGCTCAGCTGAACTATGGGAGATATGGAAATGCGCCATGACAAAAGTTATTCAATTTGACGAGCCGCTTCTTATAAATGAATATGGAACTGGAGTATGAATAATTAAGAAACTAATCAAGTAAAAATAGCTTTCTGCAAAAAGAAGTGAAATCCCACCAAAACATCCTGTAAAAAATTAGCCTAAAAAAATTAGAAAAAATTAGATTTTATGTGACTTGGCCGTTGACTTCGATGTATTAACTAGTAAAAGTGCATAGAGTATGTTCAACGGCCGGTTACATAAAAACTAACTATATTAATAAGGAGATCGCAGTAAAGATCCTTAGACTTGGCTTCGCTTTGCTTAGAGATTTCATTACTTTTTATAGAGAAACAAGCAGCTTAGGCGAGGCTTGGCTAATTTTTTACAAGATGTTTTGGTGGGATTTGTTTTTTACAGAAATCCTTTGTAAGTAAATAGGTATGACTTGTCATGTAAGAAAACTATTTAATTATGGCGCTCAAACTATCAGACTAAAGTTATCCAAACTATTTTTTTATCACCTAACGACCATTAGCCAGTTAATTGCCAGTGTCTTCTTCCTAATTACTCGTGCACTTTATCTCTGCCAGAATCCGAACAAAACTTTTTCTTTTCCACGGTATTTCCGAATGAAGGACCAAGAACAATTACTGGTACTTAAAACTGCATTTAAGTCCTAAGTATTAAAAAAGTTTATATCTGATTAAAATCCTAAAAACTTGGTCTTCGATAAAACAAATTATCGATTATTTTGCTAGTAGCGTGCACACCCCATTGATAAAAATCAACATGTCACAATCATGGAAAACCCAACTTTCATCTAATGTTAGAGCGTCATAAATGTTTTTTTATTATGACGAGAGACACATTCTAATTTCACATTCAATTCATTATTCAAAACATGATTCTGTCTCCATCATATCCAAACAATTGTTATAAATAGAACATAAATCGAACGATATTTTTTACGGGCATACGAATTCCCCAAGCCCGTTCCATAATCGCTCTACAAGACGAATGGCGATGCGCTATTTTTATACGGTGGATATTCCACTTATACCCTCAAAAAGTGATATTCTCTGTCGGACTCTGTTTCCTTAAAGTTTTAAGAAAATACAGACGCCGCGCCGGCAGGGAATTCCCTGTGGGTCTTTAAGTGAAGAGTGAATAGGTTATTCCTACGTAAGCGAACTTCATCTTCGACCACATCATCGCTAACGATGTGATAACGAACGTATGTGATAAGTGGTCAAATATAAGCTTATCATAAATTAAAAAACAACTTTAAGAATAAAATGAATGCACCACATACCACTGACATAACAATTGCAAAACCGGTCTTTGTAGACCCACATTCGGTATTCACGTAATATGTTCAAGTGGTTCATGTTCTAGTAATACATACATCATGAAGACTGGTTAAGTTCCAGGGTAGTTATTAATGTGACAGACTAGCGCAGTAATACATGCATGATGGTGATTTACCGAAAGCCAATATGCAGTTAGATGCGGCTAACGCGCGTATTAAGTCATCGATGTACAATAGAAAAAAAGTTTGGTATGCATGCAATTGTCAAGAAATCACTTGCTCTTACAGTACCAAGCGGGGGTATCTGCGTTATATTTTTAATTATTTATTCGATGCATAAAGATAGGTTTCTTATGCTACATTTTATGAGCCACGACACTCGTAACATGCTTGAAATGTAGGTGACTTGACATATACGAGTATATACTATGCAAGTTTCGTTGACTGTACACGTGCTTCGTAAATTCCAATCTTTAATGATTTTTACATATTGTTTCGTCAAAACTATCGCAAGTAAAGTATTTTTATAACTTACTAGCACATCGCCTGCGAATTCGTTCGCGTGGATTTCGAAATAATTAATAGCTTTCACCAATAATGCACCTTACTATCAGTACCAATGACAGTTTTTTTTTTCAGAATTAGATAGTTTATTAGTTCCGGAGATTACCTTACAACATTTTTCCTCTTTATAATATTAGTATAGCGTATACGAATAGCAATTTGATTAAAAAACTTAAATTTCATGGTTTTAAATCGATCGTGAGCTCGAAAAATGAGAATTCTAAAAAGCATAAAAACAAAGAGGATGAATTATTTAAGCAGTTTCACGTGGTAGCCTGACACTATTCCAGAAAAAAAACTAGACTGAAATAAAGTACGTAATTAATTAAAGAGAAAACTGGAGAACTCAGTCAGGCTTCTGCGGGGTTTTTTATTGGAAGTTGTTCTAATTCATTCCATATGTCGTGTACACTTTTCTATCCAAGATTAATTTTACTTCTAAGCCAACAATAGCCATAATCATGACAAGCAATCCATACTATATACTATAATATTATAAACGCGAGAGTCTGTCTGCCTGTCTGTCCATCTGTTACGTTTTCACGGCTAAACCAAACACCAATTTGGATTAAAAATAGTTGAAGACCCAGGCTGGCAGACATAGGCTTCTTAAAAAAAGATCAATCCTTATAGGCTGAATTACCCAATTTCAGCCTTTATCGACTCCTTCCTCAAATAAACGCGAGTAAAACTGACTTACATTATTTACTAACATCTCTTTGTAACCTTGTTTAATGTAGGTAACCCTAATCTTTCGCATCGTCTTGTTACAGAAAAATAAGGAGCATTATTCTGCATTATTTTTATGAAAGTAAGGTGTTAAAAATATTTGTAACAGCATCCCGTAGCTACAGAAGTGCTGAAGAGCATTTATCACGTCGCAACTTGCACCAGCCGGTTGCAATATATTCCGCCTCCTGTCCTGACGAATGTTACATGCAAACTATGTTTCAAACTCTTTCATGTAGCTTTTATTTAGAAAAAAAAAAAACTTATGCTTAACCGGAATATTTTACAACGAATTATTTATGTAATCAGATAGATGTCTCCAAGTTAATTGTTTTAGGAAACCTTAAAAACTACTTTATCTAAAAACAAAAGAATTGCCATTAGCAAAACTATAGCCCCATCGGATTGCAGATATTGAAACATTTAAGTATAGTTAGTTTAGTTTAGTCATGGGTGCATTAAATACATTGTGCAAAATTTTATCTTATAATAATACAGCTTACCTGGGCTCACGGAATAAGATAGCTTCTTCAGGAAATTAGTAAGTCTCACACTGGCTATTATAACAGGAAAACCTACTAACTGAACTGGTAGTTCAAACTTAGTTTCTTGACTGAGTACATCATCACACCAATTAATTACAAACAGTACTAATATTAAAACAAATGATAGCTTTCTGCTCTTCATTCTCAAAAACAAAACACAATTTTCAATTTTTTTTTTTTCCCTTCGTCCGTTAGGACAGGCAAAGAGCACAATTTTCAATTAAAATGTTATGTCAGTTCGCGGCTAAATGCAAGCACAGATAAAAAAAATCTGAACATTTAAATGTCGAATGTCCGTTTCACGCGCCGTGGCCGCGGTCTATGGTATACTCAACTAACCAGTACCACGGTTAATATTGCACTGCAAAAGCTCTCCGTACGTGAGAAGGAACGCAAACACGTTCTCTTTGGTTTACTTTATGTAATGATTTTGTAGGTCAATCAATCTTAACTCGTTACACTTTTACATTCAATATAAGTATTATGGAATCTGTGTTTATATTTTTTATAACAATTACCTTCCAATACTAACGTGATTTAAAATTACTTAATGTGATTAAATAATTAGTAGATATTACCCATTAATTGCTTGGAAATAATTGGACGAGTTAAGTAATTGACGCGCTATGATTAATTGCCTTGGTAGGAGTAATTAACAAAATAATGATTTTATGTTAGCCTAATAATAAATACTTGAATTCTGAGTTTATGTATAGATTGTTTAAAATTTAATTAAAATGTCATGGTACTATACTACCATATCGTGTGTCTAAGTAGACCAGAAGAAACACCCTTTACTAATGCAGCGTTAGTTATGTTTAATTATTATAAAACGTATCACCATTACAACTTGGAAAATCTTTACCGAAAAAGTCAATCAGATTAAAGTTCTCAAACGAACTTTTATCTTAACAGACAGACGTCGAAATTACACATGATAAACATATATCAATTGTATACTAAAATTCTATAAACTAGGTATAAGTTTTAATACTTAAAGCATAACGATTGACGCTAAATATTTAACTTTTAATACTTAAAGCATAATGATCGATGCTAAATATTTACCTGGACTTAAAGCATAAGACAGTTTCTTCACAAAGTTAGTGAGTCGCACAGCGACGATGATGAAAGGGAATCCGACTAACTGCACCGGCAGTTCAAACGAGGCTTCTTGCGATGAGCCTTCCATCAAACATTCAAACAGCAGCAACGACAACAGAGTCCAAATATAACACACTTTTAAAACTTGCATTTTGTCTATGTCACAAATTTAAACTTCGAACGGACAGATGTCAGTCACAATTGATTTGACATATAAAGGTTGCAAACTATTAAATCAATTAACACTATTTTGTTTTAGTCTGCTTATTGTATAACAGTACGACCTTAGCGGATTACTACGTAGAACTGACCGTGTCCAACAGTGAGCCACCTACATAGTTGCTGTAATTATTTCGTAACATATGATCAATGCAGTCATATTACAAACCATTTACTAATCATATTCATTAGAATGACAGGTAACGGCTATTTCACAAAACGCACGCTATTTTGGTAATTCCCGAAATTTGAAATATTCAGAACCAATGGATATTGAAATGCCGGCACTGATATAAACTCTGAATTGTGCTATAAATAAAGCAAAAGTTAGGGTTATTGATATTAAAACGGTGAGTAATATGTTTACATTTGAATACGAAATGTATCATTTGCCGAGACTGCGTATATTTTACGTTGCTTTCGAATCTTTGATGCAATCTCATGAGTTAGCTAAAACTGCCTTGGATTTTGAACAATAATTTTGTTTGAGCAATACGTTTTGCGAAATATTTCAATGCTGCGACACTGCGTTTTTATAAGTATATCAAAAGAAAATGGCGAAATGACTAAGTCGAGTTTTATTGTTTTAAACAGACTTGTGTCTTTGTATGTCTGAAAATGTGTGATTAATATAGTAAAAGAAGGTATAAGAGCACTATTATATATGTTGCTATGGTTTAGCAGAAATAGTATTTGTCAATAACATACTAGCAATTTACAAAAAAAAAAAAATGCATTAAAGCGCAGTGTTGCACCATCCATCACACATTCGAATTTCAAATTGTTTTTTTTTTCTTTCAATACTGACACAGATAACGTAACCCATCTAGTTCACAAGATTATAAGTGATCGCTAACGCAAGTACGATCAGCGATTTGTCAAACACAGACTTTACCGCACGGTTTACTCGCTAGAACTGCAGTTCGGCAAGATAGATCTACACTCAACCCCTCCCGACATAACGAAACTAATAGCTTTTAACATTATGCAACGCAACGTACTCGTACTTGAAAGGAATGAAGGTTGATAAGATTGTGCGATTAAGTGTAAGCACAGTGGCTTGGGTATAAGGATTACCTAGTATTGCTTTAAATTGTAGAAGTATTATTTAAAGGTAAGTATCGTACTGCTTAATGTGGCTAGATCTGTTGCTTGTGTTGTATTTGTTGTGGATGCGTTAAGGAACGTAAGACAGGATAGGTATAGTTTTCTTTGAAGCGTCCAACATACAAGAAACACTAGTACCACTTTTAAAACTAGCTAGGATATGGTTCCCATCAGTGAATTTAAAAACTTTTATTACAGCTCGTGACTACGTAACATGGTATTTTTAAGTCTGACAAAGACATAAGATGAAATCCCGCAAATTGTACAATTGACTAATAACAAAACCATTTGTTTACATGTCTTCTTATTGGTGAAAAATTGTAATTGGCCATATTGTATTTATTAACATTACTATTATCACTGTCTAGCTTTAAAATGTCTAGTAATAAAATTTTCATACATTGCAGTCACAATAGTAAAAACTTTATCTACTATTGTTTTACATTGTCGATTTTACTATCTTTGGCACTCTGAATCAATGCACAGCTATGAAATAAGCTACCTAATACAAAATTACACACACACGTAGAAACTTTCACCTTTGTCACTGGATAAGAGTGTGTTACTTCTAGGCAAGCGTGCTCCATCTTCGACCACATCATCACTTATCATCAGGTGAGATGGTGGTCAAACGCGAGCCTATTATCAATAAAAAAAGTTACGTAAAGATGACAGTTCGACCTGAACTGCCCTGAACCGTCCTGAACCTTTGATGGTTTATCTAAGGTGGAGATCTAGATATGATTTTTTACCGTGTCTCCCGCTCTGGGTAGGGCAAAGGAGTGTTAGACTTGGACTGACTAAAAACCCACCCTGTTCCTTCAGCAGCCCGTCCATTCCGGGGCTACGGAATCTCGTTAGAATATTCCCGCATCCTTGGTCATCGGATCATGTCAATGGCGCTGACTGCTTTCCGAGGGCGCGCATGGACCTTCTACGACCCTTCGTCTTATGGATTTGGTTTCCGCACTTAGTCCGCGCTTAGTTCTCAGACTCTTACCATCTATTATCTTATTATCTATTTGCCTCAGAGTTATGATTATAATTAATCAGACTTTTTTAAGCTTAATACAAATACAAATACAAATATTTATTGGAACAAAAATCAGTTTACAAAAGTTTGTGTACGTTAACAATCACATTAGTATGAAATACTGTGTCGCGACCATTAGCGCCCACCTCCAAGAGGGGAGACTACAGTGTTCCATGAATTAATATAAAAGGAAAAGAAACAAAAAAACTTCATAACAAATAAAACCTTTGATACCGGCTGCAGACGTTTTATAAACATTATTAAAACTTCTCTGCTTGCGTTGCCTCCAACAATTCAATCTATTCCCTTACATAACTTTAATATGCTAATAAAAGGTATGTAAAAATTCCAAAATAAACTATTAATTTTATATGTTGTATGGTTCAGTAATATATAACTATATAGAAATTGTAGTAATATGTTACACGTTAATTTTAAAGTCACAGAAGTTCATACGAATACCTCGAGTCTACTTGAGTCGGTCGAGAAGATAAAAAAATGGAAGGCGGTACACTAGTAAGCCAGTAAGCTTGATCTCATTAAATTTCTAAGTTAAGCTACAAGATAGTTGATAAAATGAAATGGTTGCACTGGCTGGACAGGTCCACTCAAACTTCTTTCCTTAAAATATCTCTATACCCCCAGATATTAACCTACATAGCCCACCTATGATTTGACCAAGCATTGTATAGAACTGAAATGAGACTGTCTTGTCTGTTTTTAATTTAGGAGTCTTTCTAAGTTTGTTTCGGTGTTTCTTTTGCTAGGCAAATCTGCCTCATCTTGTTTCAGCTTACAAAATATATAAAAAATTGACATTGTTTGTCATTCAGACCAACGGATCCCTAAGAATATAGATAAGCAAAAGAACACAATCTTCTCACAATAACCTACTCTCAAATAAAAGTCACGAACACCCATATCTTACACAATGAACCGTAACTTCGCAAGTGAACCGCGTATAGATTTCACACCGAACTAGAGCCAAAAATATACTGTAGACTAGATTTCACAAAGACACGTTTTGAGGCACAAGTAAATACATTTATACCGGGCTTTGAAAGATTTCAGTTGTGAAGAAGGTTGAAGTTCTTGCTACTCGATCCTTAGTTTAAATAAAATGTACACTAATGTAGAAACAGTTCCAAATCTTAGTTAGTAACCGTAGTCTTAATTAGTAACCGTATAGTCGGTATATATGTATCCGACTATACGGTCACTAATTACTAAGATTTTCGGAACTGTTTCTACATTAGTGTACATTTTATTTAAACTAAGGATCGAGTAGAATCTAAACTAAATTTTAAGCAGAATTTTGTACATTTTATTCCATGGGATAGTGAAAGAAAGAAAAGAAAAGAAATCTACTTTAATCTAATAGACTAGATAATACACTTTAATCTATCGCTGCGCGCTGTGCCGCTGTGTTCATTCAGATCCATTCACCTATATTATTTTCTTATTCTTTACCATCGATAGTCAGTCAAATGTGAACCGCATTCAACTCCATCTCATCAAATGGTAAACGATGATGTGGTTTAAATAGAAATAACCTATTCACTCTTGACTTAAACTCCAATCCTTAGCTGTAACGCACAATAAAAGTATTAACAAGACGTATGAATTTCGGCGTCTTTGAGTCACAAAGCTCCATACGTATATCTCAACGTTCACATTTATAATATAGAATAGTATAGACAAAAAAAACGATTAATTTGGTGTACATATTCCCCAAAAAACAGATGGCCAGTTGACGCAATGCTTGATTTGCTTGTTTAGTGAGTTTAGCTAACAGTGACAACGAGTTCCTTTTTAAAGAATGAGCAAAGTGGATAGTGTTCAAATTAGGGGAGACCGGGGATGGTTGGATATAGGGGTAGGTAGACTAATTGTCCAAAATGTGAGCTACGAAAACTTGTAGCGACGGCTGACTAGGCGAGAGTATCCGTTTTACCCCTCCGCTCTATCACCGAGAACACCGCACCGCCAACGCATGTCACTTGTCAGTGATAGCGTTTTGTTTAAAAACAAGACACGCAAGTAACTATTTTTGTCGTAATGTATTATGTTATAATGCCAATTTAATTTGTTGCCTTTGCTTATCAAAGAGTTTAATACGAATGTTTGATTCTTGAGCTTTGTGTGCTGCCTTATTCTTTTTGATTCAGACGCCATTTTAAGGTTATGGAACATGCTAAAAATTTTTAAGGTAATGTGGGGCAGGTTGACTAATTTTAAAAGGGGCTGATTGACTATCTAATTAAGCTGCCCCATGACATTTAAAATTTGCTAGATATGAAAAGGATTTAGTATAATGTTTTTAACCCAAACGTATTGTTTTAGGACGATGCTTCCACGATTTGTTTTTCATTTATACGTCTGTATAAACGAAAATCAAATCATGGAAGCATATTATCTAAAGATAAGTTGAGACGAGAAGATTAAGAGAGCAAGTCAATAAGTTATTTTGATGAAAAGAGTATTAATTCCACGACCAAAGAATTTTCTATAAAATTTAAATTACTCGAACTCCACATAGTAAAAATGAGAAAAAAATTAGAAAGCAGTCCCGGACTGTCGAGATCTCGACTTACTTTGGAGAGCGTTTACTACATAAAAATTAGACAAATATTCAGTGAAGAAGAAGAGCTTGCATTGGAAAATTACCTAAAGAGAACTGCTGATGTTTACAATGGATTATGAATTACGAAAATTTGTTTATGAATTTGCGATTAAAAATAATAAATCTATCCCTCATCATGATTATAAAAGAGATTGTTGGTAAAGATTGGTTGGGATTTTTTTTTTATTCATGAGAGGCTCGCGTTTGACCACTATCTCACCTGGTGATAAGCGATGATGTGGTCGAAGACGAAGCACTAATTTCCTCGTTATATGATCTCCTCAAGCTATGAGTTTATTCCGAGCAACATATATCAACAAAACCAACGTACTGTACGTTTACCTACGTTTGATCGAATAAGACCATTTTATAAGAGGTGGACCAATATGTTCTGCTGGCGATGCGATAATTCTTCTGGTTGGGTGAAGAAAAATAATTTCCGAAAATTTGCAAAACACTTCAAATAACTTTTGCAAAATACGTCAGACCTAGTAAGGAAAAGCCTGTTTTATTACTGCTGGACAACCATGACTCGCATTTGTCCAACGATGTACTTGATTGTAAAATATGGAATTAGAATCATTTATCAAGTTAGATACACTTACATAGGAAATATGTATATGTATCTAATTTGATTTATAGACACTTAGTTTGACTAGTGTTTGTTTTCAATTGTTTATTTTTAATTTTATGTTTTATATGTTAAATTAGGATGTCAAGAGGGTTGAGAATTTTTTTTTCATTAATAAAATGATGATTGAACATATTTTAGTACTTTTTTATCCTATTTTTTCGTAGACTTGGTCTCATTACTTCTTAGGTCAACTTACCCCTAGTGACAAGTCGACTTACCCCAGGCACGGGGTAGGTTGACTCATTTTCCGCGTCGTATAAAATCAAGCTTGTACGCTATATCGTATTTGGTAGCGAGCTAATTGCTGTTTTTTTCGAAAGCTTAATAGTGTCACTATCAATGAAATTGCTTTTTAGAAGAATAAAGACTACAGCAAAAATAATAAAAATATTTAAGCTAAAAATTGGTCAACTATCCCCGGTCTCCCCTACTAGCAATCTTGTAATAAGTTGGAGGGGTTACCAATTAAGCTTAATATACTTAAGACTAGAGTGGGTTCATTAGTGTTATGGGTGGGGTTCGAACCCGTGACCTCTCAATTACAAGGCCGACACCTTAACCATTAGGCTATTGACGCTTACATCATAAGGATGGGCTGCGTGACATATGCCTATCATGACCACTTGCGTACTCATTAGAACACTATAATCAGCATATTCTATAGTGCTGTAGTGCGGACGCTTTTGGATTTGATAGTAATATGGGGTGACGATCATCGAAGGTGGTTGAAACCGATTATTGCGGATGGTGACAGACCGCTTGATTAATTGTGAAATACAAAAATGAATGCATTCAATCGCACATTCTTTCATCAGTATTTATTAAATGTTTATGTTATCTTTCCAAAAAAAGAACATCAAACTTATGAAGTGAGCAATTTGGAAATTGTTTTCGGTTCCTCTCATTTGCTGTCTTTTCCCACATGCGGTTACAAATTCTTCTGTGCCTTTGAAAACACTAAGCCTTTGGTCCCGGTTGTCATTCGTACATCTTTGACCGTCGTTACGGGTAGCCAGAAAATCGTACTATCGTGATAAATGATAAAAGATTTATTTTTTATTATTACCGATGGGCCCACTCTTGACCTCGATCTCACCTGATGGTAAGCGATAGATGAGGTCTAAGATGGGACAAGCGAGCCCAGAAGATGCCTATTTACTCGTGCTTTAAAGGCTGAAAGGTCATAAGTGGCAGGGAACACAGAAGCCGGCAGAGAATTGCGCACAATAAATGTGGAAGAGAAGCGCTTGGTACGACAAGACGGTATATTTTGCAAATTGGTTATTAAATAACATTTTTACACGTAATTTTTTTCGTAAATATTTACTAGATGAGGCCGGTGTTTCCTAACTGACTACCTTGAGAAGAAACACCGAAACAAACTCAGGGGTGATACTCAGTTTATTTTGTTATGGAGGTCAGATAGACAGCCATATAAATGCATCCGGTTAGATTGGAAGACGACCCCGACATGGTTAGAAAAAGGCTAAATAATAAGGATAAATAGATTTTTTATCCAGGTACGGAAGTTTAGGTACAGACGCCAGCACATGAAGCTACCCGTAACTGTCAAATTTTCCCAATCAACCTTGAACCTAGTTTCTTTAACGATAAAGTTGAAAATCTATTAAAGTAATTTGACAGATTGTTGTAGCTTGATGTGCTGGCGTCTGTACATTCCGATGGACCCATACGATTCGATTTTTGAAGAACACAATTATGACTCAATCAAGTTATGCAACAAAGAGTGTAGAATTATAGATCTGTGACAACATGAATGACGTCTATGCCCGCTTGTCTAGCCGTAAAACACGAATTTGAGTAAATACGAATTCGATTTTAAAAATAATGTAGGTACCTAGATTTCTTAATAGTAGAATATATGTCAGAATCTATGTGTCATGATAGCCATAACCTGGGGTCTTTAAGACCTGAATGAATAAGTTACTTCTAGGTTAGCGTGCTTCATTTCTGACCACATTATCGCTTACCATCAAGTTAGATGATGGCCATACCAGAGCTTATCATCAATAAAAAAAATAATCCAGAATAACTACCTACTTGCCAGGATATTGTAGAATATACAGTCTTTAACTTGAATAAAGCATAAACAGTACCCCATTTAACATAGAAACGAGACCTTTCAAATTAAGCGAAGTAATAAATGTGTAAATGCGATACTTTCAAGTATAAAGTCAAATCTTAATCTTGCCGTTTAACTGAATGCCTTAAAATTAATATCCAAGTTAAATACGTAAGGTGCGTCTCGCGGAGTTGCGATTAAATTATATGCTCACCTTTCAAATTAATGCTGTTGGCAAGAAGATACCGGAATTAAAAAAACATTTACGTATTGCTATACTTCCAGACAATGTGCTTTATTGTCTTTTAATTTAATCCATTTTTTAGATTTCTGGAAATGGTTTGTCTGACAATAATAAGCTGCATGTTATAAGAAATCATTTCTGGTCAAGATAGTAAACTGGAACCTACTTTTCTAATGATTCAGAAGTGAGACTGTTGAAAATAAGCTCTAAGACAACCCTTTACAAGAAACCCACTCTTTAACCAGTCACTCTGTATATATCTTTACTAATAACGAGCGCCAAAATATTACTTTATCAACCGACGACTAAAAGAGGAGGTTATCAATTCGACGCGTATATTTTTTTTTTTTTTTTTTTTTTTTTTATGTATGATCATCGAGTACTCGAAGACGGCTGAACCGATTTGGAAAATTCTTTTTTTGTTCGAATGGGTATACTTCGAAATTGGTACCATTATCACCAAAGTCAGGATCTGATGATGGGATCCTGGAGAAATCGAGGGAACTCTTCAAATATTATAGGCACACCTATGGCGTTTTGGGTATTTCTTATAGTAACTTGTGCAGTTGCTCTCAAAAAGTACCATTTGGGGAAGTGGAACTGATGATGAAGACCACAGATGGCCGCCGAAACTACTCAATAATAAGTATTAAGTGGATTGCGATTCGATTACTTGAATATGGATGTTAAGTACTTTATGCTCGTCACAATGCATATGGTGATGTAGAGCTGATGGTGAAGTACCAAGAGAACTCCTCAACAATTAACGGCCCAGCATTGGGAAAAGGAATATTTTGTAAAAGGTTATAAGTAGTTGACATTTAGGCTCGTGTAACTAGGTAAATTAAAAATCATCCAACTAAAAAGAGTGAAAAAAAAACTTTTTAACAAAAAATTAAACCGACTCCCAAAAAAACACTGCAAAGTGAAAAAATAACTTTAATTTCGGAAGTCGGTGCCAAAAACGAAAAAACAAAACTAAAGACACCGACTACCGAAATTAAAGTTATTTTTCACTTTGCAGTGTTTTTTGGGAGTCGGTTTAATTTTTTGTTAAAAAGTTTTTATCTAAAATAACGGTTTGGTTCGTACGAGCTTAGTGACCTTGTCAAAATATAGATACAAATTAAAAGCGAAATATTTAAAGAACGGATTCCTGAATCAAAAACAGTTGTAGCCAACCCTTACTTTTTGCAAAAGGACGGAATGGTTAGATGTCTAAAAATTAACATTCCCACTTTACCTTCCCTTAAATAGAAAAATATTTTTTTAGATTTTGCTGTAATACTTTATTGCATCTGACAGCATACGACGGTGACAGTTCGTCGGAACCAGACAGACAGAGACAAAGATAGATACACGTTTGTAGGCGTGTTATATCTGTTACTAAGCTAAATAACAGCATTGCAGCATCATTAGTTTAAAACCGTGATATATGATGATAATCTTTGCTTTTAGTGATAAGACCGGCCATATGCAATCGTCACACCCTTTTTAACCGACTTCAAAAAAGGAAGAGGTTCTCAGTTCGTCGAAAACTTTTTTTAAGTTGTTAAGTCCTTATTTGATTCTGTTATGGTGTAGTACAATAAAGAGTATATGCCATGGCGAAATCTTTACTAATATTATAAATCGGAAAAGTCTGTTTGATTGTTGTTTAAACGCGCTCGAGGAAGGTTCAAGGCTACTTTTTACCCGACTGCAAAAAAGGAGAGTTATGTTTTATCGTGATAAAATCTATGGTGGCGAAGCTATTTATCTATATATTTTACAACGGAAGCCGCCAAACAGTTCAGTATTTGTTATTAGTATTACCTTGGGGTAACAACAACATATTTTCATCTCCAAGTATGATGATGATTGCACAGCTTCTCAAGTAACAAAGGGCGGTAAGTACCCCATTAGAGGGCACCACTGAGAGCCTTGTTATTCCGGGATTACAGTTCCATCTCCTACGAAATAAAAATAATGTTTCGTCGTTTACTTTACAGTTCTCCGGGATTCGAGGTAATTATTGCGAAAGAATATTCATAATATTGAAAATGATTTTCTTTAGAAATTTAGATATTTATAACAACAGCCCGTTCTTCAATGAAATAAACAGGAATCATAATGTGCTTAGCCTATTTCCAAAATGGTTGTTGGGTTGGATTCCAATCTAACCGGCCACCACATCTCAGTTGGTGGCTAACACAATACACCTTGGTAGGGTTGCCATCCGTCTGAGTTTTCCCGGACTTGTCCTAGTTTTGAGAGCGTCCGGGGGCGTCCGGGGGGATTTTCCCAATAAGCGTCCAGGTAAAACCCGGACACACATTGATTGGTCTTACAGGTACCGGGCACAATCTCTATTATTATTTTCCTTTGGCATTTCATCTCATTGTTACGTTGATTAAATGAAAGGAAGTTACTGTTATTAAAACATGTTTTCATTCTCTCTCAATTTTAGTTTGAATTGGCAGATTAATTTGATATTAGTATTAGATGAAAGGACTGCAGATCAAAGGACTGCAGATCAAAGGTCTTTCTGCAAAGATTTTTCTTTCTACATTTTATAAATTAAATTAAACCAACGTCAACTGTCTTCTTTCATCTCTAAATTAATTTTTAAACACTGACATGACGTTAATACATTTGCAAGAATTTAATCAAACTGAAGGTATCTTCCACAGTATATTATTTGAGATGGGTAAAACATTTATATATGAAAATTGGACATGTTAATACACGTTCAATTCGTTCATAACGTCACGTCTGTTAGTCTAAACCAGCCAAATACGAATCAGACTCGTGCCGAGAACGAATCACTGGTTATCATTTGAAGACACGATTGGCCCTGAAGAACTAAGGTTTTCGACTTTGTGGGGCTAGAAAATGAACGTGGATCCTTCATGGGGTCCAAAGTATGAATTGTATTTAATGGTATTTTTCATAAGTACAGGTTCATCAGATAATATACAACGTGTAATTTAAAGGGTATATACATACCGAGTGCACGGCTTCTTTGGATGATAACAAACTATATAGCAAGGGTTTTGTAATCCTATGTATATATATGTGGAGCTTATTAGAAATTTCAATACATTGATACCAGAGACCGAATTTTTCAAATTAAGAAGAACGAAGAGAATTATCGTGTTATTGGCTAGTGACGTGGTAAGTGATGACCCTCATAGTGCTGTGACACGTTTGTTATTACTGGTATTCAAGAAACATAATTATGAAACCAATAATTTGGGGTCAATTCTGTGAGTCACTTATTTTGAGCTGAAACTTTGCATAGAGACTCCATACCAGATGTTGTCTTCAGTCCTTTTGGATAGATATGGAGTTTCCGTTACACGTATTCCTTAAATTTGATTTATTTATTTAAAATAAATGAGATAATAATTCACACAACTGACATACAAAATACAGGTTTGAGTTCTTGAGAAGCTCGTGTTTAAATAAAAACAGCTGCACGGGGCTATCTCTAACGTTAAGCAACGTTTGCTGAAGTCAGCTTGTGGATGGGAGACTGTGTGTGACATGTGGTGGTGATCTTAAAATACTGAGGTTACTCCGTGCCTCGGAAAGCACGTTAAGATGCAAGTCTATGCAGTAATTTGTGCATCTTTGGCAGACGTTACGGGTTATCAGATTTTTTTTTTATTGATCATAGGTTCGCGTTTGACCACCATCTCACCTGATGGTAAGTGATGATGTGGTCGAAGATGGAGCACGCTTACGCAAACCTATTCACTCTTGACTTAAAGACTCCTAGGTTATAGCTATCGGGAAACACAGACTCCGGCAGGGAATTCCACTCCTTAGCCGTACGAACAATGAAGGTATTCCCAAAACGTTTTGTGCGTATGGGTGGGATGTTCACTATGTAACGATGGCGCTTCGCCGTTTGTCGCGTAGTTCGATGATGGAACGGGCTGAAATCTGTCACTGGTCTTGCCAAGGGGTATCGTGTTACCCAGTTACTGGGTTGTGGAGGTCAGATAGGCAGACGCTCTATAGCCACTCCTTATCGTATCTCCAAAACTCAGTTAAAGTATATTGTCGCCTTAGAGTAAAAACCTCGGGAGTACATTTTTGTCCAAATGTTTTTTTATTGCGTTTCCAGAAAGCAATCCTAGCAACGCACATCCTGATCTCACTAATATGTTTATTCGATACTCGAAACGCTATCTATGAAAGTAAGTGAGAACCTCGTAAACACTCGCATCGCGTCGTCAGTTTAGCGTAATCAGGCCATGGATTATGCATTTCTGAACTGTTCGATATTATGTATAATATTTTTCATATTATACATAATATCGAACAGTTCTGGATATAAAAACGGGTTAAATTTACATATAAATTAATAAAAAAAAAAACAAAAGATATCGTACAAAAATTTTATAGTACGCAGATTTTTCTTCCTCCTGAAAAGTTACCCCCTTTTCACTTACGAGGTTTTCACTCTAAGGTGTTGATATATAGTATAGGCATTGGCAAAACACTAGTACTCAGTTACGTCTAGTAAGACTTATGAAAAGGAAAGCAGGAAAAGACTAAGCAGGTGATGATGAATATAGGTTAGAGTTCTTATACAAAGTATAACAGATTAAGCGCAATACATCAGACACCCTAATTAGAATATTAAATTATAAGTCTAAAACAACATCCGTACCTAAATAAATTGAAACCAAACGTATACATTTTTTTATAAAATAGTTATCCTTACTAAACACAAAACGTATGTGCATCATACAATATCTTTACGCAGACGCATACACTCATGCAATGTTAGCGGCCGAAACGCAAGGAGTGCATTTCCTTGAATTAAGGATTGTATTAATTTGTCATGATATTGTGTTTCCATTTTAAGTTAAATGAAAGATTTTTCGGTCAATATTTAACACTTATTTTTTTATGACAGAAATCGATTCAGAAGCCGTTTCTGAACCAATTCCTCACAGGATTTGCGTTTATTCTGCCACACGTTGTACAGGTGCAAACAACATTTGTATGAATAAATAAAATCAGGTACATACTTATCGTAGATTTATGAAGATGAGATTTTTTTAGTACTTAGAGACTCGTATTTGATCACCATCTCACCTGATAGTAAGTGATGACGTGGCCGAAGATGAAGCATGCTAGAAGTAACCTATTCACTCTTAACTAGATGACCCCCAGGTAATAATAACTATGAGGAAACAGACTCCGGCAGGGAATTCCACTCTTTAGCTGTACGCATAACAAAAATATTTTCAAATGTTATTGCTTGTGGGCGGGATGTCCACCATGCAATGACGACGCATCGCCGTTTGTCTTGTGGTCCGATAATGGAATGAGCTTGGTAGAATCAGATTGTGCAATTATTCTATCTCACATTCCCCGAAATTTCTGATGGAAAACTAATGAGCTTGCTACACAAAAAGATTTACTTGAAAATAATTATTTTGTGTACAAAAAAAATACCTAACTGTAGCTTAACTAGGCACCTAGTATTTTACATTCTAGTAGGTTTTTTCTCTTGTCCACTTTAGCGCAAAGGCTTTAAAATTTAATATCGCGAAAGTAGTGCACAGCAGTCTTTTGTTTCAAGCCCGCCTAACTACTTATTTTATTCTACACAAAGGTATGGTAATTTTATCAAGAAGTAATGTTGTCTTTTTCAAATATAATTTGTTTTCATTACTTAACAGAATAAAAGTAAAAGTGAAGCAAACTGAGCAATTGTCATAATTTATTAATGACAGTAACTGTCTATTAAAATAACTATACCAGTACATGGAAATAACCTTACTCAGTAAGTCAGTACTTTCATTGCCATACGGAATCATATAAAACCGACCGAACCGAACATGATACTCACGCTACGAATGTAAATCTCCCTCTAAAAGGGTAAGACGATAACGTATTTCACTAACGAAATTTTCGACCCCTTCTTACACCCGACTAGGTTACAGTACAATTTAATTCCTAAATAACAGCGCACAATTTATGCACAGTACAAAAATATGTGTGTATGTATGTATGTATAATAATATGTATGTATCATGTCATATTATGGGTCAATCAACCAAATAATTATTTATTTCCTTAGGGGAAATATGAGCGGATAAGGGTAATATGAGTTCTTTTATCGTTTAAAATAGCAAACGCAATATTTGATTGTTAAATTAATAAAGACATTTTACGAAGACTTTTCGAGATTTAGTTATTCGATATTGCATGGCTACGGTGTTCAGTTTTTTTTTGGAACGAAGTTCCTTATCGCGCGTTGCGAAAGGGGGCTAGACGGAAAAAATTAAGACGAAAAGTTGTAACGACACTTTTTGCTATAGTAAGCTATTGTAAGCCGTGCGGCGGCGTGCGCATGTTTCTCTGTCTCTCTCTCTCTCTCTTATAGAAAGCAAGCCAGATATTTTCGTTTCGTCTTTAGTTCACTTTTTTATATTTTCTTTCTTTCTTTCGTCTTTGTTAATAATAAAATAATATATTATTATAACTTAAAAAAAAAATATTACAATTCCTTCACTAATTAATCGAAAGGAACTTCGTTCCATCCGGGTGTCCCTTAACACCTATCAAGTTTTTTTTGGTTGTGTGCATTCGTTGTTAAGTGTTTCTTATTCGTGAACTTACGGGGATGTGTTCTTCGGTGCTTCAGTTTCAAAATCACGTATCACACCCATTTCAGCATAACATTTGTATATCTTGGGTTCAATCTCAGGTAAGATTTACTATGTGTAGTTTTCATCATTAGGTACCACTACTCTCAACACGTGGAACAACGTCAGAAGATATCTCCCTTCTAACTATTTAGATTCTTTCCACTACATTTACATAGTGCACATTAGCCTCCAGCCATAACAGTTCGTTACAAGTTACACCCGCGGGGTTTCTTGCGGTATACTTAGTTTCTACTTTACCGACACGAGGGAATAAAACCACGGATAAAGTTAAGCTTTAAATAATTTAAAAAAGTGCCATGGCTTATTTTCTAAATGAAAATGTTTCCTGTCTTTTTTTTGCATTAGCACACAGAAGGAAATAAGAAAACGAAATAGCAACGGCGTTCTTTTTTGAAAATATAAAAGAAAAAACAATGGCGTGTGCACCACACGCCATTGTTTCTTATTCTACCAAAAAGGTTTCCTAATTAGGTAGATTTCTTCATTCAAAATTGTCCAAATATTGTATTAATATTAATTTATGACTGCTAAATAGAGCTACCTTAATTTGTTTACACAGAAATAAAATGAGAAAAAATGCGACTGCTTTATGGTTCAGTTTAATTTGTGTAGTAAATGGTTGTTATTAATCTTAATTTTCTTTCCGGGACTATGTGTAACGATCATTTATTTTGGACGTGATCTTTTTCATAACTACCTATATATTTTAGATATAAATACACTTTTATTTATACTAAACTGTCAGCAAATAAATACTTATTATTACTCTCCTCTTATGTAAATTAGCATAAATTCTCTGTTAATATTTAGATTCATATTTCATTTATTTTTAATTGGTTTCTGTAAATATATTTTTTTGTAATAACTTGCAATGTGGGTAGTAACTGGTGGTAATAGTGGTGGTACTACAATATAATTATATCATCTAATGGCTAACTGACACAGTCCACTCGAGCCAGGTTATTGCTGTATATTTTGAATTATATAATTCGCTACTACCTCTTAAGATACAGGATAACTCCTAGTTTAAGAGGTAGAATTAAAATGTTTTGTTGTAAATGACTTGTGTAAATAAACGTCTTATTATTATTTAATTACCAAAGTAAGTAATTCTATTACGAAATAGCACTTTCTTAATGCGAAGACCGAAAAAGGCTTACTGTGATAATTTTATGAAAACATTGGCAGGCTTTCCGACACTAAGATACCATCTGATTTATGCTCGGAGCATTAAAATTAATTTGGGCATTCCTTCTGTGAATTAGGCAGTGTTTTGCATATTAATTAACGTTTGCAGAGCTCTAATAGTCGTTAGTATAACTAGTTAGGTAGTTCCTTGGTGATACGGCGTCTTCATTATTATGTAGCTAATACACACATCAAAAGTGTCTAGGGATCAAGCATTTTTATGCGGATTTCTTGAGATTGAGATGTGGCTTTGTAATAAATTTATGATTTTATAAATTTATATGGATCCTTTTTGGTGCATTTCATAATTTGAAACAGGAACTGTTAATCAAATTCGAGTAAAAGATGAAAATCAGCTGTCAATATTTTCCCTATAAAAACATACAACGCATTGAAGACATTATTAGTGCTACTGTTTCCCTACTACTGATTAAAACCAACGTTATTATGGAGCGGCGACGTCATTTAAGCAGGGAAGAAATGCTCAGAGCCGTGGGAATGATAGAAGCTGGTTCCCGGCAACGTACTGTGGCTTTAGCTCTGAATACAAGTGAGAGTGTTATCAGTCGACTTTGGACACGTTACCGAAGCACTGGTACCGTGGCTGAGCGCCATGGAGGACGGTATCGCTGCACCACACGGAGACAAGACCGATACATTCAAATCTTAACTCGAAGAGCTCCAACAATAACCGCCATGATGTTAGCCGTGAGGCTTCATCACTCTTCAGGGAACTTAATTAGCGACCAAACAGTCAGAAACCGCTTGCATGAAGTGAACCTTCATTCCCGAAGACCGCTACGGGTACCACCTATAGCAATGCACAATCGTAGGATTCGATATCAATGGGCTCTTGAACACAGAAATTGGGCAGAAGAACAATGGCGTTTCGTGTGCTTTTCTGATGAGTCTCGTTTTGGTATGAGACCGGATACAAGACGTATACGACACTGGAGAACCCCTGGACGCCAACAGCGATTAAAATCCTGCCAGGAAGTCCATCCTTATAGTGGTGGAACCATCATGGTATGGGCGGGTATTTGGATCGGCGGAAGAACTGAGTTGATTTGGATCAGAGGCAACCTCAACGCTCAAATTTATGCTGAGACGATTGTATCTGACGTCATCTTTCCTCTACAAGTGCAAATCGGTCCCTTATTTCAGTTAATGCATGATAATGCACGACCGCACACCGCAAGAGTTGTAAGACAGACTCTCGCCGCAGCTAACATCAATGTCCTGCTCTGGCCTGCTCAGTCGCCAGACTTGAACCCGATTGAGCATGCATGGGATATGCTACAGAGAAGAGCTCTGCCGAATATGGAGGGTATCCAGTCGCAAGAAGACCTTTTTTTGTTGTTTCAACGAACATGGGCGGCCATTCCACAGCGTGATTTGGATGAACTCATTTTGAGTATGCCAAACCGATGTTCTTGTGTTGTTAGTGTTCGCGGTAGAAACACGGATTATTAATTGTTTAAGTTACCCAATAAAATTTTAAAGAAAACTGTTATATCAGTCTTCGAACTTTAATGTTAGTGGTTCAAATGTCAAAAATCCCTTTATTAGGAAAATGGCAAATTTCTTTATTAATGCAAAGGTGACTTGGTTTATCGTTACTGTGACAAACGAAAACACTTTATTTGATGAATCCTTAAAGAAAATTTTAATTAATATCAATTAGGAGAAAAGTTATTGCAAAAATATATGTTGATCCCTAGACACTTTTGATGTGTTTATTTGAGATAGACATTAGTCTATCTCAAATATTAGCTGCTTGCTTGCATCTTCAAGAACGGATTTCTGCTCCTTTTATCCTGTAAAACCCTTACTAATATTATAATTGCGAAAGTTTCTATGTCTGTCTGTTGCGATTTGACGGTTAAACGGCTGAATGAATTTGGTCGAAATTTGGCATGTAGATAGTTGACGACCCCCTGGTTATCAAATGGGCTCAATATACTTCATATTTTAAATATCAACTCTGAAAAATCAACGCGAACGAAGTTGCGGGCAATAGACAGTAGTCTATAAAGTGTCACGGTGTACTTAACCACGAATTGCGTAAACATATTCATTGCATCTGGCATAGCTTTCCCTTTTACAATTGGATCATATTCATTGTGTTTTATCTATTAATTGACAAATGGTAATTCTAGCACACCAATGGATTTTGTTCAACTGTCAAAAGCAAACAGATCATACCTACATGAAAGGTTGACGGCTCTCATCTTAAATTCAAAGTCTTTTAAATTGGTACGGAGTTCCGAAGAAACTGAAGTGAACTTATTTCCCAACAACAGGTATATTTAAGGGCAAAAAAAAACTGTGCCTACGGTCGTTTACACCATAACGCGCGCGTTAAAGTTACGTTAACGCAGTAACTACAAAGAAATGAAAGTCCCACTCACCTTTAGCTAATGATATCTCGACGACCAACAGCACAAGAAACATAACAACGGTACACTTATTTCCTGCCATTACGCAATATTTTATTACACGTATAATTTTTAAAATAAACCGGTAAATGTCTCACTGCGACAGTGGCAATGTTGCGACTGTTTGGACTCGAATGCACAGACCAACACGAATGCCAGTTTTTTACGCAAATCATTTCAAGAAACAAAGCTTAATAAGCATAACATGGTGTTGAAAATGTAGCCTTCACGTAGCCAATCAAGCATTCAGTAGTATGGACATGTCACGATATAATTAATGGTCATTCACAGTTTTCAATTTAGGGCGTAAAGGGTCATCTTGGACTAACCGATGTCATAGTTTGAAGTTAAATTATTAGCGACACTAATTAAATTAATCTGCAATTAACTTCACGATGGAAATGTATATTAATATTATATGTTTGTTTGTTTGCTTTACGTCAAAATGGAGCAACGCATTGATGTGATTTTGGTGTACAGATAGTTAAAGGGCTGTAGAGTGATATACACTCCTTTTTTGCTGAATAAATCTTTTCAAACGATCAGTACAGCTGGCGAAAGGTTACAAATTTTATTGATTCGGTAGTTCTCTGACCGCCTCGCTGGACTAGTGTCGCAAGCACGACTGCTGAAAATGAGGTCTCAGGTTAGATTCCAGGGTCCAGCAACCAGTGCTATTGAGTTTTTATATAAGAAACAATTAAGTTTGGAAGTCCGGAGTTTGGAAGTCGGCGGTGTGATACCCCCGTGCCTCGGAAAGCATGCTAAGTCGTTGGCCCCGGCTGTCATTTGGACATCTTTGACAGTCGTTACATGTAGTCTTTTTTTATTATTAAAAATAGCTTCGCGTTTGACCACCATTTCACCTGATGGTAAATGATGATGTGGTCGAAGATGGAGCACGCTTACCTAAAAGTAACCTATTCACTCTTGACTAAAAGACTGCTAGATTATAGCTCCCCGAAATGTAACCGATAGAAAACCGATAGACTTGCAACTCGTCGTCGATGTTCAAGGCTCTGGAGCTTTGACTCGACCAGTGCATCGTTGCCAATGAGTCTCTTGGCCCGCTTCTCGATTGACTCAAGCGCGTCCAGTTGGTATTTAGCAGATCCATCCCAAAGATGAGAGCAGTACTCCATACACGACCGAACCTGGGCTTGATAAAGATTGAGCAACTGTTCGGGTGTGAAGTACCGTCTCACCTTTGCCAGGATTCCTAACTTTTTTGATGCTAGTTGAGCCTTAGCCTCGATAAACGGGCCAAAATTGAGGGTAGAAGTTAGTGTTATCCCCAGAAGCTCGATACGGTCGGTTATCGGCACGGTTACACCCCGAAAAGTAGGAGCCGGTTCGAATTGACTCCTTTTTGCGGAGAAGAGACACGCCTGAGACTTAGCTGCATTAAACTTGACCAAGTTGGCATCGCCCCATTCGGAGACAGCCTTCAAGGACAAGATCAAGCGCCCAACCATGTCCTCACGGAGAGACTGGATCTGTGACCTACCAGCTTGCGCGCTGGACACATATCTCTCAGAAACTGTGCTGTCGTCTGCATACCCAAAGGTACCGGGAATCAGCAGATCGTTAATGTGCAGCAAAAACAAAGTTGCTGAGAGAACAGACCCCTGAAGAACCGCGGCATTAATTGCCAATTGGCCAGACGAGCAGCCATCAATGACCACTCGAATGGACTGATCTCTCAGGAAGTCTTCAATCCAAACGCAAAGTTGAGTGAGTAAACCGAAGGAAGGAAGCTTAGCAAAAAGGCTATCGTGCCAGACCCTGTCAAAGGCCTTGGAGATGTCAAGGGAAACAGCAAGTGCTTCCCCGTGCTTCTCAATGGCCTCACTCCAGGTATGAATGGCATACGCTAGAAGGTCCCCAGTTGACCGGTTTTTGCAAAAGCCGTATTGTCGGTCACTGAGGATGCCGTTGGCTTCTAGGTATGCCAGGAGCTTTCCATACTCTTACAAAGTAGGCTGACTGAAATAGGCCTGTAGTTGGCAGGGTCAGCACGACTGCCCTTTTTGGGTACAGGCTGTACGTTAGCCAGCTTCCATGCTTTCGGCACCTTTCCAGTCTCTAGCGAAAGGCGAAACAGGCATGTCAAGATTGGAGACAGTTCAGGCGCACAAGTTCTAAGAACAATTGCTGATATCCCGTCGGGGCCACCAGCTTTGTTCACGTCAAGATTACGCAGCACTCTACGGACGTCCTTCTGATGGATGCGAATGTCCGACATACACGTCTCGCATCCAATAGGAGCATCAGGAGGGTGAGCGCCACTACTATCCAGACGTGAAGACTCCGCAAAGAGGGCGGCAAACAAGTTTGCTTTTTCTTCAGCGGAGTGAGTCAGAGACCCGTCAGGTTTGAGCAGTGGTGGTAGTGAGGGGTGACAGAAGTTCGATTCGACCGACTTTGCCAGGGACCAAAACGCCTTTCTGCCAGCAGGGTATGAAGCAAGTTTGTTCCCAATTCAGCTAACGTGGTCAAACCGAGCCCTCCCCAATGCCTTCTTGCAGGACTTGGCAGCCCTATTGTAGGTTCTCTTCTTCTGACCCACGTCGATTGCTTTGCGGATTCGATCATCGACCCATGCCAGGTATGCCGCGTGTTTAAGCACTTCAGCGCGTTTACACTTGGCGCCAAACCATGGTCGAGCTTCGCCGGACAGTGTTAAGTCAGAGAATGGAATGTAGTACTCCATCCCCTGATGCAAAACGTCCGTCACGGCGTCCACGCACGTCGAGTGATCAGCTGAAGAGAAGCAAGTAGGCTGCCAAGGATAACATGCAAAGAAGGATCGCATGCCATCCCAATCCGCTGACTTGTATCGCCAAACCCGCCGAGTGCCTTTAAGGCTGGGATCGGACGGGGAGTAGACAGATACAGACTTCACCAGACAGTGGCTAGAACTACCTAATGGTGAAGAAATCGTAACCGAGTAGCGGTATGGATCTGTAGTCAGCAGAAGGTCCAAGCAATTGGCTGTATGCGACTCAACATCCGGCACCCTAGTTGCTCCCTGGACCAGCTGAGTGAGATTTAATGCAAGTGCAAGATTGTGCATCTCTCGCCCAGCATGATCTGTGCACTGGTATGGGAAGAGCCACTCCTGGTGATGGGCATTAAAGTCCCCCAGTAACACGAACTGAGCTGAAGGCTGAAGTCTGAAGCCAGTAAATCTGACACTGGTCTGGTCAAAGGGTATTACCCAGCTACTGGGTTGTGGAGGTCAAATAAGCAGTCGCTCCGTATAACACACTAATACTCAGCTGCATCCGGTTAGACTGAAAGCCGACCCCAACATAGTTCGGAAAAGGCTAAGCAGTTGATGATGATGATTTCTGTATCTGATATACAAGTTAAGTAACAATACCAAAAATAAAAACACCTTTTCCAAAAAAAAACATCCTGATAACGTAAATTATCGAATATATCAGTTAACATGCAACCTTATGCATATCGCCCTTAACTAAAACCGTGGTTATATTTTCAGGTGATTTTTGAACACCCTGTATAATATGGGGGAAAGTATGTGTTGAATATAATTAAATCACTCTGACGCAATAACTTTCTGATTAGTGCATTGACGTTCTCATAAGTTACGTAATAATTTATTTGCAAAAAAATATACATTTACCTACGTTTCTGATTATATATATAATTTATTTATTTATACTTTAAAAACAAAAGTGTTACATGGGCGAACTTTATGCAGCAAGGCATTCTCTAACAGTCAACCTTTGAGTTAAAAAAAAAACACATTGTGGTAGATGTACAAGTAAATGGAAAGAAATAATACATATATAATACCAAGAAAATACATATATTATATGGTAAAATAACAAACTAATAAATACGGTGTTTTATAATACTCTTTGTGATTAAGAGAGCTCATAATAATTATGACGAAGACCAAACTAAGAATAACAGTCACAGACTAGTATTTTCATATTGACCACAAGCTGAGCCCGCCACTTCATTTGAGTTGTAAGACCTATAAAATAAAATAAATAAAATAGTATAAAATAGTAATAGTATAAATAGCAGTAGTAATAGTAATAGTAGTAGTATAAAATAGTCCCATTCAAATTGGTTCAGCTGTTTCAGAGGTTAACTCAGACAGAGTGACAGACACAAAACGTTAATAAAGTTTGTGTTTTAATGTCGTGTTAATCAGCACTTTAAAAAACATTTTTTTAATCTCTGTCAGGCAGTTAAGTCTTTTTTATTAGTACGTATAGCATATTTTGTATTATTTCAAAGTAAAAGTTAGCATCAATTTTGTTGTACTTATGCATTGGATTAAAAGGAATGGTTATGGAGTTTCTAGTTCGTTCTTCTCCATAGAATCTATGCTCTGGAACGTACAATAGCCGCGTGTGTGAGTGTGTTTCGCTGTGGGACCCACTTCTTCTGTAGTATGGTTTCCGCACTTAGTCTCTGCACGAGACCATTGTGCGTGATCTGTGGGACCAACTTTTTTTTTTCTTTTTTTTCTGTGGGGCCCACATTTTTCTTTTTTTTTTTCTATTTTTAAAAGATTACTAACAATGTGAGTAGAATTCACATTACTAGCAATCTGTTAACCCCTCCAACTAAGCTAAATATGCTTGTGTCTGGAGTGGGTTCACAGCAATAGTGTAATGGGTAGGGTTCGAACCTGCGACCTCTCAATCACAAGTCCGACACCTTAGCCATTAGTAGTAGTAGTAGTTTCTTATATTTGCCCACCAACCTATTTTTTTAAGGGGAAAATCATTAAATGACTCCTCCAGTTAGTGAAGTAGAAGGAAGAGTCAATCTTCTACCGGAAAATCCATCTTGTTCCATCAGTTGCTCTTGCGTTCCGTGGCCGCGGTCGTTGCTGCTGTCTGTTCTTTGAGGCGTGCGTGGAACATGACGAGCTGCCAAACCGAGCCTGATCCTTACCAGACGGTGAGCTACCCCTGTTCACTGACCGCAAGCCCATACCTACCGTCGTCGCCGGAGATCGGCTCGCGATCTCTAACGTCCACGGCGTTTCCAGCGGTATGAATCAACCTGCACCGATCAAAGTGCCTGTAAATGGTAAATTAAAAAAAATGTACATTTGAATTTCAGATCTGTGGTGGCCTGGGCTACGTACACGACTTATGAATGTGTAGTCGTGGTCATCACCACAGCTCTCAAAACAGAGAAAGAAAATGACGATGAAAGGAAACTAAGAAAATCCGAAGACGTGCGCCATCCATTAACCCGCACTGTGTCTGCGAAGTGGTTTAGTATCCATTCCCATAGAGAAGAGACCTGTTTCCCAGTAGTTGGAACGTTGTAGGCAGATTATTTATTTACTTTATGACTTAGAGTATCAGAGAGAGAGAGATAGAGAAAAAAACTTTTTACAAAAAAATTAAACCGACTCCCAAAAAACACTGCAAAGTGAAAAATAACTTTAATTTCGGAAGTCCCGTCTACTGAAATTAAAGTTATTTTTCACTTTGCAGTGTTTTTTGGGAGTCAGTTTAATTTTTTGGTAAAAAGTTTTTATTTCACTCTTTTTATTTGGTCGATTTTTAATTTGTACACAAAAAAAAAAGAAAAAAATATATATGCGTCGACTTGATAACCTCCTCCTTTTTTTGTCATCGGTTGAAAAAGAGAGATTATGATTATGTTGATTGAATAAATTTACAATTATTGCTATGAAAAACTAAACTTACTTATTAACTGAAAAATTACTGACTACACCTTTGTAATATTTCAAAAAAACATATAACAAACTTTGGTTATTAAAAAAGTACTACACATACAAAGCACAATTTAATAATGACAAGCAAATCACAGGAGAAAGATATAATTAATTTGAGCTAACAGTTGTAATGTTTTAATTAAATTAACTTTACGTAGAGAGTGTAGCCTGCGGCATACGTTATTACATATTAATAAAGCCTACATTGCTAACATTTAATACAAAATACATATGTACAATGATAGTAGTTTAAACTCGGTTCTCGATATTTCTGTGATAAAAATATGATTGTAACAGAAACGTACAAAAAAGAGCATAATCATCTATTTTATATCTACTAATATTATAAAGCGGAAAAGTTTGTTTGTTTAAATGCGCTAATATTCGGAAGTACTGAGTGGATTTGGATAAAATTTATTATGGAAGTAGATTGAAGCTTAAGAAATGCTACAAAACAATAGTCTGGAAACAAGAGAGGGCCTAGGGTTTTATCGTGGTAAAGACCACAAGAGCGAAGTCCCGCGCGTCTGCTTGTTTATTAAATAAAATTAAAAACCCAGAGGTACTAATATTATAAATACGAAAGTGTGTTTGTTTGTTTGTCTTTCTTTCATGTCCAAATACAATGGATTGATGTGATTTTTGCCAGCATTAGAATATTCGCTGACATTTAAATGTCATTTTGTTTGGCATTTCGTCGTCAACAAAAATCTGTCGTTACTTTGCGATTTTAATCTTCTTTAGAATAATAATTATGGATTATGTTATCTAATATATTAAAAGCAAAGCAAAAACTTTGTTCACCTTTTTACAAAAATTAAGCTGTTGGAGGAGTATAAAATTTGACACAGAATGTTCATATGGAATAGGAGTGCAGAATTCTTATATAATATTTGTAAGAAGATTATAATAATGCTTAAAGAATACATTAAATTAATGATAAAATATTACACACACTGCATGTATTTAACAAACGCAAACATGGACAGAAATATCTTCATCTTTTTACTTAAACGACTTCAAAAAAGGAGGAGGTTCTCGGTTCGTCTTGAACATTTTTTTGCTTTTTTTTTATATATGTTACCTCATAACTCAAAGACCGATTTGGAAAATTCGTTTTTTGTTTGAAAAGGCATACTTTCTAGTTGGTCTCATTGTCATCACCTTAGGATCTGATGATAGAATCATGGAGAAATCGAGGAAACTCTTCAAATATTATAGGCACACCTATAGCGTTTTGGGTATTTCTTATAGTACCTTGTGCAGTTGCTCTCGAAAAGCACCATTTGGGGAAGTGGAACTGATAATGAAGACCACAGATGTCTAACGAAACTACCCAATCATAAGTATTCCGTGGATTGCGATTGGATTACTTGAATATGAATGTTCAGCACTTCATGCTCGTCACAATGCATTTGATGAAGTAGAGCTGATGGTGAAATACCAGAAGAACTCAACAATTAACGGCCCTGCATTGGGAAAAGCAATATTTTGTAAAAGGTGATAAGTAGTTGACATTTTAGCTTTTGTAACTACATAGATAAATTACAAACAACCCACTAAAAAGCGTGAAAAAAAAAACACTATTATTATTACTTACATTATTATTAAAATATAAATTAGTCTGTAATATTTTTGTCTATTATTTATTTATTTTTGGAATAACAAACGGTTACACATTTTGTCTTAATTAATACATACATACAAATTACAAACCCACAACGTTATCCACAGCATATAATACAAAATATAAAAAATATCTATTGTGAACTAAAGCGCAAGAGAACAATACAAAATTACTGTTACTTTACACTTTGATTTCAAATGAGTTATATTATAGTTATATATTTTTATCTTTGATTAGTTGGATCAACGCGTTACGGAATCTATTAGCTGGTACACAAAATAAATCCAAATCTGAGAAAAAGCCATTATAGTTTTTACCACGGAATAGATAAATAACGTTGGAATGGTAATGTGGGCGGGGCGAGCGCGCCACATTTATGATACGAAAATCATAGCTCGACCGATTAATTCATTCACCGCGTTTAGTGCGCTTCGGAATACTTCGGAACACAGAGCTCTGCTTTAAAATGCCGTGTTGTGCAATTATAACCAGTAAAATAAAAATTTAGACCGTAAGTATAGAGCGAGGAGGTATATCTTTCCATCAGTAAGTCGAAAATGACATTTAATTACAATTTTATTTGTAAAAAACATAAAAATATTCTGAACATTATGAAATTCTGAACATTAACAACATTATTGCAATAACATTGCCCGATGTGTTCTCGCTTAATCAACGCAATGACCAAGTCAGCTTACAATGTACTTCATGCGTTGCGTCCTCCACACTTCACCTATTGACGTTCATCCATTGTCCTTTCCTTTCTAACCTCTTTTATCTATTCTGTGGTTTTTACTTATCCGACGTAGAGGTGCACCAACTCCAGCTTTGGTACGACAGGAGGATACCGCAAAGAGAGGACGTGCGCGCACCTCTCTTCCTTATAACAACACTTCTTGGAACAATATAACAGATTTTATTTGTTATATGGGTGCAGTAATATCCTTTGTTACAAATATAAAAAAGAAACATCATTTCAGGATACAGTCGTCTAGTCTTCAAGCACATTAAATTATGTTTTTTAAGGAGATTACCGTAACTGCAGAATTTATGGAAACATCGGTAATGCAAGGATCTAAGGAATTTACGCTGAATATGTTCCAAACAATCTACACATTTTTTATAATATGGGATCCACACTACTACAGCATACTCAAGTTGCGATCTGATAAGTGTTTTAAAAAGATAGGAGTACGTACTTGCATGCTTGAATTCTGTTGTCGACCTCATTCATTATGAACCCGTACATACAAGTAGGCGTTATCAGTAATATTTCTAATATGCTATATATGCTATATATTTCTAATAGTCTTACTGAATGCGAAAGTAAAGAATCAATATTATGATAATGTCTTAGTTGTAGTTTGTTTATTGGATATGTGAGTACCGTGTCCCCTTTTATAGAAAAAATACACAGTAGGAGATGAAATTTTGCACAGTTAAATTTTTTATATAAAACGAGTGCTGAAAGCTAGTATTTGTATGTAATAATAAATACTTTATTTATGTTCGAATTGCGACCACTGGCGACCTCTAGTCTTTTTAATTGCGTAATAATGTCAGTTGAACAATAACTAATATTTTTTTTAAATTATGCTAGGAAATGTTTCATGTTTTAAAGTTGATAATTACAAAGAACCGACCGTTGTGCTGCAGCGAGTCAATATCTCCTGAGGTAGCTTAGTGGAGAGACGAAATACGTGGCGAATACAGGTAGCTTGCATGTACACTTTCTGCATGTGCATATTTCTGTGGTTCTGAGGGCGAGACCAAAAGCGTATCTTACTTTAGATACGCCTTATGTATCTCGATATATGTTCATATGTTGGACACGGTAGATTAGAATTATTTAGCCACGAGCTTTCCAAATGACTTCTAGAAATTGGCTACATAAAAATTATTTACGCATTCATACAAATACACCCATGGGATTGATCGCAAAATCCGCGTAGATTAGGTAATATCAATCACACGAACCAAGTCACGGGCATAGCTTGTTAGTTATTTCCAAACGAAAAAGGTATTGTGAAAAAATGGATTCTGTACTGATACCTACCCTTTGTCTTTTTTCACAAGTTACGTGACCGTACATTTTCCCTCGTCTCGACAAAGTTACCTAAAAATGAAATTCTCTTATATAACAATAAAACCACCTATTGTACATTGTTTCCAAAGTTTAGTCGTGGCTTTTATTTTATCTGATAATAAACGGTTATTTAACGTTTAGAGTTCCGTATAGAAATTTTATAAATTTGACTCTTTTGATTACAAGATATTTTGTCTGTGTTACTGTAACAGCTAGATATTCTTGAAACAGGACGTACTTAGGAGGAGGATGTGTGCAAAAGCACCGCGAAATAATCCATCTATCTCCCTTCCACTACCGGTCTGACAGACATTCTGCATATCACTTGGTTGATAGGTCATCTTCCCCTCTCCGACATTCTTTGTTCGCACAGCCAAGGTGTGAAACTCTCTTCCAGCTTCTTTTCCCTTGCACATATGACCCGTAAGCCTTTAAAACAAGAGTGAACAGGAATTTTTAAATAATTAGCTCCCAATATAAAAGTACGGAACGGTCGACGAGCGTATAAGACTCAGTCTTGACCGGTATTTTTATTATAACTTCTTCTCATTTGTCAAAACAATAGAAAAATTAAGGCGCAAGTTGTATATTACACGTACTTTGTATTACATAAACAGTAAATTTATTATAATGGAGTACCGAAATATGTTGCAAATGTACCGAAGTACAAACAATTTAAAGCTTGCGTGTCTATAATGCCATTAGTATATTATCACTTTCTCTTAGGAAATGATACTGGATACACGTGTGATCTGCAATATTTTCATAATCAATCTGATAGATAATAATCGGAGTTACATAAGTCTATGGCAAAAAACGATTAAACCATCTAACAAAGACTACACAGAAGTACCTTTTGTTGTCAGGAATACATTTTCAAAATGTACTCAAAAACGAGGAGTGCGGAGAGAAGCACCGGGTTCTCTCAAGAAACAACTCCGGAGACATTTGTGCAAGGCTTGTTAGGGCACAATCCTGGGTAGACTGTGAAAGGGTACCCCTGAGACCCACTGTGTACGGTAGCCCGTCCGTCACTGTCCTCACTCCTGTCATTTAGTGGGCGTTCAGGGGGGACATTCAGAGGATCCGCGAATTAGAGACCCAGCTGTCTTAGGTCATAAGAACGATAACAAGTTAGAGGACAAACATTTTCACCAGTTAACGTAAAGGGAACTGATACGGGACCCCATTGCAATTTATTGAAATAGAATATTCCGTCAAAGCCGGCAGGGCTTTGACGGAATATTCTAACGAGATACCACGGCTCAAAAACACAAGGGAAACTGAAGGGACAGGGTGGGAGGAGTAATTTGTTTGATTTTTCCACCGGAAAAAAGAATGTCAAGAATTATGTCCAAGGAAATCATAATTTCCACTCTACTCTGTACAACAAGTAGGATAAGAAACAAGGCTATCAAATTAAACCACGAGATACTGATCTAGTACTAACCTGCAAGCAGTAGAATCCTAAGACCTTCATCAGATCACTGCAATATTCTTTCGGAGGGTTATTTTAATTTATCTATAATATGTATGTATTTAGAAATGTATATGTATGTTTATCAGTTGTCTAGTATCCATAATTCCATATCACAAGCTCTGCTTAGTTTGGGACTAGATGGCGTTGTGTGAAAAAGTTGTGGAATATTAGTTGTGAATATATTTAGTTGTGGAATATTTATATACACTGCCTAAACGGTAACCAGTTACCTTTCAGAACTTTTTAAGCGTAACGGAACTCTTAACAAGCTCTAAGTCCCTTTTGCCTTCACTTTGGGTAAAAAAGATCCATATTAGTTACTGGAAATACCTACCTTTTTCTTCGAGTGGTAAATCATATGTTTCAGACCTTTGCAGAGTACTAAGACCCACCCAATAGCCCTTGCCTTCCGGGGCCACAGTGTCTCGTTAGCATATTGCCGCAACCCCGAACAATCCCGCAACACGAATATTCTTACGCATGCGTTTGTGGACAATGAGAGTTTTAAAAGAAAATAAAATAAGTTACGAATACCTAGAAAATCTTTTAAAACTTTTGATATAGGTATCCTCCATATTTAAATTGGAAAAGTTATATTAAAAAGCCGCAATAAAAAGAATGTAAATGCTATGAAGGTTGGGATTCATGTTTAAGTACTCGTAAAGATAAAGAGCATAAAAATATTATACGAATCTTTATTTTTTTAATTCAAATGAGTATGGAAGAGACCTTGATATTCGTCAATTTTTTGGGTTTCGTACACAAAGGTTAAAAACGGGACCCTATTACTAAGGCTCCGCTGTCTGTCTATCTGTCACCAGTATCTCATGAACCGTGATAGCTAGACAGTTGAAATTTTCACAGATGTATTTCTGTTGCCGTAAATACAAAAAATATTTAAGGGGGGCTCCCATACGTGATTTTTTGCCGTTTTTAAGGATAATGGTACAGAACCCTTCGTGCGCGATTCCAATTCGCACTTGGCCGGTTTTTTAAATAATAGAATATATAGACTTGCCTAAAAACAAGGAATAAATTAAATTTTACTATGACTGAGATAAACTATATTATTTTATATAATGTAGGAATTTATTATATTATTTATTAGAATAGGTTGCTGCTTGTTTTTTTTTTTACGAGCACAAGCAGCAAGACCCAAAATGACTCTCTGTAGGCCGTACAAATATTTTTCCTGCGGATATCGAACCCGCAACTCGCAGCGTAGCAGCCACTCATCCTCTGTGCCAACTGCGTGTCGTCGAATATCTTTCTCTCTCGCTCTTTCACTTTGGTCGATCCCTTATATCTAAACATCGTGGTCAGCAACAATGTTGCATCTAAAACGAATGTTCAGATCATCCGTGAAGAAACGCGTCTCTTACGACCTTGAAAAATTTGAAAGACGGCGAGTCTTTCTCTAGATATGTTCACCTTTTTGTTGAACGACCAACCGGAATCAGCTTCTTCAAACTTTCGCTAAGATATCGGCCTGGTGATCAAGAGGCTGTAGGTTTGAATCCCACTCATTACACTATTGCTGTGAAACTCTAGGTAAAAGCATATTTAGCTTAGTTGGAGGAGTTAACAAGATTGCTAGTAATCAAATAATGTGAATACTACCCACATCTCTTAAAAAAACCAAATATATTTTTTCTCCCCATAATAAAATAATTAGTTGGTACCGACTCACCTAACTCAGTGATTTTGTACCAACGGTGCATATTGCGTGGATTACGTGGCCGCGCGATACGTAATTACTTATGTGCATAAAAATTGGGTCACCCGTCGCACTCAAACGACCCCTGGTATTTTGGCACTCCAGTGCTTGTTGGATAACATACGATTATTCTCGTCAGTTATGTAAACACAACATAATAATTGTACAGGTGACTTAGTTTCAATGTGACATTTGTCATTATTTTAACTATGAAATTCGTAACAAAGTTTCTAAAGACGGCACAAAGATGTTTCTGCCCAAACAAAGGAAATACGCGATTGTATTTTAATATTTAACCTCATAGCAATTACATAACAGAAACATATCGTATTAAATTTCCAGCAAAAAGAAATACTTCAGCAATGAGAAATTATAATGTTTTCTGGCTTTGTTAGATACTAATTCGGATCAGATATTCCGTTTTATTGTAGATCAAGCAAGAAAATTAGTAACTCATTAAAAACTTAATCTCTAAATTATTCATAATCATGTTATTTTACCAAAAAGATTGTAAATGACAAAGAAGTAAAACCCATTAAAATCAAAACAGTCAGTAACCTAAAATAACAGCAATTATTGTGATTATAATTACGTAATTATCAACCCAGTCCTTGAAAACATCGCGTGAGACCGTGATACCCAACCAACTAAAACTAACTCGTGTAACCTTATCATAAATTTATGATACACTAGAGAAACCGAGACTAACATAGACCTTCCTGACAGAATTTTGGCCGTGGTAACCAAACTTGCCGGGGAGAAACGGCATTATGTGCCCAAGCGTGTGCGCAGATGTATCCTCTCTACCCTCTATTCTGAAGATACTAACCCCTGAAGGTTAACGTGTATTCCAAGGTAGGGTAGGTAGATAAGGGAGGAACACCGTCTAATTCTTAAAGTAGCGTGCACTGCAAGACACTTTATGCACTGTTAGGTAGTGGCTGAAAGAGGAACATGGACTGAAGACAGAGAGAGAGAGAATATTTGCTTTTTCTCAGAGAGACAGCTATCATGAAGTGACTCCTCTCAGTCAGGATAGAGCAGAAGGGAGCGTGAGTCTTCTACTGACTAAAAACTGACCCTGTTGCTGCCTTTCCTGTTTTACAGGGCCGCGGTATCTCCTTAGAATTCTTCATTCCTGCAACCTCGGCTCTCGACCTGTGTTTAAGACTTAGGGCCCACTTGATATTCTTCCTTGCAACCAAAATACCAACGAGACATCCGAGTTGGTTATCCACTAACGCTGTGCGAGATACTTGCGCTATATGTTGCGACAATGTGAGTAAATAAATATAAGAATCTTGTGGCTGTTATTATTTTGGGACGATCTTTACGACGACCAGACCATCACCTCCCGACGGGCTTTCCTAGGTACAGAAGAATCCTCTTATGTTTACTTTAGACTAATATAACGAGATTTCTCTGTTTGTCCCGCCTGTCATTTGTACATCTTTGGCGGTCGTTACTGGTAAATTGAAGCCAGAAAATATGACAAGACTTGCTGCATCCAATTAGAAAAAGATCAAGCAGATGACGATGATGTGGTTGTAACTTTGCTATTCTTTTCTATAAGTGCTTCGTTAAGTCGTACTAACAACATTTGGATCAATTCCCGCACCGGAATAGATGCTTTATGGCTTACAAATAAGTAGTTGATTGATGTTATTGATTGGTTGCTTATTAAAATACACATACAGAACACCTAATGTCGAACAATGTCAACAAGGTGGTTTTTCCCATCCGTGAATATGTCAGTGAAGCCCCATTTGAAACAAGCTCAAAACTTACAAGCTACAAGTACTGGGTGACAGCTATTAGGAACGGGGACGCTTACTTTTACTTACATCAACATGTTCTCTCCGAGAAAGTTCTAGAATGTTTCGCAAACGATAGTAAATAGGAATGGACTAATGCCTTCTAGCACAGAGAATCCTCTAGAACTGTCTGATACAGAAGTTTCCAATGTATGCGGTAGCCTTTTTTTTTTTCGAGGGGAATTTATTATCAAATGTCTCCGGCGTACTGCTCTGGATGGAGCATAAGGGAGTGTCAGACTTCTACTGACTAAACCCGTGCAGTTCCTTTTAGTTGATCTTGCGTTCCGACCCTCGGTATCTCGTTAGAGTATTTCCTCCAGCAGGCATTGGTCCTCTCAAGCCCCGTGACTGTTGTTTTTTTATAGTCTTGCGTTGACCACAATCTTACTTGATGAAGAGCAGAGATAGATAGATAGATAGATAGAATATACTTTATTGTACAACAAAATTTAAACAAACCTATTTAACAATATTGCTTATTCTATGGTAACAATGGCGGTCTTATCGCTGAAAGCGATATCTTCCAGACAACCTTTGGAAGGACTTTAAAAACTTTAATTAAAGTGGGGAGGGCTAAATTAGTGTACTAACTACATTACTCATAAAAACAGAGAAACAAAAAATATTTAAATATTAAAATAAATAAATGTTTAAGCAAATATATATATGCATATAAATACAATGTAATACATAGGGAATTAAATAATACAATACATATAATGTGTTCTTTAACATCAAGTGGAGGGAAAACAAAAGAATAGTCATAAATTGGAATGAAAATAATTAGCAACCGAGCTTTTAAAAGTAGCCAGTGACTGAGCTTGTCTTACAGACACCGGCAATGCATTCCACAAACGAATAGCTTGCACCGTAAACGATGAGCCATAGAATTTAGTGAAATGTGCAGGCATTGAAAGTCTCAAATTCTCCGATGATCTCAAATCTCTTACATGTGTGTCATGAAGGAACTTAAAGCGTTCTTTGAGATAAAACGGGGTTGTGGGATTGAAGAGAATACTGTAAAGTAATGATAATGTATAATTATTATAAATATTAATAATATGTGCATTCCGGCGAAGGCGGATCGGCAGCCACTTGAGTTTAATGCGAAACTCAGAAACATGATCATATTTGCGCAAACCAAATATGAATCTTATACAAAAATTTTGGAGTCGTTCAAGCTTATCTAGCTGCACTTCAGTAAGATCTGGATAACTTGCTTCAGCATAGTCGAGAACAGGGAGAAGAAGGGATTGGGCAAGCGCAATTTTAGTGGCAGTCGGCAGGAAATTGCGCAATCTGCGTAAAGACCCCGCAGAGGCAAACAGTTTGCGGCTTACTTCTTGCAACTGAGGACCCCAAGACAAATCCCTATCAATATAAATACCTAGGTCTTTTACTGAGTCACAGTAAGGTATAGCAACTCCATCAAAAACGATTTGAGGAAGGGTCACCCAGTTAATTTTGGAACGTAGCCTAGGGCTGCCAACAATAATGACTTGAGTCTTCGCAGGATTGACCCTCAAACCATGATTCAAACTCCAATCAGAAATACGCGCTAAGTCTTTATTCACAATCTTCACCGCCTCAGACAGTTCTTCAACGAGAGCTTGCGAATAAATTTGCAGATCGTCAGCATAAAGGTGATAGGATGAGAGAAGATCATTTGAAATAGAATTTATAAATATGGCGAAAAGAAGAGGAGAGAGAACGCCCCCCTGTGGTACGCCAGCAGTAGTATTGCACCATGAAGATGATGTACCTTCAATGCAAATACGTTGTCGGCGGCCACACAGGTAACTACGAAACCAATCAATTGCTGTTGGAGATATGTTAAGAGAGCAGAGTATACCGAGCAGTACATCAAAATCGACAGTGTTAAAGGCGTTGCTGAAGTCCAGTAACGAAAGGACAGTCAACTTCCTATTATCCATACCTGATCTGATATCGTCAGTAATTTTAACTAGAGCTGTGGTAGTGCTATGTCCTGAACGAAACCCGGATTGGTACAAATTTAGGAGTTGGTTTTTACAAAGGAAGGCACTAAGTTGATTGTGGATTGTGGAGATGTGGTTGATAAAGGAATACGCTTGCCTACATTTAAGTCAGAGTATTCATTATGGACTAAAAGGCCCCTGGGACGTCAAAAAGCTTATTCAAATAATGTAGGTATCGGTGTTATCTAAAATTCTCAGCTCCTTGCTCAACAACTGCACTGTAGTACTGTCAATGCAACATGACAGAATACAGAAGTAATCATATATTTATAAGGCGCTCTTAAGATTGAATATTAAGAACTTGGCTGTTTCAACATAAGTACAGGCTTAAATATGATTAAAGCCAAATAAAAATAAACAAATTTCCAGTAGCTGACCACAGGGTCATCGACCACTACGATGACCCCGTTCTTGCCTGTGCAATACGAGTCTTTTTTATTTTGTTTTGCTATCATTCTTCCAGGTATCTTTTTAATGATGGAAATTCACATCTTGTACTTTTTACAATGTACAGAAAATGGAACAGTGATGTTTAAAAGAAAAATATAAATTTTGAACGACCATGATAAACTGAGTAAAAGTACGTGAAGTATAAGGAGTAAAGATTACAAAACGGTCTTTAAAGCCCCTGTAACGGAAAGTGTCGATAACATACGAATGCTCCACACATCTACAAAGTTTCGAAAAGTAACCAAAAAATTCAACCCCATATTTCTCGGTATCCCGACCTACATTATGTACGTAACATCTGCTTAGTAACCGGTGGCTCAATAATTAATGTCGGCGGTCCAAAGTCATTAGCAAATTATAATGGTGGTGTTACATAGACGTGTGTGTCGCGCATTCCTAATCGTGATGCGGTGTGTACAGGGCTCATAAATATTCAGCGACTGTCATGGATTGGCTTGTGGTTTTTCTTCGAGAAATAGTAAATAGTAATAGTATTTAGTAAGCAGACTATAAGAATATGTTGAGTTATGAGAATGGCAGACTTGTTATTGGTCTAGTATTATAATCACTTCATTGGTCACCAGTCAATAATAGAGAAGTGAATCTTCATTCATATAACTTTGGTGATTGACGAAGGGTCAGAAAGAGAGAGAGACAAGACGAATCTTTAAGCGTTCCATTTTTTTTTGCGATTTATATATCTACACTTCATGCACATATACAGGGTTAATTGTAAAACACCAAAAACCTCTCAGGACTATGTTCCTAACATCATAATCAACAACTTTTGTTCTATGACTTTTAAAAATTCGTCATATTTTAGATCACCAGATTTTCATATAAAATGAAAAATATTTAAATTGAACGCCCTAAACGCATTTAGCGTCTATGCAAAGCAAAAGAAAGCGATAGTATAAATTGCTTTCTTTTGCTTCGCATAGACTTCGTAACATTTAGGGCGTTCAATTTAAATATTTTTATTTTTGTATAAAAATCTGGTGAACTAAAATATGACGAATTCTTAAAAGTCATAGAACAAAAGTTGTTGATTATGATGTTAGTAACATAGTCCTGAGAGGTTTTCAGTGTTTTACATTTAACCCTGTATATTGGATTGATTGATTGGATGGATTTAATGCCGTAGCTATTCGGCTAGAAAACCCCAAAAAGGTACATCGCGACCGTATAATAAGACAAGTGCCATTTCAAACAAGTCTATTTGGGACATAGAGTAAATTGAAAGCCTCTAAAACTGATAAAAAATCATTATGTCCCTTAAGATCCCAGTTACGCAGGTTTCAGTATATTATTATTATAAATGATATTATATTATAATTAAATTATTTTAGTTTTGACTGTTCGTAGGTTTCGTGGAACGGTGAACGGCTACGTATCGTCCTAGCTTCATATCAATACTCAATTATTTATTGCGTTCCATAATGTGAACTTAGGTAATAGGTACATACAAGATATACATAGTTTACAGATCATTGTGGGCCCTGTCGGGCACAGCAAATTAGAATAGAGGAAGAGGGCCATTACAATTATAATCATTAAAATGTGTATAACTTAAACTACTCCTACATAGGTTTTATACAATTTTAAGATAATATATTTTATATATTTATTTTATTTATCACTGAAATATTCATTCACATCATAATAAAATTTACATGTAAGATTTTTTTTAAATTTATTCATAAATATATTACATTTTTGTTCATTTTTAACTGTATGTGGTAATTTATGATATATTTTAACGTACATTACTAAGGTGCTTGTGGAGTGTATTTTAAGCTTAGAGCCCCCAGGTAAGTTAAGCCTATTTTTGTGTCGTAGTGTATGGTGAGTTTGTATGTGTTCTCGTGTAGTAAATAAGTACTGGTTGTGTCTGTCTATCTCAAGTCATTCAAAAAGTATTATGTGATATAAGAACTTTATTTTTTCCACATTAAGAATTTTCAAAAATCACTTATATAGTTAACATATTTCTGATGCGCAGTGCGAGGATCTTGGGAGGTTTTTGTCGTGATGCCTTGCTAATCACGTCAGGTCCGTCACCTATTAGCTGAATGTGACATGTGTATTGCCCTCTCTTTGGGCAATGAGAAATTTTAATTGAGAATAAAGGAACAGTGAGTGTACCAGTCTATTTTTTAAATTGATGATAAGCTCGCGTTAGATCACTATCTCACCTGATGTTAAGCGATGATGTAGTCCAGGATGAAGCACGCTTACCTAGAAAGAACCTATTATTTGCCCGAGTCTATGTTTCCTGATAGCTATAACCTAGGAGTCTTTAAGTCAAGAGTGAATAGGTTACTTTTAGGCAAGCGTGCTTCATCTTCGACCACATCATCGCTTAACATCAGGTTAACGCAAGCCTATCAACAATGAAAATAATCAAAATAAAATGATATAAGCAGGTGTATATTACGTCTATGAGTCTTTAATTGTGAAAAAATGACTTGAAATATAAGTACGTACTAATAACATAACAAAAAAATCGCACAGACTGATGACTCATAGCTAATATTAATTGCGTAGGCGCTTCAACTCAGGATTTTTAGTAAAGACTGATTATGGGCTTGGGAACGTAGCCTATTATTAAAAAACAAGTGCGTAATTAGCAAAATGTTATAATTATAATTTTATTTGTTATCCTTTCCCGTTTTTTTTTTATTGATAATAGGCTCGCGCTTGACCACCGTCTCACCTGATGGTAAGTAATTATGTAGTCGAAGATGGAGCAGCTTACCTAAAAGTAACCTATTCACTCTTGACTTAAAGACCCCTAGGTTATAGCTATGGGGAAACACAGACTCCGGCAGGGAATTCCACTCCTTGGCCGTACGCACAATGAAGGTATTCCCAAAACGTTTAGTGCGTATGGGTGGGATGTCCACCATGTAACGATGGCGCATCGCCGTTTGTCTTGTAGTCCGATGATGGCACGGGCTCGAATGGCGTTTCGGCTACGGCGACTGTTTTAGAGCTATTTTATTGTTTTAATCATTAGAGCTTGGCTGTTCACTTTCTGGTCTGATGAGGGTACGCTCAATTGTAGTACTCACCTTTAACATAGAAGACGTTGATGTAGAGCACGTTAGCACACCGTTTCACGACACAAGTATATAGCCTCTAGCATTCTGGCCTTTAATTAATCTCTTTTTATGTCTAAATCCGGTTTTTCATTCCATTTCAAAAGCATAAACTTGCTGGATAAAACTAAATATCAGTATAAAAAAAAAAAATCATGACCCCTGTGAATATACTATATATATAATATAATATACTACATACTCGTCACACTTTGCCTGTTACACCATCGCCTGTTAATACTGATAATATACATTAAAACTATTAATATCCAACGGTAACATAAATTTCAGTAGTCTAACCCTAATAGTGTTGGGCAATGATAATAATCCGGTTAATATCATTTGGCTAATAATCGATTAAAAGCAGTTAGTAGCCATTAATAGCAATTATGGATGATAACCCTGCTGGTAATGTTATTTTAGTGATTGAAAATTTCCCTGCATAGTTTTCAGGCTTAGGACTGTCAGATTAGACTTCATTTTCATCATCTTTCTTTGTAGTAAATAAATGTGCAATTTAAAACTAATCTAGCCCATTTCAAAAATTTCAATCAGGTATTTACATTGATTTTTGATAATTAGATTTTTTATGTACTTAGTTTTTTTTTAATTCTTAATCTGTCATTTATTTGGGATTTTTTATAATTGTTTTTAGTTGATTTTTTTTTTTGTTTGTTGCTCTAAAATAATTTTCAGCCTAATTACTGCTAGAAACACTAGATTTTTTTTTATTAAAAAATAGGTTCGCGTTTGACCACCATCTCACCTGATGGTAAGTGATGATGTGGTCGAAGATGGAGCACGCTTACCTAAAAGTAACCTATTCACTCTTGACTTAAAGACTCCTAGGTTATAGCTATCGAGAAACACAGACTCCGGCAGGGAATTCCACTCCTTAGCCGTACGCACAATGAAGGTATTCCCAAAACGTTTCGTGCGTATGGGTGGGATGTCCACCATGTATCGATGGCGTTTCGCCGTTTGTCTCGTAGTCCGATGATGGAATGGGCTTGGTGGAATTAGACTGTGTAATTCCATCGCACACTCCCCGAAATGTAACTGATAGAAAACCGATAGACTTGCAACTTATCGTCGATGTTCAAGGCTCTGGAGCTTTGACTCGACCAGTGCATCGTTGCCAATGAGTCTCTTGGCCCGCTTCTCGATAGACTCAAGCGCGTCTAGTTGGTATTTAGCAGATCCATCCCAAAGATGAAAACAGTACTCCATACACGACCGAACCTGGGCTTAATAGAGATTGAGCAACTGTTCGGGTGTGAAGTACCGTCTCACCTTTGCTAGGATTCCCAACTTTTTTGATGCTAGTTGAGCCTTAAGCCTTAGCCTCGATAAACGGGCCAAAATTGAGGGTAGAAGTTAGTGTTACCCCCAGAAGCTCAATACGGTTGGTTATCGGCACGGTTACACCCCGGAAAGTAGGAGCCGGTTCGAATTGACTCCTTTTTGCGGAGATGAGACACGCCTGGGTCTTAGCTGCATTAAACTTCACCAAGTTGGCGTCGCCCCATTCGGAGACAGCCTTCAAGGACAAGTTCAAGCGCCCAACCATGTCCTCACAGAGAGACTGGATCTGTGACCCATCAGCTCGCGCGCTGGACACATATCTCTCAGAAACTGTGCTGTTGTCTGTATACTCAAAGGTACCGGGAATCAGCAGATCGTTAATGTGCAGCAAAAATAAAGTTGCTGGGAGAACAGACCCCTGAGGGAGCCCGGCATTAATTGCCAATTGGCCAGACGAGCAGCCATCAATGACCACTCGAATGGACCGATCCCTCATGAAGTCTTCAATCCAAACGCAAAGTTGAGTGGGTAAACCGAAGGAAGGAAGCTTAGCAATAAGGCTATCGTGCCAGACCCTGTCAAAGGCCTTGGAGATGTCAAGGGAAACAGCAAGTGCTTCCCCGTGCTACTCAATGCCTCACTCCAGGTATGAATGGTATACGCTAGAAGGTCCCCAGTTGGCCGGTTTTTACGAAAGCCGTATTGTCGGTCACTGAGGATGTCGTTGGCTTCTAGGTATGCCAGGACCTCACTATTAAGTACACGCTCCATACTCTTACAGAGTATGGACGTGACTGAAATAGGCCTGTAGTTGGCCGGTCAGCGGATTCTTCAAAATCTCCTAACTTTGGTACTTCGATTGGATCGGACGCTAATGGATTTTATTATTAACACTTTTTCACATACAAAAAGTGAAAATAAATAAAAAGAATAACAATACATTGAATCACACTGCGTACACGCACCCAATTTATGTTCACACCCACAGATTTTACAATAAAACAAAACAAAGCATTTATTTTTTTAACAATACATTAATAGCAGGGTTATCATCCATTGCAAGGCTATTAATGGACACTTATGGATTATAATCGATAATAACTCAAAGCATCCGGCTATTTACCCAACACTAAACCCTAACATAGGTCTAATAACATAATAAAATTAACTTATATATCTACTCACTCACTTTAAAAGCTAACTGAAATCATGACGTCATTAGTATGTATACACCGTTATGCACGTGTAGTCTCTCTAACTAGAATAGGTTGCGTACAATCAGGATATAATCTCACGGCACCTTACGACACATATAAGGACAAAGACTCATCAGCGCGGCGTGGCAGTGCAATGCAAGAAAACTAAACAAGAGCGAACCTGACTCTTGTATCGATGGTTCCGTACAAATTCGTATGTTTGACATTTCCATAAGTTCATAATTGGCGAGAATCTAATGACGTTGTTTCGAGTACACAATAACGGGCTGTTTCATATAAGAAATGTAACCATTTGCTTAGTTTAAGTACCATATTTTTAATATTATTTACGAAAAAGTAATAAAAAATCAACCTCAATTCGTCAATTTAAATCACGGTCGATATCCAACTGTATTGATTTTTGTAAAACTATTTTTTTTTTTGTAAAACTATGATTTTAGATTTAATTAATTGTTTTAGTATCCTATAAGATTTAAAGTTATTTGTGAGCATCAAAATATGTCGCTTTAGGTCAGCAGGTCCGTAGGTGTTGTTATTGCGTTCACTTAGAAAATGAATTCTTTTCTAAATAGACATACAATTTTTCATATTATAAAAGACAGACAATACAATACCAGAACATTCGGAAAAATTGTAACACTTTTTCTGAGAATAAATCTCAGAAAAAAAGTGTTTTTTATGTAACACCTCCCGCACTAGGATACCTTGTGTCGCAGGATCTCGTCTCCTTGACATAAATGAATTATGACGTTATATGAAAATTTAAGGCTTTTTTTTGTTATTATTTACCTATGCAATCCTAAAAACAGTGTTAGATGAAAGGTAGAGGCTAGATCAAACCACGATTTAACGTCACAATGCAGCAATGCCAGAAAAATGCTTTGTTAAACATACAATAACAATTTAAGTAGGTAAGTAGTTACATAATTACATTTTTAATTTTATTATAACTTTGCCCAAAACTGGCAATGATTCTAGTATTTTAGGTGCGTTACAAACATATAAACTCATACATAAAACCAGGAAATAAGTGTTACATGCCATAAAAATATGCCAACACCCTTTATAGTGGTTATTTAATTCTTTTACAGTGTACAACAAAGGGCATATCTATCTATCTATCAGTGGCGAAGGCTCCATACAACACGATTCCTACCGGCTTCCCTTTTGAAATATGGCAAATATTAGTCTATTATTTTACATATGAATACATAAATAGTAATCTATTATTTTCAAGTAAACAAATAATTATTTACGAATTTACAAGATTTCGAAGTCAGCCACAGGGCTACAGTTACTGGAATTCACGCATCACACTTGAGCAAGGTAAGCATTTTTTGGTCCGGCTTCCCTTTTATGAAAATTCACACTTCGCCACTGCTATCTATCTATATCTAGAACGGCTAAGTCCATTTTAATGTGAATCGTCACTTAAAAATAGAGCATTAGGCATAGACTGCATTTTATCCTGAAATTCAAACGGGATTTAATTTTACGCGGAAATAACGCCTATAGGTAATATACATAGTAGTGTATATTACCTATAGGCGTTATTTCCGCGTTCCATCCGTTCCATGCTCTAAAAATAGCTATTAATCTAGTCTTATTAGTTCATTTTCAACGATTATATTTAATATCATAGCTTTAACATAAACTATAACAAGATTTTTAAATAAAAATTAACATAACATAATAATTCTTAACATTCCCGCTACTGGGATACAGGCCCTCTCATTATAATCCATTAACATCTAGGTTTAAGTGGGGATTAGATATTCTGTATGCACAAAAAAATCATCGCTTTATTTGGCTACTTTATTTTCAAGAATGTTTAGATCTACCAGATACAGTTTAAATCGTAGAATTTTTATACTCACTCAACCAAGCTAAGTTGAACGCAACTGCTGCCATAAAACTGACCAATCAGTAAAGACTATCGCTAAAAGAAAACATTTAACTTGTGCATAAAAAACTGAAAATGATTTTTGGTAAAACACGTCCAGGGGTGCTCACTACTTGAAGCAGTCATGCTGATGAAGATGGAGGCTAAAAGCGTGGAAGCCGCGGGAGACGCCCCAGGCGTTCGGGGATCGCAAGCCGATCTCCAACCACCGTAGTCGCGGTTTTGCGGGCGGCGAGCAGGTGTAGCTCACCGTCAAGTAACCGATAAGGACCAGGCCCGCGTCGATCGACGGCGCGCCGTATTCCACGCGCGTCTCTAAAAGCAGTCAGCATCATTGACGGAGGACTATATATGGCTACTGCCTGCTGGGGATGCGGGATATTCTAAGGAGATACCGCTGCCCCGAACTACAAGGGCAACTGAAAGAACAGGGTGGATTTTTAGTCAGTAGAAGTCTTACACTCCCTTCCGCTTCAACAAGAGTAAGGGGTCATTTGATGATTTTCCCACCGAAAAAAAGGGGTGCTCACTACTCAGGTTGCGAATCCAGAGTCTTCCACTACACTGTATGTATATAAATATCTTGTTAATGTAAACAGATTTTATTGACGCAGTGAAAATGCATACAATTAAGTTTGAAGTACTAAAACCGGCAATCGATTTATTCATGAAATGAAGACAAATTAGGTATGTTCAGAATATATTAAACTCTATTCTGTTGAAATTAATTAATTTCATGACACTACCGCACTTGTTTTTTGTTGGTTATGTTTTCAGTTCTGACAGCTAATTGTAGCATAGAACTGTTTGACTATATTCAAGTGATCATAAAATTTTTACGTCATTTTACTTTACTTTTGGAAAACCATGCTGTCACCTTTCGCATAGGTACTTATTTCCACGCTCTGCACAGTTCTAATGATGTTCGTATTTTTGTTCGCAAAACATCGCATTTCCAGCATTTTTAGGGTTCCGCAGTTAACAACAACCAACCCTTAGAGTGTTTTCCATTAATTTAGTTCAGCACAATGCTTGGTTTAGCTCAGAGAACTGCTATAATTTGGTATTACCTCGTTTTCCTATTACCAATGCTATAAAGTTGAAAAATAAATAAAAATATTGGATAAATTTCAGCTATGCGTACGCATTATCTTTTAAAATATTTGTGACTAGTTTTATGATATGCAGACAACATGACGAATGATTTATTTCGTTTTGACACATGTCCTATCTAAAATGAACGTGTTAAAGTTATAATATTTCTTTGATAAAGATATTTTTTCGCTGAATTCCTTAAATTCGAAATGTGCTTTGGTATATAAATAAAAGAGCCTTAGCCATACAAGTTTCACAAAGTTTCAAGTTTTCAAGCATTTCTCACAAGTAATATTCAATTGTGTGACCATGTCTTCACTAATGTATTTGTTATTATCAGTCATGCTAATTCATAGCACTTTATCAGCTGTAATTCAACCACATGTAGGAGACGCAGACGGCTTTCGTCCCCATGTGCACAGATATTTAGTAATATTATATCAAACCTGGTATGACGACCGCAACACCTTACATATGGGTGCATGCAGTGGATCGATCATTGACAAGAAATGGATAATCAGCGCAGCACACTGTTTCACTCATTATATAGTAGAAATCAAAATTGCAAAAAAGATTGGCAAAAAGAATCGCGTCCTAGGATATGGTAGCGCGTATTTCAATCATCCTGATTTCATACACGGTCGCTATTTCGATTATTATAATTATCAAAACGATTTGGCACTAGTGAAGACTACGGAACCGATTAAATTCAACGTGTTCACGCAACCGATTTGTTTGGCGCGGTTCAGTGCATTTCGTCAGAAAGGTATCATTGCGGGCTATGGAGGTTATGGAGGTCGGAGTCAGAGACCTTTAGAGGGTACTGTTATGGTGAATCGCTGCACAGATGCTCCAACTGGTATTAGAATGCTTTGCTCCACGGGTATTGCATATTCAGAAAGTGGGGATTCGGGAGGAGCACTAACAACAGGTGACGGACTGATTGGCATCATTGTCGCTGGATCTCACCCTGCAGGCAGAGAAAGTTATTATGTTGATATATCTTTACATTTTCGATTCATTAAACAAATAACGGGAAAGGATCTTCACAAAAACTGTTCGAAATAAGAACATTATGATGAACTCGTGTGTTTTATTCGATAACGTCTGAATATCTTTAACAAAATTGATTAATTTTAGTTTTTAAAAATAATATTTATGAGTTTATTATGTGTGTATTATTTCAATTGTAGCACTAATTTGTAAACCTCCATAATATATGAAAAAGATCTGAAGCTATGGTTTATCATTGACAAGAGAAGTTCTAGACAGCGGAAGTTTAGCGCAGACACCAGCCCGTATAACCTTAACTATTTAATATAATATAATATATAATATTTATTTGCACTAAAATTATTACATAAAACCAGTTGAGTCTCTGACTCCCGTGCTAGGTGATAAACCTGTGTTACAGGAGCCAGTGCCCTCTCCCGGGAGGAAATGAAAGGATTACATTAAAAAAAAAACTACTTAGTTAAACTTAAAGATAAAGACAAACATGATACCAAAGAGTTTATGTGATTACGTGTGGCGTACTTGTGTGTGTATGTGCGCGCGTGTTTGTGTGTGTGTGTGTGTGTGTTTACGTGCGTGGGTGAGTGAGTGAGTATTCGTGAACGCGAGTGTGTGTGCCTGCGTGACTACAAATACTAAATCTCCTCTGTCAGATGAGACATATGAGGTGTGGTCATTTATGTAGTATAAAGAGGTGTAGTGTCACGAGGAAGTAGTAAGAATATTTTCCGTATCCTCGTAACTCAAAGACAGCAACCACGGAATAAGTAGTTGCTTGACTTTATGCCTACAAAGAATATAAATAGCCAGTTTTTTATTAATTTTATTATAAACTATTGAACTAAGGGCACAATAATGGCGCCTTTGATAAAAATTTTATAAAAAAAATTGTATAAAAAATTGGCCAAGTGCGAGTCAGACTCGCCCATGAAGGGTTCCGTAGTAACTATAATAATATAATGTATGTATATTTATTTGACGAATAAAAAAAACCTTACAAATTTCTTAAAACTAGCTTATTTACATTTTTACAACTACGCTAAATAACTTTGTTTTTCATAGTGTTTGTATGAATTACAAAGTTATATTTGCGGTTTTAGAAAATATGCTGTATCTCAAAAACTGCTGACCCGATTTCGTTCAAACCAATTTTGGTTGAAAGTTTACATTAAGATCTACAGATATATATTTTTTTTAGATTTTCCACTCCATTATTATAGAAGTTAGGGGGTTAGTTAGGGGGGGGGGACACACATTTTACCACTTTGGAAGCTTATATCTTTTAAACGATTGACTTTATGAAAAAGTGGTTTAACAGTGGCTTATATCATTTTTAAAGACTTGTCTATAGATACCACACACGCATAGGTTTCATGAAAAAAAATATTTTCAGTTCTAGTTCCATGTATGGGGACCCCCCTTTATTTTAAATATTTTTTATTTTTTTTCTTAAAAGTGGTTCACAGAATACCAAAACCTACCAAGTTTCACATGTATAGTCTTAATAGTTTCAGAATAAAATGGCTGTGACATACGGACGGAAGGACAGACAGACAGACAGACAGACATATCGAAACTATAAGTGTTCCGTTTTTTGCCATTCGGCTACGGAACCCTAAAAACAAGCTCGCCCGGTGAACTTCGTACCACCATTTTTTTTAGCACCGTGACTTCGGCCGTGTGAGTAGGTACACCCTTATTATAAATGGAATTAGACATCCAGTGAAACAATCTTTAAGGTTATTTTTCGCTTTGTAGTGCAGTAGACAATTTTGATTAAGTTTTGAAATCGGTTCAATTTTTTTGTAAAAAGTTTTTATTCTCCTTACAGACTTTGTTTGGAGTTCCACATATTTTAAAACCAAAAATAGGCAAATCGATTTATCCGTTCGTGAATTTTAGTGGAACTAACGAATAGCAATTGATTTTTATACTTAGAAGATAAGGTAGGATATTTTGAAATAAGGGGGTGAAAAGAAATGGTTTGCTAGCGACAATGTTGTATGTGGTCAGATTTACTTTTATCTAGATGGGTACCTAAATCATCATATTACTCCTCCCACTGAGGGTGGAACGGAAGAGAGTGTCAGACTTCTACCTACTGACTAAAACCCCACCCTGCTCCTTCAGGTGTCCTTGCTTTCCGGGGCAGCGTTATCTCGACAGATAATCCGCGCAACCCCAGCAGATGATCAGATTTTCTTAAACTAGATCTCAATCAAAGTCATGTCTAGTAAGCTGAATCATCACTTTTTAAACGTAAAATTTATATGAAGACAGTCCCCCGACCAACCTACCTGAAAAAAATAACCCCTGAATAAAGCCCTCCAAATCCGTTTTAATACGTTATACATAGGTATACCATAAACGGTTACTTATAATGGTGAAAAAAATATTTTAAAGACCTATTCAATACCAAATTTGACATAGGTTGTCGATTTTTTATTTTTTCGTTTTGACAATATGGCGTCTGGTTGTCGTTCGATCTTTGATAACTGTCATGTCTTTAATGCAACTCGTAAGGTAAAAACAAATCGACTGACGTAAGCATTATTAAAATCAGCCCACACGTTTGACCTCTACAACGCTATATACGTACAAACATACATAAATATATAGACTGTCAAACATATTACCCTCCGCAGTCGTTGTCCATGAATTTCTCCTGTATCGTGAATGCATTTTTACAAACATGCCAACAACATTGATTGTTGTTTCATATGAAAGCCTTGCTAGTAAAGGAGGATACGACTGTAATTATAGTAGATTAGTAGCCAAGGGCTGTAAGGCATCAACTGCAGCCCGAGATATTTAGGCGCACGAGCGCAGCGAGGGCGCCTATAGTTCGAGGGTGCAATTGATGCTTACACCCGAGCTAACTACTCTGCTTTACATCTCGATTGTGAGGTAAGTAGAAAAAAACCGGCATTACAAGAATAAAACATTTTAAAGTAAAAGTTTTCTATTCCCGCCTTTTTTCATCTTTGTTTTTTAATTTTTTTTTTTTTCAAGAACGAAATTGAGCTTCGCCGTTCGATATTTAAAATTGATGACTATTATACTCATACGAAGACAAGGCTGAATAGCGAAGCGACCTCTTTTGTCATTGGGCTGAATGCATGATGTCTGGTTAGATGTACGCGAACTTTCTGAAACAGTGAAGAGATTTTTTTAAATTACTTACCGCCCTAGGGCTTTTCTAGCTACATTATTACCCTAGAACGCTAATTGGTTACCTACAAGCCCCATTTGGGGGTAATAAGGACCTACTTACCGAATATGTGAATGTAAAATCTATAACATCCATGGGTATTGAGATTGTAGAAAGGTAATCATTTTGCAATGGAAACTGTAGTTGAGGTACCTCTTTTTTTCTGTGTGCGGAAATCATCGAATGACTTCTCCCACTCTGGGTTAAGTGGAAGGGAGTGTCAGACGTCTATTGACTAAAAGCCCACCCTATTCCTTCAGCTACCCCTAAGTTCCGGGGTCACAGTATCTGAAGTTTTTGCGTACAGGTAAGTCTGATATCACATTAATATTAAATTTTTTTCAATGGGGAATATATTTATTTTAAACAATAATGGAATATACACTTAAATAAAAACCCTAAACTACATAATCATATACATCTAAAAATAAACTAAAATATGGCGTCCAGAAATTCGTACGCATCGCTGTCCACTGGCAATGTGCCCAAAAGACTGGCGGCATTGCCACGCTGTATGGCAATGCTTAACCGCTGTCCAAGGTAAAAGCCAGCCTTTGGGTCACGCGAAGTATCAACTAGGCGTTTGGATAGATCTTTAAATAATCTGTGAGCACTCGGACCCCACGACCCCAAGGTTTCAAACCCAAACGGCTAGAAAATATAACTACCAACAAGGTTATTATATTTCCGCCGCTTGAGGTTTTCAGCAGCCGCAGCGGCAGCGCCAGCACAGCAAGACGAGCTAGGAAGATGGGATGGCGCAAGAGTATCGACACAAGTTGCGTCCCACACTAAAGGCCTACCCATCTTCCAAGGAAATAAAGACATGCCGTCCGGTCTTTTGCCATCGTCGCGTGCCAGGATATTGGGTTCTAATACAGCTGGAACGCCGACGGTGACAAGAGCTCGTCGGATAATGTCGTTAATATTCGCGTGCCGTGCTATGCGACCCGCACTGCGGCCGCATGAAAGGCCGTGGTGACCGAGGCTGTTGACAACTTCGCCGCAGTGGCAGCGATGAGCAGAACAACAAGGAGCACCTAATCGAAGGGAAGCAGTGAGGCGGAAAGTAGTATCATCGAACAAGGTGCCTATGTTCGACGACGGTAGTGCATGAAGCCAGAGACCCGACTCCCATTCACTCACAGCCAGCAAGCGCGCACGCTCTGCAGCCGAAGCAGATGTGGCAATAAGGTCACTCTGAACTGCTTTACAGAGCGGCTCATCCCACCGCCTCTGAGATGATGGGTTGTCGGGTGGATTTAGATTCGGGCAAGCGATTCTCCAGGTGTCCATAGCCTCGGTGAAGCACGGCACATTGAAATCAACCAGTGACGGAGCTAGAATATTCCTGATTAATTTCTCAGTACCGTGGACCGAAGATATAAAAGCCGGGAGACTAATGCTAGAAATTTTGCGGACGCCGAGACCTCCCATACGAATGGGAAGAGTAGCTTGTGCCCAAGTTCGGTCGTACATAGCCACATTTAAAATAGCTGTCAGAGTATGCCGGATAATTTGGTCCATTTTTTCCAAAAGGTGAGGATGATGCCAAAGATGCGAAGCACGAAGAAAGTAAGTTAATTTAGGTCCAAAGCAACAGTAACGAATTAATGTGATAGCCGAATGCATGTTAATTTGGTGTAATCTGTGCGAAATGTCGTAAAAATTTTGTATTTTTTCCTCGACAAAATCGGGAAAGGAATTCTCAAAAATTGGAGACCCAAGAAGACGAAGAGAACTTTTATCCACAATTTGGATTTCTGGGGCTAATGCGTGGAATTTGGAAAGTGTCAGTTGTCTGTCAGTACTGTCGGATATGAATAGTTCACACTTCGAAAGGTTGAGATCCAGTCCTATGGTATGGAGTTGATTTCTTAAAAACTGTAGATCATCTAAAACTGTGTCTACATCGCCTCCCAGGGTTCCATCATCGAGATACCAAACATTGAATTTTGAATTTAGTTGTCGAATAATTGGGTGAATAGCTAAACTAAAGATCGCTGGCCCGAGGGGATCACCTTGTTGACAGCCAACAGCTGATTCCAAAAGGTTTTCCTTATAAAGTAATTTAGTCGGATGTCTGTAACATTGCCAAAGAAAACTAAAAATTTGTGGTACTTCTTTTTTAGTTTCTGCTAACAAAGTGTCCCTATTGACTTAATTAAAAGCATTTTTAATGTCAACCTTCAAGATGACCTCTCCTTTACCAGAATTTAAATAGGTCGACAAGGCGTGTACGGCAGCCTCACAACCCCCTTTGGAGCCGTAACCCAGTTGTAGGGGCTGAAATTTGGTCGAAATATCCTCACCAAAAAATTTAGAGCAAATCTTTGCTGCCATACGACGGTAGGTAGTTCCCACGGCAATGGGGCGAATGCCGCCATCCCTTTTGCGTAGGGCACACAGATTGGCCCCGTACAAAATATCGGTGACGGCTTCGTTCACCTGGCCCGAGAGCATAAGGTTAATCAGAGCCGTTAGCTCCTTCAAAAGCAACTCACCAGCCTCCCCAGCGCCTGAGCAGAGTAGGTCCTTCAGGTGCTGTGGACTCAGACCATCGAGGCCGCCAGCAGAGCCGCTTCGAAAGGAACAAACGGCAGTGACCACCTCTTGACCTGTAACGGTGAGGGTGTTTAATTCCTGATCGGGGGGTCGGGAAAGGAAAGACCATCCGCTGGGGCAGGGTGTTTGCTCTCCAGAGCTGCGAGAGTATCTGGAGAGTACGGGGCCACCACATCGCTACTGAAAAGTATCCTGGCAGCTCCGCTAATGTCACCTTCCCCTAATTTAGTTTCGACTAGGTGGGATACACTTCTTGTGGAAGTAATCCTCAGTGTCGACAATTTTGCATCCAGATTATGGGCCGAAATATTACAGTTATCTTTAATTTGTGCAGTTAGGGTCTTTTTGGTTGCCAAATTCTTTTGAACATGTAAAATTCTATACGGGAAGGTGAGAAGATGTTCCCAAGCACTTTGGGAGTTCTCCCGAGCGGCAAGGCGAACGCATCCTGCTAGGTTTTGCGCCACTACAGGTCTGGCACCGCGGGGAACTCTCTTTAAAACCGAAACAGAATTTTTAAATTTAGAGATTGTTTTCCAAAACGGATCCAAAGTGGAAGAAGTTGGTGTAAGTGTTGTAGAAATGACGGGGACAGAAGAAGATACATTGGGTGGTTTATGTACCTTCCCAATATGTACTTTCAGACCCCGCTTACCTTTAAAAAACCGTGCCTGGGTGCACAGAGGACACCTCTCCAGGATATTTTGTGATGTCGAAGGTTGACCGGCACTATCACTCAACACCTCACTGCTGCCATTAAACATTGGTCTGATTACGTTATAAAAATTATACTTATTAACTAACTCTTAGTTACTAAAATAATTTAAAAAAACCAACAAAAACACTGAATAGAAAAAAAACGTCAATCGTTGACACTTCGCGTCAGAAATTAGCGCAGTCGCAGTGGTGATCGTGACATAGGGCGCCGCGAGGCCAAAGAAGACATTTCGGCGGCGGTGGCGGCGCCCTGGAACATTGCCGGGAGACACGCAGCTGGTCACATCTTCGGTATCATCTCATCCATATTGTACAGCGAAAACGTCCTTGATTGCTTTTCCTTTATTCACGATAAAACCGAACAACGGATCGATGTGAGTTTTGGTGTTGAGATGGTCAAGAGGCTGGAAAGCGGCGTGAGCAAAATTCTCAGAGAGCTAGCGGTCGCGGGTGGAAAAGACTTCCGAGGAACAATAAAATAATTCAGAAGAGGACCCTCTTTGCCACACCTGACTAATTTTCTTTTTGAAAGATTGTATTTCTATTGTATTTTATTTTATTTATATTGCTAATTTATTTTGATAGTTTTTATGACACATGACAACATAATTCAATTTTTCAATTGATTTTTAGGACCTATTCCTGACAAACCCCATACTAAGAATTACTTCTTTTTACACTTTGACGATGACGGTCTTGCCATTTTTACAAATTATACAATTATAAATCATCGAACGACTTCTCCCGCTCTGGTTTAAGCGGAAGGGTATGTCAGACTTCTACTGACTAAAAACCCACTCTGTTCCTTCAGCTGTCTTTAAGTTCCGAGGCCGCGAAACCTTGTTAGAACATTCCTGCAACCCTGGACAAATTATAAACCTACGGCGTTTTTGTTCTTGTAGAAGTCAGTTACATGCGTCGATCTTCGAGATAAAATTACACTTAACGAGGTCATCATTTCAAGATCCCTCTGTGCCTTGAAAAGCACATTACTCCGTTGGTCCTGGCTGTCATTTCAACATCTTTGTCAATCGGTTTGGGTAGTCAGAAGCCAGAAAATTTGACAGAAGTCTTGTCAAGAGATGCCGTTATGTTGGATGGGGAATGGAGTTCAGATTGACAGTTGCTCCGTGTAAAACATTAGTGCTCAGCTGGATCCGGAGAGACTGAATGCCAACCCCGATGTAGTTGAAAAAGACTTAGCGTATAATAATAATAATAAAAAAAGTTTATTTATCTCCATAGGTAAGTTAGTACAGTGCATTTCTTAAAATCAGTCATGAAGTTGGTACATATTTGGTCATTACACTATTTTGAACCCTGTCTCTTAAACTAGGCTTATACCTGTCTCTTAAGAGGCAGTGTTCGGCATTTATATGAATTTATGTACATATTGAGTGCATATGCGAAACGCGTGAACATGTAATAGTTGATAATTGATCATTAGTGTAGCGAGATGTGCCTGTTGTTTTTGATAGAGTGGTTTGTTAGTGTTTTCCTATATGTGTGTATATGTGTGTGTGTGTGCGTGCGTTTGTTTGTGGATGTTTGAATGTCTTTATGTGTGGGCATGTATGTGTACTTGTATATGGCATATATATATATATATATTTAGTTAATATTATACTATGTATGTTAGTAATGCTTCTGTATGATGATGGCTTGCCATAAGTATGACTATTTTAAAACTTATAAGAAAAATGAGTGTGGCACTCGGGGACTGCCGCGGTAAAGCTATTGCATAGCATTTTTTATCAACTTATGCAATTATAATTATTTATTTATTTTATTTATGCAGTATTTTTTTCTTTGATATTAATTCAAGTTACACTTTTTGAGCGTGGTGACCGATAAGAAAACATTTTTTTTTTTCTTTTATTTAATAAATGAGATGTTAATATTGTTTAAAATATTTTGTTTATCTTTTATACACTAATTTTACACGTACAACTATTCACTGTTGTACATAGATGATAGATACCTATACACCTATATACTTTCTCACAAACAGCTGCTTACGTATTCGTCCGATTTCGGAGCAGCTCGTCTGGATCCGTGCGAGCTTCGTACCATATACATACAGGTTAAGGTTCAACTAGTCGCGGGCTCGAACTCACTCGTGGACTCAGTTATGAGCAGTTAGCAGCTTGTCTACACGTATACATCTAGTCACACGCACACAAACACCGTGCCGAAGTCTGCCGAACTGAAACGACGTGCCGGCTCTACACGTTGGCCAACACAGTGGCGAATGTAGTGGCCAGCATATTGGCCAAGAGTTCGTGATAAGCCGGCTCTACACGTTGGCCAACACAGTGGCGAATGTAGTGGCCAGTGCCTATTCGCCAACGTGTAGAGGGGGTGTTTGTGCATCTTGGGTTGTATTGGAATGATGGCCGACGAGTTGGCGCGAGATCCGTGTGGTGTCGGTTTTTTTCAAAAGATCAAAGGGTTTTGGCCGAGTATTGGCTACCGCGTCCACACGTTGGCCACGCGTTTAGTATGCTACGAGCTCCCAGAACGATCGCACGCACCTGATTAAACATTTTAACCGACTTCAAAAAAAGAAGGAGGTTCTCAGTTCGTCTTGAACTATTTTTTTATGTATGTTACCTCATAACTCGAAGTCAGCTAGACCGATTTAGAAAATTCTCTTTTCATTTGTTATGGTATACTTTTTAGTTGGTCCAATTGTTATGATATCAGGATCTGATAATGGGATCCTGGAGTAATCGAGGGAACTCTTCAAATATTATAGGCACACCTATAGCGTTTTGGGTATTTCTTATAGTATCTTGTGCAGTTGCTCTCGAAAAGTACCATTTGGTGAAGTGGAACTGATGATGAAGACCACAGATGACCACCGAAACTACTCAATAATAATTATTTCGTGGATTGCGATTCGATTACTTGAATATGGATGTTAAGCACTTTATGTTCGTCACAATGCATATGGTGATGTAGAGCTGATGGTGAAGTACCAGGAGAACTCCTCAAAAATTAACGGCTCTGTATCGGGAAAAGCAATATTTTGTAAAAGGTGATAAGTAGTTGACATTTTGGCTTTTGTAACTAGGTAAATTACAAACCGACCCACTAAAAAGCGTGAAAACAACTTTTTAGCAAAAAATAAAACCGACTTCCATATCAAAATACTACAAAGGCAAAAATAACTTTAATTTCGGAAGGCGGTGTCAAAAAAGAAAATACAAAACCAATAACACCGACTACCGAAATTAAAATTATTTTTGCCGTTGTAGTGTTTTGATATGGAAGTTGGTTTTATTTTTTGTTAAAAAGTTTTTATAGTCACGCGTCGGTAACAACTAGTGTAAACAAAATGTCAGTAATGACTAATAACGAAGAAACTTTTCGGTTTATAGAGCTCTACCAAGCCGTAAATTGTTTGTGGGACCCAAGAAGCAGAAGTTAGCGCCTCAATATCCATTTTAATAAATACATCCGCACATTGGCCTAAACCGTAGCAAACTGAACGACCTTCCAACGTGTGGACGCTATATTGTTATATTGTATTATATTGGCCAACACAGTGGCGAATGTAGTGGCCAGTATATTGGCCAAGAGTTTGTGATAGCGTCCACACGTTGGAAGGTCGTTCAGTTTGCTACGGTACAGGCCAATGTGCGGACGTATTTATTAAAATGGATATTGAGACGGTAACTTCTGCTTCTTGGGTTCCACAAACAATTTACGGCTTGGTAGAGCTCTATAAACCGAAAAGTTTCTTCGTTATTAGTCATTACTGACATTTTGTTTACACTAGTTGTTACCGACGCGTGACTGTAAAAACTTTTTAACAAAAAATAAAAAGGTTTTGTAGTTTCTTTTTTGACACCGCCTTCCGAAATTAAAGTTATTTTTGCCTTTCTAGTATTTTGATATGGAAGTCGGTTTTATTTTTTGCTAAAAAGTTGTTTTCACGATTTTTAGTGGGTCGGTTTGTAATTTTCTAGTTACAAAAGCCAAAATGTCAACTACTTATCACCTTTTACAAAATATTGCTTTCTCGATGCAGAGCCGTTAATTTTAGAGGAGTTCTCCTGGTACTTCACCATCAGCTCTACATCACCATATGCATTGTGACGAACATATAGTGCTTAACATCCATATTCAAGTAATCGAATCGCAATCCACGAAATACTTATTATTGAGTAGTTTCTGTGGTCATCTGTGGTCTTCATCATTCATCATCAGTCATCAGTTCCACTTCCCCAAATGGTGCTTTTCGAGAGCAACTACACAAGATACTATAAGAAATACCCAAAACGCTATAGGTGTGCCTATAATATTTGAAGAGTTCCCTCGATTACTCCCGGATCCCATCATCAGATCCTGATTTCATAACAATGGGACCAATTAGAAAGTATACCATTTCAAATGAAAAGAGAATTTTCCAAATCGGTCGAGCTGACTTCGAGTTATGAGGTAACATACATAAAAAAAACAGTTCAAGACGAACTGAGAACCTCCTTCTGTTTTTTGAAGTCGGTTAAAATGTTTAATCAGGTGCGTGCGATCGTTCTGGGAGCTCGTAGCATACTAAACGCGCGGCCAACGTGTGGACGCGGTAGCCAATACTCGGCCAACAACCCTTTGATCTTTTGCAAAAAACCGACACCACACGGATCTCGCGCCAACTCGTCGGCCATCATTCCAATACAACCCAAGATGCACAAACACCCCCTCTACACGTTGGCGAATAGGCACTGGCCACTACATTCGCCACTGTGTTGGCCAACGTGTAGAGCCGGCTTATCACGAACTCTTGGCCAATATGCTGGCCACTACATTCGCCACTGTGTTGGCCAACGTGTAGAGCCGGCACGTCGTTTCAGTTCGGCAGACTTCGGCACGGTGTTTGTGTGATGCACGGCTTTGAACGCCGCACCGCTGTGCCGGTCGGAGTGGGGGGTGTTAGGTTTATTTTCGTTACGGAATTTCTTGATTCGGTCGCGCCGCTCAAAGCCCGCGATAAAAATATTTAAATTATAATCTAAAAAAACATCAAAATTAGAGACTACCAGCAATTGATTTTTATATTTATATTAGAATGTGGGTAGAATCAGCAATCTTGTTAACCCCTCCAACTAAGTTGCGTGTGTCTGGAGTGGGGTAACAGCAACAGTGTAATTTGTGGGGTTCGACTCCGCGACCTCTCGACCACAAGTCCGACACCTTAGCCATTGACCCTTAAACGCTAAAAATAATTATCATTTTAACGTCAACGAGTTGAGTTCCTGCACAAAACACATAAAGAGGTACCTATGCATAATCGCAAATGCCGAACATTAAATGACATGGTTTATCATAAATATGTAGAGTTGATAGAAAAGATATTAAAACGTTAAATTTTGCATTGACACGTTTAAGTAATAATATTTATTAAATAAATATACAATGGTTTTATTGCTGTATTCTTTTTAAGTAATGTTCCTATATAAAGAGAGAAAGACCTTTCCAAATATATTACAATCGATTTGAAAGTCGTTCAACGTTTTGCGTGTAAGTGACGATGAGTTCATTAAAGTTTTTATTGTGTTTATCAATGATGTTGATACATAGAAGTGATATTTATTCGGCAGCTGATATACAAATGATTACATGTGATGCCGACGACACTGAACCAAATGTGCACAACTTCGTAGTAAAGTTGCGTATAGACGCAGAGGTCATCGAATATGGTTATTCCAACCTCAGAATAGATTTTTGCGGTGGATCAATTATTGACGAGAGATGGATAATCACCGCAGCAAACTGTTTCCAAGATAATGTTACAAAAATCACAGTAATGAGTTCTAAGGAGCGCATCCTTGGATTCGCAAAAGACTTTGTAATCCATCCTTATTACATTCAGGATCCCAATTTCAACTTTTATAATGGACAAAACAATTTAGCGCTTGTGAAGACTACAAAATCAATTCAATTTAACGCGTTCACTCAGCCGATTGGTCTGGCGCGTCTCGGTGCGCAAGGGCAACAAGTTATCATTGCTGGTTATGGACATTATGCCAGTTCAGAACGTCTTATAGAGATCACCGATGCGGTTAATCAGTGCGAATGTGCGCCAAAGGACAGTACTATGCTCTGCGCCCAGATTTCAGAATATTTGGAATACGAGAATTCAGGTGCAGCATTGTTGACGGATGACGGTCTTGTTGGAGTCATGAGCGCAATCGCAGACGTCCCATCAGGCTACCAACCCGTTTTTGTTAATATTTCTTTACATTTGAACTGGATTCAACGAGTAACGGGAAAGAAATTACACAATAACGGCACGGAATGAGAACATGCTGTTTATTTACTTATTGTTTTATCAGCTCCAAAAGATATTAAATCCTTTCCTCGAAAATAAATGAACATGAAACTATTTATGTTTTTTATTTCTAATCTTTTTTATACTTTTTATACATTTGCGTTCAACTGCTGATAATTATTGTGTAAAAAACTTTTTAGCAAAAAATAAAACTAACTTCCATATCAAAACACTACAAAGCCAAAAATAACTTTAATTTCGGTAGTCGGTGTTATTGGTTTTGTATTTTGTGTTTTGACACCACCTTCCGAAATTTAAGTTATTTTTGGCTTTGTAGTGTTTTGATATGGAAGTCAGTTTTAAGTTATGCTAAAAAGTTTATTTTCACGCTTTTTAGTGGGTCAGTTTGTAATTTATCTAGTTACAAAAGCCAAAATGTGAACTACTTATCACCTTTTACAAAATATTGCTTTTCCTGATGCAGAGCCGTTAACTTTTGAGGAGTTCTCCTGGTACTTCACCATCAGCTCTACATCACCATATGCATTGTGACGAGTATAAAGTGCTTAACATTCAAGTAATCGAATCGCAATCCACGAAGTACTTATTATTGAGTAGTTTCTGTGGCCATCTGTGGTCTTCATCATCAGTTCCACTTCCTCAAATGGTGCTTTTCGAGATCAACTGCACAAGGTACTATTAGAAATACCCAAAACGCTATAGGTGTACCTATAATATTTGAAGAGTTCCCTCGATTACTCCAGGATCCCATCGTCAGATCCTGATTTCATAACAATGGAACCAACTAAAAAGTATACCATTTCAAACGAAAAAAATATGTAGGTCCAGCCGTCTACGAGTTATGAGGTACCATACATAAAAAATAATTTCAAGACGAACTGAGAACCGCCTCCTTTTTTTGAAGTCGGTTAAAAATACCTCAGTGTGCGTAAAAAAATATATTGATCCGAAAATTGGCAAAATATTTGATGCCCTGGAAATGATGATTATTTATATACTCGTAGGTTTAATTTAAACCTTGGGGTGCCTGGTGGATGAAAATCACGCGGCGTGCCTGGTGGGTCTGTGGAACCCGTAAACAATTATTGTTTTTATTTTTATTGAATGTGTGAAAATGACAAATAGCACGTTTTTATGTATTCTAATAATGATTTTAAATTAAAAATTAAAACCAATGTAGTTTTACAAATGTTTATTTCAAATTATTAATAAAAATAAAAACCTCTAATTTTAGGTAACAAAAATGAACACATGTTAAAATCAACATATCAAACTTTTTTTGTTGAGATCAAAAATCAGACTTCACATTTATTTAAGGCACATATTAATCAACTTACAGACTAATTATCTTTGGAATAAAAAAAAAGAATATTGCTTATAACTGCTCAGTATTTATGCGACAATTTTCGCATATGAAATTCGCGTGTTCCAGACATTAATGTGACTCCTGCAAGAGACACAAAAAATATTGTCGATTCGTTGATGCGACGGGTCCGTCAGACCCACCAGGCACCCCAAGGGTTAAACTGTATCGTGTTACTCTGCCACTGGGTTATGGAGATAAGATGAGCAGTCGCTACATACTTACACTCAGCTGCATCCGGTGAGGCTGAAAGCTGACCCCAACATAGTGGGGTAAAGGATAAGCAGACGATGGAAACAAACCGTATCTAACTAACTTTATTAAAACTTACAACGGGATATTTACAATCAATATTTATTACTTAGATTTTCCAATATTCCGGCACTGTTGCAAACGCCATTATCACGAATAAACGAGCCATCATTAGTTCAATTTTAAGTTGTAATGAGGCTCTAATTGACTATTTTTAACGTAACATAATCAGTATACAACGTGTAACAGATTAAGCGCAATACCTCAGACACCCCAATTAGAATATTAAATTCTTAAACAACATCCGTAACTAAATAAATTGAAACCAAACCTAGGTATTTTATATATATAAAATAATTATCCTTTCTAAACGCTAAACGTATGTGCGACATACAATATCCTTACACAGACACATACACTCATGCAATGTTAGCGGCCGACGCGACACGCACACAATTTCCTTGAATTAAAGATTGTATTAATTTGTCATGATACTGTGTTTCCATTTTAAGTTAAATGAAAAAAAAATCCATCAAAATTTAACACCATTTTTTTATGACGGAAATCGAATGTGAAAGTAGTTAGTTCAGAATAGGCTTTTGAATAAACCGATTCTGAACCAACTACTTTCAGGAATTGCGTTTATTCTGTTACACGTTGTATAACGTTCCTAATACTGGGACACAGACCTCTTCTCTACAAGATCGTTAGTGACCTAAGTGGCCATGCCAGTTTAGAAACTTAATTTAGACGTACTCATTTTCCAAAATTCAAACGATCGCTCTTTCACTAAACGCAAAAGTTTAGTAAATTGGTAGCAGATGACTTTAAAAATATCTCTTTCAAGGGTAACTCAGTATATCCGAGTGCAAATCTGCTTGAAAAGGATTTTTCAATTCCGTTCCTTTTTTCAGCAACTTTGTTGTTAGGATATATATTTTTAGCCAAAAAGTATCTTTTTCAAAGTTCAAATCTATCTGTATACCAAATTTCATCAAAATCGGTTTAGTCATTTAGACGTAAAAGCGTAGCAGACACTGAGTTAATTTTATAATAAACTAGCAGTAGCTGGCGACTTCGTTCGCGTGGGAAGTTTTTCCCGTGTAAATCCCGATCCCGTGGGAATTTCGCAAAATTCCGTCTTAACGAGCATCTACGTACTAAATGGAACTCCCATGCAAAATTTGAGAGCCCTACTACTTGTAGTTTCTGAGATTTCGTGATTAATCAGTGAGTGGTATTTCGCTATTATTTATAACTAGCTTGTGCCAGCGGCTTCGCCCGCGTGGGAAGTTTTCCCGTGTAAATCCCGACCCCGTGGGAATTTCGCAAAATCCTTTCTTAGCGGATGCCTACGTCATAACATCTACCTGCATACCAAATTTCAGCCCGATCCGTCCAGTGGTTTGGGCTGTGCGTTGATAGATCACTATGTCAGTCAGTCAGTCAGTCACCTTTGAATTATATATATTTAGAAGATTATAGATATAAGGGTCGGGGCAAAAAGAGCTGTTGGGATTACCAAAAAAACTTTTTTGCAAAAAATAAAACCGACTTCCATATCAAAACACTACAAAGCCAAAAATAATTTTAATTTCGGTAGTCGGTGTTATTGGTTTTGTATTTTCTTTTTTTTTCACACCGCCTTCCGAAATTAAAATTATTTTTGGCTTTGTAGTGTTTTGATATGGAAGTCGGTTTTATTTTTTGCAAAAATTTTTTATTTCGCGCTTTTTAGTGGATCAGTTTTAATTAATCTAGTTACAAAAGCAAAAATGTCGACTACTTATCACCTTCACTAGCAGAGTAAACGAAAAGATCATCTATGTAAATATCTTTTTCAGACTTTTGTCTATTTTTCAGAAACTGCTTGTCCGATTTCGATAAAATTTTTGTGGGACCATTTGGAAAGTATACCCTTTTCAACAAAAAAAGGATTTTTCAAATCAAGCAAGCGGCGGAGATATGCCCGAATAAACATAAAAAAAAAAAACAAACAAACATCCGAATTGAGAACCTCCTCCTTTTTTAGAAGTCGGTTAAAAAAAGTTGAAAGTTGGCGGTGTGATAACTCCGGGCAGTCATTTGAACTTCTTTGATAGTCTTGACCGATAGTCAGAAACCAGAAAATCTGACAATGGTCGACCCCAAACGGTATGGTGTTACCCAACCACTGGGTTGTGGAGTTCAGATGAGCAGTAGCTCCATGTAAAAAACCAATATTCAGCTGGGGAACCGGATGGTTAGACTGTAAGCCAAATCCAAAATAATTGGGAAAAGAAAGACTAAACAGATGATGATATAGAAGATATATAGAATAATAAACAAGGTAAAACATAAAAATAAATATACACAACAAAACTCGCTGTAACTTTTTATTTTCCAAATCACTTCATTGTGTTACACGATTAGGGAAACAGTATTCTGTGCCGATTTTACATCCCTTATCCATAATTGGTGTACCATTTACAGGGCACGCGACTACCACATATATATGTTCTTATCTTTAATCCAGAACTGCTGGAATTTCCTTTAAGTTTTTGAATTTCATCTGCCGCAGCAATATGAATTAACAAAATTGATAAGAGCAAAAACCATTTTAACGAGAGCTTGAACATTTTTAAGTTAGTCTTTGAAGGTTGTTTGTCACAAGTGGTAGAACTTGTTGTTGCACGTGTGTTAGATACTTATCCTTTTTATACACAAAAACTGTATTACAAATTCAAAGCATGCGGACATAAAAATATATCTTATCAAACAAATATTATTGCTAACACGAGTAACTATAGGCATATTTCAAAACGTGCGTCAAATAATTGTTATCTTTTTCACATGTTTTGTTAACTACTTAATTCTATGTTATATATTATAGGTTTGTGGCTAAATAATAATAACAACAGCACGGATCTACCTTCAGGGTGAAGCAGCGTTTATCGAGGTGGGTCCATAGATGGCTGAGCGTTATTTGCAGATCTTTTTCAAGTAGTTAAAAGCTAGACGGTCCCTCAGATATAGATAAGATTCAGGACCGCAAAGCAGTCATATCTACAACGTAGTGTTGAAGATATGACTGCTTTGCGGTGATTCTTTCTGCACTGGCTTCCTTGGCTTATTGTAACTGCTTTGTGGTCTTCTCTTCGTTAGTGCCTAATTAACAACTCTACTTTTGTGAGTGTGTATCTTTTATTTTATTTGTTTTTCTTTCATCCGATATGACAGATTATTTTTTGTTTAATTTTGATTACTCACGCTACAATGCTTTAATTTCCATCCTTCATTAGTAAAATGTAATGTTGTCGTCTGTCTTGCAAAAAAGGAGCTTCATGTGAATGGTAGAACACCGTAGACTTTCAGGTTCATTTTTCAATTTTTTTATGAGTGTTACTGACCTGTATTTTGAATACATTTTGAAAATCAATTATGTTTCGAAAAGAGTAACCGTGGAATTTCTTGCCAGGTCTTTCTTCAAAGGAAACGACCAGCTTTGAACCGTGCACTAGCTTCAGACATTTTATATGTGACCATGTAGGCTGGATCCAATTACTGGTTTGTGAAGGTACATTTGAAATATTAGCCATTCTGTCATTGCATGTGTAATGCCAGAAATGAATAAAAGCGTAAGTGAAAATTGTGAGTCCCCTTACTTATTGTGCCTTAGAAAGATATAATTTGCAACTAAGAATCATGGACTACGTCTGAAAAGTTAATAAATTTGTCATATTATTATTCCGGTGCGGTCTTTTGCCTTCCACCTTTCGCACTAAGACCAGCATGTCGAGGTTGTCTGATTCCCGTCGGGTAATATGACGTAAGTACATAACTAAGGATTCTTTAGTAACATATTGAGGATAGTCGGATCGTTATGATGAACTGTGCTGCTTAATTTGAAGTTTTATCTTAATCGGGTCATTAGTTTTTAACTATCATCGATCAAACTACCAAATATAGAAAATGGAAGTTTTTAGTTATGGAAAAAACTCAGTACTAACCACGTCGTTATAAAACTCCTTACCATACAATAAAGTCGGTTTAAATCATAGTGTAAGAAATGGCACCCTTTTACGGGTACCTACTCTTGCTGGATAAAACCTGCAATATCAATTGACCCCTCTCTTTAAATAGATACTCAATTGTAGACGACCCATCGCTCATATTTCCGATGGAAGTAACAACGATTATGTGTAAATAACCGTTGTTACTTTGATCGGCCGTACAATCTACTCTTCATTAGACGACATCAATGGAAATGTCAAAAATGCTGTTACGTAAGTTATAGTAAAGACCTGTGTAAATATTATAGCACTTAGCCCATGACTTCGTCCGCGTGGCATTTAAAATAATTTGTAGCACTACTACAGTACCAATGAAAACGTTTAGAATTTCCGGAGTTTTTTAAGAGAACTAGCACTGTGGCAAGCTTGTTAACCCCCTCCAACTGAGCTAAATATGCTTGTGTCTGGAGTGAGTTCACGGCAATAGTGTAATATAGGAGTGGGTGGGGTTTGAATCTGCAACCTCTCGATCACAAGTCTGACACCTTAGCCATTAGGCTATTGACTCTTGTAGATACAAACATACAAGCAATTTTTACTGCTTTACAATAATACTATAGAAAAACCTAAATAATCAAAACAAAAAAAAACAACGGTAACGTAAGGGTTGTAGAAACAGGGTTAGTTTTTAGTCAGTAGAAGAAGAGCTGCTGCTCCACCGAAAGCGGGTGGAGTCATTACATGAATTTCCCACCAAAACTAAAGTTTAATGTAGGTACAACGATACAAGAGAATTTAACTTTGGAATAGTCTAAATATCGCTTTCTTTTCTTATATGTATTTTTAACCGACTTCAAAAAAAGGAGGTTCTCAATTCGTCTTGAACTTTTTTTTTTTTATGTATGTTACCTCATTACTCGGAGACGGCTGGACCGATTTGACATTTTTTTTGCGTTTGAAAGGGTATACTTTCTAGTTGGTCCCATTGTCACGAAATCAGGATCTGATGATGGGATCCTGGAGAAATCGAGAGAACTCTTCAAATATTATAGGCACACCTATAGCGTTTTGGGTATTTCTTATAGTACCTTGAGCAGTTGCTTTCGAAAAGTACCATTTGGGGAAGTTGAACTGATGATGAAGACCACAGATGGCCACTGAAACTAATCAATAATAAGTATTTCGAGGATTGCGATTCGATTACTTGAGTACGGATGTTAAACACTTTATGCTCGTCGCAATACATTCGAGTATGGTGATCTAGAGCTGATGGTCAAGTACCAGGAGAACTCCTCAAAAATGAACGGCTATGCATCGGGAAAAGCAATATTTTGTAAAAGGTGATAAGTTGTTGAAATTATAATTGGGTTAAAAATAAGACGAAATACTTAAAAAAGGTGTTACTACTCCGCTTACCGAGCTCGTCTGTTAAGATGAGGTAAACTCGTCTTGGCAGCACCAACTGCAGTGCCCGTAGATTGCTTTATTGCACATAATCAAGTATATTATGTAATATCATCACCTACTTTAGATATTTGGGAAGAGGATACACGAAAAAGGTCAATATGGCATTAAACCGTTAAAAAGGGTGTCTGCAATTTTATAAACGCACGCCTATCACAGCTATGTATATTGACCGTCAGATCCGCAAGAATCGACCTAAGCCTTCTTACAACTACACCTTCAACGGGGAGGGACTCTATTGTGCTACGACGTTTCGATTCGTCAGCCACATCCGAGCACACGCCAGGAGATAGCCAGAGTCGCCATCATCGGACACGATGCGGACGACGTCATCATCAAAACCTTCCTTCATCTTCAGCACCACATTGGATGTGCCAAACTAAAATGTTCCTACTTTAAAACACATTGCCCCACACTCAGAATTTTTCCTGTATCGTCAGTGTATTGGCCATACCGGGACTATTTGTTGGTCATACAAACATTAGTCAGGAACCTCCGGCCTCATCTAGCTTAACTTAAAACACAAAAGAATTACGTGTAAAAGTGTTATTTATAACCAATTTACAAATAAATATTTCATTTCATTAGTTTTAGTGCGGGAATAGAACCCGCGATAAGCAATGCGAGGCGAATCACTTAACCACTGTGCCTAACGTGTCATCATAAATGAAAGAGAATTTTTATAATACTTATTGCATTTTATTAATCAGAATGGAGACTGGAGTTCCGTTAAAACCTTACCGTGTAAAATTGTGATATAAATATATTTATAAATAGTTTACAGTCAAAAGCGCAGTTGTTTCGTGTAAAAAACTTTTGATTACAAAAAAGTCTTAACGCAAATCAAAAGGAAGTCAAACATGCTGCCGACCGGTTTCGGTGAAGAAGAGGGCACCTAATCTTAACGCATACATACAGTTAATTTAACGGGAGATTAACATTAACAATAGCGATACACGAAGCAGAGGCCGCTCTACTGTCGGATTGACAATACAATACGGCGAGGATATAGTCCGGCCCCTCGCCACGGCCGGTCTTGACGACAACATCGGACTCCCCGACAACACGCCACTAACATCAACTTGTAAACCAAGTGCAAAGAAAACTTTGATATCGCGATGCAGGCCTTGCAATCCCATTGGTCTAGCCGTATTCACAATTTGAATTTCGTGCCGTTCCAGTCAACGCGCTCCAGCAAAAAATGGAGGCCACGGAAGTATCTAAGTAGCGGTAACAGTCATTATCTTGGCTTGCCGGAGCAAAGTTTAGTTTAAAATGTACCATAAAGGCTTGCAGACGTTAGCAGTGATGTGAATGTTTTATGTTTGGAATCTTCAGTATTTGATCAAAACACAGGTACTGTTGATAGCAAGGGATAAGTCGCGATGAACAATGCTAACGTGCTGGATTACCTATAGGTATATGTCGTGTCCTATATTTCAAGAATGAGAAGGTGTCAGGCCTTGAGTTACGAGTCAAGCTTCATTTAGTGCGAATTTATTTGTAAAAGACCAGGGAGTCTACCCAAGAGAATTTTTTGAGATTTTGTTTTAGGCAGGTTTTCAAATTTATTAGTATGCAGGTTAATTCAATAACCTACGGTAACAGTTAGTACGGCTGTGGTGTCGGTTTGCGGTTTTGTTTGGCACTCTTTGTGCCAAACTTGACAAACGGTGTGGCTACATATTTCTCTAAACCCCGTTAATTTTCAGAACCCTTTTTATTTTTGTTTCGGAGGCGTTTTTAACGATGCTCATGTTTATTTTTCAAAGACATATAAAACAAAAACTCTGTCCGTTAGTCTAGGGGTCGCAAGCGTGACTGGTGAGCATGAGATCTCGGGCTCCATTCCCGGGTCGTGAGAAAAGTGCCAATGGGTTTTACTGTTAAGAATTTCTCAGTAGTAGCACGGAGTTAAGAAGTTGGATGTGATACCGCCGTGCCTCGGGAAGCACGTTTGGCCTTGGCTATCATTTGAACATCTTTGACAGTCGTTACGGGTAGTCAGAAACTGAAACTCAGACACTAGTCTAACTAAAGCCGGGTTTTCACAGTAAAAGTTGGCTCGGACCGAGTGCACTCGGATGTCTACTCGGACGCTAAAACTCATGTAAACACGTAATCCGAGCGCACTTCGGATCTAATCCGAGTAGACTCGGACACTGCTCTATTTTTCGAGCTCACTCGGATCATTGGAATGTACTCTGTGAATCATATTTGAGTCAATCGAGAAGCGGGCCAAGAGACTCATTGGCAACGATGCACTGGTCGAGTCAAAGCTCCAGAGCCTTGAACATCGACGACGAGTTGCAAGTCTATCGGTTTTCTATCGGTTACATTTCGGAGAGTGTGCGATGGAATCACACAATCTAATTCCACCAAGCCCGTTCCATCATCGGACTACGAGACAAACGGCGAAGCGCCATCGTTATATGGTGGACATCCCACCCATACGCACAAAACGTTTTGGGAATACCTTCATTATGCGTACGGCTAAGGAGTGGAATTCCCTGCCGGAGTCTGTGTTTCCCGATAGCTATAACCTAGGAGTCTTTAAGTCAAGAGTGAATAGGTTACTTTTAGGTAAGCGTGCTCCATCTTCGACCACATCATCACTTACCATCAGGTGAGATGGTGGTCAAACGCGAACCTATTTAAAAAAAAAAAAAAATGAATACAAAATGGCGACAAGTAAGAAAAAGTGGAGTGAACATGACACAGTGAGGTTTTTAGAACTCGTGTGTAAACCACTATCTGTGTACACTCGTACGAGTGCCCTCGGTACGAGCCAACTCTTACTGTAAAAACCTGGCTTAAGGGGTATCATGTTACCCAGCTGCTTGATTGTGGAGGTCAGATAAGCAGTCCATGTAAAATACTAATACCCAACTGCACCAGGTTAGACTTGAATCCGACCCAAATAATTGGAAGTAGGCTAGGCAGATGATATAAAACAAATACTCTGATTCGGAATATGAATGCTTTTTTTTCGTTTTTTTTATGGTGAGCAATGCTCTCCTAGCCAGGTCATGAAAGACCTGTGATAAGGAAAAGCAGTCCGGTCCCCTGAGATATTATGGAGTAAAGATTACATAGTGCTTGTCATGTTACTGTCACAAAATCAGATAATTGAGCGTAAATACAATTATACACACATATCTCATGACAGACATGATGTTTTATTGTAGAGTAGCTTCAAGTATTTGTAATCTTCTATTCGTCTACCGCTGCTGCGTTTTGAACTAGCTAGAGAAACTTTCTACGGTAGAGATGCCTCTGGTATAGTAATATAATTAAAGTTTTAAAAGTCCTTTCAAAGGTAGTCTGGAAGATATCGCTTTCACCGATAAGACCGCTATTGTAACCATAGAATTAAGCATTATTTTTAAATAGGTGTGTTTAAATGTTGGTGTACAGTGAAGTATATTCTATCTATTATTATTTTTTTATTATTTATTATTTGTACACCATAACAGAATCATTATCACATAACTCATAATGTACAACATACCGAAAATGCGCTATAGGTATGTCCCCTGGCTCCCAATGAAGGTTCATACCTGTGCCTTGGGAGACAGTGTTTCTCCATTTAAAAAAGACATCATGTAGGTATGTCGTAGTAACAAAAGGTAGGTAGTAAATTAGGGGCGTGAGAAAAAAAATAAAAATTTTATTACAAAAGTATTTCACTACTAACATCAGAAATATGTGTGTAAATTATGCCAGAGATCTGTGAATAGTGTGTGATAGTGAATGAGTAGTGTGTGATGGTGTGTTGTGAGAAAAGAGTGTGAAAGATGAATGTGAATGAAGTGTATGTGTTAGTCTATTTACTGATTAGGAGAGAATAGTAGTTTTTCTATGTCGTCGTAAGTTTTTGTCGCTAACCATGTTTTTACCGCGACCTTACAATGGTACAAGTTTAGTCTGTGTATCGCGAGCAATTTGTTGACGCTGTTGTAGAGTTTATGACTGAGATAGGGAAACTGGTGTTTAGCGAAGGTAGTTTTGTGCCTCACTGGTGGAAAAACTATATCAGCTCGGCGTTTGTTTATGTTTGGTGTTTTAATCGGTACACGATGTTTTTTCAATATACACTGAAACACAAAAAGTTTCCTTACTGAAAACACTTCGCAATCTATCTATCTACTAGCTTTTGCCCGCAACTTCGTTCACGTGGGAGGTTCTTCCCGCGTGAATCCCGATCCCGTGGGAATTCCGGGATAAAAAGTATTCTATGTCCGACTTCTGATTCTAAGCTACTTCCCTACCAATTTTCATCCAAACTGGTTCAGCCATTCTTGAGTTATAAATAGTGTAACTAACACTACTTTCTTTTATATATATTACCTGGTCAGCCTGCTTGAGTGTCACAACGCCTTATTACTCAATGGTTTATTAATACCGTCTGTAGCGGTACTGAAACTACTTTAAAGAAACCAATACCTATATTGTCCACAGTTAAAAACTATTAGGAACATGAATTTACCGAGAAGGGATCCGCACGAGGTACCAAACATCTACATCAAAGTGATAGCTTTCTGATTGAAGTGAACCTTTTAGTGGAGTTTAGATAGGCGGACCCTTTTTCTGCGGTCCTTAGATATAAGATACTTGATAGCATACGAAATATATTTGTTTTACGTTCAGTTTTTATTTGAAGATAAGTAAGCCTTCAAAAATCAAGGCAACTCAAAGACTCACTAAGCTTAAGTGGAATTAGGCCGGACATATCTGCTACATGTCAAACGATGTACGAACAAAAAAACACTGTATATATCCCAGTAAGAGAACTTATTCGACGAAGAGTTCATAGGGAAACAGTGAATGATTGTTCATATTATATTCATCTGCTTAACCTTTTTCTCAACTATGTTGAAATCTGCTTTCAGTTTAATCGGATGCCGCTGAGTAAGGGTCATAGCGCATATATCAACTCAGGAGCAGATCGTCACCGCCTCGCCTTTCCCCTTGACGTCAAACAGGCGTCTACGTAACGTAAGCGGATCAGAAGTTCCGGCACGTCGACTCGCCTACAGCTAGGTGACGCCGCGCTTACGGCTCGACGACCGCTGGTTGACGGCTAGGCTGCACTAGTTCAATTAAGTTGAGCTATGCGATATTTGATAAATGCGTGCACTGTTTGGACGGGCCTGCTCAAATCTGTTTGATTCTGTCCTCTAAAGGGCGCCACAGACATTAACCTACATGGCTCTCATATGATTTGGATCACTACAGATTGTCTGGACTTTAAAAGAGACATTGACCTCTGAGTTTGTTTCAGTGTTTCTTCTCAGAGTAGTCAGTTAGGAAACACTGGCCTCATCTAGTTTACATTTACGAAAAAAAGACGTATGAAAGTGTTATTTATAACCTATTTGCAAAATAAACATCATTATTTCATCATTATTTCAATAATTTTGAATCCGAACGTTCGGTAACGCAGACCGCGGGAGGGGCGTGGACGAAGAGACGTAAGCTAGGGTGCGGAGAGCCGTAAGCTAGGATACGGAGAACTATGAGCGCGGGAACTGCAAGTCGATACTGAACGGCGGTAAGTTGATACGGTGACGATCCCTTTCCGAGTTGATACGTGTGCTATGACCTTAATAATGATTAACATGGAGCGAGTGTCTATCTGTCCTCGACAACCCAGAAGCTGGGTAACACAATACTTGGTCAGATCTGGGTCAGATTTGGCTTCTGATTACGCGTAACGACTGTCAAAGATTAACGTGCTTTCCGCGATACAGAGGAATTCCTATATGTTAAGATGGTAGTAACCCATCCCCAGACCGAACTTGGCAAGCGCTGCTTAACTTTGAAGATCGGACCTTGCGGCTTTTATTATGTAGCCATGAGCTACTCTACTACTTTTCACTTTCTGTAGAAAACATAAAAAGCTTGCAACCTTTATGAACTTTTTTTTTTAAAAAGTCTTCACTAACAATTTCCACCTTGGTAATTTGTGTATGTGTACCAAATATTATTTAAAATTTTGAGAATTTGTACGAAGCATGATAACGTGCAAACGTTCTTAAGCCAGGTCCGCTGCGCCAATTTTCTAACAAAACATTTTATCAAAACATGTTAGCAAAACATGTTAGTAAAACCGCCCGTCCGCTGCGCCTATTGTTGTAATGTTTTTGTTTAGTTTTAGATGTTCAGAAAGTGATTATCAAGAGCTGTTATCATTAATTTTACCAGATATAGAGAAGAAAACAACGTGGAGGAACGATGTGATTCCTCCTGACATGAGATTAGGTGTGGCAATTCTGTCTCTGAGATTAAAAAATAGGGATAGTTAGCGCGAACACAAAATGCGTCACTTTCCCCCTCCCCGCAGGCGAACGCGGGGGATGTTATCCATTCGTCTCGGCAAACATGTTATTGTGTTTTTGCTAACAAAACTGTTAAGCCACGCCTATATTCTGTTAGCAAACAATGTTATACTGTTTGCAAACACGAAAACACGTCGCAGCGGACCCGGCTTTAAATGCCGAGACATCACAGCTGACTAAGGCGAAGATAGCAGGACGACTTCGACGAGTCAATCCAAACCGTACTAGCAAAGGCCAGAGTTTGCTGTGCGAGGAAATAGGCTGTAGATAAGTTGTTAAAGATGCCGCACTACACAACAGTGCAACAATATTATTAAACTAGCTAACGATATAGTTCGATTTTTGTATTTAAAACTAAAGAAAATCTCTAAAAAAATTGAATCATTTGCTTACTTTAAATAATAGCTGGCAGATTCCAAATTCAAGTTCTCACTAGAGAAATTGAATAGAAAATCTACTAATCAGTATGTTAAGCATAAAATATGATTTATTTTATTTATAAGCCTGAATGTCTGTAGAATTTCTTAATTTGTGGGCAATATTTGAGAAGTTCTTAAAAAATTAATAATTATTTATTGAAAAAAAAACACAGTTTTCGTACTTCTTATTTAGCTTTGTAATATTTTTTAAAGAGAATTAGCAGTGTGGGTCGAATTCACATTACTAGCAATCTTGTTAACCCCTCCAACTGAATTAAATATGCTTGTATCTGGAGTGGGTTCACGGTGGGGTTCAAACCTGCGACCTCTCGATCACAAGTCCAACACCTTAGCCATGAAGCTATTGACGCTATATAATTCAAAACGGGATATTTACCATGTCTCATATGTCTCATAATATTTTCAAGTTTCCGATATTTTGTTACCGTAGAGAAGTTGATCTGTAGACTTTAAACGCTTTTTTTTTTGCTTATATACATTCACGAACAGTGACTTCATCCGTAATCATGGTACTAAAACCGTGTCCAAATATTGGAGAGTCGAAGCAATTATGAAATGGTATACTTACCATATCATATTTCCTTCATAAAACGGGATACTTCCCGTTTTAAGTTGTAATGATAGTGCAACAAAACATTTTCATATTAAATCTAAAGGACAGTTTTCTAACCACTTCTATGCAAACATAGTGTCACATTGTCGCATTGCAATTGTCTGTGGAAGCTTTTACAACAGGTTCTTAGAGTCTGATTATTTGGGCGTAAATGGGATAAAAATGCATTACGTAATGTCGTTGTATCAATAAGTCTTGGAAAAATATTAAGTTTACACAGTACACTTTTTCTCTAATCGAAAATCCTTATCGATGTCCTTCAGGATATCGATAAGGATTTCGCCCGCCCCAAGGTTCACACTTTCAAAGGGTTATAGGGCTCTATCAGAATCTAACAGACTAAAACCACTCCATGTTCCCTCGCACACTTGCTTCGGAGGCTGCGGGAGCACATAAATACTCTTCCAAGCGGACCCCAACTGGCCCTGATTCAGGTTGAGGTAATTCAGTCTGGAGCTTATTACGCTTGTCCCCATACGTAATATGTAAGTCTCCCAAAACTACAAACAATCTCAGATAATAAAATAATAGGTAACTTACAACTACTCCGTTAGTTGTTCCAACTCCACTTTTTATAGTGGCCGTAAATGTACCAGTGAGTTGAAAGTGTCATTAGACTGAGTGAATCATTCAATCAACAGTTACTTAGACTTGCTTATCGTACTTAAGCGCCCGTAACTTCTTTAGGCGCCGAAACCATTCCGATATTTTTGGCTTAATTATTTTAGATAGTATGTCATCACAATAGTAGCAGTTGTTACTAGCATTTTTTTCGGGAAAATATCACAAAATGACCCTCTCTCTTTCTCTGAGTGGTGCCAAAGGGAGTGTAAGTCTTTTATTGCCTTAAAACCCACCCTGTTCCATCAGTTGCCCTTGCGTCCGGGGCCGCGGTATCTGTTTAGAACCTTACTCCTGTGCCGCTTACTGCCATTGTCAAAAATAATATTTAAGGTAACGTAGTCTGTACTTTGCGTGACCTCCATAGATCCACAACCTGTATCAAAAAAATTGGCCAAGTGCGAGTCAGACTCGCCCATGAAGGGTTCCGTAGTAACTATAATAATATAATATAATATGTATATTTATTTGACGAATAAAAAAAAAACTTAAAAATTTCCTAAAACTAGCTTATTTACATTTTTACAACTACGCTAAATAACTTTGTTTTTCATAGTGTTTGTATGAATTACAAAGTTATATTTGCGGTTTTAGAAAATATGCTGTATCTCAAAAACTGCTGACCCGATTTCATTCAAACTAATTTTGGTTGAAAGTTTATATTAAGATCTACAGATATATATTTTTTTAGATTTTTCACTTCATTATTATAGAAGTTAGAGGGGGGGACACATTTTACCACTTTGGAAGCTTATATCTTTTAAACGATTGACTTTATGAAAAAGTGGTTTTAGAAACCCTTATATCATTTTTAAAGACCTGTCTATAGATACCAAATACGCATAGGTTTCATGAAAAAATATATTTTCAGTTCTAGTTCCATGTATGGGAATCCCCTTTATTTTAAATATTTTTTAATTTTTATCTTAAAATCGGAAAGCGGTTCACAGAATACATATACCTACTAAGTTTCACATGTATAGTCTTAATAGTTTCGGAATAAAATGGCTGTGACATACGGACGGACGGACAGACAGACAGACAGACGGACAGACATATCGAAACTATAAGGGTTCCGTTTTTTGCCTTTCGGCTACGGAAAACTAAAAACACGTAAATCAAAATAAGGGAGTTTATTTAAATATATTACAACCACTTAAAATTTTCCATCGGTTTGGTAAAAATATAATCTAATATTTTACATATCGAAACGATATATCGTCAGTTATCATACTTGGATGACCCCGATGAAGTGGGGTCCGATAGACCCCTATTAAAGTTCATGATCTACGGTAGGGTTCGGGTCAACGAGGAAATTTATATAATATACGTAAGTGTGATCTTATCATTTATAGATTAAAGTTTACCGTTTATGCCTCATCTTTGGATAAAGTAGTCTTCCGCCACGCCGCGTCTGTCTGTCTGTATGCTCGCGTTTCCAAACGGAAATCACTAATGGATAGAAAGATTCATGAGGAAGGTTTAAGTGTATAATTAATGAAGGTTTTATGTGATAATTCACATAAAACCGCAGAATAAGATCGCGCGAAGTCGGCCGGTTTGCTATGCTATACTAATATATTATAAAGAGGTAAAATTTATTTGTAAGTATGTATGTACGGTAATCTCCGGAAGAAATGATCCAATTCCTTTTTTCATCGGTAGGAAGGTGCATTATTTGTAAGTTCGAGAGGTAATAAATTATTTCAAAATCCACGCAATCAAACTTGCGGTTGAAGTGCTAGTTCAAGATAAACTCATGCATATTTTGTCGATTATTACGCCTAGTAACTCAGGAATATTTACTAGTGGGTTTGTTGGATTAGTGATGGCCATGCTCAGCATATGACCAAGACTCGTATGGGATCCAACTCCATTCAGTAAAGCAGTTTAAGTGTGTCGTGAAGCAAAGAAAGAAAAAGCGTTTTCTTGGGGCATTTATAAAGCAGAAAATGAGTTTAAACGTTTTTCTTTGACTTGTGCTGATCGTTAGCAGCAAGCAAGCAGTTCGCATGTAATCCATCCAAATAATTTACGTTCAAAATGAAAGAAAGACGTAACTGAAATCCGTGACAAATAAATACTTTCAAAACAATATTAAGTCTGGGAAAAATGATTAGTGGACTCCTCAAGTGATCGGAGGGCTGGCCTTTTCTTTGGACAGAGAATCAGCATTTCCATTCAATATGGCAATGCAGCCAGCGTTCTGGGCACTTTTCCCTTTGATAGCGATGTTGATGAATTTTTCGATGCCCTGTAACTTCTTTTTATTTCGGCTGTATAAACATGTTTTATTTTTAGAGAAGTTCCGTAATAACAATAAACGTCTATATTAAGTCTTAATTCCAGTCCTACTAATATTATAAAAGTCTGGCTGGTTGAATGTTTGTATGTTCCAATCATGCAAAAAAGGCTTGGTTAATTTATTCGGAAACGTAAACACATAATTTGTTTATTGCACTTCATTGTTAATTTAATAAATGAATGGTTTAACGCTAATAGTCGATTTCTCCGGCAATTTACTTCGTTTGTAATATACAAATCAAGGAAATAATTGCAAGGCGAAAAGTAGCCCATTTTCATAATATACATTATTCTAAATTATTGGCCGTATTTACAAATTGCTTTTACAATTAAAACTGTTTCTACTTTTTCTTCGGGAGTAAAGCTTTGTTTTCCGCAAAACCCTGGGGATTTTGTAAATAGCGACCGAATTAAAATAAGTACATTGTTAAATGAAAACGGCGAGGTTTGTTTGAGTATTCAAATTATTATATTATTAAACTTTCATTAAAGCGACTCATTTACAACTTAGATATACTCAGTTCTACCTAATGTTGTTACAATACTAGCTATCTCGAATTCTACTATATTGATGGTAAACCTAACGTTTCACAAAACGAAGAAAACCCAGTGAATTCGTGAAAATCTGCAGAATGTCCTGCCATTATAAACTTGAGCCATTGAAACCACGTTTGTTAGATACTTACCACCGTGTGACGTCATAGTCTAACAAACGTTACGCGAAAACTTCACATTACGACACAACGTTGCAGCAGCAACGATCCGACACTCATTAGCTTCTGTGTCGTGTTTATACAAAAGAAGCTTTTTCGAGAGTATGTATGTATGTATGTTTGTATAATTGTTTGGCACGCTCTGTGGCCTGAACGGCTCGACGGATTTTAGCTTGAGAGGTATCGTTAGATTCGTATTGACTGTGAGAGTGACACTGGGTATATCAAAATAAAAAAAACAAAATGGCGGATTTTTGGCGCCATATTATGTCTTCAAAAAGTTATTTTTCTCAAAACTTATCGAGTGGGGCATCAAAATAAAGGCTTTTAAAAGGTGATTACAAAAATATATATACAACTTATATGGTTAAAAGTAATTCAAAGTGACAAATCTTTAAAAACACGTATAAAGGACTAATCGTCTGCGAAATCTTTCACATCTGTAAACTAAACAGCTGGAAATAAAAAAAAGTAATTAAAAAATTAAAAAACCTGACTGCAACCTTATTTTTTTATTATTTATAAGGAAGAGTAAGTTTCGTTGTCTTGCAAGTGTCTTCTAGATTCATGTATTTTTAATGGGAACAGAAGCATAATTTTACCTCGTAAAGTGTGCAGCATTGTCGTTGCAAGAGCCTTTAGGGGAGGACAATGATGATCCAGGGTAAATACGCCTTCACTAAACTCGGCTAAAATATTTGTGATGTGACGTCATTAACGCAGAGGGTAACATTCCCTCACAGACAAACGTGATCATCTCGACATAATCCCTTGAACTCGAATCTCTTCTGAGACACGATGAAATAAATTGAAACGCTCATAATTCACAAACTCTGGTGTCAAAGAAAATATTATTGTTTTTCTAATGATAAAAAAAAAACGCCGGTAAAGTGCAAATCATATACGAATGGTTCTATACAATATAATAGAATAGAATATTATTTATTTGCAAGAATACGAGTACAGAAAGTTGATAGGTACTTATACATTAAAGAGTCCATCATATTCTACCAGATAAGTGGTGTGCAAATATTTGTGACATTTTTATTAAGAAGTTACATTAGGAAATGGTTTTCCTATAACTAAATTAATTAATTATTCTAAAGAGCTAAACATTAAATGATACAAAATCAAAAAAGTATACATCAAATCACTATTAATCTAAACGAATATAATTATAATATACCAAACAAAAAAAGTAACTATGTAACAAAAAAACATAATATGTAACTTATAAAAACTTTTTAACAAAAAATTAGTTGACATTTAGACTCTTTTAACTAGGTAAATTTAAATTCCATATTCCATAATTTATTACAGAATAATTATTACTTATTATTTAATTAAACTAGTAACAATCCCGCCATATATATACATATATACTAAACCTAACTATGTACATAAAAAAATAAAATAAAGAAATAAAATAAAAAAGAAACAAGCTTAGGCGTCAAAGTACTCCTCCTCATCGCTGTCGTCCGGAAACGTACCCAGAAGACTGGCAGCATTGCCACGTTGTATGGCAATGCTTATTCTTTGGGCAAAGAATGAGCCGGCCCTCCGGTCACGCAAGGAATCGATCAGCCGGTGAGATAATTCCTTATAAAGGAGACGCGCACTCGGGCCCCATGACCCAAGCGTTTCGACCCCAAACGGCACGAAACAGTAATTACTAGAAAGGTTACAGTATTTGCGCCGTTTGAGGGCCTCAGCAGTCGCGGCTGCTGCACCAGCACAGCTCGCCGTACTTGGAATATGAGATGGTGCAAGAGTGTCGACACAAGTTGCGTCCCACACTAGAGGCCTACCCATCTTCCAAGGCACCAACGTCATACCATCTGGTCTCTTCCCATCGTCACGTACTAAGCCGCTTGGTTCTAATATCGCAGGTGTACTGGCGGTGGCAAGAGCTCGACGAATAATGTCATTAATGCTGGCGTGCCGAGCTATGCGCCCTGCACTCTTGTAACAGGACAGACCATGGTGCCCGAGGCTGTCAACAGCTGTACCGCAGTGACACCGATGTGGAGCAACACAAGGTACGCCTAAACGTAAACAAGTAGCGACCCTGAACGAAGCGTCATCCATCATTGTGCCAATGGTGGATGACGGGAGTGCTTGGAGCCATAGACCCGACTCCCATTCTCCCACAGCCAACAGACGAGCTCGCTCAGCAGTATTCGAAGACGTATTAATTAAGTTATTCCGTAAAATACTGCAGAGCGGCGCGTCCCATAGTCTTTGGGAAGACAGGTTGTCGGGCAAATCCGTGTTGGGACAAGTCATCTTCCAAGCGTTCAAAGCATCGGACAAACACGGTACATCAAAATTAACCAGTGAGTGAGATAAAATTTTCCTGGTCAAAGAATCCGTACCGTGGACCGAGGAGAGAAAGGCTGGTAAACTGATACTTGAAATTTTGCGGACGCCGAGACCACCCATGCGAATGGGAAGTGTGGCTTGCTGCCACGCTCGGTCATCCAAGGCCACATTTAAAATGGAAGATAGTGTGTTTCTTATAATTTGGTCAACTTTTTCCAAAAGTTGAGGGTATTTCCAAAGATGAGATGAGCGAAGGCTATATGTTAATTTGGGTCCGAAGCAACAGTATCGAATAAGTGTAAAAGCCGAATGCATGCTAATTTTGAAAAGTCTTTCCGAAACATCACTAAAATTTTGGATCTTTTGCTCAATGAAAGTTGGAAAGGATTCATCAAAAATTGGAGAGCCTAAGAGGTGAAGAGAACTTTTGTCAATTATTTTAATATTCGGTGCTATTGTTTTAAATTTTGCTAAGGTCGTCTGTCTGTCAGTGGTGTGGGGGAGGTAAATTTCACATTTAGAAAAGTTAAGTTCCAAACCTATGGAACTAAATTTATCCTTCAAAAAAGTAAAATCATTTAATACGGTGTCTACATCACCTCCTAGGGTACCATCATCTAAATACCAAACATTAAATTTGGAATTTAGTTGCCGAATGATAGGGTTTATAGCCAAACTGAAGATGACAGGCCCAAGAGGGTCACCTTGTTGGCAACCAACCGCTGATTCCAAAAGATTTTCCTTATAAAGTAATTTAGACGGGTGCCTGTAGCATTGATAGAGAAAACTGTAAATTTTGGGTATTTCTTTTTTAACTTCTGCCAACAAGGTGTCCCTGTTCACGGAATTGAAGGCATTCTTGATGTCAACCTTAAGAATGACCTCTCCTTCATTAGAATTTAGGAATCCAGATAAAGCATGTACCGCAGCCTCACAGCCCCCTTTGGAACCGAAACCCAGTTGAAGGGGCTGGAATTTGCTAGCCAGATCATCGCGATAAATGGCGCAGCAGATTTTGGCTGCGATACGGCGATAAGTAGACCCTACGGCAATGGGACGAATACCGCCATCCTTTTTGCGCAAGGCACATAGGTTTGCCCCGTACAAAATATCAGTGACGGCTTCGTTCACATTGCCGGAGAGCATGAGGTTAATGAGGGCCGTCAACTCCTTCAAAAGGGACTCACCAGCTTCCCCGGCACCTGCGCACAATAGATCTTTCATATGTTGAGGTGTCAGGCCGTCGAGGCCGCCAGCGGAGCCACTCCGGAAAGAGCCGACGGCCGCACAAATTTGTTGGGCTGTAATTTCAAGTGAATTTATTTCAGGAACAGGGGAGTCGGAAAAGGAGAGATCATTCCCCGGCTTGGGGTGTTTACTCTCCAGAGCTATTAGGGTCTCTGGAGAATAAGGCGCTACCACATCGCTGCTAAAAATAATCCTAGCAGCACCTCTGATATCACCTTCGCCTAATTTTGATTCCACATGGTGCAATAAACCTTTTTGCGGTAGGTGTGAAAATAATTTTGGTTCTAAACTTTGTGCCGAAATATTACAATTGTCTTTAATTTGAGAGGTTAGGGATTTTTTACTTGCCATATTTTTTTGCACATGTAGAACTCTGAAAGGGAAGGTTAGTAACTGTTCCCAAGCATTGGTTGAGTTCTCTCGGACGACAAGACGGACACAACGTGCCAAACTCGAGGCCACAGATGGTCTCGCGCCACGAGGAACTCTTTTCAGTACGGGGGTTGTGTTTTTTAATTTAGCTAAGGTTTTCCAAAAAGGTTGAGTGGGAGATTCGGCTGTTTGTACGGTAGAAAGAATTGGGCATGATAAAGGTACATTTTGGGCTTTATGCTTTCTGCCAAAATGTACCTTCAAGCCGCGTTCACCCTTAAAAAACCGCGCTTGGGAACAGTGAGGGCATTGCACTAGGGCATCCAGCGATGTGGCAGGTTGACTCGCACATCGTACGGCATCACTACTGTCACTAATCATAAAAACACCAATATACAATATTTACAAGACTTACAATTTAAAAAATATTCCTGTAGCAAAAAAAAATTAAACTTTACACTTATAACTAACACTACACTGTACAACTTCTTCGCTAAAATAATCAGAAAACGTAATACGAGAGTAAAATAAAAATTTTCACAAACAAAATGACACTTCAATGTCAGTGGCAGTGTCGCTTTCGGAGCCCAAGACTGCCCGCGCTGGCTGGAAATATGTTGTGGCCAGTGTTTATGGCCACGAAATCTCGAAGGAAAGCCGCAACCCAGGCAGGCAAGTGGGGTTGCGGAATTGCGCAGACTGTTTTCAGGCGCGTGTGGGATACGGCGCACCGCCGCGCCGGCAACTCCGGAAATTGCTAATTTTCAGCATGTGCATTCATTTATATATAAATATGTATCTTTCGAGTATACATAACGTCGCTGTAGAATGATAACCTCGTATCCGTATTTTTATGGAAATATATTTCAATAATTTTTTGTCCCGGCTGTCATTCCATGATAGCAGATATTTTCACAACAATTGTGTATGTAAAAAAAAATGTCTATATGCAATCGGCTTTCAGACATAATCAGATATTTTATGGTATTTCGGTATTTGTATGTCCAAATACATAAATTAAATAATATTCTTAAGTAAGGAATAATCGGTGACCAACTAGGAATAAGACCTTCATATATATAAAAACTTTTTACCAAAAAATTAAACCGACTCCCAAAAAACACCGCAAAGTGAAAAATAACTTTAATTTCGGTAGTCGGTGTCTTTATTTGTTTTTTTTATTTTTTTTTCACACTTTTTAGTTGGATGATTTTTAATTTACCTAGTTACAAGAGCCTAAATGTCAACTACTTACTTATAAACTTTTACAAAATATTGCTTTTCCCAATGCTAGGCCGTTAATTGTTGAGGAGTTCTCCTGGTACTTCACCATCAGCTCTACATCACCATATGCATTGTGACGAGCATAAAGTGCTTAACATCCATATTCAAGTAATCGAATCGCAATCCACTCAATACTTATTATTGAGTAGTTTCGGCGGCCATCTGTGGTCTTCATCATCAGTTCCACTTCCCCAAATGGTACTTTTTGAGAGCAACTGCACAAGTTACTATAAGAAATACCCAAAACGCCATAGGTGTGCCTATAATATTTGAAGATTTCCCTCGATTTCTCCAAGATCCCATCATCAGATCCTGACTTTGGTGATAATGGTACCAATTTCGAAGTATACACATTCGAACAAAAAAAGAATTTTCCAAATCGGTTCAGCCGTCTTCGAGTACTCGATGATCATACATAAAAAAAAAAAAAAATACGCGTGGAATTGATAACCTCCTCTTTTTGTCGTCGGTTGAAAACAAAACAATAGAACCTTATAGCAAATCTTTATCAGTAATGTTTTTAAGTTCTTTCTTAAATAATTTTAAATTTAATTCCTTAAGGTGCGGAGGGATGTGATTAAATATTATTGGTGCCATACAAAACACGCTCTTATGCATAAGTGCTGTATTAGATTTTCTTACACATAACCTATTGTTATCTCGTCGGCTTCGTGTATTATCTGAGATAGAATAGTATTTATTTTCAGTAAGTACAGTAAATTGAACTGTATAAAGGGTTCCATCATGTTCTACCTGATAACTGGTAGATACAAGTGTGCACATGTTTTGGAATTATTATCATAAATAAAACTTTTTATTTTGGAACATATCTCTCTTACTAATTATAAATGTGAAAGTTTGTTAGGATATACATTCTATATGGATGTTTGTTACTCTTTCACGCAAAAGCTACCGAACGGATCTGAATAACAGTTGGTAAGTAGATAACTATCTACATCCTGGAATAACGAAACGGCTACTTTTTATCCCGGAATTCCCACGGGATCGTGATCTACGCCGGAAAACCCTCCCATGCGAACGAAGTCGCGAGCAGAAGCTAGTAATCCATAAAGTGTTAGTAACTAACTCATACCTATTAGCATATCTAATGTACCAGTACTATATGTATTAGCCACTACATATAGTATATCTTGTGTAAGTAATTGTTGATTAAAAAATATACCTAACATAAAACCTAGTAAACCTCGTAAGCGTAAGTAGCTATAAAAAATGATCCATTATTCCGCCAATACAATTACACTTCGTTAAATCTCAACAGTTGAAGCCTGCTGTCAGACAAATATAAGGACGGATAACAGAAGGTTAGTTATAGAAATAATTGAAAATTAATCGCGGCAATGACAATCTAGTGACTCCTTTTTCAATTTATACATATATAAATATTATAGCTATTCGTTAGTCTTATTAAAACTCAAGAACCACTGGACCGATTTCATTCATTCTTTCTCATTCATTCTTCTCTGTATTATGTTCCCCCTAATAATGGGAAGGTTTAAAAAGTCAGGAATAGTCGTCGTAACGTCTGTCGGGATAGCTAGTAATTCTATATTGTTAAGTGTATACAAATTATAGTTTAGCTGTTTATTGTCCCATAATAAATAAAATAAAAAAGGGCTATTTGTATTACCATTCGTAAACGGAACCCTATAATCGCGTTGGAATAAAATAAGTGATGTCCTGAGAGATCCGTTTGGTAGGCATACGCTTAAAGCGGGCTATTCACAGTGCGGCACCGATCTGAATTAATCATGAGCCGTATGAGACAGTTTCACCTGAACCAGATGAAGTGCGACACTGACGTCAGATGAATGGCTTCAGCAAACCTCTGCGACGCCTGCGTGCGAGACTTGAGGCTATTTACATACTAATGTTGCCATTTTTATAGAAACGGGTACTATTATTATGGTCGTTAGTGTACCGCAGTGTAGTATACCGTAGTAGATGTAGGAATAAAGTATTTTGCGTCATACATTTTTCATAGAGCTTATAAATTGCACGCAAGATTCTCACTGAATATTAGGTACAAACTCCATTTTTATCGGGTGGGAAAATCATCGAATGACCCCTCCCACACTGGGTGGACAGGAAGGGAATGTCAGACTTCTACTGACTAAAAACCCACCCTTTTCCTTCAGCTGCTCTTGCTTTCCGGGGCCCCGGCATCTCGAACAATCCCGTAGGTACAAACTCCTAGCATGTCAACTTGTTTTGATAAACCTGAATTATTGTTGATGTCTTCATTATGTAGGGACACCTGATAAGGAATTAAAGCTTTAGTGGGAAGTCCCACTCTCGAACTGGTGTGGGTAAGTGTTTTATGTGGATCATCGCAACAAATCGGTAAGTGCCTGTGCATAAATCTCAAGCAACTTGTGGCTAACTGTGTACTACCAACATATTAATATTAGGTATAAATGCGAAAGATTGTACTCATTACATACGTGTAAAATTACATAACTTATTTATAAATCGGTAAAAGCTTAAGACCTCAGCTTTAAATAGGTACAGTTCAATTAGCATTCAGTTTTGAACTACCTACTAAATAAATGTTGTTAATTTTAGTACGGTACCACCAATTTAGGTTGAGCTGATTTAGTGGCTCGCAAAGTGTATAATTACCATCCTTGCGAAGTAAGTAAAAAAAGAGTAAACAGATGTGGGATTAATTGAAACTTAGCACTTGAGTAGGTAATATCTTGCTGACTTACTACGAAATACAAAAAAAAATAATAATGGATTCGGTAAGATACGCAAAACATAAGGTAACGTAAAGTCATTTTAAAATCTATTTAGTCTTTTATGCTGTCGACCAGTCAATGTTTCATACATACAAAGCAATAAATTTGGAGTTCCTTTTTGTCGTGAAAAGAAATGCTATTTTATTCATTACGCAAATTGGATGCTAGAAAAGTACATTGAATAGAACTTTTTATACTGCAGATATCTTAAATCAGAATAAAAAGAGTAGATTTGCAAAAGCACTCAAGAAGTGGTATATTAGTAATTTATAACTTTTTAATTTTGTTTTCATTCAATATTTTCAAGTATTTTTTATTTTTATTTTCTGTAATCACAGACAAACCGTGTAGACGGTTTTGTGGGACATTGGCTTATTTTTAAGATGCTAATGTAACATGTTTTTAATAACAAATAAATAAAAATAAAAAAATAAAATACTAAGAGTATATTCAAGTACGATAATTTCCGACTGTTAAGTTGTGATCATAATCATCATTTGCTTAGTGGTTTCCCTACTGTCTTGGAGCGACTTCCACCAGTCTAATCGGATGCAGCTGAGTACTAGTGTTTTACATGAAGCGTCTGCCTATTTGACTTCCAAAACCCAACTCAAAACTGGTCTCAGATTTTCCGGCTTCTGACTACCCGTAACGATTGTCCAAGATGTGTCGTATGCTTTCCAAGTCACCGACGAATCTCGATGTATTAAGATGGCCACCATCTATTAACAGACCTCGATAAACGTTGCTTAACCTCGAAACTGGTATTATTTAGCCACAAGATCCTCATCTACTACTACCAACTAGTCACTTTCAAGCCGTGGTAAAACCCTTAAGGGCCTCAAATGGCTTTGCATGATCCTCCGTTATGTTAATATTACCGTATATATTTATAACCGTATAATTTTGAAATAAATAAATGATAAAGTTGAGGATTAATATTGGGTACTATGTTTGACGAAAACACGATTCCATAAAATTTTCTTGATAGAAAAAAATACCAAAGTTACCTCTAAACCGAACAATAAACCGCTGGTATTCAAAAATGACTTCAAATTAGATAATGAAACTTTGCATATTAATTGAACTAACTATAAAACAGGTCTCATGTTATTTACTTTTTTAATTTACCATTATTTTCACCGTAAAAAGAAATAAACTAAATTATCAGTGTCTTGGAGTCTTTTCCCTGCCACCCTGTCTCGCTTGCTCGCGTGACCGAGGCCAGTAGTGTCCGAACGAGATAAAGAGTGAGAAGCGCTGAGGTAGTATAGGCCCTTAAACACAAAGTTACGTACACGATAGATACACGATATCTTTATATTGAAGTGTGACTAAAAATATTCAGAACTTTTTCGAAACCAATATATTTAGGTGACAGAAATTCGACAGACATTCATGACTGTATCCGAACTACCACATTCACAACGTGTCCTATCAAAACTTTTCCGATTTAGAACTATTTTCTCATGCATTTGTTTCATGCTCGACGAAATTGGACGTAACATCTTTGAATAGTTTTAGGTGCAGTACTTGACAATCGCTCGCAGTCTTGTAGAATAAATAGTTTCGTAACCGGACAAGCGATTTATACTTTAATTCTACGAAAATGTCAACAACCTATTATGATTTTATAGAATACAACCCACTAACATAATTATATTATACCTTAAAATAATACAAAATATATGGCTTCGAAACTAGCACAAAAAGCCTTTTTATTTGTTTTTCTTTTAAAATATATAACTATAATCCACGTTACACAATCCCTAATATTGACGTAACATACTACACGTTCTCCGGAGATTGCAAGCATTATATGCAGCTCCAACACGTAACCCAATTTCCCCAGTCTCTAACAACTCTAACAATATGCTTGAGATGATAAGCTGCCTACAGACTGTTGTTCTTTCATTCCGTGATAAACGGAAGAGACAATGTGAGTATTTTTATTTTTACTTTATGTATATTATACCGGATTATTCTCCTTTTGTGATAACTCAATTTACTGCTTGTGATGTTAAAAAGAGTATTGTGTCTATTACGTCCGACGCTGTGGGTAGTGACTGTGTCAGTCGTAAGATGATCATTCCTATCCTTGACAACATTCTTTCGGCCATCCTTAATATCCTTAACTTCTCCATTTCTAGTAGTATCTTTCCACAAACTTGGAAAGACGCTCAAGTTATCCTGTTAGCAAAGAAATCGCATCCTACATCTTTTTCTGACTACCGACCCATTTCCATTCTACCTTTTCTATCCAAAATACTTGAAAAACTTGTCCATCAACAACTTAGCGCGTTCCTTTCTAAACATAATATTTTAAATCCCTTCCAATCTGGTTTTCGACCTGGTCACAGCACTACATCAGAACTCGTTGATATTACGGATGATATAAGGTCAGACATGGACAATTGGACATGGGGAAGTTAACGGTACTCGCACTACTTGACTTCAGCAATGCTTTTAATACAGTTGACTTCGATATTTTGCTTGGCATTCTATGCTCTTTTAACATATCTCCTTCGGTAATTGAATAGTTTCGTAGTTACCTGTTTAGTCACCGGCAGCGTATTTGAACTGAGGATTCTTTCTCTTCTCGGTGTGACACCTCTACCGGTGTGCCGCGTTTTATCTCCTTTATTTTTTGTACTTTTTATTAATGCTATCACTCAACGACTATCTTCCTTCTACCACTTGTATACTGATGATTTGCAAATTTACACGCAAGCACCCCTCGTAGACTTACCTGATGCCATTGGGACAATTAATGTGGACCTCGTTCGAGTGGATTGGATTAGATTGGAGCACTGAGTTCGGACTGAAAATCAATCCTGCCAAAACCCAAGTGATTGTTGTTGGTAGTTCCCGGACTATCTCTAAGATCGATTGGTCAACACTTCCCCAAGTTTCCTTTAATGACACTGTTATTTCGTGAAGAACTTGGGGATATAAAAAATATAAAAAAATATACATCGACAAAACTCTGTCTTGGACGAAGCAACTGCAGGAAGTCAGTCGTAAACTGTTTGCTTCTACAGGCTCCCTTAGACGCCTTCCTTAGATTTTCTTCCCATCACCACTAAAATTGCAATTGCACAATATCTTGCTGGCTTGCGTAAATATGACCATGTTTCTGAATTTCATACTAAGCTTAAATGGCTTCCTATTAGGTTTCGCCGAAATGTTTAAGTATTTACTTTCTCTGCTTTATAATGTGCTATTTAATCCTTTCACTCCTTTTTATCTTAAAGACCGCTTTCGGTTTCTCTGTGACACACATTCAAGGTCCTTGAGATCATCGGAAAATTTAGAGTTAAGTATCCGTATGCATTCCACTTCTTTCTTCGATCCAAAAGTTGTCTGTAAGAAATTGCCCTGTGCTATAAGACCGCCCATTGTACACTAGTTTTATTATTTGTATCCTTAAGTGTATTGTAAGGTCCGACTGAATCCGACAATGTTTCCATATAATTTAAACAGACTGATTGTATGGACTTTGAAATAGACAGACTCCTGAGTTTGTTTCATTGTTTCTTCTCAGGGTAGTCAGTTAGGAAGCACCGGCCTCATCTAGTTAACATTTACGGGAAAAAAAAATCATGTACAAGTGTTATTTAATAACCAATTTGCAAAATAAATATCATTTAAGCACTTCATTCCCTTAATACAAATCCGCGCTGCGATATTCCATCGCGCGATTTTTAGTCTCGCGTTTTTTATTCCGTAAGCCGATTACACCTAGTACGCACTGCGAAAAAGCCATTGAACATGACAAATAGTAGATATCATAAAAAGCGTTATTGACGTACGTTATCCTATTCATTCTTATTAGTTGACCATGTGACAGGGCACTGAAAGATTTATGCATTTGTATCTGTGGAAGCTCTATCATTTTTTACATATTTCAACCAGACGACGTTGACTTTGATTTATACGAGTGGTCACAAAAAACTGTGGCGGAAAACCGCAAACTGTTGTGTCGTAACGCTGAAATAGTAGTATTGTGCTAGCGTTTTTTTTCTCGGGATCGCCAGTAATCGAAATTCGACTATAATTAAAATTATTTTTCGTAAAAAAGGGTACATAATCTTGGGTAGACATGCTACTTAGTTATAAATAGAATATTCGATTCTCTACGTCCAAAGATAATAATTTAAACTTCAATGTACTTAACTGTTATTGAGAGCAGTGATGGCCCAGTCGTTACAAGCACGACTAACGCATTGGTTCGAACCCAGGCACAAAACTAAAGTGTCTGTCTATCTGACCTCCACGACCCAGTAGCTGGGTAACACGATCCCCTTGGCAAGACCTGTGTCAGATATTGTTTTTGTTCCAAATAAACAATTTTTTATAGATTTGCTCGTTTCTGACTACCTGTGACGACTGTCAAAGATGCACAAATGACACCCAACGCCTTAGCGGCTTTCTTAGGCGAAGAAAAATCTCAATATCGCTTGTTTGCGAGAATATTGACGTAGCTCGAAATGCTGTCCAATTTAACTAGATACTTGTGTTAAATAATCATAAATTTAAGTACAACATCGTGAACTGAGACACAATGCCAATTTTGCACCGACGTTCATCAGAAAGAAACAGTGTTATTATTCATTTGAGACAAAACACTATTTTATTTGCATAAACCATAGAATATACGATGTTATTATAAATATGGAATCCAACATGATTTGCTTAAAACTTAAGCATGCAAAGCTCCTCTGTGAGAGAGAGACTGGGCCTGAGTTTGAGTCAAACCCAGGCCCAGTCTCTGATGAACGTCGGTGCAAAATTGGCATTGTGTCTCAGTTCACGATGTTATACCTGATTATTTCACACAAGTATCTAGTTAAATTGGACAGCATTTCGAGTTATGTCAATATTCTCGCAAACGAGCGAGATATGTTAAGTTAGTCACCCATCTTCAGACTGACATTGGCAAGCTGGAAAATCGACCCGTGCAGCTGTTATTATAAAAAGGAAAGGATAACCTTTTGTATTTCATTAGTGGGTTACGTTAGTACCGTGAATTAATTAAAAAATAAACAATGGTGTTCGAACCCTAAATTACGGTGTACTTATCCACCTAATTATTTATGAGTGCTACCGTATATCCATTTTAGCACACTGTATACATAGGTATATCGAGTTGTTTAAGGCGCTATGCCTTAGCTCATTAGTTTCAAAATAAGTCCATAAGAAGCAACACGTCTCTTAGTTAACACGTTCGCTGACAGTACGTCGTTAGACGGGAAATTAAAATAGTGCGTTATGACAGTACGTCGAGGGACGGGCCACTTATTTTTAAGAGTACGTCGTGGAAAATTCTACTGTCGTAATGTGGTGTCAGGGTAAGTGCTCACTGTCAGCGAACGTGTTAAAATATATTCCTACAAGCAAATAGATATCTTTGCAACCAAACAAGTTGTTTCAACTTTCTTAATTAGGTACTGAAAAATCCTTAAAATCACTATTATAGGTTACTTCTAGGTAGGCGTGCTTCATCTTCGACCACATCATCGCTCAACATCAGGTGAGATGGTGGTCAAACGGATCCCGTTCAAAAATAAAATAAACATGAAAAAATCTATATCTCTATTATACATCTATTGACAGAACTCGATTCGATTATTTCCATTCTTTATTTCCAATCATTGTTCAATTTGATAAAGGTTAATTACAACTTCAAATATTTATCTCTTGCAGCATATAAATCACCATGAACCCGACAGAAGCTTTTGAAACGCCCAATTTATGCAGATTGAAAGATCAAAGTACTGGTTTCGAAACAATCCAATTCTCTTCTACATTGATTTTCACTGCAGCCTTACTTAAATAACTACACTAAAAAGCAGTGTATACACCGTTAAAGGAATGAGTTTATATATATTTCTTTTGATAAAAATTGGATTCAAATACAAGAGAAGTGAGATGAAGTGAAGAGTCTGTCTGTCCGTCCGTCCGTCCGTATGTCGGAGCCATTTTATTCCGAAACTATTAAGACTATACATGTGAACCTTGGTAGGTCGAAGTATTCTGGGAACCGCTTACCGATTTTAAGAAAAAAAAAATTCTAAATAAAGAGGGGCTCCCCATACATGGAACTAAAACTGAAAATGTATTTTTTTTTTCATGAAACCTATGTGTGTATGGTATCTATAAACAGGTCTTTAAAAATTACCACTTTTCATAAAGTTGATCGTTTAAAAGATGTACGCTTCCAAAGTGGTAAAATGTGTGTGAAAATGATGTAGTGAAAAGTAAAAAAAAAATATGTGCTGTAGATATTAACAAAAACTTTCAACCAAAATTGGTTTGAACGAGATCGGGTCAGCAGTTTTTGAGATACAGCATGTTTTCTAAAACCGCAAATATAACTTTGTAATTCATACAAACACTATGAAAAACAAAGTTATTTGGCGTAGTTGTAAAAAATGTAAATAAGCTAGTTTTAAGAACATTTTTAGGTTTTTTTTTGCATAGTTACTACGGAACCCTTCATGGGCGAGTCTGACTCGCAATTGGCCAATTTATTTCTTAGCCTTTTCCCAACCATATTTGGGTCGGCTTTCAGTCTAAATGGGTGCAGCTGAATATTTGTCTTTTACATGACTCTGACTATCTGACCTCCACGATCCAATAGCTTGCTTGTGTTCTGACTTCTGACTTCCCTTAACGACTGCCAAAGGTGTATAAATGACAGCCGGGACTAACGTTTTAACGTGCTTCCCGAGGCACGGGGGTATCACACCGTCAACCTCCAAACTCCGTGCTACTACTAAGAAATTTCTATAAGAAAACTTTTTACCAACAAATTAAACCGACTACCAAAAACACTGCAAAGTGAAAAATAACTTATTTTCGGCGGTCGGTGTCTTTAGTTTTGTATTTTCGTTTTTGACACCAACTTCCGAAATTAAAGTTATTTTTCACTTTGCAGTGTGTTTTGGGGGCCGTTTTTTATTTTTGTTAAAAAGTTTTTATTTCACTGTTTTTAGTTGGTCGATTTTTAATTTACCTAGTTACAAAAGCCTAAATGTCAACTACTTATATTTTTTTACAAAATATTGCTTTTCCCAATGTTGGGCCGTTAATTTTTGAGGAGTTCTCCTAGTACGCTACGACTTGATAACCTCCTCCGTTTTTTTCGTCGGTTGAAAAACCCAGTAGCACTTTTTGGCCAACCCAGGAATCGAACCCGAGAACTCATGCTCGGCGGTCGCGCTTAGGACCACTAAACCAACGAGGCAGTTAATACACTCCATACTATTATTATAAATGCAAGTCTTTTGTTTTTCAAAGATCAACCTCTAAGGCGCTGAAAAGGGGATGAAATTTTCCACATAAATACAACAGTTTGTATATATATATACTATGTGTAACACTATTTTGTGCTGTTTGCCATCCCTACTAGTATTATTAATTAAAATACGATAAAAGCCTTTAGCTTCGTCTATGAAGAAATTCCATTTCTGGCTAGTCAAAGTATGTGGCTTGGCCGTTTCACTACCGTCAAATGGGCGTAAGGAAAATTTTATCACTATTTATTACCAATATTTCTTGTAGTAACCAACTTCATCTATCTACTAACATAGCTTTACATACTTCTCAAACGGGAAGAGAAATAAGGTATTATGAACTGAAGATTCAATTTTGTATCAAGCTTATCGTGCTTAAAAAGCAAGCAGTGGTTACAAACATGAATGTAGGAAGAAATTGGATAACTTTGGCATGTCCCGCGGGGATTGCGTAGAGATATCGTTCGGTAAGATGAGATGTGCTTTCTAGAGAGTGTTTCCAGAGTATAGAACCTTTAAGGGTGATGATCGGTTTCTTATATTATACAAAGAAAAATACCAAAGATCTGATTGTTAAAGGCGTCTGGAATCAAATCTGTGTTTGAAGTAAAACAAAAGTCACTAGTTTAAAGAAAAGTTTTTAGTCGTTTTGTTTGCGTTTAGTTCTTTGATTTTTATTATAAGATCAAGTGCTTTTAAAATACACAATAGTGATGTATCAAAATTCTAAGTATGTCTGTTTTCGAAAAGTTTAAGTGCAATTATTGTTTTGTGAAACAAGTTAAAAGATGGGGGCGTAGTACTTGTAATAAATGACTTAATTCGATATTATAGAGTAGAATTTGTTGAAATTTATTAAATCATAATAGGGTTTTATCCTAGGTTTCAAAATAATTACTCTATTTGATCCCTAAATTAGATTTTCAAAAAATATTGTACAAGCATTTTAATAATAAAATACAAAGTTCGAAAGCTTTAAAGTTCAGGAGTGGGGGCGTCAGTTAGTGATAAAAAAATGAAAGGCGTGACGGCAAGTGAAATTTCAACTCACTGTATCGTCCTCATTTTTTAAATACATGAAAAAAGTAAAAATAGGAGTCTGATATTTTTTGGTAATCTAAGTGACGGACTAAATATAATATTTTAGGAAAGTACCCTATTACTGAAATGAAATATTTATTTACGGCGCAAATACAACAACTTAATTGGGTGCTATATGTTTGAGCCGTTTGGGGTTGAAACGTTGGGACCATGAGGTCCGAGTGCGCATCGACTCTTTCGTGACATCAGCAAACGTTTAGTCGACTCCACAAGTGACCAGAGGGCTGGCCTTTTCTTTGGACAGAGAATCAGCATTGCCATTCAACGTGGCAATGCGGCCAGTGTTCTGAGCACTTTTCCCATTGATAGCGATGTCGATGAATTTTTCGATGCCCTATAATTTCCCTTTTATTTTCGCCTATATTATATTTGTTTTAATGTACATAATTAGGTTTAACAGTGTTTTTAATTTTTAATGTTTTAAATCCCAATAAATAAATCACCTCTTTTGTAAATTGGTTATAAATACACTTTTACACATCGTTCATCGTACGTCATTATTTACCGTTTTAACTTTAGCTAGACGAGACCGGTGTTTCCTAACTGACTACTCTGAGAAAAAACACCGAAAAAATCTCAACGTCTTTTTTAAAGTCCATATACATACTATATCGTACTAGTCAAATCATATGAGAAGCATGTCTGCGGTGATCTATTAAGAAAAGAAGCACACTGATTTCAGTGGACCTGTTCAGACAATGCAAGCATTAGGCAGTTATCGTATAGCTCAACTTAAGGTGATAACTTTTGTGATATATTAGGTATATAAACTATAGATTAGTTGTCCGCACTCTCATATGCCAACATAATAAGAAGGCAACTACCGCGATTCTGTCTGCGCGTATACCTACATATAATATAATACGAAACTAACGAAGTATTTGCTTGGTTTAGAATTGACAGATCCTAAATTCAAATTCTCCATATAATATTTAAATAAAGTATCTGTTTATTGTTATTTAAACACAAAATATCATTAAAATGTTTTTGCTTATTATGTATACATAGCATGTGTACACACATATTATTTGCTTGTAATTAAACCAACATCAGGATCTCCCTACACCCCGAAAAAGGTCTTGAACTACCCCAGAAGTTCACATTACAAAACAGCAATAGGGTATAAGGTATACTTGACTTACTTCGGCGCTTCTGGGCATCAAGTTGCCAACTTTACTCGTTCAACTAAGCTTATATAGAAAAGCAAACAACCAACAAGCTTTCCCGGAAAAAAATAAATGTGATTTAACATGATGCGACCACTCGACCTAGAAGCACATTCATTGGTCCTAAAAAACCGAGCAGATATCATCCTCCCCACTAAATTACAATTTTAATTGAATACACTCGCCAAATTAATTTTTCTGTGAACTTTTTCATTTTATTTTTTAACGTTTTGCGTCTCGTTTTAAGTTTGCTTTTCATTTCCAGTTATCATTCCACTTAAATTAATTGTTGGAAATTTAATTTTCATGCTGATCCAGTTAAACTGCGCGGTTCGTGGAACGTGGTTCGTGGTTCGTGGACTTCAGCTCTTCCTGAAAATTAAATAAAACAGAACCAAGTTATTATTTTTGGGAGTACAGTCTTTAACGTCGTCACATCAGGATTGGTGAATTTTGCTTGGGTTGCGGAAATGTTTTAACGAGATACATTGACCCTTAAATGCAAGGGTAAATAAAGGAACAGGGTGGGTTATTAGTCAGTATATGACTGAAACTCCCCAAGAGGGGGAAGAATCATTTGGTGATTTTGCCAACTTGGCATTCTTCCCGAAATTATAAGAATATATTTTTTATTATGACAATGGTTAAATTTTGAATGTCTTGATTTCTGGAACTCACACTAGGATTCCCTGTGTCGTGAGTTTTAGGTTCATGTTGTGCTTACGTGTAGTGAAGTCATTGAGTACAGTCTGGACTTGGCCGGTCCAGCGCATTGGATACCCGCCACGCGCTCTTTTGCTCTCAATTACTCTTTTCCCTTCACCACAATCATGTCTTTTCTCAGATGAGTCTGGTTATTCCATCAACTATGGAACTAGAAGACAAACGGCGATGCGCCATCGCCACATGGCGGATATCGCGTCAGTTGGCACTACTTGGTGATATCGTTAGAAGCACAAAATGTTTTGGGAATAATTCATTGTGTGTACGGCTAATGAGTCAAATTCCCTACTGGTGTCTGTGTTTCCTAATAGGTATAGCCTGGGGATCATTGAGTCAAGAGTGAATAGGCTACATCTAGTTAAGCGCGCTTCATCTTCGACCCCATCATCAATCACCATTAGGTGATATGGTGGTCAAATGCGAACCTCTCATCAATAAAAAAGTACCTACATATGTCCAAAGAAAGTAAAATATCTAATCACATGAAAATAACTCTTACGTCATAATTAAGAGCTATGAAACTTCTAGTTATACAAATGTAGATGTTAAAATTGACGAATAAAATTAAAGCCAACTCCGCAATTTGAATTTACTTCTAACGGTCATTAAGGAAAACGTGTTCTTGTTTCTTAACTCGTCAATAAGTCCGTTAATTACTCTTTTGGGAACTATTGAAGCTTTAAGTAACACTAAAACTACAAACTCGATTAGCGAAAGCTAAAACAGCTGAAATATGTACATGTAAAACCTACACTAGCTTATTACATTTCTTTCATACGTCTTAGCTTTAACCCTTACACTAATAACCGCAAAGCCGTTTACAGGCATTACAGCATGAATCGTTTCAGGCTTCAGTAGCGTGGCGGCCGTGAGCGTGACAGGTCGCATGCTCGACGCGACTGTACCAACCCTCTCGTGAATCGACGAAAAAGTCTACGTAACTTTAAGACGTGTCTTCAACAAAACATTCGAAAATAAAGCTTAGCTTTGCGTGATGACGTTTTAAAAACAAAAATAAATAGTGCTGTTCTAAATTGTGACGTAAACTTGGATTGTTCTTCGTACCTGTTAGGACTATTTAAAGTTGGAAGGTGAGTCAGTTCGTTGTATAACCCATGTCAACCCGGTTTAAGTTGGCGTGGTTAGACGGCTTATTCAGACAAGGTCGAGAATTCCTTGACAGGTGTTGGAAAAGTTTTTATAGTTAAAGTTTGTTTATAATAATGTCGACGCTGAGATATCTTGGCTTGATGAACAATTTCTAATGCACTAGTTAAAAATGTATTATAGTATAAAAGATACTTGAAGATTTTTATATTTAATTCCTATTTATGAGTAATAAAATAGCTATCCGTACGCTAATGTATTTCTTTTGAAACCAGGAAGGTATCATTAAGGACAAAATCTGTTGTTATTATACCGAAATTAAGGCCAACTGCTAATGTTGTGCACCCACGCACTTATGAAAGCTTTAACTGATGGATTACTAGTATTGAATATAATAGTCTATACTTTATTGTATACAACAACGTGTAACGGAAAGGGTATATACATACCAAGGGCACAGCTTCTTAGGGTGATATCAAACGATATTGGAAGGGTTTTTTAATCCTATCTCTACATGTTGGGAAGTAATGAGAATTTTTAATACATTGATACCAGATACAATACTAGGCGCACAGAATTACGGAAGAGATTTATCGTGATATTTGCAAGTAACGTGGAAAGTTATTGCCCTACGTAGTGCGGTGACACGATTGTTATGATTTCAATTTAAGAAACTTACGAAACCGCAAATTTGTTATCAATTTATAGAGTATTTTATTTTGAGTTGAAACCCTTCCAGTATCGTTTGATATCATCCAAGGAAGCTGTGCCCTTGGTATGTATATACCCTTTCCGTTACACGTTGTATACACAACTTTTATAAATAAACTCAATTATATGGGTTCAATGGCGGTCTTATCGCTGACATCAATATCGCTTATATTCTACCAGACGACATTTAGATGGACTAAATCATACCAAAAGCTTTAAGTTTAAATAAGTAGCAATTTTAGTTCCACCTTCAAACAACTAAATAGAAAGTATTGTAGTAGTAAGTTTACCAAAAGTGTACATATGTATAGTTCAGATAATAATCGTAATAAAACGTGTATTCCAGGCCACGACTAGTTTTAGAGAGAGCAGTTTTAAGAACAATTGTTTGCGTTACCGTATTATAAACTGTCCCGTGACATCGTTCACATGGAAGGTTTTTCTCGCGGCATCCCGTGGAGATTCCAGGATAAAAGTAACTTATATGATTCCTATATGTTAAAACTTCCTTTATCTTCCGATAAAGTTCAGTTGACTCAGATATTAGCCCAGAAAAACAAAATAAAAGGCAGGCAAACATTTTTGAAGGTTTATGTTTTAGCTGGTGTGTGTTTAATAACAATATACTCTTAGATATTTCAAAATAACAGTCAGGCACGTTTTTATATTTATATGTATAGGTAGATGTATGAATAGGGATCGTAGAATCTATAAATAAAATTACTACTTATAGTATTAGTTTATCGACGCTATTCAGCACTTCTAATAATTTTTCCTTCTCTAAGTAATTGAGTTTGGCTAAATACAAGGATATCATTCTACCTAATCAATTGATTAAGTAGACTCACACTTTTCCGTTTTTTTTCGCCCACCGAGGGTTCCATACCAGGGGACGGTATTTTTTAATATTTTTCATTACAATTGAGAATTTATACGTAGTCGTAAAAAAAAATTAAAATATGTTTTGGAATGGACATCAAGCCCTTTCATATGATACCTCACCTGAACTAGTAGCTTCAATTTTAAATTTCGACCCCTTATAAGAGTATAGTTTTTTATAATTTAATAACGTATTAGTTACCTTCAGATTTTTCCTCAAACTTGTAATATGTTACTTGCCAATTTCATTTCAGGAGTTTAATTTTTTCGGAGGCTTTTTTATTATTTAAAGGGTCGCGTTTTGCCACCACCTCACTTGATGGTAAGCAATGATGTGGTCGAAGATGAAGCACGCTTACCTAGAAGTAACCTTTGCACTCTTGACTTAAAGACCCTCAGGTTATAGCTATCAGGTAACACAGGCTCTGGCAGAGAATTTGACTCCTTGCTGTACGCACAATGAAAGTATTCCCAAAACATTTTGTGCGTATGGATGGGATGTCCACCATGTAACGATGGCACATCACTGTTCGTCTTGTAGTCCGATGATGGAACGGGCTTGGAGGAATTAGTTTGTGCAATTCCATTGCACACTCCCCGAAATATAACCGAAAGAATTGCAACTCGTCGCCAATTTTCTGGGCTCTGCAGCTTTGACTCGATCAGTGCATCGTTGCCTGATGCAAGGTACTGTAGACTTGAGAGACCTGAGTATGTAGTTTGAATTTCAACTCGATATCTCGACGAGTTCCTGAACAAAAGGGTCTTGACAGACAGACAGATGACAACAAAGTGATCCTATAACGGTTCCGTTTTTCCTTTTGAGGCGCGAAACTCTAAAAAACCCGAAGAAATTGTCTAACATTACTTTGATAACAATCGGTTGGAACGCATGGTCTTTTAAAACTAAGCTTTTAAGCTGCTTCAAATCGATCGATCTATTGAAAGAGAAAATATATCCAATGACAATTTTTTGTGACAAATCTTGTTTTCTAATTATCATTACAAGGAAACGCGTGATTTCATTCGCGTGGAGTTTTTGATAAATCTATTACAAAGCCCACATATATTTTCCCTTGATAAAATGTAACCTATGCGCTTTTCCAAACCATAATAACCTATGTCGGTGCCAATTTCATGCATATCCATATAACTAACTCGTTTTAATTTACAATTGTACTTCGTGCAACTTAAATTGCAATAAAATATCAAAAGCTTCTAAAATTATCTGGCCTTCTGGAGGTCAAAGATTCAACTCAAACTTGACAAACTGAATAATGATAATAATTATGATAACGAAATTAAACTTTACTTATAGAAGGCAGAGAAGTCTCTACTCAATCTAGCATATTTGCTGAGGAGGTCTATAGGCTTATTTTCCATCAATTAACCTCTTCCACAGTCTGGTTTTTCATCCCCTTTTATAAATAACAGTAATAATCCATCCATACTTACTATACTTACTAATATTATAAATGCGAAAGTAACTCTGTCTGTCTGTGTGTCTGTCTGTTACGCTTTCATGACTAAACCACTGAACCGATTTAAATGAAATTTGGCATGGGAATAGTTTAAGTCTCTGGGAAGGACATAGGATTGGTTTTATCTCGGAATTCCAATGGGAATTTACGCAGGAAATCTCTCCCACGCGAACGAAGTCGCGGGCAGAAGCTAGTATTTAATATAAAAAAATTCAATACGTGCACCTTATACAAAATCACACAAAAATAAACATTTTAATACGTTACTAGGTTCAAACCCCTCAAGCTAAGATGAAACTTGTGTTATGAGTATAAGGGGTCTCACTTTTAACCATTCCCAGATATCAAACACCTTCGGAGTTACATAGTGTTAGCAAGTACTACACAAAATAAAAATAAATATTTGAAAAGAAGTCCTCTAGTGTGCTCTGTATGTGTGTATTATGGTCCAGACGCACTCATTTAAAGTTAGCTTTCCATCCCAGCAGTGAGCACATTTAATTTTGTAGACAGACTGTTGCATCCGTTTGTTGCTATGTGACTGTGTTGTAATGGCATTAAGCAGTAAAAAAGATACAAAAGATTGAGAAGCATTTCTTTTTTAATTTTTTTTATAGATTACTAGCAATGTGGGTAGAATTCACATTACTAGCATTCTTGTTAACCCCTCCAACTAAGCTAAATATGCTTGAGTTTGGAGTTGATTCACGGTAATAGTGTACCGGATGTGATTCGAACTTGCGACCTCTCGACTACAAGTCCGACACCTTATCCATTAGGCTATTGACGCTTAGCATTGTAAGGAAAAGTTCAAGTTAAACCACTGTGCTGGAAAAATCAACTTTAATCTGCACACAATGGTCCACCCCACTAATGCACAAGAAAAGCGTTTATTTGCGAGAGGAATAGCGAAATATTGTTAAGCAGGCCACCATCCCTGATGTGACAACCCTGACTACACAGCCAACACTGTGACGACGTAGAAGAAGAAAACTTAGTTTAACAGTCCAGCCTCGGTTGATATACTATTTTTCGTACTAAGCGGTTTTCCTCCATTTCTATTGTGCGTACTGCCAAGGTGAGGAACGCTCTGACGGCTTCTGTGTTCCCTAACACATTTGACCAGTCAGTTTTTAAAGCAAAAATGAACAGGCATCTTATAGGCTCACTCGTTTATGGCATGTTCGAGGTCAAAAGCGGGAGCCTGGCGGGCGCACTGAAAAAAGAAAAATAATGCACCTGCCATAATGTCTCTTCACCACCCAAGATTGACTGGTGGAGAAGTCCGCCTTAGGACTTTTGTGTTGCATAAAGTTACAATAAATAAAAACAGAGAACACACTACCCAACCTGAAAGCGGTCCAGTACAAGCGAGCTCCTTCGAAAACTTACATTTATTTGGCACAGTAATTAGACCTTGCCTGATAAACACAAATTCAGGTATAATTTTACCTACAACGTCAATTCACTTGAATTAACGAAGCCGTTGTGGGATCGAAACGAAACATTCTAATATTTAACTAGCCATTGAAAGCCGTCGATCAAAGCCATTAGGCCGAATAACAGCGCTTTTGTTCTACGTTGGACATAGCAACACTATCAGATCAGTTTAGTTTAGTTGTAGTTCGGGGAACCCGTAGGTAAACTTCTACATGGCGGGGTCTGATCCTATTGTACTAATATTTGATGTTTTTGAAACAGGGTCATTGTTTGTTATTCCTGCTTCAACATCTGAAAGGATTTGAATGAATAATATAATAATAGCACACATCTATACCATTACCTAGATTAGATGGGCTAGATACCTAAGCTTATAAAAACTAATATTATAAAAAGGTAACATTTTTTGTAAGTTTGTATGTAGGGGTTAATCTTCGGATGTAATGAACCAATTCTAAAAATTGATTCACTGGTAGATAGGTGCGTTATTTGTGAGAGCATTAATTATTGTGTATTTTGTATTTTCTTTTTTTTCACACCGCCTTCCGAAATTAAAATTATTTTTAGTTTTGTAGTGTTTTGATATGGAAGTCGGTTTTATTTTTTGCAAAAAAGTTTTTATTTTCGCGCTTTTTAGTGGATCAGTTTTAATTAATCTAGTTACAAAAGCCAAAATGTCGACTGCTTATCACCTTCACCAGCAGAGTAAACGAAAAGATCATCTATGTAAATATTTTTTTCAGACTTTTGTCTATTTTTCAGAAACGGCTTGTCCGATTTCGATAAAATTTTCATGGGACTATTTGGAAAGTATACCCTTTTCAACAAAAAAAGAATTTTTCAAATCGGTTGGCAAGTGACGGAGATATGCCCGAACAAACATAAAAAAAAAACAAACAAATATCCGAATTGAGAACCTCCTCCTTTTTTAGAAGTCGGTTAAAAAGAAAATTGTGTTTTACCAAAAAACTCAATTACAAAAAAGGCTAAAAGGTTCCAAAATAATCACTTTTCAAGCTATCCGATATAATTGAGAACATTTGTGTTATTTCAATCATAGATTTGATTGGTTTTCTTTTCCATTGTTTCTGTAATGAACCTGTCGGTTTTTCACGTGACTTTCGCTCATCGTTTTGAGAGTAGTTGTGACCATTTGTTACAAGTGTGAGATACGCAGGTTATGGAAATGAGACGCAAATGCAGGTTGAATATGGTATGCCTGTATTTTCAAAAATCGTTTCCTTCTATAGGTACAGAATCTGTTGCAATAATTAATACATAGCGGGTATATATAAAAAGTTATTTTTAGAAAAATAAAATTACCCTACGTGCTACATTTCTAACTGTGAGGATGCTATTCCGCTACAGTACACCCCCTCAAGCGAAGCGTACTACTGGTTTTACTATTCTTCCCGATCGCGTTGTTCTCTGCGTGTCATCATTTCCTTGTTCGTTCATAGCACAGAAATCAAAAATATAGGAGAAGTGGTAAGGGGGCGTATCGGTGTCCGCGCGACATGGCCACAGGGCTCATGTCACAGGCAAGTGGCCGTCTCCGCGAACTAGTGCGCTTTCGACGGCGATCGTGATAACATATATGAATGCCGAGTTGTTCTGTGGTATCTTGTAAAAACCGAAGCCAAAATCAAATCTATGTGAATCATGGAATCACTTACCATATGTAAGTACAAGTATTTTACAATATTTGTCTTTAAAATCATGAAAAACAATAAATCGTAAAATATTTCCTGGTTTTACTATGTTATTTTTGTTTTCAAATATCAGAGCGACTGTACTCCTTTTACTATAAATACATTGCTCCTTAACCACTACCTGAGTTCATCACTAAGTAACTGGACAAGCAATGTAAACATAACATACGAAACTGTATTACGCGGATTCATCGCGTAGTGAGGCCGCCACTTCTTGCGACGAATTAGTGATGTGCTTGTGCAGATCCACTAACGTAGGCTATCGAGAGCAATGTCGATTGACGAATGAAATATTGCTATTATAGTTTAGGGGTTTTTCAACCGACGACAAAAAAAAGAGGAGGTTATCAATTCGACGCGTATATTATTATTTTTTTTTATGTATGTTCACCGATTACTCGGAGACGGCTGAACCGATTTGGAAATTTTTCTTTTTTTGTTTGAAAGGGTATACTTTGAAATTGGTCCCATTGTCACCAAGTCAGGATCTGATGATGGGATCCTGGAGAAATCGAGGGAACTCTTCAAATATTATAGGCACACCTATAGTGAATTGAGTATTTTTAAAGTAACTTGTGTAGTTGCATTCGAAAAGCACCATTTGTGAAGTGGACCTGATGATGAAGACCACAGATGTCCACTGGAACTACTCAATATATAAGTATTTCATGTGTTCCGCTTCGATTACTTGAATGTGGTTATTAAGCACAATATGCTCGTCACAATGCATATGGTGAAGTGAAGCTGATGGTGAACTACCAGGAGAACTCCTCAACAAATAACAGCCCAACATTGGGAAAAGCAATATTTTGTAAATGAATATAAGTAGTTGATATTTAGGCTCTTGTAACTAGGTAAATTAAAAATCGACCAACTAAAAAGAGTGAAATAAAAACTTTTTACCAAAAAATTAAACCGACTCCCAAAAAACACTGCAAAGTGAAAAATAACTTTAATTTCGGAAGTCGGTGCCAAAAACGAAAATACAAAACTAAAGACACCGACTACCGAAATTAATGTTATTTTTCGTTTTGCATTGTTATAATATTTGGGAGTCTGTTTAATTTTTTGGTAAAAAGTTTTTTATAACATACGGAAACCTCTAAGAAAATATGTTTAAATTTTATTTTACATGAGGCTGAAATAAAAATACGTTGAAAAGTCAAGTGTACAAAAAAGGAAAACAAAATAAACAATTTATTTTACGCCCGCAGCATGCGTAAGGAGTTCCGACGTCTCCGTCGCTACAATAGTTTATTTTTCAATCTGTCAACCGTTTTAGCCTGGTTGGAAGATCGATGTAAATAATGTTTTTTTACTTATTTTGATTTTTTTACAAAGTAGTAGAGAAATGCGTAACCAATATTCGTAAAGTAAGTTACTTTAATTTTAGGTTAATAATCGGTGGGGTTTTTCGGTTTAGAATTATCGTATGTTATGCCTTATCCTCATGCTGTTTCTTTATTTTTTATGGTTTTTGTATTTTGCTTCCGTTGAAGCTTCGAATGCGTTATAATAATCGGCATAGTTCAGATAATGTATTTGTGAATTGAGCTTAAAATAAGTCAATATATTCATGCTATTTATTTGTTATGCATGGATGTGTGTTTGTTTTCATATATTTAACAATTTCTCTACTAACTAGGATTTTTCTTATAACAAAAACCTATTATAACCTACTAAACTATTACCTGCGGGGTAATTGCGTAACACACTTACAGTAGGAATCGGTTTCATTATGCTAAGTCACCAACACTCACTGCGGTATTTACGTTGTTGAGCAGACCAATATTTCGAACATATGAAGCAATGCATTAGCAATATACGTCAAAATCATTCAGATCTTGATTTATAGTGTGTTACGTAATTATTGCGATATTATATGGTGACGTTTAGAAGTAGCTTAGGATGTATGTAAATGATAAATAAGTGCTTTTCGTACTTTTCAGCTTCCCAAAAGATGGTAACATAAAAAAGGAATGGATTGATGCCACAGGCATGCCACCTAACTGGTACCCTACAAAAAATAGCACCATATGCTCGGTTCACTTCAACGCAGAAATGTTCTAGTCTCTAAAGAAAAGTCGCAGGATTTTTGAATGGAAAATTCCAAAATTAAGAGTACAACTGATTTTTGCAGAAGTGGGTTGAATTTTATTTTATTACTGAAAGCTATTCTCATGATTTAGGGTATTCATAAAATCAGTCATTCACTTTTCAGGATTCTATACAACCTATACGGCTGGTATGTTCCGATCAAGAGCGTAATGTAAGTTAACATCAACTTCTATTTGACCTATCACTATGATAATTAAATATTAAGATTTAAGTCGAAAGCGCCAGGGTAGCCCTTAATACTTAGTAGGTAGTACTTAATAATAATTATGTAATGTTATGTTCTTAATAATATGTTTATTGTTATTGTAATATTTTCTGGACATGCCATTTTTTATTTGGTTCATTTTCAGGTGCCCAAAAAAAATTGTACAATAATAAATGGAAGAATCGATAACTTTCCGATTTAGTCAATCACTAGCGTATATGTAAAATAAATTGCTTTTGCACAGCACAACGATAGCGACCGATGTTTTTGTGTGGGTAAGTTCTACGGTGCATGGTAAATACACGCTGTGTTTGACGGAATAAGGTTTATTATTGATTGTATAGTACGTTCTGATTCAAGAAATGCGGGTGTGTGTGTGCGAGTGCGTATCTATTGATTTTATTAAACTGCATGTGTAGTTGTTGCCCCGCCCAGCGCCTAACTGGAGACATACGGTTCCGATATAATTTCGTCTGTTGACCATATCTAGTTATTTATTTTATCTAAGGTTCATAGTGTAGGCAGGCTTGAGTCGGTCGATCGAGACGTTGGTTACTCTTCCTGGTAGCTGGAGCTTGTAGTACTTCTCACATCTTTCTATTACGGGATATGGACCTTCATATGTCGGTTGCAGTGGTTTTTTTGTGCAATCTCTGCGTAGGTATACGTTTCCACAGGTACGTAGGTCGGAGTGTACAAACATGTTGTTGTTGTTATGCGCGGTCTCGGCTGGTCGGTATGCGTTGATAGTGCGCCGCAGCTGTTCAACGTAATCGTGACTCATTTGGCTTCCTTTTGTTTCAACAAAAAAATCTCCTGGTAATCGCAGCGATGTTCCGTAGGTGTATTGTGCAGGACTAATCCCTGTGTCGCTACGAGTAGCCGCGCGCAATCCGAGTAGTGCGGTGGGTAACTCGTCAAACCACTTTCCGTTTTCTCTAGCAGTGCAGCGCGCGGTAAGTGCGGCTTTGAGTGAGCGGTGCCACCGTTCGATGATTCCATTTGATTGTGGATGATATGCAGTTGTTCTCGTTCTGTTTATTCCCATTAGTTTCATCAATTCAGAGAAAAGTTTGCTCTCAAACTGACGACCTTGATCGCTTGTTATCGTGACGGGACAGCCAAATCTTGTTATCCAGCTTTCATATATCGTTTTGACTATTGTTTCCGCGGTTATGTCGTGGAGAGGTAATGCTTCGGGCCATCGTGTGTACCGGTCGATAATAGTGAGTAGGTACTTGTGTCCATATTGTGATGGGGGTAGGGGCCCAACAATGTCGACATGAATGTGTTGGAATCGTTCCGATGGTGGGAATTTTGCGATTTGACTCGTTGTATGTCGACTGACTTTTGACTTTTGACAGGCTTCACAGGCTTTCGTCCATCGTCCCGCGTCAGCGTTCATGGCTGGCCAGAAATATTTTTCACTGAGTATTTTTCTTGTTGTGCGCGTGCCGGGGTGACTGAGGTTATGTACACTTTCGTACGCTGCTCGGCGAAATGTTTCGGGTAGGTACGGGCGAACGTGTTGTGTAGATGTTTCGCATAGTACTTTGCAATTTGTGTTGGGTAGAATTATGCGCTTCAATTGTAAGTTGCTTTGCTTCATTAAGTCACGTATGGTGCTGTCTCTTTCTTGCGCTGTGGCTAGTTGCTTGTAGTCGATCGTTGTAGGACAGGTGATAGTTTCTGTGTTGATCCATGATAATGAATCTGCGACTATGTTATCTTGCCCGCTGATATGACGTATGTCGTTTGTGAATTCACTTATGTACATGAGTTGTCTGGCTCGGCGCGGTGTCTCGCTGTCTGACGATGTTTTATTTATTGCGTAGGTTAGCGGTTTGTGGTCTGTGAATATTATAAGATGTCTTCCTTCGAACATTTTTCTAAAATGCTTCACAGCCATGTATATAGCTAGCAGTTCTCTGTCGAATGTGCTATATTTGACTTGCGCGCTTGACAATGATTTGGAGAAATATCCCAGTGGCTGCCATTTGTTGTGTACATATTGTTGCAGTACAGCACCAGCGCACTTATCGGAGGCGTCAGTCATTAATGCGATCGGTGCGTTATGTGAGGGGTGAGCTAGTAATGCCGCGTTTTGTAGGCCAGCTTTACATAGCTCAAATGCCTTCAGGGCTTTGTCATTCCATACTATCTTTGTTTTATCTCGTTTCTTGCCATTGTGCAAGTATGCATTTAGAGGTGCTTGTATTTCGGCTGCCTTTGAAATGCAATCTCTGTAGAAGTTGACGGTGCCAAGGAATCTTCTTAATTGTTCAATGGTTGTGGGTAGTGGAAAGTTGGTGATTGCTTCCACTTTTTCTGTTGGAGGTTTGATGCCATCTTGTGAGACAGTGTGTCCAAGGAATTTGATCACTTTCTTGCCTAATACACATTTAGCTGGATTTATAGTGATGCCGTATTTGTTTAGTTGTTTTAGGACGGTTCGTAAATGTTGTCTGTGTTCTTCTTCTGTTCTCGAACTTATTATTATGTCATCGACAAATGGGTAGGCATAATCGAGTCCGTGGAGTACTTCGTGAATAAAACGTTGGAAGGTCTGTCCTGCATTTTTCAGTCCTGGGCACATCCGGGGAAATTCAAATAGCCCGAATGGTGTTATGATGGCGGTTTTTTCAATGTGATCTTCCAGTACAGGCAGTTGTTGGTATGCTCTATTTAGGTCAAGAGTTGAGAATATTTGCTTCCCGTGCAACTGGTAAGTGAAATCCTTCAAACGTGGTACAGGATATCTGTCTGGTTTCGTTACGGCATTTAGCCTTCTGTAGTCTCCACATACGCGTAAGTCTCCGCTTGGTTTGGGTACCACGTGAAGTGGACTGGCCCAGGGGCTCTTGCTTGGTCGGCATAATCCCTGATCCATCATAGTTTGAAATTCTTTCTTTGCAGCTTCGTAACGGTGAGGTGGCAGTGGACGAGCTTTGCAATATAATGGCGGCCCTGTTGTTTCTATATGGTGCTCGACGTTGTGCTTCGGAGTATTTTTCATAGTGGAAAGTCTTGTAATATCGGGGAATTCCGCCAATATGTCATGATATTTTTGTTCCAGGTCTATGGTTCTGATGGTTGGTGCTGTTGATTTGCAGATGGACGTCTTCACTGACAAGTTTGTTATCTTGTCGATTAAACATTTTCCAGCGAGGTCGACTAGTAGGTGATGGTGCTTCAAAAAATCAGCGCCGATGATGGGCTTGCTGACTGCTGCTACGACGAACTTCCATCTGAATGGTCGTCTCAGGTTGAAATCCAGGTCCATTGTTTTTTCACCGTAGGTAGCTATTTCGGTGTTGTTTGCTGCATATAGTTTGAATGCGGTTGGCTTCAAAATTTCACAGCGTTTCCTGGGAATGACGGATATGTTTGCACCAGTGTCGATGAGAAAGCTTAGATTTGTCTTCTTGTCTTTCAAAAATAGACGGTGTGTATTTCCCAGGCGCCAGATTCCGTCCCTGCTAACGCCTGTTTTAGTTTCCCGAGATTGTTGGGTGCTTATCTTCGTAAGTACATGGTCTAGTACATTTCCGCGCTTGTGCGCCGAACTTCCGATGAAAATAACAAACGGAATTGTCGTTGTACTCGGTCCTGTGATTAGAGTCCGCTCGGCGGTTACCATGCGGCGAACGGTACGTACTGCGTGATCGATGACGCGTGCCGCCTCGCCAGTTGCGCCCGCGCTGCCTTCCGTAGCGGCTGTGGTGTGTTTTTAATTCTGATATTTCTTTTGCCAACATGTCGATCTTCGCGTGAAGCAATGCGTTTTCATGATTTGTAGCTAAAGGTGGAGTGGACGGTGTTGCCGGTGACGAAGTGTTGTGTATTGCTGATATTTGGTGGTGAAGTTGTTCTAGCATTTTGTCGACCATTACTGCTAACTCGTTTAGTTCGGTTTTCTTAGCTATAGTTTCGCTCACAGCTAGTATGGCGCGGACTGATGGGGGTAGGTGCTTCGTCCATATAACACGCAGCGTGTTCTCGGCAATGTTGTTTCCGGCTAAATTTTGCATGCGGCGTAGCAGTTGTGAAGGCTTCAAATCTCCAAGTTCCACGTTGGACAGTAGCCGCTCGAGTTTAGTGTGGTCGCTCTCGTCATAGGTTTGGATAAGCCTCATCTTCATGGTGGCGTATCTATTGTTTTCTACTGCATTTTTAGTATCGAACATGATGTCTTGAATTTCGTCTAGATCTTGGAGGTCGAGTTGGCGGATGAGCAGCTCTGATAGTTCCTTGTCGCTTAGTTTTCCAGCAGACACAATCGCTTCAAATTGCAGGAACCAAAGCTTGATTCTGTTCCTCCATAAAGGCGGTATCCGTTAGTTGTATGAGACGGCTGATAGTTCGTGCGAGTCCTGCTGCGGTGATGATGTACCGCTCCCATCGCTCGGTTTCAAAATATTTGAGGTCATTATTTCGTCTTGAAGTTTCTTCCGTCGGGGTCACCACTGTGAGATACGCAGGTTATGGAAATGAGACGCAAATGCAGGTTGAATATGGTATGCCTGTATTTTCAAAAATCGTTTCCTTATATAGGTACAGAATCTGTTGCAATAATTAATACATAGCGGGTATATATAAAAAGTTATTTTTAGAAAAATAAATTTACCCTACGTGCTACATTTCTAACTGTGAGGATGCTATTCCGCTACACAAGCATATCTGATGAGTTGTAGATTGTAGTTTTGATCCCAATCACATTAATTTGTGTAATTTAATTTTGAAAATTACACAAATTCAGAAAAATATTTAATGTCACATCTATATTAAAAACGTACCACATGCAAACATACAAAGTGTGGTTTGCTTGCATGTTTGCATCCTTTCTGCATGTGCATATATTTACGGGCGGTAGTGCTGTGTACTCCAGGCAAGATTGATCATCTAATTTTTGGTAGAATTAACCCTAGATATTTTCGTGAAGTACTTATTAACTAGGTATGGATTCCTACAAAGTAATGCCTGATTCAACGGCGAAGGAAACCACAGTGTGGAAACCTGCGTGTCCCAGAACCAAAAATCCGAAGACATACGACAGCCATCAACCCACACTGAACCTGTTGTGGATTAGGGTCCATTCTCTTTGATAGAGAATGGACCGTAATAATAATATATATTATTATAAACAACGTGTAATTTAAAGGGTATATACATACCGAGTGCACGGCTTCTTTGGATGATAATAAACGATATGGCAATGGTACATGGGTGGAGCATATTACAAATTTCAATACATTGATACCAGAGACCGAATTTTTCAAATTAAGAAGAACGAAGAGAATTATCGTTTTATTGGCAAGTGACGTGGAAAGTGATGACCCTCATAGTGCTGTGACACTTTTGTTATTACTGGTATTCAAGAAACATATAAAACCAATAATTTGGGGTCAATTCTGTAAGTAACTTATTTTGAGCTGAAACTTTGCATAGAGACTCCATACCAGATGTTGTCTTCAGTCCTTTTGGATAGATATGGGGTTTCCGTTACACGTTGTATATTAATTATAATATATATTATATAATTATTACCATAATAATTATATATAATGTTATGTTATATATCCGAAATGAAGTTTAGATGATTACCCTCAAATGTGACCTCACATTTCTGAATCACTAGCCACAATAGGTAAAGGTATAATAGCTACATAGAACCGTAAAATTAATAGTCTTAATGGTTGAAATGGTCATCAATTTAATGTCCAACCCCCATTGTCCGCACCAGCGTCAAAGCCACAGTAAAATCAAAATTAACTGTAGAAACCAATTAATTGGTTTTGGGGCAAATTGAATTCATTGAACTAGACAATTAGTTTGTGACAGGGGTGTTAAAGTTGAAATTACGGTTCTATTGCAGGTTCAAATTGATCCGTCGTCAAAGTAAAATGTTATAAATTGGTCCGATCTTAATTACGGTTTCTGACGTTAGTTATCTATACATGTAAATAAAATTTAAGTGTCGATTCGTGAATTCAAAATAATCGTGTTTTCTCATGATTTAATTTTTTTTTTGCAAAAAATAGAACCGACTTATATACAATAAAAACACTACAAAGGCAAAAATAACTTTAATTTCGGTAGTCGGTGTCATTTGTTTTGTATTTTTTTTTTGACACCGCCTTCCGAAATTAAAGTTATTTTTGCCTTTGTAGTGTTTTTATATAGAAGTCGGTTCAATTTTATGCAAAAAAAATTTTTTTTCACGCTTTTTAGTGGGTCGGTTTGTAATTTATCTAGTTACAAGAGCCAAAATGTCAACTACTTATCACCTTTTACAAATATTGCTTTTCCCGGTGCAGAGCCGTTAATTTTTGAGGAGTTCTCCTGGTACATCACCATCAGCTCTACTTCACCATATGCATTGTGACGAGCATAAAGTGCTAAACATCTATATTCAAGTAATCTAATCGCAATCTACGAAATACTTGTTATTGAGTAGTTTCGGTGGCCATCTGGGGTCTTCATCATCAGTTCCACTTCCTCAAATGGTGCTTTTCGAGAGCAACTGCACAAGGTACCTACTATAAGAAATACCCAAAACGCTATAGGTGTGCCTATAATATTTGAAGAGTTCCCTCGATTTCTTCATGATCCCATCATCAGATCCAAACATGACGACAATGGGACTAACTAGAAAGTATACCCTTTCAAACAAAAAAAGACATTTTGAAATCGGTCCAGCCATCTGCGAGTAATGAGGTAACATACATAAAAAAAAACGTTCAAGACGAATTGAGAACCTCTTCCTATTTTTGAAGTCGGTTAAAAAAGCTTTTGGTGATTATGAAGACCCCAGATGGCCACCGAAACTACTCAATAATAAGTATTTCATTTATTGCGATTAGATTACTTGAATATGGATGATAAGCACTTTATGTTCGTCACAATGCATATGGTGATGTAGATCTGATGGTGAAGTACCAGGAGAACTCCTCAACAATTAAAGGCCCAGCATTGGGAAAAGCAATATTTTGTAAAAGGTTATAAGTAGTTGACATTTTGGCTTTTGTAACTAGATAAATTACAAACCGACCCAGTAAAAAGCGTGAAAAAAACTTTTTAGCAAAAAATAGAACTGACTTCCATATAAAAACACTACAAAGGCAAAAATAACTTTAATTTCGGAAGGCGGTGTCTTTAGTTTTGTATATACTTTTGTTTTTGACACCGCCAAAGTTTTCTATCTTCTGATAAATATTTTATGTACCTATTAAGTAGTTAAGTAACGTTGAGCTTTCTGTTCAGATCAATGACGTGTCAATCAGGCCTGCAACGCTAAAGCTGTTCAAACAACTTTGTAAGGACTACAAGTGGCTTGCACAAATACACAGTCCGCATTCAGCTAATAAACGGCCAACAAATTGCTTGTAAGTGGGGTAGGAATTAATTGCTTGTTACGTAATTATTCTTGTTAGTAATTATGGGAAAATGCCTTGTGGACGTAGCCCAATACGTTGGTCAGACCAGATCCGCACCACTCTCAACTCTACAGTTCACAACGTCTTCCACACCGCGAGACAGAAAGCACTGGAGAAAGGTAGTTCGTGAGAAAATAATGCAAAAGCGAGGTCACGACCCTCAATTATGAGGAAAACGACGCAAGGAGAAGGATGTAATTATTCGTCATTAATTTAAAAAAAAAATCATTACTTTGCTTAGCAAGCGATACGGCGCAAATCAGTTTGGACTAACACAATGGAAGGCCGAAACACAGATGGGTGAATTTCAACAAGAGATTTTTATGTGTCGTTTCGGTGAGATTTTTTTATTCCAATGCTATCTACATATTTTTAGTGACAAATAAAACTTTAGCCTATTTTATAACATTGTGCGTGAGTGGACATCAAATTTCAACAAAACTTACATAAATATTTAAGGATGAATTTTTAAGAGTCCACTGAAATGAAAAGTGTCTACCGAAATGATAAAAATGACCACCGAAATGATAGACTGAGCACTGGAATGAAATAAATCCACCGAAATGATACAGCTAAGAACAATCGTGCCTGGCAGCCAGGGTTCCGTACTTTGTTAGGTTTGATTTCCACAAATTTTAGATAAACAATGTGACAGGACAGTACACAGTTATTTTAATGTCATCATTAATATACAGATATTACAGTTAGTATTACATATATCATTGATATTAATGTAATGTAATGTTTATTATGATATGAATGAATTGTTTCTTTACTTTATAACCTTTGGTAATTATTCTGGTTGTTGTGTGAAAATGTTGGAAAACTTTATCGTAAATGCTGGTACCTAACCATAAATAAATATTTTTATATATATTTTTTTTTTTGTTAAAAATAGGTTCGCATTTGACCACCTGATGGTAAGTGAGGATGTGGTCGAAGATGGAGCACGCTTACCTAAAAGTATCCTATTCACTCTTGACTTAAAGACTCCTAGGTTATAGCTATCGGGAAACACAGACTCCGGCAGGGAATTCCACTCCTTAGCCGTACGCACAATGAAGGTATTCCCAAAATGTTTTGTGCGTATGGGCGGGATGTCTACCATGTAACGATGGCGCTTCGCCGTTTATCTCGTAGTCCGATGATGGAATGGGCTTGGCGGAATTAGACTGTGTAATTCCATCGCACACTCCCCGAAATGTAACCGATAGAAAACTGATGGACTTGCAACTCTTCGTCGATGATATTTTTTATAATCACATTATCGTTGAGCCGAACAAATGTGTATCTAAAGTATGTACATGTACTAACTACATAGATATATGTATATATTTTTTATATCTTAAACACAAATATTACACAGTAAATACACCCAAATAATCTAATCTACACTCTATATATATAGTATATACATTACAAAACTATGACTTTGTATTTGACACAAGGATCTCTAAAACTTTATGGTTTTATCATTTTGAAGCCACCGAAATGAAACTATTTTTGTCCCCATATTACTGAAATGATAAACTTACTTTTTTTAAAGACGTTGGGACCGATGCGTTCGCGCCGAGAGCTTGAGCCGGACTGATCCGAAGTGAGGAAAGGTGAGAAGGACGTAACAATGCAATGTTGACGTGGCTATTCTACTAAAACTTACTGTCCTCTGAAATTATAACTTTTATGAAGACAAAAGTTGACTGCCTGTCAAATCCATAAGAAAAAAGATAAACAAACAAAAACAGTTTTATTTGATTGAATATATTATAATTTAATGATAACAAAATCGATTTAAATCCATATTACGAATGTATTTGCAGGGGAAGGTATTTTATGAGTGGAATTGGGTTCAGGACAGGCCACCGTGATGATAAAATAACACTTTGTAATTTTTTTTGGTATATTAGTGGGTAGAAATCAATGACTTTTTTTGCTAAGGTAGAGAAGTACTTAAGTTGTTGAGAAAAAAAAAACTTTTTACCAAAAAATAGAACCGACTTCCATATCAAAACACTACAAAGCCAAAAATAACTTTAATTTCGGTAGTCGATGTCATTTGTTTTGTTTTTTCTTTTTTTTTTGACACCGCCTTCCGAAATTAAAGTTATTTTTGGCTTTGTAGTGTTTTGATATGGAAGTCGGTTCTATTTTTTGGTAAAAAGTTTTTTTTCACGCTTTTTAGTGGGTCGGTTTGTAATTTATCTAGTTACCAAAGACAAAATGTCAACTATTTATCACCTTTTACAAAATATTGCTTTTCCCGGTGCAGAGCCGTTAATTTTTGAGGAGTTCTCCTGGTACATCACCATCAATTCTACTTCACTACATGCATTGTGACGAGCATAAAGTGCTTAACATCCATATTCAAGTAATCTAATCGCAATCCACGAAATACTTATTATTGAGTAGTTTCGGTGGCCATCTGGGGTCTTCATCATCAGTTCTACTTCCTCAAATGATACTTATCGAGAGCAACTGCAAAAGTTACTATAAGAAATACCGAAAACGCTATAGGTATGCCTATAATATTTGAAGAGTTCCCTCGATTTCTCCATGATTCCATCATCAGAACCAAACGTGACGACAATTGGACCAACTAGAAAGAATACCCTTTCAAACAAAAAAAGAATTTTTCAAATCGGTCCAGTCATCTCCGAATTATGAGGTAACATTAATAAAAAAAAAAAAAAAGTTCAAGAGGAATTGTAAACCTCCTTTTTTCGAAGTCGGTTAAAAATATATAAAATTAAAAATCGGCACATTGCACTACCGTTCTCAGGTTTGCCGTGTATTTTATTTGCTTTGGCAATTCACCCAGATCTTTTTATATTTAGTAAAATATTACATGTGCCCGTGAATTATTTTGTGTGGGATATTTTCCCACGTAGCTCTTGATTCCGTGGAAATTTCGGAATGAAAAGTAGCCTATGCATTATTTCAATATTTCAACTATCTACATATCAAAATTCATTCGATCCGTTCCGTAGTTTTTGCATGATAGAGTAAAAAACATCTATCAGTCCTCACAAACTTTAGCATTTATTAAGAAGTTTTGTCTTGAGGTGGAGGTCCTCATAAGCCATGGATGTCATTCACCACGGGGTTGGCGAAAGGCTCTGTTAGCCTTGTACTGTCTAATAATAACAGCTACAGGCGTGAATGTAACTTCCTCTGCATCGGCCGGTATCAACTTTCCATTTGTTATTGGCCTAGGCTTAGTTAATAATTATTATAGATTCGTATGTGTGGGAAAATAGAAAAAGATAATATTATTAAAACAACAAGAAAAGACAAGAAGTAATCAAATCCATTACAGCTTAAACTACTCAAAACAGTCCGCACGACAAACAGAAACCGGCTCCACACCGGGCAACTTCCCAGAATTTTCTAAAAGGAAAACCGAAAACATTTTACCCAACCTGAAGACAAAATCTAGGAAGCAACTCTGTACAAATAACGTACAACCACCAAACCAATGCGACAATCAACACACTCAAGTCAAGCTGTTGTTATTAAAAATAATAGATAGTAGCTTGTTTTCTATTTCAGTAATTTAAGATATACTCTTTATTGTACACGATAACAGAAAAAGAATGAGGATTTAACAACTAAAAATGGGTGATACAATTGGCGGTTTTATCGCTGAAAGCGATCTTTTAGAGACAACCTTTCGATGGATTTGACACAGAATGAGAAATAAATATGTGGGTAACAATCTGGTACATATTCAATAAACTGCATACTCAAAAGATATAAAAAACTAAGACATAATTATATAATAATGAAAAGTATGTAAAATAAAGGAATTATCGACCTCTATAATATGTTCCTTCTGTGCGGTATATTTATCGGCAAAACTCATATATGATTAGAGCTAGCAGATCACATTATGTGTCAAAGTGTTGATGATCTTGACTTATTATCCACAAAGGTCACTAAACTCAAGAAAATAATATGTTTTCCGATCAATACTGAAACTATTACTTGTATATGCTTCTCTATTGATAACTCGAAATAAAATGATCTTATCTTATCTTATCTTATCTTATCTCGCTCCGAGTGCTTTTACTTCTTGCTTTCTTTTATCTGTCTATTATAACATACATAGGGAATATGCATGACGAAAATATTCATTGGTCACAATTTGAAACAAATATTATCTGTCTCAAAAATTATGATGAGACTTTTTTATATAGCAGGTTTTTTAATAGCTCGCATTTCACTAACATCTCCCCTGATGGTGAGCAATGTTGTGGTCGAAGATGAACCACGTTTACCTCGCGGTAATCTATTCACTTTTGAACCCCAGGTTAAGCTATCAGGAAACACAGACTTGGGTAAGGAATCCCACTCCTTTTTACTTACAATGAAAGTATTAGAGTAGCTGGCGATATAATATATCGCTAGCTATTCTAATATTTTTGTTTTCTGACAGCACAGTCTATCCCATACTACTCATTCTATATTATTAAATGAATACCTACTATACACCGCAGCTATGATCATCCATGCCTTTATTCAAGATGTTATATTGTTTTTAGTTTCTAATTAATTATAATAGTCTATTATTATTAATTAATAACTGCTTAGACATTATTTATTTATTTAAGAAGTATGGAGGACTAACAGCTATTAAATACAGAAAATAAATAGTATAGTAGACAGTGAGCCAATGGGGCGTGCAACTGTCAAAGTGGCGCTAGTAGCACACTTACCAATATCAAAGCAGTTTCTCTATGGAACAGTAATGAATTCCTAAATTAGAGACAGTTATTGAGAATTTTTCGATTAAAGAACATGTATTATGTTCTTTAATCGGAAAATTGTAAAGAAATCAATTGAAATCAATGACGTATTATAATAGACGCGTCATATTCCCACAAAACACTTCTCAAAAACGGCACGAAACACACACATAGAGAATTACTATCTAATATGTGTAAAGAAAGGGACAGAAAATAAATGCCATCTTTAGGTACCTACACCTGATGTTAGAGAGAGATGAATATACATCTTTAGTTAACAACCTCCCCTAATGTCACGTGACTGACTTCATTCATACGCTAGCCGCCATTAGCCGTGTAGAAAAATTAAAATAAAAAATGTATTTCTGTTGATATTTACCTATGAAATGACACATTTTGACCTCTCACGGAAGCAGTATAATTAGTGCAACGTCTGAAAACACACAAAGGCATGCTTTTTTCCTAATTTTCTTTTAAAACACATTTTTTCTTTACATGTGTAGTGTAGCGATCGCGATACAGGTTCGTGCGTAACTAAACAGACACGAGGCACTTACCTTGATTTCAACTTGCCATTTTAGAGTGTGGACAACGTATCTATAGTTTATTATATATCTTTGATTGAAATCAATGAAATGAAAATAAAAAATATTACCACAGATAACCATAGATGATACAGATAACTATATAATATCTCACAATCTAACTAACACTGACAGTGACAAAGGTTCTTACGGTGGTGGCGCCATCTGCGATTAGCTTTCACTTGCACGCCCCATTAAAAGTCCTCACGTTTAGAGGCAGGAAAATCTTATTCTAATCTAATCTAATCCTTTATTTTTATTTATTTAATTTTATTTATTTTCCTTCACAAAGTTTTCTTATGCTAGCTTTTAACAATGCTTACAATTTAGAGCTAACTTTGTGAGGGACTGGTGCCTGATGTAGGAATTGACTCATAAGACTCATAACTTAAGAACCACGTGAGTATATCCTTATATCGTGTTGTTATTGTTGTATGTAACTCGTTCTCATTATCAATTTTGAAACTTTATAAGTAAATCACTGATAAAAATATTTTTTCATTTGATTCATCGGCTGCTTCGCCTTTCTCCAACTATGGTGTGATGAGGTTGGCTTCCAGTCCAATCAGATGCAGCTGAGAAGCCAGAAAATACTACTAGAACCTACCTGAGGTTCTAGTAGTATTTTCTGGCTTCTGACTTACGCGTAATGATTGTTAAAGAAATACAAATAACAGCTAGCACCAACGGCTTAACGTAATTTTCGAGGTAAAGAGAAATCTCGATAAATATTAATATTATAATAAGATAATAATAGTAGATTAGTAGTAGTTTACATCTCGATTGCGAGGTAAGTAGAAAAAAACCGGCATTACAAGAATAAAGTAAAAGTTTTCTATTCCCGCCTTTTTTCATCTTTATTTTTTAATTTTTTTTTATAAAAACGAAATTGAGCTTCGCCGTTCAATATTTAAAATTTCTTATATTTAAATCTTCGCTATTCAGCCTTGTCTTCGTATGAGTCATCTCATACGAAGACAAGGCCAAGGAACTTGTACCTAAACTGGAATGCGGACGCGAAGCTCAAATCCGTTCCGAAGAGTATACCCTCGAAGGACCTAGCTATCTCTTTCTAGTAGTGTGGATACCAATTCGCGATAAACGTAAGGACAATTTTATTTGATGCAATATTTGCAGGTTTTTTTAGACACTTATTATTAACCTTACAAATGATGTATTTCTGTTACCGCTATAACAAAAAATACTAAAAATTAATTAAAATAAATATTTAAGGGAGACTCCCATACAACAGTTGTGATTTTTTTGGCGCTTTTTATAGGTAATGGTTACGTACCATTCATTACCTACCTATAAAAATACCCTTCATGCGCGATTCCGACTCGTACTTGGCCAGTTTTTTTCTTAACAACGTATTAAATAGAAAGAAAGAAATAAATTCAATTATAAATACAAAGGTCTGTATCGGTCTGTTACGCTTTCACGGTTAAATCACAGAGCCGCTTTCGAAAAAATTTGGCATGGAGATAGTTTAAAACCCTGGGAACTATATAGGGTTCTTTCTATCTCAGATTTTTGAACAGTTGCTCGGTAGCGCGATATAACAGAATTCTACGTGGGCGAAAAGCTAGTTCTCAATATATATCTGAGGAACTTATATTGAGCGCGCTAATTTCTATAATAAACCCTTCCTTATGCGGGCTAAATGCAAAATTGGTTTTGTTAAGCAGACTTTATTGCGTTGAATTATAAACTTTCAAAGTGGTTAAGACCCGTGATACAAATACAATTATTGCAGATACATAACAGAATCACCAGCTGGCAACTCTTCGAAGGCTTGGCCTTGATAGGCAGTAGTATAGACGTCCAAACAAACGTGCATTATTTGGTAATCTATGTTTATTCGACATTTGTACGGTTAGAACCAGTAGACTAAAAATAAAATGATGCAATGTTTACATATAATTAAAACTACTAAAACCCTTCATGAAAAACGATGATTAGAAATAAAAAGAATAACAGAAGAGATATAATTTATTTCTGTATATATTTATTTAGGTTAACCTACAATTGTTTACACTATACATTTGTATGAAACAGTCATATTACATTTATAACTGTAAAAATTAATTACAGGCTAACACCACATGTGCTATTTAAGGTAAGAAATCAATATTATTAACATACATAATTCTAAACATAAAGGAGGCAGATCGAATGATAATTATAAGGTTATTATTATTAGGTTGGTTCTATATTTTCTAGTTCCTCATATGTTGCAGCTGCAGGTTTGTTACAAGATTGGCTTGACACACAACCCTAAAAAATGTATTACACTATTATTAGTTAAAAGTATGGAAATAATCTTTAAATTATTTGTCGACATTAACTAACTGCAGTGGATAAAAGTTAAGTAATTAAGTTAAAGTAATTATTAATATAATAAACTACACTTGTAAGCAATTTTGCGTAGCTGAGTTTTTGGCCAAAATGATATAAAATATTTTTGCCATCAATTTGCTAAGCAAAAGTAAATAAATCAACTAAAATGTCGACTTTTATGCTTATTAATTTGACTCCTTTCATAACTTTCACTAACCAGATCTTTAAATGTGCCCAGTACAGGTTGTATATTCTTTTCTTTAGTGGGTTTCAATATTATAGTACTTAAAACATTTATTTGTTTCGCTTTAACAGGAATCTAAAATAATAATAGATTGATGAGAACAATATTTTAGTATTTATGGTTAAGATAGATTCAAAATGAAAATTCATCTTGCTACGCTCATATTCTATTTCGAAACGGTGATCTTCATGTCATTTGTAAAGATTGATAACTTACTTTAGGGAAAATGGATGGAATTGCATCATTTGATCTTGTTTCGAAATGCAATATTTCTTCGGGCTTGAAATGGCGGCTACAAATTTTGGAACCGTTTCTGAACTTTTTCTGTGTAGAACACTGAGCCCCCGGTCTCGATCATCATTTATAGGAAAGCTTATCCTCCTGAGTACCAGACATACTTTTTTTGGTATTTTATTCTGAAACTCTCGTATTTCACTATTAGACTGTTACTGATAATGGGAAAAATGGTAAAAAAAATCATGAACCGGAAAAACTGGTTTTTCACTATGTCCTGCAAAAAGTACAAGGGAACGTAGCTAGTATGTGATTTATAAAGAACATAACCAATTCTTTTCTTAAAGTTATAGCAAAAAAACAAAAATGGGTATCAAATAATAGATTTCAGGTACGTATTAATAACCAGTTTTATTAAATTCTTCAAAATTAACAAAATTAAACTTTTCTCCTAAACGTTATCTCAAAAATAAAAATAATACAGTAATTCAATAGTAGGAACATTAGAGATCAATCAGTTAAACTTATAATAAAGTATTATAAAAGCTATGTTTAACAGTCTTCATGAAAATGAGTAAAACAGTTACGATTAGGCGTAAAACATAAATAAATTTCTCATTTTTTACAAAATACGGTAGTCTTTTTGTCGCAACCAGTATTTCTACAGCGGCATTGTTTCCTACCATATTCGAGTAAATGCGCAGCACTTTTGGTACGATTTTCTTTTGAAGGAACTGGCTTGATGAGAGCCTTGCGCTTTTTATGCTTTGGTTCAAATTCTTCATATTCAACTTCACCTTCATCATAGTCACAATCTTCTTCACCTTCATTGATGAGTTTGGAACCCAAATTCAGTTTGTATTCTCTCATTTGTACTATATTTTTCTTTGGTGTGCCCTTCTCCGTTTCTACAATCCTATACTGCAACCAAGCGTTTACCACGCATAGGTCACGAATGAGAAATCACGCGAATTGTCCACTTTTTTGTACGATTGCGCGATGGGTAAACAGAAAGCATCCGATCAGCGAAATCAACGCCACCCATATATTCATTATACTTTTTGATTACGTCTGGTCTCCTCAGTTTTACATAAACTCTGTCTTTTTTTGACCATCGCTTGCATTCATCGTGATTTTGATCGTAATAACAAGTAGACATCATTATGCCAGGCTTATTATCAAGCCACATTGTTACAGCAAGTTTACGGTCTTCTCTAACTTTCACTTCACTACTGCCTCTCGCTTTTATTTAAACATTTTTTCAACAGTGAGTACGCAGTTTTTAGGGACTCTGTTTTTCATAATAGTACACAGGAACTATAGTGAAAAACAGAGTGCCATGTGTTTCAACTGTGCCATGAAATCCACGTCTTAGTAATTCGTCATAAAGTTTAACCGTGGTGAAGAAGCGATCAAAAAACAGTAAATGTCCTGGCCTTATACTCCTTGTCATATGAATTACGGCAGCTTCTCCCAGACTAAATCCTCTGACTAAGTCTGACATTGTAGGAGAAGCCACAGGGGTATCCAAGCGAGTGTCATCTTCATCCGAGCTACTGGACTCGATATTACGGTGCTCACGGGCTATTTGGTAAAATTCAGGTGGAGTAAACGCTTTTTCATCGGATCTTCATCTGAATCATCTCCGGAATAATCGAACTCGAAGTCGTCCAAAGCAGAAATGATGTCATCGTTTGTTACCGCGATAAAAATATATAAAACTTGATGAAAACGTCAACGTACTTTACATAGTACTCGGGAAGACAGTTGTAAAAATAATTGATTGCATACTTTTGTACTATGCAAAGGACATCGAAAAAATCTCGAGGTTACAGAATAAATAATTCAATTTTTTACATAAATGATACGCTATACTATTAGTTTGATCTACCATTACGTTGTTTTCACAAAAAAATATCAAATCACATAAAGAATTTACAGATGAATACAAATTTACTTACTTTTGCGCAAACGCACGCTCGTGGGTTTACCTTCCGACGCCATTTTAAAAAGAATAACTGATGAAATTTGACGTTGTAATTTTTTTGACGTAAGTCAAGAACATACTGGATATCGCTAGTAAAATATTTTTGTGCTGACAATTAAAATAAAGTCCACCGATTTTTAAATCTCTTACGTACTATGAGTAGCACAGATGTACGCAGGAGGTTAAAATAACAAAAAATAATAAATAATGAGAAGAAAGAAAAAAAAACGACGGGTTGCACTCCGGGAGTGCCGGCAGAAATGAAAACTTGAATATTAACGTTGTGCATTTTTGATATTTTGGAATGTTTAGGGAATAATTTTGCACGAATTGCTTTAATTATCAGTATAAAAGTACTATCATTTATGTGGTAGAATACAATATTTATTTATTGCGCTGTGGTACACAAACATGACAATTTATATTACATTAAAAAGTTTATCTCTTAGACTCTCCGTCCGCCTTACGAATTTTCGATCAGATCACGTGTCCTGACGCGAGTTTAACATTTTTTACCCAATACAAAAAAGTGCACAACGCCGCTAAAGAAGTTTTCACTTCAATAATAAATAAGAAGAATAAAGAGAAGAATATCCACTTTTACAATGAAAACATAGTCACCCTAAATGCAATTTGTAAACAAAGTCACAAAACTTATTTAAAAAAGGAAATTCCAGACCTGGGGTACCCTTCACTCTTGCGATTAACCACAAAACACGTTCTTACCATGGTTACAGTATCTTGCACTTTAATATTACGAAAACTCACAAAATTAAATATAATGCAAATTTACAAACATACAGATGTCAAGTAAACGTCAGACAGCAACGTAGTAATTGCCATGTATAGTATAATATATCACTACTAATTGTTACAAATTCCATTTCTTTTTTATTTATACATCTTGTGATTGCATGGTAAAATAACTTTAATTTTCATTAATATGCATACAGTAATAATGGCAATTCATTTTAAAGATAGAATTCCAAAGAAGTTTAAAACTAGGTGTTATTACTACAACAGACAGGTCGAAAAAATTACCATTGAAATAAATATTTTTAATCTGACACACAGAAGAAAGGGACACAGTCCACACACGGCACTGTCTCGCTCGGAACGAATAGTTCCTTCAGTTTTATGCGTGCAAGTTTATACTCTATTGTTTAACAGCTAAGAAAGACTTTCTGTATTCTTTGAATCATTCGTAAGCAATCCAGTTAGTAGGTAGAAGATCCTTGGACAAGGCTGAATAGCGAAGCGACCTCTTTTGTCATTGGGCTGAATGCATGATGTCTATTGCCAGTATGATGGTTACATGTATGCGAACTTTTTGAAAGAGTGAAGAGATTTTTTTTTAATTACTTACCGCCCTAGGGCTTTTCTAGCTACATTATTACCCTAGAGCGCTAATTGGTTACCTACAAGCCCCATTTGGGGGTAATAAGGACCTACTTACCGAATATGAGAGATGTAAAGAAATTTTACATGCTTATTTCCTATTGTTTAACAACTTTTAATAATTTGCTTCAACAAAGAACCCAAGTTAGTCTTGCAAAAGTCATGTTCAACTCGAGTAACTATTTGCACAGTTTGCAATTATGGAAGAAGAATCCTAATGAAAGAGAATAATAAATTCCCGCTGTCTAAACCTAGCCTGGGTGTTTAAACAGTTCGTGTTTTACGTTATACTCAAGTGTACCGTGCGTGTAAGTAACGCTTTAATAATTAAGTTACAAGTGGTGTATCAGCTGTTTGTATCTCACGCGACTGTAATAAGTGTAACAAGTCATAACTATGTAAATGTTAGGTAGATGCTAGAAGAAAAACCGAACACCTGATGTCATTTCTAAGGTTATGTTCTCGAAAAGTCTTAAGCGAACGTCAAATGGGGATAATTATTAGGTTCAATAACTAAGAAGGATACTTTTGAGTAATTAAATCGATCAATCGTCATAGTGTCGTTATATTGTTATATTAAAAATAGTTATCATAAAGAACCTATAACGTTTTCATTACTGGGAAACTAGCTACCTCTCTGTGAGAGTGAATTGCCCGTAATCCACGCGGGCTCAGCGTAGGTTAGGTGTATATCAAAAGTACCGTAATACCGTAATGTCAAGCAGAATTATCGTATTTAAATACTTCAGACAGACTGGTGATCATAGGTTGTGGTCTTAATATGTACTTAAGAATATAACCTTTTAGACCAGCCAAGTACGCACAAGTGTGTACACAAACACAGATTCAATCTCGTCGCGGGGGAGACATTAAGCGCACGCCCAACGGCTTGACGAGCCACGGTAGTCTCACATCATTGAATCTTATCGTGCTATAATAAAGTTGTAAATCTATTCAATAGTTTTGACAGATTGATGTTGGTTGATTTGCTAGATGGAAGAGAATGCCAATTACAAGACCCTCTTTTTTCCTTTTTTTTTGCGAAATAATTTTTCCTACTAAATAAATTTGCTAACCCTTGAACCACTCGGAATACCTGGCTTGCATTGCGGGCCTAGATTTATTTATTTATTTATTAAATCATCCTTAACATTATCTTTACAGACTTAGACCTAATACGACAGTGTGGCTATCAGTTATATTTACTTAAAATTAAATTATAGTTAAAAAATATGTTATTATACAATATTAACAACATTAATTTTAAAAAACACATTCCTTAACTATATGATATACATTTAAGAGAATCTTTGCGAATTCACTCAAATTGCACGTAAATACATCAATCCTTTCATGAAGTTCGTTCACTACTCGGATTGTTCTGGTTAATGATGTTTTCGCCAGTAGATTGGTCCTGGCTACTGGCACGGTTAGCAGTGGCTGGCGCCGCCGCCTCCACACGTATCAGTCAGGCATGCTCAGTTTCAGGTGACGCAGCACACCCGGTTTATGTGCTACACCGCGCAGTAATTTCACTAAATACGCGGCTAGAGTAAAGTCCCGTTGTACCCTAAGCTCATTGTACCCCACCATGCCCATCACAAATAGTGTAGGGTACATTAAAGGGTAGAATGGATATACCTCGTACATTTTTGAATATAGGAGCCTAGTAAATTTATTTTGGACACGCTCCAACATGCCACTGTACTTCGCTTCATGTGGAGCCCATATGACTGCACTATGTTCAAGATGACTCCTTACTAATGCATCATACAATACTTTGAGTGTGGTTATATTTGTGAACGCCTGTGACTACCGCAGTACAAAACCTAGATATCTATACGCCTTCTTGCATATCTTAACAATATGTTCCCGAAACGTTAATTCCGGAGTAAGATAAACCCCTAGATCACGTACTTGTTTGACTCGTTCCATTGGTGTATCTTCTACCTTGTACTCATAGCGCAAAGATGTTATTACTGAGCATTTCGAGACGTTGAAGTAGAGTTTATTTTCATGGCTCCACTGTACCACCCTGTTTATGTCATCCTGTAGGCGTTCACAATCCGACTTATCCTTAACCTCAAGTAACTGTTTAAGGTCATCTGCAAACGATAAACACGAGGCATGCCTGACAACCTCTGGTAAGTTGTTTACCATTATAATAAATTCGAGAGGCCCTACATTGCTGCCCTGGCTTACACCAGACCTGGTATAATATGGTACAGACTCGGACCCATTGTAGTCAACATACTATTGTCGATCTTTCATGTAGCTGGCAAAGAACTGTAACAGGTGTGGTGTACAACCAATTTCCGCAAGCTTCCTTAATAAGATATAATTGTCGACGGTGTCGAACGCCTTTTTAAAATCAAAGTACGCAGCGTCTACCTGCACGCCAGCATCGACTGCCGGTACTACCTGTGCCATGAGGTTGAGAAGATTGGTGGCAGTACTGCGCCCCGGTCGGAATCCATGCTGAGCATCTGAGAGCTGCGCGCGCACTTGGTCCTGCATGCAGTGCTGGATAGCAGACTCGAACACTTTCGCTGGTGTCGACAGCACTGCCACAGGTCTATAGCTATTGACATCTGAACCTGGCTTCCCCTTAGGAACTGGGATTACACGCGTGATCTTCCATCGGGTCGGAAGCGTTGCTTGCTTTAAACAGATGTTAAAGATATGATGTAGTGGTTCTGCTAGTACTCTGCCACAATCTCTAAAAATAAACGCTGGTATACCGTCCGGACCTTTTTTTTTTTTTAACGTGGTAAAATTATCAAATAAGTCCTCCCACTCCGGGCAGGGTGGGAGGGACTGCCAGACTTTTACTGACTAAAATCCACGGTGTTCCTTCAATAACCCTTTACATACCGGGGCCACGGTAACGGGATGAGTCCCACGACCCCGGCAGGCTTCGGCCCTCTGCAGAGGGGGCCTCGTCATGTTGCTGACGCTCTTTGAGGCGCGCGTGGAACACGACGCGCCGTCGACCCAGGCATGGTCCATGGTCAGACAGCGAGTTGCCCTTTACTCGCTGTCCGCATGCCCGCGCCTACGGTGGCCGGAGATCGTCGGCCGACGTCCGACGCCGTGGGCGTCTACCACTGCGGCTGGGCTGGAGGGAGGATGCCATCCTCTCCCTCACGCGGCCCGCCTCCTCCTTAGGAAGCATGACTGCTTCGCAGAAGGAGGCGACCGCTTCCTACTCCCTCTCGCCCCGCAGCACGGCCTCGACCAATGCCGGGCGCGAGAGGTCTCCGCCTATCGCCGCCGTGAGGACACGTCGGTGCTCTGCCCAGGCGGGGCAGTTTTGCACCGTGTGCTCTACGGTGTCCTCAGGGCGACCCTCGCAGTGGTGACACCCAGGCGTTTCCTCCTTTCCCATCAGACACAGGTACCTCCAGAAACTTCCGTGTCCGGTGAGGACCTGCGTCATGCGGTAGGTCAGGACGCCGTGACGCCGATCTAGCCACTCCTCAAAGAGGGGTCTTACCGCCGCAATTGCGGCGTGCCCGACCGTCCGGACCTGATGAACGTTTTGGCTTGAGACTTATAAGTGCTTGCTTTACCTCCTGAATAGTTAGTGTCTGTATATGCACACTTGCACTATCACGTCGACGTAGCTGATGCTCTGTGGCATCTCGTACGCCACGTCATAGACCGAAACGTCTCATTGAAATGTGTACCTTCTGCGTAGGAAAAAAAGTTCCAAATCGTATGTAAATCTCAAAACGTACGCATATTGCCGCGTCGCGTATCAGTGTGAGCTGACCTCTATCACATACAAAAAGTAAAAATACAAAATGAATGAATATGTTCTTCTTTCATTCCCAAAACTAATTAACTTTGACACGCTATTTTGTAGGCACAAATACACCTATATGTGTTTTAATTAAGTGCGTGTATCACGCTTATGTACTCAGAGATAAGAGGTCCCTTCCATCGCCGCACTTAGTTACAAGGACGGTAAAATAAATGACATTATCACTTTCATTATCAGCTTGAAGTTTTATATTCCTAAACGAAAAGCGTCACAAGTTATATCAGTCAATTTTGTTGATGATGTTTATCGCATATTAACTGAGTGTGTCCGCAAGGAGGAATTTAGAAATAGCTTACATTGTAGAATTAGAGAGGCAAGTTAGTAACGATATTCTATTTCTAACGGAGCTAGAGTGGGTATTTTACAAACCAGCTATTCTAAGATTATGATTACTCATTACTGACAATTACTTAAAGTTTCTTAAGCCAATCAGAGCTGTATAATCACTTTTGGGACAAAGTCATTCAGAATGTTTGAATATGTTAAGTACAACGTGTAAAAGATTAAGCGCAATACCTCAGATAGCCCAATTAGAATATTAAATTATAAGTCTAAAACAACATCCGTAACTAAATAAATTGAAACCAAACCTAGACATTCTTTATAAAATAGTTATGCTTACTAAAGCCAAAACGTATGTGCGTCATATAATATCCTTACGCACACGCATAATATGCTCATGCAATGTTAGCGGCCCACACGACACGCACACAATTTCCATGAATTAAGTATTCTATTAATTTGTCATGATACTGTGTTTTAAGTTGATTTTATGTTAAATAAAAGATTTTTCATATAATTTAACACCTATTTTTATGACGAAAATCGATTCAGAAGCCGATTCTGAACCAACTACTTTAAGGAATTGCGTTTATTCTGTTACGATGTGGTCGAAGATGAAACACGCTTACCTAGAAGTAACCTTTAAACCGTGACTTAAAGCTATCAAGAAACACAGACACCGGCAAGGAATTCTCTCCTTAACCGTACGCACAATGAAAGTCAAAAACGATTAATTTCGTTGATTGAGTGATTCCCAAAAAGTTTTGGGCGTATGAGTGGAATTAAAAATTAAATTAGCAATGTTTGGGGGAGATCTCTCCCGAAGTTAACGTTTTTTATTGCTAACCAATGCATACCCATTTTAGGTTTTGGAAACTTTGGAAACACTACGCTATATTCTAGATGCCACGTGCTGTTATTTATAGATCTGGCCCTCAAGCAAGACTCGAAAAATATTAACTACTTAAAACTTACGATTAGTTTAATTTATAGCTTCACACTTAGCAAATTGTGCGCAGTAGTGGCCTTTTTTTTTTTTGAGTCCCACGACCCCGGCAGGCTTCGGCCCTCTACGGGGGGCCTCGTCATATTGCTGACGCTCTTTGAGGCGCGCGTGGAACACGACGCGCCGTCGACCCGGGCATGGTCCATGGTCGGACAGCGAGTTGCCCTTTACTCGCTGTCCGCATGCCCGCGCCTACGGTGGCCGGAGATCGTCGACCGACGTCGGACGCCGTGGGCGTCTACCACTGCGGCTGGGCTGGAGGGAGGACGCCATCCTCTCCCTCTCGCGGCCCGCCTCCTCCTTCGGAAGCATGACTGCTTCGCAGAAGGAGGCGACCGCTTCCCACTCCCTCTCGCCCCGCAGCATGGCCTCGACCAATGCCGGGCGCGAGAGGTCTCCGCCTATTGCCGCCGTGAGGACACGTCGGTGCTCTGCCCAAGCGGGGCAGTCCTGCACCGTGTGCTCGACTGTGTCCTCAGGGCGACCCTCGCAGTGGTGACACCCAGGCGTTTCCTCCTTTCCCATCAGACACAGGTACCTCCCGAAACTTCCGTGTCCGGTGAGGACCTGCGTCATGCGGTAGGTCAGGACGCCGTGACGCCGATCTAGCCACTCCTCGCAGTAGTGGCCTAGTGATTATAGTCCTGACTTACGAATAGCGAACCGTGGTTTAGGTGCAAAGAATGCACATTAGTTTGTGTTTTGTATATATCGTCAATACTGCTACCAAATCGTTGTAGAAAAACATCTCTTCGTACGTCTACATATCAATTAATGGTATTCATTGTATTTGTTTTTGACGTGACAACGTCTTATAATTCGATGAAGCTGGCTGCACGCACGAAAATACATGACTCATGCGGCGTTACCTCTCTCTGAGGCGTTCCATCGCTATGAGGCGTTCCATTTAAGGCTTGAAGTGCAAGCGAGAGCGCGGAACGAGCGACAAAGTGGCACAATCGGCCTCCGCGTTCGGCAGCGAAACCAAAACAACAGTGATTTGCGGGAAGAAGAATCCAGAACAACCTTTGTTTAACAGTTGTTAGGAGAGGATGGTGCCGAAAACGTCGATGATGTTCACCAAATCGTCCCACGACAAGGATTCTCGATTGTAAAGAAACGCAGCAATGTAATGTCAAAGCAACAGTATTGTGAACTTGTAGGAACAACTAATCCGGAACAACGGCAGATCATCCTTGAGGTTATACATCGATTGCATGGTTGTGGAGATTACACTTCTGAAGCAGTTCAAATTTTCTTCACGGGTCCTGCAGGCTGTGGAAAAACTTACACGTTAAAGTGCCTCATGGAGACATACAACCGCTACACTCAGGAGCACAACTCAATTAACAACGCCTACATTGCCTGTGCAAGCACAGGTAAAGCCGCTGTACCTCTTGGTGGCACTACAGTTCATTCAGCGTTTCGTCTCACAACTTCTCGCGTGATGAAACTCTTATCCACAGAAAATTTGCAAGCTTACAGAAACATGTTCATAGGCGTCAAAGCTGTTTTCATCGACGAGATTAGCATGTTAAGTTCAGCTATTCTTCAACAAATTAACTACCGATTGCAGCAGATTACTGGCATTTACGACAAACCTTTCGGAGACATTCATGTTATATTATGTAGAGATTTCAGACAGCTTCCACCTGTACGAGCAACTCCATGTTACACTATGCCGATCAACCAATTAAGAGGTCTGATTCTTTGGCACAACATTGATTACTTCCCACTGGTTCGTGTTGTGCGACAAACCGATGAGCGGTTTTCAACGATTCTAACAAAAATCGGCGATGGACTTCAACTAAGCAACGATACTATCTCTCTTATTGAGTCCAGACATAAAACTCAGGCTTGGTGCAAGGAAAACGTGCCTGATGCTGTCAGGCTGTATTATAGTAACAATGAAGTGGATTCGTACTACCGAAGCGCAATTCTAAATGCGTACAACTGTCTCGCACATGATATTATACTTGGTTATTCAAGTGAACGAGAGAAGAGACAGTACCAAGGTAAACTACATAAGATGACAGTGGCAGAAACCGATGGATTACCGTACCTGCTGCCATTGGCAGAAGGATATCCCTACATGATAACTTCTAACATAGATGTCGCTGATGGATTGATGGGTTGGTAAATGGAGCTATTAGTGTCTTGCGACATATCGAACGTCAGCAGTCAAATGTAGATGACAATTCTGCAGAAGCAGGACCATCGACCAGTACAACTTCGCCAGCAGCTAGAGAAGAAATTGTTACTTTATGGTTCGAGTTTCCAGAAGAAACAACAGGAACCAGAGCAAAAGTTAAATGTCGACCTCACGTGCAAAGCAAGCCAAACACTTTGTCTACAAACTGGGTACCAGTTTATAAGAAAATAGTAAACATTACACTAACAAAAACTATAAAATGCAAACGAAAACAATTTCCTTGCGTTCCTGCTTGTGCCATCACTATTCACAAGTCTCAAGGTGGGACGTTTGCTGTCATTGTTTATAAATACTCATCCAAGCAACCGCAACAGTTGGTGTACGTGGCGATGAGTCGGGTAACAAGTATAGAAGGCTTGCATATTATCACCGAAAAAGATGCTCCATTTCGCTTTAAACACGGACGGGAGGGAAACGATTCACAGACAAGAGATATCCGTAACGAATACATTCGACTTCGTGGACACACACTTCGATCAATTACTGATAATGCAGTAAAGTGCTGTAATGATTCAAACAATGCAGGACAAACTTTAATAACGAACCTTAATTCACAGAGTTTGCCTGCTCACTTTGCAGATGTTGAAAAAGACACAGTGATTCCAAGGTCTGATTATTTGATTTTGACTGAAACATGGATGCGTGATAATTGTGATCCAATTTCAATTGAAAATTTTGCATGTGTAACCCGGCAGAATAATCGATCAGATTCTGAAACAAACGCAGCAGGTGGAGTGGCAATTTATAGAAACTTAACATCGACATCCACGGCCAAAATTCTCAACGTTGAACTGTCGAATACAATCCGCCTTATTAGAAACACTGGTGACGTTTGCTTGGCAGAAGTTACATGCTTCACCGCTGATACCACGTTTAAAATGGTTCTTGGCGCAGTTTATATTCATCCTGGAGCAAGTATCTCTAACATCAGTGTTCTGCTGCATCAAGCACTATTTCAGTATGTTTACAACAGCCAGTATACATCCCATCATGGAAGTTGATACCGATGTACCAATTCTTCTTTGTGGCGACTTCAACACAAACGTGAAAAATGACGAAACATTTCTCAAATTTATGAAAGACACTCGAAACACTCCCTTTCATTTCCTACTTTTCCTATCATCGTCCTATTCTCAACAGAATAACACAAATTGTAAGAAGTTAAATATCAGACATGTTTAAAAGTTGTAAATAAAAATTGTAAAACAATTGCTCAAATTCAACTAAACTCAATTAATGCGTACAAATAAATGTAACTTGATCAATTCAATAGTGATTTCCATTTACTTCCTTCTCTATATCCATACAAAATATCTATCAAACAAATAAAAATAAAATTTTCTTTTGAAAAATGCAACCATTCCATCAGTATTTTCTTATGACGTTGTCACGTTCAACTATCGTCAGTAAACCAGTAAACCGACTTTACAGACAACCGTTTTATTTAAAATTACTTCTAAGCATGCACTTACTAGTATCGTGTACTTATTCATGTTGTCCGAATAAACTAAATAAATTAAATGGTAACTGGCTCATAATAAAGTTCAAAGACAATGTGACTATCACCGACGTGCACTAGGCCCGCATGCCAGATGACAGCTCATCGCCACTCATAGAGAAGAGCCCTAAGTCTCAACCATGGGAACCTTATAGTCACATATAGTAGTAAAGTATTTCGTTCTGATTAATAGACAAAATAATGTTCACACACACCAAACATACAACGCTATTTGCACAATTATAACAGTTAAGTAAGACAGTTGTCTTGATATTGAAATACAATATCTTAGGCTTGACTGAAGTGATATCCTGTCGTAAGTTATACCAGAAATTCAACTCCTGCGCCATATGAAATTAAGCGCCATTAGGAAACTAGCCCGTTTGAGCTCAGAGCTCTGTCTCCAGTAATTTGTTGGCTGAATTCCAAAAGCCATAACACCAAAATGGTGATAAAAGTTCTGACTAAAGTTTTCGTAAATTAAATAACCAAATTTTTCGTCTGCATTCTGCAATAGACCACAGAATCGTGCTTCTGTAGTGGTTTAAAAGTTCAAAGTAAATACGTTCCAACTAGCATATTTCGTTTTCTAACTATGTAGTTGAGAATGGGGTACGTTTGAAAGAAAAAAACGTGCGAGGTCACGAAAAAAAAGAATGGTTTAAATTATACGTTCGAAGTTTGAAATCCATATTTGTAAGTAATTCATATTTTTTCTGACTTCATTTGAACCTCGAACTTATTGTAAAAAGATAATAGGGCTAAAAAACACTAAAAACTCTTTGGTCTAAGTAGAAAAATTCAAAAGTTTTATTTATAAATAGTTTTTTTTTTACTAAACAGGTCGTGATCAGTGTGTGAGTGTGATATCGATCCGTCTCGTGCCACTCGGTCACTAGCCTTACTGCCAACATATCGATTTTAACCACAGGCATTTAGACATCCACCATTGTTACCAACGACTGAATATTTAGCCGATAACCGCATTTGCGTGATACCTGAAAAGTTTAAAGGTATGTTCTTGTATGATGAATGAAATTTAATTGTAAAAGTTGATTGTTTATAGACAAATCATGTCTATCAACTATTAACTTTTACTTTAGCTTAACCTATAATAGTAGATAGATAGCTAGATAGAATATACTTTATTGTACACCAAAATTTAAACACACCTATTTAACATTATTTCTTAATTCTATGGTTACAATGGCGGTCTTATCGCTAAAAGCGATATCTTCCAGACAACCTTTCGAAGGATTTTCAAAACTTTAATAGTAGTATCACCTTAACTTACCTTTATGAATACCAATTCCAGATATGAATGACCGTATCATAAAAATCTTGTTTAACAGATATTAGATTATGCAAACTTAGTAACACTAGAGATAGAGAGTAATTACTTAAAACTATGAAAGAAAATCCGAAAGAAAATCGGAATCTTCTTGATAAAATAATATCGAATAAAAGTTATTGCCATTATCTATGAATAATTGTATTTTCTCAAGTGCTAACAGTAATTATTTACATGATTCCAAACCACTTTTTTCCTCTGCCAGTCAGCCTGTCTGTCTTTCTGTTGGTCCGTCCGGGCTGATCACTGGAACGGCTAAATTAATTTGAATATATCTGTCACTTAAAGATAGAATGGTAATGGAAACATATAGGCTGATACTCATCCCGAAATTTTTTCAGAATCGTGATCAACGCAGGAAAACTGCCACACGAACGAAGTCACGGTCATAGCTAATCTCCAATAAAAATAGTTTGATGATTGATATGCTATATAATATACATATAATTAATTATAACATACCATAAGGCAGCTCGAAACTAATGACTGTTTTAAGCATCAACACGCGATTCATCATTTAGGAAGGGCTGCAACAAAAGAAGCGTTGATTTATTTACCCAGATTAGTGGGAGTTGTAGGAAATATCCACACTGGCAACACTTATTAATCAGACAGACGGAACGCCGCGCCGGTCGTGATGTTTGCTTTGCTAAATTATACTATGTTATTTCTTGAGAAAGTCGTCTGCAAATGGCGGAAATAACTGCAACGATGGTGTAAACACTGCTGGGTTTATATTAACTGGAACCATTCTCTTTACATAATAGTTACTGTCTCCGTGGTCGAGTGGTTTAGGCGTTTGCCTTGTGACCCGGTGGTCGTGGGTTCGATGCTCGCGGGAAGCATACTTTGTAAAGTTGTTTCTAGTTTGGCTAGGACATTGTAGGCTTGATCACCTAATTGTCAGATAAAAAGATGGTTCCGTGCTTCGGAAGGCACGTATAAGCCGGTAGTCCCGATCGCTAAATGGCGGTCGTCAAAATAGATCACATCAGAGGTCCTTGAGGCGGTCTAGAAACTCTGACACTAGGGTGTATGGGGTGGCGGTAAGACCCCTCTTTGAGGAGTGGCTAGATCGGCGTCACGGCGTCCTGACCTACCGCATGACGCAGGTCCTCACCGGACACGGAAGTTTCGGGAGGTACCTGTGTCTGATGGGAAAGGAAGAGACGCCTGGGTGTCGAGTGTGTACCTGTGTCCACTGCGAGGGTCGCCCTGAGGACACAGTCAAGCACACGGTGCAGGACTGCCCAGCTTGGGCAGAGCACCGACGTGTCCTCACGGCGGCGATAGGCGGAGACCTCTCGCGCCCGGCATTGGTCGAGGCCATGCTGCGGGGCGAGAGGGAGTGGGATGCGGTCGCCTCCTTCTGCGAAGCAGTCATGCTTCCGAAGGAGGAGGCGGGCCGCGTGAGGGAGAGGATGGCGTCCTCCCTCCAGCCCAGCCGCATTGGTAGACGCCCACGGCGTCGGACGTCGGCCGACGATCTCCGGCCACCGTAGGCGCGGGCATGCGGACAGTGAGTAAAGGGCAACTCGCTGTCCGACCACGGACCATGCCCGGGTCGACGGCGCGTTGTGTTCCACGCGCGCCTCAAAGAGCGGCAGCAACATGACGCGGCCCCCCCTGCAGAGGGCCGAAGCCTGCCGCGGCCGGGGTCGTGGGACTTATCCCATCAACGTGACCCCGGTACGTAAAGGGTTATTGAAGGAACACCGTGGATTTTAGTCAGTAAAAGTCTGACAGTCCCTCCCACCCTGCCCAGGGCGGGAGGACTTATTTGATAATTTTACGAAGTTAAAAAAAAAAAAAAAAAGGTGTATGGGTTCGTTAGATCTTACTACCCAAACGATAAGAAGAAGAATAGTTTCAATGTATTAATAACCTCATAATTAATACGCTTAATTTTTGTTATTTATTAAGAACAACAGTAAAATTAAAAAATCGTAAACATAATTTCAGGGCATTTTTTAATTGACGATAGGCTTGCGATTGACCACTATCCAACCCTATGGTAAGCGATGATGTGGTCTAAGATGAAGCACGCTTATTTAGAAGTAACCTATTCACTCTTGACTTAAAACATAAGTAAACTATATTGAAGAAGGCTGATTATGATTATACTACTGGCACACAGGCCTCTTCGCTATGAATGAGAGGGAATGGGCCGTAATCTACCACGCGGGTCCAGAGTGGGTTGGTCGATGTCGAATGCCTTTGCATTTTAGGGTTCCGTAGCCGAATGGCAAAATGAATGGCAATGGTTTCGTCATGACTGTCTGTCTGTCTGTCTGTCCGTCCGTCCGTATATCACAGCCATTTTATTCCAAAACTATTAGGACTATACACATGAAACTTGGTAGCTAGATGTATTCCGTTACCCGCTTTCTGATTTATATAAAAAAATTAAAAAATACTTAAAAGTAGGAGGTTTTCCCGCGTGAATCCCGATTCCGTGGGAATTTCGGGATAAAAAGTCCCTATGTCCGTCACCTGGTTCTAATCTACCCCCTACCAATTTTTAGCCAAATCGGTTCAGCTGTTCTTGAGTTCTAAATAGTGTAACTAACACGACTTACTTTTATATATATAGATTAAGGGGGGCTCCCCATACATGGAACTAAAATTGAAAATATTTTTTTTTTTCATGAAAACTATGCGTATCTGGTATTTATAGATAGGTCTTATAAAATTACATTGGGGTTTCTAAATCCACTTTTTCATAAAGTAAACTCTTTAAAAGATATACGCTTCCAAAATGGTAAAATATGTGTCCCTCCCCTTCTAACTTCTATAATAATGGAGTGAAAAATCTAAGAAAAATATGTATATGCTGTAGACCATAATGTAAACTTTCAAAAATTAGTTTACACGAGATCGCAAGTATAACTTTGTAATTCATACAAACACTATGAAAAACAAAGTTATTTGGCGCAGTTACTACGGAACCCTTCATGGGCGAGTCTGACTTGCACTTGACCAAATTTTTTGTTCCTAGTACATTCCGATTTCCTCACGATGTTTTCCTTCACCGGTGACGATGAAAATTACACAAAGTAATGTTCCCGCCAGGGTTCAAACCTTGACCTACAACTTTTAAGTCGTGCTTGTGAGTATTGGGCCACCACTGCTCTGAGCTTCTATGAAATACTATAAAAAGTTTTAACCAGTTCCTGTAATAAATTGCATCATAAAACCCCGCAATCTCTAATGCAACTTTATTTATTGGACACATATATTTGTGAAAACTCCGGTGTAATAAACAACTACGGGTCAAAACAGTATATCTCTGACGACTAAGTTACCATACATTTTTCCTGCAGTTTCCCGTAATAAAAAAGCCATGTTTAGTTTACTATCCATACTAATATTATAAATGCGAAAATCTGTCTGTCTTTCTGCCTGTTACGCTTTCACGGCTAAACCACAGCACCAATTTGGAATGAAAATAGTTTAAGACCCAAGGTCAAACATAGGGGATGAAAGTTTGTATGAGAAATCTAAACTGCTTAATCGATTTTGGTGAATTTTGATTTTTCCTCAAATTAGCCCAGGTGAAACCGCGGGGTACAGTCAGTCATCCTTTAATCCCAATTTAAGAGAGTAGCAGCCATGATAAAAAGTTGAAAACAGCAACAACAGAATTTCACCAAGAGTGAGAAATATCTCCCTTTATGAGGAACAATATTTTATGGCAGCCATCAATGAGACTGAATCGTAATATTCAGCAGACCTAATGCCCGTTTCGGACGAAGATATCATGAAAATGTACCAAGTTAACGGCAAATGAAACGGCTATGTTTGGTGTCGTAATTATTTTTAAAGGTTGCATTAAAATGTTCTCTAATATTTATTTTATGGCTAAATTTCAAGCAAGAAAGTTAGATGATACTATGGTATGTCTATGATTAAAAAAAAAACATCGTTTTTCGTACCTTTTTTCCCTTTTCCTTCCAAACCACTCTGTCTTAAGCAATTTTCAACCATGTTTTCCACGCGAACATGATGTGATCGCCACCCAACCTACACTGTGATAGACCTCGACGGCAATGTCCGATTTCCTCCTTCAGGCGTCCAGTAAAGGACGATCTTTGCACTCCTCTCTGGGTGCATCCGTGCGATATGCTCTACTGACTCCCACATTACATTGGTTGTTTTAACTCCAAAATTAGCTAAATAATTGAGCGCAGGATGATGATACTGACACGGCATCTATTATTATGATAATTATAACTACGATATAATTTCTTAATTTTCGTCTATATTTTTCTTGTTAAAACTAATTTAGAATTTTGAAAACCTATGTAATAATAGATATGAAACTAAGTAATTTAAAACTGCTTACTTTGTTCATAGAAATGCGTATAAACGTTTGTTGCTTAATATAAAACAAACTCGGATATACACGACTAATGGCCGCTATGGAAACAGAGCGACAGAATATATCGCTACTAAGTAATATGATTCAGTACCAAATTTTGCTCTTGTTCTTTATAATTCATGCAAAATATTCTTACAGTCGCTTTTTTAATAATGCAGTTAATCTTTGTTTTTTAAGTTATATAATCGCATTATCTAGCAATCCACCTTAATTTGGTACAGAGACAGTACCTAACACGGCAGTGAGTGTCAGACTTCTAACTGCCTAAATATCCACCCTGTTTCTTCAGTTCCGTTTTGGGACCGCGGTATCTCGTTAGAACATTCCCACAACTCTGGCAGGTAATGTCCCTATTGGGTCCCCGCCGTGGGTCCCCGTCATTAGTACTGACAACACTTTGAGGCACACGAATGTCCCATCTGCTTTAAAAGATAAATATCTACGGTACATCTCACTATTACTTACAAACATACATCGAAGATCAGTATTTATAAGAGAATTTATATCAAGATATTTTCCTTATTTAGCCTTTTCCTCTTTGGAAGTACAGACGCCAGCACATGAAGCTACTCGAAACTGTCAAATTTTCGCAATCAACCTTGAACCTAATGTCTTTAACAATGACAGATTGTTGTTTTAATATTATTTAATCATTATTCTTGTAAAAAACGGTTAACATTTAACCTGCTTCAATTTTCATTGCTCGGTCAGTAGGTACATTTAACTTCAACCAAAGTAATTAGCAGGCGATGCACGTCGAACATGCATCTCTATCGGCCATTGTGTACAGCACCATCATCCATTGTGGGCACCACCATCAGCCATTGTGTGGAGGCGCCATTACACCTTAACGACTTCAGGCTTTCTAGGCCACACGTTTATTTTTATCGAGGCAGTTTCAGGCAGGTATTAAACCTTTTTGGTAAGTTTCATCAAAACTGTTTTGTCATTTGCAGTCATTGTAAGGTTTTATTATTCACATAATAAGTACCTTTTTTTCTGGGTGGGAAAATTATCAAATTAGTTCTTCCACTCTGGGTTAAGCGGAAGGGTGTGTCAGACTTCTACTGACTAAAAAACCACCCTGTTCCTTCGGCTGCACTAAATTTTATTGAACGGTTAACGACTGGTTTAGTAACGTAAAAGCAAACAGATAATACATAGATGGTGTTACCAGGTTGTACATTTTGTTACTTAAATATAACACCCCCACTTAGCAAAATATTTTTAAAACAAAATTAAACATGACAAACATTGCATGTAAACTTAAATTTAGTTAGACACAAGACCTATCATGTCTAGAAATTTATAATGTCTACTTGACAATAATCCCTTAGTAAATAAGTCAGCAGGCATATCTTGAGTTGAGATATATTTAACTTCAATCAAATTATGTTTTATAGCATCCTCGACAAAATGGTAACGTATATCAATATGTTTAGTTCTATTTAATGATTGGTGATTTGATGCCAATTTCAAAGCACTTTGGTTGTCACAATGCAACATGACAACACATAATTTACCTGTAATCTCATGCATCAAATTTCTCAAATATATAGCTTCCCTAGTTGCCTCCGACAATGCCACATACTCAGCTTCTGTACTTGATAAAGAAACTGTCTTCTGTTTTCTGCTTTGCCATGATATCATAGAACCACACATGGTAAAGCAGAAACCAGTATATGACTTTCTGTCCAAAGTATCACTGGCCCAATCAGCATCAACAAAACCTTTTAGCTCTAAATTATCTTTTTTATATTTTAAACAATAATGTTTAGTTTTTTGTAAATATTTTAATACTCTTTTACATCTCTCATATTTGGTAAGTAGGTCCTTATTACCCCCAAATGGGGCTTGTAGGTAACCAATTAGCGCTCTAGGGTAATAATGTAGCTAGAAAAGCCCTAGGGCAGTAAGTAATTTAAAAAAAAAAACTCTTCACTCTTTCAAAAAGTTCGCGTACATCTAACCATCATACTGGCATTAGACCAAGATTAGACATCATGCATTCAGCCCAATGACAAAAGAGGTCGCTTCGCTATTCAGCCTTGTCTTCGTATGAGTATAATAGTCATCAATTTTAAATATCGAACGGCGCGTTCTTGAAAAAAAAATAAAAAACAAAGATGAAAAAAGGCGGGAATAGAAAACTTTTACTTTAAATATTGTTTGTTTTTGGGATTTTTTTTTTATAAGTACGTGCTAATTAGGAAAAACATGAGTTCTGCAAGTGATGAAGATATAAGCTGCACTCCCGATTCAATGAAAATGGAAGTTGAAGCAGTAATTAACAATATTTTGCCTGAAAGTTCTAAAGAGAGATATTTGAAAACTTACGACGAGTTCATGAAGTGGCGAAAAGAAAAACGAGTAAAGTCTTTATCTGAGACTGTATTCTTAACATACTTTAGTGAGCTATCAAAAAAGCTGCAGCCATCTAGTTTGTGGTGCATTTACTTATTCAATGTTAAAAGCAACTATGAATACTAACTAAACACGACATCAATATCAAGAACTTTTCAAAATTATCATCTTTTCTAAAAAGACAATCAGCTGGGCACAAAAGCAAAAAGTCAAAGGTTTTTACAGCGCAAGACGTGAAAAAATTCATAAATGAAACCCCTGATGACATATATTTAGCTGTTAAGGTACGTAAAATAACAAATCACATAATGGTAATACTTCATCATTTATCTTTTAAATTCTTACAATCCTAAAAAACATACCTTCTTATTTCGCTTGTTTTAGGTGGTTCTTATCTTCGGTATAACTGGCGCATAGGTATTGAATTGACAAATATAACAATAGAGAACATAGAACAACAAGGTCAGTTGTTAGTAATTAAACTACCGAACACAAAAACTAAAATTGACCGAACATTTATAGTTCCTCAAGAATTCTCTGAATTCGTACAAAAAAATCCTAAAAATGTAAATTCCAACCGATTTTTTTTTGAAGTATACCAAGGTAAATTCTACAAACAAGTTATTGGAAAAAATACCATCAGAAGTATGCCGAAGCAAATCGCAAGTTATTTAAAGTTAGCAAACCCGGAATTGTATACAGGTCATTGCTTCCGGAGAACATCGGCTACACTTTTAGCCGATGCTGGGGCTAACTTAATCACTATAAAAAGGCACGGTGGGTGGAAATCCAGCAAGGTGGCTGAAGGTTACATTGAAGATTCCATACAAAATAAAAGTAAAATTACCAACCAAATAACGAAAACTATTCAGCTTTCAAAAAATGAAACATCTTTCTCAAGAGATGATCCGCAACCATCAACTTCTGCTGAAGAAAGCTTCATCCCGTCAAATTTTATCCATGACCAACAAATATCACAATCTCAAACTATTAACATACCCAAAAAACACCTGTCCCTAAAATTTGAAATTTGTTCTCATTACACTATAAATTTTAACTAACAAAATGTTTTATTCTTGTAATGCCGGTTTTTTTCTACTTACCTCACAATCGAGATGTAAAGCAGAGTAGTTAGCTCGGGTGTAAGCATCAATTGCAGCCCGAGATATTTAGTTATTTAGCCCTATAGTTCGAGGGTGCAATTGATGCCTTACAGCCCTTGGCTACTAATCTACTATTAGCATGATTATAATGAGTTTCATTATAACAATTATTAAATTGACTTAGATAACTTATAGAATATGCTATATCATGCCTAGATATGACAGCCAAGTACATTAGACTCCCTATAAGTCTTTGATAAGGTACATCTGTTGGACATTTTTCTGCCTTTTCAAGATTCAATTTTCATTCTATAGGAGTATCCATAGACCTACAATTAAACATTCCAAATCTTAACAGTAATTGTTCAATATACTGCTGTTGATCTATTGTTATAGTATTAGACATTTTATCTAAATTAATTCTCATGCCTAAATGGCGTTTTACACAACCTAGATCCTTTATCTTAAATTCAGAACTTAATACAGTTTTCAATTTATTTGTCTCTTCTTTACATGTAGAAAATGTCAAAAAATCGCCAACATATATAGCTATTATTATTTTTACATTATCATAAAATTTTGTAAATAAACACTGTTCATTACTGCAAATTTTAAAACCCAACAAAACCAATTTACATAAACAATCTTTCACTCTTTGATACCACATTAAAGATCATTGTTTAAGTCCATAAATAGCCTTTTTAAGTTTTAGAAACTTCCCCTTATCGCTACATTCAAAACCTACAGGAATAGACATACAAATATTCTCTTTTAAGTGTCCATTTAAAAATGCAGTTGTGACATCTAGGTGCGTTATGTCCATACACCATTGTACACTGAGAGCAAATAACATCCTCAAGGTTTAATGTTTCACAACAGGAGAAAAAGTGTCCACATAATCAATCCCACTTAGGGCATCGGAACCGGTTTTTCCCGGTTCCAAAAGAACCGGGAAAACCCGGTTCTGAGGGTCCTTGAAAGAACCGGTTCTGCAGAACGGAGAACCGGTCGTTTCGGTTCTTTCGGTTCCCTCTTAAAATAAATTTAAAAATAATATTATCTCTATAATACTCTTGATGCTAAATATCAAGTTATTATCCAAACAGAATAAATACTGATTAATTAATAACATGAAATTATGATTTACAAGTATCTTCTTTAACAAATGAAGAAGAACTTAATAAGGAAATAAGTCAACCTACTGCTTCTGCTCCTGAATCGACATCAAATGACATCAACACTGCTGTAAGGGTAGAAATGGCTCTGTTTGAGAATGGTGGTCAGAGACAGTGAGGACAATACCTATCGCTGACTTACCAACATTCACTATCAATTCCACCCACTAGTGTGGAGCCGGAAAGTATATTTTCTTCCACCGGTATAGTCTGCAATAGACTCCGTTCGTCGTTAAGCGACAAAACTTTAGACGCACTTTTTTTTACGTTCCTTTTATTTAGGTAGGAAGAAACCCAATAAGTAATGCTCAATTTAATAATTAATTTTATTGTTTGGTTTTTGTGAAGTCCATATGGAATATAATTTGTTTTTTTTTTTTATCATTTATTTACGACTTTTGTGTGCTTTTTGATTTATTTTGAGTGGATTTGCGAAAGTCCCTATTTCTAGCTTGTAATATTGTTAATTTTTTTTAAGGTTAATTTTTATTATTTCATAGCCACATTTTGATCTCTGTAAATAGTAAATTATAAACAACTTATTGTCAACTGGTTGTGAAAATACTGAATTTTAAACAACTGATTGTTGCCAAAAATACTTTAAACGATGTTGTAAATTTAAGTATAAAATAAAAAAATATTTACCATACTTTATTACTTACCAATAAAGTGTGTTTTATTTAGATCCTTTCCCTTTATTCGTTTTGATAGTATGAATTCTATATAAAAGATAGCCTTGAAAAACATACCTTCAATTTATGAAAATCCCGAAAGAACCGAAAAAACTGGGTACCCGGTTCCGGCTTGAGTTTAGAACCGAAAGAACCGGTTCCTAAAACAGGGCCGGTTCTCGATGCTCTAATCCCACTACGTTGAGAAAACCTTTGGCAACAAGCCTTGCACGATATCTCACTTCGTTATTAACATCTAACTTTTTATTCAAAACCCACCTACTTTGCACTATTGAAGTATCACCTGGTACATCAATGAGCTCCCATGCATCATTGTACTCAAATGACTGAAACTCCTCACGCATGGCCAGCTTCCATTGTTCTGCCTCTGGTCCATTCACTGCTTCTAAGAAGACAATCTCCTCAGCTCCTGCAAAGTTATTTGAAACACACAAGTTTGTATAACCAAAACGAGTTGGAGGTCTTCGCACTCTCTTATTTTCATCTACTTCACCACCTAGTGTTTGGAGCTCGGGCTCGAACTTGGGCTGGCCAGAGATTCATGAATAGTAATATCCCCCACTGAATCTCTGCTCTCTACACTTGATCCCTGCACATTCTGTGTTGTTTGAGCCTCCTCTCTCTGAACTAAGTTCTTTTCATCAATGTGTTCATTCTGAACCCTTATAGCATTTTATTCTTCTAGACTTTTAATTCTTTGTTTTCCTTCCATGACTGTTATATCCCTTTTCACTGAAATAGTATTTTTCTTTGGATCATAAACACGATATCCTTTGACATTGTCTGAATATCCAACCAGAATATATTGTTCTGTTTTTTTATCCCACTTCAATCTCCGTTCTTTGGGAATGTGCACCATCACTGGGCTTCCAAACAAACGTAAGTGGCTCAAATCTGGTTTCTTTTGATGCCACATTTCATATGGTGTTTTAATCAAACTTGCTGTAACAGACCTATTTTTAGGTACACTGCTGTATTTGCTGCTTCTGCCCAAAATTTCTTGTGTAGTTTTACATCAAACAGTAAGCATCTAGCCTTTTCTATTACTGTTCTATTGGCTCGCTCACAGACACCATTTTGTTCTGGAGTATATGCTGTTGTCTTTTGATGAATTATACCTTCTTTAGTTAAATAGTTTTCCATCGCAGTATTACAAAATTCACCACCATTATCAGTGCGTAGAATCTTTAATTTGTTGTTTTGTTGATTCTCTGCCATAACTTTATAATCCTTAAATTTCTGGAAAACGTCATTTTTGTGTTTAAGGAAGTAAATAAATGTCATTCGACTATAGTCATCCACAAAGAGCAGAAAGAATCGTGAACCTCCAATGGACTTAGTTTCCATTGGCCCACATACATCGGTATGGACTATTTGTAATGTCTCCGAGCTGTTATGTTTGCTATGTGTGAATGGCAACCTCATTTGCTTACCCTCACAACAGGTTACAAAGTTCTATTTCTTTGTATCACTTCGAACAGGTAATGTTATTCCTTCTACGATACCATTACTCATTTTATTTAAGTCGCTGCTATTAATGTGTGCCAGACGCCTGTGCCACATTTCCGTACTTGCCAATGCTGGTGTTGTTAACATACAATCTGCTGTTTTTATATTCAACTTGTATACACCATTGGTTAAGTGTGCCGTCGCTACCAGCTCGTTTTTCATATTTCTAATATAGCAATTAATAGTTTCAAACACAACTTTGTTTCCGTTTTTTATAAGTTCGCGATAATACATTTGTTGACAACTTTGGAATACACAAGACATTCTTAACTGTGATGTCATAGTTGCGATCTGTAGTAACTTGCACATCTCCGGAACACAATACGCGTAACTTTGTATTGTCAGCAACCGTAATTTCTGGTAAATTCGGCGTAAAGTTTGCATTGTATATCCATTCCATTAATATGTATTATCTATGATCCATTCTTTGTTTGACGTCATGTGCGCACTTGCGCCGGAGTCAACATACCACTCGCTTTTGTTATATTGTCCATTCAAGAATACTACACTGAACGCGTTTGATTGTTTATTTTTCTGTAATAAAGGACATTGATTTCTGAAATGCCCGTTTTCTTTACACTTTACAATTACTTTTCTAGCCGGCATTTTTGACACTTGTGACTGGGGTGTGTCAGTGTGGCCATTTTGTTTTTTCATGTTGTTCCGTGACTTCGAATATGATTTATTCGCAGCGAATGCAGCTCCACTGGTATCCAAATTAGTGTAATTTGAAGAAACTTCCAAATCAATTAATTTTGATTTTATTGTATCTGTGGTAATCTGTATTCCCGAATGTTCGATCGCCATGATCATAGGTGAATATTTTTTTGGCAAACCTGCCCACAACAATGAACCTATCCACTCATCCGTAATTGAAAAACCTGTTCCTTTCAATCTCTGTGCTATCTCGACAACTTGTGTTACGTAATTAGTCATTGATTCACAACTTTCTTGCCTGATTGAAATTAAATAACGCAGCAAAGATATTTTTCTTGAAAAACCGGAATCATCGAACATGTTTTTTAGCTTTGTCCACAACTCCATCGAGGTCTTTGTTTCTTTGATATGAACATACAATCCGGAATCGATAGTCAATATTAGCTTTGCCTTCGTTTTTGCGTCTTCTGCAGGCTTTGTTTCAGTACCTGGCACTGGCTTGATGTAATGCATCATGCCTTCTAGGACCAACAAGTTCTCTGCGCTCTGCTCATCATAATTTTCCCTGCCTTTCAGCTTGGGAACACTTTGTAAATAGTTCACAGCCATTATCTACACGAAAGTTCAGCACTTTTCTTAAACTGTAAAACTTATCACATTACCGTGACCCCGGAACGTAAAGGGCTATTGAAGGAACACCGTGGATTTTAGTCAGTACAAGTCTGACAGTCCCTCCGGTCCTGCCCGGGGTGGGAGGACTCATCTGATGATTTTACCATGAAAAATGAAAAAAAAAAGAACTTTAACACGTTATTACTTAAGAAAATAAGGATAATCGCCCATAACCTATTGAAACGCACACTTTTGGTTAACGACTGGTTTAATAAAGTAAAAGCAAATAGATAATTCATAGATGGTGTTACCAGGTTGTACATTTTGTTACTTAAATATAACAAAGTTCTGGGGCCGCGGTATCTCGATAGAACTTTCCCGCATAACTTTGTATTGTCAGCAACCGTAATTTCTGGTAAATTCGGCGTAAAGTTTGCATTGTATATCCATTCCATTAATATGTATCATCTATGATCCATTCTTTGTTTGGCGTCATGTGCGTACTTGCGCCGGAGTCAACATACCACTTGCTTTTGTTATATTGTCCATTCAAGAATACTACACTGAACGCGTTTGATTGTTTATTTTTTATGTAATAAAGGATATTGATTTCTGAAATGCCCATTTTCTTTGCACTTTACAATTACTTTTCTAGCCGGCATTTTTGACACTTGTGACTGGGGTGTGTCAGTGTGGCCATTTTGTTTTTTCATGTTGTTCCGTGACTTCGAATATGATTTATTCGCAGCGAATGCAGCTCCACTGGCATCCAAATTAGTGTAATTTGAAGAAACTTCCAAATCAATTAATTTTGATTTTATTGTATCTGTGGTAATCTGTATTCCCGAATGTTCGATCGCCATGATCATAGGTGAATATTTTTTTGGCAAACCTGCCCACAACAATGAACCTATCCACTCATCCGTAATTGAAAAACCTGTTCCTTTCAATCTCTGTGCTATCTCGACAACTTGTGTTACGTAATTAGTCATCGATTCACAACTTTCTTGCCTGATTGAAATTAAATAACGCAGCAAAGATATTTTTCTTGAAAAACCGGAATCATCGAACATGTTTTTTAGCTTTGTCCACAACTCCATCGAGGTCTTTGTTTCTTTGATATGAACATACAATCCGGAATCGATAGTCAATATTAGCTTTGCCTTCGTTTTTGCGTCTTCTGCAGGCTTTGTTTCAGTACCTGGCACTGGCTTGATGTAATGCATCATGCCTTCTAGGACCAGCAAGTTCTCTGCGCTCCGCTCATCATAATTTTCCCTGCGTTTCAGCTTGGGAACACTTTGTAAATAGTTCACAGCCATTATCTACACGAAAGTTCAGCACTTTTCTTAAACTGTAAAACTTATCTCATTACCGTGACCCCGAAATGTAAAGGGCTATTGAAGGAATAGCGTGGATTTTAGTCAGTACAAGTCTGACAGTCCCTCCGGCCCTGCCCGGGGTGGGAGGACTCATCTGAAGATTTTACCACGAAAAAAAAAAAAAAACTGTAACACGTTATTACCTACTTAAGAAAATAAGGATAATCGCCCATAACCTATTGAAACGCACACTTTCGGTTAACGACTGGTTTAATAACTTAAAAGCAAACAGATAATACATAGATGGTGTTACCAGGTTGTACATTTTGTTACTTAAATATAACAAAGTTCTGGGGCCGCGGTATCTCGATAGAACTTTCCCGCAAACTCCGGAAGGCAACTATGAGGCCCCGTCACTGGTATTAACAGCTCTTTGAAGCGCGCGTGGAATACGACGCGCCGCCGACCTGGGCCTGATCCTTACCGGACGGTGAGCGACCCCTGCTCGCCGTCCGCAGGCCCGCGCACATAAAAAGTACCTAAGTCAGTATTCTTGATAGGTACGTAAAGTGTTGTGTGTAGGAAGTTTTTTAATCACACATTGAGTATATCAATAAAATTGGCGGAACTACATAATTTATGGCATACTACTAGATACTTATCCATGACATTATATTCATGCTTGATATGGCAGTAAATAGAAATTATGTGTTTTCCAGACCCTGCCATATCTAGATACTAAACAATACCCGCGGTTAAGCCCATTAGTATCTAGATATCTCTTTGTTAAAAGCTTACCAAATAAACCGCTCCTTAAAATATCATAGCAAAGATACGAGATTAACGAACATAAATCTGGTAGTTCAGGCGAGCTCATAAATTGAATAGCAGCAGATAACACAGTATGTCAAGTTATCTTTACGAGGGGCACGTTATGATTGAGCCTATAAAATGGATTATAACCGTACAGCATGAAATTTTCCCACACATACATTTTGACATATTTGTTGTCAAACTGACTCATTCATAAAAAAACTTTTAACCAAAAAATTAAACCGGCTCCCAAAAAACACTGCAAAGTGAAAAGTAACTTTAATTTCGGTATTCGGTGTCTTTCGTTTTGTATTTTCGTTTTTGGCACTGACTTTTGAAATTAAAGTTATTTTTCACTTTGCAGTGTTTTTTGGGAGTCGGTTTAATTTTTTGGTAAAAAGTTTTTATTTCACTCGTTTTAGTTGGTCGATTTTTAATTTACCTAGTTACAAGAGCCTAAATATCAACTACTTATAATCATTTACAAAATATTGCTTTTCCCAATGTTGGGCCGTTAATTGTTGAGGAGTTCTCCTGGTACTACACCATCAGCTTCACTTCACCATATGCATTGTGACGAGCATATTGTGCTTAATAACCACATTCAAGTAATCGAAGCGAAACACATGAAATACTTATTATTCCTACTTATACATACATATATTGAGTAGTTCCAGTGGCCATCTGTGGTTTTTATCATCAGGTCCACATCACTAATGGTGCTTTTCGAATGCAACTACACAATTTACTATAAAAAATGCTCAAATCACTGTGCCTATAATATTTGAAGAGTTCCCTCGATTTCTCCAGGACCCCATCATCAGATCCTGACTTGATGACAATGGGACCAATGTCGAAGTATACTCTTTCAAACAAAAAAAGAATTTTTCAAATCGGTTCAGCCATCTTCGAGTAATCGGTGATCATACATACTCGTAAAAAAATACGCGTCGATTTGATAACCTCCTCCTTTTTTTTGTCGTCGAAAATGCTGATTTTTAATATTTCAAAATATAGATTTTACAATAACTATATCATAGTAAGTAGCCGAGTGCCAGTACTTTACATGGTGCGTCTGCGCTATCTGACCTCCACAACCCGGTAACTCGATAATACGCCACTAGGATAGCGTGTTACCGAGTAAGACAAGCATGACTGCAAGACTGGTGTTTTATCTGCCTTATCATCTTATCAGGGGTAAAAAGTTTGTATAAATATTATGGCGTATAATTTATGTAGCTTCAAACGAATAGGTATCTATTGAGTGATGTTTTACATTATGTTACAAAAAAAACTATGTGAAGGTGTTCAGACAAACATCTGAACAGTCTTCCAAAATCACCATAACTAAAACCCTGTTGGTCTAGTGGTCAGTGGCCCTGACTGCTATGCGCAAGGTCGTGGGTTCGATTCCCACCCAGGACAAATGTTTGTGTGATGAGCACGATCATTTGTTCTTTGTCTGGATGTAATTTATCTATAATATGTATGCATTTAGAAATATATATGTATGTTTATCACTTATCTAGTACTCATAGCACAAGCTCTGCTTAGTTTGGGACTAGATGGCGTTGTGTGAAAGTGGTGGAAAATTATTTAAAAAAAAAGCTTTAATTTGTCACTTAGCGATTAGTTTGATAACGGAATTCAAGGAGTGATAGGTTACTTCTAGGTAAGCACGCTTATCTTCGATCACATTATCGCTTAGCATCAAATATGATGGTAGTCAAATGCGATCCTATCAGCAATAAAAACAGACTCCATTATTTTACTAAGTCTTACACAATCTGCTTACTAATGTTATAAATGCGAAAATTTGTGAGGATGGATGTATGGATGTTTGTTACTCTTTCACGCAAAAACTACTGAATGGATGTGATTGATATTTAGTAAGTACGTAGATAGTTGAAATCTTTTCTATCTCGAAAGAACAGACACTATCAAATATAGCACATTTTCAAAAAAAAAAACGCCATTATAACTTTATCATTAATGCAAATACTATGAAAAACAAAGTTATTATGCTAATCTACTACGGAACCCTTCATGGGCGAATCCAATTCGCAGTTGGCTACTTCTTCTTATCAGTCTAGCCGATACAGTATCAATTTAGTGAACTCAAGTCTTCCCGACTAGAAGGCAGTTTTTTCTGCACTCAAACGTTCATTTAGACTAAAACCATAATATGACAGATACAAGCAAACAATAGTGGCTTGGAATATTTCGCGAGTTGTTGAGCAGTTAAAAATTCATACGCTGCGAAATACGAACTTCACAGACGCCATTAAATTTGAATCGACCTTTATGAAAATACCTTCTTTTTCTGGGTGGAAAAATCTTTAAATGACTTCTCCCGCTCTGGGTGAAATGGAAGGGTGTGTCAGACTTATAATGACTAAAAACCTACCCTGTTCCTTCAGCTGCCCTTCGATTCCGGGGCCAAGGTATCTCGTTAGAACGTTTCCGCAACCCCGGCAGGCATTGGCCCTATGGGGCCCCGTCGCAGGTGCTGACAGTTCTCTGAGGCGCGCGTGGAACACGACGCGTCGCCAACCCGGACCTGGTCCTGACCAGACGGCGAGCTACCCCTGCTCGCCGTCTGCAAGCCCGCCTACGGTGGATACGAAGATACCTAAATGTAGAAAGAACTCCAAAAAATACCGTAAGATAATAACTTTCGCTCAGCATAAATGATGGTTCCAACAGGATCGTACAACTTCCCGTAAAAAATTACTTATTTACCTACTTCAACATACGGAGAGGCTCGTGGATTAATAATAACGATCTTCAAGATGAGCAACGTTTGCCAAGGTCAATATTTGGATGGGTGACCAAATGACCAATGGGTGACACACAGACAAACATATTCAGATTTCTCCGTGCCTGGGAAAGCACGTTAATAATAATATATATTTATTCAAGTAGGTAATATAACTCACAGTGGGAAAATTCAACTTACTTTATGTCTATGTTAGAAACTGAAAATATCACACATCACAAACAGCACATCGTTATTCGAGTAGGTAGTGCTGCAATTCCAGCAGAAAGTTTGCAGCACCAGTTTGTGATTGCGCAATCCAGTCGGCTGATGATCATCTTTAGTATGTTGAACACCAACCCGGTCAGTGCTGACCGACAGTGAACTTTCCCTTTTAGGCCAAGCAAAAATCACAGTTCTATCCAAATTTAGACCAAATGTTTTTTTAATTGTTGGTTTGACAGCAAGCCAACCACAAAAAGAAATTAGATTATTATATCTAATGTCCAAATATATGTTTAAGTCAACTTTAGTCATTAATTAATTAATTATGGAGATATTAAACGCCGGGCAGCACTGACCGACGCGGCCCGAACGGCAAGTCTAGTTGTCGGCCATCACTGACCGACGCGGCCTGAACGGGAAGATGCATTTTTTTCTTGGCGTTCAACGTGTTAGGATACTGTTGGTTAAGCCGTTGGTCCTGGTTGGTCTAGCCATCGGGTATCGCGTTACCCAGCTACTCAGGCCAGCCAGGTCAGATACTCGGTCGCTTCATGTAAAACACTAGTACTCAGATTTTTTATTTTATTTATTTTATTTATTTCCAAAAACAACTTATTTGTTGCAAACAATTTCTGTTAAGGCGTTGAGTTTAGTGTCTGTAGCCGAACTAGGCATTGCCTGTATTTCGGCTATCAGTTACCATTCCCCTCGCATTAAATACAATAATAAATAATATAACTGGTGCCAGACAGTGGAAGCATGCATAATCAACAATTGAGAAAAAATAATGATAATTAAACACAAGAATAAAAAATAAAAAACTCATTAAGAAATATATGTAAGGTAAGTAAAAAATATTAAGTGTAATGTGTATTGTTATTGTGTGTGTATATATGTTTGTGTGTGTGTGTGCGTGCTTATGAAAGTGTGAATTAAGGTGTGTGTGATGTATAGATATGAGGGTGTCAGTGTGAGTGAGAGTGAGATGCGTCTGGTTAGACTGGAAGCCGACCCAAACATAGTTGGGAAAAGGCTAAAAAAACGATGACCTGCTATAATTTAAGGGCTATACTCATAAATGTTTCAGGTTACTTAAACACAAGTTGGTATTAGGTTATTTCCCGCTTACTGTGTCAAGGGGGAGCCGAGAAAAGTTAGAATTAGAAAATATGACGTCACTCGCTTGGAACAGTTTAATAAAATTGTCTCTTCATGCGACCAAGACCTTAAGGTGAAGTGAGTAGTTTAAAATAGCTGAAAATAGTTTTCGATAGAATGGAGTTTGTAGGTTTTTGTTGTTATACCTACAAAATCTATTCTTACTATTATAAACGACATAGGTGGACATGCTAGGATTCGAATTTTTTTGTTTGTTTATTTTAAGTACCATGCCATATTTCCGTACTTTTATAGAAATATATTAAACACAATATATATTTTTATTTATTTATTATTAATAATCAATTATTACACAATATCTGTTATAAGTATCTTATCTGACATGGTTACTAACAGTATAATTACCTCAAACGGGATATTCATCATGAATATTTATTGTTGAAACTCGAAACAATGAATATACAAGGTAAATATCTCATTTTAAGTTCTATCTAGAGTCTTCAAAAACTCCTAATATGATTCATTCAAACTTGGCTGAAAATCAGCACATTCTTTTTATTTTTTCACGTTTTAAATGTTAAAAATAATATGACGACAATACTCCAAAACACTAGCCCGTCACCACCTCCTAGTATTCTAATTGGGAATTAATACAAGTGCACAACAAACAACACACATGAATGTGTGTTATTTTTGAAGACCTTGAATCTTTCCCCTACGAAACCCCGTGGAACTGTTAATAAATAAATAAAATTGTTTGTTAACCAAAAAATAAATTCGTAAACACGTTACAGAAGTAATTCCTATACCGATACAACATTTTTGTTTAAATAAAAAATATCAAAATAGCCCGATCTCTATCTCTCTCTCGTCGTGTTGGATTGCCGTCCCGTCAGACTATGACGATAAAGGAAATAAATTAATAGTTTAAAAAACACTAGAAAAACACGCTTTTATAAATGCACGTAAAAACAAAAAAAAAATGGTAAGAAAACCGATAACGGATTTTCTTTAGGTTTGTTGAAACCTGATCATGTTCAAAGTCCATTACGTGGCCTATGTCACAAGTGCTAACACGACTATAATACGATATTCCATCATGGAATGCCAGTGCCTATCTTCGAGCTTCATCGTCAGATATTGAAACCTAATTGTGGTCAAAGATCATTACAACACTTTTCTAAGAAATCAAAAACATCTATGATACGATATTCCATCATGAAGTTCCAGTTCATATCTTCCGGCTCCATCATCAGATCAGTTTGACGGTACCATATTATTGTATTGTCATCAGAACTACATACTGCTGCCAATTTTCATTACGCTACGACCCTTGGTTAAATTAGTTACCTTAGATTCCATTACATAGTTAGTTACATACAGGTCGACCTAATAAAAGCGTATTAAAAAGAGAGCACACCTGTACCTACGTACTCCTAGTTTTCCACTATAATAATCTCCTGCGCAGATGACTAACCTCCGCTGAGATTTAATACCACTGTAGCCATTTGGGTATCTTATTTTCGGAAGGATCTCATCTAATTAATCCACCCTCCAACGGGAGGATTTATTTGATGTTGTCGCGTGGGTGGAGTGGGTCAGTCAGACTTCTAAAAAACACCGTGTTCCTGTAGTTGCCCTTGCCTGTCGGTGCCGCGTTATCTCGTTGGAATAATCCCGCAACCCGGACAGGCAATTAGGGTCGATAGCGCAAATAGCGACGCGCCGTATTATTTAGTTATCTCGACATTTCGCACCTTTAAAGTAAAACCGTTACCATACGAAATTGTCAAATTTTACAGGAGAGCCAATATTTGAAACAGTTCAGTATCTTAATTTAGTCTAGGTAAGTCTAAGTAGAAGTACTTTATGATTTCTTATGAGTTTATATGATAGATATCTGTTTACTGTATACATGTGCTTTAGAATAGCTTTTCTTTATTTACTTACATAAATATTTTTTAGATTTATATTTTGTTTGGTGATAATATGAATTAACGCTAGATGGCGAAAAACACGATATTTTGGAATAATTACAAGTTTAACCTGCAGTTTACGTATATTTTAGATTGATGGTATAAATATCTCAATTCGTGAAAATTTTCGTTTAGTAACGGTTTTACTTTAAAGGTGCGATTTATAATAATAATCTAAGGTTGTTGCTCTAACGTTGGCTCTAACTAATGGATGTCAATCATAACACAACCAAAGAGCACTTACTATTAGAGATGTTATTTAATGGTATTTTAATGGAGATGGTTGTCAACTATCACAACACTGCTTTTAACGTAGTATTGATATATTACACTTACATAAGTATTCCTTTAATAAAAGATAGATTTGTGAAATCAATCTGTCTACAAAATTCTTTTTTTTTGTTTAGGATCATATTCGATTGGTATACGTGAAATTGTAACCGCTGAAAGATAATCCTACTAATATTATAAATGCGAAAGTTTGCAAGGATGTACGTATATTTGTTGCTCTTTCACGCAAAAACTGTAGAACGGATCTGATTGAAATTGGTAAGTAGATAGTTGATATTCTGAAATAACACATTTTATGCGGCAAAAGCTACTAATATGTAAATACAGATATACCAAAGGAAAAATTCGAGGGCCTTTAATTTATAATGTAGTCATAATGATTAAAGCATGGCTCTTCTCAGAATATGGAATTACTACAATTGGCGCATCAAACGCTTCTAAGGCAGACCATAACTAATGCTATATTGGCCTAATTGCAATCAGCGGAGCTTGATGATTCATTAATTATTATATAATTAATATGCACGAATTAATTTATTACCTAATTCCATGTCAATGAACTGCCTGCCTCACCTCTAGCATATGCCCGCGTCTTTGCTCTCGAAAACTTAGTTTTTTCAGTGAAAACGTAGTCTATGTTACTATCAGAAATCATATTGATTCGTCGCCCGTTTTGACATAAAAACAGGAAAAGCACACTGTCATATCTATTTATAATACCTTTTAATGATATAGGTGTGCGTTGTTTCTTTATTGTATATATGTATGTACTTAAGATCGAGAACATCACTTATTATTATGACTACGCACTTTTTGAAACATTCTACCCACAGCTCTGTAATGACCAGATCAGATAACTAGGATTGCAAATTATGAAAATGAAAAATGAAATAACTTAGGTACGTGAACAATCTTAGTCCATGAATGACTGATATCAAAGAAATCTGAGAATTTGAACTTTTTAATTGTAATCAGGTTCGCGTTTGACCACCATCTCATGTGATGGTAAGAGATGAATATGAAGCACGCTTGCCTAAAAGTAACGTATTCACTCTTGATTTAAAGATCCCCAGGTTATCAGACTCCGGTAGAGAATTATAGTGAATCTATTTCTACTAATATTATAAACTTGCAACCCAATGCGGCTTCGTGCTGTTTCTTCAGCTAATTTACACAAAAGCTTAATATATACCTTAATATACATTTAAACCATCCTCATAAATCATCAGCTCTATCTATCCTCGCTGCACGCAAATCTTTTCACCAGTTTTGAAGTTTATCGCGAAAAAAAAAGACAGACAGACGCGGTGGGACACTTGGTTTTATATGCACTATATTAGGATGCACAATTTTAGAAAGAAAGAAAGAAAGAAAGAAAGAAAAAACGTTTATTGGCTACATGCCACAAGTACACACGAACACAAATAAAAAATAAAAAACACAAAAACTTAGAAATAGAACTTAAAAATAAAACTTAAAAAAATAAAAACTAAAAATAAAACTACATAATTAAGATAATATGACAGACATATTTCTATGTGTGACTCACGGCAGTGCCAAACAGGCCCTGTTCAGCAAAATGCCAGACAACTGGTGCCTGACGCTGATTTTCAACAGGTCCTGTTTGAGAGGTGAAGAGAAAATTAGCTTTATACAATCACTGCGAGTGGCTGTGTGCATCGGGGCGCGACAAAATAAATTTACAAATATATAATAATTTGTTCTCTAATTTTAAGGGACTGGGTATAAATAAACTAATTAGGTGCTAGATTGAAATGACACATAAATGTAATTTAATATTTATATGTATACGAAAATGAAAGAAAGAATACGAGATGAGTGTGATTATTATTACTATAATAATTTATTGATGACATTATGGTGACATTAGTAAATTGGTGCATTGTATATGTGGGTATGTCCAGCTCCAAGCCGGGGGACACGAGAGGCACCCAAAAGAGCGTACTAAACCGCGCAAGCAACAGCAGGCAACCACGACAGACGACGACTATCTCAAGGGTCAACGACTACGTTCCACATCATAATAGTAGTAATGGTTAAATATAAATCATATTATTGAAATATTCTGTTGCACCATATCCAGTTTCCTTTGCGCATCTATCAAGTACTGCCGTAGACGGGTTCTAAATGTATGGATTGTGCCCACCACTCTTATTGGTGGCGGAATGTTATTCCACACCTTGGATGCAGCGTATCTAAAACTGCCTCTAAAAGCTGCCGTCCTGTGAGCCTGCGTTGTTAACTGTTGTGCACAGAGTCTGGGCGCGCAATCTCGTCGACTGGTCATCCAACATAGCTTGTCATACAAATATTTTGGTTTTTTATATTTAATTATACCAAAAAGCAGACATGCTAGGTGAAGTTTACGTCTTGACTTCATTTTAAGCACAGAGTGCTTGTTTAGAAATGGAGTGATGTGACTTCTAGGGGGGACAGTATAACAAAATCGTGCACATGCATTTTGGACTCTTTGAATAAGTCTGTCTGTACGAGCTAGCAAGCGAGGGCCGTAAACCGTATCAGTGTAATTTAATTTTGATAGTACAAGGGTTTCGACTAACTGCTCGCGTAGCTTTTCAGACAAGAAAGGCCTCATTTTGTACAGGAGCTTCAATCGGTAAAAACAGTTTTGAACTGAGCTAGCAATATGTTTTTCAAATCTAAGATTGAAGTCCATACATAACCCAAGGTTGCGCGCTTCGCCAACACGGTCAATAGGCTCCCCCATCAGAGACAGATTCAGTGTTAAGGGAACTTTCTTCATCTGCTGCCTTGTACCAAACAACATGTATTTAGTTTTTGTCGGGTTTAATACTAAACAATGTTCTTCTGACCAGGCAGCGATTCTATCCAAATCATCGTTTAAATGCTTAACAGCTGTACTATAATCCTCCGGTTTAAAATATATATATACTTGGACATCGTCAGCATAAATATGATATTGACACTGTTGAAGGCACTTAATTATGTCAGCACAGTACAGTATAAATAGAATTGGGCCTAAAATTGAGCCCTGAGGAACTCCCCTCTCCAAAGAAGCCAGGGCTGAAGCTAAGGTAGTACCGTCACTTAAGCGCAATTCAACAAATTGTTTTCTGTCACTGAGGTAGCTGCGGAACCATTGTATAGCATTATCGTCGAATCCATAGTAGCTTAGCTTAGACAGTAACAGAGATACATTTATACAGTCAAAAGCGCGGGAAAAATCAAGCAGAACCATCAGTGTACACATGCCTTTATCTTGGGCAGCTAAAAAAATTTTTAGCAAAAAATAGAACCGACTTCCATATCAAAACACTACAAAGGCAAAAATAACTTTAATTTCGGAAGGCGGTGTCAAAAACGAAAATATATACAATACTAAAGACACCGCCTTCCGAAATTGAAGTTATTTTTGCCTTTGTAGTGTTTTGATATGGAAGTCGGTTCTATTTTTTGCTAAAAATTTTTTTTTCACGCTTTTTAGTGGGTCGGTTTGTAATTTATCTAGTTACAAAAGCCATAATGTCGACAACTTATCACCTTTTACAAAATTTTGCTTTTCCTGATGCATAGCCGTTAATTTTTGAGGAGTTCTCCTGGTACTTGACCATCAGCTCACATCACCATATGTATTGTGACGAGCATAAAGTGTTTAACATCCGTACTCAAGTAATCGAATCGCAATCCACGAAATACTTATTATTGAGAAGTTTCAGTGGCCATCTGTGGTCTTCATCATCAGTTCACCTTCCCCAAATGGTACTTTTCGGAAGCAACTGCTCAAGGTACTATAAGAAATACCCAAAACGCTATAGGTGTGCCTATAATATTTGAAGAGTTCCCTCGATTTCTCCAAGATTCCATCATCAGATCCTGATTTCGGAACAATGGGACCAACTAGAAACTATACCCATTCGAACGCAAAAAGAATTTTTCAAATCGGTCCAGCCGTCTCCAAGTTACGAGGTAACATACATAAAAAAAAAAAAAAAAAAAAAAAAAAAAAAAGTTCAAGACGAATTGTAAACCTCCTTTTTTTGAAGTCGGTTAAAAATATTATCAGTTACATCCAGCAATGCTGTGGAAGTACTACGCTGCTTTCTGAAACCGGATTGTAGGTCAGGTAACATTTGGTTTTCTTCCAAGAAACGTGTTAGTTGAAGGCACACTACTCTCTCCAATACCTTTGAGAGACAGGGAAGTATACTAATAGGCCGCAAGTCTTTCATTTCTAAGGGGTTTGAATTTTTCGGTATAGGTCTTACAGTAGCAATCTTCCATTGGTCGGGAAACGTAGAACTCCAAATTGAGTAGTTTACAATGTATGTGACGATATCCAAAGTAAGTGGCAAAGTTAAATTAATCATATTCAACGATATGTGGTCGCAGCCTTCAGCATTCGATTGCAAATTAAAAAGAATGCGTGAGATTTCATCGCGGTCCACAGGTGAAATGGTGAAAGTTGCTTCATTAAATCTGTGAGACTTATAGTATGCTGTAAGCGACAGGCTGGCCAACGGGTTGCCAGGAACATTCAAAAAAGAATTATTTATTAAATCTGGATCTCTAAAGTGTGATGGTAGGTCTTGGCCGCGCTTAGAGGAAGAAAGTGTAGATTTAATGTTTTTCCACAACAATTTTGGATTTTTAATTTGCTTATTAATATTGTGCCTAAAATATGCAGATTTTTCATAATACAATGAGGTTTCTACTAAAGACTTTAATTGTTTATAGTATTGCTTTTTTTGTTCTGTCTTGGTTTTTCTATAATTAGCTAATGCTTTGTCCCGCAGCCGCATCATGAGCTTGATTGTGTCAGTAATCCAGGTATACGATGCTTCCTTTATTGTACAGGTCTTAACTGGTGCATGTATGTCAAATAACGATATTATACGCTGATTGAAAATATTAACCATATCATGAACATTTAAAATTTGAACAATATTGTCCAAGTTTAACTGTGACAAATCACTGATAAAACTATCCCGGCAAATATCTTTAATAGGCCTAAAACTTACCACATATGGTAAGATTTTGTCAGGTTTTATATGAAACTCGCTCACTATGAAGGCATGACCAGTATACGTTCCGAAGGATTCCACGTTTGTGTATCGCGCGCTCAGGTCCGTGCAGAGCAGATCAATAAGAGTTTCACTTGTGTCAGTAAAATGAGTCGGCCAAGTAACTAATTGAGCCAGGCTCAAACAATTCAGAAACTCGTGCACCTTCTTAGTTCCGGACTCTTTAGTATTTAACATATTGACGTTGAAATCACCGAGCAGAATGTAGTGGTCACAATTTCCCAGTGCAGCAAACGTGTTTGTTATACCATCCAAAAATAGGTCAATGTCAAACCATGGTGGTCGATAAGCGGTACCGATGGCAACTTTCTTACCTGCCATTGTAACCGTGAGCCACATTTGCTCGACGGAATCGAACCTGGGATCCATCGGCCCGGCGTAGGTACGCGCACTCAAACCCCGCCGTAAATAGAAACCGACGCCCCCACCACGGCCTGCGCGAACGCATGTCGGCCGCGGCGAGTGGCGTAGACGATAGCCGGGCACAACAGGTGCGCGCCCCTCCTCGCCCGGACGTAACCAAGTTTCGTTAATTGCCAGAATGTCAAAATCATACTTTACTACTGCACAAATAAAATCTTCATGTCCAGTACCCAAAGAACCTGCATTCAAAAAGCCAACCTTTAGATATTTGTCTTTTTTAGTCATGACTACTATATAATTTAATTTCGATCATAAACACTAATTCCGTATATTGCACCGTTATTCCCGAATCAATTAGAACACCTTTCACCTTAGTGATTTTAGTTATAACGTTGTATTTTTGTCCAGTAACTATTGCACTACCCTTAATGTCAATAGAAAATTTATGAGTTAAATATAATAGAAAAATTAATATAAGATTAAATATAATACTAAGCATATTTGGTGATTGTACGTGATTGTAAATAGTTAGTGTGCGGGGAAAATAACTGTAATAAAACCGGTTCAAGTTGGACACTTCCATTTGCGCGGCCGTGAGACAAACAAGAGATTTAAAAACAATAACATGTAACATAACATAACATAACATAACATCTCTTCGTGCTTCCCATTTGTGGAAGCACCATCAACTTTTAGTTCAAATGGATCAAATTATCAGACGAACTTTGTCCTTAATTCTGAATGTGGCTTTGGATGACCGAGCTTGGGCCCAAGCCTCTCTTCCCATCCGCATGGGAGGGCTCGGAATCCGCAAAATTTCTAGTATTAGTTTACCGGCTTTCATTTCCTCGGTCCACAGCACTGAGAAATTAATCAGGAATATCCTGGCTTCCACACTGATTGATTTCAATGTGCCGTGCTTCACTGAGGCTATTGATGCCTGGAATCTCGCTTGTCCGAACTCTGACCTACCTGTTATACCATCTTCCCAGAGGCGGTGGGACGAGCCGCTCTGCAGAGTAGTTCTGAATAATTTACTAACCACGTCTGCTACTTCTGCTGAGTGTGCTCGTCTGCTGGCTGTGGGAAAGTGGGAATCAGGTCTTTGGTTACATGCTCTACCGTCCTCAAATCTTGGCACTTTGTTCGACGACACCACTTTCCGCATCGCTGCTTCACTACGCCTAGGAGCCCCTTGTTGTTCCCCTCATCGCTGTAATTGTGGGGAAGCGGTCAACAGCCTCGGGCACCATGGTCTCTCTTGCAGCCGTAGTGCGGGTCGTTTTGCACGACATGCCAACTTAAATGACATTATCCGACGAGCCCTTGTCACCGTCGGCGTTCCAGCCGTATTGGAACCCATTGGACTGGCGCGTGACGATGGCAAGAGACCGGACGGCATGTCATTGTTTCCTTGGAAGATGGGTAGGCCTTTAGTGTGGGACGCAACTTGTGTCGATACTGTCGCGCCATCCCATCTTCCCAGTTCATCATGTTGTGCTGGCGCTCCCGCTGCGGCTGCGGAAAACCTCAAGCGGCGTAAATATAGTCATCTCGGTGATAACTATATTTTCGAGCCGTTTGGGGTCGAAACTCTCGGACCATGGGGCCCGTGTGCTCACAGCCTTTTTAAAGAAATATCGAAAAGGCTCGTTGACGCTTCCCGCGACCCAAGGGCTGGCGATTTCTTTGGTCAACGGCTAAGCATTGCCATACAACGAGGCAATGCCGCCAGTATCTTAGGTACGTTGCCAGCCGACAGCGTTGAGGACGAATTTTTTGATGCTTTATTGTAGTTTGTATTTTAGTACATAATTTTGTATATTTGTTGTAATTAATTGTTTAAATATAACATGTAATAATATCGCACCATATTTGTAACATTTAGTGACAGGTATACAAACACAAATATTTTTAAAATGCAGTGGAAAACTAAAAAGAAAAAAAAAGAAAAATTAAGGCTACAAAATTAAGGCAAAGTACGATCGGCAGAAACCTGTATGGATACAGCTGCAAACACGCGATGAATATCAGATTCGCATCGGATCTGGTGAGCTGAGTCCCCAGGCTTGTAACGGGCGAGTATACGGCCTCGCTTGGCCCATACATACTGCCACCCGAGGCGACCACCAGCCTCTCGCGCCTTACGAAATAACTCCCGATTGGTCTTTGTAAGGCGCTCGTTGATGTATAGGCGCGCCGCCGGGCCAGGCAAATCCAGATCAGCTGAAGTCATTCCACGACGTACTCGGGCGGCTTCCAACACCTCGTCGCGTAGATCACGGCGCGCGAAGCGCACGACAAGGAATCGCGGGCGAGTCTCGACCGGCGCCGGCTGCGTCGCATTTATGCGCCTACCCCCGACTCGCTCGGCGCTCACTATATCGCGCGCCTCAGCCTTAACGCCCAATTTTGACACCACTAATAAAGCCGTATGAACTGGGTTTTCACCGCGTGACTCAGGCAGATTCGAAACCTGTATGTCGGTAGCCAGGAGCTCTTGGTCGCGGTCGTTGATGTCACTCCGAAGTTGAGCGATGATCTCGCCGACATCTGAAGATTCCGGTCCTGCCTGTTTCCGGTTCTCCAATGCTGAAACTCTCTCTTCCATAGCGCTCATACGGTCGTTGGTTTTTTTTATTGAAGATCTCAATTCGGCCAGATCATCGCGCATTAATTGGAATTCGTGCCTTACAGTAGAAACAAATTCCTCCCTAAATTTGTTCAACTCCGCCGTGAAATCTCGTGCCATCTCCTGCGTGGCGTCTAGGGCCGTGGTATTGATAGGACTGGTGTCCATCAGATTGACCAGGCTGTCCTCGAGTGGTGCTACTGCTTGTCCTCTCACGGGTGTTTCAGCCCGATTGTCCCGAACTTTATTTTTGGTGCACTCAGGACAGTGCCAGGGTGTCGTAATAAGGCCTGTTGTGTTGACCCCAACGCATCGTCGGTGATAGGTAGAACAGCAGATATCGCATTTAGCGCTATCTGTCGGCGAGAGAAATTTACCACAGCCACGACACTTAGGCATAGCGAACGTTCAATTTAGCTCGGTTGTTTGTATCGACCAAACAACGACGTAGTGCGCGTAGAATAAAACAGATGTCGCTGTTGATAGCTGTGGCGTTGATAGTATTTATCAATGCGTTAATGTTGATTACAGACACCTTATAGTTGTTCACTGCACTTGCATAAGGATGCGCACGCACTGGTGTATGGACACAGTTGTTTATTAGAAAGTTAATAAAAATATTTTAATTTTTTACACAAACAGGTAGTTAGATTTCAATCCCCTATAGTGTAGATTTTAGATGGCTGAATGGAATTATGGATGTTTCTTACTCAATAATGCTACTACTTACTATAGATTTTATTTGTATCCCAGGAAAATGTATGAATTCCACGGGAAAAACTTCACCGCAATAAAAATCGTACACGACTCGCACATACCTAATAAAACAAAAATTTAAAAAGCCCCCTTCGCAACAAATACTTATAGGTAGTTTGAGAATTTTAATTTAATTTTTATTGATAGTTTTTGAATGGAATGGAATGGATAGTTTTTGTAATATAGTACGCGTCGTTCCCTTTCAATTGATACGCCACTTGGGTATATTTGACAATATTCAATTATTCATTCCCACTTTCACTCCCCATATCTACTAAATGGCTTAACCGATTTTTATAAAACATGTCTAAAAACCACTGCCGGAAAAACTGCTTTCTAACAAAAAAAAACCGCGTCGAAATCGGTTCATCCGCTAAGAAGCTACGGTACTACAGACAGATACACAGATACACACGTTAAACTTATAATACCCCTCTGTTTCCGTCGGGGGTTAAAAACTGTACAAGTCCATAATAAAAAATGGCAAGCAAATACACTGATTCCAAAGCCCAGCCAGCGTTTCACAAAGTACCAGGAGACCAAGAATGCAAGGCGATGTTAAAATACGAACAGACTTAAGGCAGATGTCCGCTCGTAAAGAATGGTCAGTCGCCCAAGATGTTCAGTGACGTGGAACGACGCAGACTTTAACTTGGAACGTTTGTATTATGGAGCCAAGTTGTTGTTGCACGAGAATATTATATAAGGAAATTTTTGTCAGCAAAATTGTCGGGGCCCAGGAATTGTTCGAAAGAGTTACCGCGGCCTGGAAACTCGAAAGGCAAATGACGGAACACGGATGAGTTTTAGTCAGTAAAAGTGTGAAACACCCTCCCGTTTCATCAGTCATTGGATGATTTTTCACTCCCAAAAAAAGGTACTTAGAATAATCGTTAATCTGTCTTTGAAGCGTCAATAGATAGCCTATTGACGCTTCAAACGGTGTCGGTCTTGTGATCGAGAGGTCATGTGTTCGAACCCCACCGATTATACTATTGCCGAGAGCCTACTCCGGACACAAGCATATTCAGCTTAGTTGGAGGGGTTAATACAATTGCTAGTCATGTGAATTCTACATAAATTGCTACATCTCGTTTTAAAAAAAAACAAATTAGATATACGGAACTTCAGAAAGGATGCAATGGAAAACAGAAAGGGTTCAGCTGAGTCAGAAAGACATGACACGACGAAATATAACATAGCTCGAAGGCAAGGACACGATAATGGTGATACGAGTCAAACAAAGCCTTTTTTTCGGGGGAAATCATCAATTGACTTCTCTCGCTATGGGTGAATCGGAAGGGAGAGTCAGACTTCTACATGAAGTAGTACAGGACTCCGTTCTGTAGGTCTATTATACTACTTGCAGTATTATATACGTATGGCTACTGAAGCGTCTAAGCAGCAGGCGGTGAAATAAAATCCAGAGCGAGAAGCGACAGAGTTATATTGCAGTCACAACTATCAAGCAGTAATTGAATGTTGAATACTTTTTTTTTTTTTTTAGGTAGGGCCACTCGTAGATCAGCTCACTAAGGCTGTGCGTCTACTTAACCGGTCTGTGTGTTGAATACAAAATACACGGATATTTATACTAGCAGATTATAACTAAATAATACTAATAACGGTTCGTGCTTGACCGATCTACGCAGGAGTCGACGCCTCCTCGTTAGCGCAGACAATAGACGAGTCCGCCGACATCTTGCCTCATTAACGCTTGAACAATTGATGCGCGTGCGCCATGATTTGGAAGGCGGGGCTAAGCCCGACTGATGTCATGAAGTAGGCGTAGCTTTGCAACTTGTTTTGCACACGGCACGCTCTGACGTAAAATCGTATGATCTTGGTGCGCGTTGTTGTCGTGCGAGTAAACTTGCCTACTCGCTACATACAGACTAAAATACCAACCTGTTCCTTCAGTTTCCCTTGCGTTCCGTGGACGCGATATCTCGTGAGAAAATTACCATAACCCCGAGCATTCCCACAAACTCGGACATACCTGCAACCTCAGAGTCAAAAAAGCCTTATTCCGTGCCCAGGGTCTCTAAGTTACCAGGAAACGGAAATGTCCTTGATACGCTCTTGTGATACCAAACTAATATTTATAATATGCGATATATTACATAGTATGAAGCCTAGGTACACATACTATCGTATGCACACTCACACAAACCTTTATTACATAGTAAATAACAACTTTTTTCTTTTGTTTAAATGAATCTATTTCAAATTCACACCTTTCTAAAGAGGGCACTGGTCTTCTTCTTTGGTCAGGTTTCCGCACTTAGTCTCTGCACGAAACCATTGTGTGTGAGCCGTGTCGGCCGTCACTCCATCCAGCCAACCTTCCCTCCAGAAGCAGATCAGGTCTCTCAGTCTATTCAGGATGTCTGTAAGGGAATTCAATGACCCGAGGGTTTGCTTGCGTTGTCGGTGATTTCCGTGCACTCTAGGAGCACGTGTGCCACCGTTTCCTCCGTCCCCATGCATACCCTGCATAGGGGACTGTCCTTTATACCTATTGTGTGGTAGTGTTTTTTCAGTGAGTAGTGCCCGGTGATGGTCTCCGCCACCATTCGCAGGCTTCTTCTGTGTAGGAGGCGCCTGGTTAGTTTTTGTCTAGGTTTAAGAGGGCACTGGTTCTAGCTCAGGTTTATAACTAAGCACAGGAGTCAAATTTTACTGTTGGCTTAATTTTGCATTGACACTTATTTCAATGCAAAATTAAGCCATGGCTGTCATTTTTAAGTCTTCAACAGTCGTTACGATTAGCCAGAAGCCAGAAAATCTGAAACCAGCCTTGCCATGGGGTAACGTGTTACCCAGCGACTGGGTTTTGGAGGCAAGATAGGCAGTCGCTCCATGTCCATAGTGTTTTACACCAGTACTCAGCTACAACCTACTAGTTCGACTCTACTCTAATTCTACTCCAATTCAACGCATCTTCAATAATCTATTAATTATTATATAACCACATATTACCCACAATAGTTCCACCGAGCTTGCGATACCAACAGTATTTTGGTGATTTGTTACGTTAAACAACACAGCACAACTGTAGATAAGTGGGCTTAATGCGCTTAACTACTTTAGTTTTGGGTTAAAATACTACACAGCAAATAAATAATATCAAAATATGAATAAGTAACTTAAAGATTCTTATAGATTATAGAATATTCTTGGTGAACAATCACCAATAATTTAAATAAACACACTTACTTAAATAACAATATTGTTAAAAAAATGGTTACAATGGCGGTCTTATCGTTGAGAGCGATATCTTCCAGATAAGCTTTGGAAAGACTTTAATTTAAATATACGTTACTTAATGCTAAAGTCATAAGTATTGCAATAACATATAATACAATAAGGTAAGACGGTACTTCACACCGGAACAGCTGCTCAATTTGTATCAAGCCCAGGTTTGGTCGTGTATGAAATACTGCTCTCATCTTTGGGATGGATCTGCGAAATACCAACTGGACGCGCTTGAGTCTATCGAGAAGCGGGCCAAGAAACAATGGCAACGATGCACTGGTAGAGTCAAAGCTCCAGAGCCTTGAACACCGACGACGAGTTGCAAGTCTATCGGTTTTCTATCGGTTACATTTCGGGGAGTGTGCGATAGAATTACACAATCTAATTCCGCCAAGCCCGTTCCATCATCGGACTACGAGACAAACGGCGAAGCGCCATCCTTACATGGTGGACATCCCACACATACGCACAAAACGTTTTGGGAATACCTTCATTGTGCGTACGGCTAAGGAGTGGAATTCCCTGCCGGAGTCTGTGTTTCCCGACAGCTACAACCTAGGAGTCTTTAAGTCCAGAGTGAATAGGTTACTTTTAGGTAAGCGTGCTCTATCTTCGATCACATCATCACTTACCATCAGGTGAGATAGTGGTCAAACGCGAACCTATTTTCAATAAAAAAAACGGTTTAAATAAATATTTTGTAATTACTCGTTCTTTAATAAATAATCCAGACAATCCTCGGGCTTATTTGTAAAAAAAAACTAATCATAGGTACCTATCAAAAAACTGCCTACTGCGAAAGTTGCCCTTCCAAACAAAATCATTTACCGTTTCCATGATAAGCTCAAATAAATAGAACCATTCATTAAAATCTTCCTCGTCTGAGTTTCTTTCTTTACGTAACGGGACAATCCCCTCACAATCACATTTACATAGCCACATTTCCCTCTGTTTGCGTAAAGGAAAATCCGAACACAAAGACAACGCAAGCCGTGCTTTCAAGACAGGTGTACACTGGCGTAACAATATTTAACGGTGACCTATAAAACATGGGGTACACTGGGTGACATAGCCGTCCCAAAGCAATTGGCTATAAATAGATCAAGCTACAAGTATGTAGGCTTGTAACTAAATTGTTTTTTTCTCAGCGAAAAAATCATCGAATGAATTCTCCCATTCTGGGTGGACTGGAAGGGAGTGTCAGACTTCTACTGACTAAAACCTTCAGTTGTCCTTGTGGCAACCCCGGCAATATTATTTTATATTATTGTATTTATATTATTGTATTTTAATTGAATTCTGATTAACTCGAAAAAGAAATCAAAAGGATAGTAGAAAAGAATGAAAGTCCCTGGAAACCGTCAGGCTTCTCTTGCTTTATGTCGTTTAACTTAGCTCTGCAGTGTGAAAACATCGGCTATTTCTCGAGCTATAATTGTTTTGTTTTTTAAGTTGTTTATTAATATAAAAGATTCAAATAATAATACGTAAAACTTAGCTACACGTTAAGAAACAATTTACTGTCTAAGTAATAACACTTTTCCAGACTATTAGCACTTCGCCCGCGACTTTGTCGATATGGATTTCGAAATTTGTGAGGAAGGTGCGTTATTGATTGGTGAGTGAACTCTTAAACACTCACCAATAAAACACCTTACTACCAATTAAATCAATTTTAGATTTGGATCATTAGTTCCGGAGATTATCCCTTCATACAAACTTACACACAAATACCTCTTTGTAATATAATATTATAGACCAGCGGTTCTCAAACTTTTTTGGTGACGGAACCCTTTTGGAAAGCGAAATACTTGACGGAACCCTACAATAAATTCATGGCATTAAGTCCCCCAATTGTACTTTTCTTTTGTGCAATAAAGAATAAATAAATAAAACAATTGTTTTTCTAAATGTATTCTTTATTAATAAGCATAATAAAAGTACAATGTAACAGTTACCACTTATTACTTAGGTACTTTACTCAGTAAATTACTACATAACAAGTGCAATAATAGAAGAATAATAGATATTAAAAAAGAAAAAAAACTAACTAATGGGAGATATGAAACTGTTTTTTATTTTTCATCAATTGGTTGATATTAGGTTTGATAGAAGACAGTTCGACAAGTCTCATATCAGGTTCGGCGTTCAGTCTATTGTGGTTTTTTTTTTCGTGGCTGCCTTCTTTTTTCTCTGGGTGGGAAAATCATCGAATGACTTCTCCCGCTCTGGGTTAAGCGGAAGGGAGTGTCAGACTTCTACTGACTAAAAACCCACCCTGTTCCTTCAACTGCCCTTAAGTTTCGCTCAAATATGTTGTTGGGAAAGGGAGAAGAATATTCAGAGCCATATTGGCAAGCATTGGATATTCATCACGGATTCTGCACCTAAAATCGTTAGATAGAGGTAGAAGCGTCGTTTTAAACAGAGACTCCATACTTGTGTCTGATGACATTTCTAAAAGAGATTCATATTCCTCGTTTGACATAGTTGCGGGCTTTTGCAAGTTGTGTAAAAAAGGATTATGAATCCATGAATTCAGTTTTCTTTTTATATTCTGTTCTTCAGGAAAATACTTCTCAAAAGATGCGCGCACCGAAGTAAGATATTAGACTAATTCTTCAAATACATATTCTTGAAACATTTCTGAGTCGTTATCGCTAACAAGTAACGTAAAGCTTTCTATTTGTCTCTTACCTTTTACCTTTCTAAGTTGAGCTATACGTCATTTGATAAATGCTTGCACTGTATGGACAGGCCCACTCAAATCTGTGAGCATCTTTCTTCAAAAGATCGCCTCAGACTGAAACCTACAAGGTTCCCATATAATTAAACCAGTGTAGCTTGTATGGACTTTAAAAGAGACGGACCCCTGAGTTTGTTTCGGTGTTTCTTCTCAGGGTAGTCAGTTAGGAAATACCGGCCTCATCTAGTTAATATTTACGAAAAAAATGACGTGTAAAAGTGTTATTTAATAACCAATTTGCAAAATAAAGATCATTTATCATTTACCAACGCAAATAATCCAAAAATCGAATTTTCTTTTGAAGGCAGTTATTTTGTAACAGGCCTGGAACACTGTTGTCTGTTTACCTTGCAATGATAAATTTAATTCGTTCAATTTTTGAGAGATATCCACCATAAAAGGCAGTCGGAACAACCAAGTTATACATGGTCTTTCAAATTAAAAGAAGTATCTGAAAGAAACATTTGTAACTCGGCTCCTACGAGTAAGTTCGGCTGCGCCTCGTGATACGAATATGACGCGTAAAAACGTTCGACCAGAAAGAGGTGTTTTGATTTTTTTTTACCCGACTGCGCCAGAAGGAGGGTTATGTTTTTCGAGAGTATGTATGTATGTATAATTGTTTGGCACGCTCTGTGGCCTGAACAGCTCGACGGATTTTAGCTTGAGAGGTATCGTTAGATTCGTATTGACTGTGAAAGTGACACTGGATATATCAAAATAAAAAAAAACCAAAATGGCGGATTTTTGGCGCCATATTATGCCTTCAAAAAAGTTTTTTTTTTCTCATAACCTATCGAGTGGGATATCAAAATAAAGGGTTTTAAAAGGTGATTACAAACATATATACAACTTATATGGTTAAAAGTAATTCAAAGTGACAAATCGTAAAAAAACACGTATCAAGAACTAAATCGTCTGCGAAATCTTTCACATTTGTAAACTAAAAAGCTGGAAATAAAAAAAAAGTAATTAAAAAAGTCGGGTTTTTTAATTTTTGAATTACTTTTTTTTTTCTAAATTCTCGCGGAACCCCTACAAGGGCATCACGGAACCCTAGGGTTGCGCGGAACACACTTAGAGTATGGCTGATATAGACAAACGCCTTTCTTTGTATTTAAATAAGCAAGAATGAATTCTAATTACAACATTAATGTTCAAACTAGAATAAAAACTTACTTCTTCACATTCTTTCTCACCGCATCGGGTTTCTATCTAATTCTTACGCTATTTCTGCTATTAAACTCTGGAATTTGCTACCACTTGACATCAAGAAGGCTGAGTCAAAATTTTCGTTTAAGCGTAAAATTAAAAACCACTACTTAAGGGGCTGTTATTCTTAGTTTGGTCTTCGTCATAATTATTATGAGCTCTCTTAATCAGAAAGAATATAATAAAGCACCGTATCTATTAGTTTGTCATTTTAGCATATATGTGTATTATTATATATAATATTAGTATTATATTTATTAGAATTAAATATATTATTTCATTCCATTTTCTCGTACACTTACCACAATGTGTTTTTAACCCAAAGGTTGACTGGTAGAGAATGCTATGCTGCATTAAGTCCGCCCATGTAACACTATTGTACATAAAGTTTAAATAAATATATAATAAGAAAAATTTAAAAAATCACGAGGTTGGAATCATGGATATCCTCTGCGATGTTCATGCAGCGAAGAGGTCTGTCAGATCTGATAGTTTCGTGAACCTAGTCTAGCTCACGATATAGTCTACCCTTAACCTGGAAGTCCGCGAAAATTCATTTAACAAATCGAGGTTAAATAAAATTCAAGTTATAGATCACTTTGGAGCCCCTTACATATTCGAAGATCGCGGTGTTACTAATACCGTTTTATTTTAGGTATAAGTCTATATGGCCGATTTAGGAGTAAAGACAGTTATGAAAAGGAGACATAGGCATATTAATTTACCTTTTAACTCTCAAAGAACCACCGAAAAGCCGAAGTTCTATATTCTAAAGCTATGTGTAGATTGCTCATGTTTTCCATATTTGTAAATGTAATTCTTAGCATTGTAAGTGCTTTCAAAAAATTATCGCTATGTAACTAACTTTAAATATTGATTCTGAATTGGCGATACCGCCGCCGCGACTATTATTTTTTTTTTTAAGCGATTATTCTTAAACTACTTATAAGTAGGTATTTTTTGCGTAGGTGGTTTTTTAATATTTTTATTAAATTTTTATTTTAAGCTTTTTAAACTTTTCACCTACCATATTTTTTGTCAATTTGACGAATTTCATGGAATGGACAGTTTTTGTAATACCTACGCGTCGCCTTTTCAATTGATACGCCACTTGGGTATATTTTTGACAATATTCAATTATTCATCCCCACTTTCACTCCCCATATCTAGTAAATGGCTAAAACGATTTCTATAAAACATGTATGATTGTAATAATATACACGTCGTGTTCTTTCATTTGATACCCCTTGGGTATATTGGACTACATTCTAGTAAATGGCTGAACTGATTTTGACAAAACATGTCTAAAAACCACTGCCAGAAAACCCGCTTTCTAACAAAAAAATTGCATCGAAATTGGTTCACCCGCTCAGAAGCTACGGTGCCACAGACAGATACACAGAAACAAAGATACAAAGATACACACGTTAAACTTATAACACGTAACTGTTTCCGACGGGGGTTAAAAATGATCTTATAATAGCACTTTATTTAGAAAAAAATGCGCTTTTAGTCTAGGGTTATGCTGCTAAACACTATTCTAGATATCATATAAAAAGCGGCAATTTTAAATTAATCTTAACATTATTAATTTCTGAAGTATTAAGAACTTTTAAGGAACTTTGAGTGTGAAGTGTGTCAAGTAGAAACCTATTCAAGAACATTTTTTTAAATGTGGGTGGCATCATCATCATCATCATCTATCACGTCAACTTAACCTTATTAACTTAGGAAATTAAGTAAACCAGAGACCATATAATGTATTAACCTGGACGGTTAATACATAATATGGTCTCTTAATGGTTGACATTATGTACTCAAGAACGAGCTTAACACCAAAATTCTAATTACCCTAAATTCATATTCGAAACGTTGCCGGGCAAAGCGAAAATCCGGCGTTAAATTCCATTTACTAATGCAATGAGTAGGAAAACAGAAATATACTGGTATCACCTTGCCAAAGTAAGTAGGAGGCACTCAAATTAGAAGGTGACCTGGTTTTCAGCGACTAAAATAAAGTTAGATATCAAAAGAGGTCGTATCACAGATATGACCTTTTGGAATTAGGTAGGGTAGTCTAAAATAGACGCGACAACTGTTGTCAGTGGGACTGTTTGATGAGACGAGACCGCAGCTCGACTGTGAGTTGTGAGTGTGACGGACTTCGGGCCACACGTAATTCATATTAGAATAGAAGGAATATTTTCAGCCGTGTAATGTTGAGTTTAACACAACATTATGAAATACAAAACAATACCCAATACATCTCTGGTATGCCAGAGATGTATTGAATTCTATTTAAACCCATATTTAACACGTCTACAAATTCAAATAGAGATTCAAATGTATAGCGGTTTCATGCGATTAAATTAAATTATTTATTAATTATCAAGTACTTACATCCAAAATTTTAGATGAACGATAATCCTCAAACTAGACGTATGTGTGACAATGTGGTTTTTATTTTATACATAATAGGAACACCATTCTATAGTCAATTATCTTAAAGCTTGTTAACATAAAATTATGTAGCTTTCCACAGATTTAACAGTTAATACGATGTATCTTAAATAGCATGCAGTGGTAAATCGTACTGCCAGTATGTAGGTTTTGGGTTACCCGTCGCCTGACGTTCTATGGAAGAAATCGGTTTAATATACCCTTTTGTCTTTAAAAATACGCTCGCGATAATTAAACACACAACTTATGTTACAAGCCTTTCAACAGTTGAACAACAGCCAAAGTATTTTCCGCATATTATTTAACTTAGAAGATACGTACAAAAATTTGGCCACTCACTACTTTGGCTGGAGAGCCAAGCTAAGCATCACAGTGTCTCATTGGCACATCCTACACGCCAGCCAAAACATACTTTTGCGTTAGTACAAGCTGACAACACAGCAAGAATAAACACATTCCGTCGCCGTAAAAATAAAAATAGCCACGCTACGTCTGGCAGAAAGTCAACTAAAACAAAACTATCTCGAAAGCTTATTCTGTATCCTATTGTTCCCCAGACACCAATAAAAAACTAAGAGATTTCTTTTAATAATATTATAAGTACTCTATCTCTCTCGTACCTGCCAGCGACAATCCAGGGGTATTACACTCAAAGTAGATTCACAAACACGGTTCCTAATGCCCGCATTTTCACTTAGTTTGGATATGAAGCACGCTGGCACAAGCACAGGACACAAATGCTACACAACAGGCACTTTACAGCAAATTGGATCTACTGAGTGCACTGCACAGGGGTTGCTAAGTACTTACAATTCTGTGAATTCAAGAGCTGACGCACTTAAATTTAAACGCTTGAATGGCTCACGTAGGTAAACGTGTAAGAAGTAAGGACGCGATTTCACAATAGAAAAGCTACGAAATATGAATATATTTTGTTTGTAGACAATCAGAATGTATGAAATTGGTTACTGAACAAGAAAACCTTTTGTTAGAGCTTTAAAAGAAATACCAAATAATGTTAATCGAAACTTAATGTATTTCATTTCCGCAGCGCAATGGCAGAGACAAAGACTGTAAAATAGATTTTCTAATTAAGCTTTCTTTTAGGAAGTGAGATCATCAAATGACTCTTCCCAGTCTGTGTGAGCAGGAAGAGAGTGTCAGACTTTTACTTACCTATATTTCACCATAGGGTGTGCAATAGTTATTCAGTTGCCCTTACATGCCGGGGCCGCGGTATCTCGTTAGAACACTCGTCCAACCGTGTTTCAAATTACGCTAGGTATGTCAAGTACGGGAATACCTTAAAAGCAAAACGAATCAAATGTTCACAGACGTTTTGTATTCTTAGAAGAGAAAAGGTTGTTGCAAAATTTTCTCTATGTACATTTTATCACCTTTTGATGATCATAAAACAGTATTTTGTATTTTTAGTGCATCCTTTTCTATCAACTTTGCTACCATTAATGTTCGCTACCATGCTGTCTCGCTAATGGTTTAAATATGTCATAAAATTCTCTCAAATATTTAAGTTATACTCGATAGGTACCTACTTACGTGAGAAAAAGACTCAAAGCCCAAAATGACGGAACACATACTTCTGGAATACGAAAAGTCATTTAAAAAATAACAGATAAAGCAGTCTACAACCCTAGAAATAAATTTTGAATCACAAACATTAAAACTACGCCGTCCATACTTCTGAACACTGTTCCCTGTCAATGTAATGTATACCTGGCTATGAATTTAAAAGCTCTTACGTTAATAGGCTGCCTATCTTTGTGACCTATTTTCCAGACCTATCGTGTTTCGTGGCTGCAATATCAAGGGTAATTTAATTGAATGTTAATAACAAATGAATAGACGGATTAATAAATTATATTTTCAGTAACTAGTGTCATAATTTAGAATGGTTAGACAAATGGATCATGACGTCAAGCTGATGAACATGCAAAGGTTGGGTATAGCACGGACTTTAAGGACAGTTATTTTATTATTATTTACATGTACAGACGCCAGCACATCAAGCTACAACAATCTGTCAAATTTCTTTAATAGATTTTCAACTTTATTGGTAAAGAAATTAGGTTCAAGGTTGATTGGGAAAATTTTACAGTTTCGGATAGCTTCATGTGCTGGTGTCTGTACATATATGTAGGTACTATTAGTCGCAAGGAGCTTCACTCACATGGACTTTATTATGATAAAAACATGATCCTCCTTGGCTATGTTTCTTAGCCTTCTTGAAGCTTCAAGTCACTTCCATACCAAATTTCATCTAAAGCCACCCAGTAATTTCGAAGATTAGCACATTTAAACAAACAAACTTTTCGGATTTATAATATTACAATAGATTAGTCATGCAAACCTACAGTCTAGGGATGTGACGTTAGCGTTTTTATTTTCGGAATCCAAGAGAGTATCGAAGTTCTTAAAGAAGAATGACCACTTTCCATTCATTTCAAAACCTGACAATAAAAGTTAATGTATAGTTATAAGATATAGAAGAAAGAAACCTTTAAGTTTAGAAAAAAATGTCATGTAGTCATTTTTGCGATTAAAACGCTACGAAGTCCAAAAATTATTAATGTTACTTTTTAGGGTAGGATTTGCCGTCAAGATTTTATGTGCTAGAACTAAATTATTAACTCTCGAATTGTAATCTAAAATAGAAATACTTAGCTATGTTCTAACCGTCTTTTTTATTTTGTGAATTCCTTCAAACTTACTTACGTCACTGTTTACTCTCGATGATTGTTTCGAATAGTTTACTGCCCAGATTAATAGTTCAAAACGAAACTTGAAATATCAATACAAAACTGTATTAGTTTTAATACATCTTTCGGTCAGTAGCTTGTGTGTTGTCATACATCATAAAGAAGCGCCAGGCTGATAGCTTGGTCAGTGGGTCGTCTTAGGGGCGGAGTTTGATTAGGATATGATAGATAGTTTTAGATTAAATATAATAAACAGAAATACTTACGATTACTGGTGATATCCACTCGCTAAGTAGCGAAATAAGTCTTGTGTTAAGTTCATGAACGAGATAACGCCGAAACGTATTTAAGCAGACGTTGCAGTTTATGCAAAGTATACGTCGATTTTTGTTGACGGCGGCATTATCAAGAAGACGGATTTACGGAAAGCAAAGGTCGTCAGATGAGAAAGATATCGAGATCCAGGGGGCAACAAATAGGGTCTTAAAAGACTAATTTCAATCGGACAACTGACAAATGTACACTTGCTAAATTGTTTGAAAAGCTAGTTCACCATGAGATATATCCGCTTATTCAACATTGCATAATTCCGGAGCAACATGGTTTTGTGAAACAAAAATCGACTGTTACCAACTTAATGATTTTCACTTCCTGCTTATTCAATAATATGGACATCAGAGCCCAAACCGATGCAATTTACACTGACTTCAAAAAAGCCTTTGATAGAGTTGACCATGAAATACTTTTAAACAAAATTTCATTTAATGGCATCAAGGGTAATCTATTGCGCTGGTTTCAGTCTTATATTTGTAATCGTAGTCAAACAATAGTAAGTAACGGGTACCATTCTAACACATTCTTGGCTACTTCCGGAGTTCCGCAGGGTTCAATTCTGGGTCCTTTGTTGTTTATTCTTTACATTAATGACATTAGTAAGTGCTTTCAAAACAGTAAATTTTTTTTTTTATTATACGCTGATGACTTAAAAGTTTTTAAGAAAATTTTATCGATCAATGATTGTTACCTACTACAAGACGATTTAAATAGATTATCTAATTACTGCGACAAGAATAAACTAAAATTAAGCATCCCCAAATGTAAATACCTCAACTTCACCAAAAACAAAAATATAATTGACTACAATTACTGTCTCTGCGATGAACTCCTTCTTAAAGAAACTCAAATTTGTGATCTGGGTGTACTTTTGGACTGCAAACTTCACCTTAATTTACACATTGAAAAAATTGTAGCCAAAGCTTTCCAAATGTATAATCTTGTAATGAGATCGTCATCTGATTTCAAACGCCCAGACACATATCTATATCTTTTTAACTCTTTAGTACGACCACAAGTAGAGTACGCGTGTATGATATGGGACCCTTACTATGCAAAGTATGACAAAACAATTGAAAGAATTCAGCGAAAATTTTTGAAAAGTTTGCAGTTTAAATGTCACTTGCAGCGTCTACCATATGAAGAGTCGTTACAGAAATTTAAACTACTTACACTACATTCAAGGCGTCTATTACTCCAAGCCATGATGCTCCGTGGACTAATACACAACAAATTTGATTGTCCTGAACTTGTGAATAATATATTTTATGTCGTGCCCAGAACCATAATAAGACGAGAGGCACGCGCTTACCCACTCTTTGCTACGACCTCTAGTCGTACAAATGCGGGTGAGCGGGCGCCTCTCCACAGATTAGTCAAAATATATAACCAATATTTTGTTAAAATAGACATATTCGCACTATCTCATAATTTATTTAAAAAAGAATTGATTGATATACTTAAAACCTAATAGTATAAGTTTAAAATAAGCCCTATTATTATAAACTATCAATACTGTATGTACGTCAATAAAAAAAATAAAAAAAGAAATTGTAATTTGTGGAAACGTTGTGAATTGTACGTTTACCTATGTAGTTATGTATATCTAGTTGTAAGACAAAATGTACAATTGTTGGTTTTCCCTAATAAAATAAAATAAAATGTCAAAAAAACCCGTTTCAATCATCAGTTATACACTAAATGATTATTTAATTAAATTAATATTTTATTTTCAATGAATCTTTATTGTATTAAGACTAATAAAGAAATACAAATTGATTAAATAAAACGTAGAATAATGTATAAAACTCAGAAACAGAGATGAATAAATTCCAGTAACAATGCGCAAAATTCAACGTTATAGTATAAGGTAATTGAGGTACGTTCAAAACATGGTATTATATGTACCACAAACGTAAAATAAGCTTACAGAAGAAATGAAAAATATATTTTTCCTGTTTCTTTTAAAATTTTGATAAGCGTAATTGATACAAAATCCAATTAGCTGAATTTTAACATTTATTTCATTACTATACATCGTCAGGTGAAAAATTGTCATTGTTCTTTAGTTTACAAGCGCCTGATTCGGTGTAGGTGGCGATGGCACAAAAGGGAAGTACCAAGTGCTGACCTTTTAAAATAAAATTATCAACTTTCGTATGTAACTTAACAAACAAAATGTGAAATTATAATGGACGACTATACGTGTATATATACGTGTTCAGGAGGACCAGAGGTATAATATTAAGCCCATTTTTTATTTTGAACTATTATAACTCCTATTAGTCAGAATCATCAGGGTCAATCACTATATAATTGCTGACTCAATGACATTCAACAAATCTCGATGATATATTCAACTTATTTTGATCCCGCCACGATATTAATCAGAAAATATCAGCAGAGGAGTAAGAATGCCAGTTTTTACATGATCAGTCTTTTGAAAAGGTGTAATATCCATCGGAAATTCTGACTTATCCCATTTTCCGAAGATTGCTCAGTAATATCTCTACACAGCCCACGTCACCGGTACCTACATCGTAGTACGCTTTTGCCGATCAGACACTGATTGTAAGTGATTAACCAAGCTACGCCAAACGTGACGTGACTGACATACGGGCCCCGTATTACGCCCTTTAGGAACATTTACTTTTTGAATTACTAACGGCCGCCGTGACAGTGACGTTTGCGTTTGATCCTTCACTCTACACACCCGCAATCATGACGCACACTTCTCAAGACAATAAATCTCTGGATTTTGATAAAGGAAGGATAAAAGCGTTTCTCGGTCGAAAGCGATAGATTTGCCGCCGAAACGTGCACCTTTCATTCCTTCAAGATTTTTATTCCAATTCTTACAAATAAAAAATTGTGGAGCTCCTGAGCTTACATTAAAAGTAATTTATTGGAATCGACAGGTATTTTGAAATGGAATTGTAAATTTATCCTTGTAAAATTACCTTATTTTAACAGTTTTTTTAGAAACTTTTGCTTCTTGTACCTTATAACATTACGTATATTTTTCGAATATCGATTTAAAATTTAACTTGCTTAGATTTTCCGAACTAGACTGAGCGATGCCTTCTGTGTCGTATTTATCACAAACGAAAGTCTATTTAACCACCATTACCCAGTAACTGGCTAATAAGATATCTTTTAGCAAGACTGACGTTAGGTAAACCTATACAAATAGACAAAATGTATAAATGACACAAAAAGAGTTCAGAAGCAAAGAGAGAGTAATTTTTAACTTTAAAATAAAAGGTAAAGATAAAATTGTTCTGCTTTTTTTTATTTAATCTTTATGTATAATAATGGTACATGGGCGGACTTAATGCAACAAGGCATTCTCTACCAGTCAACCTTTGGGTTAAAAGACCACATTGTTGTAGGTGTACGAGTAAAATAGATGTCATTATCGAAAGAATATATTATGTGTATATATGTATACAACGTGTAACGGAAACTCCATATCTGTCCAAAAGGGCTGAAGACAACATCTGGTATGGAGTCTCTATGCACAGTTTCAGCACAAAATAACTGACTCAAAGAATTGATACCAAATTATTGGTATCATATATTTCTTGAATACCAATCATAACAAACGTGTCACAGCACTACGAGGGTCAATAACTTTCCACGTCACTTGCCAATAACACGATAATTCTTTTCGTTCTTCTTAATTTGAAAAATTCGGTCTCTGGTATTGTGTATTGGAATTTGTTCTACACACGTAGACTTAGGATTACAAAACCCTTGCCATATCGTTTGTTATCATCCAAAGAAGCCATGCACTTGGTATGTATATACCCTTTAAATTACACGTTGTATAACAATAATAATAAAATACATAATGCTAAAAAATAGACTAATAAACACGGTGCTTTATAATAATCATTCTGACTAAGAGAATTCGCAATAATTATATTTATGTTGAAAACCAAACTAAGAATGACAGGCTTTTAAGTAGTGGTTTCTCATTTTACGCTTAAAAGAGAATTTAGCCTCGGCCTTCCTTATGTCAAAGGGTAGCATGTTCCAGAGTTCTGTTTTCTCCTGCTGTGTCAAATACATCCAAAGGTTGCCTGGAAAATACCACTTTTACCGATAAGACTGCTCATTGTAGCTATTTAGTCCTTATTTAAATCTGTTATGGTGTACAATAAAGAGTATATCTATCGAAAAAAGTTCGAAAAAATTCTTTACTAATTAGCACTAGGTACTACGTTTTTGTTTGAGTACCAAGTATCATTGAAATCAATTCTTTAATTACCAAAAATAAGGTCTTCAAAGCTTATATGAAACACCGTTAGATTTAAACGCTCTTAACGCACTTTCAAAGACTCAGAGGAATCTTGGTATGTTGTTATGGATACATCCAAAAACAGATCTCAGCCAGCATTGCTTAACATGATATATTGACCTGTACAGCTATCATTATTTATTTATTTATACAACGTGTAAATTAAAGGGTATATACATACCGAGTGCACGGATTCTTTGGATGATAGCAAACTATATAGCTTGGATATGGCAAGGGTTTTCTAATCCTATGTCTACATGTGTGGAGCTTATTAGAAATTTCAATACATTGATACCAGAGATCGAATTTTTCAAATTAAGAACGAAGAGAATTATCGATTTATTAGCAAGTAACGTAGAAAGTGATGACCCTCATAGTGCTGTGACACGTTTGTTATTACTGGTATTCAAGAAACATATGAAACCAATAATTTGGGGTCAATTCTGTGAGTCACTTATTTTGAGCTGAAACTTTGCATAGAGACTCCATACCAGATGTTGTCTTCAGCCCTTTTGGATAGATATGGAGTTTCCGTTACACATTGTATTTTCTTATCCGTGTGAACCTGTAATTGGCTTTAAGTTACGTATACCACTGCAATTGATGTACATTGATTGATGTACATTAGCTGTTGGTTCTCTTTTTCATAAATAAATAAATTTAGCTACAACCAAGGACACCATTATCTGCTTAACTTTCTCCCAACTAGTTTGGGGTCAGTCTCAGTTGAAGTCAGTTAAAGGGACTGCCTATCTGACCTCCAAAACACAGTAACTGGGTAACACTATACCCTTTGACAAGACCAGTATCAGATTTTCTGGCTTCTGACTGTTCATAACGACTTTCAAAGGTGTAAGAATTACAGCAATCATCAACGAACACCAAGGAGACCCCTTGTAAAATAACCTGAAAATATATTTAAAAAAAAAACAATATAACAACATGTATAAAAATAAATTATTGGGATTGTGAACAACCATGCAGATAAATATATCAGTCAACTCTGTCAGCACCAAATGCAGAAAGCAAAAATTAAAGCAATTTACTTCAACTACATCCAACTATGCTTCACATTAACATGAATTATGGGTAGGTGGCCGGTCCGAACTTTACGCCAATATTACCTACCATAGAACAGGTGTTAACAGAAATGAAACGTCACCGCGCATTACGGTAAAAGTGGAATAATATTGGCTCGATTGTAATTATTTGACTCGTATCGACAATGTATCGCTGGCTAATTTAATAAGGTTTGATTTTTTTTTAAGAGAATAGCAATGTGGGTAGAATTATTCACATTCTTAGCAATCTTGTTAACCCCTCCAACTTAGCTAAATATGCTTGTGTCTGGAGTGTGTTCACGGCAATAGTGTTATGGTTAGTGTTCGATCCCGCGGCCTCTTGAACACAAGTCCAACAACTTAACCATTAGGCTATTGAAATCTTTAGATACTAATAATATAAAGCGGAAACTTTGTTCGTTTGAATGCGTTAATCTTTGAAAGTACTGGTTGGATTTGGATGAAGTTGGGTATGGAAGTAGCTTCAAGCTTGAGGAAAGTTCTAGGCTTTTTACCCGACTGCAAAAAAAAGGCAAGTTATGTTTTTATCGTGATAAAGGCCACGGGAGCAAAGCCCCGCGCATCTGATAGCTTACATATAAAATTAACATAATCAGAGTATATCGTTCGCACTGCTGAATCACAAGCCTCCTGACTGTATTGTAATAATTAAAGCCCCCAACCAAGGTTTTTAAAAACCTTACAAAAGTGACTACACGCTCAGGGCACCCTGTGTGGGATATGGACCTCAGTTTAGGGCTTCGGTGGGGTAGAGTAGCTAAAGAGAGGCTGAATCGGACAAGAATATAATTCCTACACAAAACGGCCATATTTATTGTTTTCGTCTACAACTTTCGCTTCTATCCTATTTCGTATTCTAAACCACTACCCACCAATAGTGAAACAAGGGGCGCGTAAAATTAGTGGGTAACAACACACTAACTAAGCCGAACGTGTCCGTCCAAACTTTATAGCAGTATCGACGAAAACGTTCGTCTGAACTCGGCCGAATAGTAATTATTGGCACCGGGGATAACTTTGCTGAACTGCCAATTTAAAAAGATTGAAATGAAAATTAGTGTGATAGGTTGTTATAGAGGTAGGGTAACCTATACCTATATAGGAGGTAGGTTTTGTATGCATGTCTTTTTAATGACAATAAATACTTTGTCTTTATTCCTTACTAGCGACTCGCCCCGGCTTCGCACGGGTGCAATGTTTATATTAAATATAGGCAGCGTTCGCGAGAATCGTTAACGTACGGCAGTTTTTTCGACGCCTTACTCCACAATTTTCACTACCACGAAAAATCCTATCTATTTTCCGGGATAAAATATAGCCTATACGGATTCGGAAGAATCCCTCTAAGTAATGGTAAAAGAAATTTTGAAATCGGTCCAGTAGTTTTTGAGCCTATTCAATACAAACATACAAAAATACAAAGGTTTCCTCTTTATAATATTAGTATAGATATGCACCTACAGTAACGTTTTATAAGTCAGTTCTGGTTCTAAATATCAAGTAACACGTACTCAAGCTCATGACTTAATGACTACCTAGCAAGACGTGCTGTAACTATCATGATTCCGCTGTGAAAGAGAGATGGAGGTATTCAGACGAATAGCGCTATCCTTTTCTCACAATTGAATCATAAGTGTATGACGCATCTACGTGATGTGGCAAATTATTGCTAATGCGAACTGCCTTTAAAAGGTAACAAACAGGTGAACGTTGAGGATTTCAGTGGAGTGGAAGGAGAAACATGAGCCTCATCTAAATAAATGACGTGTATAAATATCTGGGTGCACGGCAGTGCCCCCGCCAAGTCGAGCAAAAAGCGGCACGGCCGTACCTTTTCTCGAAGCAGTTCAGACCATTTTCGTCCCCCTATAACTTCGTTGTGGATAAAACTAGAAGCCTGAATTTTCAGTAACCAAGCAGGCATTGCATAAACACGGCATATTTCAAAGGGGAACGCCTAAAAATGCTTGAAATGGACAGAAAATACTAATAGTCCTTAATTCTATTGAGAATAAAATGATTCTATCGAATCTATGAATAATGAAATAATTCTTAAGTTTGTAAACCTTTTTTTTTTAACGTGGTAAAATTATCAAATAAGTCCTCCCAACCCGGCGGGGCGGGAGGGACTGTCAGACTTGTACTGACTAAAATCCACGGTGTTCCTTCAATAACCCTTTACGTACCGGGGTCACGGTAATGGGATAAGTCCCACGACCCCGGCAGGCTTCGGCCCTCTACAGGGGGGGGCCTCGTCATGTTGCTGACGCTCTTTGAGGCGCGCGTGGAACACAACGCGCCGTCGACCCGGGCATGGTCCATGGTCGGACAGCGAGTTGCCCTTTACTCGCTGTCCGCATGCCCGCGTCTACGGTGGCTGGAGATCGTCGGCCGACGTCCGACGCCGTGGGCGTCTACCACTGCGGCTGGGCTGGAGGGAGGACGCCATCCTCTCCCTCACACGGCCCGCCTCCTCCTTCGGAAGCATGACTGCTTCGCAGAAGGAGGCGACCGCTTCCCACTCCCTCTCGCCCCGCAGCATGGCCTCGACCAATGCCGGGCGCGAGAGGTCTCCGCCTATCGCCGCCGTGAGGACACGTCGGTGATCTGCCCAGGTGGGGCAGTCTTGCACCGTATGCTCTACTGTGTCCTCAGGGCGACCCTCGCAGTGGTGACACCCAGGCGTTTCTTCCTTTCCCATCAGACACAGGTACCTCCCGAAACTTCCGTGTCCGGTGAGGACCTGTGTCATACGGTAGGTCAGGACGCCGTGACGCCGATCTAGCCACTCCTCAAAGACGGGTCTTACCGCCGCAATTGCGGCGTGCCCGAAGTTTGTAAACCTAGGGAGAAAATATCACGATAATAAAAATATTTAACTTTATAACCGTCTAATCCATTCTTAGTTTTTTGTTGGCGGTCAGTGTTTATTTGACGTGAGTAATCGACATTCAGCCAAACAATAATCGTCAAATAATCGTTAGCGAACTATTTTATAGTTATTGCACAGTAATCATGAATTTAATATAATTCAACCTATTTATACCGTAAATGTAATTAAAATAATATATGTGTGTCAATATTAATTATAATCAAGTTAATTTCAAAATGGAAAACGTATTGTAGACTGTATGAATCACAATTATGTCCTTTGCCTTACTGACGTCTGACAGTTTGACATTACTGCATTTCATTTTTCGATTGATTACTTGATTGATTTATGGTGCAAAACCATGTGTGCGACTTGAGTTTTAAAGAAATTGCTTTTAAGGATATTTAACGACGACTAACGACTACTCTAGCAGACATAGAAGCTTCAGATTTAGAATACAATAAGTGTTTAGTGTATGAATCAAGGAAAAACTAAAATATTTTTCAAGTTTCGTTTTTTTTTTTAATTGATAATAGGCTCGCGTTCGACCACCATCTCACCAGATGGTAAGTGATGATGCGGTCGAAGATGGAGCTCGCTTGCCTAGAAGCAGAACTATCCACAAAAAGAAATGAGATCCCATAAAAATACCAAATAGTAAGTAGTAAGTAGTAGTAAGTCGGTTATTAATTTATTCAGTCCTTACTTAAGGGACCTTCTGTCTTAAGTTGTTACGTAATTATCTAGCCTAACAACATCTTATAGTGACCATATCAATATTAAAAATCTTTAACGTTTCAAATAAATAGATTGACTTGGCAATCGCACTAAACAATGTAATTTATATATGTATTACTTGTGAGATATATTGTGTTTTCACGCCTAGAAGTAACTTATTCACTCTTGACTTAAAGATCCCTAGCTTATAGAGAGGTAGTAGGCACTAAGTCTGCCTTTGTAAGAACAAACGCAGACTTAATGCCTAAGCTATTTTCTATCAGTCAAATAAAGGAAGAGATAATATGCATCGATCTATTTGTTTTAAGAAACAAAGAATACCGTAAATTGCACTGCACAGTGCTGAATTTAATGCCTTACGCATTATGTAATGGGCCTTGATGTCAATTCAGTCCTAGACTAGACATTACTATACTTACAAAAGTATGTGTTTTGATAATCTAAAACACATTATGCACTTAAGCTCCACATACACAAAATATCAATATATGTAAGACAGCGCGCAGATGCCCGTCGCAACATAGTGACAGATTTTCAGCTGCTCGCGGAGAAGTACCGTTATAATCCATTTTACGCTGTTGACATCTTGACACGGATGATACATAATCCTGTACGTAATACGGTGAAAAGCAGGAGTGAGATATCATGTAAAAATAAATAATTTTATATGTTTTTTTGCTATGGTTATTTATAGTATGAAAATAGGGTCATGTTTAATTCAAGCTAACATGTTCACTGCCAGTATCATTAGAGTCTAAAACGGTATATTTACCATGTGTATCACCGTAGACACCGGAAGTGCGAGGTTGAGAGGCAGCCAGCATTCTTGCCGTACGTGAAAGGAGTGACAGATAAGGTTGCAAACATTCTACGGAAATATGCCGTAAAGACTATATTCTCTCTGTTCAAGAAAGTCTCTAAGATGCTGCGTTCACCGAAGGACGACTTCCCTTTGAAAAAACCCGGTGTCTAGAAAGCAGACTGCAGCTGTGGAAAGTCGTACATCGGTCAGACAAAACGTACCGTAGCTTGCAGAATTTCGGAACACATTTGGGCGGTGAAAAATAATGATGTTCAAAAATCGGCAATAGCACAACATCTTTTATATACCCAGACTGGTAAGGTAAGCGATTGAGATTACCAAATACGACAATTTCAACCGGCAGGATGGGTATCAACTGTCGAGGGCCTGGAATCCAGCGGTTCAAATGTGTAAAAACCGAAAAAGTTCCTTAAAAAGTTCGCGAGTTGACACTGCGGTGAGTTTTGTGTATCGGGAACAGAATCGAGTGTTTAGTGATACATGTGACAGTGATAGCGGTAGTGATCACAAAAATCGAACGAGAAAGAGGGTAGACCGATTCATCTGCTCATAAAAGTCCACCCGCAATTACTTCAGTTCATCCATGATCGATCTTGCAATAGTGCCGAAATATCGGAAACTCGAAACAAAAGATACACATGGTAAATCTCCCGTTTGAAGTTCTAATGATAGTGTTTAATTCGTTAATTAATTTTGTTTTATTTAATTTTGAATGTAAATTAATAATTCATATTACAATAATAACTATTTCTTCTTTGGCGGGCAGCTCAAATTTGGGCAACTAGCGTGCTTTTTGGTGGCAAATTGTACAATCAAAAGGAATTTTAGCACGAAACACGATATTACACCATTAAATATGATTTTATTTATTTATATTTGAAACACTATACATTTTTTAACATTATTTTATTTTATTAACCCTCGTCCGTATGTCACTGCTGGGTGCCAACTGAAAACTAGCGCTGGGTGTCTTTCACCCAGCAAGTGCTGAGTTCGTAACCCTTTCGGTGTGGACATACTCAGTAAAATTTTTTGTGTTACTCTTTTTTTGTTTGTAATTTTCTATTTTATGTTGTGGTGTGCCTATCTCCTAATAAATGTTTTAAATTTCAGTTTCATAGTCAAAAAACAAGTAAAGTGACCTGTATTTCCATAAGAATTTATGGAATGAACGTCTACTTCATGCTTACTTCACCCAAGTTTTCACAGTTACATTTAATAGAATACCAAGGCTGATTGTCTGTCAATAACCAGATGCTCACAGATGTTTCAATGACCCTACGCAGAGGTACAGACACGTCTGTCGAAGAATGCCGAGTAGAGCCGAGGACAGCCGACCCCATCTCTGAGGAACAGAAGCGCAATCGCGCGGGGCTTCGCCCCTGTGTTTATCACTATAAAACAACCTCCTCGTACGACGTAAACGAGGAAACGTAAAGAGTGGTCTATAACCATCTTTAATCATCAAGCTACTTTCATACCTAATTTAATCCAATTCCACCCAGTACTTTCAAATATTAGCACGTTCAAATAAACTGATAATATTAGTATAGATATACCAGAATATCCGCAATAATTCGAAAATATGCTTTTAACTTTGTAGCACAACAATTAAGTATATTTCATAGAGGAAATTCCTTGGAAAATTGTTAGCCAAGAATTCTCGCACGCCCGTGTAAAATTGTAATCAACCTTTATTATCAAGAGGCTAACTTTATCCATTTGTTTCACGGCTCAAGATAGCATCAAGTTATTCCTGAACTTCTACAATTTGATAATTCATAGTCAACTTCAGCGAACTTGTTATCCTACAAGGAATGCTTTAGCTAAAGATATTCTATTTTAACTAAATTCTGTCAATTTAGACAAATTTAGGTGAAATTTTAATCCGTCGTCATCTGCTTAGCCTTTTCCCAAAAGGGGCGACCCCCTTCCAGTCTAACCACTTGCAGCTGAGTATTAGTATTTGACATGGAGTGACTGCCAATCTGACTACCACAACCCAGTAACTGGGTAACACGATATCCCTTGGCTAGACCAGTGTCAAATTTACTGACTTGACGGCCAAAGATGTGGAAATGACACCCGGGGCCAATAGCTTATCGTGCTTTATGAGGCACGGGGGTCTCACACCGCCAATTTTCAAACTCCAAGTTTCTATTGAGAAATTCCTTATAGATAAAAACTTTTTTGCAAAAAATTAAAACCGACTTCCATATCAAAACACTACAAAGCCAAAAATATTTTTAATTTCGGTACCTATTCGGTGTTATTGGTTTTGTATTTTCTTTTTTTTTTCACACCGTCTTCCGAAATTAAAATTATTTTTGGCTTTGTAGTATTTTGATATGGAAGTCGGTTTTATTTTTTACAAAAAAGTTTTTATTTTCGCGCTTTTTTTTAGACTTTTGTTGATTTTTCAGAAACGGCTTGTCCAATTGCAATAAAATTTTCATGGGTTCATTTGGAAAGTATACCCTTTTCAACAAAAAAAGAATTTTTCAATTTGGTTGGCAAGCGACGGAGCTATGCCCGAACAAACATAAAAAAAAAACAAATAAACATCCGAATTGAGAACCTCCTCCTCTTTTAGAAGTCGGTTAAAAACCTAATAGCACCTTTTTCCCGACCCGGGAAACAAACCTGAGTTTTCATGCGCAGCAGTCGCGCTTGCGACCAACGAGGCATAAAACGAGGCAGTGAAATTTTAATCCATACAACCCATTTAATTATCTTTTATAATCTCTACTGATTTTAATTAGGTCCAACTTTGGGAACAACCTCATTTCACAAGTTACGTATGTTTATTTAAAGCCCCGTGTAATAATAGGAGTGGTCCCTTTCTTCTCCTAAAATAGTTTCAAACAAACTACAATTTCCATTATATTAACAAAATATAAACTTTGTTTTACATAATTATCCATTTTACTTCTTTAACTATTCTATCATAATATCGAGTAATAATAAAATTAATCTCACAATTTTGCATGAAATAAATTCAAGTTCTAAGTTTTGTACTGTATGTTGATTATTTCAAATGTTCATTTATAATAAAATTGTTATTCCTAAAACATTTGCTGAATTTTTGGTTTAAGTAACAAAAACGGAACGCTGTAAATCGGACTCCACGTAGTCGTATCTGCCCTACCTCAAGAGTGTAATTTAGAATTACAATTGATTTTTGTCGTAATTAAAGCCGTTACAATTTAATGTTACCAATCAATCGATCAATTTATATATTTCAGGCAACTAGCCCCATACAAATAAAATACATCCTTTCACAATAAATATAAATAAACTAATATATAATATCACTTAACCAAAACTTATACTATGTAACTATCACGATTATTTGTCCTTAAAAGTTCACATTTACTGTATTTTCAATCATTATTGTTGATTAGAGTATATTTTATAACAAAAACTTATTTGGCATGCTACTTCAAATAAAACTATACAACGAGTGAACTATCGCAAAACAAGTCGGTAGAAGAAAATATGTATATTGCCCGCCGTCATATAAGTCGTGCCTATCTACGTAACGTCTGAGAGAAATTCATAGCAAAAGCTTTTTAAAACTGAATATTTATTGAATTAAACTAACTTATGTACATTACATGAAAGGAAACCAAGGTGTTGTACATATAGATGTTAACTAAACTAGGTAAACACTGGTACCCAGAGTGTTAGAAACTAAGTAATAAATATCCAAATATATGTTAAATGCCTATTTATAATTAATTTTATTTTATAATGTTAAATATCATTTTAATATCATATCTTACTTATTAAGAAATAAGTCAACACGTCACTTCCTTCATTCATAATTCTAACGTTGGCTGCGCTGGTGCCCCACTCCTCCCACTACGGAATACGGTTGTTAGACCAAGGATGCGGCACCAGCGCAGACTCCGTCTTGCTACGAGAGCCGAAGTGAACGGTCAGAGAAATAAGAATACTGTACTGATATTAGTGTTACGAGCTGGGGTTCGGGACAGAGATGATTAACGTCAATTAGACCAAAATTAACACTTTAATTAAGTAAACACACAAGAAAAATTAACACGGTTATTCTCACTTCAATACTTGTCACTTAAACTTAAATCGCACTGAAATTCACTTGTAGAGCTTCGATTATATCGCGTATTCGCCTCGTAATAAGACTGACTCTCTGCGTCCCTTTGCGATCTATTTATATCCCGGTCTATGAGTTCTAGAACATTCTTGTAAATTCGACTCACTGTTTATACTGCCAACAATATTCCAGCCACCGCGAGATGGCGTTAGTGTCTCGACTCAATATACTCAGTACTGCTACTCGCCGCTGGATGTTGTTGTTAGTGTCTCGAACATTCTAGATTTCTGTCGAAGTTTCTCGACGTACTTCACTAAGCGACTGGCGTAACATTAGTATTGTACCTACGTGAGGTACCTGTACTATGCGTGAGCGTGTTTTAAACCTATTATTTAACTAAGGTATGTACAAATGTGTAATTACTCTAAAGTTTGTAAAATGTAGGTAGTGTCCGTAACGATACCAATAAATAAATCTGTTCTTAAAAGGCACGAGCTTCAGATAATGTAATTTATTTTATTTCTGCTTAGTGTGATACCAAATAATAATATCTGAGAATCAACATAGTAGTTTTCTTTCAAAAGTAAGATATAATTAGTGTTTTCGGTACCAGAACTATCGCAATTTAACAGGACATACATACATATTACTTAAGTTTATGCACATAATGGTGTCGTGTGAGTCACATACAAAATACTCAATTTATTTTATTTTTTCTGTTAATTATTACGATAAATAAACATTAAATAATTTGAATTTAGTAGTAGTTTTAACTTTTATGCAAAACGGTTTTAAACCTTTTGTATATTATTGATTGTGATATTTAGGGTATATTCTACTTATAGATTTCAATTGTATGACAAGTGATATTATGTAATATTAAATTCGGGGAAGTTATCATTCGGATAAAAATAATTATGGCACTTTAGATTATTGATAAAAACCCTTGGGAAGATAAAAGATAACCCCATCACACACGCGCAGGTAACTGTACCGTTACATGCGCTCATGCCTGAAATTGTTCCCTATTTGGTTTAACCACGGTCAAAGAACGACCACTGCACAGCAAATGTCCCCTTTTCAGAGGACGTTTGGATCGAATGCGTCAGCGGAAGCACCACAGACCACCTCCTAACATTTTGTTTGCCTGGTACATTTAATATTTATTTCCACAACTCACATTCGCAGCATAATTTAGAATTTGAAAGTCGAATGAACATCACACAGGCATTCCTTTTATTTTTTATCAGAGGGAAACCTTTCCGGGTTTGCGAGAATGTTCTAACGAGATACCGCGGCCCCGGAACCCAAGGGTAACTAAAGTAGCAGCGTGGATTTTTAGTCATTTGATGGTTTTCCCAACCAGAAAAATGGGGAAACCTTTAAAAGGCGCTGGCACTTTTAGGGAAAAGACCAGGGATCATGTAATTTTTACCTCATTAAAACTACCCCGATGATCACCATTAATTAGCTCATAGAAAGTCTATGAAACCTTGTTGCATTAAGTCCGGCCATGTACCACCATTGTACATAAAGTTGAAATAAATAAATAAGATACTTCAGCGTCTGCCAATCAAAAGTTAATTATTACAGTAAACAGAAGGTAATTATATCATTCATCTGATCTACAACTTGAAAACAAACACATTAATCAATAGCTGTTTATCTGACTGAACATAATTATACTGTATGTATATAGGAGTAACCCTATTACAGGCGGGCAGACAAATGGATATGGGTCTCAATCCCCGTCGAACATAAACTAACAGCGTACCTTTTACGGTGTGTTAACTTAATAGAAACGCTTATGTACACCACCTTGGGCTATTCTTGTGAATTCAAATGGACTAAATGAATGTAGTACCTAAAGGAATATCATAAGGGAATACAATCCCAACGAGCACATTAGTGGAAATTGCTGCCTATTTTGTTACTTTCGGCTTTAAAATAGAGGTTTAAGGGTTCAAAAAGCAGTTCAAAGTTGCATATCTGCATCCGTAAACGTCTATAGCTACAAAAGTTACTTAAGGTGCTATAAGCTGAATTCATTCTTAGCTCTCGCAGCAAGTCTATCACTCAGGTGCAAGCTGCGTATTTTCACCGCGGTCATCCGTCCCATCATGACCTACGCCTGCGTTGTTTTCGCACACGCAAAGCCCTACCTCATCCACAAGATGCAGACCCTCCAAAACCGATTCCTCCGTAGAGTCACGGGAGCCCCCTTTTATGTTCGAAATGAGCTTCTTCACGTAGATCTCAAGATGCCCACCATCCAGCAGTTCATGAAACGTGTCTCCAAGCGTTTCTTTTAAACTTCAATCCAACATATAGGAATCCCCTTATCGTATCGGCCGCCCAATACGAACCCTCGCGTATCTCTAAGATTCGCCGACCAAGGCATACCCTAGTCACTCCCGATGACGCAATCACCCTGCTCCAAGAGAGCCGTAGGGAAACAAGTACAGTGGCACACAAACACAAAAACCGACCGTCCTTCCGTCCTCGCCGCCGAGGCCCGCCGCGACGTCCCCGTAATAGTCCACCCCGACCCTTGCCAGAGCCAGCCCGCGACGCTGAGCCAGTAGTTTTAAATTCCCTTATTAATAATAATAATGATATGATCCAGCCTGTCCCTAGCTACCCTCCCCAGCGACGCCCTAAGCCGAGGTCCGTACCCCACAGGGGGTGCCCTTAGCGTGTAGTCGCCTAGTTTGTAAGTTTTTTAATAAGCCCTGGCTGGAAGCTTTAATTAATTTATTAATTAAGGCAACCACAGGCAAGTCCGGTTAGGCATCCGACAACCTCAGAGGTTGACCTGCGAGATGCCACACACAAAAAAAAAAATATATATAAGCTGAATCAAATACTACCCTAGCCTTCACAGTAGTCCACGGTAGAACTCATTTACCACTTACACCTTTATATGAGAGAGAGCTGACCCCAACATATATATATATATATATGTAAGAGCATCAGAAGGGGCCTCATAGCGGTCTTGGCCGTCGCTGTCCATCGTGGGCGGTGCAACGTCAGGAATTTAAAAATAAAAGTACACGTGTATAGTCCAATGTCTTATTATTCAGTTATTTCACAATTGTTCACAAAATCACGCACGATTAAAAAGATTAAACTAGATTATGAGCCAATAGGTTAGCACGTGTTCACCTCGCGCGGCAGCTGGCAACCGAATGACAGCCGTCATTGCTCGTGGCGACACCCACTACTCCATTCAGGGTTACCCGCTCATATTTTAATAACTTTTCTCGAATCGATTATTTAATCGATTTTAATAACTTTTATCGAATCGATTATTTAATCGACTAAAACTAAAACAATAATGACAAATCGAGTTATGAATTACAATAAATTGAAACGAAATTATAATTAAAACTAGTCCATAATCAGCGCGCCGTCACGGCCGTCCTGCATTATCACACGTCTTCGTGTGTGTGGGTCTCATCTGTAGACAAAAGACACAGTGCGTTATATTATACTCCGTTCGGTCTCCCTGACTTCTCAGATAACCCCTTTGTTCGTGTTACATAACAACTGACAGTGATTCTAAATCCAAAATACAACGAAATGTTTCGCAAAAAGTAGCACACACCACATAGGGTGTTACAAATGTCACATGCGTCAGTTAATGCCACATAGGCCGTTTGATCTCACACAGGCAAGTCGTTTCCACACAGGCTAGTCATTGCCACACAGGCTAGTCGTTGCCACACAGGCTAGGCACTGCCACACAGGTTACTCAATGCCACACAGGCTAGTCATTGCCACACAGGCTAGTCATTGCCACACAGGCTAGTCATTGCCACACAGGCTAGTTGTTGCCACACAGGCTAGTTGTTGCCACACAGGCTAGTCAGTATCACATAGATCAAAAGTACAATTGAAAGGTAATGTAATTACTTGCCATGGCCGTCACCGGCACATTCTGTTTCAGTTTGGTTGGTGGGGATTTCCATTCCGCCACTTAACTTCAATGGGACGTAACATTCGGGCATAGCACGGCTACGATCGTGCGCGTGTCCTATTAGAGTTAAGGGCCCGCAGTAAATACCTGTCACCATCCAACAGCTCAACTACTTTATAAGGGCCTTTAAGTTTTGGGTCAAGCTTGGTTTGGTTACGGTCGTGATTTTCAAGGAGCACATAATCACCAACTTAAACATTTTTTTTTTAAGCTTGCTTTTCTTTAATCAAACTTAACTTTTTTCGAAGAAGCGTTAGCTTCTATGGCTCGTGTCGATTGCTCTCTAATATTATTCATATCAACTTCTATGTCATCTGTTCCTAATGACATTAAGTTTAGGGGCCTAGCAACCTTTACTATCAACAATGCTAAAGGACTTACCTTTGTAACCCTACTCATAGTACAGTTAATGGCTAACTGAATGTCAGGCAGTGCATCTTGCCATGACATATTATTATCTACATCGACATCAGTTAGCATATTCTTTAATGTGGACATGACTCACTCTACCTGCCCATTTGCGCGGCTTGTGCCGGTAGCTATAAGGTGTAGGTTCATGTTGTGAGCATTGCGAAAGTCCCTAAACTCTTTTCCAGCAAAGCATCGACCCTGATCAGCTATACCGTGTGTAGGGGCACCAAACAACGACACATTGTATTTCACTGCCTTAATGGCACTATTTGTGTCTATGTTGCGTGTATGATTTAGTATCACGTACTTACTAAAAGCGTCTACTGATACAAAAACATACTCTTTCGCGTCTTTCTTACCACTTAGTTTACCTGTTGCATCCATGTGAATGGTATGCCATGGGATTGGAGTTTTAGGGATTGGGTGTAGTTCAGATTGAACTTTTCCCGAGTTAGACTTAGCCATTCTGCAAGTTATGCAATTTTCTACAAATTTTTGTACGTATTTGTTCATATTTGAGAACCAATGGTAGTAAAGGATATCTATCAGGTACCGTGTTGCTGTTCAGTTGCCTATAATCCTCCCGTCCTTCTTCTTAACTAGGAGAATTAGACTCGTGAAGGGAGAAGAACTTTCACGTACGATGCTAGCGGACAAAAGTTCTTTGATTTGACGGCGTACTTCCTGTCTTTCGTCTGGACTTAACCTATAAGGTCTACGTTGAAGCGTGAAATTAAGTTCAATTGGTTTAATGACCAGCTGACCCGTGCTAACCCTACCAGTGGGTGTACCCTCTACGAAATTACTAGAATGATTTTTCAGGAAAGTAATTAATTGCTCTTTCTCACGATCAGAAACGTCGCACTTTATACTTTCGAAGTTGTCTACCTTCGCACCTATGTCAGAAATAGAAACCACCCCGTTATTTTTAATAATAAGTTTCTTATCAAAAATCTCGATTGAAAACCCTAATGTAAGTAGATCCCTACCAATCATTATATCGTTGGAAATACACGGTTATTCAGTGCAGTTACTGTTTCATGTGGTGCTCCCATATGAAACAGTAACTGCACTGAATAACCCTGAATTGAAACTGTAGAAAGGCGCGCGTTACCTATCTATACTAATATTATAATATTATACATAAAGCGGAAAAGTTTGTTTGTTTGTTTGCTTGAACGCGCTAATCTTCGAAATTACTGGGTGGATTTGGATGCAATTTGGTATGGAAGTAGCTTGAAACTTGAGGAAGGTTACAGGCTACTTTTTACGCGACTGCAAAAAAAGAGAGTTATGTTTTTACCGTGATATAATCTACGGGAGCGAAGCCCCGCGTGAGTACTAGTACCCAATAATGTCACTGCATTATATTGTCGTTTGCCTAGAAACCTATCTTACTAAAGAGTTTTACTAAAGAGCATTCGGCGCCTGAGTCGAAACAAAATGAAAACTTCTCACCGGTTTCATCTAAGAGCTCATCCATAGCTGGTTGGATGGAGCAGGCATCCACTCGTCGTTCGGTTCGTGCATCGCTGGCCTTGACATCCACACTGGGGCAGGGCGGTGCGATGTGGCCGCGTTCACCACACTTGAAGCAGGTTGGAGTAATCGTCTTCTTCAGCGCGCCAGCTTCCTTCGATAGATACATGACCCGTTCTGCCACAGTTATAGCATCGCCGAGAATTCTCCATACGTGGCTTCTTCACTTCCACCGTCGGAGTAATCTTCTCATTAGTCGGGAGTCCTCTTTTTCTAAAGCTAAAAGCCATGAGCTCTTGTTGTAATTTATTACGAGTATCAATCTCAGTGGTAAATGCTATTCGTTGCAATCGCAGCTCAATTTTTGAAGCATGTGCTAGAGTAAGCGCTATTGCAATCTGTTCCTTCGACAAAGACTTCCATCGTGCTAATAAAGTGCTCATAAATTGCCCGGCATACGCAGACAAACACTCGCCTTCCTTTGGACTACTATTGAGTAATCGCCATAAATTTGCAGCTGGAGTCTCAACAGTATCAAATCTAGCTAAGAACAGGTCTTTTAATTGCGGCCACGTAATTCCGGAAAAACTAGATTGGGCTAGCCATGATGACGCTGATCCCTTGAGCACCTTGCTCATTGTGATTATCAAATCACTGCCAGAAATAGGTTTTTCTTGTAAACATATGTCCACCGTTTCACACCAAGCGCGAGCATCGTGCTCTGGAGTATCAGGATTAAACTCAGGTAACATTATTTTCATGCTGGATACACGTGGTTCTCGTATAGCACGAATTAACTCCATCATATTTTGTTGTTGCACTTCAAAAAGATATTTCCAACGTTCACACTCATTATCTTGTGAAATATTAAGACACTGACCCGTATTCTGATCCTGATTCGTTGCAGGTAATCCCACTTCTGATGTAAGAGCATCAGAAGGGGCCTCATAGCGGTCTTGGCCGTCGCTGTCCATCGTGGGCGGTGCAACGTCAGGAATTTAAAAATAAAAGTACACGTGTATAGTCCAATGTCTTATTATTCAGTTATTTCACAATTGTTCTCAAAATCACGCACGATTAAAAAGATTAAACTAGATTATGAGCCAATAGGTTAGCACGTGTTCACCTCGCGCGGCAGCTGGCAACCGAATGACAGCCGTCATTGCTCGTGGCGACACCCACTACTCCATTCGGGGTTACCCGCTCATATTTTAATAACTTTTCTCGAATCGATTATTTAATCGACTAAAACTAAAAGAATAATGACAAATCGAGTTATGAATTACAATAAATTGAAACGAAATTATAATTAAAACTAGTCCATAATCAGCGCGCCGTCATATCCGTCATATATATATATATATATATATTATGTTGGGGTCGGCTTCCAGTCTAACGGAATGCAGCTGAGTATAAGTATTTTAAATGGAGTGACTGCCTATCTGACCTCCGAAGCCTAGTAACGGGGTAACACAATGCATCTTCCAATACCAGTGTCAGAATTTCTGGCTTCTGACTACCTACGACTTTCAAAGATGTACAAATGACAACCGAGACCAATGATTCAGCATGTTTTCCGAGATACGGAGGAGTCTCGATATAATAATACTTCTAGGTTTGTTCACAATGTTTTTCTTCACCGATTTGAGAGCAGTGATGATGTTGGAAATAACATAAAATAATGTGCCTGGGTTCCAGTGGTGAAGGCTCCATACAACTCGATTCCTACCGGCTTCCCTTTTGAAATATGAAAATATTAGTCTATTATTTTATATATGAATATATAAATAGTAATCTATTATTTTCAATTAAACAAATAATTATTTACGAAGTTACAAGATTTCGAAGTCAGCCACAGGGCCACAGTTACTGGAATTCACGCATCACACTTGAGCAAGGTAAGCATGTTTTGGTCCGACTTCCCTTTTATGAAAATTCACCCTTCGCCACTGCTGGGTTCAAACCTACGACCTGCCACACGTAAGTCAGGCCCGTAACCACCGAGCCAGCCTCTGTTTAATACAATATATCACTAATTATTGAATTCGCTTAATAGAACGCCACTGTCACATATTACGTATGTAATTATTAAAAGGGGATGGATCCCGCCTGCTTGTGACTTGTTTAAATGAAAATGTGCTTGTTTCTTGCCTTTCAATTGATTGAGAGATTACTTTTTTTATTATCTTGTGCGTTTTGTGGCGTGTGTCAAATATATAATTTTTCTTTATTTCATTCTTTCATATTATGTAGAAGGATCATTAACCAAAGGTGCCGCAAAAGTTAGTCTTTAATAAAGTAGTGAAGTTCCCAAGTGTCTTAAACGGAAACTATATCAGATGTGCCGAAACGCGTGACGCATGAAATGGCCCGGGACATTCCGCCACATTGCCCCAGTGTAGCCATAATTATTGCCTGCAAGGGGAGGCAATATTGTAGTTCAATAATATAACTGGGTTTTAAAGTTAATTACAGCGCAGTAAAGGTATTCTGTCATTGTTTTCTCGATCGCAATGTTTCATGTGATACTGAAATAAAATCTAACAATAAGCTCGACAATAACGCAGGTACTTATTTGAAACTCCCCTCTATAAAATCTATCAATACAACGATGCATGTGTGTACTATATTCGTGAACACAGAATGTGTACAAGTATACGTATGATATGATGTGATAAAGTTCGCACTGGGTATTTTCTAAATCAAAAATCATAAGCCTCGTTTCATGTTATATCAATAACTGATAGCAACAATAATTAACCCAAACAGCAAAATTCTCCTATAGCAATTGACTTATAAGATTACACGTCTTATAGAAATCTAGTAGACGCATTAACTCAGTCCACTGATCCTGCCAAAGCATCTTCCAAGATGATTTGAACTACAAGTACTTTTGACCCTATCATTTAGTTTTATAAATGTTAATAGGATTATTTTACACGACTCTTACTAGAGCGATCAGTCAAGTTCAGTCTTATAAGTGCAAGTTATAAGAGTAATTAGCAAAGTGTGACTTTTAATCCGATAATCGCATTTAGTAGGATCGTTTTATCTTGTTAACGCCTTGTTTCATTCTTCTATAAGACATGCACTTCCTATAAATGCCACAGATATAGCTGCTAGAGGTAAAGATATTATAGAAAAAATTTAACTTAGTCGTGACCCTTAACGGATTTTTAGCACCAAGCTAGCATAGCCTCTGATTTTTATAAGTAAGATTCTACTTAAATGTGTCCTACATTTGCTATTATTAGAGTAGTCGGCCATCTTGTGATTTGTTAGAGAAAGCTGGAACAATATAAATATGGATTTAAATAAATGGAGACGATTTAAGCGTAGTGACGGTTATCGAAGAAGAGTTTCGAAAAAGTACTTTGTAATGAAGTCGGTATCGGTGTTCGGGTCAAGCGGATCAAAAGAAAAGTTCTTAAATAAAAAAGAGACTGGTGAAGTTTGTGAAGTTTGTGATGGTTCCGTAGACGGTAAAATGGAAATAGACTTAGACAACTGGGAGGATAATTTTACAGAGAGTTGTAATGATCAAGAATATACGAAAAATGCTAGCGGAAGCATTAATAGTGAATTTAATCATACTGAGTTTGATAAAAATTATGAATTACAGATGGATATAAAACAGTGGGCTATTAGGAATAATATATCACATTCAGCTTTAAATGAACTTTCTGCGATTTTAAATAAAAGGATAAAAAATGCTTTATCTAGGGATGCCTGCACTATCCTTAAAACTAACAATAAAACAATAGACGTTACTACTGTGGGCACAGGACATTATTGGCATGTGAAAAATCAGGTGTGCTATAAAATATATTTTAGTACTGAATATCTACTCTGAACAATGGAACAGTTAAATATTTCGTATAAAAATACTCAACAGCTTTAAACACGTCAATTAAGAAATAATGAAAATTCCTAAAAAAACTTACTAACAGCAAATTTCTCACTCATCGGTAGGGAAATGATCATAAATCGCAATGTGCTTGCAATTTTGACACCAAAAAAAATCATGGTATAACAGTTTTGCCATCTTCCCTTGAGCCACAGTGAAGTATACCGGCCTATTGATTGTGTCATTTGAAAGATTATAGTCACAACCATAACATTTTTTGCTTTCAAAAAGTGTGTAATTTTCCCCGGCCATTTGGCATACTTCAGCTTATGGAAATCCTTTTTAGTTAAAAAAATATCGACATCCATTAATACAACCATTTCCAGTCCAGACTAAAATAAGCTGCATGCTGAAAATGTTTAAGAACTTTATAATTACGTATTTAGGAAAAAAAAAAGGCAATGAAAATTTAATTTAATTGACATTGCCACAAAATGTATGTATTTATAATCAATTTTCGTGACATCCTTATTTTTTTTTTTATGGAGTTTGTCTATTGTTTCACTGAATGCTGTAATTTTAATCTAAGTCTGCTTTAAATTTCGTTAATTTACTTTGTATTTGTACACCATCGAATGGTAGGACATAGTGATTCTTATATATTACTAGTACTCACGCGGGGCTTCGCTCCCGTGGATTCTATCACGGTAAAAACATAACTCTCCTTTTTTGCAGTCGGGTAAAAAGTAGCCTATAACCTTTCTCAAGCTTCAAGCTACTTCCATACCAAATTGCATCCAAATCCACCCAGTACTTTCGAAGATTAGCGCGTTCAAGCAAACAAACAAACAAACAAACAAACAAACTAACTAACTAACAAACTTTTCCGCTTTATAATATTAGTATAGATATGACTGTAACATCTATTGTACACCTATGCTCACAAATAAAAAAATGAAATGAAATTGATTTTGTTTGGACACTAGTCTAGGGGTGCAAAATTGCGACCTCTCGCGCCCTGCTCTGGTTCAGACTATGGTGCGGAGCGAGAGGGAATGAGATGCGGTTGCCTCCTTCTACGAAGTAGTCATGCTAGCGAAGGAGGAGGCCGAACGCGCGAGGGAGAGGCAACTCTCTTCCTCGCGCCCAAGCCGCCGCGGGAGACGCCCCGGGCGTCGGGGATCATGAGCCGATTTCCGGCCACTGTAGGCACGGGCCTGCGGACGGCGAGCAGGGGTCGCTCACCGTCCGGTAAGAACCAGGTCCGGGTCGGCGGCGCGTCGTGTTCCACGCGCGCTCAAAGAGCTGTCAACACCAGTGACGGGGCCTCATAGGGCCATTGCCTGCCGGGGTTTGCGGGAAAGTTCTACTGAGTTACCGCGGCCCCGGAAATTTAGGGCAGCCGAAGGAACAGGGTGGGTTTTTAGTCAGTAGAAATCTGACACACTCTTCTGCTTGACCCAGAGCGGAAGAAGTCATTCGATGATTTTACCACCCCAAAAAAAAAGGGGATGCAAAATTACGTAATAACAACATTACCTACACACCATAACATAGCAAAGTTTTAAGATAATTCATAATTAGGTTAGTATCGGTGACCTGTGGCGATATTTGATATAAGTATAAATATTTGCAATAACTTACAAGATTTGCACATTACCGTATAGTTTAACTCACATTACCCACAGAACCCTAAAACTTAAATATGGTGGCGTAGGTATGTCATGTAAACGTCTTAACTTTGATTAAAAAGTCCTTTAAAGGTTCTGATAAATGCAATGTAATGGCACGTGTTTCGACCATATGTCGGATAAGTATATATTAATTTATTACTGAATTAACAAATAATGAAAATGTAAAATTTTGAAGGCGCATCAAGATATGTTTATTATCATCTAACACTTCATCAATAAAATGATTTTCGCAAGTTGAGTAGGCACTCTTTACAAAACAGTTACATGGAAAAAGTTACTTTATTATAATGACAGACATTATTATAATGTGAAATTACTTAGCTTTTGAAAAAAAAACGTAATCAATGTCACACACCAGCACAGTACAATGAATTAACGAAAAAAGAACGAATGATCGACTGAATGAATCTACTAATGGTATTACGCTGATCACTGTAGGATCAATTACTCTAGTAGCGGCACGCGCCCGGTCATAAGAGGACCAATCGCTCTTTTTAGATGCAATTACCGGATTTTTATAGGACAACTATATTTTGTTAAAGCACTTAATAAGGTAATTATAAAATCAAATAGCGTAATAGTCCTATAAACTGCGCCCAAATGCAGCTCTATAAACGTTTACAGGATTTCTATAGGATTAAAAAATACGTGCTCCTAGGATAATTACAGGGCCAAATTTTGCTACTTGGGTTGTATCCTACTTCCTATCCCACTTATAATATTATAATTATGAATATGCGAAAGTTAGTGAGTTTGGACTGATGGATGTTTGTTATCCTTTCACGCAAAAGCTATTGAACGGATCTGAATGAAATTTGGTGTATTATAAGTAAGCTAAAATCTTGGGCCACTTTTTATCCCGGAATTTCCATGGAACTGGAATTTTGCACGAGAAAAGATCACACGAGAACGAAGTCGCGGGCAACAACTAGTACACTATAAATGATAAAGAGAATATAAAATAATCTAGATACGATTACAAGAATATGTCTGTAGGATTCACCACGGTAGCAACGACGCCACAAAAAGGTTTACAATGAATAAAATATCAAAAATTGCATTACGAAAGCATTAATTCTGCGAATCACACAGGTGTTTATAACGCCTGAATTCCTACTAATATCATAAATGCGAAAGTATGTCTGTCTGTTACGCTGTCACAGCTAAACCAGTTAAGTTTGACATGGACATACATAGTTGTAATGCTTCTTGTTTTCATTAATCAAACTTTAAGGGACTGAAATAAATAATGAAAGTTTTTGTGAGAAATCGTGCAAGCGTAGGCATCGTTGTAGTCGTTAGTACAATAATATAATATCGGGGCTGTATAACTGTAATTGAATCACACAGAATTGCAACGTCACGTAGTTATATTGCAATCGTGCTACCAATTACACTATTACCATTAGCTACACATTGCTCGTGGTTTTCCAATAAGTACACATACAGTCTGATTGGGTATGCTATAGATAGAAGTAATTATTGCAGGAATTTTCGATTAACAGAAAAATATACTAATACTTGCTGTAATGAGCTGAAGTGAACTATACTAAGACTATAATCTATATTTGCGCTCATTTTAACCAGATCCGCGTATAAATCTCTTTCATTGATATGACGATACCCTCATCACTACTTTAAAAATCATTTATTATGACAACTTAGATATGCAGCTATCGAGAAGCGGGCCAGGAGACTCATTGACAACGATGCACTGGTCGAGTCAAAGCTCCAGAGCCTTGAACATCGACGACGAGTTGCAAGTCTATCGCTTTTCTATCGGTTACATTCCGAGGAGTGTGCGAAGAAATTACACAGTCTAATTCCGCCAAGCCCGTTCCATCATCGGACTACGAGACAAACGGCGAAGCGCCATCGTTACATGGTGGACATCCCACACATACGCACAAAACGTTTTGGGAATACCTTCATTGTGCGTACGGCTAAGGAGTGGAATTCCCTGCCGGAGTCTGTGTTTCCCGACAGCTATAACCTAGGAGTCTTTAAGTCAAGAGTGAATAGGTTACTTTTAGGTTAGCGTGCTCCATCTTCGACCACATCATCACTTACCATCAGGTGGTCAAACGCGAACCTATTTTTAATAATAAAAAATCGGTTGTCTGTAAAGTTGGTTTACTGACGATAGTTGAACGTGACAACGTCATAAGAAAATACTGATGATTTTCAAAATAAAATTTTAATTTTATTTGTTTGATAGATATTTTGTTGTAACATTGTTCGACTCTTCCCCTGAACGAGATGAAGATGTAGTTGTCGCTTCAAGAGAACCACTGGCAATAGCCAAGTTAGCAGCTTGGCGTAATCTGTTGTTGCGTTGTCTTTCGTTTTTTGATTTTCTCGCAGCAGCCGCCTGAGCAGGAGTTCTAGATGCTGCGATACGCTGTCTGTACTCACGTTGTTTTTGTGCTTTCGATTTTGAAGCAGCGATTATTGGCTGCGCGAATGACGTTGCTAAAGTAGTTTTCACTGCACTTCATACTTGAAGAAAACATGTAAATATATTATTGTATAGCAGCTGTCCACGCGGACGCATCGCTCACTCAAGTAGGAGAGAGACAGATGTCGAACGCTGCCGAACGCGGAGGCCGATTGTGTCTCTTTGTCGCTCGTTCCGCGCTCTCGCTTGCACTTCAAGCCTTAAATGGAACGCCTCATAGCGATGGAACGCCTCAGAGAGAGGTAACGCCGCATGAGTCATGTATTTTCGTGCGTGCAGCCAGCTTCATCGAATTATAAGACGTTGTCACGTCAAAAAAGCTGATTGCAGTATGTTACCCCTGTGCCTCAGAAACTACATCAAGCCGTTGATCCTGCGTCTGATCTCTCTCCGGTCGTGTCAGATTGCCATCCCATCGGACTATGGAAAAGAGAGTGCACCGCTGCCTTATCTCCGCTGAGATTGGCGGTTGATCAGTCAGGAGGATTATTATTATTTACTTACTATCCGTAGTTTAACCTTGTAAAACTTGTAGTACCGAACTATGTAAAAAATAAATACCAAGACAATTACACAGGGTTATTTAAACATTGCAAAGTTTTACCTGTTCTAGCGCGCACTGAGTAGTATCCTCGTAGAATGTTACGTTACATTAAACGTTAATACACGACAAGCCAAATTAAAATCGCTTCAAGTGCCACGCAAAAATAACTTTTATGGCAGACGTACCGCTTCTTTCACAATACCCAATTTACTAAACCAAATACCTGTAGACATTAGAGACTCAATGAATAGTAAAAACATAAAGCGTAAGCTGAAAGAACATTACATCAACTCAATTATAACATAGCTATTAATGGCGCGTCGATCAAATCTCAGTTCATGGCATGCTAAGACAGACCCCAGAGGTCTAATTGTATGCTTTGTTTAAGTATATTTATAAGGAACTTGTAATCTATAAAATAAATAATAAACCAGTCACTGTTTACATGTTTCCTGCCTCAGGTGATGGAAGAAAGCTTTTGACTGCGGACAAATGCCATCGGAACTCACAAAGACCTGGTGCAATTTATTGATACTAACATAGTATTGTTTTATTTACTAACACTATTGTTATTATATTATGTATACTTTAAGCTGAGAATAAATGAGTTACCTATTATGGCTAATGAATTCAATACTCCAACCACAGTCAGATTAGTGCAGGACACCGATAAAAGAGAATGTCGCGTGCAACACAATATTCTGTTAATCGTGGCTAGCCTGCGGCTTGGACCGCCAAACTCATTATCTGAATGTTACAATGGTATTATAGGTAGTTCCTGAAATCATTAAAATTAAATTTTTCACGAACGTGCAATGCTTGTTTACGTGATGAGCTATTGCATCAAGCAATTCGTTGCAAAATCTGACAGAGACGCATTTTTCTAGGACTCTAAGCTAATTAGCTTACACGCCTTTACGCTTTCTAGCTTTAAAAAATATCAGTAACATTTAAAAAATATCTACAATATTCTTAGTTCAGTAAGTACAACCAAATTCAAGCGCTGCATTGTAATATCGCCTCATCGGTTTTGTCTGCTATAATAGAATAATAAAAGTGGCTAAGTGCGGCTCGGACTTGCCCATGAAGCGTTTCATAGTAGCAAGAATTAAGAAAAGATAGATTAGCGAAAATAACTTTGTATTTCATAGTATTTGTATAAAATGCCAAAGGTATTTGTATAGTATACTTTATTGTACACCTTACAATACACTTAAGGATACAAATAATATAAAATCTTTTTACCAAAAAAATTAAACCGACTAAAAAAAAAAGAAATTCAGTCTAAGTCTTTAGTTTTGTATTTTTGTAATTGGCACCGACTTCCGAAATTACAGTTATTTTTCTTTATGCAGTGTTTTTTGGAAGTCGGTTTAATTTTTTGGTAAAATATTTTTATTTCACTCTTTTTAGTTTGTCGATTAATTTACCTAGTTACAAAAGCCTAAATGTCAACTACTTATAACCTTTTACAAAATATTGCTTTTCCCAATGCTGGGCCGTTAATTGTTGAGGAGTTTTCCTGGTACTTCACCATCAGCTTCACTTCACCATATACATTGTGACGAGCATATTGTACTTAATAACCATATTCAAGTAATCGAAGCGGAACCCATGAAAGGTACTTATTATTCCTGCTTATATATTGAATAGTTCCAGTGGCCATCTGTGGTCTTCATCATCAGGTCCACTTCACAAATGGTGCTTTTTGAATGCAAGTACACAAGTTACTATAAAAAATATACTCAAATCACTATAGGTGTACCTATAATATTTGAAGAGTTTCCTAGATTTCTCCAAGATCCCATCATCAGATCCTGACTTGGTGACAAATAATTTCAATAATTTCAAAGTTATAGTTAATTAATTCCAATTTCAAAGTATACCTGGTGCGGAAGCGGGGGGGGTTACTAGAAATTTCTCGAAGGACCTTAGCGGGGTGTAATTTTGGCAGTGAAATATTGACCACACAGTAATGAGCCGACCAGGGGTAGGAAGAAAGGTTGTGAGGGACTTACTTGGATATTCTGGATGTAGTACGTGGGTTGAATCTCTTTCTTCTTAGTTGTTTAAGCACTTCACTTTAGTCTTTATTTGTCACACTTGTGTGGCCCACACGGATAGTTGATAGGTTTTAGATTTATAGATATATTAGCGGTCTAATTATCTCGGCACGACGCGGGGTGGTAACTTGCTTAGCGGGCGGTGGTTTCTTTACGAAGACGAATAGACACAACATGGCGGAGGTAATTATACCCTTCCGAATCACACCATCTGTACGGTGATTGGCGGGCGTTGAATGCGCCAATCAGTATCGCGTGCGGCGAACATCTCTTCTCTGGTTTGTGGGAATTAGATAGGAGGGATGTGATATGATTGGCTCAAAAAACTGCGGTCAAGAAAAATCTGTATTCTAATATGTAAGATACGTTCGGATATATGATAGTAGAAAATTATAAATTAAATAAAACTTGCGCAAGCAATACCCTTTCAAACAAAAAAGAATTTTCCAAATCGGTTCAGCCGTCGTCGAGTTAGGTGAACACACAAAAAAAAAATATATACGCGTCAACTTGATAACCTCCTCCGTTTCTTCCGTTGGTTAAAAAAATATATGCGTCGACTTGATAACCTCCATTTTTTTCGTCGGTTAAAAACTAGTGTGCAATGGGCGGTCTTATCGCACAGGGCAATCTAGGAGGCTTTATAACAACCTTTGAATGGACAGAAATTAAAGGAGATAGATTTAGGGCTGTCAGTGTACAACATAATACTAATTAATCATAATAATATGAAACACATATCAAAAAATATAATATATAAACATATACTAATACATCACACCTTAATGCTCACCTTATCTCGTTCAAACCGAGCAGCATATATTTTATTATTATTTCCACGCTTATATTTAAACTAGTATTTTGCGTGTTGCGCGAGGTGCAAGCACCTCGCGTGCTTGTGGTGGTGGATTGTTCACTTTTAAAACCCCTAAATGTAGTAAAATGTCAAACATAACCCTAACAGAGCAGCAGCTCCAAATTAGTTTGCTTGTCGTCGCCGCTGAGTTACGCTTCACCCACTCAACCTTCGTTACGCTACGGAGGACGCCGGCTTGCTTCGCTCGCCACCCCTTCACTCCACTCGGTCTCGCAGTTTCGCTCCACTCAGGCCCTACGTACCACCGGACAGGTTTCGACGCATACTATAATATTTGTTCAAACACCTAATGGCTATCTCTAACCGTTATGAAGTTACAGCCTTTTCAATTTTAGGGGAGGTTGGGGAGGGGAGGGCATGGCATAAAAAATTTGAAGGTCTGTTTATAGTTAAAAGTAAGAATCAACAGTTTTTTCAGTAGTAAAAATCAAAATGGGGGGGTGGTGATGGGGGGGAGATACGATATACGATATACCGAGATACGATAGGGAGGGGGGAGAAAGGGGGTGAAAAGGGGAGGTTTGGCACTTTTCCCGTAGGTTTGAGAGTTAGTTGTTTACGAATCTGTCAAGATATACCCACCTCCCCATCCACCATGTGGGAGAACAATTATGTCAATGAGTGAGTGAGTGAGTCAGTGAGTCAGTCAGTGGTAATTTAGCTTTATCTATACTAATATTATAAAGAGGAAACCTTTATATTTTTGTATTTTTGTATGTTTGTATTGAATAGGCTCAAAAACAACTGGACCGATTTCAAAATTTCTTTTACCATTACTTAGAGGGATTCTTCCGAATCCGTATAGGCTATATTTTATCCCGGAAAATAGATAGGATTTTTCGTGGTAGTGAAAATTGTGGAGTAAGGCGTCGAAAAAACTGCCGTACGTTAACGATTCTCGCGAACGCTGCCTATATTTAATATAAAAATTGCACCCGTGCGAAGCCGGGACGGGTCGCTAGTATAGTATAAAGTTACGGGGGGGCACATTTTACCAATTCGGAAGTGTCTAGCGTCTTTGAAAGCGTTTTTTTCTAGCGAAGTGTTACCCAACTACTGGGCTGTAGAGGTCAGACAGGCAGTCGCTTGATATAAAAAACTTATACTCAGCTGCATCCGGTTACACTGAAAGCCAATCCCAACGTAGCTTTTTTATTAATCAATCAATCAATATCATTTTATTCTCAAGTATCATAAGACTCATACAAATTATCAATTACATGTCAGTCACAATTAAAATACAATTAAATTAAACAATTATTATTAAAATTCAAATTAAAATATTACAATTTTTAAAATTACTAAAAATACTCTATAAATGTGTTCCATCCCTGCGTGTAATGTGCAACCTACAACAGTGAGTGATGTACGCACAATCCAGCCTACCCGCGAGCGCGGCCAGCATGCTGTTGGTGCTCCCTCGCACTCGCCGCACAAGTGAAGTGCCTCTGGCGCATTGTAAGAGAGGCACTTCACTTAATTAATTAATGGTACGCTCGCGTTTGACCCCTATCTCACCTAATGGTAAGCGACGATGTAGTCTAAGGTCCTATGCACACCACGTTTTTTAAACGCGCGTTTGTAGCGATACAGACGCCGCACGGTGGGCTGAAAATCGGCTTTCATAGACTTAGGCATTTTATTTTGCAAGTGCGAGTTTTTTTGCCGGATATCACTTCTATTAGTTATAACAATATACAAAAATGACACCAGAATTGATTCTGCACAGAAACGAAGGAATTATAATTTTTTTACGAAAATTTTGTATGGAGCTAGTATGAAAAATCGAAATATCTCTAAAACGGCAGCGATAACCGTAATATCCTTATAGGGGGTTATAGTACTAATTATTTATGATTTTTTGACATATGTTACATAATGGTTGTAGATGCCTTTTTTTTTTAAAAATCGTCAAAATATTTTTATTTATTTTTACATATTTAAACGTTCCTTTTAGTGTTTAAGTTGAAGAATTCAGAGCTTTAACAACTCTTATCATAAAATAGCATCACCCCTATAGACCTGAAGGACTAGACAGAGGTGTGTAGTGTCTTGTTGATCTTGTAAGATTTCCAACAATACCAAATAGTTGAATATCAGTGTCAAAGTGCCCATGCTGTCGCTTCTTTTTGAAAGATAGGGGAATGAAATTGTTAATTGATCATACCCTAAAAGTATGATTACAACATAACCGGACACATAATAATAATAATATCCTTATAGGGGATTATAGTACTAACATTATTTATTTTAACATATGAAACTGTTCAAAACGATCCATGAACTGTGTCAAAGTTAAGAACATCGTTAGGAAGCATGCTTTTTCCCCAAATATTAAGAATATGTGAAAAAAAAAAGACTGTATATAAACTTTTTATTGATAGGTAATTTAAACAAAACAGAAGTAACAAAAATAATATCTAATAAATTCAATTATACAAAATACATATTTGAAACTATAATTTATGAAATTATTAACTAAACATATTGGTACAATAAACTAACATAAATAACAAAAGAACATAAAGAAAAATAATTAAATTTTACAAATTTTCTTTACAACTTTCGTTGTCGGACTCCAATTCCGAGTCAGAATCCAGATCGGATATACCTACAAACTCGAACTCAGTTTCCGGAAACTGTATTAGGTCGAGAGTTTCAGCAAAAAAGGTTGTCTTCCTTTTGGCATCTAACTTCGGCCTTTGTGCACTTAGAAAAGGATCCGAAGAAACAACAAGCATATTTAGGATATCTTGATTAGAATCTTGCCTGCTTCTTTTCCGCGAATGATGTTCCCGGAACCTCCTAAAATCTTTGTTTCGAGACTCTGAGGCTTCTTCCGAGAGAGTCCCAATCGGGACAATATCATTTTTTTCGATTATGTCAGCTCCGTGTATTAATAGTTTATGTACGGTTGATGACATGTAGTACCAGTCGTATAATTCCACGTACTTTTCTGCTGTTTTGCGAGCAAAATCTTTAAATTTGATGACATCGATCTTCTCACCAGATGTTATTGCTTGCAAAATAACAGCAAATCTTTTTATCAGGTTTTGATCCAACCCAGTAATAGCTGCAGTTTTATTGGGAAACTCGAAAAACTTCCTTGCGGTATTCCCGTCATTGGTAGTTCCCGAGCCTTGTTTTACTATATCAATTAACAGATTGAGCTCGTCTTTAAATTTATTTTGAATGTTTTTTTTTCTGTTTTGTAACATATCTTTATGCTCATTACTTCTTGCTGCCCACTGTTTGAAGTCAAGTCTGTACGCAATGTGTAACAGACATTCCATGCAATTTATACGGGCATGTAGGGATGATAGGCCAAATTCATATATGTCAGAACACACAGTTTTTGATGTTACAGCATCTAAGTGGTTCATTTCTGTTGGTTTTGCTAAGCACAGGTAGCATGATGCATTTGATCTAGCTTCAGAAAGGTACGTGCAGACTTTTGCGTCGATCATTGTCATCATTAGTTTATGAGTCACCCTGTTACTATTAATGCACTCTGTGGGGTTAAGGGCCTCAATTTCCTCATCCATTTTTCTTTTGTTATCAATGACAACTGCATGGCTTTCTTTTACAAAAGTGAACTGAACCGGACGACAATTAAAAGTTGAGCATGGTTTCGGGTTTGTCCATATAGTATTATCTCCATCTGTCAGTTTCAGTGGCACCAAGGAGGTCATGAAAATGCTTGAATCATCATGCTCGCCGTCCATTTTCTGCTTGTATCGGCTTTGATTGGAAGCACCATCAAATCCCCACTTCGATATCAGCTTTAACTGCTTATTTTCCACATTATCAGAAAGACTTTGAAGAATCCGCTTCACCGTGATGTCAAGTAAAGCTTGAAGTGTAATTCTAGCTGATGAATCCGTAACTGATACTGATTGATTAGGAGGGTAGCATGCAAGCTTAGTTTGTTGCAGTTTATAGTAGGATGGGTAAATATCCTTAGCACCTTCCCGAATGGCAGTCTCTCGCAACGTAATATATTGCCACTTTGAAAGCTTAAGTGAAAGAAGCAATCCAAGTGCTTTCTCTGGTGTAAATATTACTGTTTTCTTAATGCTTTCCTTGATTTTAACGGCAGCTTCTGGATTTTTGATCATATAATTGATTACAGATGCGATATCTTCATAACCTTCTTCTTTTAAACGTGCTGCAGCTGCATATGCCAATTCACAGGAATCCTCGCCTATGTGCTCACTAGATCTTCTCTTTTTCTGTTTGCTTCCCAGATCTTTGAATGGTTTTCGGGACCTTTTTGTCATTGTTCCAACAGTCGATGATGTCGAAGGTTCTGGAGAGACTGAGCGTGCTCTTGGTATCTCATCAACAGTTGGTTCTTGATTTATTAAAGTTTGCACGCAACTCGGCCAATCAATATTTGCTTGCAACCACTCTCCGTACGTATTTCTAAACTTATCAAAGAATCGTTTAGATTTCTGCCACCTGTTTAAAGCAGCTCGCGTGAATCTCCGGCAAAATTCTTTGAGAGTTACTTGATCTTCGGCAGAAAGGCAATCGCCTATGCGGGACACAATTGCACTAAACAATACTTCATGATTAAATGAAGGACACTCACTTTTTAGAAGAACAAACAAATCTAAGTTGGTGATTAAACTTTCCATTCTAAGATTTTGTAGTCGCAAAGCAAATAGTTTTAGTGTTAGCAGTTACACGGTTGTGAACAATCTAAATTATGGAACAAAATTATAGCCCTTTTATTGTATAAAGTCAATAATTAGTTAACTACCCTCATTAAAGTTATAAAAGATATGATAATAAAAATTTATAATCGTCAAAAACATTTCGTAGAACTCATAGTAGAACTAATCAACATTAGCAAATCACATTAGCTCACTAATTATAAAAAGGTGAATGCAGTTCTTAGTTGGTATTGTTGCGAGATATTTCAAATCATTTAATCACTTAATAGGCTCATTAGAATCAGAAGACTACAACCATCATTCTAATTACTTAATTACTTGTCATCAGACTCATTAGATGACTACACAATATGTTATTTTGTATTTTGAACGTATGCAAGGTTTTAAAATTCCTTTTGTGTCGATATTATTATGTGTCCGGTTATGTTGTAATCATACTTTTAGGGTATGATCAATTAACAATTTCATTCCCCTATCTTTCTAAAAGAAGCGACAGCATGGGCACTTTGACACTGATATTCAACTATTTGGTATTGTTGGAAATCTTACAAGATCAACAAGATACTACACACCTCTGTCTAGTCCTTCAGGTCTATAGGGGTGATGCTATTTTATGTTAAGAGTTGTTAAAGCTCTGAATTCTTCAACTTAAACACTAAAAGGAACGTTTAATATGTAAAAATAAATAAAAATATTTTGACGATTTTTAAAAAAAAAAGGCATCTACAACCATTATGTAACGTATGTCAAAAAATCATAAATAATTAGTACTAAAACCTCCTATAAGGATATTACGGTTATCGCTGCCGTTTCAGAGATATTTCGATTTTTCATACTAGCTCCATACGAAATTTTCGTAAAAAAAATATAATTCCTTCGTTTTTGTGCAGAATCAATTCTGGTGTCATTTTTATTTATTTTATTTATTTATTTATTTATTTATTTATTTATTTATTTATTTATTTATGTACACACATGACACTTACAAAAAAAAATTAAATACAGACAAAAGAGCACAAAGGTGCTGCTTATTTCCCAAGAAATTTCTTCCAGCAGACCTGCGACAGGAGAGTTCAAGAGGAGATGATAGACACAGTGTGTATAAATACTAGTTATGATAAATAAAACATGCTTAGCTATACAATTAAACTATAATGATATAATAAACAAATATATACATACATAGAATTAAAATACATATTTATATTAATGCTATAAAAATATATACCTATAATAAATATATAAAATTACGGGATGTTGGATAGGTAATGATCTTTGACCAGCTTTTTGAAAATATTAATGGATTTAGCTTCCCGGATTTTAGCGGGAAGTGAGTTCCACAGTCGTACTGCATGAAAGGAGAAGGAGTGGGAATAGAAACGGGTTTTATGGGCTGGGAAATTGAGATGGAGTTTAAGGTGGGATCTACAAAGTGCATCAGTAGGACAAGTGAATGAAAAACGATCACGCAGGTAGTTAGGATATGCAGGGTTGAATAGGATGTTGTACAGAAGGAATAATATTCGAGTGTTCCTGCGAAGACGGATAGGGAGCCACTTGAGATCCTTGCAAAACTGAGAGACATGATCGTATTTCCTCAGACCAAAAACAAAGCGAATACACAAGTTTTGCAAGCGCTCAAGCTTACATAAGAGCTCCTCAGTGGCATCCAAATAGCAGGCATCGGCATAATCAATAATCGGCTGGATTAAAGTTTGAGCTAAAGAGATTTTAGTTTTGAAAGGCAAGAAGCTTTGAAGGGATTTTAAAGAGTGGAAGGAAAAGTGCACCTTTCGACTAACCTCACTTACTTGCGCTCGCCAAGAAAGATTGCTGTCAAGTAATACACCGAGATTCTTTGCCAGATCCGTGTACGCAATGACCGAGCTGTTAAGGGATAATGACCTCAAAGAGGAAGTGTCAAGTGCAGAGCGATAGTATCGACTACCCAAGATCATAGCCTGGGACTTGGAGGGATTAATCTGTAATCCGTATGATTTAGCCCACTGACTAATATTCTCCAAGTCACAATTCATGGCACTAATCGCCGAGTCCGCGTCAGCCAGCAAGAAGTGTCGGTAAAGCTGCAAATCGTCTGCATAGAGATGGAAGTGCGAGGTGATAATCTGAGTAACTGTATTAATAAAGATAGAGAAAAGAAGAGGAGAAAGAACGCCACCCTGAGGCACACCAGCAGTGAGATCACACCAATCAGAAAATTTTTCATCAAGGCGGACACACTGACAGCGACCCCGAAGATAAGAGTCAAACCAGGATAGTGCAGAAGGAGAAAAGTTAAATGAACGAAGGACTCCAAGAAGTATGTCAAAATCCACTGAGTTGAACGCACAACTGAAGTCAAGTAGGACTAATACGGTGAGTGATTTATTGTCCATAGCCCAGCGGATATCGTCGGTGACTTTCAGAAGTGCAGTTACTGTGCTGTGACCAGTACGAAATCCAGATTGGAAAGGGGAAATTAGGTTGTGTGCTGTAAGGTATCTAGAAACTTGGCCATGAACAATATGTTCGAGAACTTTAGAAAGGAAAGGTAAAATGGAGATGGGTCTGAAGTGAGACAAGGTCGATGGATTGTTTATTTTGGGAACAGGTATTATATGTGCCTGTTTTGTATATGTTGTGTGTGTGTTTTGTATATTGTTATAACAAATAGAAGTGATATCCGGCACAAAAACTGGCACTTGCAAAATAAAATGCCTAAGTCTATGAAAGCCGTTTTTCAGCCCACCGTGCGCCGCGCCGGTGCCGCGCGTTTGTATCGATACAAACGACAACAAAAATAAAAGCGGCCCGTCGACGTTTAAAAAAACGTGGTGTGCACAGGCCCTACGATGAAGCACGCTTACCTAAAAGCAACATATTCACTCTTGACTTAAAGACCCTGTTTATAGCTGTCAGTTGGGAGAAGGCTACGCAGATAATTATGATGATGACTCTCTTAACAGTGAGAACAAACTAAGAAAACGATGTCCTTTCACACAAGTAAGACACTAAGCTCAACATCATAATTCATCAAGTCATCATAGTTTATGGGACTGTTTATCCATCCTCGCCACTAACGAATATTGTAACATGATAACACCAATACCTATTGAGTTATTTGTGATGTCATTATGTTATTGGAACTGCACACACGATATTAATAACCCTTCGAAGCCTTTTAAACGTTTAATGCGATGTGGAAACCACTCTGTAAATGACATGTAAATATTTCAAGATTTGAAAATGGCTGGTTATGATATTCATTGTTAAATAGATTTGTAATTTATGATTTACATACATATTTTAATGTCAGAGTAGATGTGCATTATCTAATATTGTATATTAGAAACGTGTAGTTTCATTGTTTGCCAAATGAAATCTGAAGTGCTGATCCGTTTTCGAAAAATTTGTCATGTATGTATGTGATTTCACAAATTGCAGTTTTAAATCTGTGATTTTTTCTTAGATTTCATTTTGCCCTCACTAGGATTTTTCCACGGTTTACTTTGCTTTTTAGGGTTCCATACCCGAATGGCAAAAAACGGAACCCTTATAATTTCGTCATGTCTGTCTGTCTGTTTGTCTGTCTGTCCGTCCGTCCGTCCGTATGTCACAGCCATTTTATTCCGAAACTATTAGGACTATACACGTGAAACTTGGTAGGTAGTATTTTGTGAACCGCTTTCCGATTTTAAGAAAAAAAATATTTTAAATAAAGGGGGGCTCCCGATACATGTAAGTAAAACTGAAATTATTATTTTTTCATGAAACCTGTTCGTGTGTGGTATCTATAGACAGGTCTTTAAAAATGACATTGAGGTTTCTAAAACCACTTTGTCATAAAGTTAATCGTTTAAAAGATTATACGCTTTCAAAGTGGTAAAATGTGTGCCTCCCCCCTCTAACTTCAATAATAATGGAGTGAAAAATATAAAAAAAAGACATGTCTGTAGATATTAATGTAAACTTTCAACCAAAATTTGTTTGAACGAGATCGGATCAGCAGTTTTTGAGATACAGCATATTTTCTAAAACCGCAAATATAACTTTGTAATTCATACAAATACTATGAAAAACAAAGTTATTTGGCGTAGTTGTTATAAATGTAAATAAGCTAGTGTTAAGAAATTTGTAAGAATTTTTTGTCAAATAAATATACACATTATATTATATTATTATAGTTACTACGGAACCCTTCATGGGCGAGTCTGACTCGCACTTGACCAATTTTTTTATTTAATGTCACATTACAAACAGCTAGCCCTTGAAAAACTATCTGTGGGTCACATTTCAAGCTAAGCTTACATTTAAGGAACATACAACAGCAACATACACAACAGGACCAAAAGAGGAGGTTATCAATTCGACGCGTATATTTTTTTTTTTTTTTTTTTTATGTATGATCATCGAGTACTCGAAGACGGCTGAGCCGATTTGGAAAATTCTTTTTTTGTTCGAATGGGTATACTTCGAAATTGGTACCATTATCACCAAAGTCAGGATTTGATGATGGGATCCTGGAGAAATCGAGGGAACTCTTCAAATATTATAGGCACACCTATGGCGTTTTGGGTATTTCTTATAGTAACTTGTGCAGTTGCTCTCAAAAAGTACCATTTGGGGAAGTGGAACTGATGATGAAGACCACAGATGGCCGCCTAAACTACTCAATAATAAGTATTAAGTGGATTGCGATTCGATTACTTGAATATGGATGTTAAGCACTTTAGGCTCGTCACAATGCATATGGTGATGTAGAGCTGATGGTGAAGTACCAGGAGAACTCCTCAACAATTAACGGCCCAGCATTGGGAAAAGCAATATCTTGTAAAAGGTTATAAGTAGTTGACATTTAGGCTCTTGTAACTAGGTAAATTAAAAATCTTCCAACTAAAAAGAGTGAAAAAAAAACTTTTTAACAAAAAATTAAACCGACTCCCAAAAAACACTGCAAAGTGAAAAATAACTTTAATTTCGGAAGTCGGTGCCAAAAACGAAAAAACAAAACTAAAGACACCGACTACCGAAATTAAAGTTATTTTTCACTTTGCAGTGTTTTTTGGGAGTCGGTTTAATTTTTTGTTAAAAAGTTTTTTTTTTTATAAAGTACTAGTTTGCCCACGACTTTGTTTGCGTGCGAGCTTTTTCCCGCGTTAATTCCGATCCCGTGGAAATTCCAGGATAAATAGTAGTAATATTTCGGCTATCTACATACCATAATTTCATTTAGATCTGTTCGGTAGTTCTCACGTGAATGAGTACCAAACATCCATACTTCCATCCTCATGAACTTTCGCATTTTATAATATTGGTACGATCTAGATTCTAGACAATTTGGGGCTTCACTTGGGTGTAAGTAATAGCGATCCTGACAATAACTAAACGGTTACCAAAAATGCGGTTTCTTAAACTCAGCGGACGGACTTTCATTACAAGATGACGGTTAGGGTATGAATTAGACAAGTCTTAGTGATATTTTACTTTTTTATTGTTGATAGGCTCACGTTTGACCATCTCTCCCACGGAATAGATGAATAAGGTTGGAATGGTAATTTAGGCGTGGCAAGCGCGCCACATTTATGATACGACAATCATAGCGCGACCGATTAATTTATTCACCGCGTTTAGTGCGCTTCGGATTACTTCGGAACACAGAGCTCTGCTTTAAAATGCCGTGTTGTGCAATTATAACCTGTAAAACAAAAAGTCAGACCGCAAGTATAGAGCGAGGTAATCCATCGGTAAGTCGAAAATAACATTTAATTACAATTAAATTACATTATTTGTAAAAAACATAAAAATATTCTGATCACTATGAAATTCCGAACATTAACAACATTATTGCAACAAGTTACAAAAAGTATACATTGCCCGTTGTGTACTCGCTTAATCAACGCAATGACCAAGTCCGCTTACAACGTACGCATGCGCCACATTTCAACCACTGACGTTTTGTCCTTTGCCCTGATTGGCCGTGATGCACGGCGCATGTTTATCAACAGTGAGTTACAATCGGTAGCAAGCTCTCGATTTAAGTGTATGTAATTTATTTGTGTGCGTAATTCGCATACGTAACGGGCCTCTTGCTTGTAGTAGAGCTAAAGAGTGGGGAGACATGCGGCGACACGCGTTCTCATACAAATCAGGAATTATTTCCTTTCTAACCTCTTTTATCTGTTCTGTGGTTATAAGTAACTCACTCTCTTCCTCACGCCCCAGCCGCCGCGGGAGACGTCCCGGGCGTCGGGGATCGCGAGGCGATCTCCGGCCTCCGTAGGCGCGGGCTTGCGGACGGCGAGCAGAGGTAGCTCACCGTCCGGTAAGGAACAGGCCCGGGTCGGTAGCGCGTCGTGTTCCGCGCGCGCTTCAAGGAGCTGTCAGCACCGGTGACACGGCCCCATAGGGCCATTGCCTGCCGGGGTTGCGGGAAGGTTTTAACGAGATACCGCGGCTCCGCAACTTAAGAGGAGCTGAAGGAACGGGGTGGATTTTAAGTCAGTAGAAGTCTGACACACCCTTCCGCTTAACCCAAAGCGGAAGAAGTCATTCGATGATTTTTCCACCTGACAAAAAAGGTTATAAGTAACTCACACTATCTCTTGGTGACCACTCATGGTAGCCTGGTAGAGAATGCCTACAGCATTAAGTCCGCTTTTGTATCTATGTAAATGAAGTGTAAATAAATAGATATACATAGTCTTCATTATTAATATTCATATGTGGGTATATTACTTATTAAAAGCTCAGTGGTTTCGGGCTTGACACACTAGTTTTAGATTGGCTCGAACTCATTCAGGCACATGACTTTACCTATTTAATATCATTATCATATATGTTACCTCCCAACCCGCACTGGGCCCGTGTAATGGATTACGGCACACTCCGTCTGATTGAGAGGTGGATTGTTACCTAGCAGTAGAACGTGATAGCCTGATTAATAATTTATAAGTGTCAATAGCGTAATTACTAAGGTGTCGAACTTTTGTTTAGTTTTTTTTGGGTGAGAAAATCATCGAAAAAAATCAATAAAAACTTCCACTCGGAGTTAAGCAGAAAAGAGAGTCAGACTTCTACTGACTAAAAATCCATCCTGTTCCTTCAACTGCCCTTAAGTACCAGGGCTGAGGATTCTGGTTAGAACATTCCCACAACCCCGGCAGGCATTGGCCCTGTGGAGTCCCGTCACTGGTGCTGACAACTCTTTGAGGCGTGCGTGGAACACGATGCGCCGCCGACCAGGGCCTGGTCCTTACCGGACGGTTAGCTAGACCCCTACTTGCCGTCCGCAAACCCACGCCTACGGTGGCCAGAGATTGGCTTACAATCCCCAATGCCCGGGGTGTCTCTCGCAGCGGCTGGGGCGTGAGGAAGAGAGTTGCCTCTCCCTCGCGCGTTTGGCCTCCTCCTTGTCTAGCATGACTGCATCGCAGAAGGAGGTAACTGTATCCCATTCCCTCTCGTTCCGCACCATCCATGGTCTGAACTCACAGACAGGGCCGGGCGCGAGAGGTCGTCGCCGCCGATCGCCTCAACGAGGACACGGCGAAGCTCTGCCTGAGGTTTAGGACCTGTGATCGAGAAATCGCGGATTTGAGCAGCACCCTATACTCTATTACACTATTGCCATGGATCCACTCCAAACACAAGCATAATTAGCTTCATTGCAGGGATTAATAAGACAGCTAGTAATGTGAATTCTACCCACATTGTTAGTTCTCTATTAAAAAAAATCCATTCATACCCTAAGTCACTCCAATCGTTTAACTTGTCGCAGCTAACAAAAGCTAACTTTTTCCTCAGCTTTTGATTTCGATCGGAAAACTCGCGGCCTTTGTTTCCTGTGAACTTTGTTATAAATCTCACAACTTAGTTAATTTTTCCGTGTTTACGATGATACCAGAACCCGGTTACTTTTTAATGAGGACTTCGAAGTAATTTTTAATGAAGGTCCCATTAAAATAAAAATATAAAAAAGGTTTATGTTGGAAGGCGCTTGTTTGGATATCTTTCCTTTTGTTTGTGTTTTATTGGAGTAGGAAACTCTGAGAAACTACATAAAAATTATCACAAAGATGTATAGCAATAGACAAGCTAATAACTGGTTTCTATTCAGTAGAACTCTGACACTCCCTTCTGCTCTTTGATTGATTGATTTAATGACTGTCCCCCGAACAAAGAGTCTAACGTACTGTCCTTAACAAATATTTATTTAAAAAGGAGTCCGATGTAGTACACGATCTAGTAGGAGATTTTACCACCGAACACGACTTAACCCTAAAAAGCGAGCGTCATTTTTCGTCCTTACCGACCACATCGCGATCTCAGAGTCGAGTCGGGTCGTCGGCGAAGTAATTTCCGACGCGGGTCCAAACGACCTGCCTCAATGAGATACCGTTTTGATAAAAGCCTGTATCAAGCGCACTTGAGAGGGTTAAAGGGCTCCGTTATGGGGCAGTTTCATTGTAATTATCTGTAACTGGAGGTATATGGAGGGTAAAGGATGACACACAAAATTCATACTTAATATTATGAATGCGAAAGTGTGTTCGTTCGGCCTCCTTTCACGTCAAAACGTAGCAAGGGATCAATGTGATTTTTGGTATGGAGACCGTTGAATGGCTGGAGAGTGATATAAGCTACTGATTTGCCTGAAAACTTTACACAAGCGAAGCCGTGGACATAAGCTAGTCATTAAATAAAACACGTATATAGGTAGGAGTTTGTCGGTTATGTTAATAATTTAGATCGAATGGGTTTCGCCTGTGTGTACAGCTGATCCTAATGAATTTTAGTTTCAAGTTGTCTATTGTTTGCTGATACAATTACAAAGATAAGTGACGAGGGTCTCAAAGGTCTGATTGCTCTCGCTTTAATAATTCAAATATGATATTAATACTGTTTCCCGAGACTTCGTGTACGTGAAAATCTCGCGCATTTTCCCGGGTTAGAACTGACCTGTATGCTTTTCAGGCTATAATCCAGGCCCAATTTTATCCAAATTCGTTCAGCCATTTAAACTCAATTGAGTAACAAACTTCAATACACTTAACTCACACAGATCTAGTTTACACATGGTTATTAAAATAAATTTGACGAATTAGGTAAGCATATTCTGCTTCTAATACTAACGTATGCTTCTTACTGCTATTTGTCTACGCGACGCTACTGCGCAGCTTCATAGTGACGTGCTATAAAAATATACTCGTATTTTATTCAGCCATTTTGGAATGTTTAAAATACAACTATCCATACATCTTCACACCCACAGATCTAGTTTACACAAGGTTAAAAAATAATTAACACGTAATATGTAAGCATATTTTGCTTCTAATTATATAATAAAGTAGGGAAGTATGCTATTTACTGCTACGTTAAGCTACGCCATTCATCTACGTCGTAAACGATACTACGCGACCCTACTATGCAGCTTCATAGCGAGATGCATTAAAAAGATACTTACTCGTATTTCTTGCTTCTCCGATTTATTTTCACAATGAATCCTTTTACAAACACACGTTCACGACATTTGCTAAAAAATTCTGAAATAATCATAAAACGTATAACATTATCACAGCAAATACCACACATACGTCTAGCGGAATTGAAAACATAAAATAAGATGAAGCTTCCACATTATCTCGGCTTTCGCCGTATACATGCCGGCCGTATTCTTGTGTTTTCAGGCTCAGGGTTAATAAGAATAAAACGGGAATTCTTCAAGCCTCATATATATTCCTTAAACGTAATATATTACGTAATATATTCAACAATAGCGGATAATTACTGATGGTACAAGAGTTCTGAGTTGTCTATTTAGAGTTTACGGAAATTAGGAAAGATCGACTTATTATCTAGAAATATTAATAAAATGCCTTTCAAAATAAAGTTATTAATTAACTAAATAACTTAGATAAGTTGTATTTGTATGTGTTAATGGACTAGTTTGTTAGTTTGTAATGATACAAAATGTTTTTTTTAATGAAATATGAAGAATAATTAGTCTTTTAGTCAGTCTTTGTTAATGTGAAAAATGTTGTGGTTATTACATTGATTTAGTTTCATATAGCTTACTGATAAGTGTAATACGCATAATGCCTTTTTTTTTTCAACTGTAGCTCATATAGTGAGATATTTTAACCAAAGATATTAAGAAAGAAAGAAAGTAAATAAAATAAAATTTATTTGACCCAGATGTAAAGGCACGCAATAAATACAAAAAAAATAAAATAAAACTAAAACTAAAAAAAGTAATTCAATAAAACTAAAACAACAACTTAATTAAATAAAACAGCGTTGCGTGTGCCTCACGGCTGTGCCAAATATATATATGTAAACAAAGTGTAAGTAAGTATGTATGTTGTATGTTCACCATAATATCCAAGGATAATTATAAATTACCACATTATATATATATATATATATATTTATGATTGTTTAATAAGTTTACAATGATACTATACCTTAGTATCTTAATAATGTATGACCCTAAAAACTTGCAACCACGGCATGCGACAAGATGTAAATGCTTAAAGCAACTATAAGAATACTTACAGAGTTATTATATTAGCCTGTAGTGTCCCACTGGTGTGCAAAGGCCTCCCTCCATTTCTTTCAGCGGTCACGGTTCTGCGCCTCATCCTTCCAATTCTTAGGAAGGAGATGGCGGGACGACCTGGATGTCCCGCCATCTCCTTCGTGGTCTGCCGCGGCCACGCGTTGCAGTCTCAGGGCACCAATCCTGTGTCTTACGAGATCACAGCTTGTCCGGCATATCCACGGCAGTTATCTCCTTCCCAGTCCTATTTAAGTTGGGCAACCTTTTGAGCCACGTCGACGATTTGCGTTCTGGAGCGCAGTATGCTATTACAAACTTACAGAGTACCTAAATCAAATAAACGTTCAATGTTAAACTATAATTCTCTATTGTTTTATCATCTTACATACATTCAGACAGACACATTACAGAAATAAAATTTAAGTAGGTATCTGTCTGTGACCGCAAGTGCTTATAATTATTTACTGCATATTATCTACATACTCGTACTTGATATTAAAATACAAACAAAGTTTTTTTGTCTAACAATCTATCTTTCTGTTTGTCTGGGCGTTTCACTGGTAGATAGAATAGGTTATAAGGATACTGTTTCTAACACACTCTCACACTTTCTGGCTAACTAACCTCCCACGCGTACGGTTAGTCAGGCGCAAAGGCTATATGTATTTATATCAGCTTGATTTTTTTAAAGAGAACTAGCAATGCCACGTTTAGATCTTGTGAATTTGAAGTGTGAGTTGAAATCTTATCACTTATAAAAGATCTCTACAGTTGTCCCTTTCAGAATCAAATCAAATCGAAAATATTTTATTTCACATAGGCTTAAGGCCACTTATAAAACGTAAGAAGTTAAAAGTGCACAGTTCGAAATTTGTCGTTTCCTATGGAGAAGAACCGGCAAGAAACACCACGGTTACTCTTTTCAATAATTGGTTTTTACAATCTTATTATAATAGGTACAGTTTTTTTTTAGGTATGAGAGAACAGTATAGACCAATTGGCAACACCTCGTAGATCCTAACTTGTAATGAAATTGTTACAAAACAATTGTTTTTGTTGTTACAAAAACTTTGAAGCGTCAATAGCCCAATGGCTAAGGTGTCGACCTTGTAATCGAGAGGTCGCGGTTTCAAACTCTACCCATTACACAAATGCCATGAACCCATTCCAGACATCAAGCATATTTAGCTTAATTGGAGGGGTTAACAAGATTGCTAGTAATGGATCTGCGAAATACCAATTGGACGCGCTTGAGTCTATCGAGAAACGGGCCAAGAGACTCATTGGCAACGATTCACTGGTCGAATCAAAGCTCCAGAGCCTTGAACACCGACGATGAGTTGCAAGTCTATCGGTTTTCTATCGGTTACATTTCGGGGAGTGTGCGATGGAATTACACAATCTAATTCCGCCAAGCCCGTTCCATCATCGGACTACAAGACAAACGGCGATGCGCCATCGGTACATGGTGGACATACCACTCATACGCACGAAACGTTTTGGGAATACTTTCATTGTGCGTACTGCTAAGGAGTGGAATTCCCTGCCGGAGTCTGTGTTTCCTGATCGCTATAACCTGGGAGTCTTTAAGTCAAGAGTGAATAGGTTACTTCTAGGCAAGTGTGCTCCATCTTCGACCACATCATCACTTACCATCAGGTGAGATGGTGGTCAAACGCAAGCCTATTATCAATAAAAAAAAAGATGCTCATCATCAACTATATGACTCTTTGAACCTCATGCTCCTTCTCTCTTATAAAAACAGTATGGTCACCATACCCCACAACTCACAACCGTGTACCTTCATCAGTATTCCTCAAACGCCTGTTACTTTTATTTTTGCATAAACACGGAATCAATAACTTTTCCCAGTTACTCCGATGCCCTATAAACAGCCCCAAAGGTTTCCAAGTTCCCCTCCATTTGTTATTATAGCCCCACATTACTCAAGGGTGGGCTACTGGCAGATTACCTCGCGTGCTATTAACATGGAGGTCGGTATATCTTAACCTTTTTTCTTATACTACCTACGTGTAATTTACTGGCTAATTACGTAGGAGTTACCCTCAAAATATATGTGTGTGAGAAAAGCAGATATACACTAGGTATTATATTTTTTGAGTTCTATTCTTAATTTGCTTCCGACAGCAACTATGCACTTGACACAATCGAAAGCATCAAATGCCCAAAACATGTTCTACCAATGTGCCAAGTTCCATCTAAAGAAACCTGTACGATGTATTTACCTCGATCTTGTTAAAATGGAACTAGCTCGCTAAGAGATATCGGCCGCTATTCGTATACTGTCCAATGTTCGTATACTTCGCATTCGCCTTTATTTTCGAGTTTCAATATTATCTCAGTAACAATCAATGTCAAAAAGTTGTTAGTGTAGGAAAATTTGTGATTGTGAGTCGTTTTGTCAGTTTGTGTTAGAGATGTCTATGTAAATGCTTCTTAAAAAAAGCTTTTTAACAAAAAATAAAACCAATTTTCCAAAAAAACACCGCAAAGTGAAAATTTACTTTGATTTCGGTAGTCGATATCTTTAGTTTTGTACATATTTTTGTATTTGACACCGCCTTCCAAAATTAAAGTTATTTTTCACTTTGCAGTGTTTTCTTTTTCAGGAAGTCGGTTTTATTTTTTGTTAAAAAGTATTTTCTCGCTTTTTAGTGGGTCGTTTTGTAATTTACTTAGTAACAAAAGCGTAAATGTCACATTCTTATCACCTTCGCAAAATATTTCTATTCCCTATTAATTTTGATAGGTGTTAATTTTTGAGTAGTTCTCCTGGTACTTCACCATCAGCTCCACATCACCATTTGCATTGTGACAAGCATAAAGTGCTTAACAACCATATCCAAGTAATCGAATCGCAACCAATAAAATACTTATTATTGAGTAGTTCCGGTGGGCATCTGTGGTCTTCATCATCAGTTCCACTTCACCAAATGGTGCTTTTTGAGAGCAACTGTACAAGTCACTATGAAAAATACCCAAATCGCTATAGGTGTGCCTATAACATTTGAAGAGTTCCCTCGATTTCTCAAAATTTCCACTATCGTATTCTGACTTAATGACAATGGGACCAACTAAAAAGTGTACCCTCAAACAAAAAAAGAATTTTCCAAATCGGTCCAGCTGTTTTCGAGTAATCGGGGACAATACATAAAAAAGTTTAAGACGAACTGAGAACCTCCTCCTTTTTTGAAATCGGTTAATAACATGATAGCCCCATTTCTAGGTCTCAAATAATGTAATAAAATATATTTACCGTTGCAGAATGAAGGTATAAAAAATATCGTCTTCCACTTTAAGAAGAACTTATAAGGCTTAAGCTTAACTTATAAGGCCGATCTGGGCGAAGCGGGAGGGTGTGTCAGACTTTTACTGACTAAAACCCATCCGTTTTCCATCATATGCCCTTTGCGTAACGAGGTGGCGGTAACTCTTTCGAACAATTCCGCAACCCCGGCAGGCAATGAAATCTTGTGGGTCAAAGAGCGCGTGGAACACGAGACGTGCCGTCTACACGGGCCTGGCTTCAGTTGGGCGGCGAGCTACCCTTCGCTCGCAGCCCGCAGGCCCACGCAACTTATAAGGCTACAAAAAAATCTGTTTAAGATTTGAAGCAACACTCTTAACTATTAATAGACCCTGTATTCCGAATAATTAAGCCAATTATAATAATTATGAGGGGTAAAGGAAAGGTATGAGGGAAATAGAAACTCTATAATTACTTATACATATAAAGTTCCCACAACAATTAGTAAACATTTTCGGGTGGGTTCTACCGGGTGATGACCTCTACGCAATTATTATAAAATAATTTAATTATGTAGGTTTTTGTTCGGAATTCGAGATAATTATGACAATTTGGAGCATCAAACTCTTTTTCATACAACACTATGTTCAAATGTAATTGCAACCCATATGTTTTGTCCATCTTCTTGTTGTCTTGTCGAATAAAAACTAGAATAAAGCATCAAAAAATTCATCCTCAACGCTGTCCTGTTGTCTGGTAACGTACCCAAGAAACTAGCGGCACTGCCGCGTTTTATAGTAACTTAAATGTAAAGTGCAAATACAGAAAGCTTAATACACACAAATCTAACTCGAAATTATAAATTCTAATGTTATTGGGCTTTTGATTACTTTTACAAGTAGTTAGAATGGACATAGTAACAGACAAAGGTAGACAAAGAGGCAATTTCCTAAGTTAACAAACTACACAGGAAATTCAGGACGCATTTTTATCAAAAGGTACTAAATTTCCCCGCAGTCGCTCGTATTCACCCGTCCAATTAAAAAAGGTAAAATATTCAGATCATGAATGCTGAGCCACTCGCGCGTCGAATGGAGTGGACACTTAAATTTATAATTGCCAAATTTAAAGCTGGATTGTGGAAGAACCGGCGCTGCGTCTAACTCACATAGGGTTTCAGTGAATGGAATTTCGGTTGGGATTTTGAATTGAGTATTTTGAAGGTTTATTGATGACTTGAATAAATGGAATTGGGGAAATTGAAGTCTTGAGTGCCAGGCAAATTACTATTCGAATAATACTTATCTATACTGATTTGTGGCGCGCCTTTGTTCCTATGCATATCCTACTATAATATATAGAGCACCTTTAGAATTGAAGTGGCTTAATTCAAAATTTTAAGAAAATGACTTTTATACACAGAACGACTTAAATACATGTTTATAAGTCGGTTTTATTTTTTGTTAAAAAGTATTTTCTCGCTTTTTAGTGGGTCGTTTTGTAATTTACTTAGTAACAAAAGCGTAAATGTCACATTCTTATCACCTTCGCAAAATATTTCTATTCCCTATTAATTTTGATAGGTGTTAATTTTTGAGTAGTTCTCCTGGTACTTCACCATCAGCTCCACATCACCATTTGCATTGTGACAAGCATAAAGTGCTTAACAACCATATCCAAGTAATCGAATCGCAACCAATAAAATACTTATTATTGAGTAGTTCCGGTGGGCATCTGTGGTCTTCATCATCAGTTCCACTTCACCAAATGGTGCTTTTTGAGAGCAACTGTACAAGTCACTATGAAAAATACCCAAATCGCTATAGGTGTGCCTATAACATTTGAAGAGTTCCCTCGATTTCTCAAAATTTCCACTATCGTATTCTGACTTAATGACAATGGGACCAACTAAAAAGTGTACCCTCAAACAAAAAAAGAATTTTCCAAATCGGTCCAGCTGTTTTCGAGTAATCGGGGACAATACATAAAAAAGTTTAAGACGAACTGAGAACCTCCTCCTTTTTTGAAATCGGTTAATAACATGATAGCCCCATTTCTAGGTCTCAAATAATGTAATAAAATATATTTACCGTTGCAGAATGAAGGTATAAAAAATATCGTCTTCCACTTTAAGTAGAACTTATAAGGCTTAAGCTTAACTTATAAGGCCGATCTGGGCGAAGCGGGAGGGTGTGTCAGACTTTTACTGACTAAAACCCATCCGTTTTCCATCATATGCCCTTTGCGTAACGAGGTGGCGGTAACTCTTTCGAACAATTCCGCAACCCCGGCAGGCAATGAAATCTTGTGGGTCAAAGAGCGCGTGGAACACGAGACGTGCCGTCTACACGGGCCTGGCTTCAGTTGGGCGGCGAGCTACCCTTCGCTCGCAGCCCGCAGGCCCACGCAACTTATAAGGCTACAAAAAAATCTGTTTAAGATTTGAAGCAACACTCTTAACTATTAATAGACCCTGTATTCCGAATAATTAAGCCAATTATAATAATTATGAGGGGTAAAGGAAAGGTATGAGGGAAATAGAAACTCTATAATTACTTATACATATAAAGTTCCCACAACAATTAGTAAACATTTTCGGGTGGGTTCTACCGGGTGATGACCTCTACGCAATTATTATAAAATAATTTAATTATGTAGGTTTTTGTTCGGAATTCGAGATAATTATGACAATTTGGAGCATCAAACTCTTTTTCATACAACACTATGTTCAAATGTAATTGCAACCCATATGTTTTGTCTATCTTCTTGTTGTCTCGTCGAATAAAAACTAGAATAAAGCATCAAAAAATTCATCCTCAACGCTGTCCTGTTGTCTGGTAACGTACCCAAGAAACTAGCGGCACTGCCGCGTTTTATAGTAACTTAAATGTAAAGTGCAAATACAGAAAGCTTAATACACACAAATCTAACTCGAAATTATAAATTCTAATGTTATTGGGCTTTTGATTACTTTTACAAGTAGTTAGAATGGACATAGTAACAGACAAAGGTAGACAAAGAGGCAATTTCCTAAGTTAACAAACTACACAGGAAATTCAGGACGCATTTTTATCAAAAGGTACTAAATTTCCCCGCAGTCGCTCGTATTCACCCGTCCAATTAAAAAAGGTAAAATATTCAGATCATGAATGCTGAGCCACTCGCGCGTCGAATGGAGTGGACACTTAAATTTATAATTGCCAAATTTAAAGCTGGATTGTGGAAGAACCGGCGCTGCGTCTAACTCACATAGGGTTTCAGTGAATGGAATTTCGGTTGGGATTTTGAATTGAGTATTTTGAAGGTTTATTGATGACTTGAATAAATGGAATTGGGGAAATTGAAGTCTTGAGTGCCAGGCAAATTACTATTCGAATAATACTTATCTATACTGATTTGTGGCGCGCCTTTGTTCCTATGCATATCCTACTATAATATATAGAGCACCTTTAGAATTGAAGTGGCTTAATTCAAAATTTTAAGAAAATGACTTTTATACACAGAACGACTTAAATACATGTTTATAAGTCATTATGTGTATAAACGTCATTTTCTTAACATTTTGAATTAAGCCACTTCAAATCTAAAGGTGCGATATTATAAATTAGAAAGTTTGTGAAGATGTATATAGTTTGTTGCTTTTTCACGCAAAAACTGCTAAACGGATCTAAATGAAATTTAGTAAGTAAATAGTTGATAGCTAAGAATAACACATAGGCTACTTTTTATCTCGGAATTTCCACGGGATCGGGATTTACGCGGGCAACCCTCACACGCGTATGAAGTCTCGGGCAGAAGCTACAGTAGTTGATATAGGTTTGTTTAAGGTATTTTTCAAAATCTCATACTAGCTACTATCTACATTCTACTTTAATACTACCTACATCAAATAAGCTCATAATAGAAAAAAAATACATTTAAACTTGTGTGTAGTCAAAATCAAACTTAAATAAAGTTAAGTGTAGACCTCACATTTCTCCTTCGTTTTATGATAAATAAATAATAGAGAGGCATTCTAAAGTTCAGCGAAATTATCAAAATGGTTTCAGTTTCTTATAACATACTTTTGTTGAGTCAATAAAATTTCATTGCCTAGGTTTTGTATTAAAAGCTGAAAGTGCCTATCGGCGATTGTGTTGTACATTCTTGACATATGTAGTTTAATCTAGAGGTTCAAATATTAATGTAGGATCTAAAAACCAAAACATGTGTTGTAAAATACCTATTTCCGAGCCAAGACTAAATCCGAGTTTTATATTTTGCGTAACAAACCCGTCAAATAAACAATAACAAAAGATTCATTTATAATTTCCGTCTCGTTTCAATTTCAAGAATTACCGTCCATTCCTCTCACTAATTCATTTCAAAATATTTCGTACCATTTTACTTATCAAAAAGATTATTTGCAGTAACAATTTTCAAAGAAATATCGTTTGTATTGTATTCGTCTTATAAAATAGATAGGCCGTTAGCATGTTTAAAGAAGGTAATGTTGGCATTTTTGCATGTGAAGTCTTCGCTGTGCCGTCGACAAGTTTAGCATATCTACACGTAAGCTTACTGCCCTGCTTACATGCTGAACTACCTAACAGGGAGTGCGCATATTGCAGAATCTTTTACTATCCCGTTCTGAATTCGCTCTTGTATGTTGAAGATGAAGTTACAATTTGCTATTTTTTGATCATGATGTCCCATTTCAGCTGTTCTTATAGAGCAGATATGCGTAATCATTATCTCTGTTACTTTGACGTCCTAAGCTGGCAACCCGTCTCTACAAGTCAAGAGTGATTAGGTTACTTCTAGGTAAGCGTGCTTCATCTTCGACCACATCATCACTTACCATCAGGTGAGATGGTGACCACAGGTGATAATAGGCTCGCGTTTGACCAAACGCGAGCCTATTATCAATAAAAAAATACCCTACCATATCTTATTTTTACTTAAAAAAAACTTTTTAGCAAAAAATAAAATCAGCTTCCTAAAAAAACACTGTAAAGTGAAAAATAACTTTTTATTTCGGAAGGTGGTGTCAAAAACGAAAATATAATGTACAAAACTAAAGACACCGACTAGTTTTTTTCACACTTTTTAATGGTAAGCCAAAATGTCAACTACTTATCTTTTACAAAACATTGCGTTTCCCGATGCAGAAACGTCAATTTTTGAGGAGTTCTCCTGGTCCTGCTCTCCACCATCAGCTCTATTTCACCATATATGCATTATGACGAGCATGAAGTGCTTAGCATCCATATTTAAGTAATCGAATCGCAATCCACGAAATACTTATTATTAAGTAGTTTCGGTGGCCATCTGTAGTCTTCATCTTCAGTTCCACTTCCCCAAATGGTGCTTATCAAGAGCAACTGCACAAGGTACTATAAGAAATATCCAAAACATTGTAGGTGTGCCCATAATATTTGAAGAGTTCCCTCGATTTCTCCATGATTCTATCATCAGATCCTAACGTGAAGTACCCTTTCAAATAAAAAAAGATTTTTCCAAATCGGTCCAGCCGTCCGTTCGAGTTATGAGGTAAAAGAAAGAAAAAAAAAGAAGAAAAAAAAAGCTGAAGACGAACTGAGAACCTCCTCCTTTTTTTAAGTCGGTTAAAAAAGGGAAAGATCTTGTCATTTCTTACGTAAGATACAAGCAGCGCAAAGGTACTTTGATAAAGCTGCCAAAAAAGAACTGTAACCACAAAACAAACGTTCCTAACATTGTTATTTGTCAATAAAAACTTTTTGCAAAAAAATAAAACCGACTTCCATATCAAAACACTACAAAGCCAAAAATAATTTTAATTTCGGTAGTCGGTGTTATTGGTTTTGTATTTTCTTTTTTTTCACACCGCCTTCCGAAATTAAAATTATTTTTGGCTTTGTAGTGTTTTGATATGGAAGTCGGTTTTATTTTTTTGCAAAAAGTCGCCAAAATGTCAACTATAAAAAACTAAAAACGCGCGAACAAAAAACACAATATAGAGTAACCGAAAAGGTCATCAATGTAAATATTTTTTTTAGACTTTTGTTGATTTTTCAGAAACGGCTTGTTCGATGTCGATAAAATTTTCATGGGACCATTTGGGAAGTATACCCTTTCCAACAAAAAAAGAATTTTTCAAATCGGTTGGCGAGCGACGGAGCTATGCCCGAACAAACATAAAAAAAAAAAAAAAAAAAAAAACAAACAAACATCCGAATTGAGAACCTCCTCCTTTTTCAGAAGTCGGTTAAAAATAAAAACAAACCAAACAAAAAACATAACGTACATTTTCCATTCCATCCTTATGTTATAAATATTAGAAAGGCCGATTCTTATTATTTCAGACATGGAGAGGTTGATACTCAGTAAATAGATGGACTCATATCATACCGCAAATTTCCAGACGACTGTACTCTGCTACTAAGAATTTAACTACCACCTTTTAAGTATAAAACTACCACCATAGACCACGAAAGTTTGATGCGAGTCATTCATCAGAGTAAAGGTGATCTATGTTCATACATATCTGTTCGAACATCATAAACATATACATATTTTTTTCGGTGGGAAAATCATCTAATGTCTCCGTCTACTATGGTTGGAGCGGAAGGGAGTGTCAAACTTCTACTAACTTAACACCCAGCCTGTTTCTTCAACTGCCCTTACGTTCCAGGGCCGCAGTATCTCGTTAGAACTTTCCCGCAACCCCGGCAGGTAATGGTCCTATCGGGCCCCATAGACTAATATATATAAGGGCCCCGTCAATGCTGCTGACTGCTCTTAGAGGCGCGCGCGGGAAACGACGTATGGACAGTGAGCTACCCCCGCTTGCCGCCCGCAAGTCCGCAGCTACAGTGGCCGGAGATCGGCTCTAGATCGCGAATGAATCTCTTTTTCGTCGAAAAATGTCTTCTTCGTATTCAGCTCAGCTCTTCTACACCCACCGTAAAGCCCGATTTACACTTCAATAAGTACAGTAGCGAGTTAACTTGCGTCATTGGCGAGTTAAGTTGTTAATGTAGTCTGAACGGTAAAAGCGAGTTAAGTAGTAAGATGTTGATTAGATCGCGATCCTATTTTTCGGCGAGTCCAGTGCGAAGTAGCCCCCTCTCTCGCGTCTCCCGCACCCCGCCAACTTAACTGGCTGGAATGTAGACGGGCGAGTTTAGTACCAAATGTACTCTGTGTTTAGTACAGACCATAAATTTGTAGGTAGCGGCCGCGAACACGTATTTATTTCATTTTCAATGTGTTCTGAAAGTATTGATACTATTATTCTGTCACTATAGCACGTAAATTGGTATTGAGTAATTCAACGTCCATTTTCTGGATTAAAACAACTGTTTCGGAGGAACTAAACAATCACAGCACAGAAAAAAACAATAACCGACGCGACTAGTCTTCTTCTCGGGATGGCAACTTATGACTACTCACTCGCCTACGTTTGGACGCTACTTACAACTTACTACTTATTACTTAACTGTCTGAGTTCTTAACTCGCTACTGTATTTATTGAAGTGTAAATCGGGCTTAAGTCATGCCTTTCCCGAGCCGACGGTGCGTCGATGCTACGATGGTACCGTGGCCCCGGAAAGCAAAAAACAACAAAGGGTGCCTCTCCAGAAGTGGCACACTTAAAAGTCTGTCTAAAACAAAGCAAACCTATGGGATTATTTCCTTAAAAAAAACTGACCTGGTTTTAGTTCCAAAGGTTTAAAATCGATTATTTCATCTTCATTGGCCCGTAAATGGCCTTTGTTGAACAAAGACTTATAACTGCTAACTCGTTCTGTATTATCTCTGATCGTCTCCGACTGAAATTGCTCGCTTGGCAAGTCGGTTAGTTTATATTAGGCAGCGATAGTTTGGCAATACAATGATAGTTTGAAAGAATTTCCTGTAACTTTCAAAGTATTATATTTGAGTGAGTGTTGTTTATTTGTCCTATATATCGGCAAACGGTATTATCCGGTATTCCATGGAATACTAAGACAATGTCATCATCTGTTTAGACTCTTCCCAACAATGTTCCGATCGGTTTCCATTCTACTGCTACGACTGTCTATCTGACCTCCACAGCTCAGTTAGGGACACGGTATCGATAAGAAAGTATCGATATTGTACTCATGAGTAATATCGAAAAAAGTATCATACTCATAAATGTATCGAAACAAAAGTATCGATACTTCAAAGTATCGAGTACTTTTCTTAGGGCCTAATGCGCATACGTCAGGCCGTCAATGTCAGTCAGTAACGTTCAGTACAGTAGGATAGAAGAACAGAACATCAACACTAATACTATTGGTACACTAGTGTGATAATAGTACTATAAATAAGACAACTGTGTCTTTACAAATTATTTAAATAAATATATTATTTATTCCTTTAGATACATATTATAGTACCCATTCCTCCTCCATACAATCGCTTATAGATACACAGCACGGAACAATAGATACATTTAGATTGCTCACATTCACATTTAATAAGTCAAATAATAGTCAAGCACAATAACGATCAACCGGAGAAAAACAAATCGTGAGACGAACACGAAGAATAATATAAAACATAACCCTTCCTTTGCAGTCGGGTAATAACACAGTTTTGTGGGATATCGTTGTACATTATAAGAACTACATTGTACCTTATAAACAATAAATAAATAATAATAACAAAACAATTTTCTAACGGCGAACGATTGAGTGATTGATTAGTGAAGGAAAGGATCTGAACTGTGAACAGAAAGACTGAAGGTACGATTTCTAGCTCAATGTAATGATTTAGAAGGTTCAGTCTAATTGAACCAGATGGCGTTGCCGTCCAAGATTTATTTGATACGATACCTGTCAAGAAGTACCCATTTAGTAAAAGTATCAAATAAAAAGTATCGAGTACAAAAGTATCGGTATCTTTTTTTTTATATTGCAAATTGGTTATTAAATAACACTTTTACACGTCATTTTTTTTCCGTAAATATTAACTAGATGAGGCCGGTGTTTCCTAACTGACTATCCTGAGAAACACCGAAACAAACTCAGGGGTTCATCTCTTTTAAACAATCTACACTGATTTAATTATATGGGAACCTTGTAGGTTTCAGTCTGAGGCGGTCTTTTGAAGAAAGATGCTCACAATTTGAGTGGGCCTGTCCATACAGTGCAAGCATTTGTCAAATGACGTATAGCTCAACTTAGAACAAGGAGCTTAACGATTTGACGAACAATACCTAGGTAAGGAAGGACCTTTGGGTAGGCCGCAACAAGCACTCAAACTGCCAGACAATTTATTATGTTTAACTCGAATAAAAAAAACTACATAGTGCACATATTCACAATCGTTTATGAGGATTATGTAGATTAGTCTGTAATGGCCTTTTGAGGAAAGACCAAACAGATTTGCGTAGACCCGTCCCGTCAGTGCAAGCCTTTGTCAGTTAGTCTGTATCGAAACGAAACGTACTCGATACCACTGTAGCATACGTCGCATACCCTTCACTTTGATAACCAATCGCTCATACAATGCACAAAGGAATATTATTATAAATACTATAAAAAAATATAATGTCAACAGTTATATGAGACGCGGGCGGAGGGCCGCGCTCCCACACAGTGACCACTGTTTAACTAATGTAAACACTACAATTATATATACACAATTCTATTTTAATAAAGAACATTCATTCCACATTCATTACTGCGACTTCACGCCTTGTCATTGCTCTCCCTAACTTATTCTCCAAAGTGCTGTCTAAAGTAAATCTCCGCTACCTTAAATATATTCTCTAAATTAGTGCTCCAACATAGCACTAAAGTAGTGCTACGAGTTAGCGCTAAACCACAAAGTATCGATACTTTTTTCGTGTCCCTAAGCCCAGTAGCTAGGTATCACATCACAATATCCCTTGGTAAGACAGTGTCAGATTTTTTGGCTTCTGACTACCCGTAACGGCTGTCAAAGGTGTACAGCCGGGACCAACGGCTTCACGTGCTTTTCGAGGCACGGTGGAATTACGATATATTAAGATCGTCACCCATCCACAGACGGACTTTGGTAAACGTTACTTAACCTTGTAGATGCGGCTGTTATTATTTAGCCACGAGCTCCTTAATACCTAAGCAATGTATAGAATATGATATACGCAGGATTCTAGGCGGATTAATTTAAAAAGGTTGATTTTGGCTTAACACGTTCGCTGACAGTACGTCGTTAGGCGGGAAATTCAAATAGTGCGTTATGACAGTACGTCGAGGGACGGGCCACTTATTTTTAAGAGTACGTCGTGGAAAATTCTACTGTCGTAATGTGATGTCAGGGTAAGTGCTCACTGTCAGCGAACGTGTTAAGTAGTATTCGACGGAACCCTGCTGAACAGCCTTCTTTTTCCGTCAACGAGATTTTAACAATCAAACATAAAGATAAAGATATTTATTCGTCGGTATGTACAATGTCGTTACAATAATTAAGCGCTGAACATATCCGATGCTTTTTTTTAAGGATGGAAAATCATCCAATGACTGCCTCCCAATCTAGGCGAAGAGGGAGGGTGTGTCAGAGTTTTACTGACCAAAACCCATCCGTGTTCCATCATAATTACCCTACGTGTTCCGAGGCCGCGGTAACTCTCGGACAATTCCACAACCCCGGCAGGCAATGACCCCCTTGTTGGCCCCGACAGAATGCGACATTCGAATATTTATCATTTGTAATTAGACCTAAATTAACTTAAATGTATTAAGTGTGGTTTCCCTACATTCTGGAGCTAGTTTTACTCGCTCTTTGATTATATAATTCATCGCTTGTAAGTTATAACTACTCTACAATATATCTGGTAATTGTATATCACCTAAGTAGACTAGTAGAGTATATAATGAATAATGTTTCACACACGACCTGGACATTTTGTATTCAAATCTCTTTGTATTGTAATAATAATGGCCAATTTCAAACACAGTGGCCAATCAGCGGAGATAAGCCGTCTGCGTAGAAGATAAATATAATTGTGCAAAATTATGTGCGCAACGAAAGGTATACTCTCTGTTTCGATGTGAAGGTAACCTAACACAACCGGAGACAGATCAGACGCAAGACCAACGGCTTGACGTGTTTCCGAGGTACAGGGGTATCATACCGGCAAATTTGAAAAAGCGGGCCAAGAGACTCATTAGCAACGATGCACTGGTCGAGTCAAAGCTCCAGAGCCTTGAACATCGACGACGAGTTGCAAGTCTGTCGGTTTTCTATCGGTTACATTTCGGGGAGTGTGCGATGGAATTACACAATCTAATTCCGCCAAGCGTTCCATCATCGGACTACGCGACAAACGGCGAAGCAAAACAGCACAAAACGTTTTGGGAATATCTTCATTGTGCGTACGGCTAAGGATTGGAATTCCCTGCCGGAGTCTGTTTCCGGATAGCTATAACCTAGGAGTGTTTAAGTCAAGAGTGAATAGGTTACTTTTAGGTAAGCGTGCTCCATCATCGACCACATCATCACTTACCATCAGGTGAGATAGTGGTCAAAGGCGAAACTATTTTCAATTTAAAAAAAAATCTAATAAAAAAACCCAATAACACTTTTTGCCTGACCCGATAATTCAAACCAAGATCTCATGTTCAGCTGTCACGCTTGCTACCACTAAACCAACGATGCAGTTAGATTGGATAGGTATTGAATAGAATACCTTATTTATACAAATTGCTGGTAACATATTATTTATGTACAAACAGGTTGAACGGCATACCAGTTATATGGTAATCAGATAGAAATCTGGATGCCTCGCCTCTGTTCATATAACTTATGATAAATATATAATGCATACCTAAACCTTATTATACCTAATATCTCAATGTCCGTAGCCATCCATTAGTAAAATTATTATTCTTGTTCCGAATATAACAACCATTATCTACCTATTGGAGCGAGTGATTCATTAGTTTGTTACATTGTTATCTGTATGTATTGTGAATGTTGCTTACGGAAGGGGAATTTACAACATCATCATCATCCACTTAGCCTTGTCACTTTTTACCCGACTGTAAAGGAAGAGTTATATTTTTCGCGCGTATCTTGTATGTGTGTATGTTTGTAATAATCTTTATTACCTCATATCTCAGGATCCGCTGAACGGATCAACATAATTGAGGTATCGTTAGATTTGTCTTAGCAGCTCAAGTGTTCTTAAATAGGTGACATTTGAAAAAATCAAATATGGCGGCTGTGCGAAGCCATAAATAGTGAAAAAAAAAATGTTTTGTTTCGAATACCACAATATGGGTATCAAATTAAAGGGCTTGTTACAAGGATTTCAAAAAGGTATATCATGTTCATAATTAGTGTAATACTATCAAAAATAATACAAAGAGAAAGTTTAAAAATATGGACTTAGCTCTTTCACTTTCTGAATCCGGTGGGGTGCCAATGTGACACGACCTGGAAAATTAAAAAAAGTTAATTAATATTTTAACTAAAAGTTTTAAAAAGTGACAAGAAGGCGGACCCATTCTATATAAAAAAAAATATGTTCAACTGGGTCCTGCCTGCTTGTCACTTTTTAAAATAAAAACTTTTTTTATATCTTTGACAGTCGTAGGGGCGGTTAGAAGCAATAAATCTGACTGTGGTTTTACCAAGGGGTCTGAAGTCAAGAGGTCTGATAGGCATAGATAACGTGACCATTAATTCTTTGACTCAGAACGGGACGGTTTATTTAGGTCAATTAACAGGTAGTCAGTGAAAAATAAAAGGTTATTTATTCAGAAAAGTCAGTCAGCTTAAAAGTTACAAATGAAAAAATATATACGTACCTATACCCGTTTAGTTATATTTATATTTATCAAAGGAAGAAATTTTCTTTAATATAGGTGATTTTAAGTAAGAATGAAATTCTTGGCACGTTTTTTTATATTCATCTTAATTATTATGAACATCGCCTTTAGAACTGAAATTTATAACTGTGTTTCACAATTTGTTCATCATAGAATTAAAAACTTAAAAAAAAAAATAAAACCGACTTTCGTCTCTGTTCGGTTACTTTATGCGATTAATGTAAAGTAGTAAAAAACTGTATCTTTATTATAGTCAATATATTCCTTCTCAATTATTATATTATATGTATATATATATATATTTATATATATAAATATATTCATCCGACCGGCTCAACTACTCAAATTTTTGAACGGTTTCAGAAAACGGGTCAATTTTGCGTCCCGGAGCTCATTTCAGAGACACCGGGTCTTGAAACTATAAAAAAACTTTTTAACAAAAAATTAAACCGACTCCCAAAAAACACTGCAAAATGAAAAATAACTTTAATTTCGGTAGTCGGTGTCTTCAGTTTTGTTTTTTCGTTTTTGGCACCGACTACCGAAATTAAAGTTATTTTTCACTTTGCAGTGTTTTTGGGAGTCGGTTTAATTTTTTGTTAAAACGTTTTTATTTCACTCTTTTTAGTTGGATGATTTTTAATTTACCTAGTTACAAGAGCCTAAATGTCAACTACTTATAACCTTTTACAAAATATTGCTTTTCCCAATGTTGGGCCGTTAATTGTTGAGGAGTTCTCCTGGTACTTCACCATCAGCTCTACATCACCATATGCATTGTGACGAGCATAAAGTGCTTAACATCCATATTCAAGTAATCGAATCGCAATCCACTCAATACTTATTATTGAGTAGTTTCGGTGGCCATCTGTGGTCTTCATCATCAGTTCCACTTCCCCAAATGGTACTTTTTGAGAGCAACTGCACAAGTTATTATAAGAAATACCCAAAACGCCACAGGTGTCTATAATATTTGAAGAGTTCCCTCGATTTCTCCAGGATCCCATCATCAGATCCTAACCTGGTAGCAATGGGACCAATTTCAAAGTATACCCTTTCAAACAAAATAATAATTTTCTAAATCGGTTTAGCCGTCTTCGAGTAATCGGTGATCATACAAAAAAAATATACGCGTCGAATTGATAACCTCCTCTTTTGGTCATCGGTTGAAAATAAAACCGACTTTCGTCTCTATTCGGTTACTTTCTGCGATGGATTTAAAGTAGTAAAAAACTGTATCTTTATTATAGTCAATATATTCCTTCTCAATTATTATATTATATATATATATATATATATATATATTCATCCGACCGGCTCAACTACTCAAATTTTCGAACGGTTTCAGAAGACGGGTCAATTTTGCGTCCCGGAGTTCATTTCAGAGACACCGGGACTTGTAACTATAAAAAGGGACAGTCCCGTTCAAAACGGGGCGTCTGGTTACGTTAGGCATAGAGTCCATGTAAACCTCTAGTACCCAGCTGCATCCAGTTAAACTGGATGTCTATCCCATTATAGCTGGGAAAAGACTACGAAGGGTTCCGTAGTAACTACGCAAAATAACGTTGTTTTTCATAGTGTTTGCATGAAATACAAAGTTATATTTGCGGTTTTAAAAAATGTGCTTTATCTCAAAAACTGCTGACTCGATCTTGTTCAAATCAATTTTCGTTAGAAGTTTTTATTAAGATCTAAAGCAATTTTTTTTATTTGATTTTTCACGCTATTATTATAGAAGTTAGAGAGACACACACATTTTACCATTTTGGAAGCGTATATCTTTTAAACGATTGACTTTAAGAATAAGTAGTTTTAGAAACCTCAATTTAATTTTTAAAGAGCTGTGTATAGACACCAGGCCCGTATAGGAGTGATGAAAATAAAAAATCATTTTCAGTTTCATGTATGGGGAGCCCGCTTAATATTAACTATTTTTTTATTTTTGTCTAAAAATCGGAAAGCGGTTTACAGAATACATCTACCTACCAAATTTGACATGTGTAATTGTGTAGTCCTTATAGTTTCGGAATTAAAAGGCTGTGACATACGGTCGGACAGACATACAGACAGACAAACATGACGAAACTATAAAGTTTTTAGCCATTCGGCAACGGAACCCTAAAAGCCTAATATTACGTGATGTGTTCCCCTCCTGTAACGATTGCGTGTTTCTTAGCTATAGGCAAGCACAATAGTATCAATGTCGGTGAAAGTAGAAACGCACCACCACCTTTATCTTCAACACTTCGTTTGTGACCAAAATGTTCTGAAAAACTCATAAACAAGCGGTTAACCTTTTTGTACCTTCCTTGAAACTTTTAATTTGTGAAGTGAAACTAATAATTGGGGTCGCTACTTAAGTAAACTAGAATAACGAAAAGCTTGAATCACTGCTAGACACCCGCCAGAAAAAAGGTTGAGTATGACTGTCAATAGCTACCCAGCTATTGTCAGTCACAGACAGTCATACTCAACCTTTTTTCTGTAAGGCCACATATTTTTATACTATCAGATACCATGCTGGGTCCGAATAACTTACGGTAAAAAAATGGCTTGAATAATATTTTTATTTTTTCGTAAATTAAATAAACTCTCCATCTCACTGCCGGACGACCAACACTCCTTTTCCAGCCCTTGGACGCCACTCAGTCAGATCCGATCAAACATCGATCCATCCATATATCCTTACAAACTTTCCCATTTATAATATTAGTAAAAAATTTGCCAAGTGCGAGTCAGACTCGCTCATGAATGGTTCCGTAGTAACTACGCAAAATAACTTTGTTTTTCATAGTGTTTGTATGAAATATAAAGTTATATTTACGGTTTTAGAAAATGTGCTATATATCAAAAACTACTGACCCGATCTCGTTCAAACCAATTTTTGATAAAAGTTTTTATTAAGATCTACAATATATATTTTTTCTAGATTTTCCCTTCATTATTATAGAAGTTAGAAAGGGGGTGGGGACATTTTACCACTTTGGAAGCAAATATCTTATAAACGATTTTAAGAATGTGGTTTTATAAACCTCATCGTCATTTTCAAAGACCTGTCTATAGATACGAACACATATATGGGTTTGATCAAAAATAGTTTCAGTTCTATGTATATATTATATATATATTATACATCCCCTTAATTTTATATATTTTTTTGATTATTAATTAAAATCAGAAAGCAGTTAACACATGTGAAACTTAGTAGAGAGATGTATTCATCTCTCTACTAAGTTTCACATGTTTAGTCTTAATAGTTTCAGAATAAAATTGTGACATACGGACGGACGGATAGACAGACAGACAGACAGACATGACGAAACTATAAAGGTTCCGTTTCTTGCCATTCTTCAGGCTACGGAACTCTAAAAAGAAGTAAGACAGTTTGAATAAAAATGAAATGAAATAAAGTAAACTGAAAAAGACATTGAAAAAGAAAAAGACACGTATCTTACTTTGGATGAAGTAAGGTTATCTTTATTGTACACCCGCATAACGGTTTTTCAAATAAATAGGGTGTAACAAGGAGCGGTCGTATCGCTAAAAGCGATCTCTTTTATACACATTTGGATGGATTTGACGCAGAAGGAGAAAAAATACGCGGGTAGTCCGTTAGTCAATTTGGTTATTACAGAGCTAAGAAAAAGTGCAGGTCGTACATTGGTAGGTAGATCTAGGATTGTTCTAACTAGTTTAAATTTACGAAATAATTTACGTGTAAAAGTGTTATTAAATAACCAATTTTTGTAAAAAATATCATTGATCATTATGGCCGCATACTAACAGCACTTTGAAAGTAATATCAGATTTACTGCTGCATTGGACTCGCATGCATGGCAGCGGAGCTGATGCTTCAGGAAAACACATGAATTAGTTTTTAATACATTATTTTAATTCTTTTTCTGACATAGAGTGTAAGGTTATATACTAGAAAATTTTGTAAAGAATTTATCTGAAAATAAATTAATAATAATAACTTACAAGTTCGATTATTATTATCATTAAGTCACACCGCAAGAGCGGAATGGTATAAAAGGTCTACCATGTTTCTTCTCTAGTTTGGCTTGACATATGATTGCTCTTTAACTAGTATAAACAGAAAATTTATACAGATATAAATAAAGAAGTCATCATGACCCGTCTATAATGTTTCTATTGTTGGAACACAGATCTCCTCTATGAGAAGGAGTGTATAAAAATCCTCATAGATATTTAGTTATAGTACATCCTTTTTGTGTGTATATATGTAATCAATTACGGCGAGACCAATGGCATCAAACATAAATTTTATATGTAGTTTTTAGTCTGCAGTCAAATAAATAATAGAATAAAATTGCAAGCGAAACCACGGCCACGGCTAGTGTATAATAAATTACTTTTCCACTTGACAGTGCATTCATAAAGTATGAGCCAGTGATGGATTAATCCATTTAGTGGCACTCAACTTGTCTCCAGTGGAGCCCTATTTGAGTAACTCGCTCTAGTGGCTGTGCGACGGTCTAGCACGACCATATTTGCTAAAACGACATCAGTAGAAGTTAGGTACGTAAATCTGAAAATTCTGAGGTAAATTACTGTTTATTTCTAAAGTTTTATTAGTTATTTATTTTATTATTTAATGACTTATAATTAATTTAATGAGGTAAATGAATGTAATACAATTACAACGTAGGGGCTGGGGTTACAGGAATGTTCTAACGAGATACCGCGGCCCTGGACCACAAGGGCAACTGAAGGAATGGGGTGGGTGTTTAGTCAGTTGAAGTCTGACACTCCCTTCCGCTTCACCCAGAGTGGGAGGAGTCATTTGATGATTTTCCCACCGGAAAAATGTAAACAAAAAATGATGCTTAAATAGAATATCTGTCTTTAATAGAAGTCTGACTCTCCCTCCCACTCCACCTGGATCAGTTAACTTTATGTGGAATACCTTAGGGGCTATTTATGCAGGTGCCCAATGTGTAATACGTCAAGCAATAAATCAAACGATAACCGCACGTTGCGACGCGCCCCTTCCCTCGCGGGGCACAGACCAAACTGCGTCTACTATTCTAATATATGTATACGTGCCAGTTCATTGACCCCAAATCAATTTACCTACTCAGATCACTGATCATCAAGCAGAGGGGAGCGGGCGGCATGGTAGCGCAGCGACTTGACGACGACTCGCGCCCTCCACACTCCTTTCAACAACGCGATCACGATCGCATGATTTTTATTTATTTTTATTTTGACCATTGTAGAAGACAACATCGTGTAATTTAAAGGGTATATGTACATACCAAGTGCACGGCTTCTTTGAATGACAACAAAAGATATGGCAAGGGTTTTGTAATCCTATGTCTACATGTGTGGAGCTTATTAGAAATTTCAATACATTGATACCAGAGACCGAATTTTTAAAATTAAGAGGAACGAAGAGAATTATCATTTTACTGGCAAGTGACGTGGAAAGTAATGACCCTCATAGTGCTGTGACACGTTTGTTATTACTGGTATTCAAGAAACATGAAACCAATAATTTGAGGTCAATTCTGTGAGTCACTTATTTTAAGCTGAAACTTTGCATAGAGACTCCATACCAGATGTTGTCTTCAGTCCTTTTGGATAGATATGGGGTTTCCGTTATACGTTGTATATAACCTTGAAATACAGTCCGCTTTTAATTCTACCTGGGCCTATCTAATGTGTATTCTGTAAGAGGGTGTGGGCCACAATCCACCACGTCTTCGAAGTTTTGGTCCTTGGACATGCCGGTTTTCTCACGATGTTTTCCTTCACAGATTTGACACCAGTGGTGACAAAAATATAAATTACACAAAATAATGTACTTGACAAGGTCCAAACCCACGACTGTACCAAAACCATTGGTGAATATTTATTTTGGCAAGCCAACTAAATGCACACAAACACATTCAATTCAAAGCATCAATAGCCTAATGACTAAGGTGTCGGACTTGTGATCGAGAGGTCGCAGGTTCAAACCTACCCAGTACACTATTGCCAGGGGCCCACTTTAGACACAAGCTCATTTAGCTGAATTGGAGGGATTAAGAAGACATCTAATTACAAATTCATTAGTCATGCATGCATGTAAATTATACAGTTACACAGAGTACAGCACAGTCGGCACAGCATTTAATAAGATTAGAAATATAGGCCTCCCTTCCACATTTATTTTTTATTGATAATAGGCTCACGTTTAACCACCATCTCACCTGATAGTAAGCGATGATGTGGCCGAAGATGAAGCACGCTTACCTAGAAGTAACTTATTCATTCTTGACAAAAATACCCCCAGGTTATAGCTATCAGGAAACACAGACTCTGGCAGGTAATTTCACTCCTTAGCCGTACGCAGAATGAAAGTATTCCCAAAACATTTTGTGCGTATATGTGGGATGTCCACCATGTAACAATGGTCCCTCGCCGTTTTGTCTTGACCCTAAAGTTATAGCTATCGAAAACAAATTGCCATATCCAGTCCTCCTTCCTAATAATTGACAAAGTAAAAACAATTTTATTTAACAAATTATCAATATTTTATCTCAATAACATCTAAAGTTAGTCCTCAAGGGATGGAAGGGGGGCAAAAGTCAGTCAATCATAATAAAACAAACTGAAACAAGCCACGTCAGATGGACGTAGGGCTGTACCTGATCGAATTCTTTATTAACCTTTCCAAATCTATTATTAGCGACATGACAAATAAAATCAAAGTTCAATGTTGAGAAAGCAAAGTACCAGAATGTAACGTCATTATTTGTGAACTTTTCCTTTTTTATAGTAGGTATATTAACTTGCAGCTGCCTGCGACTTTGTTCGCGTGATAAAACTGTCACATTTATAAATATAATATTAGTAAGATAAGCATGAGTAGTTTTAAAGAGGCGAATATTTGTATTTATTTATTTATCAAAACTTTATGCAACACAAAATGTACAAAGGCGGACTGCCAATGCCATAGGCATTCTGTATCAGCAAGAGCATTAAAAAAGTAAGAAAATATGTCGGTACACACAATAAACGTGCATAAAATTGTATTCTCGTGAGACACAATTAATGTTGAATGTTAAAGAAAACTATTATTCAGAACTCTCACATTATTCAAACTGGTCAAGTTGTGTCGAACTCACAAGCAAAGGGTTCGGAATGAAACATAGTTTCTTAATTATATTATGTTATTAAAAGTCATGTACTTACACTATAAATTATGTATGTTAATTGTATGTGTTTTTATGTTTTGCTGTAATCTGTAAGTAATTACAAGATAGCTAATCTGTTTATGTAATTTTATGATCATAATAATTCACTTATTTCAGAATATATTCCATTTTTGTGTTGTTATTCAGAGTATACCTTAAAATTAAATTATTATTAGTTTTAGAAAATGAGGTAAATTCTAATACAGTAAAACAAATTATACAAGTAAGAAATATTTGAGTCCCTATCAATATACACATTAGATAGAAATTAAAGTAAGAAGAAATTAGAGTAAGAAACATTTTAAGAGACATGTAATAACTTAAACTTTTCTTTTTAAGTAAGAAAAGGGATTCTCAAACATTAATCTACGCCTAAGGTTCGTGTTCGGAGAATGGATCCAATATATTCGGAGCAAATTTGCCATGGCACACAGACACGTCAAACACTAAAATGATCATAGGTTTTTATTTATTTTTTGCTTTTTTGTGTGGCATCTCGCAGGTCAACCTCTGAAGTTGACGGCAGCTTAACCGGACTTGCCTGTAGCTGCCTTAATTAATTTTAATTAAGGCAGCCGCCAGGGCTTATTAAAAAACCTATCGATTACACGCCAAAGGCACCCTGTATTGGTACAGAACTCGGCTTAGGGTGTCGCAGGGGGAGAGCAGCTAGGGACATGCTGAATCGGATGTGATCATAAGATCATAAGGTTTTAATATAGACTTTCTGAACCCTAACAACTAGCAAATTGCTGGCGAACAATTTCTTTAATTCACTGTACCCGTAGTTTCCAGCCTCCTGAAACTCCTAGTTCTGACTCTATCTGTAAATCTTTAATCACATCAATTAGTCCACGTAGCCGTGGTCGGTTGTTCGCGCGGAAAATTCCTTTTATCTCATTCATTATCACTTGTTGTAGGGAATTGTGAATTACTCTGTGACTGTGATTCACGGATAATATTTCTTACGGTGTATATTTTTATTTATTTATTTAATCTTTATGTACAATAGTGGTACATGGGCGGACTTAATGCAACAAGCCATTATCTACCAGTCAACCTTTGGGTTAAATAGACCACAATGTGGTAGGTGTACGAGTAAAATAAATGTCATTATCGAAAGAATATATGTATAAATATATACATATACATATATAATAGTAATAATAAAATACACATGAATCAGAGTTTAATGGTAGAAATAGCATAGGAATTAGCCATAAACCCTGTTCGGTGAGAAGGAATGTGAAGAAGTATATTTTTGGACTCGCGAAGGTTAAGGCTATGAGAACTGCTTAGCACTTTAAAATTTTGTTTTAAGTAATCAGGAGCACAAGGATCGTTCAAAATAGTGAAAAGCATGCGGAGGGATCTGAGGGATCTCCTTTGACGGATAGGCAAACATTTAAGATGAGAACGGAAGGAAGAAATGTGATCATATTTACGAAGGCCAAAAATGAAACGGATACAGGTGTTAAGAAGTTCTTGGGATAGATCAGACTAGCAAACATCAGCATAATCAATAACAGGAAGCACAAGCGAGTGGACTAAAGTGGTTTTAGTACTAGAAGGAAGAAAATGCTTGAATCTATAGAGAGATCGCAGTGTGAATATTTTTTTTTTATTTTTCAGTATTTCCCCACACTAAGAATTTCTCCTGTATCGTGATTCGTGTGTCAATTTTTTCAAACTTCTAGTCTCGGAACAACTATGTATTTGTAGGTCATACAAACTTTTGTTCCGGTTCGGAACAATAAAATGAAATATACGTGTTACGTTTGCTACGTTATTCTACTGGTAAATGTATTCATTAAGAAATATAAATTATATAAACCTTTTTTTTTCAGGGATCCTTAATAGAACAAAGAACCCCTATTATTACAGCATGTCGGTCTGTCCATCCATCCGCAGTTTTACTCTCTCCGAATAAATGAAACGGAAAATTATTATCAGCGCTATCTAGGCATAACAAGATAATGAATTTTAGTTGCTCAATTCATAACCTTAGCACTAACTCAAATTACAGTACCTACACGAATACTTCGCTGGTTTGCGAAAATATTGACGTAGATAGATAGATAGATATACTCTTTATTGTACACCATAACAGAATTAAATAAGGACTTAAAAAACTACAATGGGTGTTACAATGGGCGGTCTTATCGCTAAAAGCGATCTTTTACAGACAACCTTTGGATGGATTTGACACAGCAGGAGAAAATAAATATGCGGGTAGTCCATGGTGTACTATTCACTTATATACAATAAATAAGTAATAACCTACATACTCAATACACATATACATATATATACATAAAAAGAACAAAGCTGAGTTATATAAAAAATAGTAACAAATTAAAGAGAGAGATAGAGATCTTTTACCATATTTTTGAAAGAAGGAAGGGTTTACGGAAGGGTGTACGAGTATATACACAGATATAAGGCTCTTACAAATCTATCTCAAACTATCAACCCATATATTTCACGTGTAGGTATTCACATTTACCTGTGTACGTACATATGTACATTGTACACTATTTATGTACAGGTTCTCCGGTGACACGTCTGCTAGCACCGTAGCGTGTTTGTCTTACGAGGTACAATATCTGCAGATGGGCTAGCGGTGACAAAGCGGTTTTAACCCTGACACTGCTACATATATCTGTACATTAGGTTCGGCTGCATAAATTGTCGGGTTTACGATCGGCTTTCGGGGTTGTGGCAGTGTATTGAAATTTCTCAGCTTATGCGTTGGCATAAGCTGAGACATACCGACCTTTGTACGCGTTGTTTTAAGGAAAACTTTATCAGTTTATTTTTATTTTTATGACTACGATTGGAATTATGTGATTCTTAAATATCTGTCTACGGCAGCGAATATTATAAATGATAGTCACAGTAGACGCTGACTGGATAACGCCAAACAGAGCACCGTAATAATAAAATGCCTTTATTCCCCAATGTTACACCCAAAACATGATAAGAAAAACATACAACATTAATAAACATTTTTTAAACATTACATGATAAGTTTACGTTTCTCAGTCTGCGTTTCAGTTTTTATGACCTGATATGACATATGTCAGAACCCCAGAATGGCTGAAGGCCCAAGGATTTTCTCTAACCATGCAGTTTTTAAGTTACCAATTTAACGTTACTACCAAATTCTATTTTTAACCGACTTCAAAAAAAGGAGTTTCTCAATTCGTCTTGAACTTTTTTTTTATGTATGTTACCTCATAACTCGGAGACGGCTAGACCGATTTGAAAAACTCTTTTTGCGTTTGAACTTCCGTAACAATGTAAAAACTTGAAATTTCGTAACAATGGTACCAACTAGAAAGTATACCCAATACTTTCTAGTTGGTACCATTGTTACGAAATTAGGATCTGATGATGGGATCTTAGAGAAATCAAGGGAACTCTTCAAATATTATAGGCACACCTATAGCGTTTTGGGTATTTCTTATAGTATCTTGAGCAGTTGCTTCCGAAAAGTACCATTTGGGGAAGTTGAACTGATGATGAAGACCACAGATGGCCACTGAAATTCCTCAATAATAAGTATTTCGTGGATTGCGATTCGATTACTTGAGTACGGATGTTAAACACTTTATGCTCGTCACAATACATATGGTGATGTAGAGCTGATGGTCAAGTACCAGGAGAACTCCTCAAAAATTAACGGCTATGCATCGGGAAAAGCAATATTTTGTAAAAGGTGATAAGTTGTTGACATTATGGCTTTTGTAACTAGATAAATTACAAACCGACCCACTAAAAAACGTGAAAAAAAAATTTTTTTGCAAAAAATTGAAAATTCAAAACCAATAACACCGACATCCGAACTTAAAGTTATTTTTGGCTTTGTAGTGTTTTGATATAGAAGTCGGTTCTGTTTTTTGCAAAAACTTTTTTTTAACAAGTAAACTAGTCAAAGCCTACCTTTGAGAAGAGTTTGACATAATATATTTATCTTCAAATTCTCATTTTAAAACCGGGTGACAATCCCCAGAATATTATAAAAATTGGCCAAGTGCGAGTCAGACTCGCCCATGAAGGGTTCCGTAGTAACTATAATAATATAATATAATATGTATATTTATTTGACGAATAAAAAAAAACCTTAAAAATTTCTTGAAACTCGCTTATTTACATTTTTACAACTACGCTAAATAACTTTGTTCTTCATAGTGTTTGTATGAATTACAAAGTTATATTTGCGGTTTTAGAAAATATGATGTATCTCAAAAACTGCTGACCCGATTTCGTTCAAACCAATTTTGGTTGAAAGTTTACATTAAGATCTATAGACATATATTTTTTTTATATTTTTCACTCCATTATTATAGAAGTTAGAGGGGGAGGAACACATTTTACCACTTTGGAAGCTTATATCTTTTAAACGATTGACTTTATGAAAAAGTGGTTTTAGAAACCCTTATATCATTTTCAAAGACCTGTCTATAGATACCACACACGCATAGGTTTCATGAAAAAATATTTTCAATTATAGTTCCATGTATGGGGACCCCTCTTTATTTTAAATATTTTTTAATTTTTATCTTAAAATCGGAAAGCAGTTCATAGAATTCATCTACCTACTAAGTTTCACATGTATAGTCTTAATAGTTTCGGAATAAAATGGCTGTGACATACGGACGGACGGACAGACAGACAGACAGACGGACAGACATATCGAAACTATAAGGGTTCCATTCAGCTACGGAACCCTAAAAAAGCGCTATCCGTGAATGTCTGAGTTTCGTCCGGACTAAAATATTCCATTCCAGATTATTCTGAAACTTTAACAACTGACAAAGTTCATTAATCTTGGTCGTGCTGTACTGATGTTGGAAGAATTAATATATTTTCTGAATGAATATTCATGGAAGATACTACAGGATGGTTTGATAGGCATTATAATTATATCACAGACTCACTAACAATCTAAAAAGTGGTACTGAGCTGCCCAATTAAAAAAAATATATTTAAATTATATATTATTTCAATAAGCTTTTTCATACGACATGAGCCAACATTAGTTGGTTTTAGATGCATCCGCCTTGGAGGTCATCTCAGCCAAGACTGCTTTCATAGTTACAATTTTCTTTAATAACCTAGTGACGACAGCGTCTTAAAAAGCAACAAAGGGAGGTTTCGCAGCAGTTTCACCTGCCAACATATGTTCAAGGTTTCTCTCCTTAAACACCCATTACATGTCATCGGAACACTTCCTCGAGGGAGTTTTTGATTTCCCAAGTAAGAGAGTTACCGAGCGCGCCTCGTACTAGAATGAATGTCAATCAATCAATCTGTCAATCTTTTGAACAAACAATAATTTTAAGTAATAAAACTTATACAAAATAGGCAGTGTCAATACATTTGTATCTTATTGAGAAGTGTAAATTTTTATTCACGCGTTACAAGATAAACTTACGACATTCGCAATAACTACATACATATACAAGGACTAAAAATAAGTGCAAGGACATCCCACTTCATACAATATAATTATGCACAAACGTTGTTTCATATCCGACCCGGGCTTACAGTCAGGTTATTACAACAATCAAGTACCTACTTGCCTATGGTCCCATTCAGAAATGTCAAAACTTGATATCAAGTACTACAACTGAGCCGCATCCACGCGGTACTTGCTAATTATTTTCTGACATGAGGCCGGTGCAGCCAACTTAATTAAACTATTGCTACCACGAATATATCCCTGCAGAATTTATACTAAACTTAGGTATGTGTACTTACTTAGCACATATTTAATTAACTACGTTGCTCTTTAAGAACGTCAATTTAGGGATTGTTATTTTAAGGAGGTATATTGTTTTGTTTTAGTAAATGTCAGTTACCGTTTTCTCATTTTATTTAAAGGAATTTAAATATTTTTGTTTGTTGTTACAGTATATTACGATGGAAGTTTTTTCTTGAAGGCAGTAAGATTTACATCTACGAGTAGTATTGCGCATTTCCAAGTAAAAGAACATTAAGGTTAGAGGCCTTTTACTGTTCTCTTGAATCCATTTGCATAGCTAGTACTGACTGAAGTATACGTAATACGCTACAAACTTTTTTCCTCCGCCTTATTCTTGTTTCGATCCGATATATTTGCTTGGACAAGGAATTGAATTTGCAGAAACATAAAGGGACCCCTAGATCTTTCTATTTTAAGATGGCCGAGGCAGAATTTCTCTGTATTACGTAAATGTTTAATGCGATAGCGGGTAGACGACTCGACGGAGACGCTACCTGAAACTAAATGACAACTGAAGTGGAATGGAAACCGACGCCTACGGATAAATACAGCATTAAGTGAATTCTATCAATCATCATTTGATCAAGTTACTAACGAAAATTAAAATAAACCTTAATGAAAATTTGAGTTTTGAACAGCTTTTCCCTGTAACTTTCCCGGTAGAAGTGAGTGAAAACAGATTAAAGTTCCGAGATGGTTTTCGGCCGGCGCGCCGTTTGATTTTCTTTGTCAAACTCGAAAACGTGACGTGAAAACGAACTAACTTTTTACGTTTTAAAAGCTGAACATGATTCTGCGGAAATAGCGCACTGTTTTTATACCATTCCACGAAACTAGATCGAATTTCACCCAACTGTTTTTCATTGAATGCACATTCAGATGGACGGAGTTTTATATTTTATCTTTTTATGCAAACGGCACCTATCGCCATGTTGAATTACGAGCGCACCTTCTACATTCATATATTCATTTCACATAAAAACGAATGATAGGGGTATATCTTGGAATAAAATTATTCCATCTTATTTAGATACTTACATTTTCTGCCATCCGACTTGTGTTATGGCCGTGAATTAAACGCCCGTTCGGATATAGAAAGCAACGCGAAGACATACATATTTGCCTACGTTAAATTAGAAAATCAGATCCCAATTACTGCCTGTCCAAACATGGTTTCTGCTAAGGACAGCTCGCTTAAATCAGGGAAGAGCTTGCTTGATTAAAAATGTTAATACATTGGATTTTTTTTATTAAATTTTTCTGCATTATTAAAATAGGCTTCTAATTATATTTTACTCGCCAAACTTCACAGTTCTACTACTTACTAACTACTTACTTACTACTCACATTTATGTTTACATGACATAATTATGCATTCTACAAGTAGGTATTTGCAACATTACAACAAACATTCTATTTTATTACACATATGATATCTTGGCTAAGAAAACCATCCCTTGACAACGATAGACTGGCGCCAAATCTACAATAGACAGCGACTTCCAGACCAGAGTGGTCAGCTGTGGATGTTCAGTATAGCCCGTTTCTATTCAGTAAACCGAGGGTTTATCTGCTTACAATAGCTCGCTAAACAAAAATCATCGCTGTTTCAGCTGGAAAATGTCCACTGCTGGGCATAGGGCTCAAGTGAGCGTCGCAACATCAATAGGTCTGTGCGCATCCAGCTGTCTCCCATGACCCTCTTCGATCAGGTTATTTTTGGTCTACCGCCTAGTAAGCCTTCCATTATTTTATCTTCAGATATGCAATCACTAATCCTATACATGTTGGACCCATATACTGGAATCAGGGCTTATTTTGCTGTGTCATATAAAAATAATAAAGACAAAACTGACTGATACTTCCCCCAAAAACTGGTTGTTCGAGGTGCACCGCCCTTCTACCCGCAAATATTAGAGCATGCAGAAAGTGTAATACAACACACAAGCCATTTTTTTTTTCCGTTTGGGAAAATCATCGAATGACTTCTCTCGTTCTGGATGAAGCGGAAGGCTCAAACTTCTACTGATTAAAAACCAACCCTGTTCCTTCAGCTGCCCTAAGATTCCGGGGCCGCGGTATCTCGTTAGAACATTCCCGCAACCGTACACAACCCAACAGTCCCTGTTACTATCAAAGTGCACTGTGCACGGCCACTGAAATGGACTTTTTTCGGATATTGTTTGGATTCTTAGCTGTTTCGAATCTATTCAAATCGCATAAAGGACTCTCAGAAGGCAACGAAAGAACTATATTGGGCGCAAAACAATATGGTCGCAATTCGAAGCAACAAACCTGAAATATTTCAGGAAGACGTACCTAACCACCGCAAACTTAGCACCGCACTAATTCTCCCCAACTAGTTATAATGCTACCAATTCCAACGCTTAGTAGACTTTGCATGACATGGCCACAAATAAACAAAGCTCCATAAAACCTGGAACGGAATGGACTCACGCCAAATGTAGTCCAGTTAGAGCCATTAGTTTACTTCGACCAAATAATTCGCTTTTATTAACTCCTGTAGTTAGAATTTATGTAGAGTGAATTCCTGTAATAAGCCGTTTTGTAGTGCTCACACACATTTTCCTAGCTAGCGTTATTATTAACCATTTGTATGAGGAACTGTTGGTTATTATATTGATTTACGTACTGGCCTAGATTTTATGACAATAACAGCAATATTTTTATGTTCTAATGAATATTTGATCGGTATTATGTTTTTTTTTTATTGAAAATAGGTTCGCGTTTGACGACTATCTCATGTTTGTTTACACCTGATTTAAAATGTATTGAAACGTATGAATGTGTGTGGAATACTATGGTCAATAAAATGTCTTTTTCGGAGTTTCTTGACGACTATCGTTTACGCGTTCACAGTGCATTGTGCGCTCTTCGCCTGAAGAGCGAAACGCGCAACTATATGTGAAACAACGCATTTTGTCTAAGTTGGGACTACTCAGTCATGTTCGTTCATTTTATTTTTATATTTTTGTAAGATCTTATTAATAATTATTAACAATATTGTCATATTTAATTCCTATGTTACTATTGTATGCTCTTATATTTAATTATCTAAGGCCTGTATTATGTACTTATGATCTCAACTAACAGCATGGCATTCATGTCAACAAAACTATTAACTAATAATATCCTGCGTCCATCAACATTATGCATCATCACATAAAGGACACCATGAACTACTCACTTATTTATTCTTTGTGTCAAATCCATCCAAGAGTTTTCTGTAAAAGATCAATTCTTTTAGCGACAAAACCACCCATTGTGAGATCGTCTTAAACCGACGCAAAAACGGAGCAGGTTCTAAACGTATTTCTTTTTTTGATTGTTAAGTCCTTATTTAAATATATCTTCCATGTACAGACAGCGATCACTTACAGATTTATTATATGTATAGATGTGACGGTGTCCAATAAAGAGCCTCTAGAGAGAGTCTATCTAACGACAAAAAATTCCAGTAGATCTAAAATTCCTACTTTAACTTCAATTGCCTTACTGTTATCGTTGCTAAACAATGCTTGTTTATAGTCCCTGCGACCAATCCGCTGTGTCGCGCGCTCAGGACAATAAGCGTTAATGTTGAATGAGGCGTCGCGCGTCGGGTCAACGATCTGACCTATATGCTTACCATATTATTTTTTCACGGCTTCTCCTGCCAGCTTGCTTTAGTTTCATCTAATGACTGACGAATAGCGTCTAGATGGCATTGAACTTCATGACAAATTTTCACTACAAGCATTGCAGGTTTCCTTCTTATGGATTTTGAGCTGTTCACGATGCCGTGTTCAGGTTTCCAAATCTTCTTGGTTTTTTTTTCTCCTTAAATAGAAAAAATCTTTGACAAGTTTCGTATCTGAACCATTGATATGCGAAAGTTTGGATCGATGTTTGTTAGCCAATCACGCCGAAATGGCTGTACGGATCTGGACAAATTTTGGCGAAAAGATAGACTATAGGCTGGAATAGCTCATAGGCTACTTTTCTCTCGATGACATGACAAAAGACAGTTGCGGCCTGTCAGCCAGTATTGAATATATTTGAATTTAGTTTTGTTGTGAAAATTATTTGTAATAATTTGAAGAACTCTCACCACACCTGGCAACATTTTTCTTAACATAGATATATTCCTTTGACAGGAAGCTACTGACTTCTTAACGTGCTCACATTAGATTTTGGTAACACGTTCGAAAGAGGTTTATCTAACACTCTTACTTCGCGGGCTTTAAGAATGTAAGTTAGAATACGCCTACACACTGGCTTACACTACAGATAACGGAGTACAGTGGGTTTGTGATCTCTTTACCAAAGCTCAGCCTACATAGATTTGTCAGTTTACCCTTAGAAATGTGGTTTAGCAACTGAGACCGCAAATAACTACCAATCCTCTATGTTACGTGAACCTACCTGTTTCTAGTTTCTAAGTTCATTTAACGTGCCAATATCATGATGATTCCGTCGCCAAAAAGAGATGACGTTTTTAAACCTTGTATAGCTGTATTCCCACGACAAAATTAACAAAGAAACCGATTTTCAAAAATATTGGAATATTTCACATTTTGGAGACCTTTAGTCGTAGTCTAGGCAAGGCGGTTAGTTATGCTATTGAATAAAACCAAGTGGCTGTAATTTCAAAATATTTCAGACACAATGGAAATCGATGGATGTATCTTTTGCTATACAAATGGTATGTTTCACGATCTTGTTTGTTACCATGGCAAGGAATAACAACGACGCTACAATAGACTGTCCTTCCTATGGCCATTTAAGCATATCAGGATGTGAGAGCGAGAAATATAGATACCAGCGATCTTCTCTCTCTTTTTAACCAATGTATAGTTGGCCTTTTTTTATAGGGCCACTAGTTCAGCACACTAAGGCTGGTTACTACTTAACCGGACAATCCTGTGGTGACCCCTAAGTTTAAGCAGGTCTTACATACTAATATTTACATTTAAAATATAGTTGGCCTGCCATCCCCGCTCTATTTATAATACCTCCACATTAAAGGCACACATATTAATTGATCAAGTTTTAAGAGATCGTGGAGTACTTGCGATTGAAGATCGGGCCTTGAGGGATGTTGGAGTCGCACAACAACGCAAACTTCGTGTAAGCGATGGTACGGGATCCAACTTATCATATTGACACCATCTTAAAGGAAGAGTTTTGTCTGAAAGGTGTCGTATCGGAGATTTCGAAAGGCTACACAATACCACGCAGCGCAACACGAAGCTGTGACATCTCTCTTCAGTCTTTACGCCTTTACGCTCTTATCAGAGCGGTCGTGGTCGGCAACTAGTTTTACGGGCTGCGTGTGACAGTTTATTCGAATAATAAAACGTCATTATACTCGTAAAAATATTAGCTTTCTACACTCCTTCTCTATGTGCAAAAATTACGTAAAATAGGGTACAAAGTTTTTGCTTGTCATATAAATATACCTACAGGAGTATTTCTACTCAATTTTTTTTAAGTTAAATAACAAAAAAAAATATTATTAAGTATCTTTTACCTAGCTGACAGTTTTCTGGACCAAACTTCCCTAGTTTTAATGTGATTTTGGTTCGTTATGTGTGCTGGATTCTGTTAATTAGGCCTTCGATGTTCCCAGCACGTGGTGCAATAAATATAATGGGAGGCCTGTTTATTCTCGGCCCCTTTCGGACATGGTAATTGAATATTCTGGATACGGATCTAATATACGGCCAAATGTAGGCCGGTCAGAAATAGGTGGTAATTATTGTTTTGCAATTAATACTGGTATATTCTAGTGTGTTTATGAGTGTACGTACGGACGTACAAAGGTTCAAAGTATTTATGTCAATGTATATACATTAATTTATTTATATACTTACTTTTTTACATTAATAGATACCTTATTCACTAAGCTACGTTAATCTGCTCTTAATGACTCCTCAGGGATATTCATTGTATTAAAATCCCACGTCTGAACGCTGGCTTCTAACAAGCAGGCTTAGGCTTTATAAGAAAATAGTTCACAGTACCATTAATCAACAAACTAAAATAAATTTCACATAGGACTGCATGGGCACTTATAAAGATCAAAAGCTAGTGCCCGATTCAAAATTGGTCGCTTCCTATGGAGAACTGACAAGAAACTCTATAATTGATTTTCATAATGTATTCATAATACCGGTTTAAAAGGTATGAGATGACAGTATATACCAATTAACATAGTAAAATATGATAACAAATAAAAAAAATCAAAATCTAATCTAAGTGTTTACGGTGTTAAAGGGCAACTCGCTGTCCGACCATGGACCATGCCCGGGTCGACGCGACGGCGCGTTGTGTTCCACGCGCGCCTCAAAGAGCGTCAGCAACATGACGACGAGGCCCCCCCTGTAGAGGGCCGAAGCCTGCCGGGGTCATGGGACTCATCCCATTACCGTGACCCCGGAACGTAAAGGGTTATTGAAGGAACACCGTGGATTTTAGTCAGTAAAAGTCTGACAGTTCCTCCCGCCCTGCCCGGGGTGGAAGGACTTATTTGATAATTTTACCACGACAAAAAAAAATAAAAAAGGGTTTACGGTGTTCTTTCATTCACATAAAAAGGAGCTTTCTAAAAACTAGCAGTTCTGCGGGGTTTCGCTCCCGTGTAAAACATAAGTTTCCTTCTTTTGTAACCTTTCTCAAGCTTCAAGCTCCTTTCATACCAAATTCCATCCAAATCGACCCAGTGCTTTCGAAGATTATGGCGCTTAAACAAACAAACAAACTTTTCTGCTAAACTAATAATGGATGGAAACTAAAGCATTGTAGTAGTAGTGAGTAATAAAAAATTTAAGTCTCCAGTGTAAGAAAGTGCTTATAGATATTTGATAACAAATAAACATTTAACATAAAAAAAACTTTTTACCCAAAAAACACTGCAAAGTGAAAAATAACTTTAATTTCGGTAGTCGGTGTTTTTAGTTTCAAAAATGAAAATACAAAACTAAAAACACCGACTATCTACCGAAATTAAAGTTATTTTTCAGTTTGCAGTGTTTTTTGGGAGTCGGTTTAATTTTTTGGTAAAAACTTTTTATTTCACTCTTTTTAGTTGGTCGATCTTTAATTTACCTAGTTTCAAGAGCCTAAGTGTCAACTACCTATAACCTTTTACAAAATATTGCTTTTCCCAATGCTGGGCTGTTATTTGTTGAGGAGTTCTCCTGGTAGTTCACCATCAGCTTCACTTCACCATATGCATTATAACGAGCATATTGTGATTGACGTTAATTGTTGAGGAGTTCTCCTGGTACTTCACCATCAGCTCTACATCACCATATGCATTGTGATGAGCATAAAGTGCTTAACATCCATATTCAAGTAATCGAATCGCAATCCATGAAATACTGAGTAGGTTCGGCGGGCATCTGTAGTCTTCATCATCAGTTCCACTTCCCCAAATGGTACTTTTTGAGAGCAACTGCACAAGTTACTATAAGAAATACCCAAAACGCCTTAGGTGTGCCTATAATATTTGAAGAGTTCCCTCGATTTCTCCAGGATCCTATCATCAGATCCTGACTTGGTGACAATGGGACCAATTTCGAAGTATACCCTTTCAAACAAAAAAAGAATTTTCCAAATCGCTTCAGCCGTCTTCCAGTAATCGATGATCATACATTTAAAAAAAAAAAGAAAAAAAAAATATACGCGTCGAATTGATAACCTCCTCTTTTTGTCGTCGGTTGACAAGAATAAAACTACAACGACCAGTCATGTTTCTTTAAAGCCTTTTAAAGCAAGTATTTGTATTGTTTTATAAGTCCCGGCTCAGCTGTAATAAATCTCATTGACAGATGAGTTTGAGACATTACTGAGCCTGTGCAGGGAAAAGGGTAGAAAGAGAAAAACACAAGAAAGCGGTGTTTCCTGATCATTTCACGATCACAATGTTTTATCTGATTTTTTTAAGTCGCTATCCAATAGAGGCGAACATGTGTTCGGCGAAACCGGCAGGCGCTCTCTGTCTGCGCGATATCGCGATCAGATTTACCGAACAAAAAGATCGCGACAATAGGTTTTCGCGCAATGATCGCTTTGTGTAGCGAGGAACATGTCTTAGTGTAGCGTCTCAGGAAATCTGAAACCGAAGCAAGCAAGATTAGAGGTGAAAGTAGGTATATATTTTTTTAAATACATATTTATTTGAATATAAACGATTATCCCTCCATTATACCAACTAGTCATTATTCCCAATATAATAGCCCAATGAAAATAACAGAAGCCGGTATTCCGCAATTATTCCCATTGCGGAAAAAGTGTAAACTACCCATGTTGTTAAAATATAATAAAGTCGAGTTCTCTCATTACTTTCAAAGGTAACATTTTAATATCACTGGAATTAAAAACACAATACTCAGCTAATGAAGTCGTAAAATCCTTTTGTGAAAATGAAACAAAATTAGAAACTTGATATATGAAGATTGAAGTAGACAATTAATTTAGCTCTAAGCTTGATTCTACAAAGTTTTCAGGGATTTAATTTATTAATATGAAATGGTAACAAAATGTAATGCTTAGCTTAGTATATTTAGATAGTCAGCTGTGGAATTTCTTGCCGGTTCTTCTCCATAGAAAACGACCAATTTCGAACCGTGCCCTAATTGCTGACGTTTTGTAAGTACCAGGGCGGCTGAAAAGTTTTGAGCCTAAGTACCTTTAAGTATTACTAACTACTCGCGCATCATACTACTAATTGTGGGTATCCTAAGAAATATATATGTCAAGTTTCATGTCATTAGCATTATTACGCTTTTAGTAATTGAACCATAAACGTCACCATGCCCGAGTCATCCGCACTTTGCACGAAATTGGAGTACAGAGCTGTCATAAAGTTCTTAACAAAGAAGAACAGAACGCCGACGGAAATATTTGAAGAGATGTCAGCAGTTTATCGGGAGTCTGCACCTTCATTTCCGACCGTTAAACGTTGGAAGCGAGAGTTCAAACACGGCAGGGAGTCGCTCGAAGATGATCCCAGGTCGGGACGCCCAAACACCGCCGTTACCGAAGAAATCGTTGAAAAAATAAAAAATCTTGTTCTGGAAGATCGGCGAATCAAATTGTTGTAGATAGCTGAAGCCGTAGACATTAGCAAAAAATGAATTGGAAACATTTTGTATAATCACCTGCACATGAAAAAGTGCGCGCGCGATGGGTGCCGAAAATGCTGACGCCACTGGACAAGCAACGTCGAGTCGAACAACTTCGCGGGAGTTTTTGGAGATCTGTGGTGATAATTCTGATGATGTTTTTCTCGCCTTATTACTGTCGATGAAACCTGGATTTAACAGTACGACCCAGAGTCAAAACAGGAGTCAATGCAAAGGATAGAAAAGGGAGAAAAGCCGCCGAGGAAGTTCAAAGTGGAAAGATCGGCGTCCAAGCTCATGGCCACTGTTTTTTGGGATTATGAAGGTATTTTGTTCATTGATTACCTTTTTAAAAATACTGCAATGAACAGAGATTACTATGCCGCATTGTTGACAAAGGTAGGTCAAGTGGTTGTTGAGAAACGGAAAGGCAAACTGGCGAAAGGAGTCCTGTTTTTGCAAGACAACGAGCCCGTTCACATTGCGCAAGTTGCAAGGCGTGCCCTCGCTGAGACAGGTTTCGAAGCAATTAACCACCCACCCTATAGTCCAGACCTGACTCCTAGCGATTATTTCCTCTTTTCAAATTTGAAAAAAGACCTTCCGGGCCGGAGATTTTCCAGTGACGAAGAAATGAAGATGGCCGTAAATGAACATTTCGAAGACAAAAACGGCGAATATTTTTGACCGGTTCAAAAGCCTTTTATAATAAATGGAAGTTTGAGTTTGAGTTTAAGTCAGATCTTATTTTTATTATATTGGTAGTATGAAAGCTATCGAAATAGGCAGCAGCAACAAACTTATTAATTGCATATATTGGGTATTTCATTTCAGTTAAACAATCAAACTGATTTTCTGACGGGGTGAATAGGGTACGGGAAGGTACATGAAAATAAAAAATACAATGTTCAAATATTCGTACTTTTGACCTTTACAGAAATATTATATAATGAAAAAGAACACAACATTAAATAAATAACAGAACCTACATGAAAACAAAAATATAAAAGATACCTACATTCTAAATAATTTGGAAGCTGGTTCAGACCATGGTGCGGAGCGAGAGGGAATGGGATGCGGTCGCCTCCTTCTGTGAAGTAGTCATGCTAGCGAAGGAGGCCGAGCGCGCGAGGGAGAGGCAACTTTCTTCCTCGCACCCCAGCCACCGCGGGAGACGCCCCGGGCGTCGGGAATCGCGAGCCGATTTCCGGCCACCATAGGCGCGGGCCTGTGGACGGCGAGCAGAGGTCGCTCACCGTCCGGTAAGGACCAGGCCCGGGTCGGCGGCGCGTCGTGTTCCACGCGCGCCTCAAAGAGCTGTCAGCACCAGTGACGGGGCCTCAATGGGCCATTGCCTGCCGGGGTTTGCGGGAAAGTTTTATCGAGATACCGCGGCCTTGGAACTTTAGGGCAGCCGAAGGAACAGGGTGGGTTTTTAGTCAGTAGTTCCCAACCAGAAAAAAAAAGAGCTTAATTGGACTTTCTAATAATGTGCTTGTAAAACATGATTTTTCAAAAGGAAAACAGGAATAAATTAAAATATTCCACGTAAATTCCTGTTGCCCCGACTTTGAACAAAGAGATATCAAGTTCAGTATTGAATGCCTGAAGTTTTTGTATCAAACATCCAAGTTGTACTATCTAAGGAAATTATAACCGAAGTTGATACTTCGACTTTGAACAAGTGACGTAACCACACTGTTTAACTCCGTCCTACAGAGAATAGAATATAACAGAATCCATACAAATATTTTTTATATTAGCCTACACTGTCCCACTGCTGGGCAAAATCTTTCTCCAACCGCGCTGATTTAAACACGTCCAGGTCGTCTCACCATCTTCCTGGGCCATCTTCGGCAGCGCCTTCCATCATCCGGCATCCATTATGTGGAGACTCGCCCAGCGATACTCATGCACACGACTAACGTGACCCACCCAATCCCATTTCAGCCTAGCAGCCTTTTTGCCAACATCTACTATACCCGTTTTGGAACGCAGTGTAGTGTGTCGTATTCTGTCTTCTCTTCTCACATCCAGAATGCTGCGTTCTTTTGCCCTTTGGCAAAATACAAGGCGATGCATGAAACATTATAAATATGTCTAAATCGTTGAAACAGTTTTGATGTTTAGCATGGAGATAGGCCCGTGGTCAATCATAGGTTTTTTTAACTCCTAAGGAGATTTCCTAACTTATGTATAAACAGTCACCGATAAGAGCTTGTGCTTCTTATTTTATTCGTCATGTAGGTCACTGATAAATATTACCCAATGACCGGTCTTTTCGTTAAAAGCAATTATTTAAATATAATCTTTGTATGGATAGAAATACTGAAGATGAGACAGTACTACCGGTAGTCCCTGTTTCGGTGGGAAATCACCTAATGACTCCTCCCGGTCTTCTTCCACCTGTGTTTGTCCTTGGCAGAGGTGGTAATCAGGCTACGTCCTCAACGCATGTTACTATCGACTTTGTCCGTGACCAACAACGGTTCGAGGTTTTGTCTAACGTTCCGTACATTGTAGGCAAAAAATTCTAAAACCCTAAAGGCAGATGGAGGAGTACCTGGTTTTTTTATATTAAGTTTTCGAAGGATTTACTCGTTTGTGAGAAATGTGATGAAATTAATAAAACACAGAAGTAGAATAGGGTGGTGTCTTGTAATTATTTGTGGCGAGTAGTGCCGTCTTTTGTTCTTTTGTTCGCCTAACCGTCTAAAAGGGAGGGTTATTTTGGAAGCTGAGTCAATATTTCTCAACTTTGTCAAGGTGAGAAAAACAGACTTCTATTGGGAACTCATTACAGTCGCTCCATATAAGATAGTGACATACAGTAGCATACGGTTAAATTGGAGGCCGACCCCAATAGGAAAGTACCTGAAACATTGGATGTTCCTTACTTAAACTGTGCTTACTCTCGCAAATTCAGTTACTAAACTAAGTTACTATATTTAACTACGACCAAAGACAGACAATATAAACAAAACTAATCTCCCAGACAATTCCTTTAAACGAGAACATTTCCTTTTAGTATCGATAACGTAAGTGTCGGCCTGAAGTTTAAGTAACGAACTTTGACAAAGTTAGGCCAAGTTGCTCCAGGGATACAATCAGCCTAAATAGTAAATGCCGATTGGTCGATACTATTACCACTACTCATCACTTTATATTCGACCTTAGTAGGATAAACAGAAAGTACACTTTAGGTTTGAAGTATTGACGGTAAAGTGAACATCTGTTACATGCCATGGTTTAATAGCGGCAGGGTGTTTTGTACGAGGAAAGAATTTTGAAGAGTTCTTACTTATTTATTATACTTGAACAGATGTTGTATAATTTTATTGCGTTCTTGGAAAACGGTTCAATAAAAAGTACAAATAAAAATAAATTTCATATTGCTTGGTAGATACTATTCTTTCCTGAGAGCCTGTTGTTCCACTCCTGCATAAAAGATTTTAATAAAAAATTACCATCAGTTTGGTCGTCGCATTAGCCATAAAAGTAAAAGTTTATTCATCCGATAGACACCATAATTCGCAAAAAAAACAGCATCTCCATCTATACATTGATTTTTTTTAAGAAAACTAGTAATTATAATTTCCATTACTAGCAATGTAATGGGTGGGATTCGAACCCGTAACCTCTCGATCACAAGTCCGACACTTTAGCCATTCGGCTATTGACGCCACATGAGTAGATGTAATTTACGCTTCGAATTTGATTGCGAGATTGTGTTGCGGCCTCTATAAGATCTTATAGCGAACACGATCTCATCACTACTTTAGAGGTGCTTTACTAAAGGGGTGATATAATATAAATTACCTATGTATCAGAACAACATGGATCATGATATACAAATAGAATGATTTATATTATTAATATATTTTTACATATAAAAGAAAAAGGAATAAATGATGCTATAACGTCCTGTAACTGAGTTAAGGGCAGGAACATGGTTAATTTATTTTTACATATATTATAATCCGTAGCTGATCCCTCCACAAAAGAGTAACAGAAACAAGCTCCATAGCAAAACCACAACAATGATGGAAACATTAAAACCGTCTGCTGCGCCAAAACCAAACCCTTTTACTGACGGAAGGCCGCCGGCGGCCGCAAGCAACCAGCTTAAGTTGACCTCTAAAATCGATAGGGGAAAAAAAATTTAAGAGGTCAACTTAAGCTGGTTCGTTGGTTGACAGGTGGTTGAGGGGAATTATGTTTTATTCTATGGCTAAAACATAATTCTGTCGCTGAAGCCACATGGGCCGCATGTCAACGTCTAACTAGCATTCCTCTCTAGCCAAAAACTTACCCAATTATATAATCCAAACTTGGTAAGTAAAAGTAATATTTTATTCTATTAGAAAATGTATCTATACTAAGCTATACTCATCTACACCAATATTATAAATGCAATACTTTAGATGTATGATGGACGCATATTTGTTACTCCATCACCCCAATTTGCACAAATCTATATGTAATTTGGCATAAAGGGAAAAATAGCACATAGACTACTTAAGGTAAATCTCAGAAATCTACTCTCAGCCCACACATCGCACACTACTCTCGGATAGTAGTGTGCGCCAGTCCAGTAGTAGTGCGCCATAACTATAGTGGGCCAGGGAAGTTTGCTGCAACTCGATTCAACTGTTTTTATCCAACGTTTAAAAGTCACGCGGGGCTTCGCTCCCGTGGAATTTATCACGGTAGAAACATAACCTCCTTACTTTGTAGTCTGGTAAAAAGCAGCCTGTAACCTGCTTCAAGCTACTTCCATAGCAAAATACACCCAGTACTTTCGAAGATTAGCGCGTTCAAACAAACATACAAACTTTTCCGCTTTATTAAAACCTATAAGGCGGAAAAGTTGGCGCCTGAAAGGCGCCAGCACCGACCTAGTGCGCCGCGTGCTGGTCACTTTTTTTGAGGTGGTGATCCTTATGGATGGCCGCACGCGGATCAGCCGCAACCTTATCCGAGGCGAGCAGACTCGATTGTCAATATACGAGTCCCTGCTACAATTCAGTGTTAGGCGTGTTGCAGTGATAAGCATATAACTAACATAGATTGAATTGAGAATTAAGAAAATATTATTACTATAAAGATATTATTTATTACAAAAATGATATTATTACTGTATACCGTATGCAGTACTTCCTATCAGTATAAGCATACTAGTTTTCCGGATAAGACTTACGTTGGTAACTACAGAAAAACCCGGAAAGGTGCGCATCTGTCTCAAGTTCCCAGGGTTCCGCCCTGGGAACTTGAGGCAGATGCGCACTTTTACACAATACTTATATCTACGTCACGATCAATTCTCCAAGGGAAAATGTATCTGCACTGCAATCTGCACTAACGAGTTTCGAATTTGAACATGATTTCAGTCCAATGGCATGAATGCCAATGGCGATTCATTTAATTTCGATTATCAACAAAATATTTTGCGTCAGCACTTCACCCGCAACTTTTTTCACGTGGATTTATAGCACTTACAAATAATGTACCTCTTTTAATAACAATAGTATATAGGTCCTATGCTGTTTTTTATCGCGCTTACTAAGAAGCTTACATGGATTCTTTAGGGCTGTTAGGAGTCTTAGCTGTCCTTAGACAGACGGACGGATGGACAGCAAAGTGATCTTATCAAGGTGCTATTTTTCTATTTGACAAGTGGAACACTAATAGAAAACAAATTGAATCAATCGATACTATACATCATGACGTATACTATCGATTAGTTCAATTTGTTTTCTATTAATGTTCCACTTGTCAAATCACATGTGATGAAGTACGGTGGGCAACACATCAACCTACTCCGATCAGTAAAAATAATTTAATAGATTTACAACTTTATTACAACATGTTATTGTTCAAGCTCAATTGGGGAAATTTTACAGATTCAGATAGCTTGATTTGCTGGCGACTGTACCTCTTAGCAAAATTTTAAGCTGTAATACGATGCGGCTATTACCATGGAGCAGATGGAGACTATGACCAACTGTTCTCCAGTCTCAAAAACTGCAGTCAAAGCTACCACAGACGAAGCCAAGAATTGGCATAGCATTTGGCGAGCAAAATTTCATTACACCATTGTATAAACAATGAGAATAAGATTCTCAAATCGGACAAAGATATGATACATTCCTACATCTTTCATTAAGATTAAGAGATCCCGAACCTTATCCGGTAACCAAATCCAAGATACAAAATAAATGTAGAGAGTCAACATACGAGTATAAGCAGTTTTTATTTATAAAACCTACGTAAGTCTGAATCCTCTATGCCTTCTATAAAGGTATACGCTACGGAATAGTACACAAATGGAGCAATCATACGAAGAAAGTAGCTCGCATTTGTAGTTCCGAATCCAATAGCGTCTGATGAGGTGAACTTTTACGGGATTTTAATTCAAGAAATATGTAGATTTAAGTTATCACAATCTATATGTTGCAGGTTTTTCATAAACGTAGGTTTTTGATCAAAAACCTAGGTTTTCGATGAAAAACCGGAAGATGACACATTTTAAACTCAATTTCATCATAAACCTGTAACAATCCAGATTTTTGATCGAAAACCTGAACTAGTTTGGGTTTATGATAAAGTTCTTGTCAAAATCACGGCTTTGCTTTGTTTTATGACAAATAAATCAATTTAAGAAACGCCATTCAGTGCGTTACTTCGCCTCTGCTGAAAAACACACAAACCCCCTGATTGTATCGGCCGCCCGATACACAACCTCAAAAATTTCCCGGGTTCGTCATCCGCGTCTCGAGAATATTGATTAGATCATGGATGTAAAATTTTGATAAATAAATAATTGTTTTCTTTCTATTAAGTTGCAAATGATGATGGATTGTTTTATTTATTTCATTTAAATTGATTTATTTGTCATAAAACAAAGCAAACCCGTGATTTTGACAAGAACTTTATCATAAACCCAGACTAGTTCAGGTTTTTGATCAAAAATCTGGATTGTTACAGGTTTATGATGAAATTGAGTTTAAAATTTGTCATCTTCCGGTTTTTCATCAAAAACCTAGGTTTTTGATCAAAAACCTAATTTTATGAAAAACCTGCGACATATACATATAATAAAACAGTAAAAAAAGAGTGTCTGTAACACGACACAAAAATTAAAAAAGTCTGTCCGTTTGTCTGTTTGTACACGCTAATTTCCGGATCTACTAGGTGGATTTTAATATTTGTTAAGTAGATAGTGACATCCTGGAATAACACATATATTTTTATCCTGGATTTTCTACGGGATCAGAATTTACGCGGGAAATCGTCCCACGCGAATGAAGTTGCGAGCAGCAGCTAGTCATAAATAAACAAAGTTAAACTTGTATGATCTTAAAAAATATCAAATTGGCATTATATCAATTTATTTGCAAATCAGTGTACCTATCTATAACTAAGTGGTCTGTGGTCAGCCTTGCACATGTCACCACCAAACAAGCTAATTGTTATTTCACGCCACTGAATAAGTAATGACAAACCAGTCCAGCGCCACTTGAATTGTACATAATATGTAAATACTATTTTCTTTATTTTTCCATTAGTTCCCAATTTATTTGGGTTCGGCGCAACATTTTCTCTTCTTCCAAACTTTTCTACAAGACGTTATATCAGTAATTACTCCAAAGGTGCATTAAAAGGAGCATCCCTGAGAGGCGTTACCTAAATCGTTTTGCGATTCCAAACGTTTGGTGTACCCTGGACTGCACAGAGTAACACAATGTCTGGCTAACCAATTCTTTCACCACGATGGTGAACTGCAACGCCTCTTATCATATCTCAGTAATTACTATTTTTCTCAGTTTACGATAGAGGGATTTTATGAAGGACGTAATTAATAAATCACTTCCCAAACGAAGCTTTCTAAAGAGATCATGCAATCTTGTTGTATCTATGTAAAAACATTAAAACCGTGTGCATTCAACGGTTGTTGTCTGTAAAAGATAGTTTTTAGCGATAAGACCGCACATCGTAACTCCCTGTGTAGTTAGTTGTTAAGTCCTTATTCAATTCCGTTATGGTGTACAATCAAGAGTATATCTATCTATTTATCTTGTTATTTAATTCATTTACTTCTCCAAGAACTATCTTCTCCATGTCACACAAACTCGTCGGTCCCTTAATCCCACGTGAGCCGACCGACACTGACACGACGTCAGGTATCAATAATTCAGAACACAATCTGGCCTCCCACGAATATTATTTTAATAAAACAGCTTGTAATAAAAGAGACACGTATTTTGTTATTCTCTCTCATATCAACTGGGATGGTGCATTTGTTATAATTAACTTTTCAAGGGTGTTTTTTTCTGAAGTTTGTGTGTTGTTTTGTATTACCAGTTTGTCAAAAATATCTCATCTTGTGTTTCTGTAAGATAACACACACAGGGGCGTGCATAGGATTATGACAGGGCATGCGGCGGAGTAAAAACACACAAAAACTTCTTCTTTTATAGATTTTTAGCATAGCCATAGCCACGCATCGTAGCATGGTGGCGATGCGTGGCTGTGGCTATGCGTGGCTGTGGCTATGCTAAAAATCTATAAAAGAAGAAGATTTTGTGAGTAATCGGTCACAAAAACTTCTTCTTTTATAGATTTTTAGCATAGCCACCGCCACGCATCGTAGCATGGTGGCGATGCGTGGCTGTGGCTATGCTAAAAATCTATAAAAGAAGTTTTTGTGTGTTTTTACTCTGCCGCATGCCCTGTCATAATCCTATGCACGCGCCTGAACACACATTTTAGTTTTATTTCCAACTAGTGAGAGGTTTCGCTCCCGTTACTTTATGGCGATTACAACATAGCCCTTCTTCTTTTGCAGTGGGGTAAAAAGTAACGTATAAGTACAAGCTACTTTCTTACAAATTTTTAAAGATTAGTGCGTTTGAACAAACAAACTGTTCCGCTTAATAATATTATTAGTTTAGATAGTAAAAGTAAACTCAACACTCAAGATATATAGCCTTCTTTTTCTTCCATTTGATCGAAATCATGCGACGTGCTCTTGGCACCGTCTGCGTACCAACCGTATTAGAAACCAATGGTGTGGTACGTGACGAAGACAAAAGACTGGACATATCATGTTTCCTTAGAAAATAGATAGGCATAAAATTACGTAACACGTAACTTGTGTCAACTCTTGCGCTGCCGCGCGAAAGCGCCAGCTGCGAAAAATGTAAACAGCGTAAATATCCTGCTTACTACATTTTCGAGCCGTTTAAGATCGACACTCTTGGACCTATAACAGCCTTTTGAAAGAAATTTGAAAAAGGCTAGTTGATACTTTCCGTGATCCAAGGGTTAGCTTTCCCGGGATTACGGGATTTTTTTTTTACGAGATACCTACGGCAGTCCCGGAATGCAAGGGCAACTGAAGAAATAGGGTAGGTTTTTATTCAGTAGAAGTCTGACAGTACAATCTATACTATCTATACTAATATTATAAAGCGGAAAGTTTGTTTGTTTGTTTGTTTGCTTGAACGCGCTAATCTTCGAAAGTACAGGGTGGATTTGGATGCAATTTGGTATGGAAGTAGCTTGAAGCTTGGGGAAGGTTATAGGCTACTTTTTACGCTACTGCAAAAAAGGAGAGTTATGTTTTTACCGTGATAGAATCCACGGGAGCGAAGCCCCGCGTGAGTACTAGTAAATAAATAAAATAAATAAATTAATAAGTACGTTCCACTCCACGGGCGAGTCAGACTTGCCCATGAAGGGTTCCGTAGTAACTACGCCAAATAACTTTGTTTTCCATAGTATTTGCATGAATTACAAAGTTTTATTTGCAGTTTTAGAAAATATGCTATATCTCAAAAACTGCTGACCCGATCTCGTTTAAACTAATTTTCATTGAAAGTTAACATTAAGATGTATATATATATCTTTTTTTCCCTCCATTATTAAATAAATTAGAGGGGGGACACATTTTACCGCTTTAAAAGCGTATATCTTTTAAACGATTGACTTTATGAAAAAGTGGTTTTATAAACCTCAATGTAATTTTTAAGACCTTTCTATAAATACCACACACGCATAGATTTCGTGAAAAAAATTTTATCAGTTTCAGTTCCATGTATGAGGAGCCAACCTTAATATTATTTTTTCTTTCTTCTTAAAATCGGTAAGCAGTTCACAGAATACATCTAGGCACCTACCAAGTTTCTTGTGTATAGTCTTAATAGTTTCGGAATAAAATGGCTGTGATATACAGACGGACGTACGGACAGACAGACAGACGGACAGACATGATGAAACTATAAGGGTTCCGTTTTTTTGCCATTCGGCTACGGAACCCTAAAAACGAAATACGTTGATTAAAGAACCTACTCCGTTTTTGCGTCGTTTTGTCGCTAAAAGTGATCTTTTACAGAAAACTTTTGGATGGATTGTCGGAGTTGTTGTTGCACTCCCATAACTGTTTTTTTAATAGAAATTTATTCATTCTAAAGACCAACAGGGTATCTAACTAATATTTTTTTAAATACCTGTAAACTCATAGAAGAAACAAAATGCTATATTTTTGGGTTATCTTAAAAAAATACGGAGTAGCAAGCGTTTTATGATATAATAATAATAATGGCATGATAGCTTTACAAGATCAAATTATCAACACAAGAAACTGCAGAAAATATATTATATTAACATATTATAACAGAAACCATTCTACATATATATAACCGGAGCATGCGCAACCCTCACAAAAACTGACACCACTCACAGACACAACCAAGTAAAGTAAATAGTTTATTTTGCTCGCCACAATACAATGATTTTACACGTTTTGTACATCAATATTAAACAAACATATTGTGGGAGACTGGTGCCTACGCTAGGCTCATGGCTTGTATTTCAGAATACAAAAGTAGCAAATATCATTCATCAAAAACTAGCAATCATACACAGTCTCATTCAAAACTCGCCACCCCTTACTACAAGTACACACCTCGAACTTATCTAGGGAATGATACACAGAAATTATTTTAAGACCGCGCCATATTAATTATATAAATATAGTTAATATATAAATAGCTTGCATCTAGGTAGGTACCTACCAAGTTTCTTGTGTCTTAATAGTTTCGGAATAAAATGGCTGTGACATACAGACGGACGGACAGACAGACAGATAGACATGACGAAACTATAAGAGTTCCGTTTTTGCCATTCGGCTACGGAACCCTAAAAAGACCTAGCGACGCGGCTAATGGTTTCACTCTCTTGGGTACATTATCGGCCGATACTCGTAGCGTTGAGGACAACTTTTTTATTTATTTATTATTATTTATTTCTCTCACGATCAATACTTCTTATTCTATGTTTATGAAGTTCCAATTCTATCACATTCTCTACTACCTACATATATGGATACCATATTATTTATCACTGGTATGCAGATACGAAGCCAGCTAACCGATTAACAAAAAAAAATATTTAACATGGACATTACTACATAATATCTCAGCGCTTATGACTGCCTGTTTTTGTGTTTATAGGCACCGATTACCCGACTAGAGAATATAATACAGGAACACAGCGTAAACAGATCGCTAACCATTTCAAAAACAAGCACATTCTGTTCTAGGTACACTCAGCTAAATGGCAAAGGCATTCATCTGAGTAGATATGATCTAATCTGCATGTAAGATTAGACATGGCATGGCAATTTCCTGACACAGTTCATGTGAGTGGCATCTGATGTTCTGTAGGAAACTAGAGATAGAATGTTGTATAGGAACGCAGACAAGCATTCTTAACGAACCTTACTCAGTTCCCTTCTTCGCATTCGATGAACCATATTTAATTTTTATGGTGTTTAGTTCTAGAGACAGTGATAGCCATTATTACTATATTAATGTATCAGCTTCTTAACAAGTAACTGTTTTTTTTTGTCCCTAATAAATGAATAAATTACTAAGAGTGTTCGTTATACGCAATTACTAGGTCATGGAAGACATAATAAGTGCCCAGATAATAGAATACCAGTTTTCAACTGCAATGAGTAAAACTAAAAGCAGATCCATAATTGGAAAAAACCGGGAAAATGCTTGTAGCACATGTAACACTGAAGGATTGCATAATTATTCGTTGTGTAAACCGGGAAGTCTCAAATAGCATTTCTATACTAATATTATAAAGAGGGAAAGTTTCTAAGTTTGTATGTAGTAAATTTCAATTTTACATACACAATTTTTTTTTTCATATTTGTCTGTCTTTCTTTTTTATTGTCAGGGCTATAACCTGTGGAAATTTCTCTTAATAGACACATGCAAATGTCAAAGGGTATATATATATAATAGCAGGTTAAACACCATAGATGATACATATTAATACTCACTAAGAATGTGCCTCCAGAGCCAAATGTAATGATTATCATATTGTTATGTACGTTACTCATTTACATTATTATTTATGTAGTTTTTACCCGATTGCAAAGGAAGGGTTATGTTTTTCGCGCGTATCTTGTATGTATGTATGTATGTATGTAATATTCTTTATTACCTCATATCTCCAGAACCGCTGAACGGATTCACACAATTGAGGTATCGTTAGATTTATCTTGGCAGCCCAAGTGTTCTTAGATAGGTGACATTTGAAAAAATTAAACATGGCAGCTGTGCGAAGCCATTACACATGGTGAAAAAAAAATTTTTTTTTTCGACTACTATAATATGGGTATCAAATTAAAGGGCTTAATACAAGGATTTTAAAAATGTATATCATGTTTATCATTAATGTAATACTAGCAAAATAATACAATGAGAAAGTTTAAAAATATGGACTTTACTTTCTGAATCCGGTGGAGTGCCAATGTGAAACGACCGGGAAAACTAAAAAATTGTTAATTAATATTTTAACTAAAAAGTTGAACAAAAGTGATAAGGAGGCGGACCCATCCCATTAAAAAAAATATGTTCAATTGGGTCCCGCCTGTTTATCACTTTTTACCCGACTGCAAAGGAATTGTTATGTTTTTAAAATAAAAATCTGCTTGTTTCTTGCATTTCAGTTGAGCAGTCGGGTTTTTTAGATTTTTTAAATAACTTTTTTTGACTGCCGATCTCTTACTGTTATTGCGTGACTTTTTTTTAAATTTTCGTTCTCTAATACTAATAGAGCTAAGAATGTGATTCCAAAGCCAAACTATATACAATATTACATAATTATATTTATCTTAATTATTATGCTAATAATAAATATTTTTTAATAGTAATATTTTTTTCATGACTAATGTAGGTAAACTTTGTCCTTAATACTTAACACAAGTTATTTTGTTTTTTTTTATTTTTATTATTGATGGGCCCACTCTTGACCTCGATCTCGCCTGATGGTAAGTGATAGATGAGGTCTAAGATGGGACGAGCGAGCCCAGAAGATGCGTATTTACTCGTGCTTTAAAGGCTGAAAGATCATAAGTGGCATGGAACACAGAAGCCGGCAGAGAATTCCACAGCTTTGGCTGAATAGGATGAATAGTTTAAAAGTTTTCATGATAAGATTGACCTGAACGGAGTGCCATTAAGTAAATAGTTACTGCTATGAGTCAGCGCGGAGCGAAAATTCGGTACTGCCCATCCGATTTTAAAAATTCCTTCGCCAGTAGATTGCTACGCTATCAATTAGCCATACCTACATACATTTATTTAGCGGTAAAACCATCTCTTTTATAAATAAGTAAATTCATTAACCCTTTTGATAGTAAAACTAGATCCTTTATCGGTTATTAAGCGTATGAGGACTCCGAAAAGCTAACATGTTCTTTAATTATGCGTATATTTGCTGACTTATTTTTAACGACGTTTATATTTACAAATTCTCGTGAAACTATTAACCGAAACCAGTTAATAGCAGTTACTCGTCTGGCTCCCGATAAATGAACCTAAATAGTCTATGCTGGATGGTAAACTAACCAAAATTTCTCGATTGGGCGCAGCTCACCTTCTCAAAGACTGAGCGTATGTTTTACGAGACGAAATATTGTTAATCTATAATGGTGTGAAGTTTTATTAAATCTAATGTCCTACGTCATCATGATCTGCCAAAGTACGCTCTTAAGTTAAATATTACCAACTATTGTCGTCTCCTATCATACAATATACACAACTAGTTTTTATAACTATCCATGTCTAAATCTATCATGTCTAAGTTTTATATTCTAGTATTTTCTTAACCCTTAGTGCCACTTCTTCTGCGTCTCGCACGGTGGCAAACCAATTATGGTCGAAAATTTACCCGACTAGCCTATTTAAGCCTTCACAAACATTTAAAACGAAACGGGGATAGCATGTCACTATCATTGTTTTGAACTATGTTAATTAGAAATAATCGATCAATATAAATATCTCTCTCCGATTCAATAACTATCTATACCACTTGCGAATTCGTTATTTTGGGGCCTTTGGAAAAACTATCCTGATATTTTATTTAATAAACATTGCAAAACTATGTTTGTCATTGAGTTCCTCACCACACTAATGTACCTATTAGCGGAAATAAAAGACATTTGAAAGCAATCAAGAACTTCTAAAGATAGGTACTAAATAATTATTTCCTTTTAATATGACCAGTCAGTTTCTTTTTTCTAGTTTTGCACATAATGCAGACTTTGGAATACGAACATAGTTTTCAACATACTAGACGAACTTTAGTAGAATCTATTTTTGTTTTATATTAATTATTGGTAATTATGAGACTAAACCTTTCGACCAGAACAAAGAGCCAGAAAACGGGTGACTCAATATGTTACTTTTAATAACATAGGTAAATATCTACCGACTTTCTTAACTTTGACATAAGCAGTTACTACACCCATATACTAACCTTATTTTTCCGAATAAAGCTTCTTTGTAATGTATGAATACTGATTACTTAAATCTACGGAAATAGTAACTAAAAGTGATAAAATCATATTTTATCTCAGGGTCGCTCTTAGTAAAATCAGTTTTAGGCTTCCCTTTGGGACATATAAACCTGACCTACCCTTACATAACCTAATCATTCACATAATGAACATTTAGCGGAGGAATATTGCACCTAATATTAACTCGTGTATTCTCGTAACAATTAAAGAACCTAATGATTTAATTCACTGTGTTTTGATTTCAGAATCAAGGTTCGAGATGTTAGATTAGCAGACTCTTTACGATTATTTCCATCTCCGTTCATTAGTTTCATATATCTTCTTACTCTGTCCTACTTCTACTGTCCAAAAATATTTCACATTCATTCCAGTTCATTCACTTCAACTTACTGTTCAAGTACCTGCTCTAATGGCACAATCATCTAACCTTAATAACACAATCAACAACCTGTCTGCCATACATTTTGAATCTGTTTAATGAATTGAGTTTTGCATAACAACAGTTTTCCAATGATTCACCGTTTTCATTTATTCAATACATTTGGAAAACATTTCCATTAAGAGTTTGGCGTAGTCTTTGCAACACGAAAATGACTCAAAGGACGACAACCTAGATATGTTCTGAGGGAGCGTGAAGTATTATTTCCCTTTTAGATCTGTAAATTCAGTCTCAACATACCTGCATACTCTACTACTTTCGAGATCCAGACTACTCTTTATTTGACAATCAAAATCTGATAAATTACGCTACGGTTAATGACATCTTAGGCTAATCCGAACTCAAGTTATTTGAAACATAACATAAACGCATTTATCATATTTGTCTAACATTCCGTATTCCTTTTCTGACTAAATTTATAAACTCGGGTAGCTCACCGTTATCCGAGTTATCACTGCTACGCGTTGAGCTTCTTCAAACTTGCTCTCGAATCTCTGCTCTCAATCTTTGGCGCCAGCTTGACCTTGACCTATGGTTTCTTCCTGCCCTCAACCTCGGGCTCCGTCCCATCCATATCAATTTTAGATAATTACGTCATCCCCTCCATATCCGTATTGGATAATAACTGCCTCCTCTCTCGCTTCCATCCATATCCATTTTGGATAATAGCCGCCCTCGATTCCATCCACCATGTGTATCTGAAACTTATAATTTGAAAGCTTAGAGCCTGTTTCTTAAAAATCACTATCACAATTTTACTCTGACGTAGAAAACGCTAGAGTGTTGAGCTAGAGTGGTACTTTATCAATCAGCATGGTTGAACAGAATAACCAAAATAAATCAAAATATTAAAACAGATAACTTCATTCATTCAACTGTATTATTGGGTCATTCACTACATTTTGACATCGAGACATCCTCATCGAAATCCCATTCTGCGCACAAGGTAGCCTTAGACTAAGCCGTAACCATTTTCTGGGGTATCCACAAACCCTGTTTGCCAACTCGAACATATCACAATATATCCGTCACCGATATCCCAAGTCCGAATGAGACGCTACATGATTAACGTACACGTCATCAATTTAGTGAAATGTAAATTTCATTATGAGTGAAACCAGTGTCTTTAAGCAGAAAGTCCGAGGTGTACCACATCGAAAATCATCAGCTCTACTTACTTCGATGTTAAAATAGACCGATAATGCTTCACTACTTTCAAAACAACATTTAATTACTATGCGGAAGTAAGTCAATCATAGCTATCATATATTAACCTGTTTCACATTTAATTTTATTATTCATGTTACTTCGCAAATTTTTCCCACAAAATAATTCAGTGATAATTAATTCACAGTTTTTAACATGCTTGTAACTCGTTGAATTCCTATGAAGTCGAATATACGCATAAGCAAATGAAGGTAGTTGACAAATAAAATGGAAAAGAAAAAAATATAAACGGGGAAAAAACTTTACGTTATTTTTCCAAATGTACATGTAAACGAAGGTAGTCCGGAAAAGAAAATAATTTAGATGATTTTGACTCACCAATTTCCTTTGTTCACTAGTTAAAAGATCGTTGTGGACGTGAAAATAAAAAAAAGAAAAGAATTTTCTTATGATCCCACTTCTGAACTGTAAGCCTCAGTCCAGAAGTAAAGGGGTTCGCAAATGGTTCGCAATAGAAAACCAAAAACATCACAACAACAAAAATATATTTCATGCCTTTTACATAATGTTTGAGAACAATATCCAGATATATCACTTAAATAAGTTTATAATCATAAGTCCTGTACTTACACTGCTAATTTAAATTATAGATCTATAGCACTGGCTTTGTAGGCGGGTTTACTATTCGCTGTCTCGAGCAAGAAGGCCGACCGTTAGTCCTCTATCATAGCAAAATCACGCCAAACGTCAAGTCCGATTGACAAGTTATACGAACTGTCAAATGAGTTACAAAGGTTTTAGTCGATTAAATAACTAAGGTTCCCAGAAATAAGCTAACAATTATGTGATTATGTATTTGATGATTGTATTTATTCTATAACAAACTTAATATATAGAATCTGTATATAAAATTCGGAACATTTTAAAATCATCATTTACTTAGCCTTTTTCCAACTACTACTAATGTTATACTAACCACCAGGAGCCAGCAGCTGGGTAGCTTTATTGTTGACTACTCTTAACGACTGTCAAAGATGTACAGACGCCAGCACATGAAGCTACCCGAAACTGTCAAATTTTCCCAATCAACCTTGAACCTAATTTCTTTAACAATAAAGTTGAAAATCTATTAAAGAAATTTGACAGATTATTGCAGCTTGATGTGCTGGCGTCAGCTTAAAATACTGTGGGAGTAGGCTAACATTTAAGCTTAAACTGAAAAGGTTTTTACTCGAACACCAAAAACAGTATGAGACCATTCAAATCAATTACCCGCGATTTGAATATCGACTGCCGTCTCCGTGTTGTGGAACATGCGGATCATTTATTTAATTATTCCATTTTATTTTCTTTAATGAGTCATATTCCAAATTATTATGTATATTATTACGGCATAATTCAGTTATTTTTCTTTAACTTTTGACTAAAACGTTTACGCGTGTGTATTCCACATTCGAGCGTGTGGCACCCGTGGGCTGCAGCTGAAAATCAACGATAGGTGCTTAGAAAAGTTAGGTGGTAATACTTAGGGTTGCCACCTGACATTATGCTGAGCTGAGGCCCTTTTGGCATAATATTGTTTTTATTTTTAATGTTGTCTAAAATGTGTGTTACTTATTTTTATGTGCCAATAAATGCAATTTTCTTTTTTGCTTTCTTTCTTAACGTACTTCAGATGCATGAAGGAATCACGATAATTATGTTAAGATGGTCGTGATTATATACCTTGACTGTTGACACGTCTGCTGTTATAGGCCACGAGCTCCTCAAGTGCAGAATCATCACCATAAAAATGCCTTTTGCCCTTTTTTGCTGCTTATTAATTAATTACTGTGAGTGTGTGTATAAACATTAACCCAACAAATAGAGTTCCAATTATCTCATAGGTTTGTAGGCATGGAAAAAGGAAATTAAAATGCTAGTGTTTATTAGAGCGTAAGCTTAAATTACAATTAATGTGTATACCGACTCGCGGTGAGACATTCTAAAATGCATCCCCTGCATAAATTTGACGATGATAAAAAATATAACAAATAAATTAATAAATTATTTAGTAAGTTATTTAATAAATAATTTCATATCTTCAACAACATACATGAAGTTGGTAAATTCTTGCGTTCTTATCTCCAAAAGTGATTGGTTTAAACTACATACAATATATACTTGATAAGTTGGATTTCGGCTATCCGTAACGAAACTTTGAGATCAACTGCTTGCTTTCTGAGTCCAGGTGGAGTTTTGAGATGTCATTCATTGCTGGTTACTTATCCTCCAAAATAATTCCGTGCGGCTGAGATAAAGTTACGAGCTCAATCGCATAAGCGATCAGGAACTTTTTTTTAAGAAATCCAGCAATGTGGGTAGAATTCACATTACTAGCAATCTTGTTAACCTCTCTAACTAAGCTAAATATGTTTGTGTCTGGAGTGGGTTTACGACAATAGTGTAATGGAATGAACTTTGTTCGTACATATTTTCATCCCCTATTTCAGCGCTTTTGGGGTTGATTTTTGAAAAACAAGTAGATAGATATACTCTTTATTGTACACCATAACAGAATTAAATGAGGTCTTAAAAACTACAAAGAGTGTTATACTGGGCGGACTTATTACTAAAAGCGGTCATTTACAGACAACCTTTCATGTTTGACTCTGAATCTTCAAATATCTCCATGCTCGTCAAAATCGGTTCAGCGGTTGAGATCTACGTAACAGATGGATACAATAATGATATTATTAAAATTAATTTCTCCTTTCCAGGAAAACGACGATGACGGCCGCCCACCCATCAGTATGGAGGTGAAGAAGCATGACAAGCCCGGCAGCCTATCGCCCGTGAAGTTAGCAGTGAAGAGAGACAGTGGAGACGAAGGCAAGACCTCCAGGTCCAGCAGTAGATGCGACAAGGAGCTAAGGCTACCACCAGAGAAGTCACCCAGTGAAGATGCTGCGCTGAGAAGAGAGAGGAGACTTTCCAAGACGAGTGACAGCTCTAAGGAGACTTTAGAGAGGTAGGTATGATGTTTCTTCTATCTTCTTTTATTTTGTCAATATTAGACCAGCACTGTGGAGTTTCTTGCCGGTTTTCCTTCATAGAACACTACCAATTTTAAACTTCTGGCGTTTTGTAACTTGTGCCCATGTAGGCCTTGTTAAATAAAATATTTTGAGTTTGAGCACGCCCAATAAATATGATAACAATATGTCCTTGGGTTTTCGTTAGAAATCTATTTAAATATATAGTTTAGCCTAGGGCTTTCTGGAGAAATGCAACGTTTATAGAGACGACGCGACGGTTGAAACTCAGACTGTCACATTACTTTGTGTAATTTTCAATCATTTCCACTGCTCTCAAAACAGTCCTCTGAAGACATGCGACACACACCCGCACTGGGTCCGCGTGTTGAATAACGTCCTATTCCCTCTCATAGAGAGGAGGGCGGTGTCCCAGTAGTGACACTTTGCCCTTTTTACAGTCAGAAAACACTCTCAAAAAACTGTTCCTCATAAATTTGCAACCATTTATACAACGTGTAACGGAAACCCCATATCTATCCAAAAGGACTGAAGACAACACCTGGTATGGAGTCTCTATACAAAGTTTCAGCTCAAAATAAGTGACTCACAGAATTGACCCCAAATTATTGGTTTCATGTGTTTCTTGAATACCAGTAATAACAAACGTGTCACAGCACTATGAGGGTCATCACTTTCCACTTCACTTGCCAATAAAATGATAATTCTCTTCGTTCTTCTTAATTTGAAAAATTCGGTCTCTGGTATCATGTATTGAAATTTCTGCTCCACACATGTACACATAGGATTAGAAAACCCTTGCCATATCGTTCATTATCATCCAAAGAAGCCGTGCACTTAGTATGTATATACCCTTTAAATTACACGTTATATAATAACAGGCAGCTTTTACAAAAAAAAAATATATACCCTATAAACTGAACTACATTAATATAGGAACACAATCAAACATCCAAAGCACGCAATAAGTACAAGATGACACCCTTTAGACTCGAAGATACCGCTCACCCTTTAGCCCCATAAACCGCCAAACAACTTGTAATATTTGATAGCCCTGTTGACTCGTATATATCAGTAAAACGGTTCTACTCTCCTCTGAAATATGCATCGATGCTCCTTCGAGCCCCATTACAAGCGAACATTTCGAATGTAACCTAGATATTTGAGCACACCGGACACAAACTACCCAAGATGGCGGTCAAAGAATATAACGGTTCATTATCGCTGAAACATTTTCAAACAACATCTCATGTTACTGTTGAGTTTTCGCACAGTTTTAAAGCTGCTTCTTTAAATTTGTGCTCCGTATCTTTCTATGTTGAGTTACGTGATAACTGGCAAATGTTTATACTGTCTGAATAGGTACATTTAAATCAGTGTGGATCTGGTCTCAAAAGATCACTTCGGACTTGAATTAGTCTACATGTTCCTTATATGATTTGACTTCAAAAGGAACCTTGACCTCTGATTTTATTTAGGCGTTTCTTGTCATGATAGTCAGCTAGAAAACACTGGCTTTGTACCAAAAAGGGGTATTTAAATTTCAAATAAAAACATTATATTAATATACTAGCTTTTGCCCGCGACTTCGTCCGCGTGGAATAGTTACTTTGGGCTAACGTTAAATTTAACCCCGATTTTGAAGCATTCTTCATTGGCGCTCCGCTCCTATTGGCCTTAGCGTAATGATACAACATAGCTGTGCCCGCGACTCCGTCAGCGTAAGTTAATGTATTGGTAATATTGTTTAGATCACGTTCACATGAGGCTTAAGTACCTAGAGAACGCTTCGACCGCGAGACGCGTCGAGCGCGGCGACCGATTCTCAAAAATAATCCTTATAGCATGATTCAGTATTCACGCGCGATGGCTTATATATATAAGCGTATTTCATCTATAACTTTGGTGTTTTGTATACCGATTTATATGATTCTTTTTACGGTTTCGTAGCCGAATGGCAAAAAACGGAATCTTTATAGTTTCGACATGTCTGTCCGTCTGTCTGTCTGTCTGTCTGTCTGTCCGTCCGTCCGTCTGTCACGGCAATTTTATTCCGAAACTATTAGGACTATACATGTGAAACTTGATAGGTAGATGTATTCTGTGAACCGCTTTCCGATTTTGAGAAAAAAATTAAAAAATATTTAAAATAAAGGGGGGCTCCCCATACATGGAACTAAACCTGAAAATATATTTTTTCATGAAATCGATGCATGTGTGGTATCTATAGACAGTTCTTTAAAAACGACATCGGGGTTTCTAAAACCACTTTTCCATAAAGTCAATCGTTTAAAAGATATAAGCTTCCAAAGTAGTAAAATGTGTGTGTGGCGGACACAACCTCTAACTTCTATAATAATGGAGTGAAAAATCTAAAAAAATATGTCTGTAGATCTTAATATAAACTTTCAACCAAAATTAGTTCGAACGAAATCAGTTCAGCAGTTTTTGAGATACAGCATATTTTCTAAAACCGCAAATATAACTTTGTAATTCATACAAACACTATGAAAAACAAATTTATTCGGCGCAGTTGTAAAAAATGTAAAAAAAGCTAGTTTTAAGAAATTTGTAAGGTTTTTTTTTTCAAAACAAATTTATTTGGCGCAGTTGTAAAAAATGTAAATAAGCTAGTTTTAAGAAATTTGTAAGGTTTTTTTTTCGTCAAATAAATTTGCATATTATAGGTATTATAGTTACTACGGAACCCTTCATGGGCGAGTCTGACTCGCACTTGGCCAATTTTTTTATGGAATAGTTAATAATGTTAACTTTTTCAATTAGGGGTGACTGAGAGTGTTATAAACGTAAGAGTAGACAAATATTATAATCAGAAAGCTTCGAACTGCTAAGCTATCGGGAGTTACACGTGTTATTGTGAGTCAACCATAAAAGTTAGACATATCGATGCTTTCCGCTACAAAGGGCGTAACTCCAAAACCCATAGTTTTCGCTATGAGCAAAAGAGTAAACAAAAAAAAAAGTTTCTCAAATATCTCTTTAATTTTTATACTTATAAAATTGAGTCCTAGGATGAAAGTTCTTAAATTTTGGCTGACTTTTGCCTCATTTAATTACAGTTATGTACGATAGTTATTAACGAAGTTAGCATGGAGTTACACCCCTGGAAACGAAAAAAAAATGTATATACACCCCTTAATTAAATGACTTGATAACAAACGTCTGCGGTAAAAACCAGTTAGGCACATACAAGGGTAATTTACGTAGTTATAAAGACCATGCTTTTTCGCAAAATATGTAGATACACCCTGAAATTAATACTAAAGCAATGAATCTGTAGGCAATTTTATTAGTAAGGATGAATATAACTGAATTAATAAGGATGGGTTGTAGGTAATTTTAATATAAATAGTAATAAGTTGAGTAAAAATGAAATAAACGGTTCTAAAAACATATTTATTGTTAATTGGTAATATCAATTGCAATCAAATTGGAAGTTACAGGTGCCGTGAGTAAGTTGGGTTCTGGATAACACAATTATTTTATTCACTAATTATTATTATTAATTATTATTTTATTCAGAATCGGCTCGCGTTGACCAGCATCTCACCTGATGGTAAGCAATGTTGTGGTTGAAGATGGAGTACGCTTGCCTAGAAGTAACCTATTCACTCTTGACTTTAAGACCCCCAGGTTATAGCGATCAGGAAACACAGACTCTGGCAGGGAATTCCACTCCTTAGCCGTACGTGCAATGAACGTATTCCCAAAACGTTTTGTAAGTAAGGGTGAGTAAGCATCTGTTCCGGTTTAAAGAACCGTCTCACATTTGCTAGGATTCCCAACTTTTTTGCTGCTAGTTGCCTTAGCCTCGATAAATAAACCAAAATTGAGGGTAGAAGTTAGTGTTACCCCAAGAAGCTCAATACGATCGGTTATCGGCACGGTTACATCGCGGAAAGTAGGAGCCGGTTGGAATTGGCTCCTTTTTGCGGAGAAGAAACTTCTGGGTCTTAGCTGCATTAAACTTGACCAAGTTGAAATCCCCCTTTCGGAGACAGCCTTCAAGGACAAGTTCAAGCGCCCAACCATCCTCATGGAGAGACTGGATCTGTGACTCACCATCACGCGCGCTGGACACATATCTCTCAGCAACTTTGCTGTCGTCTGCATACCCAAAGGTACCGGGCATAAGCAGATCATTAATGTGCAGCAAAAATGAAGTTGCTGAGAGAAACGACCCCTGAGGGACCCCGGCATTAATTGCCAATTTGCCACACGAGCAGCCATCAATAACCACTCGAATAGACCGATCTCTAAGGAAGTCTTCAATCCAAACGCAAAGTTGAGTGAGCAAACCGAAAGAAGGAAGTTTAGCAATAAAGCTATCGTGCCAGACCCTATCAAAGGCCTTGGAGATGTCAAGAGAAACAGCAAGTGCTTCCCCGTGCTTCTCAATGGCCTCACTCCAGATGTGAATGGCAGACGCTAGAAGATCCCCAGTTGACCGGTTTTTGCGAAAGCCGTATTGTCGGTCACTGAGGATGTCGTTGGCTTCTAGGTATGCCAGGAGCTTGCTATTAAGTACGTAACTGAGATAGGCCTGTAGTTGGCCGGGTCAGCACGACTGCCATTTTTGGGCACAGGCTGCACGTTAGCCAGCTTCCATGCTTTCGGAGACAGTTCAGGCGCCCAAGTCTTAAGAACAATTGCTGGTATCCCGTCGGGGCCACTAGCTTTGTTCACGTCGAGATTACGCAGCACTCTACGGACGTCCTTCTGATGTATGCGAATATCCTATATATGTAGGGCGTAACTCACATTTTGTTTTGTTGCTGTGTTTTACCCCGTTTTTTTTTTCAGGAAAATATGTTTATTTGTAGATACAGCAAGTTTGCTGTCGTGATGAAAAAGAAATGTGTCTTACGACTTGGTTTTTCGAAAAAGAGATGTTTAGCGTTAAGAAAATGTTGGGTAATAAAAACCATTTTTTTCAACGTAGCGCAATTTTGAATATACAGATAGAAAGAGCGTGAAAAACTAAGTAAGACTGCATCAAAAAGTCAATTTGGCCAAAATGGTCTTTACGCCCTTTGTAGCGGAAAGCGTCGATATGCTGTCGTGGGATATTTTTTATATAATTTTAAGGAGAACATTTCCGTCATGAAATGATTTGTGTAGCTTTAACCATTAAGGTTGCACACGCGACGGAAGCTTAAAAAATGGAGTAACTTCTCCCGTTTTCCCAACATTTCCCTTCACTGCTCTGCTCCTATTGATTGTAGCGTGATGAAAAGTATACTATAACCCGCTCAGGAGTATGAAAAATAATTGTACCAAGTTTCGTTAAAATCCGTCGAGTAGTTTTTGTTTCTATAACGGTTATACAGACAGACAGACAGACAGACAGACAGACAGACAGACAGACAAAAATTTAACTGATTGCATTTTTGGCATGAGTATCGATCCTTAATCACCCCCTGATAGTTATTTTGGAAATATATTTCATGTACAGAATTGACCTCTCTACAGATTTATTATAAGTATAGATTGTTTAAATAAGTTCTTTTTTCACTTAAATGGATTCATTAACAAAACATTGACCATTCTAAATATAAAAACCTAAAATCACTGATTAGCCCCGATAACATCAACAAAAACATAATAAAGGGGACCTAAAGCCTTAATTGAGAGGTATCGCGTCATCCATCACGTTAGCCAGATGATGAATGACTTACGTATTTAGCAGAAGGGCCATAACTGGCATATTTCGTGACTAGAAATATCCGTAATCAGTTTTGTGAAAATATCTTGATGCCATAGTTTAGCAGCTCGCACGTTAAACTTCATGATTTATTATCAGATTCCAGCAGGATTTACAACAGTTGAAAACAATGCCTTGAAAATCACATACAATAGATGATTTAGAGCCGATTCCAAATTTTAGAGGGTAGAGATGTCGTCAAGATTAGAGTTTGTGTAATGTAGGGAAAGAAGGGCTGTGGGCAAAAGTAGAGTAACGACATTTTTTATTTCTATATATCGCTCACCTAGCAGTATAATGACACATCTACTTTTTTCTTATTTTACAGAAATGAGGGTCAAAGATTTTACAAATATTTGAAACGAAGTTATGAGTTCATTTTACATTTTATCATGGATTTTATGGTTTTAGAAACTAGTATAGACCTTAATAGATACTTAGGGACAAAGAAATCCACTTCAGGTTTCCAGGAGTTACTTCATAACAGTCAAAGAAGAAGAAGAGTCATGCAATTGTGCCGTTATACTTTTAACAACTTCCAAAAATGTCATATATGCCCCCAAAGCCAAAATTATACAGGATGTGAAAACCAAGAAATAAAGACAATTGGTTAATAGAAAACAAAAGTTTTTATTTGAAATCAACATACATTAAAAGGTTTAACTAAAATATTATAATAACGTATATTTGGCTCGTGAATCGTTAAGAAATAGTTAACATCAAACTATAACAAATAAAATAAAGTATAATCACGTATCTTCTCTTAATTGTAAAGGTAGGTAATCATCAAACATTTTTAAAATTATGGTGAGATAGTTACTCTCCGTTCTAAAAACAAAAGCACTTAAAAGCTTGGCAGTTTAAGTTTAGATAAAGGTACGATAACGAAATCCAGATTCAAATCAAGTTTTACCTTATCACTCCGAAATTTTAAGGAAGTTTACTTTACCTTTAAGTATCTTTATTAATTGACTAAGCAGTAAACAAAACTATAGGCATATTAGGAACTTGCACAGTAGGTTCATGATTTTGACCTTTACTATTCGACATGGACCTTTTTCTTTGTGACGTTAACAGCTGGATGAATTGGTGCATGAAAAACTCACGCTTGTAACACTTGTGATGCATAACTTCGCCTTTTTGAATCTGTTTAAATACCTACGTAAAGCTTTTAAACGCGAGTGTTCCATGCGCAAATCTAACTCACAGCTAACTACAGAGAGACAAAGATCCTTGGCGAATAGTTACGTAGGTATACTTAGTTATGAAGATTTAAACCAGGTATCTTCTTTCATTACCTACTTAATAAGAATGAATATAATAAGAGTATGAATATAATTAAAAAGAAAAGGTAGGTATTTCTTATACTTATTTAAAGATTATTATAAAATCCTTCATAATAGCTGGGCACTATGTTAGAATGAAGTAATTGTAACAAATCGTTTTTCTTTGAATCAGAAATATTCATTTTTGAATCATAAGCTGCTTTTAAATTAATTTGTGATGGTTGCTTTCTTTTTCGTCGTACCAATTTAAGCTTAGCCTGGACCCATTCTCCTTCAAAAGATGTTTTAAATTCATAGAAGTCACATTTTTTTGTAAATTTAATCATTGTTAACTCAGTCAGTTTTATTATATCCCCATTAGTGTATTTCTGGTAATTAATGGCTTGCTCTTCAGTCAGTGCTTTCAAGTCATAAAAGTTACTGAAATACATCTCATGAACAATGAAAGGGTTTCCCCTTTTTTTAGCATCTCGTATCAAATTAACATATTGATCTGGCACGTAGATGGGTCCAGACTTTTTAGCCCTTTTTATTGATTTTTCAATCAGAGAATGGGCATTATCACCTTAATTTGACTATGGCCGCTGATTAAAAACTTATGGCACACAGAATTTATAGCTAAATTTTCGACAGCATAATAATAAATGCTGAACACATTTCTAAAAATAAAAACGTATTCATTAGAAATTATTATAAAGTTAATAATTATATCAAAATATTCACCGTCAAAAATTTGATACGTACCGATTTTTTGTGGGCCACAACAATTATCACTGTAGAAAATAACATCAGAGTTTGGATGCTCTTCCGCAACTTTCTCTAGAAACTTGTATACGCAAGTTCCTATTTCTGTAGAACCTTTAGAACCCAAGGCCTCATGCCAAAAGTAACAAGTAGTTGAATCCGTTTTAATATTTGTTATCTGAAATAAAGTTAATATTATTTATAGTAGGTAATATTAAACATTCATTTATTTATTCATTGCACAATGTACACGCAGTTACAGGCATGGCTTATAACTAATGTATATATTATATATAATTATTCAAGAGTTAAATACGTTACTAATAGTCGTCTTACAGCAAAATTGTAGCAATTCAATTTCGATTTGTAGTAAAACGCTGATGAGTTGTCGATTGGCACAGGTAACTGTGCTTGTAAGTCGTATATGGCCAGTATGACTTTGTTTTGTGGTTCTCGAGAAAGTGCAATATCTGCTGCTTTTTCTGTGCGACTTAAAACCTTTTCTCTTTGGTGATTTATATACTGTGTTCTAGCTCTGTTTTCTTATCACCTTCTGCATTTTTGTAAGATTCACAAAAATTGCATTGGTCTTTTTTAGGTATAAAAAACGATATATTGAATTCCCTGTTAAAAATCTGACTGTAAATGAACAATGTAGCTGCTTCTTTACCGGCACTTCTGCGTTGGCATTCATAGTCGCGATGTAAGGCAGCCAAGGTAAGTCCACCATCAATAAACTCGCGACTGGTATTAGCACGTAAATAATGGCTTCCAACTCGTGGGACTGAATTGATATGCTGACGAACTGATTCTAGTACTTCTGGATCCGATTTCGGTTGTTTACCGTGTTTACCCTTTTGATCGGTCGGCGCGATTCCACAATTAGAAGATTTTGCTTCAATAACTGTACGGAGCGTCCGTTGTGCTATGCCAAAGGTATTTAGTAAAAATGTCTTACATATTCTTCGGGTCTGACCATTTTTCACAAAAAAAAACCAACTATTGGGCGTTCCTGGTTGTGTTAAATTCTTTACACGACGGCATACTATGTTTTGAATGTTAATGCAAGAGCTAAGAAAGTCTCTTTGACGTTGCAAAGATCCTAAGGACCAATAGGTATTAAATATTTGTTGACGTTCATCTCTTGTAAATTTATCGCAACATAAAAACTTACAATTATGGCACGGAGGTCTCATTTTTTTGGCTTCTATTTGTTGCCTTTCTTAGATACATAATCTTTCCTCTTTTATTCTTAGAAGTTGCACTGGTTAAAGAAACTATAGATGAACTCGTAGATGACGATCCGTTACGCCTTGGATGTGATGTCGGTGGATGATATTCACTGCCACTATCTGCAGAAAAGTCTGAACCTTCGTTCAAGCAAACGAAAGGAGAACTTGGCTTCTGATTTTCTTTACCTAGAATTAAGATTAAATAATATTGCTGTTGGTTACAATTGATTCGAACTAAAGAAAAATTTTGCTTACCAAACTCAGCAGAATCATGGTCTTTGGTTTTTCTACCTGTCGCATCAGAACCTTCTTGGAAATATGAAGAGATTTGCATATCCATTTGTTGATTAAGCACATTTTCATTGTTATTCGTTTGAAGTATCGTAGGAGATAGTATTGTTCGTTCAGCATTACCTGTTCAAGATAATTTTATTGTATCTAACAATCCAAGAATTTTAACAATCAATATAAATAATAAATTAATTACCTTCATCAATTATTTCTTCAAACTGCACTATATTTTCATCAGTAGTTTGATTATCAGTCATCTTAGTAGTATCAGGAATATGAATCAATTTTTCTGGTACAGTCATACCAAGTGCTTCATAATCAAAATTATTTGCTCTTCTTAACTGTTCTACATGGGTATCATCCGGCAAAGAATCTGCAAAGTAAAATTTCCTCAAATCGAACCGCAGCTAGAAATCGTACATTCAACACATGCGCGAGTCTTTCAATTTTAAGTGTTAGTAATATTAAGAAATTGTAAAAAAATTGCTATAAAATCTAAAAAAACATTTTCAGATTTTTTTTGCTGTCTTTTGAACCGAAAATAATTATGGTATTTAATTAATATACGTACCTCCTTTCCGGGATTTACTAGACATTGAAGAACTACTGGATGAATTACTCGATGAAGACGTTGAGCTGCTACTAGAACTACTACTCGATGATGAGTCACTGCTCGATGAGGATATAGAACGTTTCCGCTTTTGTGGCACTACTGATTGATCATCTTCTTTGGTACCTTAAGTATATTTATTTTAATTCAAAAACAATCATCTGCTAACTTCTACATACGTACGAATTATTATTAGACTAAATACTTAAATAAAATTTATAAAACTTATTCACAGTACCTTCGCAAATAGCATCTATTTCCTGAACATTTATATTATCAGAAGTATTGCTGTTCAAAGGAGATATTGAAACTTCCGCCAAATCTTTACTGGTCGAAGCTATAGGTTCAATTATATCGACTGTCATTGATGATGCTGTTTCCCCTATAAAAATATTTGATTATAAGCGATGTACAGATAGCACATTGTATCAATTATAACAAGATGTAATAAATACAACCTTTGTTAAATTTTAATATACAAAATGAAATGATAATAAAAAAGTATTTAGGGTACATACCGCTTTTATTTAAGTCAGGATTGGTTTTAGAAAAAGGTGCTGCAGTCAAACCTTGTTTTCCTAATTGTACCAATCGTTCCATTCGGTTCGCCATTATTACAAAAAGTAGGTATATCAAACGCCTTATTTGTTTTTCTAAAATATAAAGTGACATTTATACTTATGATTTTGATAACCACAAAGATTAGGTCGACCCATTCTAAAACTGCTACTTAGGGCTTCCTAACGCCTTTTTAACATTTATAATAATTAGTTAGACCGAGTCTTAGAGTAGGCCAACCTGCCTTCTAACCCATACATAAAAACACTAATCAAACTCACGACATAAGTACCAATAAACATTTACGTAATCTAATTGAAACGGCACATCTGTCAAATAAGTCGTTGTTTTACCATATGAATTATATTAAGTAAAATAGCGATGTCACATTTGTCAAATGTGCCGTTTTTCTACTAACTTACTAAGTTAATAAAATGGCACATTTGCCACTTACGCCAACACAGATTTAGAAGCGATTGTACCTCGCGGAGCGCCCCGCATGACTGAAAAATAAGCCGTTGTTATGCGCGGAAGCGGGGGGAACGTGCAAAGTACTACAATGACACTGAACGCCCTCTCTCAACAAAGAGGAAAACTAACACCGTGCCGTTTTACCGCATTATAAATTACACACTTAAGCCCGATTTACACTTCAACAAGTACAGTAGCAAGTTAACTTGCGTCATTGGCGAGTTAAGTTGTTATTGTAGTTTGAACGGCAAAAGCGAGTTAAGTAGTAAGTTGTTGATTAAGTTGAGTTAAATAGATCGCGATCCTATTTTTCGGCGAGTCCAGTGCGAAGTAGCCCCCTCTCTCGCGTCTCCCGCACCCCTCAAACTTAACTGGCTGGCATGTAGACGGGCGAGTTCAGTACAGTCTAGGGATGTGACATTGTACATAAAAAATCGATTTTTAATTAATCGATTATATATGTCGCATGAAAAATCGATTAATAAATAATCGATTTTTTTTAAAGAAAATAATCGATTTTGTTATATTAATAGATTTTTCTTTTGATAAAAATCGATTTTTAATCGATTATTTCCATAATCGATTATTATTTCACATCCCTACTAGGGATGTAACATTGTACCTAAAAAATCGATTTTTAATTAATCGATTATATATTTAGCATGAAAAACGATTAATAAATAATCGATTTTTCTTAAGAAAATAATCGATTTTGTTATATTAATCGATTTTTCTTTTGATAAAAATCGATTTTAATCGATTATTTCCATAATCGATTATTATTTCACATTCCTAGTACAGTCCATAAATTTGTAGGTTGCGGCCGCGTACACGTGTTATTTTCTTTTCGTCTTCTCGGGCAACTTATGACTACTCACTCGCCTACGTTTGGACGCTACTTACAACTTACTACTTATTACTTAACTGTCTGAGTTCTTAACTCACTACTGTACTTGTTGAAGTGTAAATCGGGCTTTAGGCCGTAAAAACTCAATTTCGCTTTTTTTGCAAATGTGCCATTATACTGCAAGGTGAGCGATATCAAGAAAGTTATGACACTGTAAAAGTAAAGACACCTTAAAAGTATCTCCTTATTTTCTTTGTTCTACCAGGAGCTCATAAACGGCCTGGTCATACTGTGTAACTTTTTATTGCAGTAACCATTGAATCGTAAATTGCATCACAAAAACACAACACATTTCGTCGGCTGGAACTGATCGCTCGCCGATTTGTCAGTGGCGACAAATATACGTGAAAATATGGCCTACTGCTGAGCGTTTTTCATTGTCACTAGCTGTTTATATATTCAAAAGGAAAAATCAATACAACAACACAAACACGAAGCCGTGCCGTTCACAAATAAAGTTGTTGAAATATTCTTTGTGCATCTCTGTGTATCTCACTTATTGTACTTACATACTGAGATGCTTGAGTAGGTATAGCTGGTGCGTTTTAGCTTGACAACAGTGATCATTGTTCTGCTTATATTTAGTGCTTTTTTTTAATTTTTACTAAGCTTGAGGCATAAAACCCTCCTAAATAGACATCAACTGTGATATCCAATTTTAATATGTTATGAAATCAAAGTAAAACAATAAATACTTTTTAGGTATTGTTTTTGTAATTCCATCAAAAGAGAAATTTTGGCAGCTATTGTCAAACTTATATGAAACAATGCTTCTAAAGGTGTTAACTACAAAGATAAGATAATTATAATACGTGATAGATTAATCATATTTGTAACATCAAGAAGTAATTAAATAAAAATTAAAATGCAATCAATTAGGTCCGGTTTTTTGGAGACACGAGTCTAAACTAATGACTTGTACAGTCTTATATACTCTTATATACTTATCCATAGCCAAATTCCATATGATGTTTCCCGTGCAGTAAAAAAAAGAAGATATAGTAATTTGCATCCACCATGTGAGCCTAGGCAAGCCAATAGACCAAACATGACATAAATTTTAAGATTATACAAAATATGTTTACAATTAGCTAGCTGTTTTTTTTTTTTTGATAGCGCCTCTCGTAGCTCAGCACACTAAGGCCGGTTACTACTTAATCGGACGATCCTGTGGTGACCTCTAAATTTAAAGGCCCCCAGCCAGGGCCTACATACTAATATTTACATTTAAACAACCGCACGCTAAGGGCACTCCCTGTGGAGTACGGGCCTCGGCATAGCGGGGTCGTTGGTGGAGGGCAGCAAAGGGTCAGGCTGGGTCATATTATTATTAGTGGGGTTATTTATGGCCACTGGCTCAGCATCGCGGGCTGGCTCGTTTGGCAAAGGTCGGGGAGGGTTGACGTTACAAGTACGCGGACGTCGCGATGGGCCTCGTCAGCGAGGCCGGAATACGGAACGCGTTTTGTTTTTGTGTATTTTTAAAGTGCTAGTTTCCCTAGCTCTCTCTTGTCGGATTGTATAACTTATATTAGTAGTGTAACCTTTTTGGTTAAATATATAATATTCCTTAAAAATCTTGATGGTCGTAGACTACCAAAAAATATTAGATCGATGTTTATTATATCACACAGGACCGGTGGTGGATGTGACATACAGACACATGGTAGTAGACGTCTTTTGGCTGATCATTTTGGCTGTCTAAAAATTACTTACCTACACATAATTCATCGACGTTTATCATACGAAGACATTACAGTAAAACGTGAAAAAGCTTACGTTCGTACATTTTTTACTTAGAACAGACGTCACAAGCTCCCACTCCTCCTCTTCCCAAAGCAGCAAAGCATTTCATCACTATAATTTTATAACTAAGCAAAAAAAAATACTTTGCCAATATTTTTGACAACCAAACAAAATGACTTTTCTTTCGTGTTTTTTTTTTTTAATTTTATACACGATACAGGAGTATAACTAAGTGTAAAAGACTATTACTAATTCACACAACGCATATAATTTCACTGACTAAACTATAAGATTATCTTACTTCCTTCAATTAATTCAGTTCCATTTATCATATATTTTTGCCCACAACTGTACCTACCCATTTAAGACATACTGACCGAACTATTTCGTTCTCAGACAGGACTCGAAGTCTACCTCACTCTCTAGTCCGAAGGTCTCCCGAAAATACTTCACGAACTGGCGCCAGGCATGTGACAAGACGAAGGACAAGACCAAAGAACTGCTGAAGCGTTGGAGGACGTTACCGGAGTCCGAAGGAGCAGAGTCACCGATGCAGGCTGCGGGTCATAGCGACGAGGATAAGCATCGGGGTTGGAGCGTGCATGTCTGGAGTGAGTGTTTAATTTGATTACATTTATTCGAATAATTATATTTGCCATGTGAATCTATTGTTTTGAGTTTCCGACTGTTCGGCACTGTTGCAAGCGCCATGGTCACGGATGAACTGTTCATCCGTGATGTTAGTGACCATGTTAGCTTAGAAACTTAGACATTTATTTGTCTTGGCTACTCGTGGTTAATGGTAACAAAGTTTTGTGGTATGTTGTTATTCTGAACATTTACAGAATGTTACGTGATTCTAAGCTTACAATAAGACATTACATTACATTACACATATATAAGACATTAGACGCGGCACGGCCGTACCATTCTTTTCTCGAAGCAATTCAGGCCATTTTCACCCCCTATAACTTCGTTGTGGATAAAACTAGAAGCCTGAATTTTCAGTAACCAAACAGGCATTGTATAAACACGGTATATTTCAAATTTCATTCAATTTGAACCAATAGTTTAAGAATTATAACGAGTCAAAGTTCCTTAATTTTGTTAAATTTGTCACTCACTGACTGACCGATCATCAAAAGTCTAAGTCACTTCTAGCAGACATAGAAGCTTCAAATTTAGAATACAATTAGTGTTTAGTATATGAATCAAGGAAAAACTATAATATTTTTCAATTTCGTTCCAGTTTTCTAGATACATCAACTGCATAAATAGCTTTGTAATCCCATATAAATATATAGGATTACAAAGTTACATTTGCAGTTAATTAATCAGTGTACCTGTATAATATAATGAAATAATAGATGTAGATGGGTACTTCTTTTTTTCTTGGTGAAAAATATCATCGAATGACTTCTTCCGCTCGGGTGTATCAGAATTCTACTGACTAAAACCCCACCCTGTTCCTTCGGAAGCCCTAAAGTTCCGGGGCCGCGGTATCTCGATGGAACTTTCCCGCAAACCCCGACAGGCAATGGCCCTATGAGGCTTCGTCACTGGTATTAACAGCTTTTTGAGGCGCGCGTGGAACACAACGCGCCTCCGACCCGGGCCTGGTCCTTACCGGACGGTGAGCGACCCCTGCTCGCCATCCGCAGGCCCGCGCCTACGGTGGCCAAAAATCGACTCGCGATCCACGACGCCCGGGGTGTCTCCCCCGGCGGCTGGGGCGCGAGGAAGAGAGTTGCCTCTCCCTCGCACGTTAGGCCTCCTCCTTCGCTAGCATGACTGCTTCGCAGCAGGAGGTGACTGCATCCTATTCCCTCTCGCTTCGCACCATGGTCTAAACTAGAGCACGGCGCGAGAAGTCGCCGCCGCCGATCGCCTCTACGAGGATACGACGGTGCTCCACCCATGCAGGGCACACCTCGACCATATACTCCACCGTGTCTTCCAGTGTAGATAGGTACCTAGATATAATAATTATGCTCAAAGGTAACTTGTTAAATGGTCAACAGAATAAAAAAGCAAGAAGTATTAAGAGTATTGGGAAGTATTAAGTAGAGTAAATTGCCCGAAATTGCATAATTACTTACTTATGGATTAACTTTAACCGAGACGTTTGACGAGTGCGGCATTGATTTTTACTAACTAATGCAAAAGACGTACGTGCGTTTCAAAGCCTCCGAAAAAAACCCATAGAGACAGGGAGTGGGAAATAAATAGATTGACTTGGCAATCGCAATAAACAATTTAATTTATACATGTATTACTTGTGAGATATATTGTGTTTTCATGCGATGGTCGAGTCAATCTATTTATTTAAAACGGTAAAGATTTTTAATATTGATATGGTCACTATAAGATGTCGTTAGGTTAGATAATTACGTAACAACTTAAGACAGTAGGTCCCTTAAGTAGGGACTGAATAAATTAATAACCGACTTGGTATTACATGGATCTTACAACTTTTTACGGTAGAACAACTAAGTTGCGAGACTTGGTTGTACCTAGATATAATAATTATGCTCAAAGGTAACTTGTTAAATGGTCAACAGAATAAAAAAGCAAGAAGTATTAAGAGTATTGGGAAGTATTAAGTAGAGTAAATTGCCCGAAATCGCATAATTACTTACTTATGGATTAACTTTAACCGAGACGTTTGACGAGTGCGGCATTGATTTTTACTAACTAATGCAAAAGACGTACGTGCGTATCAAAGCCTCCGAAAAAAACCCATAGAGACAGGGAGTGGGAAATAAATAGATTGACTTGGCAATCGCAATAAACAATTTAATTTATACATGTATTACTTGTGAGATATATTGTGTTTTCATGTGATAGCCGAGTCAATCTATTTATTTAAAACGGTAAAGATTTTTAATATTGATATGGTCATTATAAGATGTCGCTAGGTTAGATAATTACGTAACAACTTAAGACAGTAGGTCCCTTAAGTAGGGACTGAATAAATTAATAACCGACTTGGTATTACATGGATCTTACAACTTTTTACGGTAGAACAACTAAGTTGCGAGACTTGGTTTTTTGACAAGTATTGTTTTTTATGGGATCTATCTTACGTGACTACACTTATCTAAATCTTGACGACTATGCTAAGTAGCTAGCACTAAGTAACATAGCACCACAACTGACCCAATACCTCGATACTGATAGATCCTATCAATAAAACTCAACTAAAAGTATTACAGGTAGAACATTCAAGTAATTAGAAGCTAAACCTGTTAAGTGAGGATTACTCCAATGGACTAGTGATAGAAAAGAACCGCTAAATAGTTCTTAGATTAATTATTATAAATATCCATAAACAGCACCAAAGAATTTGCATGATTTTTTCTGCATTTTAATTGGTGATATTTTGTGGTGACACAATCTAGAAATTTATTACAATCTAAAGCCCCATAGTTTGTTCAACAAAACAACGAAAATAATTTTCGCTTACAAAACCTTTATACAAAAGAGGTTCCATCCCAAAATTTCTGGAATATTCTCCTTTATTACATCACTAATTCCCGAAATAAAGGACAAAACGTGTTCGCCGGGCGCGTGCTCAAATATACTATAACTTAATAGGAAGTTACTTTAAAACGAAAGAGGGGAACGACATTTACATTAGTTCCAACTTTGCTCGGACCCTAGGTCACGGAATATTAATTTTATGTGGTGCAGTGTACAAATGAGACTGAAAATTAAATGCGGCAATAGCTTAATGGCTGAAGTGTCGGCCTTGTGACTGAGGTGTTGCGGATTCGAACCCTACCCATTACCCGTTGCCGTGAACCCACTACAGACACAAGTATATTATTCTACAGATTGTACTTCGGAGAGCGTGCGCTCGACCAAATCCCTTCATCCCCCTTTTACTACCGGTCTACCAGACGTACCGCAGGATGCCATCCACACTTGGTCGATATACCGTCTTGTCGTACTAAGCGCTTTTCTTCAACATTCATTGTGCGCACAGCCAAGGTGTGGAACTCTCTGCCGGCTTCTGTGTTCCCTGCCACATATGACCCGTCAGCCTTTAAAGCAAGAGTGAATAGGCATTTTCTGGGCTTGCTCGTTCGATCGTAGACCTCATCTTACACTTACCATCAGGTGTGATCGAGGTCAACAGCGTGCTCATTAACAAGATTGCTAGTAATCTAAATTTTACCCACATTGCTAGTCTTCTTTTCAAAATTTATACTTACGCACTTGTAATGTGCTCATTATTTCGGATGTTTATTAAATATACCTACTAGCTATACCTCTTTTTCTCTCTTCTGGGTGGAAAAATCATCAAATGTTTCCTTCCGCTGCGGGTGGAGCGGAAGGGTAGGTTTTTAGTCAGTAGAAGTCTGACACTCCGTCAGACTTCTACTGACTAAAAACCTACCCTGTTCCTTAAGTTACCCTTGTGGTCCGGGACCGCGGTATCTCACTAGAACATTTATACAAACAAACATCATTATAACAATATAAACATCATAACTGGCACAAAGTTTTATTTGTCAACCAAGCAAATCACAATGTTTGCATGTAACAATTTTTACTGGTTTTTTGGTTTATAAACCCTGACGGGTGTCCTCAGAACACCCTGCCAAAGTTTCATCACAATCTAATTGATGGTTTAAGAACGCATACAGGTCAAACTCATAAAAAATGTGTCTTTGTGTTGTCTTTTGTTCTTTCCTAATATTATAGAGACGAAAAATTTGTTTGTAAGTTTGTATGTAGGGAGTAAATTTTGAAACTCTAATGATCCAATTTAATTTAATGGTAAGTTTTTATTTAATTTTAATTTTATTTAGTTTTCATTTTTAATGGTAAGTGATGATGTGGTCGAAGATGGAGCACGCTTACCTAAAATTAACCTATTCACTCTTTACTTAAGGACCCCTAGGTTATAGCTATCGGGAAACACACTCCAGCAGGGAATTCCACTCCTTAGCCGTACGCATAATGAAAGTATTTCCAAAACGTTTAGTGCGTATGGGTGGGATGCCCACCATGTAACGATGGAGCATCGCCGTTTGTCTTGTAGTCCGATGATGGAACGGACTTGGCGGAATTAGATTGTGTAATTCCATCGCACACTCTCCGAAATGTAACCGATAGAAAACCGATAGACTTGCAACTCGTCTTCGATGTTCAATGCTCTGGAGCTTTGACTCGACCAGTGCATCGTTGCCAATGAGTCTCTTGGCCCGTTTCTCAATGGACTCAAGCGCGTCCAGTTGGTATTTGGCAGATCCATCCCAAAGATGAGAGCAGTACTCCATACACGACCGAATCTGGGCTTGATACAGATTGAGCAGCTGTTCCGGTGTGAAGTACCGTCTCACCTTTGCCAAAATTCCCAACTTTTTTGATGCTAATTGAGCCTTAGCCTCGATAAACGGACCAAAATTGAGGGTGGAAGTTAGTGCCCATTTGAGGTAGGGGGTCACTATTTGTGAGTGCTAACGGATATAAATTATTTCGAAATACACACGCACGAAGCCACGAGCAAGGTGCTAGTTATTTATATAGATAAAAATACTCAGATTGAGCGAAATTTCATTAAAAAGCACAATCGAATTGATAAATTCCTATGGAGAAATAAAATGCCGCTTTAATTATGTGAAGAGTTGCGCTATATTTAAGTGTGAGAGGGTATTGTCTCTGAAAGCACACTGCACTCGTGCCGCAATGTCGATGCATCGGGATATGAGATCGGAATAATAAAAACCAATAATACATAATAGTGCACCGATAGATTAAGCGCAGGGCCAACGGCTTCACGTGCTTTCCACTTTCAACTTCCAAACTCCGGGCTTCCGCTGGAAAATTTCTAATTGAAAAACCCAATAGTACTTTTTGCTCGACCCGGGAATCGAACCTAAGTCGTCTTGCTCAGCAGTCGCGCTTTCGACCACTAGACCAACGAGTAAAACGAAAAAGTATACCTCTATATGCCCACATATTTGGTTACTCCGTTTAGAAGTTATCTCATCATCAAAATCATAAGCCTGCAAAATAATTGCGTGATAAAAATGCATGTTATCGATCGCATACGCTTTCATTTCGACATTCCAATTGTTTTCATTCGTCGTCGTGTAGCCTTTAAACGTAGGAAACAATGTTTCTGGAATTCCAATAGTAACGTATTCAGTGATGTGTTTTGGCTGAAAACCCACGCTGTGTCAGTATCTCGGACGGTGGCACAGCATAATGCTCAGTAAAGACCGTTTTGTGTGTATGTGATACATTATTTTATACTACACCTGCTTGGAAAGTACCTTGATACTTTATCAAATTTACGGTAGAAAGTACGTCATTGCATATCGAACAAATATGCGGGGAGAAAACGCATCTGAGCGGGAGAGAAAAGTGTATGAAAATCCATTTCTTACGTGGTTTTTCTTTTTTAATTTTGGGTAAGACTATGCGCCGGTAACCTAAATATCAAAAGCCAAAAAGTTTTTACAGTGAGTTTTTATCTCCAAGTTCGCAAAATGACACTGGCCACTAGCTGTGTGTTGGATGGTGTCGGGCTGGCAGTGCGACCCTGCGGCGGCAGGATAAACAATTTGAAAAAAGAACATGTGAAAATTGCAGACGCCATTGGCGCCATTTTACTATCAACTGCAACAATTTCAATATAAATTTCAATTAGTAAAGATTTAGTTTTTTATTTTCCTCGTAGGTGTAGTATAAAGCACTATGTATCACTCGAGAGAAAGTGCGATTCCCGATCTCGGGTGTTTTAAAGCCCTCGCCTACGGCTCGGGCTTCAAACGACACCCTCCACGGTAATCGGTCACTTTCTCCTCTCGGTGAACAATGTACTATTTAAGATAAAATTAATTTTGTTATTTTTTCTAGTTTTACGCTATTCTTTCTCATTTTCTTATGCGTTTTTTTTTTTCAATTTCGAACAACTTAATTTGCTCGAAATAGCTTTCTTCAATCGATCGACCATAGATGAGTGGCCATCTCGACATATCGAGATTTCTTCCGTGCCTCGTAAAGCACGTTCAATCGTCGGTCCCGGCTGACATTTGCATATCTTTGACAGTCTTTACGGGTACCTACTCAGAAGCCAAAAATTCTGAATCTTGCCAAAGGGGTATCGTGTTCCCAACTACTGAGTGGAGGTCTGATAGTTAGTCCCTACATGTACAATTACAATACTCAGCTGTATCCGGTTTGACTGGCAGAAATAGTTGGAAAGAAATTGGCCAAGTGCGAGTCAGACTCGCCCATGAAGGGTTCCGTAGTAAGTACACCCAATAACTTTGTTTTTCATAGTGTTTGTATAAAAATTTGAAAATCGGAAAGCGGTTAACAGAATACATTTACCTACCAAGTTTCACATGTGTAGTTTTAATAGTTTCAGAATAAAATGGCTGTGACTTACGGACGGACGGACAGACATGACGAAACTATAAGGGTTCCGTTTTTTGCCATTCGGCTACGGAACCCTAAAAAGCTAAGCAGATGATGAGCCATTTCCAATCACACGCCATTTATCTACAACGTGTAATTTAAAGGGTATATACATACCAAGTGCACGGCTTCTTTGGATGATAACAAACGATATAGCAAGGGTTTTGTAATCCTATGTCTACGTGGAAATTATTAGAAATTTCAATACATTGATACCAGAGACCGAATTTTTCAAATTAAGAAGAACGAAGTGAATTATCGTTTTATTGGCAAGTGACGTGGAAAGTGATGACCCTCATAGTACTGTGATACGTTTGTTATTATTGGTATTCAAGAAACATACGAAACCAACAATTTGGGTTAAATTCTGTGAGTCACTTATTTTGAGCTGAAACTTTGCATAGAGACTGCATACCAGATGTTGTCTTCAGTCCTTTTGGATAGATATGGGGTTTCCGTTACACGTTGTATATATCGGTAACTTTCATCCAGCTTCTAACAGCCACCAGCCAGAGACCGTGGCCAAGAGCAAGGACAGGACAAGAAGCTGAAAGCGTTCCACTTTACGATTACTGATTCGCAGTTCACAGTCTTCAAATCCAGATTCCTCAGAAACGAGGCCTAAAATGGACAGAGCGCTCAATTTAAATACAAGTCATTACGCCTTGCCTCGTTATTTCGTATTGCAAATGATTTCAGTCGCGGAACTGATTCCACTGAACTGTTGTTGAAATATGATAATCAGTTTTATATATGCTAATGAATTCTGAAACAATGTTGGTGGGTTTCATGTGTTTCCATATATTTCGGGCGCATTGCGAGCTTGGGGATGGTTTTTGATTATGTGTTAGTGTCATAGGAGATTAGCCTACTTAGTTGGCACGTATGTGCTTTTTTAAGAGCGCGACAAAGTAAAGTGAAGAAAAAATATGATCTGAATATTGATATCTCTAGTCTACCTTCGCCCTCGCTCCAACTGCTTGAACCGATAGCACTAATATCCGATCAAAATTAATGAGAAAGGAGAAAATTCAGCTAACGTTTACGTAATTCATAAAATGGCATATCCTTCCTCGACAGAAATTAACTCTATTGCTTGGTATGTTCAAATAATCACGTGTTTGACAAAGTAAAACACGTAATGGAAATGGTGCAATATCAAAATAAAAGCTTATACCTTATTATATAACGCAATTAGGCAGCAGATTTTGTAGAATATTAACCCAGTTATCGCGGTCATATCTCATTAAATAAATATAATCAAACGAGTTGTAAAACCACCATCATTCATATACTCATATCACTACCGAATAAAATTTCCGAAAGAATGTACGACAAATCGTGGCAACTGTAACGTAGATACATACGAGTAGGTACTTTTCTTATTTGAAAAATGTCATAATGACTTGAAATTTTCAGACCGCTTCGTTTTTATGTACATAGGGTTCATAATGCAAATTAGAGTACTTGGAACGTAACATGTATTGTATCCATTTTAGTAACATATGTATACGTTGTCGTTAACCGCCTACGCTAACATAAGTCTTACAAGAACCAACCAAAAAGAAAAACTTTACAGACATATCAAAACATTGTTTCCAACAATATTTCGTCCTAAGTAGGTACTCCAATGTTTCAGATATTCCCTTTGGGATCATAAAACAACGCTTCTTCCACAAAAAAGAATATAAATTATTTTTATACGAAAGACTTGGAACGACATCTACTGAAAATAAAAGAGATGGAAATAAATGTATCTGATCGTAATATTTATTATACTTAGTACATATTAAAAGGAACATGCAGTCTAGGTTACAAGATCTCCGCGCCCAGGAACGTAAGGGCCACTGAAGGAACAAGGTGCGTTTTTAGTCAGTAGAAGTCTGGCACTCGGAGAAAACAATTAAGGATTTTCACGCCGAAAACAAAAAATATCCAAACCTGAATGTTAATGTAATCAGGATCTGCTCTCATCTTTGGGATGGATCTGCTAAATACCAACTGGACGCGCTTGAGTCTATCGAGAAGCGGGCCAAGAGACTCATTGGCAACAATGCACTGGTCGAGTCAAAGCTCCAGAGCCTTGAACATCGACGACGAGTTGCAAGTCTATCGGTTTTCTATTGGTTACATTTCGGGGAGTGTGCGATGGAATTACACAGTCTAATTCCGCCAAGCCCGTTCCATCATCGGGCTACGAGACAAACGGCGAAGCGCCATCGTTACATGGTGGACATCCCACCCATACGCACAAAACGTTTTGGGAATACCTTCATGTGCGCACGGCTAAGGAGTGGAATTCCCTGCCGGAGCCTGTGTTTCCCGATAGCTATAACCTAGGAGTATTTAAGTCAAGAGTGAATAGGTTACTTTTAGGTAAGCGTGCTCCATCTTCGACCACATCATCACTTACCATCAGGTGAGATGGTGGTCAAACGCGAACCTATTTTTAATGAAAAAAAGATTAACGATTGTTATTTTTACCTAAAACAACTACAGCCAGCCACCGTACCGATTAGAAAAAGTACAAAAATGAATGAGAATTCTGGGTTTCAACGGACTTTTTTTCCGGTTGGAAAGTCATGAAATGGGTCCCCCCGCTCTGGTTCGAGTGGAAGGGAGTGACAGACTTCTACTGACTTAAAACCCACCCTCTTCCTTCAGTTGCCCTTACGTTCCGGGGCCGTGGTATCTCCTTAGAACATTCTCGCATCCACGGAAAACTAAGATGGCTGTCGCAGAAAAATCGCGAAGAGCACATTTTTTTTAAATGCCTTCAGTATTGTAAAGTCCCATGTGTCATCTTACTTAGCAGCGATCACACCTCACGGTGTTTCGTACTAACTTTAAAGGCCTTACTTGAAAATTAGGTAAGCGATTTTAATGAAACATAGTTTATACACAAGATACCTAGAACAAAATAATTCGTTATACTCTCTCCTCAGTCGTGCATTCTTGACAGAATGGTCGCAGTTGATGATGATGCCTTTTCTCTAGATAGAGCAGCTCTTGCGATGCGCCTTCACTGAGTGTGGACTTCAGCGTCTCGGTAGCTTAGGACTAAGTCGTCGCTTTAATTAGGTCTGTCCAACGCGTAGGAGACCGACCGCATGACCGCTTGCCTTCTACTTGCCCCTAAACAACAATTCGTTTCATGGAGTGTTCATTTCGCACATATGTCCGAAGTGTTTGAGATCGTTATACCCTTTTACGTTTTTAGTTCAGTGGGAAAGACAGTGACTTTTATTTTTCAAAAAACTTAAAATTGTGCGCTCTTTCTCATGACGTCTTTTTATCTCATAAAAATCGGTTCTGTATTTGTATGTGAAATGGAATGACAACAGTATACTATTTCGCTCAATGAATCCCGCTGTAGGACTTGTTCATAGGAAAATTAATATGTGCGTTGTGAATGCTTGCGTGGTGATCTTATGAAAATACTAGTTTCTGCCCGCAATTTCGTTCGCGTGGGATGGTTTTCCCGCGTAAATCCCGATCCCGTGAAAATCAAAAAGTAGCCTATGTGTTATTCCAGGATGACAACTATGTACTTGCCAAATTTCATTCTGATCCATTCAGGAGTTATTGAGTAAAAGAGTAACAAACATCCATACATCTATACACCCATCCTCACAAACCCATTTATAACAGCATGATATGATGGATGAGCGAATATCTATTTACATTCTATATTTCTATTCACATTATTGAAACCTTTTTATTTATTCTTTCGTAATTTGTTGTTGTTTAAAGTGTATTCTTTTTAGGGTTCCGTAGCCGAATGGCAAAAAACGGAACCCTTATAGTTTCGACATGTCTGTCCGTCTGTCTGTCTGTCTGTCTGTCCGTCCGTCCGTATGTCACAGCCATTTTATTCCGAAACTATTAGGACTATACATGTAAAACTTGGTAGATAGATTTATTCTGTAAACCGCTTTCCTATTTTAAGAGAAAATTTAAAAAACATTTAACATAAAGGGGGCTCCCCATACATGGAACTGAAACTGAAAATATTTTTTTTCATGAAACCTATACGTGTGTGGTATCTATAGACAGGTATTTAAAAATGACATTAAGATTTCTAAAATGACTTTTTCATAAAGTTAATCGTTTAAAAGATATACGCTTCCAAAGTGGTAAAATGTGTGTCCCTCCCCTCTAACTTCTATAATAATGAAGTGAAAAATCTAAGAAATCCATATGTTGTAGACCTTAATGTAAACTTTCAACCAAAATTGGTTTGAATGAGATCGAGTCGGCAGTTTTTGAGATACAGTATATTTTCTAAAACCGCAAATATAACTTTGTAATTCATACAAATACTATGAAAAACAAAGTTATTTGGCGTAGTTGTAAAAATTGTAAATAAGCTAGTTTTAAGAAATGTTTAAGGTTTTTTTTTTTCAGTTATATATATTAAGTATATTATATTAGTACGTAAGTGTATTGTATTAGTAAGTATATACTTACTAATACAATACACTTACCTATATAACCTTACCTTACCTTACTTATATAATATTACCACGGAACCCTTCATGGGCGAGTCCAACTCGCACTTGGCCAATTTTTTTAAATATTGTGCTTTCTCTTTTTTTAGTTTAAAATACCATGTAACTTAGTTTTACATTTGCACGATTTGGTTTTCCTGATATGTAACGTGGTTCGTGTAGCTATACATGTAAATAAATAGTAACCATTGATAGAAAGAAAGAAAAAGTATTTATCGCCAACAGGTAAACGAAATGCACCCAATATTAAAAATTTTGAGAATTCATTAAGAACAGTGCTAGTAATAGATGCTTAAATTATACCTAAGTATTATAGTTAGGACAAAAATTAAGAGACGAAAGAAGCAAAAAATAATTTTATGTTTAAGTCTCACATTGTGGCATTGACATTGACATAGACATTGTGGTAGCAATGGGATTGCTGCTCTTTTTTGTCTATTCTAACAACTGTCCTTAATTTTCATCATAATATGATGCAAAAATTACAGTGATATTTAATTTTCACTTCGCTAGGTTCTCATTGGTATCCAGAGATGCGTTAGGAAATACATTCCTAATTGTGATCCAATACAATGACACGCATAATAATTACACATGTACAGATACAAACTTACTGTGTAAAGTCGAACAACTACAAAAATCGCTCTTATTGCTACGGAATAACGGCGCGATCAAAGTCGAATTGTTACCTCTGTTGACTGTCTATAACATAGCACAATATCCTCATACGCCACAAACCACACAGCTAGGTATCAACACGTACGCTGCAGTGAGCTAATTTTGGATTCAACCACTAAATGGAGTTCGATGCCCACCCCACTGTCTTGAACCTCAGAACTGTATGCAGTTCCGCTTACGTCACACCTATGTTGGTAAATTTTTAAAGAACTAGTCACATGATGCCTCCTTTTTTGCAGTCGAGTAAAAAGTCCTTAACCTTCCTCAAGCTTCAAGCTACTTTCGTAATCCAAATCCATTCGGATATCCGGAATCCAAATCCGAATGGATTTGGATTACGAAAGTAGCTTGAAGTACTTTCGAAGACTAACGCGTTCAAACAAACAAATAAACAATATTAGTATTGATTTTATGTTAATGGCATAAATAATGCCAGTTTTGTTCTACAATTGGGTGACTCCTGAAACGCAGGTTGCTAACTAGCTCAGAAGTTAGTGTTTCAAATGAAAATTAATCAGTTTTATTTCAATGTAACATTTTTTTTCGTTCTATCGAAGTCCATCGTGCTGCATAGAAAGTTCTAAATGATGTTCACATTCTAATAACATAATATGAAAAGTAAGTGCACAGATCCACGACGTGTAGCTATCATCTAATCGAGTGATTAAATTTTCTAAGGTCGCAGTCCCGGTCGAAATCCGACCCTTATTTAATTTAATTCCAATGCATCACTTTTTTTAAAAGATTACCTCTTTGCACTACTTCTTCAAATAAACTTTAACTGTACCAAGTTTGTATTCTTCGCACGCGTATTTTTTTGTAACCAAGGGCGCAGTTTTTATTCCACGGATATTCACAACTCGGCTTATATTTCAGTATCACTATCCAATTAGCTCACTGTTGGAGCTAGGCTATAGTAGACAGACACTCTTCTATTTTTATCAAGCTAACGCTGCACGCCAGTGTGATAGATAACAACATGGTTCGACTCTAAATTTTGCTTACATCGTATGCTTATATCGTGCTCGTAAGTTTGGTAACTTCATAATACATAAAAATAATGAAGATGGGTTTCAAGGCAACACTAGAACAAAAACTGTATCGCTGATGAGCAGAGTGAGAGGCAGCTCAAACGCCTATCTGAAGGCTTGCTGGATGTTAGGATTGCTGAGACATTAGAAAGTCCCAAATGGAAACATTGGGATATAGTCCACATTGTAAATACATCGTAATACATTGTAAATAGTCGTGTATCCTTTGCGAGTTGAGGACGAGGAAAACATAAGCGTCCGGAATACATTGCATGCATTCAAACGCCTATTTTATCCGAAAAATTGCATAATGATTGGTTGCGGTCCAATGGCGTCTATATCGAACCCCAGTAAATATTGCAAAGCGGTACCTAAATGGTCTTCTTCTTCAGTCCTGATGAGTTCTTCTAAGCCGGTGCCAATCTGGCATGAAACACACTGGTCTCTTTTTTAATGTCTGGATTATTGCACAATTGATCGGACGCGGGTTGATATCTTAATATTGAACTTTAGCCTTTATGCTAAGATAGAATACGTTACCAATACTAATAGTTTAAGTCTTTTCTGACAAATGTTGGTAAACATTATAGATATTCTGTCTGAATTAAAGGATTTGAATTGATTTTAAATAAATGAGTTTTTGGGACCTCCATGAAGAGGCCGTTATAGTGTCTTTCTCACCTGTTACTTTTTACGAATTCATTAAGCAAGTCTTAGAGAAAATGATACCTATATAACCACAGAATACCTACAAAATATAAGCGTTCTGGAAGATTTCTCCTTCTGACACTTTTTACATTCTATACCTAATGTTGCACGAGTAAAATAAACAAATTAAAAAAATACCCGTAGGTGAACAACCGATCCTAATTTATAACTTAATTTTATTATTTAAAGATATATTACTATCTACCTACTTTGGATTGGCTTAACTACTAGATACCTCGTGTTATGCATGATTGTTAAACTGTAATTGTTACATATATGTCATACATTTTGTTGGTTAGGTACTAAAAGCCACTTGAAGTTTGAGTGCTCCTAAAGTTGTCCATATCTACTATATTTACCGAAAATGAAACCCTCGGCAGATAAGATCGGTCTTGAAAAAAAAATTACTTTAAGTCAGTCATCAATCAACTTCTAAAAGTACCAAGTTAAATCGTTGGTATAATTTTCAGTCTTATGAAAAGGAATCAACTTAATTGAATGTCAATCAGAGCCGACACTTGGAGGAAATAATACGAAGTGGGTTGACGAATTACCGTTCAGATCAATAGTCCTGAATCCTGCAGGAGTTACCCGGGGTTATTCTTCTATTAAAGTAGGTAGACCTTAGAACTTATCAATAGTGAATAAGTAACCAATAATCAACCAACCTGCATTAAGCTGCGTGGTGGATTATGGCCTATTGCCTCGTATAAAGAAGAGGCTTGTGGCCTAGGAGTGAGCTATCGCCGCAAAACACAGCAACACCCTTTGAGGAAAGTAACCACTTTGAAGTAACATGTTAACGTACACCTTTGATAGACGTCTCCTCTTTTGACTAAGTACCAGGAAGTAAGGAATGTAGAATAAAACAAAAAAATAAATTTATTCAGCACATACCCCCTATGTGTACAGAAGCGGCGTTTAGCTGGAGAGAGGGGGCGGTATGAACTCAGCACATGGTAGCCCCTATTGTAATCGTCTGTCTATGTGTGTATGTCACCCTTGGGAGACTATAAGGGGTAATTTGGCATAGCAGCACTTAATTAAAGCCTTCGGCCCGCCTAGGTTTGCTCGATGGCCTACAGCAATGATATTATAAAGTAGCCTACAGATATTTATTCCGCGTCTGGAAGTTTGTGCATATAAATTGAAATGATCTTAAAAGCAACCAAAATACAGGAAAATATCCTAGAAAGAAAGAAAAATATATTTATTCGGCACATACTACAAAGCACACAACACAAAGTATACAAAAGGAAAGAAACTAAATATAAAAAACAACCGTTCAGCTGTTATTATTTAGCCACGAGGTCCCAAGCAATAAGTTAACATTACTAAAAATACAGAGCCATGACATCAATGTGGAGCACATTCTCCTCACGTTAACCGTCCAGTAAGCAAGTAATAAAACCACTTCCATACCGGTAACGGGCCCACATAACTCCGATAATGTTAATAGCTGGAACCGCAACAAAATGGAGGTTCCGGGCAGCTCTTATGTACGTTAACATCGAATAAAAATAAATTTAAGCGTTAGGTATCACAAATTCAGTTAGGATTTAGCACGGCACTAAAAAAGTAGACCCTTAATTTCAATTTTTCAATAACATTGAAATTAAGGATCTACTTTTAAAATAATTCTGTTTATTTACATAATTGATGATTCACACAAAGAATTAAACATAATACATACTATTTTTTTACGGGGGGGAGGGGGAATTCGATAAACTATAGTATTTCGTTAAAACATTCCCGCATTCCAGGAACACGAGACCCTATCCGGCCCCGTCATTGCTACTCTTTGAGGCGCACGAGGAACACGAACTGCCGTTGACCCGGGCCTGGTCCTTACCGGATTGTGAACTGGCACTGATCCCCGTCCGCAAGCCCGCATCTTACAGTGGTCGAAGATTGGCTCAAAGTCCCCAACACCCGGGTGCTTCAACGGCGTCCAGGGGGTGTAGAGGGCGTGTGTGTAATACTTTGAGCGTAAAATAAAATCAAACAAGTCTTATCCCCATTTGAAAACGTAACCTGTAATTTACTTTGTCATAATAGATAGACGAGAGCGCCCTTGGAATTACTAGCAAGTTCGTTTTAAAAACCTTCCTTGAAATAGATATATAGTTATACTCTTTATTGTACACAACAGAAAACAAATAAAGACTTTACAACTAAAAATGGTTGATACAATGGGAGGTCTTATCGCTAAAAGCTACCTTTTACAGACAACCTTTAAAAAATAGTGCCTGGTGGTACCTACAATACTTTTAGTTTTCTTTACATTAAATTAAAATAGATTCTTTTTGAATTTATGGACTGATCTTCGGGTATTTCAAGTCTACCTGATATCACGGACTCGATAAAACTTATGTGGCATCATAAGTGCGATTCACTAAACTCTCAATTCACATTGGCTTGAAATTGAGTTAGAGGAATATACGAGGCTTACTTAAACACATAATATTCCACATGCAAACACCGCTGTATAGAGCTATGTAGGCAGTATAATGGTTATTTTCAGCCTTAACTACATTTTTGATTGACGCGCCTGGCTGTATGATAAGCTAATCTTGCCAATTTTATCTCAGCCTAACGAAAACGATATTTTAAAACATTTTAGAGGTACATAAGTATTTATAACAAAAATTTGAAACAATTTAGTAAAGGCCTTTGAATCGGTTACTCAAAAGGAAGGTGCTAGATATCCGGAACCAGAAAATCCGTGAAATGTTTTTGGGAAACCAAAACCATTTATTGTTACTTCAAAGCATTTTCTTTCTCCCGGGATTTTACAGGTAAACCATTATTATAAATAAGCCTTGAATAAAATAAACTGTAAAGTATAAGAATTCCATTCGCCGGCTCAAAAGGATATCAATTTTCGCTTGTCAACTTAATCCGCTCATTCGATTATAACTGGATCGTTTCATTGGAAGAAGTCTATCCTTACGTTATCAAAAATGGTAATACGTATTCTATTGTGTCACCTAGTACTTAGGCTTGTGCTGGCTTTAACTGTAGAACATATTCTCTAGAACGTCGTTGTAAGTTTTATGAACCAAAGTTTACGACTCCAATAATTTCGTCATTTACCTAAAAATTATGGCTAGCTCTGTACTGTGTTCGTTCATGAGAAAATAAAATATATAAATAAAAAATTTTGGCTGGCAAAATGTTGTCGGTGTATCAGGGCCGCGCTGAGCTAAGACAGCGCCTGTGTGCAAAATCTATGAAGCGCCTAAGATTTTTCTTACAGGCGTGAGTATTGTCTTGGGGTCTCCAAAGACAATACTCACGCCTGTAGTTTAACTTTACACTGTTTGTACCTACTCAATTATAAAGAATAATATGTTGTATTTTACAAAAATAATTTCAATAATTAATGCTGGCATTACATCCGGCGCCCCTTTTGCTTTGGCGCCTGTGTGCGCCGCACACTTTGCACATAGGGACGGCTCGGCCCTGCGGTGTATGACCAAATCGACTCTCAAACCACCTATCTCATGATTGCATTCTGGAAATAGCTTCGTCACGTCACGACAAATCGATTGTCACCTATTTCACTCGCATGCTAATGGCGACCGGCGACCGTGCCTCTTGTTTGGATTTCAGTCGGCGCCTACTTATAGCTCCACAAACAAACTCAAAGCGCTCACTGTTTATCTAGGTGACATCATAATAACCCACGCGGTTAAAGACGCCTTTTCGTCGAAAGTATACGAAATGCAACAAATTCTAGACTTGGCGAACCCTTTAGCTTCTAGTTAATCCCCTATCCCACGCCTTAAGCCTCCATTCTCTGGATTAAACTGCAATTTCCTGAACTTAGTATAGTCTGAATTAAGTCGCATTCTCCCGATTTAAGCCACAAATGTATGGCTTAAGTGCGGTTTGGCTAAAAATACCGGAGACCTACCGGGAAACCACAATTTTCGTCATAAACGGTATTTGAGTGGACATTGGAATTGGCTTTCCAGTGGTAATATAAAATCAATGTTCTAGGTGGAGTCAAAGTTTGCAGTCCAATTATGCTTGAGTGATGTTTGAATGACTGCTGTTTTTTGACTACTCACACACAGGCGTGTCTGTGTTGAGTAGCTTGGTAACTTAAATTTGTTATTCATGAACTATTAATGTATTAAAACAGACTATAATCGGCACCCGAATATTGTAATTCATAAAATAAAGCATTACTTCATATGTCTTAAAAAATATCTGGGCGATGCGATAAAGTAAAATCCGTAATGGAATACAATTGCAAGTTTATTAATATTTTGTATTACGCATTTAGTGTATTTTTTTAGAAATAAATTATCAAAGCAACAAAAATTAAGAGATGCAAACAGCTAACCCGCGTTAAACTAAATGAAAAGGTAAATATTCGGTTAAAATGAATTTTCCCATAAACGGGACCAAAGGAGCAAGACTTCGCCCTTTCATCCCTCCGGTATTAAATACTATTAAGTGTTCAAACAAGGGCTGCTATTTAACTTCATTTTAGCCATTAAATTTATCAATAATGTGAGCACGTTAACAGCTTATGAAAGTGTTGTATTACAAGGAGGTTCCAACCCAACAAAATAAACGGTGAAATATAATATTTTTGACGGAGGTCGTCTTTTTAAATACACCTACCTACACCTGTAGTACCTACCTTCTAAGGTATGCGTATCCCCCTGACAGGGTTGCGGGAAAGTTCTAACGAGTTACCGCGGCCTTGTAAAGCAAGGTCAACTGAACGAACAGGGTGGGTTTTTAGTTTCCAAATCTCATACTCCCTTCTGCCCCACACAGAGCGGGAGGATCTGATAATTCGGGGACAACGGGCATAATTTAAAAACCATATATTACAAGAAATTAACGGGGACAGCGTACGGGGACAACGGGAAGTAATTTTAATTATTTTATTAAATTCCCTTTGTCCCCTTTAACGGGGACACGGACTACGGGGACAACGGGAATACACCGAAAATAATAAAGGTTTGCTTACTCTAGTCTTGAAATATTTTTATCAGTCAATTCGTCTACGTCGAAAACCATAACATAAGGCACAGGCTAAGCAATGTCAAATAAGCATTTTGTAATTCACGCTAATTTTTTAAGCTAAATGCATATGTACTTATTTATTTATTTTATTTATTTATGTACACACATGACACAAAAGAAAAAAACATATATATACAGACAAAAGAGCACAAAGGTGCTGCTTATTTCCTAAGAAATTTCTTCCAACAGACCTGCGACAGGAGAGTTGAAGAGGAGATGATAGACACAGTGTGTATAAATACTAATTACGATAAATAAAACATACTTAGCTAATAAATTAAACTATAATGACATAATAAACAAATATATACATACATAGAGTTAAAATACATATTTGTATTAATGCTACAAAAATATATACCTATAATAAATATATAAAATTACGGGATGTTAGATAGGTAGGGAATGATCTTTGACTAGCTTTTTGAAATTACTAATAGATACAAATCACGTGAAAATTACTAATAATACATATAAATCAAGTGACGTGATTAGACAAAACTGCCAAGTCTTATCCAGCTATTTCGTACAAACGACATTCTGGACATCAACTTCACTATCGTCACAAAAAAAACTTTATTCATATTAGATTTAGGAAAAGTTACAAAGAGACAGATTTTGGCTATCTTCTTACGTATCAGTATTGATGTGGTGACGTCAACAATAGTCGTGTCGTTTTACATAACCCTGTATTTACTTCTATGTACCGAAGATGGATTTCCTTTGAACTGTTGACCCAAAACAAAATATTGGTACAGTACCCTTTTAAGGAAATGTTTTATTTTAGTAATACAAGATGTTTTTGTTCATATGTAATAGCGGTATCTTCGTACATTGTCAAAAATACGTTCAGAGGATGTTGCTTTTTTAAATAAATAATGTGTTATGGTCTTTACCAGGGATGTTGCGGATGCCGATTTTTTCACATCCGCGGATGTGAATGCGGATGCGGATTTCTGAAAGCTCGCATCCGCGGATGCGGATGCGGATGCGGATGTTTGAGACCATATACAAAAGTATATGAATGAAGAATTAAAATAACAATATAGTAATCATATTTTTTTTATTAATTAGAATTAGTATTCGAAGTTAAAAATAGAGCATTATACTTAACTAGCGAGCCACCCCGGCTTCGCACGGGTGCAATGTTTATATTAAATATACTATAGAATGTCTTTATATACATCGTTGACAGCCTTTTTGTCATTCGACATCCATGTTCTCTTTAGTAATTACTCTTGAAAGTGCGACACATAATTTACCATGGGAAAAACATTCAACGCTCAAATCTAAGCAACATAGGCACGCGTGCCGTGCCTCCGCCGGCACCGCGCCGCAACCGCTATGTCCTTGCATTTTAAATCTGTAATATCTTCGAAAGTCTTTACTATCCTCTCATATCTAAAAAAAACTGTATTATGCAAAGATTGTGAAAATTACTAATTTTTCAAAAGAGCAACCGTGGTGTTTCTTACCGGTTCTTCTCCATAGGAAACGACCAATTAGGCCTATGTGAAATAAAATAATATAGATTTAGATTTTTTTTAATTTTGAAGCCAGAATTTAGATTTTATTAATGAGAAGTCATGCTTACCTTTAAAATTAACTAGTTTCTACCAAGACTATTCTCTCAATCTATGACCGGCAATTCTCCTATTTTTAAGAAGCGTTAAGCATTTTGACAAGTTTTTCCATTTAAACAATTAAAATTTTCCAAACTTTACTTAAGCCTGAAAACTAACAAACTTTGACACGTTCTTAACTCTACATACGCTATTCCCAAGACACGTATACTGCACCTAGATACTTTTCTATAATGATGATGACTAAATACTACTAACGAGACTACTACTACTAAGAGACTACTCGACAATCAAAAATAGGACACGTACATTGTAAGTTTGGAACCAATCAAGGCCTATCTTCCACTCTATTATCTCTTTCCCACTATTCGTTTAGCGCCAACAATACAGCTTAAGCGAATCCTTTTACTGAAAGAACCATCGTTATTGTCGAGTTTCTCAATTCGATCGATACTTGATAAAATAGTTAGCTTAGTTAAAATTGATGTTTATAATGAAAATGAGATAATTTTCCAAGCGACAGACAATTTCCCCGCTTTGAAGTTTCTAAGTTCACTGTCTTCTCTTTAGAAAATGAAAATTGAATAAAGAACACGAAAAAAAAAGAATTGAAATGCAGCGACAACTGAACTGATAGATATCGTTCTATCCATAAAGAAGTCATTCGGAAATCGAATAATAAACACTTCGACGTTTATTAAATTTTACCGGGAATATTGTCTATTATTTTTCTTAGACCTAATTAAAAAAAAAACATCGTTTATAATAATCATAGGCTTACTGTTATTCAATTTTTATTTATGAATATAAATGTAATGGTATTTAAAAGGAAGCTAACCTATTCAAATTAATTGGGCACTTTTCCAAAATACGGTTTTGCTGATGGGTATATCGCAACGGACAAAAGCAATCACACTTAGCTTGCACAGAAATTCGAGAACCTTGCGACCAGTCTATTAGTGAAAAACCTTAGAACAACAACGGTTCTAAGTGAAAAACTAACTTCCAACGCCCGTCGAAATAAGGTGGGACACCGTTTTTCCATTCTAGCAAAAGGTTAGTTCTAGAACATTTGTTAACTTTACTTGAGGCTAAAAACTGTCAAACTTTCGAAACTCCAAGTACATCAAGTACTGTATGTATGTTTTATGTTACACCCGCTCTAGGTTGCCCAAAAGCCGAAATCGTCTATAGTAAAAATTATTTTCGACGCATTATTAAATAAAAATATATGTTTTCTGCCTTCCTTCTCCGTATAATAATAAGTTTATTTATTTATTAAAATAAACACGAACAGGTATAAACTTCAACTATGCCAAATTTAATACTCTTCCGTCCGCGTATTTTATTATAAAAGTGGTAAGAGGTTTTCTTACATATTAATATGTAGATAGATTCCGTTTAAATATTATTTATGATGTTTAATTTCTGTCCATCTATTGGTTATCTGTTTATAGATTATTTGTATTCTTGGAAGTTTTTTAAGAGGAATAATAAAGTATATAATAAATATAAGAAAACTATGACAAATATGCTCATTTTTTTATTCAGAATCGGCTCGCGTTTGACCACCATCTCACCTGATGGTAAGCGATGATGTGGTCGAAGATGGAGTACGCTTACCTATTAATACGTTACTTAGATTGTGTGGCTTCAATGCAATTATTACACCGCGCCCTTATATTAATTAGCTAAGAACTTCTTTCTGTTAGTTTAAGTTTACGTCTCAGACTAAGTTTATAAATGGCATTCTGATTTTCATCCGCTGTCGCCAGAACCAGTCCTACAGGATGCCTGATTCAAATTAAAATCAAGAGATCTTCCTCCAACATATATCTTATTCAAATTTTTATTTTAAATTTCCGTTCCATTTATCAAGTTTGTTCAGATATTAGATATTTTCCCATCTTCCCAGCCTTCTCAAATGTTGTCAACTTGAATATGGCAACATTTACCTCCCCGAACAAGGGCACTTGAATTTTAATAACGGTTGAAAGTTCCTCCGCTGACGTCTCGGTATTTTGCTAGTCACCTGCTTAAGTTTAACCAAGTTGTTTACTCAATATTCTGTCAATATTTAGGTACTGTTCAATATATTTCAGTCTAAAAATAGGCAGATTACCGAAATAAAGTCTTTTAATTATCTTAGAAGGCTATATCATCGCACCTAAAGAAGATTTACGGGACATAAGGAAATGGAAAAATAAGCTTCAGCCGATTAAACAAACATTTTGCATCCCCTACCGTATTCCTTTTATGCACAGATTAAAAACATAAATCTGCATTATATGTACAATAAACCGCACACAAGGAGTCTGAATAGAATAGAATAATATTACAAAGTAGAAAACAAATATTGTATAAGGAAGAGAATAATTAAATTCTGGCCGGAGTAGCTGTTCTTCGTCCCGTTCGAAAAAAAAACTCATTACAAAGTTTATAGAACGAGACGAAGAGTCAAAGCATGCATAAAAAGATGATTTAAATTTTATTAATGGAAAATAGATCGTTGCTTATTTGGTTTTATGCCGTAAAAGAGCTAAACAATCTCTAAGCTTTTTTACAACCCTTACGAAGAGACCGCTTTTAGGGTTCCTTAGATGAATGGCAAAAAAAGGAACCGCTATAAATTGATGTCTGTCTGTCTGTTTGAATGTCCGTCCGTATCTCACAGTCACTTTATTCTGAAACTATTAGGACAACACTGTTGAAACTTGGTTGGTAGATGTACATACCTAGTCTTTGAACCACTTTGCGAAATTTTTATAAAAACAAAAAAACAATAATTTAGGAAGCCTCTCCATACATGGAACTGAAACTATTTTTTATCAAACCTTAATTTTTTGTGTGTTTATAGATACGTCTTTAGAAATAACATTGATCCTCAAAGTTAATCGTTTGAAAGCTAGACCAAAGTGGTAAAATGTATGTCTATCTAAAACTAACTTCAAAAATAATGTAGAAAAAAATAAAAAAAGATATGATCTTAATAAACAGTTTCAACTAAAATTGATTTGAATGAGATATAATCAGCAGTTTTTTATATTTTGATAGCACGTTGATAGTAGTTTGAATTGATAGCATAACTGCACAAGTTCAAAAACCTATATTTGCGGTTTTTGAAAATGCTTATCTATACTAATATTATAAAGCGGAAAAGTTTGTTAGTTTGTTTGTTTGTTTGTTTGTTTGTTTGTTTGCTTGAACGCGCTAATCTTCGAAAGTACTGGGTGGATTTGGATGAAATTTGGTATGGAAGTAGCTTGAAGCTTGAGGAAGGTTATAGGCTACTTTTTACCCGACTGCAAAAAAGGAGAGTTATGTTTTTACCGTGATAGAATCCACGGGAGCGAAGCCCCGCGAGAGTACTAGTCATTTATAAAAACACTATGAAAAACAAAGTAATTTTGCGTTGCTACTACGGAACCTGGTTGAAATTATGGGCGAATCCGACTCGCACTTGGCCACTTTATATTTAACAATAAATAATTAAATCACACGTTCTTGTTTCTTCCGCTGTTTTCATTTTTTGTTGTAGTAAAGCGTTTACGAACGGCATAACAAAAACTTGAATATAATAACAAAGCGGTAAGTTTTCCGTGATTCGTGCCGCGGCTGCGGCCCTCCGGCACGCATAACAACCGTATACTCTTATCGATTATTTCCTACGTTTACTACTTCCCGGTGAGACGCTCCGACCTCTACGTGTATTGAATTTAAAAAGAAATAACTTAGACCGGCTTTTTGCACCCAAACGTTACATGAGCGTAAGATATGACCGGAAGTACGTCCTGAAAACTAAATTCCTAACATAAAATCCTGGAATCAGACAGACGAGAACTGCAATTGAAAAACTTAAAATTTTGTTGATATGTTTTGCTAGAAATACTGTGTGAAAATTGAGTTCGTTGATTCAATTTAAATAAAATAGTTTGAAATTTGGTATTAGATTTCGCAACTTCAGCCCAACTTTTATTTTTGTATTTAAAACCGAAACTATGTTTCGTCTAAATCAAGAATGTAATCTTAACACGCATAAAAGACTGCATTGTCCCTGAAAACGATGATTTACTCGGAGTTGCTCCGCAAGAAATAATATGCAAAATCAACGGCTTAGAGAAAAAACTTTCCAAATAATCCTACGCTCGTCTCCTATCTTCAAATTACATCCAAGTTTGATGAATAGTTTAACCAAAATGTTCTTCAGAACTTTTAAGAACTCTTCACAGAGCGGCTCGTTTAAAACTTTTTAATGATAAACTTGAAATAAGTCAACTAGATTTAAAATGATTTGACCACGTCATGTGTAACTGACACTGACAAACAAATGATTATCCCGTAGGCTTAATTTAAATAATGTTTTTCAATCAAATAAAAGCCACCGCATAAAGGTAGATACTTGCAATCATGACGAAGGAAATTAAAGGAAAGGAGAAAGGTAAACGGAAGCAAAGCAAACTAAATGATAGCAAGGTAAAGAAAGCATCGACGTCCGAAGCGAAAGAAGTCAATACCCGGACGAGGACAAGTAATATCAAAGAGGAAGGATTCTACAAATTCAAGAACATGATGATACGTAACATAAAACTACAATCAAAACCCACTCTTCGTAAGGTCACTAAACGAGGTAGAAAGAAAGCGAGGAAAAGTGGAAGGTCCCCTAAGTAAACTCCATTTGTCAAGCTAGTGTTACAGTGCTATCGATATCCCTTGCCAGTGACTATTAAAAACCCGTTTGTAAATGTATTATGTTGTAGTATTGAGTTAAATAAATGATTATCTTATATACTAAACAAGCTTTTCACAGTTTTGAATTATGTAGACAAAACATGATCCTTGTGTAGGTACATACCATGCTACTGAGAGCTTTTGCAAAAATAAAAGAAATAGAGATTTTAAGCCGCTTTGGTTAAAATATTACAACATCCGACAAGAGCGCGCTCGACATGTTTTATTCTTTTGCTCTTAATCCGAAGTGAATAAAGGAATATCGAAACCGAACTAGTGTTCGACTCATTTGTGTTTCATTCATGAAATATTAATCGAAACATCCACCCACCATCAAAGCGAGGATTCTATGTAAATGCTGGCTCTGTTTGCTATCATTACAAAGTTGTAGCAAGACTTTTGAACTTGCTAACAATGTAATTTTTCCTTATGCTTAGGTGCTTAAATTATTCATCTGTAACTTCTTGAAACTTCAATGAAATACATTGAGCTCTCAGCAAGGCCCTACGCACTTTATTGAAAACGTCTAGCAGAATGGAAAAAATACGACGGCACAGTCTTTGTTTATGACATCAAATAATAGTCTTGCCTGAAATATACCCACGTAATTTTACGTGGAAATTTAATGTGCTTATAATAAACCGCTTTTCCTGAGTTTGAACAACACTACGAGCCTATTTGAATGGTGCTTATATCGTGAATACATATTATTACCATATTATTACACCATTTTATTTTTTATGAGAGTTGTATAAAGATTTGAATTTTTTAAAGATTTATTCAAATCTTTACACACCTCTCATAAAAGATAAGATTTGGGAAAACCTCAAAGATGCGTTTTAGAACTCTGACGTTTGCTATTTAGCTATATCTAATATGATTATGATTTGTTAGCTGATAGCTAAGTTAAATCACAAATAAACACTGCCGTGCCCCCAAAGGACATAATATTTGCTAGCCGTGTGTGACATATTCAGCAAGTAAACATTACAACGATAACAATTTACATTTATCTCGTACGTCAGCTGTTTTCACTTTCAATTAGTGCCTATCCTAACATAAACAGTCTGTAGTTATATATTGTTGCGTATCTCGAGATTTCGCAATAGTGTACAAAACATCAAGGAAAATGTACGACAAGACGGTTAATGGTTTCGATCTGAGTGAGTTAATTTAATGTTTCGTTTATTTAATTATTGTCTTTGATTTTCAGCTTTGCCGTTAAAGTTTATAGCTTATAACTTATACGTTTCGATAGCTGTAGAATTATATAGGAAGCCTATAAAATGTGTTAACCCAAATGATTCACTCTGATGAATTCGGCGCTTGCGCTTACTGTAGTGCAGCCACATATACTCATATCTAGGTACATATTATATAACAGTAGCCTAATAGTTTTTATTAAAACAGAAAACAAAAATATTTATTTACGATTGCAACTAATTAATTAAATTATCTAAAATAAAAAAATGTACTACTCTAGCAAGTACCCCTCGTTGTCTTATGTAGCGTTGCTAGAAAACTCGTCGTATTCTTGTTTTGTAATTGTTTTAGTAAGAAATATTAGGCTACTGTAAAGACATCCTCTAAAGACTTCCTCGTGTTCCGTGCTACTTTTATGATATCGTCAGCCCACCAGCCAACTAGTCTATCACTCTTCCTAGTGGCCCCCTAAAGTAAATTGCAACTACAATCGCCTAAGTTCTGCCCGCACATTCTTCCGCATGAAGACCGTTATCCCACTTCCAGCGAGAAAACGATTAACTGTCAGCTTATTTCTCGCTCAAGACACGTACAATAGATATACTTTCTGTGTACATATATTAATAGTCGATCACTGACTGTTCACACTGCCGGTGAATACTCGCTTCACTATGTCGCATCACAAGAGCTGTCAAAGATAATACTCAGCGGTCACTTGGCGGTCAGAACTTACGCTGAGAGACCAACCAGATGATAGCACTACTCGCTACTCGTTCATCGTCGGTGGTGGGACAAACTGCCGAAACTTGGAAATTATTCTAATTTCGGAATCGAAGCAAGCACTCACTAATAATGCACCATACAACCAATGAAAAAATAATTTAATTGGATCATTAGTTTTGGAGATTTACTTACAGACTTTACCTCTTCATAACGTTAATATAGACGTATAGAAAACACAATGGACACAGTCGCAATGTCAAAATGAATGCTTGAGTCAATTGATTCCAATTAGTTTTGCATTACGCAAGTAGGGTGCAGGTCTACCTCTGTGCCAAGTTTTGAAAAGACAAGCAAAATAATATCGTGGGAATTTTTTAATTATTTTTTTAGAATCCGGGTTTGCGGGAATGTTATTACGAGATACCGCGGTCCCGGACCACTAGGGCAACTGAAGGAACAGGGTGGGTTTTTAGTCAGTAGAAGTCTGACACTCCCTTCCGCTTCACCCAGTGTGGGAGAAGTCATTTGATAATTTTCCCACCGAAAAAAAAAAACATAATAAAGGCAATTTTTTACAATACTGTTATAACACCGTAGAAATTACACTACGATCAAAGTATAACTTTTAAAAACTGCAGAGAAACAACTGCAAAATGTTTTAGAAGATAAATTGTAAGTTTTAATCCAATCATAAGAGGACAAGAATGTTTTCAAACAAGTTAATAATTTTGAAGAATTTCATTAAAACATGTCTGACGTCTTCTTCACTTCACTTTTAGTGCTGGCTTTAGTGAATGTCCGTGTTATTATGTCTACAATAAAGATATATGAGGCAGAGTTTATGGCTCTAAGATTCCTTCGTTAATTGTTCAACAATACAAACCTTGTCTTCTTAACTAATACTTAAAAAGAGGTTAATTGTTTGTTTGTTTGACAAATTGAGTTAAGTGAAGCTTACCTAGGCAGGCATATTAGTTTGTGTAATTTACCACCACCACCCACGACTACCCACAACCTATAACTCGAAAATTGTGCCTGTAAAGGCGGTAACGACAGGGCCACCACTTCTCCATAAGCAAAACTTTTCAAAAACAGAACTCAATTATACAACAAACGTTCAGCCTGAATAAAACGGAAACCCCGCGAATAAACCTCAAACTTGAAAAACGTCAACATTTATAATAAATACATTGTATAATTCATCCACAAGTTAAATCCGCAGCTTGGAACAAAAGTTTCGCATTGTCCGAAAGAGAAAGGGTACGTTTACTCCAATTTGAGATTTTGTCAAAACACAATGGTTTCCGCAGTGCGACGCAATCATTCGACCGCCCTTAAGGGTGCGTTTCCACAAAGCGTACAAGGTAGCTAGACGGTGAACTAGAAAAATCACCAACTGAATAACTCATTTTGCCAAGCTCGAATAATAAAGTCGTAAACGATTTATCATAGACATGTTAAAGTTAATAACCAATAATTACAAAAGATATTTATCGATAAACGCGTGAACAACGCCCGAAAAGAGCCCGCTATGCTACCTCACAACACTGTTTTTGCTGCTAAGATTTTCGCGCATCTCTGGCGTCCGAGCACCCTAAAACCAGAGGAATCTTACCACGCCTGTTTAATAAGTAATCTTCACGTAGGGTCTGAAGACCTTTTCCTGGTAATTTATCGTAATGTGGAAGCAAACCATGAATTTAAATTACACCTGAATACTGTCGTAAGTCTTCGGCAAACTTCGGCTTTTATGAAGATGAAGAAATTTATGGTCAAATGAAGCCTTGGAAATCGATTGATCGAAGTTGTATTAGTGACTATGCGGTCTTTTGTTAGCGGTTCTATTAAAACCAATCAATCGATCGTTACAATCGAGGGTAATATTATATATTTTTCATTGAATCCAACAAAACTTTGTCACATAAAATCGACGTTGTATCCTAGTTAACTTGCTGTAAAAATAGCACATTCAACTGAAACGATACAGAATTATACCGTGAAGCAATTACTTTTTCTAACCACCCCTGGGGGAATAGAATATTACAATGGCACGCATGTTCTAACATATTATGTGTTTATAATACGACACAAGAGAAAGGTTCCATCGGTCAAAAGACACAACAGATATGAACCTTCATGTTTCTCATATGGTTTGACAAATACGAATTGTATGGACTTTAAAAGAGACGTTGACCTCTGAGTGTCAGTTAGGAAACACCGGCCTCATCTAGCTTAACTTAAAACATAAAAAATACGTGTAAAAGTGTTATTTATAACTAATTTACAAATTAAATATTTCATTTCATTTCATCGGGGCAACTTATCCTCGGTGAGTGACTTGAGTTCTATCTAACAGATAGAGAACCACTATAAGATACAATCGTCATAAACATCGTTCTGCAATAATATACCGCTGGATGTGCCTTTCCATTCTTATGTTTCTCTATTCTTGGTCAGTCCCATTTGGCTACCAGTTATTCTGCGTAGATTTTCGCTAAACTTAGCCTGAAGGCGTCCCACCTACTACTGAACCTGTATTTGCTTAGCAACCGATTTTTAATCGTGAGAAATATAAATAAATGATAAAATGTATGCTATTATCTTTTATTATGAAAATTAATAAATTTTACTATAAATTAATCTATTATGTATTGAAGGTCCGTTGTCTTCATGGTGCAATACTATTACTGGCGTACCTCTCCTCTTCTTTTCGCCATATTTATAAATTCTATTTCAAATGAACTTCTCTCATCCTACCACCTTTATGTTGACGATCTGCAAATTTATTCGCAAGCTCCCGTAGAAGAATTGTCTGAAGCGGTGAAGACAGTGAATAAAGATTTAGCGCGTATTTCTGATTGGAGTTTGAATTATGATTTAAGGGTTAATCCTGCGAAGACTCAAGTCATTATTGTTGGCAGCCCTAGGCGTTCCAAAATCGACTGGATGACCCTTCCCCAAATCGTTTTGGAGCTGTTATACCCTACTGTGAATCAGTGAAAGACCTTGATATTTATATTGAAAAGGATTTGGGGTCCCCAGTTGCAAGAAATGAGCTGCAAACTGTTAGCCTCTGCGGGATCTTTACGCAGATTGCGCAATTTTCTGCCGACTGCCACTAAAACTGCGCTTGCCCAATCTCTTCTTCTCCCTATCCTTGACTATGCTGATGCAAGTTATCCAGATCTAACTGAAGTGCAGCTAGATAAGCTTGAACGACTCCAAAATTTTTATATCATATTCATATATGGTTTACGCAAATATGACCATGTTTCTAAGTTTCGCATTAATCTCAAGTGGCTGACTATCCACCTTTCCCGCAATGCATATACATATTTTATCATTACTCTACAGTATTATTTTCAATCCAACAACTCCCTTTTATCTCAAAGAACGTTTTAAGTTCCTTCATGACATACATGTTAGAGATTTGAGATCATCAGAGAATTTGAGATTTTTGATGCCTATACATTTATTTATTTATTTAAACTTTATGTACAATAGTGGTACATAGGCGGACTTAATGCGACAAGGCATTCTCTACCTGTCAACCTTTGGGTTAAAAAGACCACAATGTGGTAAATTAAAAAAAATTACGACCATTCGTTTACGGTGCAGGCTATTCGGTTGTGGAATGGATTGCCGGTGTCAGTAAGACAAGCTCACTCACTCGCTGTTTTTAAAAGCTTGGTTGCCAATCATTTTCTTTCAAACCTATGATTATTCCTTTGTTTTTCTCCACACAATGTTAAAGAACACATTATATATTTATATATTTTATGTACTTATGTATTTATTATTAAAGTTCGGGTATGAATAAAATATATAACTACTTACACCATAAAATAAATTTAAACGGTATTAGCAGCTTCTGATTTCACTTTTTTAATAAGAATTTGTTAACCGGTATTTAATCTAATCATGTAGAACCATTTGTAGAACGTTTATACTAATATTGCAGTCCTTGTTAAAAGTTTAGCTTGACCTATAGAACTTGGTATTTTCACTTTTAATGTAACCTTTAATTTGTGTCGTACTCTACACTATTCAGGTAAAACATCATTCACTCGCAGTCAAGCCGGTTTTCATGAAAATGCTACACTACGCGGTTGCCAGCAATTTTTGATGTGACGTCACACTGTTTCGTATAAAAAAACTATTGGTTTGGCGGATTGGGTGTTGATTGTAGAAACCGCGAGGCAATAAAATTGTTGGACTTTTGAACCTACGCCAGTTAGTACCTACCTACTGGCGGAATACCGGTATCTACATCAATTTGTGAAAAGCTAAGTTTCAACAGTACGCTTATAAACAAAAATGATCTGGTTAAAACTCAACTTTTAGTAATGCGTGGTCCTTCAGGGGATTATTTCTATTTCTGTTGAAGTAAAATAGAAAACCTGTCTCAAAAGAATCGATCTGCAACAAGCAATCTTTTTAATCGTTCTTTCCGTTTTTATACAAGTATTCTTAGCAATTGTTTGTTAAATATTTATCAGATACATAACATCACCCAAAAATATGAAAAGCACTTAACCGTAATACTGAACTAGTATCATTTGTTTAAATCCATATAAGTCCCTATACAATCTACAACGATTTTTCCATTTCCGTACCACTAAAAATATAAACAAATTTCCATCCATTTGATTCCATTCCCAAGCTATTTCGAACACTAACTGAAAGCCATAAAAAAGCAGCTCCTGAAATATTCACTTCATGTACTTGTCAGGAAAACTGAGCTTGCAGCAAAACTCATGCGAAATAGTTCGCTGAAAATATTTTCAATAAATTGAAACATCGGACCGAGTTGCCGGAAATATCGCAGCGAGCGATTACATCGGGTGACTGAAAATACTCGCCCCCATTTCTTCTTATACATTTTATTTTACCTTTGTCCGAAGCAACAATCGAGTTTGGTAATAAGTTAATTTATGAGGTATTGATATTTGGTATGTGTGGGTAGAAGGCAAATAAAATAGTCTTTACCTTTGAGTCCAATATAATCCAGTATATCCACAATTACACAAATCACAAACACAGAAGGAAACTACAGTTTACACATACACACAAGAGTTCCACAGTTCAGAACTCGAAACAATAAAAACACTCAATGCCTCACCTTTGCTCTCACCTTTGCTCTAATATTCTTGTACAAAGTTAGGTCATGCAGAAGCCTCGTCAGTTATTCAGGCGTAGCTAGGCAGTTCCCAATGGATCCGCAGTGCCTAACAATGTTATCTGTTATATTACATAAATGTTGTTATGGGATTATTTTGGAATACTTAAGATAGGTAAAATAGAGTAGGTGCAGATACACTTAGGGGATTATAATTATTGTGATTCTTAAGATTATTTTTATAACACTCACTGAACTGAAAAAATATCCATCTATAGGTACTAATATTATAAAGAGGTAAAAGTTTGTAAGTTTATATGTAAAGTGTAATCTCCGGAACTAATGATCCAATTCGAAAAAGTTTTTCATTGGTGGTAATGTGCATTATTGGTGAGTGCTATAAATTATTTCGACATCCACGCGGACCAAGACGTGAGCAAAGTGCTAGTACATAATAAAGCGAAAATGTGTTTATTTAGTGTACCTATCCTTATTTCACCTCCAAAAGGAGCGACGAAGGAACGGATCTATGTGGTTTTTGGTTTACTTTAGTAGAATTAGTTGAAGGGTTGAAGAGTACTACAGGTTAATACTTTTTTTAACCGAAACAAAAGCCTTCACACAACTGAAGCCACGGGTAGAAGTTTTTTATATTTTATATTTTCTGGTCCAACTACAATGTGAGCTGAATATTTTCATCTCATCATCAAAGGTGCCACAGTGGAATAACAATAGCACTATATTTACTATTTATCTATTCTTTGTTTCTTCGTTGTTTGTCTCTTCGTGTTTTTGAATGTATAAACATTTCACCTGTGCTTTCCGAAAGATCCAAGGAGAAATACCTGTAGTAAATACCTATACTTACATTTAGTACCGATTATAAGTAGTAAGAAGCGAGTTTGCTATCAAATGTAGGTAATGACATACTCCAGATAAAAAAACTCAATAAATAAAGACTTGAAGTGGGAAGTACCAATGCTGTAGAAAACGAAGACCATTGAAATATCGAATCTGCATTAAAAGCACCGACACAAAAGCGAGCCTACGCTCGGAATAGCTTTGAATATATTCATATGAGCTGACTATTTGACTCCGCACTAAATTCATGCACGGTCAAACTTTGTTTTATTTGTGGCAAGTCCCATTCTCGAGGGACGAACACAATCGTACTGCCATTCTATTTCAATCGAGCAATCGATAGTCCCACATTTTAGCTCGAATAAGCTTAAAGTTTTGGCTTTGTGTCTCGTTTTAGACAAAATAGCTTTCTATGTATAGATATACCTACTCTTTATTGTACACTATAATAAAATTTAATAAGGACTTAAAAACTACAATGGGCAAAAGGATGTAAGAAATTTAGCATTATTATGTGGAACGTTCTTCGAAGTATATTCAGTCTCTTCATCCAAGCCTTTATTCTTATCGTATCGATAATTATTTTTTTAAACTTACCACTGAAACTTTAATGATCTACTACTGGACCTTAATCAGTTCGAAAAACATAGGAACTTTTGTGTGACTCATAAGATTTTTCGAACTACGTTGTGTGACATATCATATGAGATAGCTTATGGTAAGGACCCTAATTTTTTATTACAATTTGGTTTTTTTTTTCAAAAACTAAACAAACCAAACTAAGTTACTGGAAAATTCATATGTCTATTGTTTCCTAGAAACACAGTCATGATTCCGCCGTAACCCTCCGTACTCACCGTGGCGTCAGTGACGTTCGTTTGATCGTCAAAGTGCAGGTATATTGGCACTTAACTGGAGAGGGCTGGGGCTGCCTTTATGCGGCTCCTGCCCAATCTGAGGGGGCGAAACGCCTCCTGTCGGAGGCTCTACGCGGGGGTCGTGCGGTCGATGGCTCTTTATGGGTCCCCGGTGTGGGCGCCTACATTACGGAGGCGCCAAGTCCGGTGGCTAACCAAACCCCAAAGGGTGATGATCCGGATGATCCGGGGATACCGCACGGTCTCCGACGAGGCGGCGCACCTCCTTGCCGGATTGCCGCCATGGGACCTAGAAGCGAGAGCCCTCGCGTTCCTGCACAAGGAGCGTGTGGAGGCGCTTCACCAGGGCAACTCTGTTACCGAGACTTGTTGCGACACAGCGGACGGAGCTCCGGCGCGAGATCATGGCGGCATGGAAAGAGCAGCTATCGCAACCCAGCGCTGGGCACGCCACAATAGCGGCGGTAAGTCCCCACTTCGAGGAGTGGCTAAAGAGGCGTCATGGCGTCCTCACCTTCCGCCTGACGCAGGTGCTCACCGGACACGGTTGTTTCGGGAAATTACTTGTGTCGGATTCGGCGGGAGGAAACGCCCGGGTGTCACCACTGCGAGAATCGTCCTGAGGACACGGTGGAACACACAGTGGAGATTTGCCCCACTTGAGCAGAGCTCCACCTTGTCCTCGTAGGGGCGATAGGCGGCGACCTCTCGCTCCCGGCCCTGGTTCAATCCATGGTACGGAGCGGAGAGGAGGCATGGGAAGCGGTCACCTCTTTCTGCGAAGCAGTTATGCAAGCGAAGGAGGTGGCGGGACACGCGAGGGAGAGGTGGTTCTCACAGCCCTCGCACCCCAGCCGCCGCAGGAGACGCTCCAGGCGTCGGGAGTCACAGGGTGACTCCCAGCCACCGTGGGCGCGGGCCTGCGGACTGCGAGCAATGGGTAACTGGCCGCCAGACTGAAACCAGGTGTTCCACGCGCGCCTCAAAGAGTTTCAGCAAAATTGTCGGGGCCCATAAGGGGGCCGTTGCCTGCCGGTGTTGCGGAATTGTTGGAAACAGTTACCGCGGCCTTGGAACACGAAGGGCTTATGATGGAACATGGATGGGTTTTAGTCAGTAAAAGTCTGACACACCCTCCATCTTCACCCAGATTGGGAGGCAGTAATTAGATGATATCCCATCCTTAAAAAAAGGTGTATGTGCACTTGGTGCCTACCACAGCATCATTTTATCGACTGTCATATAGAATGAGGTGATTATGAATAGGTGGCTAACAAATAAACAGTCCACCATATCGTTTGTCATAATATTTTATTACAAATCCCAATTGAATAGACTTGCCGAAAGTGAGGAACGGTCGCTGTTTAGAATATAACCCGCAGAAAACGGGTTGAAGCGTTATAGAAACCTATTCTTTGGCGGAAACCAAACTCTGTTTACTTACGTATTTTGTGTGAGTGTTGTGAGGTAAGGGAAAGGGTTTACGATAACAATAAAGGATTAAATGGCTGCGGACGCCCACATACTCCACCTTTTGTGCCGTATAACTTTCACCATCAAACTTATACGTTTCGTTTTTTTGTTTTGTTGACATTTTCCTTCTTTTACAGCGACATGGGTCAACCGGTGCAGCGAAGACCTAGAATGCCTCGACCTGGAAGACGAACAACCCCTGGCCCAGCTCAGCTCCATGCAAACAGACAAATTGACTCTCTTCTTCACCGAACTCCTCGACCATGACAGAGATGACGTCATCATCGACACTGATTTCGATCAATTCTTCGAGGTAGGAAGGTATCAAATTTGTGACATCTTGTCTTAATAAATCTGATTTTCGAAGTTGATAGGCCACGTAATTGCCATACATCGATCCAAAAATGATGTGTCCGTGACAATTTCCATTATGATTCGAGGAGTATAATTATATACCTTGTGTATGAAGCATTTGAATCAATAATTGTATGAGTTTTGTAACCTAGAATTCGATGAATCATGCTGTGTGATTTGAAAGAAACTTTCTGAGTCAACAACTTTTTAAGTCAATATGAAATTCCTCAATCGTAGTCACTACTGTTCCAAATATAAACGGCTCGTACTTTAAATACAATTAACTCAGTCCAGTTCAAATAACTCAGTTAAAAGTACAGCGGAATGAAATAACAAAGTTATTTCTTAAAACTCTTCGAGTTGGTGCGAAGTCAACACAACTCCGGGGCGAGAATCTGACGAGCTTTACCCAGCAAATAGACCGTGAAAAGGCAAATATAGAAAATTAAGCATCTAAAACTCAACATTAAGTCATTTTAACCTCACATAGCTAACAGAGAATAATGAAGGGGAATAATTAAATTCGTTTCTCGTCGTATTTCACAGAGGCTGGCGCATTTTGCCGACTGGTCGGCAAACTCGTCGGAATTCCATATACTGCTCGAAGTCAAGCGGGAATTTATAGACCACTTCATAAATCCGTTGCCGGCCAAGTAAGTTCCTGCTTATCACCTCAACTGATAATTGTATTTTATTAGTCTAGCTTTATGATCATTTGTATTAATTAAGTCCTTCGAGTTAAGACGTAAATGCATTAAGTACTGCTGTAAATAGGGACACCTTTTCTGATCTTAAAATGTCATTAACATCACATTTCTTAGTATACATAGTTAGGCTCGCGTTTGACCTCCATCTCACCTGATGGTAAGCGATGATGTAGTCGTAGATGGAGCACGCTTGCCTAGAAGTAACCTATTCACTCTTGACTTAAAGACTCCCAGGTTATAGCGATCAGGAAAAACAAACTCTGGCAGGGAATTCCACTCCTTAGCCGTACGCACAATTAAAGTATTCCCAAAACGTTTTGTGCGTATGGGTGGGATGTCCACCATGTAACGATGGCCCATCGCCGTTTGTCTTGTAACCCGTAACTGCTAAAGTCGGGGATAACACTGAAAAATACTCGAACGAATATACGATGTTAACCGTCATTTTGTAAGTACCATGATATCCCATAAAAATAAATGTCAGCCAGCTGCTAACATTTCATGAAAGTGGCCCAAAAATATGAGCACTTTGTAATGTAATATGCAATTCTGTAGGCTGTATATTATTCCAAACTGGCATTTTCATGGAAAGTCGACCATTTATACAATACAGTATCATGATACTGGAGTATACTTAACTTTAGGTCGGACACCACAGCTCAAACAGGAAGCTAATGAAAGAAAGCATAAAGTTTATGACAAAGGAACACAAGTGAACAACAGCGAACTGTAGCGTAGTGCAGCCAAGCGTAGCGTTAGAGACATAGCCGCATTCATTCTCTAAGTCACGTGTTTCATAACTTTCCTTCATTATTAAATTCTCTGTGTTGTCCCAATCTTGTTTGTGTCTTAAATTTTATTGCATGTAAGTATGCCGAAAATCCATTAGCATAAAGTCATGTTCTTGTAAAGATAGAAAAAAAGTATTCCTTATTCGTTTGGTTCCACCGTTTCTTAATAAAACTGTGTTCCTTTTGCTAGATGGGCAGAACTGCCATACTACAGGAGGGTCTGTGGTCCGGAGTCCAGCGGCATCAACATTGCGGGCAGGACTACATTAGAGGGATGGTTGGCGCGATGGGCGTTACATCTGAGTGAGATGAAAAGATTCACTGACATGCCGCTATACTTACAGTACCTGTGCAAGATATTGTTCCATGTGGTTGATAGAACAAGTAAGTACCTACTTGTATATTGAAAATATTTGTTTTTAAAAATGCACCTTACGATTAGTAAAATGACATCCATTGAACAATTTAATTTTGATTTTGATTAGATTAAGAATTGTGATTGCCCAACAAGTTTTCAATATTCTTTTGTAGATAACTAAAATTCATATTAAGTAATATTAATAATTGAAAAAAAAAAACACATTCAGTAAACATACTTAACCTCAAAAACCCTCACAAGTTTATTTATTCACGAAATGTCAAAACTTTTCGCTCTCTACTTCTTACTGCCAAAACAAAGTTAACTTGGTCCTGAAAATAAAAATGAAGTGCCGTAAGCATCCCGTAAATGAACTTATTTCCCAGTTGATTGTGAGCAAACACCGCAAATTCACGGCACCTAATAGAGATATACAAGTGACATGTGTCGATTCCCGGCTTGCTATTTGATAGACGGGATTAATTTAACACGGAAGAGTGACGTTACTAGCCGCCCCTCAGGCCTCCTGAATCAAGTTAATTGTCCTACATGAAATGTAACCCTGCACCATAGGGTTGACTCAATTTATTAGTAATTTAAAGTTAATTATTATCGTATTTTAGCCAAAATGTTTGTTAACGAGGCTATTATTGCTGCATTGCTGCTGAAATGATTCTCACTCGAATTATTTTATGCGCGAAATGAAATTGTGTTAAGAACTTTAATTTCAACATCATAGCGTTCACTGCTATGAATTTGCACACTTAATCATTCCACGTTGAAGCAATAAGAGTGTCTAACGCTTGGATTTATTACGCCATAAGTAGTAAGAAACTAAATAAAATGAAAACGTTTGGTTGTTCTCCAACGGTTTAAAAATTTGGCACCTTGCTCGACATTTGTAGCCAAAATCACAGCGGGTGCACATTGAAGCGAGGGAGCTTTCCTGTGGTGCACTTATTTTTCTATCGTGTGCCGTCGCCTTTACTTTACATTTTGAATCTAAAGCGACTAGGTACGCGGATATTCTCGCTGCTTCGAAGAGTAATAGGACTTTTATTCTGTGTCAATATTTTATATTGCATGACCTAAATTTTACTGTACCTACCTTATTAAGGCTGCGCCGAGTAAAATAACTCAAAACGGTCTTCACTACTAAAGGAATATAACCTATAATAGTACTTTAATTACCATACAAAAATATGTAATGAACACTAGAATAAATGTGTTAGCAAACATAGTTGGCAAAATTTAAAAATATTTTATAGTTTATTAAACAAAAATACATAAAGTTGGACAAAAATCCTTACAAAACATGCTCGTGCGTCGCTGAATTTTGATAGTAAACTGTTGAATTTTTTCATAAACTTCAATTCATATTATTCTCTAATTATCATACTATCATTTACAGCTTTAACATTTCAAAAATGTCGCTTGGTTGTTTTAATTTTAATTTTTTCTTCTAATTTGCGCGCTATTTTGAACCATACGCAACGTACACCGGTCGAAAATTCAGTCGTCCACGGGAGCTCAGAGAGGGGTCACGTCTCATCGTGGAGCGTTTCGCCGGTAACGATAATTCGCGATCTATTGTGTACGTATGTATTGCAGCAATCCGTTGAATAACATAAGTCTAATTTTTTGTTTTTTGAGTATGATTTATTATGCATACCCAACAATTACTTTTTATTGTTCAATATATATTTCTTTAACATTTTTTTTTTCAATATTTGTTTTATTATGGGAAAATGTAAAAAAAATATTATTAGAAGAAAGTTGGCGCAAATTTTCGAAAAAAACGCCATTCTCATAAAAAATACGTATTTCTATTTTGTGATGTTATTATTGCTTTTAACCGACTTCAAAAAAAAGGAGAAGGTTCTCAGTTCGTCTTAAACTTTTTTTTATGTATGTAACCTCAAACTCGAAGACGGCTGGACCGATTTGGAATTTTTTTTTCGTTTGAAAGGGTATACTTTCTAGTTGGTTCCATTGTTATGAAATCAGGATCTGATGATGGGATCCTGGAGAAAGCGAGGGAACTCTTTAAATATTATAGGCACACCTATAGCATTTTGGGTATTTCTAATAGTACCTTGTGCAGTTGCTCCCGAAAAGCACCATTTGAGGAAGTGAAAGTGATGATGAAGACTTTTTTCAAACATTCGATATGGGTATCGTGTAATGGGTTTTTGGGGGTGGTAATTGCAAATCTGGCATTCATTTTAAAATCCAAGATGGCGGATGCAACTTTTTCTCAAACATTCGATATAGGTATCGTGTAATGGGTTTTTGGGGGTGGTGATTGAAAATCTGGCATTCATTTTAAAATCCAAGATGGCGGATGCAACTTTTTCTCAAACATTCGATATGGGTACCGTGTAATGGGTTTTTGGGGGTGGTGATTGCAAATCTGACATTCATTTTAAAATCCAAGATGGCGGATGCAACTTTTTCTCAAACATTCGATATAGGTATCGTGTAATGGGTTTTTGGGGGTGGTGATTGCAAATCTGGCATTCATTTTAAAATCCAAGATGGCGGATGCAACTTTTTCTCAAACATTCGATATAGGTATCGTGTAATGGGTTTTTGGTGGTGGTGATTGCAAATCTGGCATTCATTTTAAAATCCAAGATGGCGGATGCAACTTTTTCTCAAACATTTGATATGGGTACCGTGTAATGGGTTTTTGGGGGTGGTGATTGCAAATCTGGCATTCATTTTAAAATCCAAGATGGCGGATGCAACTTTTTCTCAAACATTCGATATAGGTATCGTGTAATGAGTTTTTGGGAGTGGTGATTGCAAATCTGGCATTCATTTTAAAATCCAAGATGGCGGATGCAATTTTTTCTCAAACATTCGATATGGGTATCGTGTAATGGGTTTTTGGGTGTGGTGATTGCAAATCTGGCTTTCATTTTGAAATCCAGTTTAAAACACATTCAATATGGATATCGTGTGTGTCTACTAAGTTAAATACACTGATAACCTTCAAGGGTTTATTGCTAAGTATAATTAACAAAGTAACGTAAGGGCTAAAATTATCGCTAAATGATGAAAATGAGTGCACCCGGTTGCTGTTCGAAATACACTAAGCTCGCGGCGAACTTAGTGCGACCGCATTATATCGCTTGCTCAGCAAACGTGGTCGATTGCAAAATATTGCATCAAACATCGTGTAATAGGTTTTTGGGCATACCGATTGCAATCCTTACATTTATTTTAGAATTTACGACGAAAGTTCATTGGCTACTTTGTTAGCTTACAATTTACACTGGGTTATTGACAATTTAACTGATCCTAGGTTAAGTGACTATTCAGTATTATCTAGGGTATCTAATAATACTGAAATTAATTGTTTAAACCCTTAAATGTGACAAAGGAGAGTTATAATAACACAATTTTACTATATAATCAGAATATAAATCGTTTCTCCGGCAAAATATTAGATGAGGAAATTTTAATAGATAAATATGATATAGATATCTTATGTTTTTGTGAAACCTGGCTAAAACCAGATAGAATGTTGTTTAAAATTAATATTTTTCTGTTACTAGTGCATACAACAGGTCCTCAGTAGGAGGTGGTACTTTAATATTACGTAATAATTCTCTTAGATATAAGGAACAAAAATATGTCACCGCTTGCTCTGTTGATTGCTTGTGTGAGGTAGCATGTACAGAAGTTGAAGGCCAAACTTTCTTAAGTGTTTATAGACCACCAGCATCAAACTTGTCATCATTCTTAATGATAATGGGAGAAATTTTAAGTACCTAAGCTTATAAGAGATAATAAATTAGTTTTCGTTTGTGGTCACCTAAATATTGATTTGTTAGTAAATTCACCTGAACACTGCAAGCTTACTTCATTGTTTGGTTCATTTAACTTAAAATGCACATACAAGGAAGCAACAAGAATAACAGCAACATCAGCTCAATGCATAGATAATATTTATACTAATTGTGCCATAAAATACTCGTCTCAAATTAGTGGAGTTAGGTCTGACCATACAGGTCAACTAGTATCCTTTGAGTTGGTTAAAAAGCGGCAATTAAATAAGACTATTAAGTTTAGGCCACTAACTAAAAAGAAATTAATGTTTTTAATGATAACATGTAAAGTAATCTTTCAATGGCCAATTTTGACTCCCATGACCCCAATGAAAATTACAGGATATTTTTTCTTCACCATGCCACGAATTTAGTAAGGCATGTCCAGTTAAAAAATTTCAAATGAGTAATAAATCTAAATTTAATGGATGGGCCACTGCTGGAATAAGAATAAGCTGAGACAATTTATACAACTTATACCATGAAAAATCATTGACTTCCGATGAAGCCTTCCATAATTATGTAAGAAACTACTCAAAGATATTTAAAAGAGTATGCGCCCTAAGCTAAATCTAAATCAGAAAGTAATAAAATTAGCATTTCTAACAATAAAATAAAAACTGTGTTGAAGGTGATAAACAAAGAAACTGGAAACACAAACAGGGTTAGAATGATTTGACTTTGAACATCGATGATCAGGTCATCTCAGATAAGTCAAAAGTGGCTGAGAAGTTGGAAAATTACTTTACCAATATTCCAGTAGAGGTTACTAATCTACATTCTTCGCCATTATCAGCAGAATCTTTTTTAAAGGAAAACTTCAATAAGGATATACCAACATTTTCATTTAAGCCCATTTCTGTTGATGTAATTAAAAAGCATTCCAAAGGCTTAACATAACAAACACTGATGACTTATGGAGTGCATCTGTTAGGGTTCTTGGTAATATTATTGACTCAATTGCTGCTATCCTAACAGGCACATTTAATTAATGTATAGATAGCGGTAATTTTCCCGATTTAATGAAACATAGTAAAGTAGTACTAATTTTTAAGTCAGGTTGTAAGAGTGATCCCTCTAACTATAGACCGATATATGTGCTTCCAGCATTAAGCAAAATATACGAAAAAATCATGCTGGACCAGATGCTATCATATTTTAACTCAAATGGAATTCTGCATAGTCGGCAGTTTGGTTTCACGAAAGGTAGGTCAACAACAGACGCAGGAGTAGCGTTCATCCGTCACATTCTGGAATCTTGGGAGAAATCTCAGGATGCAATTGGCATATTTTGTGACCTCTCCAAAGCTTTTGATTGCGTTGACCACAAAACACTGATCTGTAAATTACACCATTACGGAGTTCGTGGATTCGTGTTCTGCTGACCTTGTTCTTTCATATTTATCAAACAGGCAACAAAAAGTTATTGTTAATGGAGCGACATCTGCAGGATCCCTAGCCAAGATGAGTGCTCCGCAAGATTCAATTCTCGGCCCTTTCCTTTTTATAGTGTATATCAATGACATACATGATGACCAACTTATAGGATATTTTTTATTTGTAATTCCATTGTGCTGTATTAATTGGTCTATACGACAGTATAGACCAAAGTTTTAAATATAATTAAGCATATCTTAGAACTGGAAACATATCTTACAACTATATAATAATATAGGTTATCCATCAGAATTCAGACAGGCTTTAATTTATAATCATATTGTGGGAAGTACTAATTTCACACGGGTTCCCGTTAGTATATGCTTAAACTAGACTTATGGTCTCATGGTGCGTGGTGCGCTGGTTGCACGCTACTGGCATGATTGCTCTATGTTATCTCTTAAAAAGACTATTTTTTAAGAGATAACATAGAGCAATCATGCCAGTTTAAAAATTAATTTCAAATTGAAATTTAATTATTTAATTGAATTAATTTGAAATGAATTAATTTTTTTCTTAAAATTCAAACGCAAGCCAAAAATAAAAAAAATCACAAGAAACAGTAGTAGGTATCTCTACTTAGTAGTAGAGATACCTACTACTGTTTCTTGTAATTTTTGCAAACTCAAAATGTTTTATTTCACATAGGCCTGCATGGGCACTTATAAAACGTCAGCAGTTTGGCGCAGGGCACGGTTCGAAATTGGTCGTTTTCTATGGAGAAGATCCGGCAAGAAACTCCACAGTTACTCTTTTAAAATATCATTCTTACAATGTATCTATAATACAGGTTAATTACCTAATTAACCTGTATTATACCTATGAGAGGACATTAAAGCCTGTCTGAATTCTGATGGATAACCTATATTATTGTATAGATGTAAGATATGTTTCCAGTTTTAAGATATGCTTAATGATATTTAAAACTTTGGTCATTACAAGATATTTTCTAAATTTAAACCCACGACCTACGTCATTTAAATTTAAAAGTCAATTATCTGAAATTAGGTATTTCAAATGGCGGGAGACTTTGTTAAACATAAAAAACACAGTGATACGACGTCAATGTGGAGCTATTTTTTAGTTGCGAAGGATAGGAATAGTGCCAAATGTAACCGATGCTCAGCCATTCTCAAGACTTTGGATGGATCGACTAAGGGATTACATACACATTTGTCATCAAAACATAACATCAAGCTTATATCAGCTTCAACAAGTCTAGATTCTGATAATCTGAACACAGCACCGCCGCCAGCCAAGCGAAAGTTAAATGATTATTTTACAAAAGTGCCGACGATAGCCTCGATGATGTTTTGGCAAGAATGATTGCATTAGATGGATTTCCATTCAGTATATTCATAACTTCAGATGATTCGAATCAAATTTGTCTTTGCAAAATACACGGATTTACCAAAGTCAGCCGTCAGCATTCAAAAACGTGTCATGAATTACAGTGAAAAAATCAGAAAGCAAGTAACTGCAGAATTGAAACATTTGAAAAGTGCAGGTGAAAGATTTAGTCTTTCTTTCGACAAGTGGACTTCAACATCCAATAAACCATATAGTGTTGCCCAAACGAGAGTCTCGCAAGAGTCTTGCAATTAGCGATTATCCTATTGCTATTTATTAAACGGTAGTTGAGATCTCAGAACAATGTAACAGAGTCTGTTACATTATTGTTAAAAAGTATATTGTTAAAAAACTTAAAAGTCGAGATGACACGGAAGAAGAAGAAGGAAGATCAGGATCACAAACAGATGATGAGTTAATACCACAAACCTCCCAATCCCAACCCCAATTGACACTAAAGGAAAAGTTATAGCTGGAAATTGATAAGAGTATGAAATCCCCAGATCGTGAAGTACAAATACAAAATAAATCGGGGTTGGCAAAATAGACGTGAAATAAGCCTGTTTGAAAATGGAGGAATTAGTGGATATCACTTGGAAACAGCATATAAGTATCTATTGTCTATTCCTCCAACCAGTGTAAAACCTAAACGAGCGTTTTCAGCTGCTGCTTATGTTGGTAATAAACGAAGCAAGCTTGGAAGTCAAACCTTGGATGCATTGATATTTCTACGATTGTATTTTCAAAATTCGAAATAAGTTTTATTGTCTTTTTATTTCTTACAAAGTATAGTATCTTTTTGTCATTTTTTATTTTCTTACTATACTGTGATATGTGTAGTGTACCAAAATTAAAAATATATATTTAAAGAAATTACTCGTTTTTTAGAGTTCAGTTGCCGAATGGCAAAAAACGGAACCCTTATAGTTTCGTCACGTCTGTCCGTCTGTCTGTCTGTCTGTCTGTCTGTCTGTCCGTCCGTCCGTATGTCACAGCTATTTTATTCCAAAACTATTAAGACTATACATGTGAAACTTGGTAAGTAGATGTATTCTATGAAACGCTTTCCGATATTGAGAAAAAAATTAAAAATCATTTAAAATAAAGGAACATACTACTACCCCATACATGGAACTAAAACTGAAAATATTTTTTTTTTTCATGAAACCTATGCGTGTGTGGTATTTATAGACAGGTCTTTAAAAATGACATGGGGGTTTCTGAAACCACTTTTTCATAAAGTCAATCGTTTAAAAGATATAAGCTTCCAAAGTGGTCAAATGTGTATCCCTCCCTCTAACTTCTATAATAGTGGAGTGAAAAATATATATATATATATATACAACGTGTAACGGAAACCCCATATCTAACCAAAAGGGCTGAAGACAACATTTGGTATGGAGTCTCTATGCACAGTTTCAGCACAAAATAACTGACTTAAAGAATTGATACCAAATTATTGGTTTCACATATTTTTTGAATACCAATCATAACAAACGTGTCACAGCACTACGAGGGTCAATAACTTTCCACGTCACTTGCCAATAACACGATAATTCTTTTCGTTCTTCTTAATTTGAAAAATTCGGTCTCTGGTATCAGTGTACTGGAATTTGTAATAAGTTCTACACATGTAGACTTAGGATTACAAAACCTTTGCCATATCGTTTGTTATCATCCAAAGAAGCCATGCACTTGGTATGTATATACCCTTTAAATTACACGTTGTATATATATATATATATATATATCTATAGATCTTAATGTAAACTTTCAATCAAAATTGGTTTTAAAGAGATCGAGTCAGCAGTTTTTGAGATACAGCATATTTTCTAAAACCGCAAAAATAACTTTGTAATTCATACAAATACTATGAAAAACAAAGTTATTTGGCGTAGTTGCAAAAAATGTAAATAAGCTAGTTTTAAGAAATTTGTAAGTTTTAGTTTTTTGTCAAGTAAATATACATATTATATTATATTATTATAGTTACTACGGAACCCTTCATGGGCGAGTCTGACTCGCACTTGGCCAATTTTTGTAAAATGTTATAATAAGCAATATAACATTAGATTTATAGATTTCTTTTATTTTTTTTTATTTTAAATTAAGTTACACTTGATACATATATTGTTATGAAATAAATTACGCTTATATTTTCTGCGAAGTAAGTTCGCTAGACAGCATGAATGAAAAAATGTTTTTTTGGTATGGCCCCACGTATATATAATAAAGTACCGAATGTTATTAAAAATATGACAGTACATCAGAATTTAAACGAGCACTAAATGAAATTTTAATAAACAAAACTTATTTCAGTCTGGTTTTATTATGACATTACATAATTTTTTTTTTATTTCATACTGGTTTTATTATTCAAATAAGTACTGCATACCCATCTACCCTAACTTGCTACTTACCCAGTTTCGAAGCGTCAATAGCCTAATGGATAAGGTGTCGGACTTGTGATCGAGAGGTCGCAGGTTCGAACCCCACCCATTACACTATTGACGTGAACCCACTCCAGACACAAGCATATTTAGCTTAGTTGGAGGGGTTAACAAGATTGCTAGTAATGTGAAATGTACCCACATTGCTAGTATTCTTTAAAAAAAAAATCTGAGGAGTTTAATATATAAAATCAAAGTTTTATTGCAATAGGATGAATAGTGAGGGAACGGATAATGTATTACTACAGTAAAAACAAACGTTAATTTTTATATAATAGGTATAATTTATTAAATTTATTTTTGTGATTTATTTACGTACCTACTTGCTTCATTTAGATCCATCCAGCCGTTTGAGCGTGAAGAAGTAACAAACATGCAAACAGACACATTCATTCACAAACTTTCGCCTTTATAATATTAGCGTGATAAATAAAACCATCTAAATAATTAATATTCGTTTTTCAAGTTTATTCAACATAACGACAAAAAATTAAAAAATGCAAAGTTAGCAAACTTCGTCGTGCAACGGCAAGCGGGCCTCGAGCGAACTTGTCATTGTGTGTGTGACAACGCACACGACTAGCCCGCTGCAGTAAATACCTATTTTCCGCGCGTCTCGTAGGCTCGACACCCTCTTAAAATTGGTCAAGAATCCGTTCATATAGAACTTCATATTTTTACAATTCATTCATTCTATTTCTTTATAGTAGATATAATGACGACAAATGTATATTTAAAATAGCAAAATTTTAAAACTGCCATATTTGCCATCGACTAATATTTAAAACTGAAAGAAATACAAAGTTATGTTCTTTGACAATTGCATGGATATTTTAAATAGATTGCTTTGTATATTTTATGAAAACATCAAACCCACACGCATTGAATAAACCGACAGCAAAATAAGTAGACTGGTACAACATACTTGAGAATATCATCACAGAAGGTTTTTTTTTCCAAAATTGCATATTCTGTTATGCTGATTTAGAAAGCCGAAGCGATTTATCACGGAGATGTCTCCAAGGTGAACGATCTCATTTGCTTTAGTAACATCGACGTATTTCACCAACATGAGGTAACAGCTCAGCTTCTACTTCATTTGTCAACGTGATGGATTTGCACTATGTCAATATTTTTTCACACGGTACTTACCTGCATGCCTATCCTATAGGCAAATATGATAAACAATTTGTTAATTATTAAAACCAAGAATATTTTTTTTTATAAAATCTTTAATTTAAAATCTACATATTAAATGATGAAAGAAACGTCATTATGTGATTTTTAAGTATCTATTTAATTATGTACACACATATGACACTTAAAAGAAAAAAACAAATATCTACAGAGCACAAAGGTGCTGCTTATTTCATGAGAAATTTCTTCCAGCAGACCTGCGACAGGAGAGTTGCGATTTGTATTAAAAAAATTAAACACCATTATGTTTTTTTTTTAATAAACTTGAATTTATATCAAAAGGGGGTTATTACTGATATTAATCGTCATATCACTATCTACCCAATTACCTCCTTTTTAAACAATCCTGCTAATCGTGGAAGGAGATGATTATTGCAATTTACTTGTTATCGATAACAAACAAATTGTAATAATGAAAAGGTCTTTTGATATCATCTATTAACCTCAAGGGAGTCACCAGTTAAATTAATCTGTTCCTGTAAGTACAATTTGTACGGTTACCTAACCGAATACAGAAACAGCCAGAAATCACACAAAATAATAACAATCTATAGTATGTACACTTTATTACCCCTTTTCTGGTTTTATTACCTATTTCTGCTACATCCTTTACAAGTACTTTAATAAATTAAAAGTAGACCGTAAACACTACTACTGCATGATGATTGCGAGTCTCCCAAAGCCGACCAGAATTATATTTTTAACGGAATTTCCAGCAAACTCCAATATTTGGAACAGTGCCCGGTAAATATCAATAGGCTCGCGATATCACATGGGATCCAATCCCGGAAATGTCGAACAGCGGGTATGCGGGTGTACCAATAAATCTCAACCGGCCTCCTTTGGGGTTCAGGCCTTGTGTTGCCATTAAAATATATTTTTTTCTTGCAGGTACAGGCGCTATCACGAAACCAGCGCTGGCCGCCTTCTATCGGTCCGTGATCGGATTGAATGCAGCAAGAGTTGAAGAGATCATAGACACGGCTTACGATCGGATGACAAGCGTGAGTTCTCTATGAAAGCATACAAAATAGAAAGATGAATTTAGTCATATTTTTGATACACTTTATCATAATGTTTATGGAGGTAATTTCATAACTAACAATTTTGTTCTGAATTCAAATTAAGTTGAGCTACATGATAACTGACAAATGCTTGCACTGTCTGGACAGGTCCGCTCAAATTTGCGTGGTTATTTCCTCAAAAAAATACCACAGACATGAACCTACATGCTTCTCATATACAAATACAAATTGTCTGGACTTTAAAAGAGACTATGACCTCTGAGTTTGTTTCGGTATTTCTTCTCAGAGTAGTCAGTTAGGAAATACCGGCCTCATCTAGCTAAACTTAACACGCAAAAAACATGACGTGTAAAAGTGTTATGTATAACCAATTTACAAAATAAATATTTCATTTCATTTCATTTCAAAAAGTTGTGTTTTCGGTTTGAAAATTAATTGTTCTAAAAATAAATATCGCTTTCAGTTAACTTTGAATTGTTGTAATAGTCTTGTGACTACCTACTATACTCATAGACAAGACTTTCTATCTTACTTCTAACTAACTTTGTGAGGATGGATGGATGGATGTTTATTACTCTTCCACTCAAGAACCTAACTACATGAAATTTGATAAGCAGATAGCTGAAATCCTGGAATAAAATATAGGCTACTTTTTAACCCGGAATTACCACGCAAAACTTCCTATGCGAATGATTTTTTTTTTTTTTTTAATTACGACAACTTGCTATTCATATTCTTAATTATCTTTCAACAGAACGGCTACCTAATACTGGACTATGGGACCTACGTGCACTGCTTCACCAACTGGCTGATGGGAAAGAACCCCAACGGGCCCGGCCAATGGGTGCTTGTGCCCCCAAAGGACTCACTCCCCCCGCCCCCTTTCCCCGTCGACTACAGCGCACTCAACACGGAACCCGCAAAGCTAGAACCTTACGCACCAGACAAGAAGACAAACAGACACTCAGTCATAGTTTAACGACACAAAAACATTCCTACGTATCCCTAAAAAGTCAATTTTTATAAGTGTTCCATTTTGTTACGTTTAGGACACTTGACTGCTAACATAGATCTTTAAAGTAATGTTGACTTAAAAAAGGCACATCGCATGTTGGAAACCTGCCATTGTTAAGAAATTCTGTGAATACTTAGGAATTGATGCACTGAGCTTCTTCGAAAGGACTCTATATTGACGTAGTGCGAGACTTCAATTATGAACAACTGAACTTTGTATTTATAGTGCTAGATTAATTATGCAATAGGTTTTTAGTTTAATTGATGAACATTGACAAAATCCTAATCCTATGTCAGAGTAATTAAGCCTAATCAAAATTGATGTGTGCGGTTACCTGTCTAATGTAATTAGTACCTTATGATTTATAGGCACGTTTGACGGAAAAAATTATCAGAATGAAATCTATTTTATGAGCAAAAGAACCTACGTTTCTAACAAGAATACTCTTAAGATAAAATTTTCCGGAAAATATCTCTACAAGGTGGAAAAAGTTCACATAATATAAATGACCTAGTTACATAAGTCTCTGTAACTGCCTTTATCCTAATGATTTACTTAAAACCTACTCTAGACTCGCTTGAACGTAAAAAGGAACGCTTTATCTAACGTGTAAAACGTGCAATTCGACCAATTCTTGTCTTTATTCCTAGATTTAGATCTAAGTCAGTGTACATAGTAGTTTGTAATGATGCACGGTATGCAGAACTGCCTTAAAGTAAGCATATTCACATCTCACGACATAGCCTTATTTTATACCTTAGATGTAATATAGGTTATATAAGTTACTTTAAATATATTATAATAGATATCTACACTTTGACTCACTGAAATAAACCCTTTCGTTTGTTTAATTGGTGTATTTTTCTCTTCCCTATTAACAACCAATCGTGGAGCTCATGACAAAATATTAAATGCCGTTGGTATGGGTTAATTTACAAGATCAAACAACTCGTGTTTGATCTTTAAAATTCACCCATCAAACAGCTTGACGATTTCAGTTCGTAAACATCTTATAATAGCACATCAAAATTCTCCTGTGTTACCTGCCACATATGACTCGTCAGCCGTTAAAGCAAGACTTAACAGGCATCTGCTGGACTGGTTTGTTCCATCGCAGACCTCATCTATAGCCACCTATTACCATCAGGCGTGATCGAGCTCAAGAGCGGGCTTATCCGGAATAAAAAAGAAGTTTCCTCCGTTCATCTGAAAGCATATTTTACCAAAATACTTTTTTTCCCGGCTATCATTAGACCGAGGCCAGAAAATTATACATCAGTCTTATCAAGACGTATGTTACTCAATAACTGGGTTGCAGTGGTTAGACAGGCAGTCTTCATTTAAAATACATGGTACTCCGCAGTCCGGTTAGACCACGGAATAGATGAATAAGGTTGGAATGGTAATGTGGGCGTGACGAGCGCGCCACATTTATGATACGAAAATCATAGCTCGACCGATTAATTCATTCACCGCTTTTAGTGCGCTTCGGAATACTTTGGAACACAGAGCTCTGCTTTAAAATGCCGTGTTGTACAATTATAACCTGTAAAACAAAAAGTTAGACCGCAAGTATAGAGCGAGGAGGTATATCTTTCAATCAGTAGTCCAAAATAACATTTAATTACAATTTTATTTGTAAAAAACATAAAAATATTCTGATAACTATGAAATTCCGAACATTAACAACATTATTGCAACAAGTTACAAAAAATATACATTGCCCGCTGTGTACTCGCTTAATCAACGCAATGAGCAAGTCCGTTTACAATGTATTGCATCCTATCACTTTAACCATTGAAGTTTCGTCCTTTGCCCTGATTGGCCGTGTTGCACGGCGCATGTTTATTGACAGTGAGTTACAATCAGTAGCAAGCTCTCGATTTAAGTGTGTGTAATTTATTTGTGTGCGTAATTCGCATACGTAACGGGCCTCTTGCTTGTAGTTGAGCTGTGGGAGTGGGAGACAAGCGGCGACACGCGTTCTCATAGAAATCAAGAACTATTTCCTTTCTAACCTCTTTTATCTGTTCTCTGAGTTAGAATGATAGCCAACCGCAACTAATGATTAACAGCCAATTCAAATCATAAATGCCAAAGGTAGAATGTGACCGCCTTTGACTATTTGTGTTTCATAAAGTTTAAATAAACTCGTTTGATCTACTGAGTCATACAGCCAAGGACCTCATTTGCAAACTGCCTATAGAAAGAAAACCTTTTACCATTTATTAGTCTATTTAGACATTGATACAATAACTAAAAAAAATTCAAATAAATTAAATTCAGATAAAAAAACAACTTGTTTCCCGGAAGTAATTAATTCGCTTGTTTATAAAACATGAGAAAACATGTCGGGTCCCAGCCTCGACCTCAGGAACAGAAGCTCTTTTAAAAGCCTGTTATGATTGATGAAGGGTTTCAAAAGATGCTTGCGACGACCGCACCGCACAACCTCAGTAGCGGCATCCATCGCTGCTCCCTCACGCTCTCGGACATTTTCCCATATTACCATTAATCATCCACAGCTTTGACAAATTCGTTATATCCAACATTTTTTTACGTCTTTATTTGACTGGAAATCTGCTTTCAAAGGACGCGAAGCTTTATTTAAAATTCCGGTAATCAGTAACATCTCTTTGAAAAATAATTCTTAAACCGAAAATAAATTAAATGAAAACATGAAAGTTTTACTCGTCGTAAAATTCGTATTTTAAGTTATTCAGCGAGAAATTCGTATTTGGATGAATGAGTTTGGAGAGAACGTGATGCAAATGAAATGGTATGAAGCACTATTCCGACGCGTTCATGAATCATGATATATGTAGGTACCTACATAGATAGCTGAAGTTACCACACACTATATGGGTAATTGTTTTCCTAACAAATGAGCAAATTAGAAAGATATCCGTACTCTATATCTACCGATAATAAATGAGAGTGACGTAAGTCTCACATTAGTCAGCAAAGAGCATATAATACGTGCCAAATGGATAATGAAATCAAATACCATTGCTTTCTAACTAATTAGCCTCTCCATCACGTCTGTGATTCACAATGTTACTAGGTATTTCAATCAATCGTTTTCCACTAATGGATGAGAAGCGATATCAGAAGAAAAGTGTGTTCATCCAACCGAAAAATTCAACCACATTCACCGACTTGGAAACAAAGAAGTAGATACAACGGCGTCATTTATCTTGCAGCTGTACCTATCTCAGAAGAAATCATAATAAGGAACAGAAGAAAATATCTAAAGAGGCAAGATATCATCAAAGAAGAAATCTACACTAATTTCTCGACGCCATATATTAGATTTATGCAGTTTCGGATTTGTATTGTACCTAAATAAACCAATTACCTACCAACACTTAAATTATAAAGAGGAAAGTTTTGATGTTTTGTTTGTTTGTAATTGATAAACTCAAAAACTATTAGACCTATTTCAAAAAATATTTCACATGCATATCAAGTAACAAAGGTGACTTTAATTTGGCTGAAATAAAAGCCATTTTACGCGAGCGAAGCCACGTGCCAACGCTAGTCAATGATATAATCTATAAAACTTTACTAAAAAGCGGTATCAAATATTTAATACTTTATAAATCAGGTACTCACAGACTCACAGCCTAACCTGGCATGCTTTGTTTACAAAAGCGTAACAGAAATATTCCCCCTTTAACCTTTTCTCGCTTAATTTCGTGATCTATCAAAACAGCTTGCCCATTTTCATAACAAGAACGACCTTCGCACGTCATTAGCAAACTGTTAAAAAGTTGGCTACATAAAGGCAGCTAGCTCATCTCACTTATTATAGGATCGTCAGCGCACTCCTGATATTGTTTTCCCAACTCAGTAATAGCATCATTAAACGCGAGCAGGCCAGCATTTTCCCTCTGCAATATACCGCTCATGATGTTGGCCGGAAACAACGGTTGCAGGTTTTTGTGAGGCAAAGGCAAAGGCGGGAAATGCCTATGTTGTAGTGATTTGGACCATAACAGTAAAATGATTATGTCCGTTTGGATTGAGGAGCCACTTCACGTCTTTAAAAGGAAACTCACCCCGTTTTTTAGTAGGATAGCAGATAACATTGTAGGCCAATTTCTGAAATGTAAAATATATCCAAAGTTATAAGAATATAAACGTGGCTCCCCAATCCGAACGTCTGAATCGAGGAGCCATCCAAAAACACGGAAAGTGTTAAATGAATATTTTTAAAATGTTGTATCATTTTGTAGCAATTGTGTATGCCTACTAAAAATCTGAGTCCAGTACTGTTGATATTCATGAATCTTACTAGTAATATTATAAATGCGAAACTGTGAGGTTGGATGGATGGATGATTGTTACCCTTTGATGCAAAGACTGCTGAACGGATCTAAATGAACTTTAATAAGTAGATAGCTGATATCCTGTAATAACACATAGGCTACTTTTTGTCCCGTAATTCCCACAGAATCGGGATTAAGGCTGCGTTTCCACCAGAGATGTGCGATGGAAATGTGTCGTGCGAGGATGTCTAGCTGTGCTGTGAAAATGTGTGGGGGTTTCCACCAAAGCTGTGCGATGAAAATGTGCCTACGAGGATGTGTAGCGGAGCTGTGAAAATGCGCATTAATGTGTGGTGCGAGGATGCGCAAACCGCGCAACATATCCTTCTCAACACACATTCCTCGCAACACATCTCTCGCACACATCCCTCGCACATATCCCTCGCTTGTTTTGTATGCGCAAAAATCTAGCTCCGCTGAGCCGTTTCCACCAGAGCTGTGCTGACCGAGGCGAGGTAAATGAAGAGATTCTATTGGTTCTTTACGAACACATCCCTCGCTACGCATCCTCGCACATCTCTGGTGGAAACGCAGCCTTATGCGGAAAAACACTCTTACGCGAACGAAGTCGCGGGCAGAAGCTTGTAAGGTGCAGCGGGGCAATCTCGACTGGTAAAACCTAAACCACAACTTTGAAGGTATAAAAATATTAGATGATATAGTTTTATTAAAAATGTAATGTATTGACGTTCCAGAGTCATTATATGTGTATTATTTTTACAAACTCATATCGAAAAATATTCAATAGATGGGCTTAAAAATGTGTTTTTGTCAAAAAAGGCAAAAATAGTTGTAATTCCCCCTCCGTGGGGCAATTTCAACTATTAATTATAATTTCTCTTCTAGAGCTCTTAGCTTGATGTTTGTAAGGCGGGATCTCGAGGAGATATTCAAACACCGAGAGCTGAGTCAATAATGTCTTTATTATATTGATGAGACAATTAAAAGGATTACATTTATACGAAATAAGGCTGGTTACATACAATAAGGTTGATTACACACTACATCTCCTTCCCTTAGTGAAAAAAAGTAAAATTAGAACTATAAAATATTGCTTTTTTTTACATGCATATAAACTTATAGTATAATTATGATAGTACATTATTTAAAAAAAAAACACTACAATGATAAATGTTTAAAAATATAGAGTAATACACCTAAACTTAGTTATACAAATTCAAAGTTGTTGTCATACGATATTCATGTATAATTAAAATAGAAAAATTCATGTATCTGGTGTAAACAATTTTGTGCGATTTTTGTGGATTTTCCATTTTTATTTATTTGAACATTTGGTGACATACAAGGTGTCTCTAAAGTAAGTTTACATTTGCTTATCTTATTACGCGAAAGCAACTATTCTGAGGGGCGCGGGGGGTATGTCAGTCGGTAGTCTGGCTCTTGGGAATTTAGTCGCTATGGAGCGTTTCTCTGGTGCGGACCGTGCGTTGTGCGTACGTGAGTTTTACAAAAACGGTAATTCGGCGACTGTAGCGCGTAGAAAATTCTGCAGTATTCGACATATTCGTCACTTAAATGATGCGCCTAGCACTCGTCTCATTGCAAAATGGGTTGAGAAGTTTGAAGAGACTGGGTCAACTCTGAAGAAACCAAAATCTGGGCGACCAAGAATATCAAGAACAGCCGAAAACGTGGACAGTGTTACTCAGTCTATTCGAGATGATCCAAACCTCTCGATTCGGAAGCGTGCTGTTGCTTTAAATGTGCACAGATCTTCATTATGCCGCATTTTACACAAAGATTTAAAGCTGCACCCGTACAAAATTCAGTTAGTGCAAGAACTGAAGCCTCAAGATGCTGGTCAGAGGCTTGCCTTTGTAAATCAGATGATTGAGCGCTTTCCAACGTTCACCAACATCTTGTTTTCCGATGAAGCCCATTTTCACCTGAATGGGCATGTAAACAAGCAAAATTGTCGTTACTGGAGTGCAACCAACCCAAAACAAAAACATCAGAAACCGCTACATTCACCCAAAGTCACCGTATGGGCAGCGATGTCGGCGCGAGGAATTATCGGCCCTTACTTTTTTGAAGATGGAAGGGGACGCACACTCACAGTGAATTCAGAGCGTTATGTGGAGATGTTAGACGAGTTTTTCGTACCCCAACTGCAAAACTTTCCTGGTTACAACCAAAGAACATGGTTCCAGCAGGATGGAGCAACTTCACACACGTCCAACAGATCTCTGCCTCGAGTTCGAGAAATTTTTCCGAACAAATTAATCTCCTGGCGAGGTGACATAAATTGGCCTCCACGGAGTCCCGATTTAACGCCTATGGATTTTTTCCTGTGGGGTTATGTCAAATCAAAAGTTTACGCTAATAAACCGACTTCCCTGGCACAATTAAAAGAAAATATCCGTCATGAAATGGCAGCCATCACGGAGACTACCTGCCGAGCTGTCATAGGCAATTTTAGTGCCCGACTAAATGAATGCCGAGAGCACAACGGTTTACATTTGGACGATGTTATTTTTAAAAAATAAATTCCCAAACAGTGTACTTCAATATAAAATAAACATTTTTTCAATAAAGCTAAGACTTTTCTTTTAAAAAAAGATTTAAATGTGAACTTTCTCTTGAGACACCTTGTATCTTTCACTACTTCAAAAGGACCTGAATATATGCTATCAATTTTATTTCTATTTTCGTTTTTTACTAGTATTAAATCATTCGGTTTATAAATAGTAGGATTGGTACTTTTGTCATAAATGTCTTTTCTATGTATTTTACTTTTGAGCAAATTTTCCCTAGCTTCTTTTTGAGATAGTTGCAATCTAAATTTTAATTCCAAAGGATAGCTTTCGTGATTATAAAGTGGTTTAACAAAATTGTTATCTAGGTTACTGGGAAGTGAGCATATTTTACCGAATACCAACTCGAATGGTGTGAATTTCGTTTCCGAATGTACTGATGTGTTGAAGGAAAAACACCAATATGGAAGCCATTGGCTCTATACTTCTGGGTGATTATCTGTCTGAATACGTAAGAAAGAGCCCAAATTTTTATGAGAATTTTCAAATGCACCAATACTTTGGTGGTGGTAAGCTGTGGAATTTAAGTGAGTAATTTTTAAAAGTTTACAAACCTCTTGAAAAACTGTTGACATAAACTGGGATCCTCTGTCTGTTGCAATTTCTTTTGGTAACCCGTAGCGAAGAATAAAACTATTAACTAAAGCCTGAGCTACCTCTTCAGACTTTTCAGAAATTAAAGGATGTGCCACAACATACTTAGTCAACTCACATTGTATGGTTAGTATATAAGAAAAATTAAAACAATCCCTATCTAACGGTCCTACTAAGTCTAAAAATATTTTGTCAAATGTCGTTGTAGCCGTAGAGGTAATAACCATCGGCTCTTTAACAAGTCTAGCATATTTTCCCTTTTGGCATTTTGAACATTTTTTCACGAATTCTCGAACATCTCGTTCTAACCCTGGCCAGTAAAAATACTTCTTAATGTTATTAACCATCCTTCTCATGCCCGCGTGGCCACTTGTGGGCAAGAGATGGAAGTTATTAAGAATAACTTTCCTGTCATCTTTATGGTCTATTCTTCGAACATCATTTATTATATAAATTCGCGGTACGTACCTATCTTTTGACGATTTAATCTCACTTAATAATTCTTCAATAAATTCATTATTTTTCTCTATTCTTCATAATACATATTTCGTCGACGTCTATTAACTTGCAAAATCTACCTAACTGCCTCACAAATGCGGCTCGCGTCAATTGTGATTGGTAGTCGGGATTAATAAAAATTGTTAACTTGCTTTCTACATAACAAAACGCGTTTTTCTCTTCAGTAATTATATGTTGCTTTCTCAAAATATTTAACTCCTTTTTCTCGATAAATCTAAGTTCTATTGCCTCTCTTGGTTTCGTATGACTTCCCACAACACCTGGTTGATCAGGCCAAGTGCTGTCTGACGTCGTACTACACGGAGGGCTTTGCAATTTTCTCGCCTGTGCCCTAGTTGTTACATTTATATATGATTCACCCATATTCTTTAATTCGTCACTTGTAAAAGAAATCCGGGACAAAGCATCTGCAGCTGCGTTGTCCGAACCCTTGACATACTCTACAATGTAGTCGTACTCCTCTAATATTAATCTAAATTTCATAAGCCTACTCGATGGATCCCGCATATTAAAAAGATAAATTAATGGACGATGATCTGTCAAAATTTTGAATTTCCTGCCATAAAGATATGGACGAAAATACTTTACTGCCCAAACTACTGCCAATAATTCCTTCTCGATTGTTGGGTAGCGCCTTTCTGCACTATTTAAACCTCTACTCGCATATGCAACCAGTTTATTATTTCCATTACTTAAAATAGCGCCAATTGAATAACCTGATGCGTCTGTTTGTACTATGAATTGATTAGTTTCTGTAAAATCTGGATATTGCAGAACTGGAGGAGAGACTAAACACTGTTTTAAATGTTCAAATGTTTTCTGATAATCTTCGTCCCAAATAAAAGTCGCATTTTCACTACATAATTTGTGTAAAGGATAAGCTTTTTCCGCAAAGTTTGGTATAAACTTTCTATAATAATTTACAAAAGCTGTAAAACGCTTGACTTCTTCAACAGATTTTGGACAAGGATAAGTTTTGACGATTTTTATTTTTTCTGGATCGGGCACAACACCTTCACGAGTCACTACATGTCCTAAGTATAGCATTTCCTTTTTGAAAAACTCATATTTTTCGGGATTAAGCTTTAAATTCACTTTCCTTAACCTTTCAAAGACATCTTGTAAATTCTTATTTTTTTCGCCTAAATTACGTCCGAATACTATCAAATCGTCTTGGTAAATAAGACACTTATCATATGAAAGACCTGCCATAGCCATTGTTATCATCCGGGAAAAGGAAGACGGACTGGTCTTGAGCCCCATTGGCATTCTTGTCATCTGGTACTGACCAGAACAAAAGGCTGTATACTTTCGACTATCTTTGTCAAGTTCTACATTATGAAAACCCTGATTTAAGTCTAAATGACTGAAATATATGCATACTGACAATGAATCCAGTATTTCTGTTATGTTGGGAAGAGGGAATTTATCATTCTCAATACAATTATTTAACTTCCTATAATCAATGACTAATCTCCATTTTTTCTCTCCGCTAGAATCTATTTTTTTCGGAACTAGTAACACTGGACTGCTCCATTCACTTCTACATTCCTCTATAATTCCTTCTTGCAACATTTTTCCTATCTGTCTATCTATTTCCTTTTCCTGAGCGTGAGGTAATCTATATGGTTTTGAAAAAATTAGAGTCGTATTTGTTTGTAAAGTTATCGAATGTTTATAAATATCAGTCGTTGTCAAGCTGTCTCCCGGTAAATAAAATATATCACTGTATTTTGCGCATAAATTCTCTACTAATGTTTGTTCCTCTCCATTTAAATGTTTTAATTGTAACAATGAAAATAGTTTCTTAACTCGATACGCATTTGATTCGCTTTGAGAAAAGGAACATAAATTATAGTCATTAAGGCTATGTATAGTTGGTTTAATTTCTTTGAGTGTAAAATAATCTTCCGTAGTATTTAATATCTTGATAGGTATCCTACCACACACTGGCTTAACCAATGTACTCTCTAAGTAAATACCGTCACGGATATCTGACGCGTAAACTAAACATTCATCCTCAATATCTGTCGAAATATAATGAACAGACTCACATCTTGGTGGAATCTCTAAATGATTGCTAATTGTATTAATAGGAAAATTAATTTCATTATAGTAAGTTGACAAAGTAATTATGTTATGATTAAAATCCAATACCGCTTTATACTTGGTAAGAAAGTCCTGACCGATGATGCCATTCGCCCTAATTGGTAAGAAGTCAAATACATAGAACTTGTGTTTCAATTGATGCCCATTTACGTTGAAATTCAAATAACAATATCCAATTGTTGTTACTTTGCCTCCGATACCATTTATAGAAATGTTTTCTTTGTAATATGCAACGCGCTCTTCTAGAACATGTTTATACTTTAGTGCTGAAATCGATGCACCCGTATCAAGTAACCATTGAAATGCATGATTGTTTATTGGTAGACTAATTGAACAATTGCTATTACATGACTTATACATGATGAAACTTTTTGTTTTTATCATTAGAAGTACTGGCCGATTCAACGTTTACTTCCGGTTCTGTTATCACGTTAACTTTGTTAAGGTCGTTGTTGCGCACCCTTTGATTTCTATTATAGTTGTAGTAAGACTTACCCCTGTATCCTTGGCGCTGGTGGTCGCGATGCCCATTCCATCCACCGCGACTACCGTTGTTGTTGTGGTAGCCTCCACGATAGGGTCTACGATGCGAATATCTTTGGTTGACGTGACCTCGATGACCTCGATAACCTCGGTTTTGCCTGAAACCCCTTGAAAATCTACCGTTATTATTATACATACCGAGTACTTCAGCCGAACTTGGAGGCGAGGCTATCTCTTCATCTTGTGCCGCCTATATCGCGTCCTTGAGGGAGCTGTAATTTCGAGCTGCCATTATAGTGCTTAGCCTGCGGTTTCGCAGCCCATCGGCGAACTTTTTAATCGCATACTGCTCATTTAAAGGTTTTAATATGTTATAATTCTCGGATTGCCCGTTGGCCTGCGAAACCGTCAACTGCACGAAAAGATCGGATATTTCTTTTCCATAGTCCTGTATAGGACTCATTTTGTCTCATTGAGGTCAATTTAGTTTGCAATGCCGTGGCTGATTTTTGTGGTAATAAGACCTTTTTATCAATGATCAAGTCATCCACTCTAGAGTATTTTGGACGTAATCGTAATTTAGCAGCCTGGGACAATCTGCTCTTAAGTACAAAATTAACTAATTGCTTCTTACAGTCTGGTGTTGAAAGAGTAGAACTGTAATACTCAATATTATCTATTAACTGTCTGGTATTAGCCCCCTCGTTAGTCATGATTGGCAATAAATTTAACGCAACTTTAAGGTCAAACGTAGACATTGTTTCAGTTTTACTAGACTTACACAATTCTAAAACTTCAGCATATAAACTCTGAAATCTCTCGATATACTTGTATATTAATTCTGACTCACTACTTGATACTATTCCTTTTTGTATATCACTAGTAACTTGAGCTACATAATCAGAATATTTATTAATTAATTATTATTTATTAATTAGTTGCCATAACTTACCATAGTAAAAGTTAAATCTTCTTTTGCGTACATGATTCTCTATTTAAATCTATTTATATATATAGATACCTTAAAGTTCCAAAAAAAATAAGTTTCGTCACCACACCATGTCTTTTACGATATTAAATGTTATAACGTTGACCGTACTAGACCGCACTTGTTTTTATTAACATAGCACTGCACAAACACATAATATATTTCCGATTGTACACTACTCCGTCGTCCACGCCTACGGTCGGTTTTTGAAGCCTGCGAAGAAATGAACGTCGCATAGTATGCTGGTGAATCTGCTGGTCAATCCATTGAAGGTGACATCTTCTATAAATTCTGTAGATGGCATAGACTGAAGCCAGTGATACCAAAGTGAGGATCAGCAGTAAGATTATGTTCGTGACTCCAATATGTGTCCTTAACTCTTCTATTGAAGCCTGGTTATTGCCCGCAGCGGCGTTCTGGGCGAGGATCACCTCCTCCTTGGAGTTATTGGTACCCATCTTCTCTGGTAATAATTACAACTCGTTCAACCCAAATAAGAGAGCACAAATTCGGTAGCACGCAATACACATTATAACGAATTATCATTTTGTACTAAGTCCCACTCGCACATATATGGTCATGGTATTTTAAAACAAATCAAGTCACAGTTATACGAAATAAGGCTGGTTACATACAATAAGGTTGATTACACACTACAGTTAGTCAGTTGCTGAGTTTTTTTATAGGGATGGTAATCTAAATTGAATCTTGTCATTTATGCAGCTAGGCTCATTTTTTAACCGACTTCTGAAAAAGGAGGAGGTTCTCAATTCGGATGTTTGTGTTTTTTTTTTTTATGTTTGTTCGGGCATAGCTCCGTCGCTCGCCAACTGATTTGAAAAATTCTTTTTTTGTTGGAAAGGGTATACTTCCCAAATGGTCCCATGAAAATTTTATCGACATCGAACAAGCCGTTTTTGAAAAATCAACAAAAGTCTAAAAAAAATATTTACATTGATGATCTTTTCGGTTACTCTATATTGTGTTTTTTGTTCGCGCGTTTTTAGTTTTTTGTAGTTGACATTTTGGCTTTTATAAATAGATTAATTACAAATTGACCCACTAAAAAGCGCGAAAATAAAAACTTTTTTGCAAAAAAATAAAACCGACTTCCATATCAAAACACTACAAAGCCAAAAATAATTTTAATTTCGGAAGGCGGTGTGAAAAAAAAAGAAAATACAAAACCAATAACACCGACTACCGAAATTAAAATTATTTTTGGCTTTGTAGTGTTTTGATATGGAAGTAGGTTTTATTTTTTTGCAAAAAAGTTTTTTAATAAAAATATTTTAAAGGTTTAGGTGGAGTAATTTCGACTGCTCGCCATAGTGAATAGTGATGGGAAATTAATAAAAAATAAGTCGATAGATATACCAATAAATAATTTTGGTCTGCTGTCTACTCACTAATCATAAATCAAAACTTCATTTTAAGAAATGAATATATATTTAAAATAGAACCAGAGCACCCCTCGTCCTAAATCTACAATCGATCATATAAACGTTACGCAATTTTATAATTTAAGCCTTTCTTCTAGCTATCTCAACGGATTGAGGCCTTTTGATTGAGAGATTGTTCCTTTTCTGAAATGCCTGGAGCCAGTCTTTTCCTGGCAAATCATTTTTGATGGGGTTTCCGATTCCATTTTGGCGGACATATTGAGATACCAAAACAGCTACTTCTTTTCTAGTTAACGCGAAACCATGTTTTTCCATAACATGTAAGCTATGGGCAATTCTTCTTTCCACATCTCCCCCGAGAGTTATAGGTCTTCCAACGTTGTCGTTCATATGATTATTGTAAACTCTAGTAACAATGGTTGATCTAGGAATGCCATATATTTCTTCAGTTTGGTAACTCGTCATTACTTTATTTTTGACATCTTGCACTGCTTGCTGCAATTCTGCCATTGTGTATGACTTGTCCGTTTTTTTTTCTATAGTGGCGAACCATCTGCAATAAATTAATAAAGTAGTAAGAAATTGAAAAATCCCTCGAAATGCATCGATTTGAATCGTGTTGCGATCCTGCGAATAGAAAGATTACAATAATATAGCTACAAGTTAAATATTTGTAAAGTATTTACATCGACAAAACATATCGAAACATGCACATCACTAGTGTTTGTTCATTTCCATATAAAATCTGGTGGGGCAATTTCAACTGCAAAAAAGTTGAAATTAGCCGCCATTACAATCCAGGTGGGGTTATTCAAACTCACACCAAAATGCTGTTAAAACTCAAGTTACAACAGAAAAAAATATCTAGAAACATGAAATAGGCTTTAATTAAATGTCTTACCATTGAAAATCTTCGAAAAACACATTAATTACCACTTTTTTTCGCAAAAATGTGAGACACTAATTTGCACGTGCAAACAAGAAAAAGAGAAGAAATCAAAATGGCCGTGTCGATCAAACAGTATTGGGTCTAGCAGTGCCATCTATGTAGAAATTATGAAATTGCTTTTGAGCTGTCCGGTCATAGATGGCACTTATTCAAATAAAGTAAAATGTAGAAGTTATTAAGTTTGGTTGAAATTTCCCGCTGTCGAGATTGCTCCGCTGCACCTTATACAATACTTTTAATGTGGCTTCTCAATCAATCATAAGAACGTGAATTCAATTAAAGTAATTGGTCAGTTTATATTCCATTCCAAAAACCATTTAATACTAGTAAGTGTGTTAGAATTTGTAGCATAGGTACAAAGTATTAAAACTAAAGATTTTGTGTTGTCGTTTTATTTGGTTTGGCAGTCCTGACGTTCTGCAAAAGGAATAAAATAATTAATTGTACCTACCTGAGACCACAACGGAATCAATAAGCAGAAAGACTTAAATCCATACTAATATTATAAAATGCCAGTCTATTTGTCTCTGTCTGTCTGTGACGCTTCCACGGCTAAACCACAGCAATGATTTGGATGAAATTTGGAATGAACTTAGTTCAGAAGGCCCCGAGTAGATTACTTTTTTCAAAATCAACGCTTAAAGTGTTGAAATGACAGTTTATATCGACCCTCCTAACAAGCGCGGATCCAGGGGGAGGGGTCATGGGGGTCATGACCCCCCCCCTGGGCTGGGTCCAGGACTTAGGTGGACCGCTAATTAAAATTGTCAAACATAATATTTTTAGTCACAATATAAATTTTATTCAATATTTAATTGATTAATACTTTGTTCGACGGCAAACGCATTATTCGGGAACGAATGCATTGAAAATTTGAATTTTACCGTTTTTTTGACCATTTATTTGACCTAACCTCAATCGGAACGACTAAACTTTAGTAGTAAAGTACTACGTTAAAAAAAACTTCTGGCCCTATTATAAAACGATTCCTGACCTTATTTTAAATTGCGATGTTGATGAATATAATAATTTTTTTTTATGTATTATGGCTACCGTACCTGTTAGTGTAGCGACAGCGGAAAGATCTTTCTCTACGTTACGAAAAATCAAATCGTGGCTAAGAGCTTCAATGGTTGAAGAACGTCTAACCAGACTGGTACTTCTTCACGTCCACGATGATGATGATGTTAATCCTAGCCGATTTCGGCTACGGCGACTGTATCATGGCTATTTTATTCAAACATTAGAGCTTGGTTATTCAGCTCTCCGGCGGAGCGCTCGTTGATGACTGGCGTACCCACAGTTCGCTCAGAATACCATGTTGCATGTAGGGCACGTTAACACACCGTTCGCACGACAATAGTGTATGTCTGCTGGTGGTCTGGCCTTCAACTCGTCTCGTTTTTTATCCAAATCTGCTCGTCGTAGTAATTCAAAATCAGAGACTTGTGGATTAATGAGACGTCTCCAATCCAAACATTGAGCTGCTTTGTGTTCGCATTGAGATAGTTCGATCTTGCATTTTTTCATAATTGCTTTTTCAGAACATTCTTATATCTTAGGTATTGTCCACCCCGTTGACGTTTGCCATATTTAAGTTGTGAGTAGAAGATGCGTTTAGCCAATCTGTCGTCCGATATTCGCGACACGTGTCCACTCCAGCGCAGCTGGTGCCTCATGAGGTAGGTTTCGATACCTCCGACGTTTGCACGACAAAGGACATCCATGTTTCGGGCACGATCTTGCCACCAGATGTTCATTATATCTCGCAGACACTTTAACCCTTAATTCGACGCCGTGGAGTATATTTCCCATTGAATGAAAAAAAATCTACACAAAAAAATTGACGGCATATTTTGAGTTTTAAGTAATATCCTGAACTATCCACCTACGTTGTCAAAAAATCAGCAACGCGTACACATCGACGGGACGCGAGCAGTCACCGGCGAGATGGCGGGAAGGAAGGCGATGTGCGGGCTTTGGGTAAGTTGTGTTTTATTCATTATTTTACGACTCATTTCTTTCTAATATTATTGAAAACTAAAAATTACAAACCCAAAAGCTACTAATAATGTTTTGATTGCTTTACTGAGTTTCATTTAGTTTTTATGATGCCCGAAACTTGTATGTCCAGTATATGTACTTCTTGTCGTCGAATTACTAAATAAGTGACAGCTAAATACTATGTCCTATATTCATCCCGTTGCCGTAATATTAGAAAAGTAATTTCTTATTATTTTTATTAATAATGGTTTTAGGGATCCATAGATGAAATGTTTGACACCTTACTAACTTTCTTTTTCAGAGCTTCGAGTCTAGGGGACGTCGTTTAATAGCATTGGTGCCATCTGAAAACGCTTTTCAGATACAGTTACTGGTTCTGAATCTGAAAATAAAGAGAAACTTACTTTTCATAGAACTGAAGAGTTGTCCTCCTCATCCTGCCCTTCCATCGATTCAGACATAGAGTGCATGGCTATATCAGGCAGTTCCAAAAATGATACACAAGCCAATATTTCCATCGACAGTGCCGAAACTTATGTTGATGCTAATACTTTTATGGGGCAGTAAACGAAAACCTTGAAATGGACGACCGTCCTAGCGTTAGTGGCATTAAAAATAACTCTGGGTTAGAAGTCGATGACATTTTAGACCATGAGCGACCTCCGTTGACTCCTGTTACTAACAACGTGCTACCAACGACTGGTGAAGTCAATTATAATGCTACAACGTGCTACCACCGACTGGTGAAGTCAATTATAATGCTTTACCAAGCTTAGCTTCATTATTGTCTATTCTATTATCAAATCCTTCGTATAGACGAAGGACTAGCCAAAGGGCTAGTCCATTAACACCAAGAAGCATCTAGACGTAAGAGGAATCTACCAACACGGGCTGTACCAAATGTTCGTGCAAAAAATACCAAGAAGACACTAATTGTGACCTACAATTGGAGAAAAGGACAATTCAGACACAATGCTGATATTCAATCCAACGCTTTCCGGTTTGGTTTACCGGATACTGACTCTCAGTCGGACTTTTTTTATCTGTTCTTTTCCTCAGATACTCTTTGATATCGTCGACAACACAAACTTGTACTCGACTGGGAAATGTATACAATTGACCATCGAGCAGCTGAAAGATTTTCTCGTGATTCTTCTTATCATGGGTATTGTAAAATGCCTTGCTGTCTGACTATTGGTCTACAGAATTCAGATATGCCCAAGTGGCTAACGTCCGGGCACGCCGCAATTGCGGCGGTGAGACCCCTCTTTGAGGAGTGGCTAGATCGGCGTCACGGCGTCCTGACCTACCGCATGACGCAGGTCCTCACCGGACACGGAAGTTTCGGGAGGTAACTGTGTCTGATGGGAAAGGAACAAACGCCTGGGTGTCACCACTGCGACGGTCGCCCTGAGGACACAGTAGAGCATACGGTGCAGGACTGCCCAGCTTGGGCAGAGCACCGACGTGTCCTCACGGCGGCGATAGGCGGAGACCTCTCGCGCCCGGCATTGGTCGAGGCCATGCTGCGGGGCGAGAGGGAGTGGGAACCGGTCGCCTCCTTCTGCGAAGCAGTCATGCTTCCGAAGGAGGAGGCGGGCCGTATGAGGGAGAGGATGGCGTCCTCGCTCCAGCCAAGCCGCAGTGGTAGACGCCCACGGCGTCGGACGTCGGCCGACGATCTCCGGCCACCGTAGGCGCGGGCATGCGGACAGCGAGTAAAGGGCAACTCGCTGTCCGACCATGGACCATGCCCGGGTCGACGGCGCGTTGTGTTCCACGCGCGCCTCAAAGAGCGTCAGCAACATGACGAGGCCCCCCCTGCAGAGGGCCGAAGCCTGCCGGGGTCGTGGGACTTATCCCATTACCGTGACCCCGGTACGTAAAGGGTTATTGAAGGAATTAAAAAAAAAAAGTGGCTAACGTCATGCCATTGAAATGATTCGAGCAGATTCGACGTAACATTCACTTTGTCAACAATATCTTTTCTGATGAGGACAGATATACAAGATACGACCATTCATCGAAAAAATAGGGAAAACTGCCTAGCATCATAAGAAGAAATAAAGTACAGCATAGATGAGATAATTATACCCTATAAACGTTCTAAAGCAGGAATCCGGAAACAGTGTAAGCCCATGAAACCGAATAAATGGGGATTCATGAGTGTGGTACGCGCTGGTGCTTCTGGAATCGTCTATGATTTTCTATTATACGGCGGCAATGACACATTCCGGTATACCGATTTTAGCGAGGAGGAAGAGCAGATGACACTGGGTGATGACAATTCTGTAATCCAGGCTCCAAGATTTGCTGTTTATTTTGATAATTATTTTACGACGCTCGATTTCATTTGCTATCTACGTGAATACTGGGGGATTTTCAGTGTTGGACCCATACGCCAAAACAGACCATATATTCATTATAATGCAACCTGCACTATAATCAACATATGGGAGGAGTTAACCTTTGTGACACGTTGATAGTTCTCTACAGAACATCTTCCAAGAGCCGTTATAGATATTTAATTAATATGTTCAAAACATAAGTGAGTTCATCGTACTTATAAGTTTTTGGTGTTCTTATTACTGTTAAGCATGAACTAACGTAACTATGAGACTAATGTTCCAAAATATAATACATATTTTATCACGGAAGCACTTGTTTCTTTTATCCTTTCTTTTAGACAATGGAAAATATGCTGCACATGGTTGGAGTGCATCAGTTTCTTACGAACTTGATAATGTCCAATATCATGGACACGTATTTTTCAGGAAACTGAAATAGGTAGAATTTTTCAGGTTTTTTTCTAGAGTCCCTTACAAGCTAAGAACCAAAACCTATAACGATTTTACAAATAAAATGTAAAAAAAAGTCCGTCGAATTAAGGGTTAAGTGATACCTATCGAGAGCGCGAATGTGCTTTCAAGGTTAACAAAACACAAAAACATTGGTCGACCTTGCTCCCTGCTCTTCTCAATAAGCTGGCGGATTGAGAAGATGGCCTCGCAGGTTTTTCTCTACGGTCTGAAGCCGAACTGAGATTCTGGCAGTATTTCTTCGGATAAAGGCAGCAATCTATTTAGAAGGACTCGGGTGAAATTTTTTCCTGGAACGGAGAGAAGGGAAATGCCTCGGTACGAATTACAGTCAGAGCGATCTCCTTTGTTTTTGTACAGTGAGCAAATGCGAGAGATTTTTAAGCACTTAGTACATCTTTTTCCACCCACATACGCAATAACAGTTTCCACATGATCTGATGTAACTCCTCTCCCCCATACTTTAGCATTTCGCCGTAGATATTATCCCCTACTACTGCTTTCTTATTCTGCTGTTGCCTGATGGCTGTTGTGACTTCCTCGAAAGTATAAGGTTCAAGTAACTCTTCCCTAGGTTTAGTGTGCTGGAGGAAATTAAAGTAAGTTATATCAGCAGAGCGATCCACATTCAGAAGGTTTCGAAATATTGTCCTTGTTGGCGAGAGATACTCCATCTAGTGACTTTGCCGGTACGTTTAATTTTTTCCTGGTGCCTATGACTCTACGAATCTCGTCATAAAATGCAATCAGTTATTGTGTGTCCATAAGCCACTGTAACAATTTCGCCTTCTCTTGCCACCACTTAACTATCGCATCTCTCGTTAGTCTTCTCAATCTTGAAGTGCTTTCCTGGATTCGTTTGTTTTAATTGTGCTGTATATTAAGTATCTGACGGTGACCATTTAGTACACTTGTAATTGTATAACGGAATATACATAAACCCTTAAATGGGGTAATTGTACTCATTATTACGAACGTGAAAATCATCATCAGCTGTTTAGTAAATTTTGTCCAGTTATGCACACTTATAAATGAACGAGGTCGTCTATTCTTTTTCGCAATTTTAAGGTTGGTCCCATAGTAAAAGATATTCATAATGATGATTACAATTACCTCTTTTCCAGTTTTACGTATGTATATTTCATTACAAAGTTAAAATTTCTGAAATGCTAATTTTTATTTTTTAGAATAATTATAAAGTGCATGGAAGGCGAATAATAGATTGTCAGTACTTTTGGAGTCAATTAATCAATAAGCAAACACAGTGAAAAGTTCGGCTATAATATGAGCTATCTAAAAATAGAAAAAGAGAAACGTATGGGTCTCATATCCAAATTTTACTTGAATGTTAATAACTGTGATAATGAAAACCCTGTCCAATCAAAGAAGCGGTTGTTCAGTATTCAACTATGAACAAGGATGGCCTAGAAATCGAGAAAAAAAAAACAGCTATTCCATACATTTTGTCGAGGCAATTGTTCATAAATGTATATAACAGCAGATTTTTTTCTCGGTTTCAGGGATGGTTCCATAGTAAAAGTTGTTTTGATTTGACCAAATACATAGGATATATACTCTTTTGCAAAAAAAACGGGCACCTAAGGAAATTTACGTTCTAGGGTCGATTTGAGTTAATTAAATGAAATATAACAGTATATAACAGCAGATTTTTTTCTCGGTTTCAGGGATGGTTCCATAGTAAAAGTTGTTCATAGTTGAATACTGAACAACCGCTTCTTTGATTGGACAGGGTTTTCATTATCACAGTTATTAACATACGTGGGTAAATAATTGTAAGGCAAAAGAAATAATATATTCACTGTCAATCTCATCCATTTTTTTTTTCAGATTAGTACGGCGTTAACGCGATTTCAATCAATTCAGCGACCAACTGAAATTATAAATACAACATGGGAATCGAAGTTGATATAGAAAAGTTCCCATCTATAGAAGACCTTTTAAGTATTTTTACGATAATAGACTACAGTGGCCGTGGGAAACCACCCATTATATTTTTTCTAAGTACTGTTTTGGATGCAAAAAGACGGTCCTGGCTTCAGATTCAAGATTATTACACTTTTTTCTGTCAATGAGGCGACAAAACAAAATTCTTAATAAAGACACCTTATTTTTGGTGTACTTATTGTAATTTCAGTGTCTATGATCATTATACGGCTGACGAATGCCAGCATTGTTGAAATTTTAAATTAATGTATCTTTTGGTTTTAACAATGAAGAGCAATATTAGATACTCCTTTGTGAGTTTATCATAATTGAAAAAGACTGAACATAATTTTTTAGTTCCTATTTTAATGTGCAAGTCAAAAATGCCAAAAAGTAATTCAGTTTACTACGTGTATTAGTTACAATAATAATATTACTCATTTATTGTTAATTGTTATTGTTAAATGTAATATTGTTAATACTGTCTAGTTAATTTTTTTGATTATGTCAAAGTGTGTTGGTGTGTCTATACAAAAATATATATATTCCTGTCATAATTGAACCATATACCGCGCCTTGATTGAGTTTAGATGTTTCAGTTGTGTTGGGGTCTGAAGTTTTCAGAATAAAGCTAGATACACACATCTTACATTTCAAGTAAAATTTGGATATGAGACCCATACGTTTCTCTTTTTCTATTTTTAGATAGCTCATATTGTAGCCGAACTTTTCACTGTGTTTGCTTATTGATTAATTGACTCCAAAAGTACTGACAATCTATTATTCGCCTTCCATGCACTTTATAATTATTCTAAAAAATAAAAATTAGCATTTCAGAAATTTTAACTTTGTAATGAAATATACATACGTAAAACTGGAAAAGAGGTAATTGTAATCATCATTATGAATATCTTTTACTATGGGACCAACCTTAAAATTGCGAAAAAGAATAGACGACCTCGTTCATTTATAAGTGTGCATAACTGGAAAAAATTTACTAAACAGCTGATGATGATTTTCACGTTCGTAATAATGAGTACAATTACCCCATTTAAGGGTTTATGTATATTCCGTTATACAATTACAAGTGTACTAAATGGTCACCGTCAGATACTTAATATACAGCACAATTAAAACAAACGAATCCAGGAAAGCACTTCAAGATTGAGAAGACTAACGAGAGATGCGATAGTTAAGTGGTGGCAAGAGAAGGCGAAATTGTTACAGTGGCTTATGGACACACAATAACTGATTGCATTTTATGACGAGATTCGTAGAGTCATAGGCACCAGGAAAAAATTAAACGTACCGGCAAAGTCACTAGATGGAGTATCTCTCGCCAACAAGGACAATATTTCGAAACCTTCTGAATGTGGATCGCTCTGCTGATATAACTTACTTTAATTTCCTCCAGCACACTAAACCTAGGGAAGAGTTACTTGAACCTTATACTTTCGAGGAAGTCACAACGGCCATCAGGCAACAGCAGAATAAGAAAGCAGTAGTAGGGGATAATATCTACGGCGAAATGCTAAAGTATGGGGGAGAGGAGTTACATTAGATCATGTGGAAACTGTTATTGCGTATGTGGGTGGAAAAAGATGTACTAAGTGCTTAAAAATCTCTCGCATTTGCTCACTGTACAAAAACAAAGGAGATCGCTCTGACTGTAATTCGTACCGAGGCATTTCCCTTCTCTCCGTTCCAGGAAAAAATTTCACCCGAGTCCTTCTAAATAGATTGCTGCCTTTATCCGAAGAAATACTGCCAGAATCTCAGTTCGGCTTCAGACCGTAGAGAAAAACCTGCGAGGCCATCTTCTCAATCCGCCAGCTTATTGAGAAGAGCAGGGAGCAAGGTCGACCAATGTTTTTGTGTTTTGTTAACCTTGAAAGCACATTCGCGCTCTCGATAGGTATCACTTAACCCTTAATTCGACGGACTTTTTTTTACATTTTATTTGTAAAATCGTTATAGGTTTTGGTTCTTAGCTTGTAAGGGACTCTAGAAAAAAAAACCTGAAAAATTCTACCTATTTCAGTTTCCTGAAAAATACATGTCCATGATATTGGACATTATCAAGTTCGTAAGAAACTGATGCACTCCAACCATGTGCAGCATATTTTCCATTGTCTAAAAGAAAGGATAAAAGAAACAAGTGCTTCCGTGATAAAATATGTATTATATTTTGGAACATTAGTCTCATAGTTACGTTGGTTCATGCTTAACAGTAATAAGAACACCAAAAACTTATAAGTACGATGAACTCACTTATGTTTTGAACATATTAATTAAATATCTATAACGGCTCTTGGAAGATGTTCTGTAGAGAACTATCAACGTGTCACAAAGGTTAACTCCTCCCATATGTTGATTATAGTGCAGGTTGCATTATAATGAATATATGGTCTGTTTTGGCGTATGGGTCCAACACTGAAAATCCCCCAGTATTCACGTAGATAGCAAATGAAATCGAGCGTCGTAAAATAATTATCAAAATAAACAGCAAATCTTGGAGCCTGGATTACAGAATTGTCATCACCCAGTGTCATCTGCTCTTCCTCCTCGCTAAAATCGGTATACTGGAATGTGTCATTGCCGCCGTATAATAGAAAATCATAGACGATTCCAGAAGCACCAGCGCGTACCACACTCATGAATCCCCATTTATTCGGTTTCATGGGCTTACACTGTTTCCGGATTCCTGCTTTAGAACGTTTATAGGGTATAATTATCTCATCTATGCTGTACTTTATTTCTTCTTATGATGCTAGGCAGTTTTCCCTATTTTTTCGATGAATGGTCGTATCTTGTATATCTGTCCTCATCAGAAAAGATATTGTTGACAAAGTGAATGTTACGTCGAATCTGCTCGAATCATTTCAATGGCATGACGTTAGCCACTTTTTTTTTTAATTCCTTCAATAACCCTTTACGTACCGGGGTCACGGTAATGGGATAAGTCCCACGACCCCGGCAGGCTTCGGCCCTCTGCAGGGGGGGCCTCGTCATGTTGCTGACGCTCTTTGAGGCGCGCGTGGAACACAACGCGCCGTCGACCCGGGCATGGTCCATGGTCGGACAGCGAGTTGCCCTTTACTCGCTGTCCGCATGCCCGCGCCTACGGTGGCCGGAGATCGTCGGCCGACGTCCGACGCCGTGGGCGTCTACCACTGCGGCTTGGCTGGAGGGAGGACGCCATCCTCTCCCTCATACGGCCCGCCTCCTCCTTCGGAAGCATGACTGCTTCGCAGAAGGAGGCGACCGGTTCCCACTCCCTCTCGCCCCGCAGCATGGCCTCGACCAATGCCGGGCGCGAGAGGTCTCCGCCTATCGCCGCCGTGAGGACACGTCGGTGCTCTGCCCAAGCTGGGCAGTCGTTAACGCGATTTCAATCAATTCAGCGACCAACTGAAATTATAAATACAACATGGGAATCGAAGTTGATATAGAAAAGTTCCCATCTATAGAAGACCTTTTAAGTATTTTTACGATAATAGACTACAGTGGCCGTGGGAAACCACCCATTATATTTTTTCTAAGTACTGTTTTGGATGCAAAAAGACTGTCCTGGCTTCAGATTCAAGATTATTACACTTTTTTCTGTCAATGAGGCGACAAAACAAAATTCTTAATAAAGACACCTTATTTTTGGTGTACTTATTGTAATTTCAGTGTCTATGATCATTATACGGCTGACGAATGCCAGCATTGTTGAAATTTTAAATTAATGTATCTTTTGGTTTTAACAATGAAGAGCAATATTAGATACTCCTTTGTGAGTTTATCATAATTGAAAAAGACTGAACATAATTTTTTAGTTCCTATTTTAATGTGCAAGTCAAAAATGCCAAAAAGTAATTCAGTTTACTACGTGTATTAGTTACAATAATAATATTACTCATTTATTGTTAATTGTTATTGTTAAATGTAATATTGTTAATACTGTCTAGTTAATTTTTTTGATTATGTCAAAGTGTGTTGGTGTGTCTATACAAAAATATATATATTCCTGTCATAATTGAACCATATACCGCGCCTTGATTGAGTTTAGATGTTTCAGTTGTGTTGGGGTCTGAAGTTTTCAGAATAAAGCTAGATACACACATCTTACATTTCAAGTAAAATTTGGATATGAGACCCATACGTTTCTCTTTTTCTATTTTTAGATAGCTCATATTGTAGCCGAACTTTTCACTGTGTTTGCTTATTGATTAATTGACTCCAAAAGTACTGACAATCTATTATTCGCCTTCCATGCACTTTATAATTATTCTAAAAAATAAAAATTAGCATTTCAGAAATTTTAACTTTGTAATGAAATATACATACGTAAAACTGGAAAAGAGGTAATTGTAATCATCATTATGAATATCTTTTACTATGGGACCAACCTTAAAATTGCGAAAAAGAATAGACGACCTCGTTCATTTATAAGTGTGCATAACTGGAAAAAATTTACTAAACAGCTGATGATGATTTTCACGTTCGTAATAATGAGTACAATTACCCCATTTAAGGGTTTATGTATATTCCGTTATACAATTACAAGTGTACTAAATGGTCACCGTCAGATACTTAATATACAGCACAATTAAAACAAACGAATCCAGGAAAGCACTTCAAGATTGAGAAGACTAACGAGAGATGCGATAGTTAAGTGGTGGCAAGAGAAGGCGAAATTGTTACAGTGGCTTATGGACACACAATAACTGATTGCATTTTATGACGAGATTCGTAGAGTCATAGGCACCAGGAAAAAATTAAACGTACCGGCAAAGTCACTAGATGGAGTATCTCTCGCCAACAAGGACAATATTTCGAAACCTTCTGAATGTGGATCGCTCTGCTGATATAACTTACTTTAATTTCCTCCAGCACACTAAACCTAGGGAAGAGTTACTTGAACCTTATACTTTCGAGGAAGTCACAACGGCCATCAGGCAACAGCAGAATAAGAAAGCAGTAGTAGGGGATAATATCTACGGCGAAATGCTAAAGTATGGGGGAGAGGAGTTACATCAGATCATGTGGAAACTGTTATTGCGTATGTGGGTGGAAAAAGATGTACTAAGTGCTTAAAAATCTCTCGCATTTGCTCACTGTACAAAAACAAAGGAGATCGCTCTGACTGTAATTCGTACCGAGGCATTTCCCTTCTCTCCGTTCCAGGAAAAAATTTCACCCGAGTCCTTCTAAATAGATTGCTGCCTTTATCCGAAGAAATACTGCCAGAATCTCAGTTCGGCTTCAGACCGTAGAGAAAAACCTGCGAGGCCATCTTCTCAATCCGCCAGCTTATTGAGAAGAGCAGGGAGCAAGGTCGACCAATGTTTTTGTGTTTTGTTAACCTTGAAAGCACATTCGCGCTCTCGATAGGTATCACTTAACCCTTAATTCGACGGACTTTTTTTTACATTTTATTTGTAAAATCGTTATAGGTTTTGGTTCTTAGCTTGTAAGGGACTCTAGAAAAAAAAACCTGAAAAATTCTACCTATTTCAGTTTCCTGAAAAATACATGTCCATGATATTGGACATTATCAAGTTCGTAAGAAACTGATGCACTCCAACCATGTGCAGCATATTTTCCATTGTCTAAAAGAAAGGATAAAAGAAACAAGTGCTTCCGTGATAAAATATGTATTATATTTTGGAACATTAGTCTCATAGTTACGTTGGTTCATGCTTAACAGTAATAAGAACACCAAAAACTTATAAGTACGATGAACTCACTTATGTTTTGAACATATTAATTAAATATCTATAACGGCTCTTGGAAGATGTTCTGTAGAGAACTATCAACGTGTCACAAAGGTTAACTCCTCCCATATGTTGATTATAGTGCAGGTTGCATTATAATGAATATATGGTCTGTTTTGGCGTATGGGTCCAACACTGAAAATCCCCCAGTATTCACGTAGATAGCAAATGAAATCGAGCGTCGTAAAATAATTATCAAAATAAACAGCAAATCTTGGAGCCTGGATTACAGAATTGTCATCACCCAGTGTCATCTGCTCTTCCTCCTCGCTAAAATCGGTATACCGGAATGTGTCATTGCCGCCGTATAATAGAAAATCATAGACGATTCCAGAAGCACCAGCGCGTACGACACTCATGAATCCCCATTTATTCGGTTTCATGGGCTTACACTGTTTCCGGATTCCTGCTTTAGAACGTTTATAGGGTATAATTATCTCATCTATGCTGTACTTTATTTCTCCTTATGATGCTAGGCAGTTTTCCCTATTTTTTCGATGAATGGTCGTATTTTGTATATCTGTCCTCATCAGAAAAGATATTGTTGACAAAGTGAATGTTACGTCGAATCTGCTCGAATCATTTCAATGGCATGACGTTAGCCACTTTTTTTTTTAATTCCTTCAATAACCCTTTACGTACCGGGGTCACGGTAATGGGATAAGTCCCACGACCCCGGCAGGCTTCGGCCCTCTGCAGGGGGGGCCTCGTCATGTTGCTGACGCTCTTTGAGGCGCGCGTGGAACACAACGCGCCGTCGACCCGGGCATGGTCCATGGTCGGACAGCGAGTTTGAAATGTAAGATGTGTGTATCTAGCTTTATTCTGAAAACTTCAGACCCCAACACAACTGAAACATCTAAACTCAATCAAGGCGCGGCATATGGTTCAATTATGACAGGAATATATATATTTTTGTATAGACACACCAACACACTTTGACATAATGTTTGTGTGATGAGCACGGTCATTTGTTCTTTGTCTGGGTGTAATTTATCTATAATATATATGTATTTAGAAATATATATGTATGTTTATCAGTTGTCTAGTACCCATACCACAAGCTCTGCTTAGTTTGGGACTAGATGGCGTTGTGTGAAAAAGTTGTGGAATATTATAGGTATTATTATTATAATCAAAAAATTAACTAGATAATATTAACAATATTACATTTAACAATAACAATTAACAATAAATGAGTAATATTACTATTGTAACTAATACACGTAGTAAACTGAATTACTTTTTGGCGTTTTTGACTTGCACATTAAAATAGGAACTAAAAAATTATGTTCAGTCTTTTTCAATTATGATAAACTCACAAAGGAGTATCTAATATTGCTCTTCATTGTTAAAACCAAAAGATACATTAATTTAAAATTTCAACAATGCTGGCATTCGTCAGCCGTATAATGATCAAAGACACTGAAATTACAATAAGTACACCGAAAATAAGGTGTCTTTATTAAGAATTTTGTTTTGTCGTTTCATTGACAGAAAAAAGTGTAATAATCTTGAATCTGAAGCCAGGACCGTCTTTTTGCATCCAAAACAGTACTTAGAAAAAATATAATGGGTGGTTTCCCACGGCCACTGTAGTCTATTATCGTAAAAATACTTAAAAGGTCTTCTATAGATGGGAACTTTTCTATATCAACTTCGATTCCCATGTTGTATTTATAATTTCAGTTGGTCGCTGAATTGATTGAAATCGCGTTAACGCCGTACTAATCGGAAAAAAAAAATGGATGAGATTGACAGTGAATATATTATTTCTTTTGCCTTACAATTATTTACCCACGTATGTTAATAACTGTGATAATGAAAACCCTGTCCAATCAAAGAAGCGGTTGTTCAGTATTCAACTATGAACAGGATGGCCTAGAAATCGAGAAAAAAAAAACAGCTATTCCATACATTTTGTCGAGGCAATTGTTCATAAATGTATATAACAGCAGATTTTTTTCTCGGTTTCAGGGATGGTTCCATAGTAAAAGTTGTTTTGATTTGACCAAATACATAGGATATATACTCTTTTGCAAAAAAAACGGGCACCTAAGGAAATTTACGTTCTAGGGTCGATTTGAGTTAATTAAATGAAATTTATTGCTTTGACGTAGTCTGTATAGGTACTTATAATCGTGTAAATTAATGCGCGTGAAGTGAATTCGGGCAATTAAAAGAAAAAAAACGACGGATTCTTTAAAACCGATGTACACGCCCAAACAATAAGAAGTGGTCGGCAATAAAGACAAGATTTTTTTTTTACTTTTTTAAATAAAGTTACAAATGTAAAAACCTAATAACGAGTCCTCCTCTTGCCAAAATCACAGCTTGAATCCTTCTGGGCATGCTTTCCACGATGTTTTTAATAACGTTTTGAGGAATACGTTCCCACTCTTCTGCAATGACTCTTTTTAGCTCCCTGATGTTTTGTGGAGCAGGTTGCACTGATCTTACTCGTCTCTTTAGGACATCCCAGACATGCTCAATTGGATTGAGGTCAGGGCTTCGAGCTGGCCAATCTAAACGACGGATTCCAACTTCTTGCATGTACGCTTCCACGTCGCCAGAACGGTGCGGGCGAGCATTGTCGTCCATAAAAATGGAATCTTCCCCAAGTGCAGTCAATGTGGGTTGTGCATATGGAATAAGGACCTCCATTCTGTACCGGTGTGCATTTAATGTTCCATTTTCTATGAAAACTAACTCCGTACGCTCCGACGAATTAATTGCTGCCCAAAACATAACGGAGCCTCTGCCAAAAGGAGTGATTTCTTCGAAACACACTTCCGCATAGCGTTCCCGTGGTCTTCGCAGCACTCACCGGCATCGGTCCTCTCCACACAAAGAGATTCTAGCTTCATCAGAAAACTATACTTTATTCCAGTCCTCCAGAGTCCATGAAGCACAGTTCCGAGCAAACTGAAGTCGAGCAACACGGTGCTCACGGAGGAATTTAGGGCGCCGAGCTGGGCGGTAACTCCTGATATTGGCAGCCAAAAGCCTCCTCCTGACCGTCCACAAGCTAACTTCTACTCCTCTTACTTCTTCAAGGCTCTTCTTCAGGTCCACACTTGACGCTTTACGATTCCGCAACGCCTGACTCACAAAAAAGCGGTCATCTCTTGGTTCCGTGCATCGTTTTCTTCCCGAACCGGGTCTTCTTTTGACCGAACCGGTCTCTTGATACCGTTGCCAAGTCCTCTGGACAGTTGAACGACTCACATTTAGCCGCTGAGACACGTAAATTTGCGAACAACCATCTTCAAGTAGGGCTATAATTTTACCGGCCCTTATCGCTTTATCACTCATATCAAAAGTGGTATTTAATGTAAAAAGAAAGATTAAATTGTTTAATTTGCAGAAAATATCCAAAAAGTTTTAAAATATCGTAATCAGTTAAAAATCGTTTCAGCAATTCGCGCCATTAGTAAAGCTATTTTAGAATAATCCACAATAATCATTATTTTTCTTTTATTAATTTCATATTTTAAATTTGGAACGTAAAGAATCATGCCAGGATGCTTCAAATAACATGCCAATACATCGTCAAATTAATAAAACCTATTTCTTGTTCTTCTTCATTGAAGTAGAGAAAAAAATCTAAAGTGCCCGTTTTTTTTGCAAGAGTTTATATTACATTTTAACTACAGGCAGATACACACACCCTAAACTTATTACACCCCTGCGTTTTGCATCGGGGTTCATGAGCATTAATTATGTAGTAAAAGGAAAGTCTAAATGTCTTTATTTTGTTTTTCACATCTTTATAATAAAATGATTTATTTTTGGCAAATCTCTTTTTGGTAAGTTGGTTAAAAGTGTGATATAGAGTCTCTTTTATAGTCAGTTTTGTTACTTTTTGCGTCATACTATACGTAACCATACAAAACTGACCATGACGTAACGTTACTTCACCCTTGCGAGATTATTTTTATTTAAATATTTAAATTTTGATGCTTTCTTCATGCAATGCAATCTTCTTTTTTGTAGATTTTTTACGTAATCGTTCTGGCGACGTGGAAGCGTACATGCAAGAAGTTGGGATCCGTCGTTTAGATTGGCCAGCTCGAAGCCCTGACCTCAATCCAATTGAGCATGTCTGGGATGTCCTAAAGAGACGGGTAAGATCAGTGCAACCTGCTCCACAAAACATCAGGGAGCTAAAAAGAGTCATTGCAGAAGAGTGGGAACGTATTCCTCAAAACGTTATTAAAAACATCGTGGAAAGCATGCCCAGAAGGATTCAAGCTGTGATTTTGGCAAGAGGAGGACTCGTTATTAGGTTTTTACATTTGTAACTATATTTAAAAAAGTAAAAAAAAAAATCTTGTCTTTATTGCCGACCACTTCTTATTGTTTGGGCGTGTACATCGGTTTTAAAGAATCCGTCGTTTTTTTTCTTTTAATTGCCCGAATTCACTTCACGCGCATTAATTTACACGATTATAAGTACCTATACAGACTACGTCAAAGCAATAAATTTCATTTAATTACCTAACTCAAATCGACCCTAGAACGTAAATTTCCTTAGGTGACCGTTTTTTTTGCAAAAGAGTATATATCCTATGTATTTGGTCAAATCAAAACAACTTTTACTATGGAACCATCCCTGAAACCGAGAAAAAAAAATCTGCTGTTCCATACATTTATGAACAATTGCCTCGACAAAATGTATGGAATAGCTGTTTTTTTTTCTCGATTTCTAGGATGGCCCCTTAGTAAAAGTTGTTCATAGTTGAATACTGAACAACCGCTTCTTTGATCGGACAGGGTTTTCATTATCACAGTTATTAACATACGTGGGTAAATAATTGTAAGGCAAAAGAAATAATATATTCACTGTCAATCTCATCCATTTTTTTTTCAGATTAGTACGGCGTTAACGCGATTTCAATCAATTCAGCGACCAACTGAAATTATAAATACAACATGGGAATCGAAGTTGATATAGAAAATTTCCTATCTATAGAAGACCTTTTAAATATTTTTACGATAATAGACTACAGTGGCCGTGGGAAACCACCCATTTTATTTTTTCTAAGTACTGTTTTGGATGCAAAAAGACGGTCCTCGCTTCAGATTCAAGATTATTACACTTTTTTCTGTCAATGAGGCGACAAAACAAAATTCTTAATAAAGACACCTTATTTTTGGTGTACTTATTGTAATTTCAGTGTCTATGATCGTTATACGGCTGACGAATGCCAGCATTGTTGAAATTTTAAATTAATGTATCTTTTGGTTTTAACAATGAAGAGCAATATTAGTACACTCCTTTGTGAGTTTATCATAATTGAAAAAGACTGAACATAATTTTTTAGTTCCTATTTTAATGTGCAAGTCAAAAGCGCCAAAAAGTAATTCAGTTTACTACGTGTATTAGTTACAATAATAATATTACTCATTTATTGTTAATTGTTATTGTTAAATGTAATATTGTTAATTGTCTAGTTAATTTTTTTGATTATGTCAAAGTAATTATTTAGTTCCTACAAGAGATTTTAAAGTTAGTTTATAATCATCTTATCGGATTGTGATCGATAAATGTAAATAGTTATTTACAATTTTGTAACCATCAGTTTTGTTACTGTCCCCCAAATTTTTAAATGTAAATTCTGTCTAATTTTTATGTTCAATCATTATTACCGTAATTTAACTAAAGTTAAGTTGAGAAATATGATAACCGTTTAATTTTCATAATTGTATTGAAAGCAATTTAGCCATTACATTAAAAAATAAAAGTTAAGTGTTATCTGTTACCACTGGTAACAAAATTGTGAAACTATGAATCATATTTTTAGTAATATTTTAAATCTGATCGACGTAACTATAAAATTAGGTAGTTCAAACCATTTTGTTATTGTTTTTATTAAAAAAGGTGATTCCATTTATTGTTTCATTATTAATCACGAAAAGTAACAAACCTGGCATCTTTTTTCTGACTAACTCTACGTTTTTGCTTATTTTTAATAAATTATGCAATTGATACATGTTTTCAATTGAAATTCGATAAATATAGAAATTAGACCGTTGCTTACAAATATAATATCACCTTTAAATCAAAGTTCAAAATATCACGTAATCATTGGCGTATCTAGAGATATTTTCCAGGGGGGGCTGGCCCCCTGTGGTAGAAGCGATGATCACTTTTCGAAGTTGCCTTAAAGTATAATGAAGGAAATGAAAATTTTCACATTAATTAATTTAACTTGTATCGCAACAGTAGTGTCAACAATAAGAATCTGGAAAGTCAATTGTAATTGTATTTTAAAAAAAAGCGGCCAAGTGCGAGTCGGACTAGCCCCTGAAGAGTTCCGTAGTAGCAAACATATTTAACTTTATTTCTTGTAGCGTTTGTATAAATGACAAAATTATACTAGGGGACAGAGGTTAAAGTATGGAATTGCTGATTTGAAACGAAAACTAGGAAAAATCCTTTTTTTCTAAAATGTAACATACTTACTTAATCAACATATTTACCTTCATTATCTATACATTGTGGCCATCTAATTGGAAAGTTATTTATGCCTTAACAATAGACCTTTCGGAATCTAAATTCTATAAAGATCTACAGCATATTTTTTCTTAGACTATTCTCTGTCTTATTTAAAAATTACAGGGGATACTGCCACACATTTTACCATTTTGGAAAAGTTTATCTTTCGAACGATTGATTTGGAGAATAAATCATTTCAGATACCTCAATATAATTTTTAAAGACCTATCTATTGACCCAACACATATAGGTTTGATATATTTTTTTGTCATTGGTCGCAAGTAAAGACTATAATATATATACTCTCTGGTCGCAAGCAACTGTATAACATGAGGTCTCGGGTTCAATTACCGGGTCGGGCAAAAAGTGCTACATATGGGTATTCTGTAAGAAAAGTCTCAGTAGTAGCCCAGAGTTTGGAAGTTGGCAGTGTGGTACCCCCGTGCCTATAGTTGGTCCTGGCTATTATTTGGACATCTTCGAAAGTCGTTACGGGTATGATACTGGTCTTGCCAAGGAGTTTTGGCAAGTAATCAATCAGTCTGTCATTTAAGTACTAGTTAGTTTATTTGGGTGGGAAAATCATCGAATGACTTCTCCCGCTCTGGGTGGAGCAAAAGGGAGTGTCAGACTTGTACTAACTAAAAACCCACCCTGTTCCTTCAGCTGCCCTTAAGTTCCGGGGCCGCGGTATCTCGTTAGATCATTCCCGCAACCCCGGCAGGCAATGGCCTGATAGGGCCCCGTCACTGGTGCTGACAGCTCTTTAAGGCGCGCGTGGAACACGATGCACCGCCGACCCGGGCCTGGTCCTTACCGGACGGTGAGCTACCCCTGCTCGACGTCCGCAAGCCCGCGCCTACTGTGGCCGGAGATCGGCTCGCGATCCTCGACGCACAGGGCGTCTTCCGCGGCGGCTGGGGCGTGAGGAAGAAAGTTGTCTCTCCCACACGCGTTCGGCCTCCTCCTTCGCTAGTATGACTGCTTCGCAGAAGGAGGCGACCGCATCCCATTCCCTCTCATTCCACACCATGTTCTGGACCAGGGCCGGTCGCGAGAGGTCACCGCTGCCGATCGCCTCAACGAAGACACGGCGAGGCTCTGCCCAAGCGGGGCACACCTCCACCGTACACTTCACCGTGTCCTTCGGGTGGTCCACGCTAGGGCTTCCAATCACGGAATACTAAGATCTCGGTATTGCGGGAACCCGCTTCGCTTTTCAGTCCCGCGTGATGCGGGATTACGGGCGCGGGATCCGTGGAATTTGCGGGACTGCATAAAAGCATGCATGCGACCTCTCATGAGCGTGATCGCTCGGTGGATTGATTGCTCGGTGACTGGCGGCCGGCAGTGGTGGAAACAACGCGGGTGCCGATGTCACCCATTTTTCACAGCTTAAGGAGCCTAATATAGCGGAATTTTAGTCAGTGGTAGCCTAAAATATCAGTAAAGTTTTTTATTCAGTATTTGTTACTGTTTTTTAACCGACTTCAAAAAAAGGAGGTTCACAATTCGTCTTGAACTTTTTTTTTTAATGTATGTTACCTCATAACTCGGAGACGGCTGGACCGATTTGAAAAATTCTTTCTGTGTTTGAATGGGTATACTTTCTATTTGGTCCCATTGTTACGAAATCAGGATCTGATGATGGGATCCTGGAGAAATCGAGGGAACTCTTCAAATATTATATGCACACCTATAGCGTTTTGGGTATTTCTTATAGTACCTTGAGCAGTTCCTTCCGAAAAGTACCATTTGGGGAAGTTGAACTGATGATGAAGACCACAGATGGCCACTGCAACTCCTCAATAATAAGTATTTCGTGGATTGCGTTTCGATTACTTAAATACGGATGTTAAACACTTTATGCTCGTCACAATACATATGGTGATGTAGAGCTGATGGTCAAGTACCAGGAGACCTCCTCAACAATTAACGGCTATGCAAGTTGTTGACATTATGGCTTTTGTAACTAGATAAATTACAAACCGAGCCACTAAAAAGCGCGAAAAAAATTTTTTTTTTCAAAAAATAGAACCGACTTCCATATCAAAACACTACAAAGCCAATAATAACTTTAATTTCGGAAGGCGGTGTGAAAAAATAAAGAAAATCCAAAACCAATAACACCGATTTCCGAAATTAAAGTTATTTTTAGCTTTGTAGTGTTTTGATATGGAAGTCGGTTCCATTTTTTGCAAAAAAAAAATTTTTGTGTAGAAAAAACGGTGTAATTTGATTGATCTCATACTAGTAGTAATCTATACTAATTATAAAGAGATAACATTTCTTTGTAAGGGCTAATCTTCGAAAGTACTAGGTGGATTTGGATGAAATTTGGTATGGAAATAACATGAAGCTTGGGGAAGATTATAGGCTACTTTTTACCCGACTGCAAAAGAAGGGGGTTATGTTTTTATCGTGATAAAGTCGACGGGAGCGAAGCCCCGCGCGATTGCTAGTACTTAAATAAATGTAGAGTTAGTAGATTAATTCGTTGTTTTTTATGATAAATAAACGGGGTAATTTGATTGATCTCATACTAATAATACGGTAATAAAAGTAATAGGTAAATAAATGTGGAGTTAGTTGATTAATTCATTGTTTTATTTGCCTTATATAAATGTGAATATTTTCAATATGCGGGATCCCGCAAATACCGAGATCACGCGGTATTGAAATTCGTAGTCCCGCAAATACCGAGATTGAATTCAGGCTGCGGGATTGGAAGCCCTACCTCAAACCTGTTTTCCAAAGTGAGTGGTAAAATGTGTCTCCCTGTAACTTGAGTTAAAAAACTAAAAAAATATATGATAATGAAATAATTATTTTTATTTTGCAAATAGGTTATAAATAACACTTTCACACGTCTTTTTTTTCGTAAATGTAAGCTAGATGAAGTCAGTGTTTCCTAACTGACTACTCTGAGAAGAAACACTGAAACAAACTCAGAGGTCAACGTCTCTTTTAAATTCCATACAATCTGTAGTAATCAAATCACATGAAAGCCATGTAAGTTAATGTCTGTGGCGCCCTTTAGAGGACAGAAACACACAGATTTGAGCAGGCCCGTCCAAACAGTGCAAGCATTTGTCAAATATCGCGTAGCTCAACTTAGAACCTTAAGGAGCTCGATGCTGTAGATCTTAATGAAGACTTTCAACGAAAACTTGATTGAAGGAGATAGAGTCAGCAGTTTTTGAAATATAGCACATTATCTAAAACCGCAAATATAACTTTGTAATACATACAAACACTGAAAAACTAATTTATTTTGCGTAGTTACTACGGAACCCTTCATGGGCGAGTCTAACTCGGACTTGGCCAATTATATCCCCTTCTTCCACCATTGAGTAGCCAGAGGGCCTCGCGAAATGTACCTTGCCCACATTAAGTTTATGTCTTGCGCCGCCACTGAATAAGAAGTATATTAGGTTTTATTTCTACCACACAAAATTAATGACATAATTCTGTAGTTAACTCTTTAATGTCTGACTGATAAGTTCCAATAGGTAGCAAGATGGCGACACCTCCATCGCGCCGCTCTCGCCGGCAGTATGCTGCGGCGATCTCGTAGCCCTATCTGCATGTATGGATGCTGTTTTTCTGTGATCCAAGTTATTGTTCTTGCAGTAAGTTTTCTAGTAGATGAGTCTTATTTTTTATGCTTTGTACATTTTGTAGTAATACTGTATTTAGTTTCGAAAGGTACGATTTCCTGAGGTGTGAGTAGGGTTGGTCTTGAAGGAGTTATAGTTGCTGTTGTTCACCTGTGTCATGCTGTCTTTATTATTTCCGGGAATAATCGAGATTGATGAGTTTGGCGAGAAGATTGTGTTGTTTTCTTTTTCCATATTATCGTGTACTTTTTCATTAATTATGAGAACATTGTTTCTAATCCCCGCATGACGTCTTTCTTTTCTTGCTCCATGTAACATTTTCCTTAGATTCTTTTTTGGAGTGCCTCACTTTCCAAAAATTCGTCAACCATAACTCCAGATCCTTGTAGCAAATGTTTGTTTTGAAGGATGTATCTGGTCATTTGTTTGCTAACTAACTCTAGCACGATTGGTCTGCGATGTCCTTGCTTTCCTAGACGTGTTAATTTATCAATATGTTCTTCCAAATATAACATAGGTATATTTTATATAATAAAATATATATAGGATGCGGTCGTAGAGTTCATCTTCTGTCTCCCAGTTGTATTCTTCGAGCCCATATAAAACTAGTTTTTTCATATTAGGTATTGCTATTATTGTAAGTAGGTTTATAAGTGCAGGGGTTCTGCATAGATTTAATTTCACTGTTGAGACAGTCGCATTCTTAATCCAAGTTATTCATTTTCTTTTTTAAATTTAGAATATCGTTGTAGGTATTTGTTTTTTTCGGTGTTTATAGTATGAAACTTATTTCCGTAGTTATTTCAATGTTTAAATTTTCTATGACATTTTTAATTTCCTCCTGTATGACAGATTTTAACTCTGTTTTGATTAGTGAAACTATTTTCTTTTCGTTTTTCTCTAGTTTTTTGTCCAAAAGTTGGCTGAGTTGCTCAAGTGTCAATATGGATGCGAACGCTCGTGCTTGTATTAGTAGCGTTACTTGGGTATTGGGTATAGGTATCGTGTCTCCGAGGACGCTCTCATCAAAAGTGGATAGTTCGTATAACGAGGAGTCGTCATTGCTACCCAGTTCGGCAGATGGCTGCCTGCTAGTTGACTCTACTGCTGCCCTCTGTCTCCCGTTTAAGAAGTAAATGTTATCTTTTTTGTCAAAAGATAGCGCTTGCGAATAGATAGCACAACAGAGTTTAGATCCACTGGTAGAAAAATGGCGTTATGTGCTCGATTTTATGCAAATAATTGTTTGGGTAGCAAAAATTTTAATTTCTATTATTTTATTTTCGTAGTTTTATTTTAGGAACTTACGGCGGTTTTTTGCAATCCAAGATCACTAATTACACTCCAATTAAGTTGTAAAACACTGTTTGTTTATTCGTTTAGATCACTGAGTAATGTTTATTTTCTTGTTCACTATACGATATTTTGAATTTCCCTCGTAGTTGTTTTAGTCCTTCATACCTATTTTTGCAGGATACGAAATCACAGCACAATAAGATACCAAACTTAGTTTTCTCACTATTTCTAGGTGGAATAGGTCCGCTTATTTTATTTTAAAGATTTTTAATTGCGGAGCTGATGTTTACGTTGCGCAGTAGCGCCCTCTTCCAATAATGTATTCATGGATAAAGCTAAAAAAAATCCCCGTAGATATATACTGTTTTTTTTTATGGCAGAATTATACATACATTTATTAGAAAATAGATACAAAATAATATAGGTGTATTTTATTCCAAATTTCATCATAAGTCTAAGTTGATTAGAGGTAACTCTATTTACCGTAGCATCTCAATTGAGGAGCCACATTAAATGCACTATATCTACCAATTTAATAATATTTCATTACTGACTCTTATCCTACAAGTCTTTTATACTTACTACTAAAATACGAGTCTACGAAATCGTTGCACTCGTATACGCCATAGCACTCCTTTAGTAGTTCCATAACAAAAAACTTTTTTGCAAAAAAATAAAACCGACTTCCATATCAAAACACTACAAAGCCAAAAATAATTTTAATTTCGGTAGTCGGTGTTATTGGTTTTGTATTTTCTTTTTTTTTCACACCGCCTCCCGAAATTAAAATTATTTTTGGCTTTGTAGTGTTTTGATATGGAAGTCGGTTTTATTTTTTTGCAAAAAACTTTTTATTTTCGCGCTTTTTAGTGGGTCAATTTGTAATTAATCTAGTTATAAAAGCCAAAATGTCAACTACAAAAAACTAAAAACGCGCGAACAAAAAACACAATATAGAGTAACCGAAAAGATCATCAAGGTAAATATTTTTTTTAGACTTTTGTTAATTTTTCAGAAACGGCTTGTTCGATGTCGATAAAATTTTCATGGGACCATTTGGGAAGTATACCCTTTCCAACAAAAAAAGAATTTTTCAAATCGGTTGGCGAGCGACGGAGCTATGCCCGAACAAACATAAAAAAAAAAAAAAAAAAACAAACAAACATCCGAATTGAGAACCTCCTCCTTTTTCAGAAGTCGGTTAAAAAGATACAAAGTCATGGTAAACTATGATAATCTTAACTCAGAAGAAGATACAGTTTTCAACAATGAGGCTTTTATGAAACGTGATTGATAATAAATCTCCACCAGTATAAAGGAACTAGGAACAAAGGCTCGGTGACTGGAACGAGGGTCGGTTAAAGATAAAACAATGACACGCTTATTGATTCAACTGCAGTTTTACTAAATGAAATCTTCATATTTCGTATAACTATGGAATGATTAATTTTCATGAAGAATCTCTTTCATCTTTTTAACAATACATTCATCGGTGACGAAAACATGTTCACTATCACTGGTTCCCATACTCAAACCATTCTTGATTTGGGGTAAATGTCTTATCCTTTTACACGAACTGTGAACTATCTTACACCCAATATCAACAAAAGTCTTCACATTACTCAGATTTACCCCCGCGCCCGGCATAATGTCTACCTTATCACCAATACCGCCAATGAGAGACTTTATTAGTTCAACAGCTTCGGAATCACTAGCTGTCGCTTTCTGTCCACTTGTAAGCACTCTATCAAAACCAAGTTTGGCTACTTTTGCTATCGATAAAATAGGATCTGAACACACATCAAAGGCTCTATGAAAAGTAACAGGAGTGGGAGAGGCTTGGACCATAAACTTTGTGCAGTTATTCAAGTCTATGTGCTGTGTTTCGGTAAGGGCGCCGAAAACAAATCTATCTACGCCATACGCTTTGAAAACTTCTACGTCCGATATCATTGTATCCATTTCCTCCGCAGAGTAATTAAAGTCAGAGCCCGTGCGACATCTGATCATTACGTTCACTTTTGGCCTCTGAAAGAAACAAAGAACAAACGGTAAATAAATAACGATCGCTCCTCTCACTATACGAACGCACTCCATTTATCAAATGGACCTACCTTCGTTAATTTATCGCAGCCACAATCATGACATGATTTACGGATTGGGATCCCGGCCGTTATGTTATTCACCTAAAATATAAAATGGTGTAAGACAAAAGTGTGACACAGATTCGATAAACTGCAATAAAAAAAACAACCTCGTATGTCCAGAGACGCCATGCGATTGGTAAAGCAAACCAATTTAAGGCTTTCCGACTCAGAATCAGAATTTGTGCCAAATAGAAGGCAATAATAACTTTATGTCTTAACTAATAATAATAATAATTCAACCTATTAAGCCAGGTCCGCTGCGACGTGTTTTCGTGTTTGCAAACAGTATAACATTGTTTGCTAACCGAATATAGGCGTGGCCTAACAGTTTTGTTAGCAAAAACACAATAACATGTTTGCCGAGATGAATGGATAACATCCCCCGCGTTCGCCTGCGGGGAGGGAAAGTGACGCATTTTGTGTTCGCGCTCACTAGAGGAAGACGAAATCATTCGAAGAGTGTGTTGATTGTGTGTGACAATTCACTTTGGTTTGTGATGGAGTGGAATAAAGAAAATACTTTATCTTTTAATACTTTGTTTTCTTCTCCATATCTGGTAAAATTAATGATAACAGCTCTTGATAATCACTTTCTGAACATCTAAAACAATTTTTATACCGAACCTATCATCAATTTCCAGTTCTTGCTATTATATTATACTAGCTGTGCCCCGCGGTTTCACCCACGTATAATCCTACTACTATTATTAATATGTAATTTTATGCGTCAATCTAATTCGCAATGGATAGAGAATCGCGAAGTAAATATAGTTTAATTTAATAATATTGTCAAGAAAACATTTAGAGTATTTTTAAACTGCTGACCCGATCTCATTCAAACCAATTTTAATTGAAATTTTTATTAAGATCTACAGCATATATTTTGTTTTGGTTTTTGACTCCATTATTATAAAAGTAGGAGGGGGTGGGGGGTGAAACACATTTTACCACTTTGGAAGCGTATATCTTTCGACTGACTCGCCCATGAAGAATTCCGTAGCTAAAGCATAGCTACGGAATTCTTCATGGGCGAGTATAGATTAATGTAAAAAAATGCTGTTATCATCATCATGTTTATATGACAAAGTTTTATTTGCGGATTTTGCAAATGTGAAAATGAAATCTCAAAAACTGTATCTCGTTCGAATCAATTAGTTAAAAGTTTTCATTAGAATCTACAGCATATTTTTTTATATTTTACACTTTATTATTTTAAAAGTTAGAGACACATTTTACTACTTTGGCACTTCCAAAGTAGTAAAATGTGTCCCCAAATATTATATTATATTTATATTATATTATATTATTTATTTTATTTTTATTAATATTATATTTATCTTTCAAACGATTGACTTTGACAAAAATGATTACATGAACCTCAGTATCATTTTTAAAGGTTTATTTATAGACGCCGACACCCGCATAGGCGTACAGGCTTGATCTAAAAAAAAAAATAGTTTTAGTTCCATGTATGGGGAGCCTCCCCTTAATGTTTTTTTTTACATTATTTTCGCATAAAAATCGGAAAGCGGTTTGCAGAATACATCTATATATCAAGTTTGAACTATGTAGTCTTAATAGTTTCGGAATAAAATGACTGTGACATACGGAAAGACGGCCAGATAGACATGACGAATAGTATAAGGGTTCCGTTTTTTTGCTATTCGGCTAAGGAATCCTAACAACATCGCTTTTAAACTATGCCAACGTTGAATGTCTGACCCGTTTTTTCGGGTGGGAAAATCATCGAATGACTTCTCTCGCTCTAAGTGGAGCGAGAAGGAGTGTCAGACTTCTACTGACTATAAGCCCACCCAGTTACTTCAGCTGCCCTTGCCTTCCGGGGCCGCGGTATCTCATTACAACATACCTTTAAACTGAACGATGACATAAAAAATGGGATGAACAAAACAACACCATATCAAAATTACTTATTCAACTAAAGAAAAAGTAAAATATAAATATTAAAATGTATAGATACAAAAATACACATCTGACGTAAAAGAAGCTGAAACAATTTTACATAGGAAGTCTCTTAGCCAAGAAGTCGAAATAAAACCAAGATAAGGTTCACTATCAGTGCGGTATCTATCGCGGAGTGGTAGAGTACGCGAGTCATGCTCAACGCGTCGCGTCGTGCATCCCCGGGCCGCCGCGGCCGTTTCGGTAAATAGCGTTGTTGAATAATTTTAATTTTACATTTCCTCCTGAACTATAAGTCCAAATTATATACTGTAAAAGGCAAAGATAATCTTCATAAAATTGTCTTGATGATGAAATTACTTTCAAACGCAAATATTAATATGGCCGCATAATAATAATACTACAAAGACATTCCTTATTTTTTTAATATTTTCTTAACATAATTTGCCTTATTGTGGATTATTTATAAAAGTTAGATATGCAGTACCGCGGACTTTTTTTTAGATCTACATAAACCCTACATTTTTGTAGTACATGATCTTTACGTATAACTCAGCATTTCGCCAGCTCACGCGATTATAGTAATTTAGCGGCATATTTTCTTCCGACTTACTTCACCAATACCTTTATTGTAGGAAAACCGAGAAGAGTAGCGTAATGCTAGATAGCCTATAGCCTTCCTCATGAAACTGCCTATCATAATCAGAAAGAATTTTTGAAATCCACCCAGTACTTTCGAAGATTAGCGCGTTCAAGCAAACAAACAAACAAACAAACTTTTCCGTTTTATAATATTAGTATAGATTGAACGAACGAGGTTGCAGGTAGGGTCGGACCCGGAATCTATTTCTGTTTCTTTGGAGAACTAAATCTACTATTGCTATAACAGCTGCCACGTCTTCTTCGTAGGAACTCATTTTTGAAATTAAACAAAAACATTACAACAATTGGCGCAGCGGACCTGGCTTTACATTCCTCTGCTCGTTGGCCACTAATCGCAAGCGCGACTGCTGAGCGTGAAGTCGGATTCAATTCCGAGGTCAGCCAAAAATTGCTATTGGGCTTTTCTATAAGAAACTCAGTAGTAGCCCGGATATGTGAAATTAGCGGTGTGATACTCCAGTGCCTCGGAAAGTACGTTAAGCCGTTGATTACGGTTATCATTTGAACATCTTTGACAGTGATTACGAGTAATCAGAAGACCGAAGAGCTGACACTGGTCTGGTCAAGTTGTATCCTGTTACCCAGCTACTGTGTTGTGGTCAGATGGGCAGTCGCTCCATGTAAAACACTTACACTCAGCTGCATAGTTGGGACAAAGCTAAGCAGACAGGCCTTCTCTTTATGAGAATGAATGGGACATAAACCACCACGCGGGCACAGTTAGAGCCGGGGCACACGATGCGTTGCGGCGGCGGTGCGGCGCCGGAGCGGTGTCGCTGCGTCGTCTTACATAGAAATATCTGTGGCATGCACACGATGCGCTCCGGCGCCGCACCAGACTTGCAACCACCAAGACGAGGCGGGGAGGGGTGAATGCGTTGCGACGTCGGAGCGGCACCGCTCAGTTGTTTTGCGTCCTGTCCATCACTGTTACTTAGTGCAATAAAAGAACAGATCCAGTATCGTCGTACGCTTCTACGTCCATTTCAGCGGTGGCGTAATAGTAGGGCCAACAACATTTTACGATCCATTTTCATTAACAGACTGTCCAACGCTGCTGCGGCGCCACTGCGACATAACAACGTTACGGTGCCGCACCGCTCGTGTGCCCACTGACACGGTGAAATCTTTGCGGTGCGGCGCCGCAACGCATCGTGTGCCCCCACCCTTAGTGGTTTCCACAAGTTGTTTTCCGTCACCGATTTGAGAGCAGTGGTGATGATACAAATTACACAACGCGCAAGTCGGAAGTCGGCCCGTAATCAATGGGCCAACACTGCTCTGTTTTAAGAATGAAAATATATTTCTACTTCTAAGAAACGCATTATTTTTCACCATTTCCATTATTTGAATGACAAGTCCTGGTGAAGGTGTAAGTCCCCCTTCTGTGAGAGAGCTGCATACTTCCAGTTCGTCCGTTCCGCCATGAATTGCGTTTATTGCAGACTCCAAGCTATCTATACAAACCTCTAGCATGGTCTGGAACATAAATAACCAAGTTTGAATCACTTGTCTGTCAAACAAAGACAAGCAAGAAATTTCAGACCCACTTCAAAACATGGTGAGGGCATGGTGAGGGATACTTTTTACAATAATCGTTTTATTTCAAAATTAAAAATTAATATTGCACGTAACCAGGGTTTGTTTTGCAAACAACAAGCGTGAAATACTTAATGTTTAGTAACTAAAAATCCCAAAACATACCCACACGGGAAGTATACAAAAGAAAAAAACCTTTTTAGCAAAAAATAGAACCGACTTCCATATAAAAACACTACAAAGGCAAAAATAACTTCGGAAGGCGGTGTCAAAAACTAAAATCTATACAAAACTAAAGACACCGCCTTCCGAAATTAAAGTTATTTTTGCCTTTGTAGTGTTTTTATATGGAAGTCGGTTCTATTTTTTGCTAAAAAGTTTTTTTTCACGCTTTTTAGTGGGTCGGTTTGTAATTTATCTAGTTACTAAAGCCAAAATGTCAACTACTTATCACCTTTTACAAAATATTGCTTTTCCCGGTGCAGACCCGTTAATTTTTGAGGAGTTCTCCTGGTACATCACCATCAATTCTACTTCACCACATGCATTGTGACGAGCATAAAGTGCTTAACATCCATATTCAAGTAATCTAATCGCAATCCACAAAATACTTATTATTGAGTAGTTTCGGTGGCCACCTAGGGTCTTCATCATCAATTCTACTTTCTCAAATGGTGCCTATCGAGAGCAACTGCAAAAGTTACTATAAGAAATACCCAAAACGCTATAGGTGTGCCTATAATATTTGAAGAGTTCAATTTCTCCATGATTCCATCATCAGATCCAAACGTGACGACAATGGGACCAACTAGAAAGTATACCCTTACAAACAAAAAAAGAATTTTTCAAATCGGTCCAGCCATCTCCGAGTTATGAGGTAGTAATACATTAAAAAAAATCCTTTTTTTTGAAGTCGGTCAAAAAGGCAAACATTTTGACACACTAGCACTCCAGTTTTTCCATAAGAGATTTTAAAATCAATTCTAGTTACTTAGTTTATTAATTATTTACATTAAATCTTGAACGCTAAGCAAAAGTTCGTTTATTTCAATACTAGTACTCACGCGGGGCTTCGCTCCCGTGGATTCTATCACGGTAAAAACATAACTCTCCTTTTTGCAGTCGCGTAAAAAGTAGCCTATAACCTTCCTCAAGCTTCAAGCTACTTCCATACCAAATTGCATCCAAATCCACCCAGTACTTTCGAATATTAGCGCGTTCAAGCAAACAAACAAACTTTTCCGCTTTATAATATTAGTATAGATTAGAGGTGTGTCGATCAATCGTTTTTCGTGACCCGGGTCGATCGCGACCCATACGGTAAGTGATCGAGTCAAAATGATTCGATCATATCGATCGTTTGGGTCGCAGCCCGAATCTCGGTCATGCAATCATATTTGATCGAACGATCGAGCTTCAAACTTTGACTCGTGACCCATCTTACAGGCTCACGTTCAGTGGGAATTTGAAGAATTGAAACCGCGAGCCGCGCATTATCACGCCCGTCCTTTTTATAAGAAAAACGTCTTTAGTTGTTTACTTATAATAGCTACCGTAAGATTAAAAATAGGTACTCAAAAATAATAGATAAGGTTTATTAAAGTTCATTTATGATAGCTAGTCGATCGTGTTTAACTGGAACACTGAAAAAAAACCACATAAATTTCATTACCTTTTTTAAGTATCCAGATTACTATCACGACATATCTTATATTTTTCCAATATATCTTTATATATATCTTTCCAGGCTTGCCTTGTCAAGTATAAGTTGGCAGACGGTAATCGAAAGAACTAAATGCCGCCAAAAATGGACAATATACGCTTTATGTCTTAAAAACAAAGGCTGAGTGTTTTGTGATGTGTATGTTACATTAAGCAGATAACCAAACCATACTCAAATACGTACATAAACCAAAACAAAACAGAGCGGGTCAAAAGGTCACGACACGAACTACGGAACTACGTTAAGTATTGATCGAATCATTTCGATCGCGATCCGCGCACGGCGGCGGCGCGGATGTGGGTCACGACCCATAGTAGAGTGAGAAAGTAATACATTTATAGCGCGCCATCTCGTTTTTGGGTTAGAAAGTGACAAACACATGCGTGGTAGTATTTGATAGAAAGTGATAAACATATTTGTTGTTTGGGTCATTTTGTAAGCAGACAAAAGTGTGTTCTAAATCTTACTGCGTATAGTTCAATTTTCTTCTCGATTTCGAGTACCCAAATGATCGAATCTTTTAATGCTTAAAGACTCGATCACTCACGTTCGGGTAGTGATCGAGTCAAAGTGATTCTATCAATCGTGATCGACTCACTTCTAGTATAGATACCTAATTTGACTATGTAGTCATGATATAATACTATTTATGGGTATTTTATATAAAACCGAGTTATTCAAAGGGTTTTTTACTTATAATTATTGGGGTTCCATAGCCAAATGGCAAATAAAAATTGGCCAAGTGCGAGTCAGACTCGCCCATGAAGGGTTCCGTAGGAACTATAATAATATAATATAATATGTATATTTATTTGACGAATAAAAAAAAACCTTAAAAATTTCTTAAAACTAGGTTATTTACATTTTTACAACTACGCTAAATAACTTTGTTTTTCATAGTGTTTGTATGAATTACAAAGTTATATTTGCGGTTTTATAAAATATGCCGTATCTCAAAAACTCCTGACAGTCCTGACCCGATTTCGTTCAAACCAATTTTGGTTGAAAGTTTACATTAAGATCTACAGACATATATTTTTTTGAGATTTTTCACTCCATTATTATAGAAGTTAGAGGGGGGACACACATTTTACCACTTTGGAAGCTTATATCTTTTAAATGATTGACTTTATGAAAAAGTGGTTTTAGAAATCCTTATATTATTTTTAAAGACCTGTCTATAGATACCACACACGCATAGGTTTCATGAAAAAAAAATATTTTCATTTCTAGTTGGGGACCCCCCTTTATTTTAAATATTTTTACATTTTTTTTCTTAAAATCGGAAAGCGGTTCAAAGTTTCACATGTATAGTCTTAATAGTTTCGGAATAAAATGGCTGTGACATACGGACGGACGGACAGACAGACAGACGGACAGACATATCGAAACTATAAGGGTTCCGTTTTTAGCCATACGGCTACGGAACCCTAAAAACGGAACCAACAAAAGATGGACAGACAGACAGAATCTTATAGATTCCACATGTCTATCTGTCTGTCCATCTGTTTGTCACAGTCATTTTATTCCGAAACTATTAGGACTACACAACTGTAGATGTATTTTGTGAACTGCTTTAGGCTTTACGACTTTTAAACAAAAAAAATAAAAAATAAGCATATTGGGGGCCTTCCATAATGTTTATTATTTTAACACCAACCCTACATGGAACTTTTTTTTTGTTTTTTTACGTGGTAAAATCATCAAACAAGTCCTCCCACCCCGGGCAGGGCTGTCAGACTTGTACCGACTAAAATCCACGGTGTTCCTTCAATAGCCCTTTACGTTCCGGGGTCACGGTAATGGGATAAGTCCTACGACCCCGGCAGGCTTCGGCCCTCTACAGGGGGGGCCTCGTCATATTGCTGACGCTCTTTGAGGCGCGCGTGGAACACAACGCGCCGTCGATCCGAGCATGGTCCATGGTCGGACAGCGAGTTGCCCTTTACTCGCTGTCCGCATGCCCGCGCCTACGGTGGCCGGAGATCGTCGGCCGACGTCCGAGGCCGTGGGCGTCTACCACTGCGGCTGGGCTGGATGGAAGACGCCATCCTCTCCCTCACGCGGCCCGCCTCCTCCTTCGATAGCATGACTGCTTCGCAGAAGGAGGTGACCGCTTCCCACTCCGTCTCGCCCCGCAGCATGGCCTCGACCAGTGCCGGGCGCGAGAGGTCTCCGCCTATCGCCGCCGTGAGGACACGTCGGTGCTCTGCCCAAGCGGGGCAGTCTTGCACCGTATGCTCTACTGTGTCCTCAGAGCGATCCTCGCAGTGGTGACACCTAGGCGTTTCTTCCTTCCCCATCAGACACAGGTACCTCCCGAAACTTCCGTGTCCGGTGAGGACCTGCGTCATGCGGTAGATCAGGACGCCGTGACGCCGATCTAGCCACTCCTCAAAGAGGGGTCTTACCGCCGCAATTGCGGCGTGCCCACCCTACATGGAACTAGGACATTTTTTTTTCATTGCAATTTTATATGCAGAGTGTCTATAGATAGGTCTTCAAAAATGACATGAGATTCCTCAAACCAAATTTTCTCAAAATTAATAATTTGAGAGATAAACACTTCCAAAGCGGTAAAACATGTGCCCACCCCACCCCCCCCCCCCTTTTCAATAAAAATTCGTTTGAATGAGATGCAGTTGGTATAGCTTTTTGTAGATGCTTTTCAAAAAAATACTGAAGAATTATGTGTATAGATTTGAGCTTGCCGAGAAGTAAGCTATTCACTCTTGACTTAAGACGCCCAAGATATAGGACACACAGACTCAGAGAATTTCACTTCTTAGCTATAAGCACAATGAAACTATTCCTAAAGGCATTTAACCCATTCTCTTACTAACCAATACAATAGATATTCTGTGAACTGCAACAAATTATCTGGTATTTTAATTTGTGTTGCAATCTAATATTGACCATAGGCAGTAATACAGTAGACGCTAGACTGTCCAAGTATTTTTGCTCTTAAGTTATTTCTTCAAAAACTTGTGTAGGTACTTATCAGATATTTCCTGAAAAAGCAACATTCAATGAGAAACTATAGTAAATACTATATCTGCTGCAAATCAGCATGTTGATTTGAATTTTTTTTTTTTTTAATAATAGTTAACAATCAAATTATTTTATTACACATGTAGGCCACAGAGGCACATAAAAATCTTCAGATACTAGTGCAAGGTTCAAATCGGTTTTTTCCTCTAGAGAAGGCCTAGCAAGAATATACATAGCAATATACCTAGTAATACTGTAGTAGGAAGTATTTTATCTATACTAATATTATAAAGAGGTAAAATTTGTAAGTTTGTATGTATGGGGTAATCTCTGAAACTACCAAACCGATTTTGAAAATTCTTTCGCTTTTTTGTAGCTGCATTATCCCTGAGTGCTATAGGCTATAAATTATTTTTATATCACGCATATTAGCCGAGCTATTATAATCTTTGTCAAGCAAGTTGGGGTCGGGATCCCGTGGAATACTTTCGACTTCTACGCGGATGAAGTCGCAGGCAGAAGCTAGTTATAAATAAAATATGAATTTGTTCTCAACTATTGTATACCTAATATGATGGAGCAGTGTGATCGCACACAATAAAACTAATAACAACCCCATAACAACTGTCACAAAATAAAGAACTTTTGACTTTGACTTTGATTTTTATATATTGTAAATTTCAAGCAGTTATCAACAGTTTCACTTCTTAATCTTCATAATCTATTAGTCCTAATTGTCTCAGAATAAAGTGACTGTGACATAGGGATAGACAGACAGACAGATATGATCACATGATGAATTGTAGTGGAATGGCAAAACATGGAACCCTATAAAACAGAAATTATAGGAATAAAGTGTTCTAAAATTAATACAGAGTAAGAAGTTAAGAGTTATTTAAAATAACTAAAGATTCGCAACAGAACTCCATAAAAAACTAAAACAAATAGTTTACAAACTTATTACAAGTAACTACCACCCATGGTTGAATGGTATAGAATGCCTATTTTTTTTTTTTTAACTTGGTAAAATTATCAAATAAGTCCTCCCACTCCGGGCAGGGTGGGAGGGACTGTCAGACTTTTACTGACTAAAATCCACGGTGTTCCTTCAATAACTCTTTACATACCGGGGCCACGGTAACGGGATGAGTCCCACGACCCCGGCAGGCTTCGGCCCTCTGCAGAGGGGGCCTCGTCATGTTGCCGACGCTCTTTGAGGCGCGCGTGGAACACGACGCGCCGACGACCCGGGGCATGGTCCATGGTCGGACAGCGAGTTGCCCTGTATAGAATGCCTAAGGCATTAAGTCTGCCTTTGTACATTTTGTATTGCTTATTTTTGTTGCTCTGTCATGCAAAAAAAAAACTACTAAATAGATTTTAATGAAATTTGGTAAGTAGGTAGTTGACATCCTGGAATAACACAGACTACTTTTTATCCCGGAATTCCCAAGAGATCAGGATTTAAGCAGGAAAACCCTCCCATGCAAACACAGTCGCAGGCAGAAACTATATTTAAAATTTTTGACAAAAACAAATAACAACAACAATGAACTACCTCTTTTGTTGACACATTATAAGGAATCAATGTTTCTGTCAGTGTTGAGTAGGACACAACTTGAAAAAAAGTTTGTAAGAGTAGCCTCTTTTACAAAAAAGTACAAACTGAGCCGGTACAATGTCCCACTTCAAATGAAGCGAGGTGTACTGAAGCTCGGCGATACATTTGAAGTAACCAGTACGAATATGACATTTGATGTTATTGTGTTAGTATTGTCTTAATATTACACTCCGTTTGTTTTTCTCTCAAACTACACACAATATAAAAATAATAAACCTCTCCAAAATAATAACACAAACTAGCTAAACAAGCTTATTAAATATTTATTGAAAGTCATTCATTAAACAGAATACTTACAAAACTTACATGAATGTTGTCACTTGTATAAAATACTTATTAACTTATTTCGCAACTGCACAAACAATTAAAAACAATATTCTCATATCTCAATTTCGGTATTATTCTCATTATCGCATTAAGTAGGGGTGAGATTAGAACAGCCTCATCCCAAATCACTGTCCTGCTGAGTAGATACCAAAGAAAATAATACTCTCTAACGAGAGGTAGATACGGACTCCCTTAAAAACAATAATTTTACTAAAACTCAGGGGGAGGACACTCTCCTACATTAGGTTCAACGACAAACGAAACAGCGCCATCTTCATTTCTTAACCGTGAAACCGTTACATAGTTTTCTCTAGGTCGCAATAGATGTCTCTGTAATATCATTTATAAACATTTTTAATTTTAACATTTTAGGTTAATATCAATATAATCAACTTTAAATATAACAATTTTGTCATGATTATCAATAAAATCTATTTTATATATAATGGCAATATTATTGCAACACTGCCATTATGTCTATTTGTCTCAACATCTGACAACACAGCACAAATATGAAAAATGGTCGCCGTCATTTTATGTGTAAATCCTAGATTATGAGATTATTTATCCGATAAAAACGTTGAGTTAAAATTACTCCTCCGTTTCGTTACGAAGATAATTATCCAGAAACTTGTTTTGTTTACTTACTACGCGATATAGACGCTATTTTGTGTTGTGTCTGAGTGAATGTTCCGTTGCATATTCGGATGTGAAGGCAATGGTAAGTATTTTATAAATTATTATACTATTTTAAATTTACAAGCTATAAAAGTACAAACCCCTCCTTGCTCCTTTTATGTACTTTTATAATTAATTTGACAATGGAACTTGGGGACTAAGTTAAAACAAATAAGTTTCATATTACTCGATTATAAAGTCCTATATCTCAAAAGGAAAAAAAAAACATTTAGTTGTGGTCTGTTAGTCGTCTGTTATAATTATACTTCTTATTGCGATACTTTTTTGTAATGTACCAAAGTTTTAAGGTATGTACTACTCATATATGGATCAGCATGAGCCACAAAAAATCGCACTTTTCGCTAATACTTCATTAACATTATACTTTTGAAGGATGTATAGATGTTTGTTACTCAATCATTACAGAACACATGATTGGATCTGGGTGAAATTGTGTACCAGAATACTTTAAAATAATTAATAATAATTCAGCATATTCCATTCCCACTGCACGGACACAGGCCTCCTCTCTATTAGAGGGATACTTTATAGTCTAGAATAACATACAGGCTACTTTTTATCCTGGTATACAATTCTCGTGGAATATTTTTTTTTAATTCGACAGTCCTGTTGGTCTAGTGGTCAGTGGCCCTGACTGCTATGCGCAAGGTCGTGAGTTCGATTCCCACCCAGGACAAATGTTTGTGTGATGAGCACAATCATTTGTTCTTTGTCTGGGTGTAATTTAACTATAAATTGTATGTATTTAGAAATATATATGTATGTTTATCAGTTGTCTAGTACTCATAGCACAAGCTCTGCTTAGTTTGGAATATTATGTTATATATTATTATTATTAAAATTCCATGCAGGTAAAGCCTCTGGCAAAAGTTAGTTTTTCACTAAAATAATCATAGATTTTGTTTCTTTCAGACTCACTGCATAACAAATTTCCTGACCGTTATAAAACTTGGGTTGGTATTGTTGGTGGAAAGCCTGAGACTATCTGACTTGGACTTTTTTTATGAAGATGTGGATATGTCATAAGCATTTTACTGACGATAAAAAAAATCGCTGTAATCGCCTAAATGCATTTGCCCGGTAAGTTTAACTCTTTCCAACTACGTAGATAAAAATATTAGGTACATATAAACCATATTAATTAAAATTAGATTTTCATTATATTCTTGTTTGTATAACGGTGCCTTGTTTATGTTTATTTAGTACTAGCTTTTTGCTCCACTGTTTCATCCGCATTCCTGTGGAACACTACTGATCTGTATTTGTAGCTTGTAGTGTGATGTTTTATAGCCTATCTTACTTTCTGATAAAATAGATTAATGTTAGTGACAGATTTATAAAATTGGGTCAGTTGTTTTTGAGTTTACATTACTGAAAAATCTTTCTTCATAATAATTATCAGCATACATTAATCCACATTTTTATTCCATTATAGGCACATCCAGAGTTCAGCAGCCTGTTGGTACCAGTGATAGTCAACCTGCTGCTTGCCTTACTGTTGGTTTAGGTAAATATTAAATTTTGATAATCTTACTTATCTATGTTACACCACAGCTCCAGAATGCAAAGGCAAAAGTAGGAACGGGATGACCTAAATAGATTTTATAGTATTATTTTGTTATATTTCAGAGGAATCTGGATATCTCCTGTTGAAGACTACAGTTGTTGCTCGGCCTACTGCTTTTCAACCACCTTCACCTTCTACTGATGTATTAGGTTTGTAATTTAATTTAATTAGTTGTACATAAACTGCTTGGTAACAAATGAATGGATATATGACGTGATTTTTGGAACAATTGTATTAACTATTATGTATTTATATGTACAATTTTATATTTTTCAGGAGATGTAGACGTGAATAACAGTGATGCTGTACGTCATGTTTTAGTGGAACATAACTACTGTGCAAACCCTAAACACACAAAAAGAGCTTTTAATGGTAAGCTTGCAATTCATAAGTTTATAACACTTAATACTACAAGCTGGTCTGTCCATTGGTTTGGCTATAAAAAATTGCAATTTGTTTTTTTAAATATAAGAATAGAGAGCAGTGATGGCGAAAACAATGATGGCCCTGTGGTAACAGCCTCGACTTACGAGTTGTATGTCGTGGTTTCGAACCCAGCCAGGCGCATTACTTTTTGTCATTTATTTCATCACCACAGCTCTCAAAAATGGTGAAGGAAAACATCGTGAGGAAACTGGCATGATCTAGAACTAAAAATTCGAAGACATGCGACATCTACCAACCCACACTGAGCCAGCGTGGTGGATTGTAGCCTATTCCCTCTCACAGAGAGGAGAACCGTATCTCAGACATGGGACATTAAAAGGCTGATTATGATGATGAAATAGTTTTGAATCATTTATTCTAAAATAAATAAATAATTCAAAAAATAAATCATTAATTCTAAATTCAAAAAAGACATAACAAGCCACTTACATGAGAACATAAAATAAAATGTAAATTTAAATTAATAAAGTATAGCCGTTATTTTGTTATATGTTCCCGCTAAAAATATTTTATCGAAAAACACGTAGTATCAGATGTCTCTTTCCTTTCAATCCAGTGTCAAAATGTTTTAACCCTGCACTTATCTGTATATTTCCTAAATTGTTACGATTCACTTTGTCTTTAACATAATAAGACTTTCGTGTCTGTACGATATAATAATAACCATATAGGTAATTGTGTTTGTTTCTGCATTTTCAGTTACTTCTGGAACATTCTTCCACAGCATATTGAATGCTGTACGACCATTCCAGAAGAAGTCAACTATCTGCAAAGGGAGATCAGTATTTGCGCAAAAGGGGACAATTCTGTGCCTCCGGTGAAAACTGATTCAACTCAAGTTATATCAAAATTGATTTTTAAATGCACTTACTTGTATCAGAAAAAAAATCTCTACATTTCTGTTTAATCGACATTTTAATACGACTCATATTTCCAGAGATAGTATGATACAAGTAGGCCAAAAAAATATATATTAATAGTTAATGACGTGTAAAATAATTTAACTCCACATAAATCGTTGAGTATATTTAAATAGTTAGATATGTTCATCAATACGTTTATAAACTTTACCTTCAATAAATGTGATTAGATATAAATTCAGTTAAATTGTTTTACACAAATATATTGTTCGTATTTTACTAGTACAACTGCAGATATATCAGTCAATACAGAGACAAAAGTAAAAAAAAGGTTTATGTAAAATGATACTGAAGTTGTAATATTATACACGTAGATAGTACTCGAAATACGGCATAAAAAATGTGTACAGTGATACTTTTTATAACTAGGGTGGTTGCGCGGGCATAGGGGGTGGCATTCGCGAGGAATATGCGAGCCGCGCGGGGTGACTAGTGGAAAAGCTTTTGGATGGAGAGCATGCACGCGCCTACGTAGTGGATAGCTATGGCTCACAACATACGTATTACATGTATCATTTTACACAAATTATAAGTTGTTATTGTAAATAATGTTTTATATGGCTCACAACATACGTATTACATGTATCATTTTACACAAATTATAAGTTGTTATTGTAAATAATGTTTTATTAAGTTATTATATCATCAACACCAAACTACCGTTCTAGTTAAATCATTTTACACAATGCATTATAATAACTTTAAGGAATGTATCTGATAAATAATAAAAAGTAAAAAAACTAAAACCCGACTACAACAAAAAATCAATGCTAAAAAGGATGAAACAAGATTTTCAGGATGCTGAAATAAACAAGGTTACTGGAAAAACAAGAACAGAACAAAAATAAAAGCCGTAGTCACACGTCACGTTATTAATTGTTTTGTTACGGTTGATATCCTATATAACGTGTGACTACGGCTTTTATTTTTGTTCTGTTCTTGTTTTTCCAGTAACCTTGTTTATTTCAGCATCCTGAAAATCTTGTTTCATCCTTTTTAGCATTGATTTTTTGTTGTAGTCGGGTTTTAGTTTTTTTACTTTTTATTATTTAAACTATTTTGGTGTTAAATCACTGTGCTTCTATACTATTTACTTTATTTTTTATAAGTTTAAGTGAAGCCCTTTCAAATGATACCAAACACGGTATATCTAACTTACTTTTATTTTTTACACATGACTTTTTGACCGCTAGAGGGCGCCACGTTTAATTTAAGCAATATTTTTGATAAGTACAAGTGAAGCCCTTTCAAATGATACCAAACACGGTGTATCTACCACATTTTTATTTTTTTACACATGATTTTTTGTCCACTAGAGGGCGCCACTTTAAATTTAAGTAATGTTTTGGAAATGTGCATGTCACACCCTTTCAAATGATATCAAACACGATGTGTTTATCTTATTTTTATTTTTTAGCACAACACTTTTTGGGCCCTAGAGGGCGCCACATTGGGTTTTGTAACACGTCACGTAGCCTATGTTCAGCGGACGGTCAAGACGGTTCTAACGATACCTCATTTGTCGAGTTCCGATAAGCAGCTTTGGAGCTATGAGGGAACAGATGAACATACACACATACATACATACATACATACATACATACATATATACATACATACATACATACATACATAGCCTGTCAAAATCATAACCCTCCTTTGGCTTTGCCGTAGTCGGGTAAAAAAACTAACTTAAATAGTTTTTAATATCTGATTTTGATCGTTACTATTTTATAGAACGTAGATATTTTTATTGTTTGATCGATTTTCGGAACATATATATTTTTTTTATGGTGACTGGCTGATAATAATGAGGAAGTAGTGTGTCATAGCAAGCTTCTTTCACACAGTTCAATTCCCCAAAATGATGTAGTATTTTACCAAGAGACCATGAGAAATTTTGATAGTAGTGACTCTAGGACCTACTACCATAAGCAGAACAAGTTACCTACCCAAAACATGGGAGTCTTTAAGTCAAGAGTGAATAGGTTACTTCTAGGCAAGCGTGCTCCATCTTCGACCACATCATCACTTACCATCAGGTGAGATGGTGGTCAAACGCAAGTATATTATCAATAAAAAAAAAAACATCGCGATTTATTAAAAGTTGACTCAGCCTCCAACGTGTATTGAAATCAGTTTTACTAGATTCATCGAATGCAATCTAGTAAATCTGATTCTATAGCTGAAAATAATGTGCGTTGAGAAAATAATGATAAAGTTTTAGTACTATACCTACCATCCTCTGAGGAATCAAACCAATATCCAGAGTTTATGTTTGGTTTGTGTTTTGGAATGCTGTCATACCAAAACACAAACTATGATTTTGACATTTCTAGAAAAGGTAGAGTTAAAAGAAATATCAGGTTTGCTAACTTAGAACGAAGAAGGAAGTATTAGCAGATCATTTGATTAAATAGAGTGGCCCATCTTTTATTTCAATTTAAAAGAAGAATGATCTGTTTTCAATATTACTATATTATGTTAATGTAATAATACTTAATATCATGAGTTTTATCAGAACTTGAAGACTAAGGCTGATATCAGAAACATTGATCCTGATTTCTATTCCTGTGACGAAGAAAATAATCTGTATACCTAGTACTTTTTATAGATTTTTATTTTTATTATTATATTTACTTCAACATGTTTTTCATTAGGAAACATTGTGTAACATTATAAAAAATGATGAATGACTACCTCATCTTGCTCAATATTCATTAGTTTTAAAAACGTTTACAAATTTTGATAAATTTTGATATAGGGACCTACCAGTAGGTAGGTCCCTATATCAAAATTAACGCTTTAATATCACAATACCAGTAGGTATTGTGATATTAAACATATCACAATACCGGTAGGTATTGTGATATTAAAGCGTGATGTCATTTAATTTCTAAAATTATTTAAAAAAAGTCGTGGGCCTTATTTTAAAAAGACGTCGTTTGAGACTGGTCTTTAGTTAAATGCTATTACAGTAATATTTAAAAGTGGTACTTGTAAATGTATAACATTTCATTTCCTGAACACTGTAATGTCATTCACTGAATACTGTAATGCTAATTAAGAAGAGAAGAATTTAAAATGATTTTTTTTTAATTTAAGTTATTTTTATCATAAATATGTGCGTTTTATTTTATAAATAGAGAGTTTAAAATAAAATTAGTTACAAATATCACTTTAAATGAAAATGTTAAATATATAACTTTAGTTATAGCATTATACATAAAAAATAATATCGTGATAAGTGATAATTCTCAATAAATATTAAATTAGGTAAACTTTAAACTGATTTCTGACAAAAAGTTATATTAGATTTGTTCAACAACATTTTTCTGGCATCCTAAATGTAGTGTAAACTAATACTAATAATACTAAAATAATATTAATACTAAAACATAGCTTATGATAGCAGTCTTCACGAGAACTGGATGTGTGGTGTAAGTTGATATAACTTAATATACATTAGTTTACACAGCCATATTATTGGTGCACTTTGATCAGAATCAGAATCATTTATTCGTAAACATATGTGATAATTATATACAAGATCTTAAAAAATTAGGTATTGCGCTATGTTTTGTCTATTGACATACAAATTATTATGAAAAAAGTATTATTATACTATTAAATTAAAATATAAATTCGTCACAATATTTCTATGTAAGCAAGTAAATTTTTAAAATTGATAATAAATTTCATTTCATGTCAAAACGTATAGTCAATATAGAACATTAATATTAAAAATAAAATACGTAAAAAAAAGATATATTAAAAATGTCAAGTATAGGTAAAAATGCCAATATTGTAAAGTTACAGAGATTTGTCATTAAGAAATTCACCTAGAGTGTAATAACATTTTTCTAGTAGTAACCGATTAAGCGTTTTTTAAACTTCTGCACTGGCATACATTTTATTTCATCGGGTATTTTATTATATATTTGCGGTGCAATACCAAAGAAGCTTTTCCTCATAAGAGAAGTTTTACATTTCACAAGGCATAAATCATTAGTATACTGAGCACGCATGGGTGTTTTCTTTACTGTACATAGTTTCTTGAATAAATGTGGATTCATTTTTACAAATAATGCAATTTCTAGGATGTATAAAACCGGTAGAGGTAATATTTTTAACTTTTTAAATAAGGAATGCAATTATCTGTTGTTTTGAAATGTTTTGATGTAGTTGACAGTTTTTCCATAATATTTTCTTGATTTTCTAATGAAATGTTACAAAATCCTGTAATAATAAAAAACGATGCAACTTGTATTTAACATTAAGTTTCCTGTAAAATTATTGATAATAGTCTTTTTATATGCAATAGAAAATAAATAAAACTTTAAATTGCTCAACTGAAAAGTTGTCATTTTGAAGTTGTATCAGTTTTCACTGGAGGCACAGAATTGTACAAGGATCGACTGGCTAATGCAGAGAAGCTATCACAAAATATTGCGTTTAAGCGAGTAGTAGAACATGTGTCTAAACCAGCTAAATTATTCGTGTATATGCAAAAATAGAAAATAAAGAAAATTTAATTTCATTACATACAGTTGTTTTAATAAAAATCCAATTTTTAAATTAACCCTGTATTTATTTACCAGTGCCGAACAATTTTGTTTTAACTATCTTGTGAATATTCAATTGCCAAAATGTTAGTAATTATAAAAGATTCACAAGAAAGTTAGAACAAAATTGTTGGGTACTGGATAAGGCTCAATCTATACTGACTATAGATATGTATGTAGCTATACGTGAATATATATGTATGTAGCTATACGTGTATATATATGTATGTAGCTATACGTGTATATATATGCATGTAGCTAAACGTGTATATATATCATTAGTTCAGGGTTAAGAAATAGAGATGGCGCTTCAAATTTGGACTGACAGATTTCCCGAGAGTGGGCTCTCTATATCCGTAGTATTATAGTACTCTATGCTAAAACTTTTGCCCTGATTAGGATTACTGTCAATTACTTTTTTTTTTTTTTTTTTTCGGCCAACTCATGGTTGGACAGGCGAAGGTCATAGACCATGCTGCCTCGTCTTCAAATTACTGTCAATTACTGTTGATTTCTTTTTTTTTCGTCCGTCATTGACCACTGCATTCAAAATTTTAAATCTATTTCAATTCGTGACTAGTGATGTGTCAACTCGAGTTTATAACTCGAATTGGGCTAACTCAAGTCAACTCGATTTGAATTCTCTTTAACTCGATTTAGTCGATTTGAATTCTCCCGCCCTAGCGCGTCAGCCAAATGACAGACACTGAGATGGCGCAAGTTTGCCGATCATTTATGACTATATTCATTCAGTTAATTCGCTACAAATGTCAATAATGTCAATCTCACAACAACAACATTGCATTGTTGCAGATTTGAGGTTATTTTGGAGTGCCGGTTGTTATTGTTGTAAGTTTTTCGAATTATTAGATACTGTATAGAAAAAATGCCAGAACCGAAAAGGAAATCTGTTGTTTGGGATGTATTTGGATCGCCAGTGAATGGACATGCTAAGTGCAAACAGTGTTCAGATTCATACAAATAGTTTTGTTGATAATTAATAGAAATACTTACTCTATTTATGTTACGAAAACTTAATCCTAAATACATAAAACATAAATAAATGATAAATAAATACATTTCTTTTTTTATTTAAATTTAATTATAATTTAACTTTAATTATAATGGTCCCCATACATATTTATGCTGAACCTGTTCAATTTTTTAAAATATTGTTACGAAAACAAATAATTTACTCTGTTTCATTTCACCCAGTTAACTCGAGTTACCTACTTAACTCGAGTTGAACTCGAGTTACGTGAATGGCGCGTGCAACTGTCAAAGTGGCGCTAGTAGCACACTTACCAATAGAGTCTGGCAAACGAAAGTAGACACTCGAATTATTTGCAAACTTTTTATATGGCAATGCTATACTAATGTCAAACTCCATTTTCCAAAACAAGATGGCGTGTTGTTGGTGATTTGTTGTGATATTGTTAATAGCGTTTATTCAGCGAAAATGAACAAAACTATTAAAAGTGGAGTACGGAAGATGTTGTTTCACATGATGTCTAAATATCAAGAAAAAACACAGGAGAAAGACGCCGAATTCAAACAAAAACATGATTGTTTACGTGTTGTGTTCGATTTCATAAGTTAGTATGACGCTACTAAGTTGATACTTTGTCGTGATTCATAATGTATATTTATCTTTTAGCGAGGAGAAATATTTATCTATTTTGATTCACATTCATTTTACAGTATGTTAAACACCTTCATAATAATGCATTATGATTATTTAACATACTATTAAATGTTGCACGTTTTTAACATTTTTGTTTTTCTTTTATAGAAAATCTGGTGGATGTAGCAGGGGTTGATGAGATAGTGAAAGCTATTGAAGAACTTACGGATTTAGAGCAGAAAGATAGGATAAGATCCAGAAGCAGTACTTGGATGAAGTAGCTTCAATCACTGGTAAGTTTTTACTAGGAGTACATAATAGGCGTGTGTAACTCTTTACGGAACCGACTCACTGATCCGAATCATTGAAGTGATTCTAAAGATTGGTTCAATAACAACATTTCAAATGCATCATTTGAATCTGAAACATTTATTTGCTCTGGCTCATTTCGCGCGACGCGTCGCTCGTGTGGCGACTGAGCAGTGAGCGAGCGAGAGAGGGAGACTGAAAGACACTGAGTTATTTTAACTATTGACTCTCGTATCGTATGCTCGAAGATAGACTTTATTTATAATCTCACTTATTACAATAAATATGTAGACATAAAACATTCAGTATTGATGCCTCAAAACATTTCTATGTCTCAACAGTAAACGTCCGCAACGCTATTTATACATGACATCGCGTCGCTTTTGAGCCGATGATCCAAATGAAACATATCAGTGTTCCGGATGCAAATGTTCCAATCTCAAAAATGATACACTTTGCCCACTTCTAGTACATAACTTTTATAAAGATGTAATTGAATTCATGATTTGCAGAACCTAATCATTCTGTTTTACCATTCTTTACAGAAGTGAGCGTTACCACATTAAAAGAATTAAAAAGGAAGGTGCGCGTAAAGGCCATATAAATACACAGTGTCCGAGACCGACTTAGATAGTTTCGACATAGATGCTATTCGTAACAAAATCAACGAATTTTATATCCTGAGAAAACAAATTTAAAACGAAACACACCAGAACCAGTACATGAAGCTGATGAAATTCTGAAGCAGAATGGGCACGAGGTATTGCGACTACCACTGCGATCTAAATGCCATTGAGTTAGTATGGAGTTTGGCTAAACGTAAACTGGCAAGTAAAAATATTGCTCTGCCTGCAGTGATGTTAAAGAAAGTTATAAAAGAGTCGTTTGAAAATATAACTCCCGAGGAGTGAAAGAAAATGACTGATCATGTCATCCATGTTGAAAATTAATATAAAGAAAGGGACAGAATTACAGAAAATAATTTAGAAAGTTTTATAATTAACGTAGGAAACAATGATTCCAGTGACTCTAATGAAACTTTCCACATGGAAGTCTTACATTCAGATTTTGATTATAGTGAATAAATCAGAACTATTTTAGAATACTGTTGTTTTTTTTAATTCGAATTAAGACACAATATCTAAACTATTACCTACCTAAAATACCTCTTGTATTTTTATTCCGATGAAATAAAATAGATAATTCTAAAGTATCAAATATGGTTATTCCAGGTATATCATAGTAGTTTTGGGGTTGCTATGCTGATATTTTTTAAATTTGCCGCGCTTTTTCAGTCTCTACTTTCGTTTGCCAGACTCTATCAAAGCAGTTTCTCGATGGAACAGTAATGAATTCCTAAATTAGAGACAGTTATTGAGAATTTTTCGATTAAAGAACATGTATTATGTTCTTTAATCGGAAAATTGTACAGAAATCAATTGAAATCAATGATGTGAAAATAAAAAATATTACCACAGATAACCATAGATGATACAGATAATATCTCACAATCTAACTAACACTGACAGTGACAAAGGTTCTTACGGTGGTGGCGCCATCTGCGATTAGCTTTCACTTGCACGCCCCATTTCAACACAAGTTAAGTCGAGTTGTGTTTATTCCGAGTTGGCACATCACTATTCACGACCCTGTTTTTTGGGCAGTGCGCGCACTGCGTTGCGTTTTGGAAACGCAAAATCTGTGGATTATGGAGTGTCATAGAAGTGCGCGCACTGCGGTGGAATAAACGCGTGCGGTAGAGTCACCGGTGGCCCCTCGGCCTCGCTGCAAAGTTGCGGTGAGTCTATCGCAAATAATTTGTATCGAATAGGAATGTATGTAGTACCGCGCACTGCGGTGAAAAAAAAACGCACGTTTTGTCTGATAATATTGCCATATATACAGATTTCTTTGTATTTATACATATTTTTGATTTGTGATACAGATTAGCACTCGATACAGATTTTTATACAAATTTCACACTGTATTGATCAAAGTGACTGTTAAAACTAAAACAGAACTTAGCAAAATAAATTACCCAGATACCCATTGATATACTAAAAACCCAAGATGCACAGTCTCGAAGAAAAGTAACGCTCGAAACTGTCGCCAAACACTCACCACCTACGTAGTAACAGTAATGCTATAAGTATAAAATATGTTTTTGCAAATTCCATCTTTTGAAAATTGTTTAAAGTTGTTTTTACAAAGCAGTGAGCGAATAACAATCAAATTTTACGACTGACGTTGCTCGATAGGACAAGGCCTTGAGTGGAGACTTACACCTTATACTAATTTTTTTTATAAGACATTTTAGTTAGTATTATAAGTTTATTAAATTGTGTTCTAAAGACGTAATTATAGCGTAAATGTTTTTGGGTACAACATGTGTATATCAATGAAACAAATATTGACTGTTAAAATCGTTTATTATTTTTTTTAATTCAATAAAGCTTATACCTTTTGCCGTGATATACATACATAATAACTTCGTCAAAAAAATTCGCCAAAAAAAAAATCTCTCGCTTTTGTTGGTTGACGATTGATATCCGTTCTCCGCATCGTATTTGGTCACGAGAAAAACTAAAGTATAAAAATAAGAAGTTTTTAATGAGATTGGTGTTGCGCCAAAGCAACACTCACACACACTTTTGTCATTAGCATACCGCATGTCGTGAACCCATAAGTTTTTTTTTTTTATTTATTTAAAATAGGTTCGCGTTTGACCACCATCTGAATAATGAATAATAATAATGAATCGATATACTTAAAATAAATTTTTATTCTATTATTAACTCATTTAAATTATTCCAGTATGGGGATGGACGTTTAAAATTGTAATACTAAGAGCGGAAGGCGCACAATGGGCAATACTTAAAGTGATGTTGTTCAAAAAACGAATTTATCCCACTGGACTGCTATACTCGGAAGCTCAAGTACTTACAGTTCCCAATATATATTCTCCGTACCATACTACGTAGACACAGATTGTTACCAGTAATCCCAGATTAATAAGCAAACGCACTGGGTTTCCCGTTTGTAAAGTTCCCGAATGTCACACTAAACTTACGTCTAGATACTTTTAGGCATTAAGTTCTAGGATCTACAATAGAGCAAATAAAACTATCCCAATTTAGAAGCTTATGATATGTGACATAAGGTCAAACAAATTTTATAACCATGGTTTCAGTCTTTGAGCTATGACGACATTAAATAAAAAAAAATCATTTCGTCAGTTCAGTAAATTAAGCTATTCAAAGCACACACTCATGTTAACTCACATGCATCCAGACACACACACACACCCACACACACATGCAATTACGCACATACACTCAAACTTGCACACACATACACGTTTCGCTTCTATTTCTTTTGTTCTCAATACCTTGTAATGTTACTTTTTGTTTGTAAGTTATTACATAAAAATAGAAATATGTATTAATGTATAGCGTAGGACATTGATTCCTGTAACACATGCTCGCTTAGCATAGGAGTCAGGGGCTTCACTTGAAAGATGTAATATTTTTATGTTCAATAAATTATTTATTTATTTTTATTAAAAAAACCGTAAAATTGACGAACTCTTCTCCTTCAGTATATTATATAGCGTATACATATTTGCTAAAAACCAAATTAGTATTAATTATTGTAAAATAGATGTGTTTAACTTATAGTATACAATAAAGTTTATTTTAATCTATTCTAAATACTAGCTTTTGCCCGTGACTTCGTTCGCGTAGAGGTTTTTCCCGCGTAAATCCTGATCGCGTGGGAATTTCGGCATAAAAACTATCCATGTCCTACCCACGGTCCTAAACAATTCCCATGCCAAATTTAATCTAAATCGGTTCAGCGGTTTAGGCGTGAAAAGGTAACACACAGACAAACAGAGTTACTTTCGCATTTATAATATTAGTATGGACAATATGGACAATAAAGCATAAACTTATTAATAAAAAATAAATAAATACAATAAAAAAAATCGACTCCATTATTTGTTGAACAGGGTAATTTTTATTATGCGACTAAAATAAAAAAGATGCCATAATACATTGATTTGACACCGAAAACGCGGCCATTGAAATTTGACGCGATACTATTTGAAATGAGCGCATCATTTAGAATTAAGCACTCATTTTATGCGGACGGTTTTGAGACGTTGAGTGTGCATCTTGGGTTTTTAGTATATCAATGCAGATACCGCATTTATTACGTTACACACACCATTGTATGATTCTATTCTTTATCGTTATTTTTTATTTTTTCATATACAACGTTAATTTAAACATTCTAATTAAGCTTTTTTTTATTGTATTATGGAGAAAATTCCATATTTTGTGATGATACCGCCAAAAAAAACGTTTTACAAGCGCTTACATTGCAAGTACTACGTCAATAGATACGCACGTTAAAATAATTTACTACGGAAATGTATATATCATAAAAAGGCCTACAAAGAAGTCCGCGATAGCATATATCTATCTCATATGGTTGACTCACAGTAACCATTCTTATCTCTAAATAATTAATTTAAAATATTACTCTATTTGCAAAAGGTAATTTCTCCTAATAAATACTAATCTTTATCCAAATAAGTATATTATTTACCTTGGTCATTTAATGTAGATCAAAAATTGCCCTTTACTTTTTTCATTTAAATGTTTAGAAGTTATCACAGATTTAAAATTACGCAGCTAAGAAATTCATTGTAGCGAAACGGCTGGCACAGGTCTGATTCAAGATGAAACTTTTTTATATATATATTTTTAATTAAATGATAGCTAAACGTAATTTTTGTAATGACGTCGTTTGTCGAAGAAAACAATTGTCAAGGACCCCGTGTAAAGGCAGGCCAGGCCGCTAGTCTAGTGAATAAATCAGAACTATTTTAGAATACTGTTGTTGTTTTCTTAATTCGAATTAAGACACAATATCTAAACTATTACCTACCTAAAATACCTCTTGTATTTTTATTCAGATGAAATAAAATAGATAATTCTAAAGTATCAAATAAGGTTATTCCAGGTATTTCATAGTAGTTTTGGGGTTACTATGCTGATATTTCTTTAAAGCCGCGCTATTTCAGTCTCTACTTTCGTTTGCCAGACTCTAGGTATTTTTCGTAAATGTAAACTAGATAAGGCCGGTTTTTCCCTGAAAAAAACTTTTTTGGATAAGAACGTATATATCTTACGAAAACTCAGTAAGTTGCTTTGTAATTTATCTAGCTCCAATAGCCAGAATGACAATTTTTGCATCACTCTGGGTTTTTAGATTAATATTAAATTAAATAAAAGTACTAACTTTTATTTAATTTAATATTAATCTTTGATTATTATTAACCTATGATATTAATTATTTACGTATTTTACGTATGTGCGACACTACGAATGCGAGAGCCTTGGATAGCAACAACACAACAATCTTTGACGGATTTCCTGAGCACAGCAAATTAATGATGTTTATAAAAAAATAAAAATAACTATAAAGAATAGAATCATACAATGGTGTGTGTAACGTAATGAATGCGGTATCTAGGTAATTTATTTTGCCAAGTTCTGTCTTTAGTTGTAACAGTTAATTTAATCAATACAGTGTGAAATTTGTATAAAAATCTGTATCGAATGCTAATCTGAATCACACACCAAAAATATGTATAAATTCATAGAAATCTGTATGTATGGCAACATTGTCAGACAAAAGGTGCATTTTTGTCGCCGCAGTGCGCGCACCTGAGATTGCGGTTATTCTACCGGTGCGGTAGAACTACCGCAATTGCGGCCACCGCAAGGCAGTGCGCGCACGGCCTTAATCTCATTGACAAATTTGACATTACGACGATTGCCAGTTTTTGCAAATCTTAAATAGTGATGTACCACTATCGAAACTTAACGTTAATAAAATCAAGTATCGGTTTTTATAATACGTTATTCTGAAATAATGTGTAGGTGCTAATTTAAAACTTAGAAATACAAAATTAATAATGTAAGATTAGTGATGTGTCATCTCGAGTTACTAACTCGAGTTGGGCTTAGATCGAGTCAACTCGGGTTGAATACTCTTTAACTCGATTTAGTCGATTTGAATACTCCCGCCCTAGCGCGTCAGCCGAATGACAGACACTGAGATGGCGCGAAGTTTGCCGATCATTTATGACTATATTCATGCTTTTTTTTTTATTCAGAATGAGCTCACTCTTGACCTCGATCTCGCCTGATGGTAAGCGATAGATGAGGTTTACGATGGTACGAGCGATCCCAGAAGATGCCTGTTTACTCATGCTTTAAAGGTTGAAAGGTCATAAGTGGCAAGGAACACAGAAGCCGGCAGAGAATTCCACAGCTTGGAAGTGCGCACAATAAATGTGGAGGAGAAGCGCTTGGTACGACAAGACGGTATATCAACCAAGTGTTGATGGTATCCAGCCGTACGTCTGGTAGACCGGTAGTGAAAGGGAGATGGAGGGATCAGCTCATGGAGCTCCTGAGTACACTCCCCGAAGTACAATCTGTAGAAAACCGACAGGCAAGCAACGGTTCGCCGATGAGCCAGCCTATGAAGCCTGCCTGATACCGCCTCGTCACCTATAAGCCTTTTAGCCCTGCGCTCGATCGAGTCCAGTGCAGAAAGTTGGTATTTTGCAGAGCCATCCCACAAGTGGCTGCAGTACTCCATGCAGGAACGGACCTGTGCTTTATACAGATTCAGAAGCTGTCCAAGCGTAAAGTACCGCCTCACCTGTGTAGGATTCCTGGCTTTTTTGCTGCAGTCTGAGCTTTGGACTCGATGGTTGAGCCAAAGTTGAGGTCTGACGTCAACTCCATTCCCAAAAGCTCCAGGCGGTTGGTAACTGGCACTGATGTACTTCGGAAAGTAGGGCATAATTGATATGGGCTCCTATAAGCGCTGAAAAGACAAGCCTGTATTTTCAAAACGTTGAATTTGACCAGATTGTCGTCGCCCCATTGGGAAACGAGATTTAAGGTCGAATTCATGCGCTCTACCATGTCCTTTCTGAGGGTGGCAATTTCGTCCCTGCTAGCTCTAGCACTGGATAAGTATCTCTCTGCGACTGTGTTGTCATCCGCGTACCCAACTGCTCCCAGCTGAAGTAGGTCATTGATAGACCCTTGAGGAACACCGACATTAATTGCCATAAGATCAGACGAACAGCCATCGATGACCACTCGGATCAACTGCTCACTCAAGAAGTCGGAAATTTAGTTGCATAAGCTAGCAGGAAAACCGAATGCAGGAAGCTTGCTCAGCAGACTGGCGCGGACGTGCCAAACCCTGTCAAAGGCCTTTGAGATATCGAGACACCGCAAGGGCTTCAACGTGTTTCTCAATGGCCTCGCCACAACAATGCATGACATACACAAGAAGATCTCCGGTGGACCGACCACGGCGAAAGACATACTGGTGGTCACTGAGGAGTTCATTCATTTAATTCGCTACAAATTTCAATTATGACAGTGTCACAACAACACAACTGTTAGGTTTGTATGTAAATGAATAGAACACTATGTTTGATGTAATCACTTAAGTGGTTATTTATTAATATTATACTAAGGTACATGAATGAGCTAATACTGTGAATAATAATTGTAAGTAGGTAATCGACAATCGTATCGTAATGGCGGGCAAGGTGCGCGTTTCTTTAGCCCTGTCATCGTTCCGGCGCGCATGCGCTACTCGTTCGGAAACACTTGGCAAGTCGTGTATGTAACAGTCTCTCCCACGTTGATATTTCCAAAGTCACAGGTTCAGTCGTTCGGGCCGTCGCCTCTCTCTCTGTGAGCGACGCGGTAGTCTCGGAGGGTAGGTCTACAGCTTCTCTGGATAATGTAGGTTCCACAGGTTCTTGTTCCCATTGCTGATCTATAGGCTGTTGCTCTTCCCTAGGGCTCATCGATCTTCTTATTTCGGAATTTTGTACTGGAGGTGTATGCTCCATCTCTACTAGGCTAGGTTGCATTTCAGGATGTTTTTCTGTAGGTTTGGCATCTCTCAGATCTCTAAGTTGAATGTGGTAAGTCTCAGGTAAGTGAACACTGTCGGTCATGCATGAAGTTTTTATAATTTGGTCCACATGTCTAAGGTGCCTTTTTCTGTCTACCTCAACCTCATAGTGTAGTTTTCCTGTTCTGTTTATATTTTTTCCGAATTTCCATTTATTACTGTCGTACATTCTAACCTGTACTCTGTCTCCTCTATCAAATTCTTTGTTTACTATCTTCTCATTCTCGCATTTCTTCACTGTATCTTCTCTTTTCACTAGATCAATCCTTGTTCTATATAATCTCTTGAACATCATTTCTGCAGGACTCAATCCTGTAGCACTGTTTGGTGTCTTCCGGTACATCATCAGGAATTTTTTAAGTTTCTCCTGCAGGGATCGTTCTTCACGAGCCATTGCCTTTTGTTTTTTTTTTTAATGTTTGTACATATCTTTCTGCTTGCCCATTTGAGGATGGATGAAAAGGAGCAGTGAATTTGGCCTGAATACCATTTTCTTTCAAAAATCTTTGCATTTCTTCGGAACGAAACTGTCTACCATTATCTGAAACTTGAGTGATTTGCCCAAATGTAGTATATAGCTTTTTGAGTATGTTAATAGTAGATGTAGATGTAATGGATATAGTTGGTATGACTTCCAACCACTTTGTGTAAGCGTCTACCACAATGAGAAAATATTGATTCATGAATGGTCCTGCATAATCAATGTGTATTCGGCTCCATGGTTCTTTTGGGTATTCCCAACTGTGTATTGGTACTTTAATAGGGTTTTTCTGCATTAAGCAACATGTATTACACTGTTTTACCATCTATTCTATATCTGAATCAATATTTTCCCACCACACATAACTTCTGGCTAATGCTTTCATTTTCACTATGCCAGTGTGAGCTGTATGTAATTCCTCTAAAATCTTCTGTTGTAATTCTTTGGGTATAACAATTCTTATTCCATAAAAAATGCAGCTGTTTTGCATGGAAAATATGTGAAGTCTCTTAGGATCGCTTGTGCCTGATTGGATATCTAGATAGAGTGTTCTTAAGTCCGGGTCTTTCTTAGTTGCTCCTCTTATTTTATGTAATGTAATTGGCATTTCCGAGATTTTATTTAAATAGAATGCGTCATCATCGGTAAGGTTGTGTTCCTCTGATCCTTTAGAAGTAGTTTGCCTAGAAAAATAATCTGCATTTGCATGTTCTGTTGTTTTCCTGAGACTAATGTTGTAGTCAAACCCAGCTAAGAAATTTGCATAATGTACCAGTCTAATGGCTGTAGTTGCAGGTATTGCTTTTTCAGGGTGTAAAATCCTTGCCAAAGTTTGGTTGTCAATAATTAATGTAATTTTTCTCCCGTAGCAGAATTGAAAGAATATCTTCAGTCCCCATATAAGAGCTGCTGCTTCTTTATCAAGCTGGCTGTAACCCCTCTCTGCTTTTGTTAGCGATCTGGATGCAAATGCTACAGTCTTTCAGTCTTATCCGGCATTATGTGGGATAATACAGCTCCAAAACCAATAGGGGATGCTTCTGCCTTCTGACTGCTATGCCCAAGGTCGTGCGTTCGATTCCCACCCAGGACAAATGTTTGTGTGATGAGCACGATCATTTGTTCTTTGTCTGGGTGTAATTTATCTATAATATGTATGTATTTAGAAATATATATGTATGTTTATCAGTTGTCTAGTACTCATATTACAAGCTCTGCTTAGTTTGAGACTAGATGGCGTTGTGTGAAAGTTGTGAAATATTATTATTATTATTATTATTATCTGTAGCTAGGGTAACTGGTAAATCTCCATGAAATGGTGTGAGTACTTTTTCCCCACCAATTTCATCTTTTAACTCTTGAAATATCTTCTCACATTCTTTTGACCAACCAAATTTTGTATCTTTTTGTAGTAATTTGTATAGTGGATTTAGTTTTGATGCCATATTTGGAATAAATTGTTGGTAATAGTTTATCATCCCTATAAAGGTACGTAGGGATGATACATCAGTAGGATGTGGACTATTTTTGATATAATTAATTTTGTCTTGAGTAGGATGCAGACCATTTTCATTAATTGTATGTCCCAGATATGTCACTGGGTTTTGGAAAAATTGGCACTTCTTCTTGTTAAGTTGGATGTAGACCACAATTCTGTAATTTCTCAAAGACGATTCTAATTCTTTGCAGTAATTGGATTACTGGTATGGCCTTGTATGGCTATGTCATCGAAGAAACAGGCTGTACCCTCTAATCCCATCCCGTGGTTTTAAAAATATTGGTACAGTTCCCTCCTTCAATTTGAATGAAACTTGATGATTATTAATTTTTCCAATTTCTTCTGTAAATAATTCTCTGTATTCTTCCAGCAAATTTTGCAATTTTATTTTATATTCTTTTTCTGTAATATCAAGTTCTTTTCTAATAGCATTAACTTCAAATTTTAGATTAAGTTTCCGCAGCCATTCCCTTCCAACTACTGGGTCAACTTCTTTATTAATAACAAATATTCTTCCATGTATTTCTTTATTATTGTATTTTATGGAGATGGTACATGTTCCTATGGGTTTTATTATTTCGCCAGTGTACGTTCTTAACTTGACTGGAGTGCTAGTTAACTTCAAGTTTGGGAAATTCTTGTTAAAATATTTAGCAGAACATGTGGTAACCGCCGCACCAGTATCCAATTCTAGGTCATGCTGCTTCTCATTTAATTTTAATGTAATGTAAAACTTGTCATTCTGACTGTTATGTCTTCGCTCAAAGGGTATTTTGTGTATTTCATATATTATTTCCTCTTCACTTCCATACGAAGATGAGTCACTCTGTAGTTCAAGCTGTTTTTGTTGTTTAAAACAAACTGATTGTAAATGCCCTTTTAGGTTACATTTCTTGCAGAACAATTTATTTTTCAGTGCATTGGTGTGCTGTATGCTCCGTTTTGCCATATCGGAAACATTTAATATCATCTCTCTCCTTATCTTCTTGTTTATTTGTGTATGAGTTTTGTTTGTATGTATTTTTGTTATGTTTATTCACTGATATTTTATTTATGTTTGGTTGTTTTTCCTGTCCCATTTCTTTACTTTCAGATTTAGATGCTTCTATAGCCAAGGCAATTTTCATGATATCAGTACTTGAGGATTCTTGTAGTAAGCGCTCTTAGATATCTGAGTTTCTTAGGCCTCTTATATATTGCACTCTGAGGTGAGTTTCAAAAGTAGTTTGTTTACAGCCACTGCAGGTAAAGTTACATTTCCCCCCTATTTCTTTCAAACCTGCTACATAATTGGCAATATATTCATATTCATTTTGAGTTCTTAAGCAGTATTTATGCTACTGTGCTACTTCACCTGGTTCCGGTGCAATATGATTGCTTAATATCTGCACTAATTCGTCATATGATTTGGATTCCGGTGTACTGGGAGCAGTGATGTTCTTTAAAGCTTGGTAGTATTTTGGGCCAAGGCAATTAAGAAATATTTGTAGTTTTGTGTTGTCATTCGTAACGCCCTTGAGTGTAAAGTAATTTTTTGATCGTTGCAAATAACTCGTAAAAGATTCATTTACCTCGCCGTATGGTTGTAGTGTGATGCCACTAACAGATTTAGTACCTTGTTCCATCAAAGCCTTTTGCAAATTTGCCTGCTGCTCTTGCATACCACGCATAGTCTCCATCATTTGCGAAAGCACGTGTGAAAGTTGTGCCTCCATTGTATTTCTTATTTATTTTGACGGGAAAAAGGAATAATGTGAAGCTGGTTATCATCACAGGACTTGGAACCCCTGGATAGACAGAAAAAGGTTGTGAATACACTTGGGAGAATTCTCAAGAGGTGTCGTAGGTACACGTACATTTTGCAGTAATTGTTTGCGTTGATTCGTTTAGACTCGTCGCTAGTTGTTAGGTTTGTATGTAAATGAATAGAACACTATGTTCGTTGTAATCACTTAAGTGGTTATTTATTAATATTATACTAAGGTACATGAATGAGCTAATACTGTGAATAATAATTGTAAGTAGGTAATCGACAATCGTATCGTAATGGCGGGCAAGGTGCGCGTCTCTTTAGCAGGGTTGGATTTATGTATGTTGAAAAAGATAGTACAAACAAATGAAAAGGATAGTATTTATAAAATAAATATAGTACACTTTCATTTTTTTTATTTAACATATAGGTACCTAATAGTCATTAAAATTAACACCCTTTAAGGCAAAATTTACTCCTCTTCTAAGTTTATCAGTTCTTGAATATTACTATTATTTCAATCTTCATCCTTGGCATTTAATCTCATCAACATATCCTCAGTAGGAATAAAATCAGTAAAATTCCCACTTTTTCTACCGCTTTTGATAGCGTCACAAGACAATAAAATGGCATGTTAAATACAAATTATTATAGTACAAAATCTAACCCTGGGAAAAAGAGAAGTGTACTTCGGAAGATAATCGAGGAATCCCCGGTCATCAACACAGAAAACCTTGAAAGATTGGAATTCGGTCGGAATATTCATAATTATAACGTAAAACTAAGCATTCGGGAGCAAACTTTAAATTATAGTATGTTAGCGTACTATCCTTAGATGTGGATAGTATATAGTACAAAGGGCGAAATTATAATATAAATACTATGATTATAGTACAAAATCCAACCCTGCTCTTTAGCCCTGCCTGTCATCGTTCCGGCGCGCATGCGCTACTCGTTCGGAAACACTTGGTAAGTCGAGTATGTAACAACAACATTGCAATGTTGCAGATTTGAGGTTATTTTGAAGTGCCGGTTGTTATTGTTGTTAGTTTTTCGAATTATTAGATACTGTATAGAAAAAATGCCGGGACCTAAAAGGAAATCTGTTGTTTGGGATGTATTTGAATCGCCAGTAAATGGACATGCTAAGTGCAAACTGTGTTCAGATTCATACAAATATAGTTTCGTTGTTAATTAATAGAAATACTTACTTTATTTATGTTGCGAAAATTTAATCCTAAATACATAAAACATAAATAAATGATAAATAAATAATTTTTTTTTAAATTCTACCTACTTTAATTATGATGGTCCCCATACATATTTATGCTGAATCTGTTCAATTATTTATTTTAAATATTGTTACTAAACCAAATCATTTATTCAGTTTCATTTCACCCAGTTAACTCGAGTTACCTACTTAACTCGAGTTGAACTCGAGTTACGTGAATTTCAACACAAGTTAAGTCGAGTTGTGTTTGAAAGATTTATAACGGTTTATATGGATCTCTCAGAGTGGACAATTTTCAATTGAGTGATCTTGTAAAACACGACCTAATACTGAAAAAGTATGAAAAATTATCATGTTTATTGCAAATTATGCTTCTGGCAAAATTTGTGAAACAAACATCGTGATTGAAATCTTACTGGTTCAAGAGAATATGAAAATCTTGTTTTTTGTCGATCGTCACAACTGAGAGATCATTATTTTGAACTATATTTAATAAACCAAAATTTATAGGTAGAAGGTAGATACATCAGAAATTGTGAAAAATGTTGTACTAAAATTTGATGAATCAGTCGTCCCTCTCAGTCGATAAATCAATTTTTTAAATTCTAAAGGAAAACGTTGAGTAGGGTAGACATACTTTTTTATTTTGGCCCATTTTTTTTTCGACTACCCTATTCATGCTAACATTGTGTAATATTTTGTATATTTTGTGTGTAAGAATTACTTAGAATTAGAATTACGAACTTAGAATTCCTTAGTAAGAGCACTACACATACAGAACCTAACTTTGCAAAAACTTGTCATTTAAAAACGTAATTTTAAATTATGTAGTGAAACCAGACACAAATTACTTGTATAAAAACGTTTAATGGAGGCCATACACGTTAGGTTTTGCATGAAGGTTTGGTTTTAGCCATACATGCATAACCGACAAGCATAACCGAGTTTCATATTGCACATACACTTTAGGATTTGCATGATACATGCAAAAGACAAAACCAATTATGGAATATTGGTTTTATTCAACATTAAAATACAACATGAGAAAATAACAGACAGTGAAAAACAAAGTATGACAATCTATCATAAAATCTTCTAAATGGCCAAGGAGTTCATATCATTCACCCCCCCTAAGAAGAAATTTAATCCTTGAGGTAGCCTGGGGGTCTACGTTCGCATGCGGAGTGGCGCACTTGAGAACCACTTGCTTCTGGGTTATCAGGCGTGTCTGCACCTGCAATAGGCTGCTCAGGTTCCTCTTCATCCGACAGATCATCATTTGAGATCCTTGGCAGTGATGCCAGAGACCTATTAGACACCGTCGTTTCACGCCCATCTGGTAAACGAACAAAGGAGTATTCAGGATTGCTTTGTAGTAGCTGAACTTCTTGTACAGCTGGGTCGTATTTCGAGGTCCTTACGTTTTTCTTCATATAAACAGGTCCAGGCGAATGAAGCCAGGATGGTAAAGATTGGCCATTTATCGAGCGGCGAGGATGGTTGAACATACGCTCATGCGGGGTCACATTGGTTCCTGTACACAAAAGAGATCTAATGGAGTGTAGCGCCGGTAGTATAGCTTTCTCCCAGTTTGCGGTATCCTTGTTATTGGATCTGAGATATAGTTGGATTGTGCGCCATAGTGTACCATTTAAAAGCTCTACCAAGCCGTTTCCTTGAGGATTGTAGGGCGTTGCGCGACTACAAGATGTACCGAGTGTAATTAAGAATTGTCTTAGTTCGTCAGATAAGAATGAGGTCCCTCTGTCCGAATGAACATAAGCTGGAGTGCCGAACGTAGAGAATAGGTCTTTCAGACATCTAATTACTGTTCCAGAGGTCATATCTTTACAGGCATAAGCAAAAGGGAATCTGCTATATTCATCGATAATCGTGAGGATGTATCGGTTTTGAATATTAGAAGGGATTGGTCCCTTGAAGTCTAAGTTCAATCTTTCAAATGGTGCAGTTGCTTTTATGAGATGTCCTTGATGACCGACATAACGTGGTTTAATTTCGGCACAGATTGGGCATGCTGTCGTAATTTTCTTTACTTCTTCAATCGAGTATGGCAAATTTTTCGATCTGACCCATTGAACCATACGGGTGATACCTGGGTGGCAGAGAGAACGATGGAGCTCGACGAGTCTGGAGTGAGAGGTCGCAGTGTCTATGTGCATACAGACTCGCGAGAGTGCGTCAGCAACTAAGTTCTGTTTACCAGGTCTATAAACAATATCATATCTAAAACATAACAATTCTAGGCGCCATCTATCTATTTTTTCATTTTTGATTTTGTTTGAATGTGTTTGGTTGAACATAAACGCAACTGACTGTTGGTCAGTAATTAGTAGAAAGTGTCTTCCGATTAGGAAATGTCTCCATTTGCGTAAAGCTTCGACAATTGCGCTTGCCTCCTTTTCAATTGTGGGTTGTCGCTTTTCAGAATCGTTAAGAGATCGTGAAAAGAACGCTATAGTACGTCCTTTCTGTGACAATGTCGCTGCGATTGCGAAGTCCGAAGCGTCGGTTTCAACGGAAAATGTCTTGTTATCGTCTATTCCAGCCAATGCAGCTTCGCAAATATCAGTTTTAAGATTATTGAATGAATTGATAGCGTCTTCAGTTAACGGTAGAGTAGCTTCAATTAGTGGTCTTATTTTAGAAGAAAAGTTGTAGATCCACTTTGAATAGTGGGCAAATAGCCCAAGTGATCTTTTCAAAGTAGCAGTATCGATTGGGATTGGAAGATTCATCAGTGGTTCCAAACGAGATTTGTCAGGTTTGATAATGTTACGATGAATTGTGTAACCAAGAAGATAGATCGAGTCTGTTTCAAAAGTGCATTTGTTAGTATTCAAAGTGAGTTTGTATTTCTTAGCGGCTTCCATGAATTTGTGAAGGTTTGCGTCGTGATCTTCCTTATTTTTCCCACAAACGGTGACATCATCAAGGTAAGCATACGTACCTTTTAGATTTTCAGAATCAATAATATATTGCAGAGTTCGCTGAAACGCCGCTACACCATTTGTTACCCCGAATGGTATTCGAGTGAATTGATAGAGGTTACCGCATGCTTCAAAGGCGGTGTATTTCTTTTCTCTAGAGATTGATGATAGGCACTTTTGAGGTCAATTTCGCTAAAGACGTTATATTTAGCGACTTGCGTTATGATAGAGTCAATGCTCGGGAGGGGATATGCGTCTAGCTCAGTGAATCTGTTTATTGTTTGTGAATAATCGATTACAAGGCGCTACCGATGATGGCCCCCTCCGGCAACGAGTACTTGAGCTCGCCAAGGTGAAACACTGGGTTCAATGACTTTGTCTTTAAGTAAATCATTTATGTCGTTAGATATGAATTCTTGGTCTTCTTGAGAATGCCTTCTCGAGCGAATTGCTATAGGCCTAATATTTGATGCAAGGTTACTAAAAACTGATGCTGGCGGGACAGACGCCTCCATTACATTGCAAATTTTCAGGGGTTGTTTATCTCCCCCAAACTGGAGTTCCAACGAAGAGTGTGTTTTCAGTATATCATGTCCGATAATTACGTCAGCACATAGATTAGCAATAATGAGTAGAGGTCGACGTTGATATTTGTGCTCACCAATTTGAATGTTAGCGAAACATAGCCCCTCTACGTATGAAATGTTGCTTAGAGATGCTAGAGTTATTGCTTGTTTGCAGGGCTTGCGTTTTAGATTCATAGTTTGAGCAAGATTCTTATCGATAAAGCTGAGAGAGCTTCCGGTATCGAGTAGAGCATCCACACGTGAGTTATTTAAAATTATATTGATAGTCGCTTTTTGCAGGCTCGTCGGAGCAGCAGCAGAGATAATTGACAGATGAGAGCCAGGGGCTTCAGATTGAGAGTCATCGTCGTTCGTACTAATAGCGTTCGCGGCGCGTTGTCTTTGTCCGATGCTACGGCATACGTTGGCGAAATGTCCTTTTTTGGAGCAAAGCTGACAGTCAGCGTTTCTAGCAGGACATTTGAGTCTTTGGTGGATATTACCGCCGCAGAAAAAGCATCGACGGCTATTTAGTATAGGGCGTCTATATTGAAAATTGTTTTGAGTGCTGGTGGTTGCTAGATTTTGCCGCATTGACGTTTCTTGATTTTGAGAGATTGCATTGATAGGAACAAACGACATAGGAGGAGAAGGCGCTGCTGTTAATAGTTGCGAGGTATTTTCAACAGTTTCTAAAGATATAGCCAAGTCCAAGGTTTCTTCGAGGGTCATAGTGGATTTCTCTAAAAGTCTTTCTTTAATTTTTATTGACAATATTCCGGCGATAAATATATCACGCACGGTTTCATTTTGGTGCGCATCGGCAGTGACTGCCTTAAAGAGGCAGTCACGAGCGATTATATTAAGAGATCTCGAGTACTCTGCCAACGATTCGTCAGATTGTTGTTTCCTGGTATTCAAGCGGTGGCGAGCAAGAATAATATTTCTCCTCTTTTCGTAGGCGGTATCCAGAGTAGTAATTGCATCATCGTACGTAGCGCAGGCACGGATATAGTTAAATATTGACGGCGATATATGGTTGACAAGAAGTTTATACTTAAGGGCATCATGTGCAGAGGAAGCTTCTAGCGCGATAAAGTTCTCGAACGAATACTTCCAGTGAGCCCACTTCAGGTCCGAGCCAGCCATGGAAGGTTCTATGTCAAAACGTTCGGGCCGTACCCAACTAGCACAAATGGGCTGCATAAGAGCTTTGGAGCGTATCCGATTATTACTTATGGTAATAGACGTAAGCGCTAGAGCGTCTACTACAGACTTAAAGCAGCCGCTTTAGCGCTATTTGGGCGCCATTTTATGCAACCTAAAGTTCCATTTAACCTGCACAACGGTTGCATAAAGGTTCCTTAATAGCTATAACGATTTATTAACGCTATACTAAAGCTCTCATAGCGCTACTATTGAATGATTTTGAACTACTTTGAACGAATGAATTGATTATAGTTCTTTATTGTATGTCTTCAGTTGACATTACTTGTAATATTTTGGTAAAGTGTTTTCGTCGCCATCATGAAAATAAAACAAAAAGAAGTAAAAGTTTGTATTCTGTATTAGCAAGATATATAAAGATACTTAAAACGCTGTCCAGTTTACTGTAGATATATAAGATAATTTTCGAGTAATTTTAACGCGCTTTTATGATATTTCAAAAATTAACAAAAGATATGTGATATTTTTTATTTGTTACACAGAATAATTTTTATTTCCGTATTTTTACGTGTCGATAACTTACTATTTGCAAGTGGCCGATAGTTTACCGGTACATTTAATGCACATTTAACTGAAAAACCAATGTATATCAACTCAATTTTGCAAGTGAATTATAAGTTTTCTTAAAAAATCATGGCGTCATTGTAATGTAGTCATAACCTGCAGTTTTAGCTCTAATAACTCCCTTTTGAGAATCATAGCGCTAATTTTCACCCTTCTAACGCTTCCAGTGATTTTTGTTCCCCTAGTGCAACTCACAGCCACAAAAAGCTCCTATTTTCTTGTTTTTGAGGTTATAAGATGTAGTTACGTACTTATTCGTTTAGTATCCATTTTTATTGTTTAGTGTTTAGTGTTTTTAAATGTTTTATGATAGTTACAAAAGCGGCTGTAAAATGGCGAATGGATTGAGCCTGCAAGGAATGACTATTGCTACTAAAGGCCTTAGTTACACTGATGATTTTTTTGTAACTATAGTATGCATAAGAGTTTCTATTATTTCTATAATGAAACTTATAGTAGTATAATAGTGGTTACTATAACTATAACCTATAAAAGTTACAATGGAAACCACTGTACAGCTGTGAGTGGCAGAATGACCTTCGTAACTCTCATATAAAGGTGTAAGTGGTAAATGAGTTCTACCGTGGACTACTGTGAAGGCTAGGGTAGTATTTGATTCAGCTTATAGCACCTTAAGTAACTTTTATAGCTATAGACGTTTACGGATGCAGATATGCAACTTTGAACTGCTTTTTGAACCCTTAACGCGCTATTTTACAGCCGAAAGTAACAAAATAGGCTGCAATTTCCACTAATGTGCTCGTTGGGTAGGTACCGCGACATCGACGAACATTTTTCTTTTTCGGTAGTAGACATGTTAGAAACACAAAATTAATGTTGAATAAATTGATACATGCAAAAGACAAAACCTATTATGGAATATTGGTTTTATTCAACATTAAAATACAACATGAGAAAATAAAAGACAGTGAAAAACAAAGTATGACAATCTATCATAAAATCTTCTAAATGGACAAGGAGTTCATATCACACAGTTTTGCCATTACTCTCAGTTGAGCTCATAGATGATACATATGATAGACAGGCCCGTTGGTATAGTGGTCAGTGGCCCTGACTGCTATGCGCAAGGTCGTGGGTTCGATTCCCACCTAGGACAAATGTTTGTGTGATGAGCTCGGTCATTTGTTCTTGGTCTGGGTGTAATTTATCTATAATATGTATGTATTTAGAAATATATATGTATGTTTATCAGTTGTCTAGTACCCTGTCTAGTAGTAGTAGTAGTTAGTTTGGGACTAGATGGCGTTGTGTGAAAAAGTTGTGGAATATTATTATTATTATTTACTGAGGTTGAGCTACGTGACGATGTGTGTAGGACGCCTATTAAGTACTGTGAACGGTGTATAACTACCAAACTACAATGGACGACGACGATGTGATAGCTGTACTTGGCTAAGCACTTGTTCTGCAGACGAGAAAAAGAAAAAGAGATCGCACAGAATGGTCTAAACGCTGGTTATTGAAAAGAAAGCATTTCTCCTACGTAAATTTGATAAATGAGTTGAAATTTACACCAACAGATTACAAAAAACTGAGAACTGTGACAGACAAGTTCGCCGGACGCCATACACGCTCGGTTATCCTCGCGCGCAAATATAACCGAACGGCATAAAATATCAATTTTGATATTTGGGTGAATTTCCCAAATGACTTATTTTTTGTCTTCAGTGAAATTAGTATTTAAAAAAAAGAATATTGTTCTGAATAATTTTTTTTAGTAATCAATAGGTAGTTATTGGGTTGTGGCAAAAATATAATTTGCCTAGGACTATTACAAAGGTAGAAATTACCTTAAAATTAACTTAAATCTATTTAGGTACCTCAATAATTTTTTTCAGAGATCAATACCGCCAAAATATGCCAGTCATACATAAATATAAATAGTATCAGGTAATAATTACCTTTTAACTAAAAAGTTGTATTAACCCTTATCGTGGCAAGATATTTTTTTTAAGAAAAGCAAAAAAATATTTTATAGATAGTTTCATTGGGTAATAAAACAAGTTAGAAAAATAAATAAAAAAATCACGATATGAAAATTTTGGAAAAACAATATGTATAGTAAAATATACATTGCTATGCTTGCAGTGATTAGCGCATTTTTTGGACGGTATATTATGCTATACATTGCTATGTCTATGGAGGGTTTGAATTTAATTGCTAGTTTTTTACATAGATCAAAAAAGTATTGTAAATTAAATAATTTTAAATGAAAATACCTGTTTTTATGAAAGTATTTTTTTAATATTATAAAATCGTTCTTAAACACGATCTTTTACAAAATACTAGTAATAATAAAACTCAGAGACATAGGGTCTCTGAGTTTTATTGGCTTGCGGTGGTACTCCATAAAACAATTTCGGTTCTTCACGTAGCAAAGATGAACCTTACATTTCGTGCACATCGTACTTGCTTGACCAGCTTTGCAGTACTTGCACCTCTGATATCCGGTTATTTGAGGCCAGTGGTCATATTTGTCATACCGCACATCATCGCATGGTCGTTCAGTTACCGGTTTCTTTATTTTGGCTTTGTCGGGAATCCCGTCTAAATTTTTTACTATTACACTTCGGCCCCGTCTCAGTAGGGCCACTATAGATTTCATATCTAAAATCTTTTAGGCGATCCTGCTTCCTATTGGTTTTGGCCATCTTGTCATGCCTCCGACGTAACAACCAAGCGTTGTTGATACATATATCTAAAAGCTGCGAGAAAATATTCATATACTACCTGTGCGATCTTATTTCAGTGCGATATAATGCAACCAGCATGTCTGCCAAATCGACACCTCCCATGTGACGATTATAGTCTTTTACAATTTTTGGCCACTCTACATCAACACGAGACTTTGTTTCTTTGCTGATGCGTTTTATATTTTCAACAGGGTATGCATCATCATAAGAACTCACCAGTGTGACTTATTTGTTATCAAACCATTTGACAATACTTAGTTTATTAGTATTACGAACAACCTGACAAAATGCACCTCTCCCTTTCTTTTTTAAAACCTTTTCAGTAAGCAGTTTAGTAGCAGCATCTTTGAGTCTATTTTGTCTGATTGTTCCTAAACTAAATTTACCATAATTTTCCCTCAACAGATGCACCAGCTCCAAGGAAGTAAAATAATTGTCGAAATACACAACACTTGCTTTATTTTTAATAGTCTCTTCCTCTTCAGTAAATGTAATGCCTGTAAACGTGTCATCCCCCGCGTAGAGCAAGAAGTCATAATTGATGCCAGATACACCGGCCCTGACTAAGTTCTTGAAACCCCATTTACAAGGCTTGTTGGGGTTATATTGGCGTAGACTTCCTGCTTTCTTCCCTTGGCACGGTATAACCATTTCGTCGATGCTAAACGCATTCTCCTCTTCTACGGATAAACACTGTATTCGAATGCGATCAATTACAGGACGTAGTTTATAATATCTATCTGATGTTTGAATTATTTGTAAAATGAAGAAATCGCCTGATTTGTTCAAATCTTTTTAGGGACATTACATCTGCTACTTTTACGTAACGAAAAGACCTTTTCCAGTAATCTTTATACGATGGCAAAACTACAATACCCATGATGACATTTATGGCCAAGAAATCTAGTATTTCTTCCCTTGAAACTTTTATGGATCTTCCTGTTCGTTGTACGCTATATAAATTCGTGTGAGTTTTAATCATATCTACTAAGTCTTCAGTAAAAAATCTATAAAAATAATCTAAAGGGGACCAATCAGATGGTATATTTTCCAAAAATGTAGGTCCTGCTATTTCAGCTTTGTGCTGAAACTGTGCTTTTTGCCAGTGTAAAGATAAATTAATTCTTCTGCAACACTGTCTTTTTATTTTTCGCGCAACGATGGCAGGTGCTTTGCGTTTAATTTTTTGAGTGCGTGTCAAAGGTGTACTAACAGGCGTGAATGCAAGTGGCTGATTTGAAGGCAAAGAGGGCAAAGATGAAATTGAAGGTAGAGCTTCATAATTACTTTCTGAAGGATTAGGAAATACCTGATTAAGAATAGGTGTGAGAGGAACTTCAGTTGTATCGGCATACACATCATTTGCATACGTATCTAACTCATCCTCAGAACTTTGTAGGAGGTTCAACCTTTTGAAACTGGAATTTAAAGATGGCGCTGCAGAACTTTTTGCTGAACTAATCATTCCAGCTTCATCACCGCTACTTGCTCCGTCACTTGCGTCAGAGTCTGCATTCTTCTCAGGCACCAGGGATAAAATGTGCCTAGCTATTGCACTCATAGCTAGTGTTGCCCAAACGAGAGTCTCGCAAGAGTCTTGCAATTAGCGATTATCCTCATCAGAACAATGTAACAGACTCTGTTACATTGTTCTGAGATCTCAACTACCGTTTAATAAATAGCAATAGGATAATCGCTAATTGCAAGGCTCTTGCGAGACTCTCGTTTGGGCAACACTACTCATAGCAGTCTAAAACCAAAGCAAAAGAAATATGCAAAGAAACCATCACCATAGTAAAGCCAAACAATATTGTACTGAGATAACTAAATAATTTATTATTTGTCCCTTATATATAGATGGGTAGTTATAGTCATGCTGTAGTAATCATAATACAAAATAATATTAGTAGTAGTTTTTATGAGGATTGAACCGACACCCTCAAGGCAGGCAAAAATCAGTACTTAGTACAACTATCTTTTAAACTGTAATAAAATTGGTTCAGTAGTTCGGACAAACATATTTGAAATTTTAATTTTATATTGAAGAATAAAAACAAGTTATACTATACAAAATGAACTAAAGGGTTAAACATTTATGGCAAACATAAGAACTAGATTTTTTTAGAAGACAATTTTTGGCTCATAATTTTTAAGTTCACATAGGTACATCAATACATCTTAGATACATATTAAATCAGACTAGGCCAATCATAGACTTCAGTTTCTAGCTTAATAAGAGAAAAAAAAAAACATTTATAAAAAAAATTAACAGCAAAAGCTTAACTTACATTAATATTTAGACATTAAATCAGTCTCAAAATATTACTACAGAGAGATTTACTACAGAGTTGGTATGGCCACGTTCCGGTTCCATCATCAGATCAGCTTCATGTTATGATAATATTGCATTGTCATCTGATATACATAAGATTTGATTACAGACAGACACCAGGACAGCTAAAACTAAATAAAAGCTCGAAATAATAAAATACGAAGAAAAAACGATACAATAAATTATTATTAACAATGTTGAAATTGACAACCCTAGGGGCAGGCGAAGTTTGGCAACAAGATGGCCGCCACTATCCCCTCAATAACATTTAATTGAATTACCACTTTTAAAAGTAAATTAGATAGAAAATTCTAGTGTTATTTGAAAGAAAATTAGCTGTAGATTATAATTTAATAATAAGTTTAATCTTACCTGTTCTGTATCCCTGCATAAAACTGAAGTTAAATCGCAGACAAAACAAAAACGTGTCGTTTCTCTTATGAAAAAAGTGCACTGGTCAACAACAACGTGAAGTTAGCCACAATTTTTCCTCAATATCTTGCCATAGATGAAAAATACTTATTATTTAGTAACTTTACGCGAAGCCAAGCCTAAAATTGTAATGGCAACTTCAAATTATTTGAAATTAGGCGAAGATAGGTGGCACAGGCGAAGTAACGGATCACGACGGTATATAACTTATTCTATTTCATAGAATATTAGTTTTGTTATTAATATATAGCATATTTTAATACATAATTAACGATTATTATAACTGAGAGGCACAAACGTATTGGTCCTGCAAAATGTTCTCATATCGCTGGACAAAAGTAATTTAAAGCTAACTTTACATCGACGAGTCCGACAGCGTCCCCACCCCAATTGTATTTCCCTCGTTGGTGTGTGCTAGTGCGTAGTCAGGATGGACGTATCTGAAATTGCTGCATATTCCCGCCAATAACATAAGTACGCCATTTCAGTTGCTCCCGGACAATTATTTTATATTATCGGTGGTTCAGTTTTTCTAGTGTAATGAGTAGTTTTATTATTGTTGTTTGGTTCTAACAAAGGTAGTAAGTGAATTAGCTTCATTGTCTGTTATTGAATTTATCTTAGATATTATGCATTTTTTCTAATTTTCTAAAAAGTGTGTTATTTCTCACGTCGCTGTTCTCATATCGCTGTAATCGGTGGTCTTTATTACCACCGATGTGATAATTTACACCGAAATGATAAGAAAAATCAATCGGTGTCTTATATCTAATATCGGTGTTTTGATTCATGATCAACGCACAGATTTGTCACATCGGTGGATTACTTTATCATATCGGTAGATCATTTTATCATCTCGGTGAGTCGTTTTATCATATCGGTATATCCCGTGTCATTTCGTTAAGTATACAAAGAAACAATGGAACATACAAACATACAGACACATACGTACTTACCTACATAGACTGCCAAAATCATTACCATGATACTACTGGGTAATGTACGTATAGGCTGAGATGATGATGGTGAGGTGGAGCAATTGAACGCATTGAAGGTTTCTCTAGAAAATATTTTCTAGTTAAAAAATAGTAAGTTGGTACATAATAATAAATAACAAAATAATAAATAGATAACAAGAAAACATAATAATAGCTTAATTTTGTTTAAGAATGCCGAAGCCAAAACTAAAAGAGGAGGAGAAAAAAGAGAGAAAGAGGTTGTCGGAAAGAATAAGAAAAGCTAAGATCAAAAGCGATCCTGTGTTAAGAAAGGAGCATTTAAGAAAAGACAGCGAACGTTTAGCTAGACGAAAGGCAGCCGGACTTATCCCAACCCGAAGCCAAATGACTGCACATGCACGTCGCATTGCACAAAAAAACCGAATCAGTGCCCGTGCATATTATCCGAGGAAAAACTAAGGCAGATGTTGCCCTAAACAACCAAACAAGTGTTTCAGTGACCAATGATGTAACATAATCGCTACTGAAAAATCGATATAATAAGCCTGGTATTTCTCAAGAACCAATAAGACCTCATAGCCCACGGCTATTGCGACAGAATGTTCGATGTAATAGTCCTAATCTGCGTATTGATGCTATAGTAGCGCGTACTTCTCACTATTTACGTACAAGCAGTTCTCTAGATTTGTCAATAGCATCTCCTTTACGAACGCCAAGTATTAGTTCAATAAATTCAGAAGAATCAACTACAAAAGTAGTAGTAGCGTAAAGATTTTTTACTAGATGTAAGATATAAACGATCTGTAATCTGTGATGTGTACTGAGAACAAAGATTTAAAAAATAATAAAGTAAGTAATAATTAAGGCTGATTAATTAGGGATATAAAATTCCTATTCTTATTATTGTTAAACCTAGCTGGATCGTCCACAGTAATAAATGTGTATTGTGCAATTTTAACCTTAGACATAAGATTATTGATTTTTTTGTACTTTATTTTAATAAAGACAATGATAATAAAAATAAACATTCTTTTTTTAATTCCAAGTACGTATAGTAAATATAATAAAATAGGTACATCATTTCAAAAAATATATTTTAACTGGGTTTCTAAGAACTCAGTTCTCTTTGGATGTGATCTACTTACGTAAGACCCTAAGTTCAGGTCTTCAGTTCTAAGTCACCCTTGTAAAACTATATTGGTACCTTCTAACTATTTCTTTTTTGATGTTTAAAGGTGGATAGATTATCATATCGCTGGATATGTACGGTCGGCCAAGAAAGTGGTGTACCAGTTTTGATTTAGTTTCCCGGTCATCGAAAATTACAACAAGGTTCGTTATAAAAAGATATTACTGAAAGAGACAACATTATCATGACGTAAACCTATGTATTTAGTATTCATACGTCATATGTCACATATAAGTACATGACATTTTAACCTTTAGTATAAATGAAAAGGACATTAGTTTCTACAAAGCAATTGAAATGTTTCCAAACAAAAGTAATAAAAACTATTTAGACAACCGAATTCCATTTGAAAAAGAAAACTGACAATTGACATTTTGTCAAATATATGCAAAAAATCGATATATTTTCCGTGTTATTTTTCAATCAACTGCATATAAAATCATCTCAATGCCTGCCAACTTGACCATTGCCGAAAGAGCACAAATAATTGCCCAATTTAATGAGGGAAGCAGTATCAGTGCGATATCCCGGAATTTGAATATATCGAGGCGTTCTGTCCGCTTTTGGATTCGTCGTGAAGGAGAGGAGGGAAGTTTGTTGGATCACAGAAGAAGTGGTCGCCGGCCTGCACTCTCCAATAACGATAGAGAATTCATGAGACGGGAATATGAAATCAATGGTTTTAAGCCCACAAAACATTTTGCGGAGATGTTCGATGTGAGTGCCCAAACAATAAGGAATCATCTACATTACATGGGGTTGCACCACAGGCATTACGCCAAGAAAATATATTTGACGGATGCTCACAGACTTGCTCGTCTGAACTTCGCCAGAGAGCACTTAGAGTTTGATTGGTCTAATACAGTGTTTTGTGATGAAAAAACGTTTAAATCCAGTCAGTATGGACGTCTTCACCTTTGGCGATATAATTCAACACGGTATAAAGATGATCATGTAATCCCAAATAGAGAATCAGGTCGAATTTCCGTAAATATTTGGGGCTGGATGAGTACGGATGGTGTAGGAGAATTGTGTTCTCTACCTCCTCGAGCGACGGCTGTAAATTATATCGACGTGCTTCAGAATGCAATGCTACCGACAGTCCGTAATGTTTACCCGGAGAACGAAGTGCCACAATTTGATTTTGTTCAAGATAATTGTTCAATTCATAATGCGAGGATCGTAAGAGCCTGGTTTCGTTCACACACTGACGTAAGGGTAATTCAGTGGCCCTCAAGATCGCCGGACCTCAACCCGATAGAAAATCTTTGGGGCCTTATGGTCCAACGATGGTCGCATCAAAATGAAAAAACCAAACAAGCTCTTATTAGTCACTGTAATTATATCTGGGAGGAAATGCGGGGAACCGATATTTGCTCACGGCTTGTTGGTTCAATGAGGTCTCGTCTTTTAGAGGTTATAGAGGCCAACGGCGGTTACACCCGTTTCTAATTTTTAAAAATTTTCAATATCTTCTAAATATTACTATATATGCTATGTTTTTGTTTGTTATAAGTATTTTAAAATTGATTGTAGAAATTTAATAAAAGGATAAATCTATTTTTAGCTTGTTTTTTATTGATATTGTAATTACAAGTTTACAGAAATTGTAGGTTTGTGGACTCGCCTTGTGCCTTTACAATTTTATGTAACTTGTTGATTACAATTCTGAATTTGTAGATACAATTTTGTCATCAAAATCTACAGCCCCCCGCCGTTGATTTTACGACGTCATTGGTTCCATCAAGTTCAAACTAAGAACAGCTGTCACGTTACAAACAGTAATAGTCGTTATCAATAATCAGATAAAGACAGCAATAGAAGTTGTCAGATCGATCTGCAAGCGAAACTAATCTTTATCACCTATGAATCTGCAAGCGATATTCAACCTTAGGGTGGTACACCACTTTCTTGGCCGACTGTACATCATTTCAGTGGATAAACTTATCATATCGGTGTACAGAAAAAATAATCGGTGCCGGTTTGTCATATCGGTGGAATCCAGAATTCAAACTGAAATTTCTCCTTAGTCTTAAATGATACGTTGATGATATTAAATTTGGGGATATTTGATATCCTAAAGATTACATAAAACCTGAAAATCATAGAAAAAAAAATATAATTGAAAAAGTTCACCGATATGATAAAAAAATGGCATTTGTTGAAATTCACCCATTTGCTCGGTTGCATGTACATGCACCGATAACTGTACAGTTTTATCACATACACGCTAGGGCTTGCTGTCGGTTATGCATGTACGGCTAAAACCATCATGCAAAACCTAACGTATAGGTTATTTTTAAGTAAGCGTGCTCCATCTTCAACGACATCATCACTTACCATCAGGTGAGATGGTGGTCAAACGCGAACCTATTTTAAATTTAAAAAAGTAAAATTTTTAGTGTTGTAAATTTTCTTCTTGTTTTGTTGTTGCTCACTTATGTTCCTGCAGTATCCAGTTTTTTGTTTTGTGAAAAAATAATAAAACCCCTGGTTAGGAGTGATGTTTGCAATTCCACCCACAGGATTGACAAGCACAGTTCTACTTGTATAATATGTTTCTAAACTATAAAAACAAGCGGAAACACCCCAATCTACTAAAACATTTCAAAACCCATACCAAAAGTAATTTTCAGAGTACCTAAGTAATGTTATTAATGCAGTGTAATATAATAATTTACATTGTGTTTTATGCTTTTTTATTTGTTGTAGAAATTTCGATGGAGGGAGACCTTGATTCATCAATGGGTGTCCCTTTGCAGATAATTATGATGATGGTTAATATTCTAAAATCTAGCTAAAGATTGGCGGTACCTTCCAGCTTGCTAAGAATCGATACCTGATGGCAAAGAGTATGTAATATGGTATCAGATACTTTTTCTGCAATACTTATCTTGGTATCGATACTTTTAATACGATGCTGGGATCGATGACAGTTTCGATTTTTTCGTTTCGATATTGTATCCCTAACCATGATTAAACAAATAAAAAATCTTCATGAAAATTCGTTCAGAAGCCTTTATTATTATTAATACTTTTTTTAACATTACATGATTTCTGAACCACAAAAAAATGTTCAGTTTAATATCATTTATCTGCTGTAATTTGGTTTAATTTTATTATTTCATTATTTTTTAATGTAAATGAATTTTGAACGTAATGCCACTTGGCTAAATGGTGCTATGTTCACATTGGTTAATTGTTCCTAGAGGTGTGTCGATCAATCGTTTTTCGTGACCCGGGTCGATCGCGACCCATACGGTAAGTGATCGAGTCAAAATGATTCGATCATATCGATCGTTTGGGTCGCAGCCCGAATCTCGGTCATGCAATCATATTTGATCGAACGATCGAGCTTCAAACTTTGACTCGTGACCCATCTTACAGGCTCACGTTCAGTGGGAATTTGAAGAATTGAAACCGCGAGCCGCGCATTATCACGCCCGTCCTTTTTATAAGAAAAACGTCTTTAGTTGTTTACTTATAATAGCTACCGTAAGATTAAAAATAGGTACTCAAAAATAATAGATAAGGTTTATTAAAGTTCATTTATGATAGCTAGTCGATCGTGTTTAACTGGAACACTGAAAAAAAACCACATAAATTTCATTACCTTTTTTAAGTATCCAGATTACTATCACGACATATCTTATATTTTTCCAATATATCTTTATATATATCTTTCCAGGCTTGCCTTGTCAAGTATAAGTTGGCAGACGGTAATCGAAAGAACTAAATGCCGCCAAAAATGGACAATATACGCTTTATGTCTTAAAAACAAAGGCTGAGTGTTTTGTGATGTGTATGTTACATTAAGCAGATAACCAAACCATACTCAAATACGTACATAAACCAAAACAAAACAGAGCGGGTCAAAAGGTCACGACACGAACTACGGAACTACGTTAAGTATTGATCGAATCATTTCGATCGCGATCCGCGCACGGCGGCGGCGCGGATGTGGGTCACGACCCATAGTAGAGTGAGAAAGTAATACATTTATAGCGCGCCATCTCGTTTTTGGGTTAGAAAGTGACAAACACATGCGTGGTAGTATTTGATAGAAAGTGATAAACATATTTGTTGTTTGGGTCATTTTGTAAGCAGACAAAAGTGTGTTCTAAATCTTACTGCGTATAGTTCAATTTTCTTCTCGATTTCGAGTACCCAAATGATCGAATCTTTTAATGCTTAAAGACTCGATCACTCACGTTCGGGTAGTGATCGAGTCAAAGTGATTCTATCAATCGTGATCGACTCACTTCTAATTGTTCCTTTTGACATTTCGAGTTCGATGTAAAAGGACACGCGAACGTAGGCAAAGTATCGCCAGCGTTCGCTTTCGTTTATCAGGTATTTAATTTTAGCCCTAGTGTTCGGTAATAAACTACAAGATCAAATACTTTTCCCGAGTGAATCTACACTTACTATTTAATAAGAAATAATTGTCACGTCCTAGAGATTGAGGTTATATCGAAGTCTGTGCCACATATAGGACCGTTGTTTTCATATATTCTCAATTAATTGTGATGAAAACTTGGTGCTAAAGTATAATTTTTTGGTGAACAGTTATGTCTCGAAATAGACACCATGAGGAGACCGACAAACTTACGCGTATCGCTATCGTGAATGCGGATCGCTGCAAGCCGAAGAGATGCAGACAGGAGTGCAAGAAGAGCTGCCCAGTGGTGCGTATGGGCAAGCTGTGTATCGAGGTGACGCCCAATGACAAGATCGCCACCATCTCCGAGGAGCTATGTATTGGTTGCGGTATTTGTGTCAAGGTAAAACTTTCCACCATGTTTTTAATTTTTGCTGACCAATGTAAACACTTTATGACTTCCGCATGTATAGTATCGAGATAAAACTAAGATCATTTTACAGTTATTCATCGTATATGCATCTTATTGCATAGATCACTTACACTACAGGGTTACATAGGTATTATTTATGTTCATTTAATTCTAATAGGGTTCCAAGTCAATATGTTTACAAATAAAAAGCTAGTAATATACAATATTGTACACATCATTTTACTATATTACAAACTATTTTTTTTTTTTCAGAAATGCCCCTTTGATGCAATCACCATCATCAATATCCCTTCCAACTTGGAGAAGCATACAACTCACCGATACTCAAAGAACTCATTCAAGCTCCATCGACTGCCAATCCCTCGGCCTGGAGAAGTACTGGGATTGGTTGGTCAGAACGGTATAGGTAAATCTACCGCACTGAAAATTCTTGCCGGAAAACAGAAGCCTAACTTGGGACGTTTTGCTGTAAGTTGTATTATGTCCATCATCATCATCATTTTGTACATTCAGCACCCAACAATTAGAAAGTTCCACAATATTAGCATATTGTTACATTGGCATAGTAACCTTATTTTAGTGTAAGCTTAAACATGAATGCATCCATATGGTATCAACAGAAAGACATTATATAAATGGTAAATCCCTGATTGATAGCTTCAGTTAAACTATAGATAGTTCATTTGTGTAATTGAGGGAAATATAAAATAATTATCAGATAAACATTCTATATTTATTTTGTTTAGATTCAGTTTTTATTTCAGTACTTTTGCTGTTGATAGTCTTGTTAAATAAATATGTTATTATTTTATTAAAAATTATCTACAATATCTTATTAATCTTACAACAGGACCCTCCAGACTGGCAAGAGATTCTGTCTCATTTCCGTGGCTCTGAACTGCAGAACTACTTTACGAAAATCCTCGAAGATGATTTGAAAGCCCTGATCAAGCCTCAATATGTGGATCAAATCCCTAAGGCTGTCAAGGGCACCGTTGGTTTCCTCCTTGACAAGAAAGATGAAAGAAAAAATCAGACTGAAATCTGTAGAATGTTGGGTAAGTTATATTCATGAGGTAAAATCAAGTATAAGCATGTGCTCCACACCATACAGAGCTAAATTTTGCAGATAAACCTTGTGTAGGAGTATTGTATATGGCTTATCAATCTATCCACCCTCCAGACCTGGAGACCTAATCTTCTGCTAGGTCTCCCGGCCCATATGGATGTCCTTTGATTTGTTGTCATGGTCAACACAACAGTGTTTGTTCAATGAGATAGGTCCAGTCACAGAACAGATAAAAGAGGTCAGAATGGAAATTTTTCCTGATTAGTATGAGAACGCGTGTCGCCACTTGTCTCCCCACTCTTTAGTTCTACTACAAGCAAGAGGCCCGTTACGTATGCGAATTACGCACACAAATAAATTACACATTAAAATCGAGAGTTTGCTACTGATTGTAACTCACTGTTGATAAACATGCGCCATGCATCACGGCCAATCAGGGCAAAGGACAAAACGTCAATGGTTGAAGTGTGGCGCATGTAGTACATTTGTAAGCGACTTGGTCATTGCGTTGATTAAGCGAGGACTGAGTACACAACGGGCAATGTATACTTCTTGTAACTTGTTGCAATAATGTTCGTTAATGTTCGGAATTTATATATATATGTATAGTGATCAGAATATTTTTATGTTTTATACAAATAAAATTGTAATTAAATGTTATTTTCGACTTACCGATGGAAAGATATCCCTCCTCGCTCTATACTTGCGGTCTGACTTTTTGTTTTACAGGTTATAATTGCACAACACGCCATTTTAAAGTAGAGCTCTGTTTTTCGAAGTAGTCCGAAGCGCACTAAATGCGGTGAATGAATTAATCGGTCGAGCTATGATTTTCGTATCATAGTTGTGGCGCGCTCGCCGCGCCCACATTACCATTCCAACCTTATTCATCTATTGCGTGGGTCCAGTGTTGGTCTCCTTCAACATTCGGAGGTTCCCAGTGTCCAGTCCAGTCCAGTTGTATAAGGCGCTCAATCAGTTTCTCAAAAAACGGCACTGCCTGCGGCCTGGGACCATAAAACACCATCTGTGAGCTTGTGTGTGAATGAGTTCTTTAACTGAGCGTATAGCAGGGTGAAGACTGGCACTATGTATTGTGACATTCTTATATGAGCCTGTTCCCCCTAAGTATTGGACAACTGAGGCACTACTGTTGAATATGTGAATGTGGGTGTCCATGGACTGTTTGGATAGAGGTTTGACACATCACAACTGGCTAAACAGATTCTCAATAATATTGTGTGAGATAAGTCGAAAATTTAATGCATGTGCATCATTTTGTATGTATACATATATGTATATATAATATTGTGAGGTGTACAATAAAGTATATAATACATAAATATCTTTACATAGTCTAAACAGTCACTTCTGCTGTCTGCTTAGTTCTTTTAAACACCGCAACTGATTTTAATGCAGTTTTCAGCAATAGAGTGATTCAAGACCAAGGTTTAAATGTATAGTACATGCATATTATTAGTAAATTGCACCTGCAAATTTAGAATATACTTGACTACTTCCAATACTACAATAACTAACTATATGTTGATTTGACATTTTGTTAAGATCTATCACACATCCGAGACCGTGAGATCGCCGCGCTGTCTGGTGGAGAACTACAGCGCTTCGCTTGTGCCATGGTGTGCATCCAGAATGGTGATATCTTCATGTTTGACGAGCCCTCTTCATACTTAGATGTCAAGCAGCGTCTTAACGCTGCCCGCACAATCCGGTCTCTTATTCATCCCGACAAGTAAGTCACATAACATTAAATATAAGCAATGCAATCACATAGTTGAAAGACATAGGAAAAAATAGCAGAAATTGAGGGAAAATAGTAATGCTCCAGGTGGCTAATAAATATAATAGACACTAAGCCTAGAAAGACCATAACAAAAACTGATGCTGAGTAGTGCTACCCCCCTGTACCATGCCCCCCCGCGCAACCCCATGGTTATGGTGATATTCATGGTTAAAGTTTTTAGGTTAGAATAAAAAAATCGGAAAAATTTAGTATCGTTTGGCAGGAGGAAGGCAGTGGGAGTGGAGTGACGGGGAAGGGGGGTGCTCGTCTCCTCAACGGCATTACTCCAACGAAAAGGTTTTCGAAAAAATCAAAAGTTGGCTAAAAGGTGTAGTCGGTTTAAAAAAAAAATAACCACGAAGGTGATGGCCGGGTCTGTTTGATCGCCCCCTGCTCGATCCCCTTCTAACCTAACCTGTCCGAGTCGGGTTGCCCCAAGTCATCAAACTCAACGGGCCATAAAGGAAAGTTTAGCCAGTACACCTAAATAGCAGACCCTGGGGCTTCGCTCCCATAGACTTTATCACGATAAAAACATACCATTCCTTTTTTTTGCAGTCAGGTAAATTGCCTATAATCTTCCTCAAACCTTCCAATTCAAATTACATCCAAATCCACCAAGTACTTTCAAAGATTAGCATACTTAAACAAAATTTCCACTTTATAATATTAGTATAAACTTATAATGTGTTTTATCTATATACAGGTTCATCATTGTAGTTGAGCATGACTTGTCAGTATTGGATTACTTGTCTGACTTCATTTGCTGTCTGTACGGCGTTCCCGGTGCTTACGGTGTTGTGACTATGCCTTTCTCTGTTAGGGAAGGTAAGCTTCTTGTGGCAAAAAATATGTCTTAGTTTTTTATGCAATTACATATTATTATTCATTAATTGGTTTATGTTTTAGGTATAAATATATTCCTTGATGGGTTTGTGCCCACTGAAAACATGAGATTCAGGACAGAATCATTAGTTTTTAAAGTTGCTGAGTCTGCTAATGAGGAAGAGGTATGTTGAACACTATCTCTCATCATATTCTACTAGCCAGTAAATAGATGATCACGCCCTTTTATTGTTTTAACAGATCAAAAGGATGAATCACTATGAGTATCCACAAATGTCGAAATCTATGGGCGAATTCAGTTTAAATGTACATCCTGGTGAATTCTCGGATTCCGAGATTTTGGTGTTGCTCGGAGAGAATGGTACTGGAAAAACTACATTCATTAGAATGTTGGCCGGTAACTTGGAGCCCGACGATGGTAAGAAAAATCCTATTATAATCGTTATATTCGTTTTTACTCTTATTTTGATCAATGGAAGTTCCCTTATATTTTGGACGCGTATCCGAAACCGCTTTTGATTTACGTTACCACAAAAAATATTTACTATGGCAACACTGAGTTATGAAATGTCAAATTTGTGAAAGTTGTCAAATTGTCAATAGGCTTCGGTTTTGTTGTAAAAAATTCTTAAATTCAACAGATTAATGTTCAATCTTAGCTTTTACTGTGATATTTAGCCGAAAAGAATCGATTGATTTGAATCTCCAATAAATATGCGTTATATAACAATGTAGACATTGCTGGTAAAATGAGGTTATAGGTGTATTGTAATAAGTGTATTTTAATGAATTTAGACATATTTAAGCTATTGAAATGGCTAGAACTGAGTTATTTGATTTATTTTTTCATCCTGTTTTTCAAAAATGTTTAAAACACGCGGAATCCTGTGCTACAAACGACGGTATGTCATTAAAATGATTATTAAAGTAAATATTTGTAGATCCGTTGTCGACGTAATTATTTATGTTTCAATAAATTATCATTTACGTGTCATTAAGTGTATATTTCATAGGTTATTATTACATCAGTAAAATAGTATTTTGTAATTATCCTTTGTTTCAAGCCATCTTTACATGTTTTACCTGTATATGCTTACTATTATAATAAAGGTTGCTTATAAACTAGCTCCCTTTTTAACCGACTTCTAAAAAGGAGGAGGTTCTCAATTCGGACGTTTTATGTTTGTTCAGGCATAGGCATAGTATACTTTCCAAATGGTCCCATGAAAAATTTATCGAAATCGGACAAGCCGTTTCTGAAAAATAGACAAAAGTCTGAAAAAATTATTTACATTGACGATCTTTTCTTTTACTCTGCTGGTGAAGGTGATAAGTAGTTGACATTTTGGCTTTTGTAACTAGATTAACCCCTCAGGTCACGGCAGGCCGCCGGCGGCCAGCTTAAGTTGACCTCTAAAATTATTTTTCCTTTTTTCGATTTTAGAGGTCAACTTAAGCTGGTTTTTGTGGCCGCCGGCGGCCTTCCGTGATTCGAAGAGTTAATTACAAACTGACCCACTAAAAAGCGCGAAAATAAAAACTTTTTTGCAAAAAATAAAACCGACTTCCATATCAAAACACTACAAAGCCAAAAATAATTTTAATTTCGGAAGGCGGTGTGATAAAAAAGAAAATACAAAACCAATAACAGCGACTATGTCGGTTTTATTTTTTGCATAAAAGTTTTTATTGTAAATACATGTGATTTTGTAAACAAAGCTACATATTTTCATAGAAATTGAAATAATTACATACTTCATCTATGTGTATGTAAACTAAAAATCATTTTGAATATGTAACTTTTATCATAATTATGAAATGAAATTTGCTTTCATTTCTTTGTATATATCATCTTGTGGAGAAATTTATAATCATTAAGATATAAATTATTTGCGATATAATAATGCTGTGCTGGGAAAAAAACTTAGAAATGATTCTTGTCAACAGGTTCGGGCCATCTACCACAGCTGCACATTAGTTATAAGCCGCAGAAGATATCACCCAAGTCACAAGGGCTGGTGCGCAGTTTACTGCACGACAAGATTAGAGATGCTTATATTCATCCACAGGTGACTATACTTATAAAATAGTCATAAACATAGAGTAACTCAGCAACAAGATCTTGTTCATACAATTCTTAAGTAATAATTGAATTATATGGAGCCAAAACATTTTTATTTATTATTACAAAGTTGTGTTTGACCACCATCTCACTGCTTGCATGCTTACTTGGAAGTAACCTATTCACTAATGACTTGAGACCATCAGGTTATAGCTATCAGGAAACATAGACTCACCTCAGGCAGGGAACTCCACTCACTAGCTGTACACACAATTAATACATTCCCAATATACACAGGTCATCAAAAAAATCAGCCCACCTGTATTTTCACTGTAAATTACGTTTTTTCATAAGCGAAAGAAAATAAAATGTTTGGTAACTTATTTTATTAATTAAATTTGTTAACTTACACCAATTTAAACACATCAGTCCATTAAAATCATAAAAATACAGCTAAACTTCCTTTGAAAGTGAAAATCCTTAAATTTACACATTTTTTTAGATTAATTTCAAACACACCGCATTTTTTAGTCTTCGGAGTTACGATCACAATTTTTTCAATTTAAAATTCGGTATTTCCTCCTCTTGCTCGAATGACGGCCTGCATTCGACGTTTTAAAGACCTTATTAAGACTTTAATGGTCTCTTGAGGAATTCGTTCCCATTCTTCCCTGATGGCGGTTTCAAGGTCTCCTAAAGTCGTAAGGGCTGGATTACGAGCTCTAACCTTTTGTTTTAAGGTGTCCCACATATGCTCTATTGGGTTAAGATCTGGACACGCCGACCTCTTCTAAGTATTCGATGACGATGCGTGCTTCGTGTGGCCGTGCATTATCATGCATAAGTTCGAAGTTTTCCCCAATGTAGCCGGCGTAAGGCACCACATGGTCTTCCAGAATGTCTGTAATGTACTGTGCAGCAGTTAGAGCACCCCTTCTTATGAAAATTAGCTCTGTGCATCCAGTCAAATAAATCCTACCCCAAAACATTACAGAACCCCCACCGTAACTTACAGTTTCTCTTATGCAGCACTGAGCATAACGTTCACCGGGCCGTCGCATGACATTGCGGCGTCCATCAGAACCGTATAAAGTCATTCGACTCTCGTCACTGAAGAGAACTGATTCCCATTGACCTATGGTCCAGTTAATGTGATTTCGCGCAAATTGAAGTCTGGCTTGTCGATGAGCTGTGGTCAATTGTGGCCTTGTTGCTGGCTTGTGTGGTCTTAAATTCTGCTCACGAAGTCTCCTCCTAACAGTGCTGTCACTTATAGCCACACCCCGATCTTCATGCAAGCGTCACTGAAGGTCGACGCCAGATAGGTGTCGATTTCGTAAAGCTGATACCACTATAAAGCGGTCGTCCCTTTGTGTTGTCACCCTATGTCTTCCAGATCCAGATCTTCTTCGATACTGCCCAGTCTCTAGAAACCTTTGATAAACTCGCCGAACTGCAAAGCGACTAAGATTCAACCTTCTAGCCACAACACGTTGACTTAAGCCTTGTTGCAGTAAAGCTACAGCTTGGGCCACCTCAGCTTCAGTAGTATCCATTATTTTTAGCTACATTTATTCAAAACTACAGCCACAGTAAATAAACTTAACTTGATTAACAAGAGATCCCGAGAAAAGTCAGTTTCGAAATGGAAGCGGGGTCCTAATTTGTCCCGACGTAAACCGGCAAATGATCACTTAGCAGTATTTCTGGATAAAAATTGGTTAAGTACCTTCAAGTGCAGTAAGATTTACGACAAACCGCATGTCAAACATCTTATCTGACCCTTGAAATAAAAAACAACTGTGTGAAACGGCTTATCTGTGAAGCAATAGCTAAATAGGAAACAAAAACAGGGTGGGCCGATTTTTTTGATGGCCAGTGTATTTTGTGCATATGGGTAGGATCTCCATGTAATGATGGTGCATTGCCATTTGTGTTGAAGTCGGATGATGGAATGGGCTTAATGGAATTAGATTGTGCAAATCCATCACACACTCTTTGAAATTTAATGATAGGCTTGCAACACATCGATTTTCAAGGCTCTGGAGCATTGTCTGAAACAGTGTCTTATTGCTAACGTGCCTCTTGGCTCGTTTCACGATCGATCATTTCTCAAGTGCATTAAGCTGGTATTTGGCAGATCAATCCCAGAGATGGGAGCAGTAATCCTTCTACAACCAAACTTACGCTTGATAAATACCTATTGACCAGCTGTTATGGTGTTAAGTGCTAAGAGTTTTGCAATTTGCAAATTGCATTCCTAACTTTGGCATCCAGTTGAGCCTTAGCTTAAAAAACTTTAAAGCTGTATGATGCATATGAGATATGTCAACATGTTGACTACAGTAGAACCCATTTAAGACGATTTCACTGGGACCTACCTAAAAACGTGTCTTAAGGGATAGGAGGTAGTGGTAGATAGTGAAAAATAAAACGTAATACACATACATAGTATGATCTAATTTCATATATTATTTGTTGAATTATACAATTAATTGTTAGGAAGTTATTACCTACATACATATAATGTTATGTAAGTACATAATATTGTGTGTTTTTAAATTACGTTATAAAATAGTGTATTTAGTGTTTTGATGCATTAGCAATTACTACATTTTCAATGTACCTAATTTAACTTTTGCAGTGTGTCTTCACTTTGACTCAAAGAAGCTACATAGCATCTTAAATCGTTTACTGCTGATAAAGCCTGAGTGTTTGACAAAATCGGAGTTGACCCATCTTCGTCTTCTGCATCATCACTTAGGGTCTGTTTTTGTGTCACTCACATCTTCAATAAGATCTTCAATTGATTGAATTTCGTACGGTTCTACACTGTCATCAAAGGAAGAATATCCAGAAAAACCCTGCAGTATCACTGGTTCTTCTTCCTCTTGCAACACGGCGTAAACCCCGTTATTTCTGAAACCTGCTTTCCAAAAACAATTTTGTATGGTTTCAGGCTTATTGATTCCCATGCCGCTGCAATGTTTAGAATCGCATCATGTACAGCCAAGGGTCGTTTGCTATCAGGGTATTCCATTTCTTTAAGATATCGGTGTATTAGTCTTGTCCTGTAACCTTATTTAAGGACCTTTATGATGCCCTGATCCATCGGTTGTAATTTGCTTTATATGCGCATTTGGAGGTAAGTAAACAGCCGCGAGAGACAACACGCGTGTGCATGTAGGCGTAATAAACGGGATGACGAATCGTATTAAGCGTTAAGAAATGTATGTGAACATGTCTCAAGTTGTAGGTACTGACGTAAAATGACGTATTATGCGAGATATCGTTTTAAGCGTGATCGTGTGTAGCGGGTTCTACTGTATTTATATGTAGTGTATGATATTGAAACCACAATGCAAGAGGTTATATTACAATCACTCTTATAGAATGGTTATTTGATAAACAATAAAATGAATCATGCTTCTTTACTTACTGACAATTCAGATATTTCAATCATCATGATCATCATAATTTTCCTGGGGTAAAGTGTAGCCTTTATTTGACCCCAGCGCTTTAGGTATCTCCATGCCAAATATCAAATTATTTTCTTATTGAAAATATCAATTAAGTAGTTGTGAAATGGTAACAGATTGATAGACTATCGCAATTATAATATTAGTGTGGATTTTATTATTGGTTGTATAGCACCTTTAATACAATAATATATTCAGGATTTTGATGGGGTCACCCCAGTACAGCATGTCTAGAATATTTTCAGAAGCTCGAAGAACTGCTTTTAAGTGGCACATTGCACAAATGCACATCTTTTTAATAGGATGTGGGTCAGCAACAAGAGAATCCCGATTTTAGTAGCAAGTAGGATAGATTAGGGATTGCTAAACCCCTTTTTTTTCTCTCCGGGTGGGAAAATTATCGAATGATTTCTCGCGCCCTGGTTGGAGCCGAAGGGAGTGTCAGACTTGTACTGACTAAAAACCCACCCTGCTCCTTCAACTGCCCTTAACTTCCGGGGCCGCGGTATTTCGTTAGAATATTCCCGCAACCCCGGATTGTTGAACTCCTGCTGCTAAGTTTAGGTTTGGTCTGTTAGCTATAGTGTCACTAACAGTTTTATATTATACTACTAGCTTCCGCCCACAACTTCGTTCGCGTGGGAGGCTTTTTCCGCGTAAGTCCCGATCCGGTGGTAATTCCTGGATAAAAAGTAGGCATGTGTTATTCCAAGATATTAACTAACTACTTACCAAATTTCATTCAAATCCATCCAAAGAGTAACAAACATCCATACATCCATCCTCACAAACTTTCGCATTTATAATAGTAGCTCAAACAGTAGTACTCAAAAGAAATGATATCAGTACTAATAACTCCTAAAATCTATAATTTTTTTTTATTAAATATTAATCATTCCTGTTTTTATGTTTCAGTTCATCACAGATGTGATGAAACCGATGAAGATAGAAGAAATTATGGACCAGGAGGTTCAAAACCTGTCTGGTGGTGAGTTGCAGCGAGTCGCTCTGGTGCTCTGTCTCGGCAAACCAGCCGATGTGTATCTTATTGACGAGCCCTCTGCCTACCTGGACTCTGAACAGCGTTTGGTTGCTGCTAAAGTTATTAAAAGGTATGTTTATTGCACAAGAGAAGAGACAGACATCAGTACATAGACATACATACCATTTTGAAACACGCAATTTGTACTTAACATAAATCGACCTATTTGATTAAAAACCATATTTTGAGGATAGAATCTTTTTATTTGGGAGTCAATAATGAGAATGTTAAAAAAAAACAAGGACATAATTAAGGACAATGAGTTCGAAACCCTATAGACACATTACTTTGTATAATTTATGTCATCACCACTGCTTATCAAATCGGTGAAGGTAAAAATCTTGAGGAAACCGGCCGTGGCCATATCCTATGACCATGAATTAATACATATTCATATTCATATTCATTTATTTGCTTTGCCACAATGTATATACAGTAGATGTTTAGTCTTAAAGATAAAATGAACAATTATGGACCCTGTTAGGGCACAGCAATTATATAAAACAGAAAACTAGAAACTTAAAACTAAAACATAACATTATTAAAATTTATTGTTTGAATAAAAGATTTAGAAAAAAAAAATACTTAAAAAGAAAAACCATATTTCGTTATAATTATTGAGATCAGTTACAAACAAGTAGGTACAATTATATTATAAGGTATGCAGAAATTATAATAATTAAAGTATTACGTGTGTAGATTATGTGGGTAGTAATTACTAGCTGTATTTTATTTATTTATAGTTTATCGGTTAAATATTCGTTTATGTTATAGTATACTTTGTTCAGTAGAAATAGTTTTAGTTTATTTGTAAAAGTGTTATAGTTATTTATGTTCTTATTTTCTTCGGGTAGCTTATTATATAGTTTGATTGACATAACATAACAACTAGAGGAATGCATTTTCAGTCGTGATGTAGGTATGTTTAATCTATTACCATCAGCCCGCACTGGGCCTGTGTGGTTAATTTAATTTATTTATTCAAAAAACACAATACAAGCTCACAGTAAAACCAAAACGCTTATATGGCTTAATTATGGCCCATTCCCTCTCATAGTGAGGAGACTGCATCTGAGCAGTGGGAATGTAATAGGCTATTATTAGCAGTGATCGGAATAGGCTGAGTATATTTGCCTATAATTTAAAGAACAGAGACGGAAATCGGAGACTTCCTTATAACAATTTCTTTTACCGGAACTTTAATTATATAACTTTCAATATATTATTTTAACATTAACATTATAAATGCTTTAATAAATCGTAATCAATGTTTTGATAAATAAAATAACCAATATTAAATTATTATTTTTTTATGTTGGTTGAACATTTCAATATAACATGAATATATTAATGACTTTGAAATCCTTTTTATATATTTATTTTAAAATTACATATGTACAAACAAAAGAATACAAACTTTTAGGAAGAAATAAGTTATAAATCAAAGAATTTACATTTATTTGTTGGTTGATAAAATACCAATACAATCAATACAAAATGCTAGAACCTCCCCTTCGCCGCGGTACTGTCACTATTCGATTATTTAAATAAATAATTAAAATTTTAAATAATACATTTTTTCATGATTAATGTTATCGAATTCACATGTAGATATTGTTATGTACCAATTTATATTCCACGGTTGTATAACATATTATAAGCAAACATATGCATGTCTATATAGTAATATTATAAAGTGGAAGAGTTTGTTTGTTTGCTGGAACACGCTAATCTCTGAAACTACTAGTTTGAATTGAAAAATTATTTTTGTGTTGAATAGTCTATTTATTTCGATCGATCGATCTAATATTTGATTAGATCGATAAGAGCAAAGTATCAATAAAAATTGTTGCATAATCGGGAAATTATCTTTAGAGAGTTACGCCACGACTGATATCCACACGGACGGAGCCACGAGCAACAACTAGTCATTCTATTAATTTGAAATAAAATGAAACAAAAAGAATCGTCAAAATCGTTGCCTGAGAAATGATGCAACATATGACTGTGTATTTTTAATTTAGTTGAAAATATGTGCAAAATGTTCTAAGGAAGAATGTTTAGCTAATAGAAGCTTTAATTGTAATAATTTAATGTAAAAACTTACATAGTTAAGGTTCCAGCAAATTTACCGGTAAAACAAAAATTGTCATAAGGAAGTCTCCGATTTCTGTCTCTGTTAAAGAACAGAGACAGAAACTTTAGGTAAATATACTCAGCCTATTCCGATAACTGATTATTAGTTATTATTATAGTACATGTGTTTCAGTATGATTTGTTGCCTCCTGATTCTGAAAACATCAGATTAGAGAGATATTTATTTTATTCAACGATCGCAAATTCTCGTCTAGATGCAATCTGCAATTCTAAATACATAGTTAATACTTGATGAAGTCTCAATAGCTTATTGCCTAAGGTTGGCCTTAGGATCGAGAGGTCGCGGGTTCGAACCCCACCCATTACACTTAGCATATTGTATAGCTTAGTTGGAGAGGTTAACAAGATTGCTAATAATGGAATTCTACCCACATTGCTAGAACTCTTAAAAAAAAAAAAACGACGGGTTGCACTCCGGGAGTGCCGGCAGAAATGAAAACTTGAATATTAACGTTGTGCATTTTTGATATTTTGGAATGGTTAGGGAATAATTTTGCACGAATTGCTTTAATTATCAGTATAAAAGTACTATCATTTATGTGGTACAATACAATATTTATTTATTGCGCTATCGTACACAAACATGACAATTTATATTACATTAAAAAGTTTGCGCAGGCATACATTTTCGCCGCGCCGTAGAAGGAGAGGGGGATACTTCCTCTCCTACGCCGCGCCGGCTGTCTACTCTCCGTCCGTCTTACGAATTTTCGATCAGGTCACGTGTCCTGACGCGAGTTTAACATTTTTTACCCATTACAAAAAAAGTGCACAACGCCGCTAAAGAAGTTTTCACTTCAAAATATATCCTTAATTATTAACTTCTTTACAGGTTCATCCTCCACGCAAAGCGTACCGGGTTCGTAGTAGAGCACGATTTCATAATGGCGACGTACTTAGCGGACCGCGTGATCGTGTTTGAAGGCACGCCGTCCTCCAACGCTACTGCGCACGCGCCACAGTCGCTGCTAAACGGCATGAACAAATTCTTAGAGCTGCTCGGCATCACCTTCCGAAGGGACCCCAATAACTTCAGGCCGAGGATAAATAAACACTCTTCTGTGAAGGTTAGTATACTGAAATTATGGAATGGTACTTTGTCGGTTTATCAGGCCCTTACGTAAGGATTCGTATGATCTATTTTGTTTTTCGCAATGGCATGAAGATTTAATACCTTTGTTAATGATTTTAAAATGAATATAGTTTGAGAATGCGTGAGGATCTTGTATATTATATACAGAGTTGATACGACCGAGGGGCTTTCCTTTAAACTGCGTATACTAGGTATCATTTTCAAGCTTTGTACAAAAAATCAATTAAATAGGAGAAGTACTTTAGTCGCAAATGATTTTGATTAGATGCACCTTAAAGCGACCAAGACAAGAGATAACACACGCCGCGCTACGTTGCCACTTTGTTACCTAGGTATTTAAGGTCAGTCACATTTATTTACAAAGGGTGGTTGCGTTTTACTCTGATCTGTAAGCTATTTAGTTTGTTAAAAAAATAAATATGCCTTTTTTTTACTGTATCAAATTAACACTAAACACGTATAGTAAACGTAGTGTAATTTAATGCCCCTCTGTCGTATCAATTTTGTATAATAAGTTTAAGCAACGCTAGGTATGTGGATGGGTGACTATCTTAACATATGGAGATTTCTTCGTGCCTCGGAAAGCACGTGAACCCTTTGGTCCCAACTATCATTAGAACATCTTTGACGGCCCATTATTCACCGTGAGAATCTGACCATGGTCTTGCCAAGGGTTGTGGACTTCTGATAGACACTTACTCCATCTAAAACACTAATACTCAGCTGCTTTCGGTTTAAATAGAAGCTGACCCCAACATAGTTGGGACAAAGGCATAATAATATGATGATCATTTGAGAATGCGTAAACTAAATATGTGGCACCGCACCAATGACCTGGACAGGTTGTAGTGAAAGCTAGCTGCATTCGAGATGCAATTTGTCTGAGGTTTTGTTTTCCATATGTGCACGTGAGACCATTGTGTGATTGGAGATGCTATAGACTAGTTGATGTGGCAGAACTTAGGGTCGCTTCTCGACGTCACGTTAGGCGCAATGGTTAAGCGATTGGTAACTGCGCTGAATTTCGCGGGTTCGATTCCCCAACTGAAATAAATATTTGTATGGCCTACAAATTGTTGTATCTGGTCTAGATGTTTATACAAAATACAGCAGATATTCCTAGTATGGGGAATGTTTAAATAAGAAAGAAAAACAGTAAACATTTTGCATTTAAATTACGAATTGAGACAAATATGTGTTGCTTGCTACTGTAAAGCCTGCAATACATGTTGGCCGAGCGTAGTCGAGTGAAGGCCAATACCAACATGTAGATGGTATATTTGCCTTGTCTTGCTATCGCTCGGTGTCACTTGCCTAGTTGGCCGAGTGGAGGCCAGCGCCAACGTGTATAGAGCTCATTTGGTGCAACTTGTCTTCGCTCGCCGTTGCTCGTGATCACTTGCCTCACTTCGGATCGGTGTCGGTTTTTGGTCACAAATCTAAGGCGCTCGCCTGCGCTCGGCCAACGTGTGGGCAGCTCTATAGACGCTCTTCTACATTGGTCGCCTGCATTGGCGTTCGACGAACTTGTCGAACGTGTGGACATTATTTCTTGCCCTGTACCTATTTGCCAACGCTCGCGTTGGCCTACGCTCGGCCAACATGTATTGCAGGCTTTACATAATAATTGAAAATCCTCATTAGTTCTGTAAGCCACTTTACACTTTCGTAAGCTTGTTCCTACTAAATGTAACGAGATTGGTTCCACACTTTGGTATAAAGACTGTTCTGAATATGTATTGGTGACTGTTAGTCCACCTATGATTATGGATGGTGGTATAATACAAGCGTCAATAGCCTAGTGGCTAAGGTGTCGAACTTGTGATCGAGAGGTCACGGGGTTCGAACCCCACCCATTACACTATTGTCGTGAACCCACTCCAGACAAGCATATTTAGCTTAGTTTGTTTTTTTTTACTTTCACACAACGCCATCTAGTCCCAAACTAAGCAGAGCTTGTGCTATGAGTACTAGACAACTGATAAAAACACATATATTTCTAAATACTTACATATTATAGATTAATTACACCCAGACAAAGAACAAATGATCGTGCTCATCACACAAACATTTGTCCTGGGTGGGAATCGAACCCACGACCTTGCGCATAGCAGTCAGGGCCACTGACCACTAGACTAACAGGCCTGTCAGTTGGAGGGGTTAACAAGATTGCTACTAATGTGAATTCTACCCACATTGCTAGTAATCTTTAAAAAAAACCTAGATTCGTTTGTAATCTGTTCTAGTTGCGTAATATCACAGGTAATACTAACCATATGTATTTTTTGTTACAGGACATAGAACAGAAACGAGCTGGCCAATATTTCTTCCTGGAAGACTAGTGCTAAAGACAGTTGTATTTATATATATTGTATCTGTCACAATGGTGATGGCCTGCCACCCGTGTATTTCCAATTAAATGTATTACTTTAATAAATCATGTTTTATACAACCAGCCATTCCATTGACTTATTTATAATATTTTAGTTGGTGATGGGTTATCAATGTTGACCACTTTTAAACATTGTATCTGGGAGTATCAACTAGCTTGAGAAGTCAAAAGTTAGTGACTGATAACAACTGCATATTGATAGCACAAAACGGGAACCATGCTTCTGAGATTATTTTTTGTGAATGTTTGGGTATATAGGGCACGTCTGCAGTTACGGTGCTGATGGTGGAGCCTTAGTGCATCACATTTCCTACTCTCAAATAGACCAACAAGCCCAGTAATGGCGATGTAAACTGGAGTGGTAGCTGAAAGATACATTATGCCGTGGAGTCACTCCATCGAGCTCCATACTCACAGAAACTTAAAGTCAAGAATTAAAACAAAAAATTGTAATGTGTCTGGTATACATCCCTTTATGTGATATTAACGTATGGAAGGTATTAGTAACTCCACGCGTGAGAAAATAAAGATTTAAGTTTTTTTTTTTGTATGGGAGAAATCGCTTAGTTACTTTATTTGAAACTGAATGGAACTGAAGGGCTGGTGCTCACACGAGGTATTGTACCAACCAGTGGCGGCGATAGGCGTCGGCGACGTCGGCCACCGCCGACGGCCTCGCGCCTGAGGGGGCCTCGCAAAAAGTTTTACTACTACACTATGGCAATCGCTTCAATTCAACTTCGAAAGTCGTTATTGATACTTTCACGTTCATTTTGTAGCTGGATTCAAGAATTCTGTAATACAGGATTTGAAAAAGCATAATAGGAACTAGATTGTTTGTGGGGAAAAGTACTTACGAAATTCAGTCGCAATCTATGGCAAAAAGAATAGCCAGGAAAAAACGAATGTTCATTACGAACATACTGATGAACCAGTCTCCTGAAATGTAGTTCAGAGTCAACTTTTTTAACACAAAGATAGATGCTGTAATAGCCGACACCGAATGTCGATTTAAAGCGCTAAATTAATATTTTGAGCAATTTGATTTTATTAATGACATCAATTATTTGAAATCTATATACCAAAACAGGATCTTCTCAAACATTGTAATTTAGGTACAGACGCCAGCACATGAAGCTACCCGAAACTGTCAAATTTGCCCAATCAACCTTGAACCTAATGTCTAAAAATAAAGTTGAAAATCTATTAAAGTAATTTGACAGATTGTTGTAGCTTAATGTGCTGGCGTCTGTACAATACTTCGGGAACGCGAAAACAGTGACATACAGCCTTTCGAACTATATGAAGAACTTCAGCTTTTTAAATCTAATTACCACATTAATCACCTAATCAGCAAATGTGAACGTGTCATTTCAATTTAAAAGGTACTTGCGGGCGTCTGGTGGGGTTCTCACCCGTACACCATGAAATTAGTTTATAATGCCCTAGTTCGCAGTATTTTGGACTATGGCACGTTCCACTTAACACCATGCAACAAAGGTGCTTTGGCTGGACATAACAGGGTACAGTCTAAATGTCTTCGGATCATCTCTGGATGTATGAAGTCTTCGCCCACCGGCGCGTTGCAGGTCGAATGCGCTGAATCTCCCCTGGCCCTAAGGCGACAGTACCTGGCCTCCCGTTTTTTATCTAGAGTAATTTGTAGGTCTTCCCATACCCTCATTACTAAATTGCATGAGCTAAATTCCATAAGCAGAACCTCAAATTATTGAAAAAATAAAGAAACCCCTTTAATCCTAAACCATGTTCGTCTAATTCAAAGTTTAGACTGCCCAATCGTACAGTTTCCTAAATTACCCCTCTTTCATTTAGATTACGTAGTCTTATGTTTCATTCCAAAAATCCATTTCAACATTGAAGATCGAATTGCTGAAGGGGAATTTTTGGGTATACCTATTATACCCAAAAATTCCCCTTCAGCAAATTCGATCTTCAATGCATCCGGGGCCCAGCGATGGCACGGTTTCCAGAGATTTTTTACAGACGCCTCAAAATCTACTGACTCTAGTCACACTGGAGCTGCAGTATTTTTCGAAAACTCCAGGATCATACTACAATACTTATGTCCCAAGGAAGCCTCTGTGTTCACAGGCGAATGTGTGACTTTATTGGAAACATGTCTTTTCATCGAGTCCCACCGCATTGACAAAGCCGTTATATTTACAGACTCCCTAAACTGTCTTCAAACCCTGGTTCAAAACCCTTTCAAAGGTAAATTGCACAGTTCGCTTATATTAAAAATAAAAAACTATAAAAATTCCTTTCTCGTGCAGTTATAGTCAAAAGGATGTTCAGTTAGTCTGGATACCTAGCCATTGTGGCATTAAGGCAACGAGTGCGTCGATGCCTTGGACAAAGGTGCATGTTCGTCTGCTACTGCCGATCTCTGCCACAATGCATGCCCATCAGGGCTATGATTTACTGAGCCTCCCAAAAGAAAACCTTTACAGTACTTGGCAACAGCAGTGGAACTCGACTGGGAAGAAGAAAGGTAAATTCTTTTATGCAGTGTAACCATATGTTAAGCCAAAACCTTGGTTCTACACGTACTAAAAGGTGTTGAAATCCATAATCTCCATCCTTTGTAGAATCCGCTTAGGTTTTTGTTGCACTCCTGTGTTCTTGGAATAAAATCCGTGTTCGGGACTCATCCCTATGCGAATGCGGCCTGGAAGAAGGCACACTGGGCCACATATTTTTTAAATGCCCAAATATCGTCTCATCATCAGATTTGTATAGTCATCTCCCGAAATTTAAGAGATCCCTCTTCCAATTAACTTCTCTTCCCTTCTAACATTTCCTTCGCCAGAATTGCTTGCGGCGCTGATGAGTTTCATCCGTCACAACAATATAAAATCTGTGAGCCTAAGTACCAAAAATTGTCTGTATGGTTGTGGTATAATTTATGTAATCGTTTAACAACTATATTATTTATGTATTTTTATTATTTGTTTGTTTCAGTCCTGTACTAACTACTAACCCAACAAGTTCACCTGTATCAATTAAAGAAACAGAGACTACCGTTCCTGTTCTGAGTTTACCTTTTTTTTCTTATCTAAATCCATTCTATCTCTAATCATACACATTTGCTTTTCCAATTTACTTTAGACATTGGCAGAATAGTCGACATCGGCTCCACTTGCCATTAACATTTCTCCCACTAGACTCTATCAACAACGCGAAACAACTCATCCAATACATTTTAGAAAATAATTTATAAGAAGTATATCCAAATGTTTACATTACAATTAGAATCATGCTCACAATTCCGGTCAGTACAGCTTCCGCTGAGAGAAGCTTCTCAAAGTTGAAATTCATAAAGACCTATTTGAGAAGCACGATGAGCCAAGACAAGCTGAAATAGCGGGCTAGTCTTAGAGCTACGAAACAATCCTGAAAAAATCAGTTAGGCAAAAAGTTCGACTTTTTTAATTTCTGTGTGTAATTATTTTTGTCAACATTTGATTATCAACAATAAAACTCATTTACTCATACATTTTTTTATAATTTAGCTCACTTAATTTAACGGTTTTTTTTTACTGCGAAGTAACTGTTCGGAACTGATTGCATAATTGGGCTACGTGTTCCTTCTCTCAGGTTAAGGAATCATCGACCTCTGTATGTTCCTTCTGTGCGGCTGCGGTGTATTTATCGGCAAAACTCTTAAATGATAAGAGCTAGCAGATCTTATAATGCATTATGTCACACTGTTAATGTTCTTGACTTATTCTCCACCAGCGTCACTAAACTCAAAAAATAATGTATAATCAGTTTTTTGAACAACACTAAAAACATTACTTGTAAACGCTTCTATTTATTCACACTGACTTGGAAACCTGGTACCATAGGTATTTTTACTATCTCAGTGTTTATTCATAACTCGCTCCGAGTGCTTTTACTTCTTGCTTTCTTTTATCTGTCTACTATCTCTTGTTCTAATCTAATACTGTCTGTGAAAACTTGTAATTGGCCTTCTTTCATTATTTTTCATCCTAGCTGTAAGTTTTCCTAAGATAATAAAATAAAATATAAAATAAAAGAGGCCTAGCGAACTTGATGTCGCCGAGGTCCACATGTGGTCTAGCGCCGCCACTGGTACCAACCACGGCAATCAAGATGACATCAAATTCATGTACCTTTCGGTGCCGCTTTGCGCGTAGCAATTTTTTTAATTTTCGATAGGTGAATTTTTAAATCTTTGACAGTCTAAGGCAGTTGACCATCGATTTAGAGAATAATTAAAAATGTTATTGATCAAATACTTTTTTTTACAAAATTGCATAATCAGCCATAATCACGGGGATTATGACTATGACTGAAAACTAATGTTACTTAGTAACTCATTTGTTAATCGCCGTGATTATGGATGAGTTATAATTACATACTAATGTCATGAGCATTTATGGAATACAGCTCAAAGGAAGTAAGTTATGAATAATTCAAAGGAAAAAATCGTAGTAAACTGATATTTATATTTTTTGAAAAATATCAATTTAAAAATCTCGAAAACATAAACGTATTGTGTAGAAACGAATAAAATATATACTATGTATATTGTAAAATAGAAATATTTAAAAGCAGTTGGATACTGTTCTTACAGTTACCTAACACGTAAAGTAAACTAATCTATCTTAATTACAGAATAAAATACATTTATAATTATGATACAGTACAATTATATTAAAGATAATCAATAAATAATAATAACTATTTCAGTCTTTTGTACCAGAGTTATGATTGTGGCTACTATATTTATTTATAACTGATATTGAATTTTTCGGTTGGCCTTATAACACACATTAAAAGTACTGAGTACAGTAATAGCAGTGAGTATCATTCACCCTCATCAAAATCCTCTAAATCTGAGTCCATCATTGACGCACTAACATCGACAAATTAAATGTTCTCTTTGTCTATCAGAATCATTATCAAAGAGAAGAGTTTTCATGTCATCAGTGACAGCTGCTTTTGTAGACTTTCTCAGCATGGGTCCTATACTGGACAGGTAAGGATCTGATGATGCAAGGAGACCATTGAAAATGTCGGCGTTTGTCGCTTTACGACAAAAATTACGTGAATGGTGCTCTCGGATTTTTTTAGTCTTTGTTTCTGGCTTCCGCTGCCTCTTCAGATAATTTGCCAATGGGCATAATATTGAAGTTTTTGATTATTTCAGCACCATGCAGTAAGCATCAACACTTGCGGGTTTTGGACTAAACGGGAATTCAATCCTGTGATAGTTGCAGTTTTTGCAGGATCACTAAAAAAATTCCTAGCTGTGTTCCCATCATTTGTAGTTACTGAACCTGGAACAAAACCAAAATACATGACTTTGTGCATAAAAGAGATATAAACGAATAATGTTACTTGAAAACATGTAGATTAAATGCTATAACTGATATTTTATCTCACCTCGTTTGACGATGTCTACTAGGAGGCCCGTTTCGTCACGGAACTTCTGCTGTATCATTTGTTTTCTACTCTTCATTAACTCTTTACTGCTTGCATCTCTGGCTTGCCATGTTTTGAAGTCGAGTTTATATGAAATATGAAGTAAGCACTCCACACATCTGATCCAAGCATGTAGACTAGACAAACCATATCGGTATATTTTTGTGTAAGCCGGTTTTCTGGAAAGAAAGTGGTTAAATTAATAAAAATAATAATTATATATTGCTGTAGAGTGATTGTCCAACTTATTCATTACCGTAGGAGTTGCTTTACATTATCACAAGTCTGAGATGAGGTATTTGATAGCTGTGAAGTGATTTTGCCATCAATCATGGTCATGAGGATGGTGTGCTTAACAGAATGGTTTCCCATAATGGAAGGCTGCAGGTCTTCATAATCATAGCCTGTTCTTCAACGATGTTCAGCTTGTTTTCGTTTAAAAAGTTAAAATATATTGGTCTGTAGAACATTGTGGAAGATGGCTTGGGATTATCCCATATGTTTTCTTCGCCACAAACTAAGCGCAGAGGCACAAATGAACACATAAAAATGCTAGAATCATCATCTTCTGTCATAATTTGCTTATACAAACTTTGCCCTGAAGCACCATCAAACCCCTGCATATTAGGATCAATTCTTTATCATCCAGCGCGGGCGCATTGGCAATTCCAAAAACAGATGTTGAGAATAAAATGCATATATTGCGGTCGCAATTTGCAAGAGACAGGAAGAAAATGTTGTCTACAAGTAGCAAAAAAACAGCTAAAAGAAAAGTGGATGACAAGTGAAGTATTTGAAATAGTTAAATCTGCAAAACGCAAAATGGATGAATATGATATTTATGGGCAATACGACGCTGCAGAATTAAGAGCGGTACAAAAGGAGACTGCCGTAATACAAGCCAAGGCTTATTTATATTAATAATATTTTAATAGACGTGCAAATGGGCAAATACAATTATGTTTACGGATATCATAGCCATCCCGGATATGAAACTGCGTCGACACCAGCAAGTTCAACCTCACAAAAAGAACTTGAAACCATTGAAGAGATAGTTTCACAAATCGCATCAGTAGAAGAAACCGATAGTAGTACCCAGTAGATAGAACGCCTAATTTTGTATAATTAATAAAAAAAAATGATTAACTTAGTTTCTCTTACCTGGATGTAGTTCTTCAACACACGTATTTTATTCTTACAAACTTCAGTTATGATCCGGCTGATTAATTGTTTGGAAACTCTAAAAGTGTATGAGAGTGAAGAATATGAATCTCCAGTAGCTAAGTATCTTAAAGTAATGGCTAGTCTTGTTTCAGCGGTAGCTGCACTTCGTAAGTTTGTATCTTGTTTCTCTATAAATGGTCCAACATTTTGCAAAAGATATTCAGAATCTGATTTTGACATTCGTAGAAAGTTTATAAATGATCCATCAAACATGCATAAATCACTTAATACGTCTTGTCTTTTTAGCAAGTAATTCCTGACCCACCATCTTTTTCTTTTCTTTTTTACTAGAAATGGACTTATGCAAAAAAATGTAGGCACCACATAACAACACTACATCCTCGGGCGACATGACCTAAGCAACTGACTGTGTGGACGGCAGAGTTTCCGAAACATTGTTCCTGGAAACATTTACGTGATGTTTCAGTAACTGTGTATCCGAAACATTGTTGCTCAGTGAATACGTGGCTATAAAGTAACTTTAAGTGTTTTCTTCCATACAAAAAAAAGACTTAAATCTTTATTTTCTCACGCGTGGAGTTACTAATACCTTTCATACGTTAATATCACAAAAATTGGCTAAGTGCGAGTCAGACTCGCCCATGAAGGGTTCCGAAGTAACTAATATAATATAATATGTATACTTATTAAAAAAAACCCTACAATTTTCTTAAAACTAGCTTATTTACATTTTTAAGGGTTAATTTATAAGGGTTCCGTTTTTTGCCATTCGGCTACGGAACCCTAAAAAGGGGTGTATACCAGACACATTCCAATTTTTTTTTTAATTCCTGACTTTAAGTTTCTATGAGTATGGAGCTCGATTTTCAGACCACTGTGCGCGCTACAGAGATAGACAACTTCGCGAGCGGACCGTATAATATCACGTGCGTGTGCTTTGTAAGCATACATATCTGTGCGCAAACAAAATAGGCGCTCGGTCGTGAGTTGCGGATACCTGCCAGAAGATACAGCTGATATTATAAAGCGGAAAAGTTTGTTCTTCGAAAGTTCTGGGTAGATTTGGATGTGGTATGGAAATCGTTTGAAGCTTGAGGAAGGTTATAGGCTACTTTATACCCGGCTGCAAAAGAAGGAGGGTTATGTTTTTTATCGTCATAAAGTCCACGGAATCGAAGCCACACGTGAATGCTAGTAGAAGCATACACATACACATGTACCAAACTCTACTAGTCTTAGTGGTTAGTGTCGCTAACCACCTATATTTGACATTATTTTTTTTTAATTTTTTTTTTATATCTTTATATTTTTAATTTGGGGCTTTTGTCCAATAAGGATATGTCAACCCCATCGTACCTTATAACAAAATTAATCCGCTAAGTAATAATAAAATGCAACACTAAAACACTAAAATACTAGCTCCTCACAGCTGAACAATTAAAACTAAACTACATTACCCATTTATAAAACCAAAAAGCTTTTCAATAAACTCACACTTCGAAAACATAAAAACTAATATCTTTAAAAATTCCTCCCAAATCATTTTTTATAACTGAGACAACTTTAAACTCTAATTTATCTTTCGACATCAAAATACACTTCATTTTTAAAATTAGTTTAGTAAATTCAAATTTATACTGTACTTTTCATCCTGTTGCTTACTCTTTTCTCCCTCTTATTTCTGTGTTGTTTGAATTTCTTCTTCTACTACATATTCTGACACAGGTTGCGCTATTTCAGTACTCTGCTTAGTCTTCCGGGAAGGCTTAGGTTGAGCTGAAGCAGCCATACTAAATCTTGATTCTGCCATCGCCTCTTTCGAACATTCCATTGAGTTTATATCCAATGACCTAGGTTCTCGACGTACTGACGTCTTAGCAACTATGTCATTATACTTCTCCAAACCTTGTGCTGTACTTGTAACAACAGAGGGAATATGTGAAGTTTGAGATAAACTCACAGACTTTTCCCGATTCTCAATAAATACATACATTAATTTTTACTTAAACTTCTTTGTGTCAATAGGCACGGTGATTAGTGTAACTAACCACTTCATTCCTCGAAAGCTACAAGTCCTTCGCTTACTTTCTATTATACCAATCTCTACGGGAAACAAAAAAAAATGTTGTGTTAGTTACTTATGTTGTTAGATAAAAGTGTGTCTGAAAGAGTTAACAAGCAGCTGCCACGAGTAGTTGAAATAATGTTATTACAAAGGCGTCACCCAAGGTAGCTTGGCTGGGCCGAAATTTTTAGGTAATTTAGCGATCTAGCCTAAGCGTGACTGGCATTCCCCTGACATTTGTGTAATAGGTCAACGGCACTGAAATTGCGAAGGCGGAGATACCTAGTTATTATTTTACTGTCATGCTTCGTTATGACAGTGCCAATAAAATGGGCCAGTCGAAGTCAAATCGATATATTAGGCATGTAATGATGGGTCAACGCTATAAACGATAGCAGACACGAGACACTAATTGATTCTAGATAGGTATTTATTTTTATTATTTATTTATTATAGATACAGAATTAGTAGCTATAAAACATTTCCTATACGTATCGCTCAATTGTAACATGGTAAAGTTCATACCTATGAGCTATGCAAACATAGGCAGGAGGCAGGAGGCGGCGTAAGGGTTGGGCGGTGCAAAGGGCCTCGCGCCTCACAGCCGAAAAAAAATAAAAGAAATTGGCCAAGTGCGAGTCAGACTCGCGAGTTTTTGGGATATAGCACATTTTCTAAAAGAGCAAATATAACTTTGTATTTCATACAGACACTATGAAAAATAAAGTTATTTTGCGTTTTTGGGCGAGTCTGACTCGGCCAATTTTTATTTTATATGCCCTTGCACCATCAGAGGGCCTCGCGTAATGTACCTTGCCCACATTAAGTTTAGGTCTTGCGCCGCCACTGTACATACGTGTATTTTGGCACAGGGTTTTCCACGCGAAACTTCTATTAAATTAATGATGACCACTCGCTGTGACCCCATTTTTAAAACATTGCTATGAACAACAGGTATAGTAATGAACAGGTTTTCTGTGTATCCTTACCACATATTGATCCATAACCATTTCACGTTAATTCAAAAGGTTCATTGTATTCCAGTGTTTTTGCGGTTAGGACAATCCTATCCTACTAATATTATAAATGCGAAAGTTTGTGAGGATGGATGGATGTTTGTTACTCTTTCACGCAAAAACTACTGAACAGATCTGAATGAAATTTGGTAAGTAGATAGTTGTCATTCTGGAATAACACATAGGCTACTTTTTATCCCGAAATACCCACGGGATCGGGATTTGCGCGGGAAAACCTTCCCACGCGTACGAAGTCACGGGCAGAAGCTAGTAATTATTAATGTCTTCTTTCTATAGTCTATGATGTATATGTATATGACTGTACCATGGAGTTCTGTTGGACTCCTATCGATCTTGAGTTCTTTCTATCACGTTAAATTAGGAGCATGGAAAATACTTGCTCATAAATAATTTCTTTTGTTGGAGAGACCTGTTAACCACGTCTCCACTAAAGCGTGAATGAAAATAGCCAGCAGCACATGATTTAACGTAACTAGTTTTAGACCCAATAAGGTATTGCTCCAGGGGGCTACCTGACAGGGCAGATAATGCCCTCTGGCAGCTCCTCCATGGGTCCAAGGACACTCCCTCCAATAACCTTCCCATGGCCCGACCAACGTTACGTTATACGGGCCGAAACGTGGGGCGGCTGCGGACATAGCTCCCTTGGCAATCTTATTTTGTTCGTCCGCAGGCGCTGCTTGATCCCTACAAGTTAGCCATGTGTCCCTTTTGTGCATTCTCCCATCTGGGCTTGCAACTAACGACAACACAGCCTTACTTCGTCGCCGTCGCCGCGTAGTTTTTTTTGGGTCCAAGGACAGAAGGACTCAAACAGTTCATTCGCATCGCTTGACCAGACGGTACCTACATGCCAGAAGCCGGGCTGAAGAATATTTAATTGCTGCCGAGGCTCCCAGCGAAAAAGGAAGAGGAATACGGGAAAAGTTTTAGTCACCGTGTTACCGTGCACGGTCAGATTATTGCTAATAGACGGAGCATTTCAAGAACACTGACGCGCTGTTTTGTATTTTACGCGATCATCACGCACCGGGTTACTTTCGAAGAAAGTATGCTCCGATAGTGTTAACATTGTTTACCATTTGCTCATATTGATTTGAGTCGTTACCCGTGGTTCCAGGTCCTATGGCATTAGGGATTATTCCCTAGACTTTTGTTTATATCGATATAGCATGAAACCATCAGTTACATACCTTACCTACCATAAAGTTTACTCATTCATAAGCAAATAAAATAATTCCATCATTGGGAACAAAAACTGGTGACTCCGTGTTGCCGGAAATTGCACTTCACGTTAAGGAAGTCCGTAAAGTCTTTTCCAGTCTTGATGTGCACAAAGCCAGTGGTCCGGACGGAGTACCAGCTCGAGTCTTAAAAAACTGTGCCCCGGAGTTGTCTCCTGTACTGACTCGCCTGTATCGCCTTTCTCTTAAAACCGGAGTGGTGCCGGTGCTTCCTCCAGTACCCAAAAAGGGTAGCCGTGCCGACCCTGCAAACTATAGACCAATTGCCTTGACCTCCATACTATGTAAAGTTATGGAGAGGGTACTCAACAGTAAGTTGCTGGCATACCTTGAAGACAATGAGCTCCTCAGTGACCACCAGTATGGCTTCCGCCGTGGTCGGTCAACCGGAGATCTTCTTGTGTATGTTACGCACTGCTGGGGCGAGGCCATTGCGAAACACGGCGAAGCCCTTGCCGTGTCCCTCAACATCTCAAAGGCCTTTGACAGGGTTTGGCACGCTAGTCTGCTGAGCAAGCCTCCTAGATACGGTGTCCCTGCTAGCTTATGCAACTGGATTTGTGACTTTTTGAGTGAACGGTCAATCCGAGTGGTCATCGATGGCTGCGCATCGGATCTGATGGCTATTAATGCCGGTGTTCCTCAGGGGTCTGTTTTCTCTGCGACTCTATTTTTGCTTCATATCAACGACCTGCTTCAGTTGGGAGCTATTGGGTACGCGGATGACAGCACAGTCTCAGAGAGATACTTGTCCAGTGCTAGAGCTGGTAGGGACGAAATAGCCGCTCTTAGAAAGGCCATGGTAGAGCGAACGAATTTGACCTTAAATCTCGTTTCTCAATGGGGCGATGACAATCTGGTCAAATTCAACGCTTTAAAAACACAGGCTTGTCTTTTCTCCGCTAAAAGGAGCCAATTTGAATGGTCTTCTACTTTCAGAGGTGCATCTGTACCTATTACCGACCGCCTGGAGCTCTTGGGCATGGAGTTGACGTCTGACCTCAACTTCGGCTCAACCACTGAGTCTAAAGCTCAGACCGCAGCAAAAAGCTGGGCATCCTACAGAAAGTGAGGCGATACTTCACACCTGGACAGCTTTTGAATTTATATAAAGCACAGGTCCGTTCCTGTATGGAGTATTGCAGTCACTTGTGGGATGGCTCAGCCAAATACCAGCTAGCTGCACTTGACTCGATCGAACGCAGAGCTAAAAGGCTCTTAGGTGACGAGGTTCTGGCAGTCAAGCTTCACAGCCTGGCTCACCGGCGAAACGTTGCTTGCCTGTCTATCTTCTACAGATTGTACTTCGGAGAGTGTGCGCAGGAGCTCCACGACTTGATCCCTTCATCCCCCTTTTACTACCGGTCTACCAGACGTACCGCAGGATACCATCCACACTTGGTCGATATACCGTCTTGTCGTACTAAGCGCTTTTCTTCAGTATTCATTGTGCGCACAGCCAAAGTGTGGAACTCTCTGCCGGCTTCTGTGTTCCCTGCCACATATGACCCGTCAGCCTTTAAAGCAAGAGTGAATAGGCATTTCCTGGGCTCGCTTGTTCGATCGTAGACCTCATCTTACACTTACCATCAGGTGTGATCGAGGTCAAGAGCGGGCTCATTCGTAATAACAAAAAAAAACACCAGAACTAATATTAGAAAATAAATTAAAGCATCTTAACATTTAATTTGACCAAAGCGTTCAGGAATCGTTGTGCAATTTGTTTTAAATTTAATTTTCCTATGCCAAGACTCTGACACGTTTTTGTTTCGGTGCATTTTTCTACGAAGAGACTGAGTTTTATATAATCTAGCTACTTACCAACCGGTGCAACCAGAACAAAAATAGCAATCGAAAATTATGAATTTATGATCGATACACTAATATGTAGAATTTATTAATAGCGTCTGATTCATTATTATTAAATTCTATTAGTGTATCGATTCATTAGAAATGTTAAGATTGCTTAGCTTAGTCTACGGACCAAGGGTAATTAAAATTACCGTGCATTACTAATAGCCGTTAATGGGTCGACCCACCAGGAACACGGGTAACGCGAATTTAGAGATGAGAACAACACTCTTTATTTTAGACTAGGTAGAGGTAGGTAATCTGTTCATAATTTATTTTAATGTTGTTAAAACTGCCACGTCCTTAATACTTTGTATGTAATCGGCTGCAAATGATTTCATTTTGAAAATTGCATTGATGTTACCTATTTTTAACTTTCATGTTTTAAGTACATTGAATTGATTAGGGGAGATTACCAACCCATGGGAAACCAGTGCGGTGCTCCTGACCGTACCATGACCCACTTACTAAAGTGTTCTCTAGTTCTGACGATCCGCGCGCCGCCGTCGTCGTTATGAAAAAAGGACAAAAGGAAATACGGATACAATACATGCATAAGGAATGCTTGGCCACTCTAGCCACGTATGTATAGTCTTTAACTTAACATAACCACAAGAGCTAAGATAGAACTTCCAAACACGCGAGTCAAGCTAATAAATAACAAGTTATTTAAAATCATAGATAAACAAACATGAAACTTGGATTCAATAAAGTCACCTAATAAACATGTTCGCATGCACTTCTGATGCTATGACGACTGCCACCGATGAAGTAGGTACTCTCGATACGAAAGAAGAAGTATATGTAAAACTAAGGTACTGAAACCTTTCAGTAGGTAGGGTGCGTTCCATGATTTCGAAAAATGAAACTTAACGCATACCACTTACCCGTGAGTTTAATAAGTAAACTTACAGGGAAGTGGTAGGTATTCGTTGTTTCGTGTTCAAAACATGTAACAATAAATGCACGTTACAACGAAAAACTTTAAAAGTTGTACGTGGTTCCTAATAAAAATGCAATTTTTAAATCAAAAGACATGAAATGTTTGATCAGGTTGGTTGAAACAATCAACCATCAACATTTCAAGAAAAATAAACTAAATAGTTTTTCGTGATAGCGTGCATTCGTTGTTACGCGTTTGAATAAGTAAACTTACAGGGAAGTGGTATGTCCTTTCCCTCTTCGAAATCATGTAACGCACCATACTGAAAGGTAGATGAGGTATAGAGTATACTATACTTTACAACCTCGGGCTACGACAGAGGGCAGATAATGCTTTCTGGCGGCTCCTATAAACGGTCCAAGGATAGCGGCCTCGGGGACGTCCGCCACCCTCGCCACGAAACCCGAGGTGGCAGTGCACATTGTTGCACGCGCATCCCTTGTAAGTCGTAGAACTCGTAGACGTCGCGGGGGTAGTCAACATCTCATTCGCCCCGCTTGACGCACCCGCCGCAAGCCGGGTTGAAGAGTATTTAAGTGCTTCCGCAGCCCTAGGTCTGGCGTGCTATAACTAGCAAATACGGGGTGGTGTTAGTAAGTTAGGGTCAGGCAGACCCCTTCGACTGTCCCAGAGCGGAGGACCTACATGAGGATTTCCGCCTTGAGGAAAACCAGGGTAACTATACATTTTAGAAAGTAAGCAGGCTTACCTACTTTGCGAAAATCCATGTCATATAGGTAGATGATATAGGTAAACAATTATATGAAAATACTTCGAGCGAATAACACATTTCTGATGGATTAAAAAAGTCCTAAAAAATAAATGAGGTAGGTATACTAATATTATAAAGCGGAAAAGTTTGTTAGTTTGTTTGAACGCGTTAATATTCAAAAGTACTGGGTAGATTTCGATAAAATCGGAATTAAAATTTGGTATGGAAGTAGTTTGAAGCTTGAGGAAGGCTACTTTTTACCCGACGTCAAAAAAGGAGGGTTATGTTATTATCGCAATAAAGTCAACGGGAGCCAAGCCCCGCGCAACTACTATAATGCATGAATCATACCTATAATGCATGAATCTATTCACACACAGTCAGATAATATTGAACATCTAAACACCCGAGTGAAGCTAATAAATAACAAATAGGTTTATTTTAATGTTCTTTATACAAATTAAAAACTCGAATTACTTAGATACTCCCGACTGGCCTTCATTTGTTAACGTAATAAACTGAAAACAACTTGTTTTTTTTTAATGAATGTAGTCGTAATTAAAGTACATTGTATGAATCAGAGAATTCTTACCACGGTTCTTACTACTGACTGATGATCTAATGATCGTGAATAAGATCTGTGACGACATGGTATCAACACTAGATGACGTAGATTCGCTGTGTGTCATGTAATATCAATTTAATCATTGACTCAGTTTATGTTCAGAACTTCAGAATGACTGATCAACTTGATGTTACAATGCTTCCGGAAATCGACTCTTAAATAACGATAATTATATGGAATTAGAAGATGATGTAAAATGCATATAGGATGCGTGTCATTTATAGGAATGCCTGAAGGATCCATAATTGGTCCTGTTTTGATTTTAGTTAATGATATACTTCTAAAAGGTATTTAATGGAGAAGTTTCATGATAATGTTAACAAGAGAATCAACGCACAATTAATCTAAACATCCAGTGAAACAATGAAATATTTTGTAATACATAAGAGAAATTAAGCACATAATTTTACCCGTCTCATAGGTAATGTTACAGCCAAGGACTCCTATGCTTTGTAGTATTAAAGATGTGGATTACGTCGTGGGCTACACATAATTATATAAAGTACCTACTGCTATTAGTTTCAATAAGTACTTGCTGAATATGATTTTTGTAGAACAGTTTATTTTCCCCAACAAAATAAATCAAGTGTTATTCTAGCATTGTTTCTAGCTATTTTTCGCAATTCGCAAGAGTAGGGGAGAAAGGGGTAATGGGAGTCACTTAAGCAATATTGGTACTGAAACGCAAGTTTTTCGAGTAATGTTTACTATTATATATATTTTAAGTAATTTACTTAATCAACTATCAGTCTGACGAGTTTGATTAGCTTTGGGTAATAAAAGTTAAAAAAAAGTAACTTTGACCACCATTGCCCGCACGTGAGGGTAATTTTATTGTAGTCATATACTGGGTAATGGAAGTTAGCATAATATTAGCAGTTGTCACACACATAACCTTCCGCTGAATCCCATCCGGTGCAGTCTGCGTGCGCCCATAACCCACAAGATGTGCATCTTTACCAGATCTCGTTGTCGCAACAAATAAGACAAGTATTAGTACCAATACTAGCAGTATTTTCCAGGTCATCATTCTCATCATCGTCACAAATGTCAATGAGAGTCGAATCTGACTCTGAAGTCGATTGTATGTTTTGTAAAACACGCCTCTTTGCCTTGTTTTCACTTGTATTTTACGTTTCTTTCCTTTATCAGTTTTATTTTTTCCTTTTTTCTTACTTTCGGCTGGCTTCTTATCTTTAGTTTTGTATTTTTCTTTCTTTGCTTTCTCTTTTTTCTTTCTCTATAAGTAATTCTTTCAATGGTGTTGACGTTAATATTTTTGCATGCTGCTTAATATTTGTGTAACGGCTTGTCTAGGAGGAGTGGCAAATGGCAACGCTGGACCATATTTTTGAGCAGTGCTCAAAACCTGCAAGCAGGTAGATGCAAGCGTGGGTATCGATACCGTAGCGTCTGCCTGTGGTGTACTTGTCACTTCGAACGAGCTTGCAGATGGAAGCATGAGTTCGGATACAGGAGGGTCTATCTGAGGGTTATTCATCACAACTACAGAGCTAGAAGATGGTCCAGGTGTAACAATTGAAACTGATTGATTTTGCAGTGTAAGTAATTTTGAACATCAATTTCACTATTAAGTATTTCAACTGGTAAGAAGTCTTCGTCTGAAAAAACACCGGGGTTATGTGGAAATATACCTGTTGCTCTGAATCCTGAAACTCCTTTGCTAATAGATGCCACAGCTTCGTATGCTTTGTTAAAAAGGGATGCCACTTCATAAGGCGTTATTTTTTCTGCGTGCCGAGTTTTTAAAAATAAATCACACTCTTTTTTGTAAGCTGATTTCAGAGGCGAATACCTAAAATACGACATCGAATGTGTGATGTGTGAGGAGGGATTGAAAGCACATGAATGTTATTTTTTTTGCAGTGTTCAAAGATGGGAAGTGAAATGTAGCTAGCATGATTATCCATTATGAGCAAAATGGGTCGTGTATGCGCCGTGAAATGTATTAGCCATTCAAGGAATAAATTCTCGTTTATCCACCCGTTATCGGAACATTTGTAAATAGCACCAGCTGGACCATCTTTCTTCAACTGTGGGGACATCCTTTTCCGAGGGAAACTAAACATGGGTGGAACGAAGCTGCCGGCCGCATTCATTGCCCACAGCACTATAATGTTTTTGGCTCGTTCCCAACTTGTGATGGATCCAACCCTTTTCACACCTTCAGGAGTTAAGATTTTACCAGTATCCTGGACTGTTGAGATACCAGTATCCTGGACTGTTGAGATACCAGTCTCGTTGCAGTTATAGATGTTTTGAGGCAGAAACTTGTGTTTGGCCGCCAATCCTTCCAGTAATACATAAAACGACTCAACTTCTTCCCTGTTGAAAGCAGTAATTCTACTAATGCTGGTAGCTTCTGGCTTGCGAACAGAGATGTTGTTCCTTTGCAGAAATTCTTCGAGCCAGTCACGACCTGCCATTCTTGCACTCTTGTTGAAATTATTTTTAATATCATGGTCTTCTGCGTATTGGAAAGCGATTTTTCTGACTTCAGTAGCAGTGCATCCCTAAAAAGATTTTGACAATAATTTAATTCTGTTTGCCAGATCCCTTTCTACTTCCTTACTAAATACTGGCAGGCGCCCAAGACGTGGATCTTAGGATTTTTTTTTAAACGCTTTTGAAGTCTGGAAAACGGTATGTTCATACTTTTGGCGGCTTGTCTCATGGTTGAACCAGCTTCTATGAGATCTTCTGCTTTAGAGAGTGTGCTTTATTTGTACTCCAGGGACGTGTTTTCTACATCTAGACACAAAAACAATATACGATGAAATCAATCATGTGAACGCCCCAATTACTGAGGGAAATGAGAATCACTGTGGGTAATGGAAGTCACCCTAACTCTCATTATCCTAATATGACCATTTAAAAAAAAGGTTATTCGACAGTTATTTAAATATTTATCACTTCAAATATTTCGCTAACCTAGTCTCAAACTACCAAACTATGGAATTAAATACAAAAATAACCGAAAAATATTGCAGAAATCCACTTACCATTTATTATTTGCACTCGAAAGTTTAAACGAAAAAGGCGGAACAAGTGACGCAACCATACTTTCCAAGTGCTTGAGGCAAACAGAGCGGGCGTGTGCGCAGGGTGTTGGGGGCATGCAGTGACCTTGGCTTTGAGGCGTTTGAGACGCTAGGTATTTTAGTTTGCGAGTTAGTGTAGTGACCACGATTACCCGCTGACTCCCATTACACCTTTCTCCCCTACTAAGCGAAAAGGAGCCACGGCCTATATACCTACCATATAAATCAGCAGATGTAGGTACATGTGTGAAAGTTCTAGTAAAATAGTTTGATAGATAAAGGTGTATAAATAATATTTAGAGGCAACATTTTAACTAAAACTTGTCAGACTGCGCCTACACCGGAGATAACTTTCTCTTCAATGAAACAGGCAACGCGCCCAGACAGTGAAGTGGGATCACTAACCTATGTCCATTGCACGTAGCTTCCTACACGCTATGTATATCAACCAATCTGGCTGGCAAACTTTCCAAAATGACTAGAGACATGTGGAAACAAAAGCATGGTAATTTACATGAGTTTTCAGTTGTTTAATCGGGTTTCCATGAAGTTTTAAAGTATGGTTAGAACTTAAAATGAGATATTTACCATGCGTGTTAATGTGTTTATTGTTTCGAGCACTGTTGCAGGCTCCATGATTACGGATGAACTGGGTAAATATCAATCACACAAATAAAAATCGTAAAATATAGGTCATATGGTAATTAGACCTACCGTTTTAAGTTTTTATTTTAGTTCTATAATTTAATTAATTCAGAGGTGTCACTTAAATCTAAGCTCGCTAAACTTTTACGTTTGATAGCTAGAGGCGCTCTTTATATGACAGTAAACCACCCTATATTATTTCTAAAGAAATGAATGAAAATTCTAATGATACCTACTGGTAGTGACCGTGTTAGCTTAAAAACTATAAAGTTTGAAGTATTTGGCAAGTATGGCAATGCGGTTAGATTTCTTTGTGGTAAGAGGCTCTGCGGGAACGCGTTGCCGGTGACTCCGGTGAGGTGACCGCGGCGGCGCGGCGGCACCAGCGCGGCGGGCAGCCGATAGTGATGTCATCGGCTAGCGAATAATACGTGGACCAGGGGTACAGAAACTAGAGAGCTTCGTCATAATATTGTTTATTTTATTACCACGTATTATATTTAGCCAACTGATATCGGGATAGAAGCTATCGGGACTGCCAGAGTATCACTATCGGTAGCCCTGATAGACTGAGCTGTTGACAGTGAGATTGGACTGAGATAGGTCTGCATTTATAAAAATAAATAACTTGTGATAGACAGGTCACGTGTTCTAACCCGAACCATTATACTATTGCCGTGAACTCACTTTAGATACAAGCATATCTAGCTTAGTTGGAGGGGTTAAGAAGATTGCTGGTAATGTGAATTCTACCGACATAGCTAGTTCTCTTTAAAAAAAGAAACCTACGAGCTGGCACGCAGTATCTAAGTAGATACTCACAAGACTTAAAAAATCAGTGTTAAGCTCGTGGCTTGACCCAAAGCGAGGTCACTGACCGCATAAAAAAGAAGGAGAGGTGCGATTTTATTCTCGTGCCTATCGATTTACTAATGATTAGGTTTAGTTGGGTATAAATATTAAAAAAAAAAAACAAGTTCTTAATTAAAATCGAACGAACGAGTTCTTAAGCTGTTGGTAAGTGTTTGAAAAGTCTTCCTTTGAAACATTGCCTGTTATTGGTGGTGGGGAATCTCGCAAATGTCAGGAGACTACTGCCCTGCTGATTGAGAAGGCAATGAGTTAAGTTTCGGTTACAGATTTTTCAATAAGACTTGTTATTAAGTAAACAGGCCTAGGTAAATAAGATTATGAAGAACTAATCTTAGATAAAACATATCTGTTCTAAAGGCTCTAAATAACTCCTTACTAAGTATGGATTTATGCTCCGATAAATATGTTTGATAAAACTAATTAATAAGTGGAATATGTTTACAGATAAGAGTTATCTTTTTGTTTTGCAACATATCGATTTACCTGAATGTTATTGATTAACGGAAAAAATGCTGCCTGAGTCGTATTTTACTCAAAGAGCAGCTTTCTATTAAAACTTCTGTCGATTGAGCCAAAGGTTTGTAACCTCTGAACGGAGCGAGAGGCAAGAGGGCGACGAACAAAAACGGCTTCGACCGACCTCACTGTATTTCATTCGAGTCGAGCGTATTTCGGAATTCGGTCTGTAGTGATTTGGGTGTGTCGTGTCGCTGACTAAAGTATGTACAATTTTACCGCATTTACCTTGTTTTATGCTATAAAAATGTGCTAGCAAACATTGTAGTAACAGTTCAGTGTACATTATTCAGTAGTAGCTGCAGTATTACAAGTGTAGGTCGATATTTACCGGCAGGCGGTGGCGTGCCGATGTTTGTTAATCACTAAAAGCCGGTCCGAGTTGATAGCAATTGAGTTTTATTTTTAGCTCATACGTGAAAGCGACTGTTTGTAACATTATTTTCTGTTCTTCAGGAATCTATCAACATGAGTGGACAACAGTACTACCCCTACAAGGTAAGCTATCCACCTACTTACTTAACTACCTACATGGCTACAATTCTATTAATTTCTCACGGGATGATGTCATCTTTTCAGTGCGAGGTTACCGATAGGCAAAAGGTGCAAAAATACACTATAATTGGCTATGATACTCATAAAACTAAAAACTTATGATACGAAAAGAGTAAAACATCTTCATAAGGTACCCATTTTCAGTTGCTATGGGTGATACTTTATGGATGTTTTTCCATTAAACGGAAAACTAATCAATTAGGTGTATAGATAGCTACATAGTACAGGGGGGTTTTATAGCTAGGGGTACGGGCCGAATCACGCCCTTTCCTCCCCATGAGTAAGCCAAACCGTGCCAAGGCCAGACAAGTTGACTGTAGGGAGGAAATCTCCATAAACATGACGCTATCTACTCAATGACGTAATTTCTCGTCCCTGTTTAGCGTTTCAATGCTGGTTTGTAGCAATGTGGTTAAGTGATAAATTTATGTTTTAATATTTTACCCCCTTTTCCTTAAAGTGGAGCACAAAATAACATCAACATTCTACGCTCATAACGTCATCTTTAAAACGGCGACGCTAAGTTTTAAGTTGGGCCATTACTCATAAATGAATACTATGAATTTGAATAGGTTAGCCAAACACTGATGACACGGGGTTCTCATAGCAAGGCAATGGCTCATACTGTTGCCTAAAAGATGCTGTAATAAATCGTGACTTGTTTTGGCGTCTGGTTTAACGATGATCTAATATAGTTACATGTTTTTATTTAGTAGGGCCCGTAGGTCGAAAGGTGTCTACTTAGTAGTTGTAAAAACTTATAAATTACTGTAATTTTAATAGGACGCGGTTTTCATTCCTGAAAGTTGAAGAACATTTCTTCTGGATTTTATGACAACACAGTGGTTGAGCGATTGTTAAGCTACGTGTCGCGGGTTCGATTCCTGCACCGGAATAAATGTTTGTATGTTTTATAAATCTTTGTTCTGGGTCTGAGTGTGGGGCACTATAAAAGAAAATGTTGTAAACTTCAGCATCCCTAAATACAAATCCCATACATCAGCTAAACAAGCGGGCCTTTGTACTAGGGATCAAAGTTTTCGACCTACAACACCCCTAAACAACGCTTATGTTTAAATTTTCTCCACAGTGCACCCCCACGGTGTACCCGGCGGAGCCTTTCGACCCCGCTGCGGATGCCGAAACCCTCCGCAAGGCGATGAAGGGAATGGGTACCGATGAGAAAGCCATCATTGATGTCCTCTGCAGACGCGGTATCGTCCAGCGATTGGAAATCGCCGAGACCTTCAAGACCAACTACGGCAAGGTAAGCTGAAGCTGCAAAATAGAAGGTTCCCCCTTTGGTATACCCGCAAAGTGAGACCTAAGGTGCACATCCCCAAGCGACCTAAAGTTCCGAGCAGGAAGAGTAGGCAACTCAATATCATTTCTACATGGCAAGATCTTTTTCTTTTTTTTTGATCGAACTAGGAGTTGAAATCCCCGTTTCGGTTCAATTGGTTTTTATTGTTGAGATTATCATCTGACCTCCAAAAATCAAGAACATTAATTAGATATAATCTTGGGTGCTTTATTGAGTAGCAGATTTAATGGGCAACCAATCGGTGTTTCCAAAAATTTGTGCTTCAGGAAAAAGGCATTGTTATTAGAGGCGTTCATCGACAGCATTTTAGCAACCCGTATTGATCGGCTTAAATTGTAGTATTATCTGTAGCTACATTATAAATGTTATCGAACCCGAATCAAGTGGAAAGCTTTCAAAATCCGACCTTGACGTAAAATTACCAATTCTGCATTCGAAGTGGAGTGTTTACAACACACAATATGTTGACAATCCGTGATTTTTCCTGTAAGAATACAATTACTCATCGCAATCATCATTTGAAAGTGACCTTTCTGCTCTGTCTAGCGATTTTACTACCTACTAAGATAAGACTTGATGTGTCACAGTACGCGGATCCTGTAGGCAGGTCATCAATCTTCGCTTTCTTTGAAAAATAAACATTTACGTAACCTTCTTAATAAATAAGATAATTCCTTCGTGATACACGATAAAAGAATTAATTACATTACAATGTTTTATTATTCTCCATTATCTTAACTCCATTGAAACCACCCAGATGCAAGCACTTAGAAACAAGCAGAGATACTAGTAAACAAATTATCCCACGTTATATAATTATTTCACTCCTAATTATCCTAATTACGAATGTTATATTTTGAGTTTTTAGCATCATAAACAAAGCCTTGTAGCGCCTTGTAAATGGTTCAACTATACTTGGCCTTGCCATGATTCTTCCGTTACTACTTTGTTAGTCATCGTTGATTCATGATCATGATTCTTATTGCATTGACATTAGAGTAATGATAATTTTTTTCTTATTTCACGGACGCAGTGATTCATTTAACAATGATACAGAAGTGTTAACGTTAGCCGTATTCAGTGAAGCATTTCCTCATTCATTACTTTATTAACTACGTACCTAGGTGCTGGTTTGCATGGGTGCACTAATTCAGAGTAGAATTGAGGGACATTGATAAGTGGTTCCTGAGAATTCAAACAAGCTTCCATTCCTTATTAAAAAACAATCGACACAAAACCCAAAACTCGCCGTATCTCCCCACCAAAACTTGCCAGACTTAGCCAAAACCCGTTTGACAAAATCAGGCCCCCGACGTTTGCTAGAGCCAGTCCGCGACGCTGAGCCAGTAGCTTTAAATTGTTCCTAGCTGCTCTTCCCCTGCGACGCCCTAAGCTGAGGTCCGTACCCCACAGAGGGTGCCCTTAGCGTGTAATCGCCTAGTTTGTAAGTTTTGTAATAAGCCCTGACTGGAGGCTTTAATTAATTAAGGCAAGTCCGGTTAAGCAGACGACAACCAGGCACGGATAAGAATTTCAGAGGACTTTTTCAAGTTATCGGGTTGTCTGGTGGGGTAGGTCCCCCCCTCCGCTATATGTCACAGATGTATTCACTAGTAGATGAGATACAAATGTGTCTGAAAGATAAACGATTTACAACATAAATGATGTTAATATCTGCTATCTACATTCTTGTTTGTATATGCAATCTAATCACATGCTATGGCCACATTTTACATTATACAAAGTTATCTATATTTTTAGCCGGTTGTACCTACCCAGATAGATATCTTTAACGCAGCTATTTACCTATTTCAATACATAGAAACCTATTTGGTAGGTAAATAAAATAAGTGGGAAAGGTAGAATGTTGCCTAGTGTGCTCACATTGCTATTCAAGTTTAGGTACTATATTTATGGTAACAGGTAATCTTGCTAGTACGTACCTGCGTTCCGCTTGCCCGGAATATTTATCAGATTTAACAGATTTCCAATACAAAATTCTTCAAAGTAGGTTAATCTTTTTAAATATAGTATGTTTTATAAAGCATGTCTATATTCTGCTGGAATAAGTACCTACGTACATATTTATAAATAAACCGTTAGCTTTGCTAATTATTCATATTTAATAAAATAGGCAGTACATAAAACAGGAAAAATTAAATAGGGAAAATATTATTTCAGATTCCGTGTTTAATTTAGAAGCATGTCATTGAAACAAGTTGACAGCATTATTAATAATTAAATAATGTATTATATCTTCAGCGTTTTGCCCAATATTTTCCAACTTGTGATTTTCAAGTAATTGCTTTTAAATGCTTCCTACTAGTAATAGGAATATTAGCTACATTAAGAAGTTCTAAACACAAATAGGTGTACAATTATGATGCATGGCTGACATAAAAGCTGCCTCATTATGTGTGCAACTGTGCAGTGCCCCGACGCGTCGTCGTATCGTGCCGAGCGCGATTAGCCCGCGCCAGCGCAGCTAGCAAACAATGAGTGAATTACTCATTGTTCAAATATTCCATTTTCCTTACTTTTCTTGGCAATACTTCGATAAGAGGAGGCAGGAGAACTTTTTAACGTCAGTTTGATTCGCCTCCGAGAGTATCTACATAGTTGCATGTAAAATGAAACTAATGGAAGCTAATCGAACGCACGCCGACTTACAATGTAGAATGTTGTGACTTGTGACCGAGTTACGAATGTTTGCTAGCGTACCGGCAGGTGAATGGTTCCAAACTTCCAACAGATTGAATGATTACGGGGCCGTATTGAGTTTGTAATACAACTCTTGGCAAGTTGTTGAACTTGTTTACAAAGACAAAGTAAATACTCTCTTACTTTAGCGTTATTTATATAAAATCTAGACATTCTAGTACTCATTTGCGTGACCTTAATGAAAGCTAAACGACACCACTTGGACCAAGTTCTACATACTATATGCAATTGCTCGGAAACACGATTTGCACAATGAAATTTTATTAATAGAAACAGCTTGCCAAATGTCTACCATCTGAATAGTCAAAGTTGAGTTTACCTGCAAGCCATATTAAACACTTGTCGAGTAGTTAGAAAGTTTTTACAACTAGACTTAGATTATAATTTTGTTACAGTAGCTACATAATAATTTAGATTTACAAACAGATAAATAAAATGTCGCCTTGGTTCACACTCGAGATATTCTAAAAATACCAGGTATTCACTTGAGAAAACGAAAGTATAAAACCATAATAATAGCGTCAATTTCATTTGGCTCTATGGGTACATAATTGCATGTAAAATGGAACCTTATCGAGTCAAGGTTAAGTTTACCTGTTAGCAGATGGACAAAACCTTTGACTTACAAGCAATACCTACCTATACCTAACTTAAAATAGCGCTTTAAGAACCTCCTTTTCCAATCCTACAAACTTCTTTTCTGACACAGAAATGGCTAGAAACAACATCTGATTCTCTTTTGTAGGACTTGATCAGCGAACTGAAGAGCGAACTCACCGGCAACTTGGAAAACGTGATCGTCGCGTTGATGACTCCTCTCCCCCACTTCTACGCTAAGGAACTTCACGATGCCGTCTCGGGGATTGGTACTGATGAGGAGGCCATCATTGAGATCCTCTGCACGCTTTCCAACTACGGCATCCGTACCATCTCTGCTTTCTACGAACAGCGTAAGTTGACTTTTGTTTTTTTTTATAGATTTAACGACATGAGACAATATTAATAATAATAATATTAAAATTTTGTTACTTGGCTAAGGCCTTTGTAGCGAGTAAAGTAACAAAACAGCACTAGTGGTCCAATGCGTGTTATTTTGAGTGCATTGTTGCAACCAGCATGATAATATGATGCGTAATTTGATTTATTTTCCTAACAATAATGCTTATTGTTAATTTTTTTATTTATCGGGACATTTCGCGTCCCGTTCAGCGTCAAATCGGGACGTGTCTCCAAACCCCTAATAATCGGGACGTCCCGCGAAAATCGGGACACCTGGCAACACTAGTCATGACTGATAGCATTGTCACTTTGTGCAACGGAAATCAAGTTGACATTAAAATGCTTAAAAATTAAGAACCAACCAATTCCTTCTGCAAACTCTAAATAAATATTAACGATATTGTTCATTTTATAGCCCATTTTCATTTTAACTACAAGTCATTAAAATACTATACCGCCGCCGTATTACTACTGATCAATAAATTATGAATGCACCTTCAAAGCAATGTGTCTGCTTAAAATAACATAAAATATTTAAAAACTCTATTGTATAGGCAATCGGGTAAACGTGATTACGAAATGGCCTGAAGGTCAATTTTAATTATAATGGCATTTCAACAGTTTTTTAGTTTTCATAACACATGACTCACGTACGAATGAAATACGTTGTACTTTTTAAATATAAATCATACGATAAAACAGGAACCTTTATTTGCATTTCAATGATATTTTATAAGGACATGGCCATGAGGACACGCAAAGGATATTTACTTACGTCAACGTTCGTGTCAACATTCTGACTGCCAACAACAATTTATAATTAAAGTAATACTATCCATAAAAAAGCGTTTTTAATTAATTAGTAGGCTAGCCACAGTGATTAACAGTATTAATTAGATAAAATGTGTTTAATTATATTAAAAAATGTGAATTAGAACTGTTGAACGGCAAAATGGTAATCAAAAATAAACAAATTAGTTTTACAATTCTAAAAGTCCATCACAGCATAAATGTATGTAATTATGCTCTTTTTGTTAATATAGCTACAATGTTTCAAAGCGTCAATAACGGCTAAGGTATCGAACTTGTGATCGAGAGGACGCGGGTTCGAAGCCTACCCACTACACTATTGCAGTAAACTCACTCCAGACACAAGCACATTTAGCTTAGTTGGAGGGGTTAACAAGATTGCTACTTCTCTTAAAAAAAAGACTATGTTATAAAGCTTAAGATCCATTTTCCTTTATCACAGTGTACAACAAGAGCCTCGAATCAGATCTGAAGGGCGACACATCTGGCCACTTCAAGAGGTTGTGCGTGTCCCTTTGCATGGCGAACCGTGATGAGAACCAGGGTGTAGATGAGGGAGCTGCCAAGGCTGATGCTGAGGCCCTCGCGTCTGCTGGTGAAGGACAGTGGGGAACCGACGAGTCTGTGTTCAACTCCATCCTTATCACACGATCTTACCAACAGCTTAGACAGGTGAGCTAACGACATTGATTCAAAATGACTGCCATACGCTTTGCAGGTATAGCCTACTGACTGCCCAGCGTCAATAGCCTAATAGGTACGGTGTCGGACTTGTGAGTTGTGTTTGAGAAGTCGTGGGTTTGTAACCCACCAATTTTTTTAAGGTTTACATACTGGAATGTGCCTGAGATTAGCGTATTGTATATGAACGCAGACATACCAAAAAATATTTAAAAAGTTTTTGTATCCATCTTACAAAAACTAGTTTTACTGTACACGCATTGTTTGAAACAGGTTAGAGGTATAAGGAATTGTAATGCTTCAAGATACTTTGTTCTATCTGCTGCAGATAGTTTAGTATCTGAAGATAATGATGCATTATCTTATACCGGAAGAATTTAAGCATCAGAAATGATTGTTATCTGCTCTAATCATATTTTCTACGCTCCGATACTTTTAAAATAAAAATGTATCTTTAGCACATTCAGTGTTCTGCAAATTTTTTTGTAATACTAATGATACAAAGAATTCATTTGCATAATACAGCATTTTTTCAATAAGTATGCATTCAACGTTTTAATGGAGCAGTCTGGTCTAGCAGAACTCCAGAATGAGAACAATGCAAAAATGAATAGTGTAACAATTTTTCTTATACGTTGCACATATTTGTAAAGTTGTTTGATAAGTAGAGCTAAAATTATGTTCAAGGTGACATGCTAGTAATGCCTACACAGGTGTTTATTTTGTGTGCATTTATTTGCCAAAAATTTTATCTAGCTTTTCAACCGACGACAATAAAAGGAGGAGGTTATCAAGTCGACGCGTATATTTCTTTTTTTCTTATGTATGATCACCGATTACTCGAAGACGGCTGAACAGATTTGGAAATTTCTTTTTTGTTTGAAAAGGTATACTTCGAAATTGGTCCCATAGTCACCAAGTCAGGATCTGATGATGGGATCCTGGAGAAATCGAGGGAACTCTTCAAACATTATAGGCACACCTATAGTGATTTGAGTATTTTTTATAGTAACTTGTGTAGTTGCATTCTAAAAGCACCATTTGTTAAGTGGACCTGATGATGAAGACCATAGATGGCTACTGGAACTACTCAATATCTTATATATTGGAGGAGGAATAATAAATATTTCATGTGTTCCGCTTCGATTACTTGAATGTGGTTATTAAGCACAATATGCTCGTCACAACGCATATGGTGAAGTGAAGATGATGGTGAAGTACCAGGAGAACTCCTCAACAATTAACGGACCAACATTGCGAAAAGCAATAATTTGTAAATTATAATAAGTAGTTGACATTTAGGCTCTTGTAACTAGGTAAATTAAAAATCGACCAACTAAAAAAATGTGAAATAAAAATTTTTTACCAAAAATTAAACCGACTCCGATTTTGGTAAAAAGTTTTTTTAAACTGAAATATGAAATCTGATCACTGATCATTCTGTTTTGCATACTATAAATATTCATTACTCTATGAGTCATATTCATCTAGAAAGCTCGATACAATTGGGCCGCCAGACTTCAGTCATATCAATTATTCAATATTCGCCTGACGCACTCATGTAATTGTCTGATGACTTCCAGATCTTTGCCGAGTTCGAGGCTATGACCGGCAAGGACATTGAAGACTCAATCAAGAAAGAATTCTCTGGAAGCGTCGAGAAGGGCATGCTCGCTATCGGTAAGTTGAACTTAAAATGGAAAACAATCTCCCATAATTATAGAACCACCTGGAAATCATGTGGCCTTAAGCCAGCAGTGGGATGATGCAGGTTAGCAGTATCAGAATCTCCTACTAAGCAGGTTACAATGTTATTACAAAAGGCTTGCGATTTTGGAGTAGATTTTCGCCGCGTTTTCCGCTCAAATTCGTCATTAGCCTAAACAATCACTCATCGATGCCAACACCGCATATTTTAAATGATAACAAACCTCCATGCATCGTAAACTAAACCACAAACAGGCACACAGTAAAACTACTAAAAGATACAATTAGTCACCTCTACACAACAGTCAAGGTCATATAATATACAGATACACAGGAAACTAGTGTTGTGGCCTTGTTCAGTCGTTCAACTTTTTGTACTAACTGGGAATTACCGGCGTAAAGTTCCCAACATTGTCATTTGACGCTTCTAGATCAGTTACAATCTGACCTTACGTGTCTAATAGCCAGTTTACACTGAATTTTTAAGTTATTTGATGCCCGCAAAGGAAAAATGTTTATTATCGCTTCTTTAAATTGGCTTACTGCTGTCGTGAACTAAATGTTAACATTCTAAATGTTAATATTCGATTGTGCATCTGAAAAGTGATGAATGCTTCGAATTTTCCAATTACGTTGTTAAACCAAAAATTACGCATACCTAATGTATAACAAAATTAGAATTACAAATGACGATACAATGCAACGTTTTGTTTCCGTGATGTTTATTTAGCCCATAAATGGTAAAAATGGCGTTAATACTCTCATAATTATATTCACACATAATAATACAAATTTTAATGTACAGAGGCTCATATTCCGCAAAAAATATGTATACATTATAATCCATATGGTCAAACGTCGTTCCGTCGTACAAATACAAATGTATATAATTAGGCCATTAGCCACAAACTAGCTCAAATTAAACGTTATTTTTCAGGGAAGCATTCATGTTGTTTTAAAAAGCCTACAAGTAAGCTGTAATAGGACAGCCTCAATCTTCAAACCGCAACCTGTTTAATCAACCCTCTATTTAATTTTTCTAGTGAAATGCGTTAAGAGCAAAGTTGGCTTCTTCGCTGAACGTCTCTACTACTCAATGAAGGGATTGGGAACCAACGACAAAACCCTTATCCGAATCGTCGTCAGCCGTTCAGAAATCGACCTTGGAGACATTAAGCAGGCTTTCCTCGACAAGTACGGCAAAACCCTCGACAGCTGGATCGCTGTAAGTCACTTCTCTTTTACATCCGCATTGATTTTGGGAATTACTTAAATTCATTATGACATCAGTCGGGATTTCATGGTTTATCACCGCATACATCAACTTCAATTGACTTTAATTAATGTCTCTTTGGAGAACACATTTTAAGACACATGACCTCCAAATCAGACATGGCTATTAACACTAAAGTGAATTGAAGAATATGCATTGAGATCTCTGTTGTTATGTCCTCAAACTTAGATTCAATGTGATTTTATTTAGATTTTTCTTTATGTTTTGTTGATGATTTAGTGGCTTTATTTTTTGTATGTACATATTATAGTACCCCATATAACATTTTATGTTCTAACAAATGTCTATAGTCAATCAATCTTAACAACAATTCATTCAAGTCATAACTACAACCATAAACAAACGCACATACATCCCCATTGGTCAAACCAACATATAACCTTCTTTCACGTAACTTTTGTCCATAGTTTATTTACACCGACTATTTATCTTAATACTAACAGCATGAATTTTGTGGTATTCTATACTCTAAGAAATTGACCCATACTTTATGATTAGTAAAGTTCGACACGTCTAAGCTTCAATAACTAAAATACTCTAAACGCGCATGTGGGGTGCATACGTGTGTCGATGTCGTAGCGAGCCACTTGAAATCATCTAGTCGAAACCATGTAGATTTTGATTCATCTATTAACTGAAAAAGCCATTCTTTAACAAGATTATACAGATCTATTTATAGTATTTATTGAAAAGAGATATATTAAAACACATTTTTATTTCATTTTTTTTCTGCGAGTTTTTTCGTTTGTTTTTTCGTGTATTTTGCTAACAATGTGTCCATAAAGAGTGTTAAATAAAACACTAAATGTGTCTGAATATGATAGCCGTTTAGAATAGTGGCCCGTTTTGATTACAGGATGACACTTCCGGAGATTACAAGAAGGCTATGTTGACTCTAGTTGAATAAATTGAGAAAGGTGTCTCCAGACTGCGAATGCGAACCACCTAAGCTCGTTAATTTAAGTTTGTCTGTGTCAATTTGTTAGGAAACTAAGTGATCTGTTAGGGTACGCGCACACTGACGACTTGGCCGTCCGATGCTCAAAGCACTACAATACTGGAGGGCCGTGAATTACATCTAGCGGGGTCAGTCCAGTCTTCAGTGTGCCATTATCTTTAGGTTATCCGCCGGGTGTAAATTTTATTTAAAAAGATCTGTATATTTGCTTCCTATTAGCCTTACTCACGTTCATGTATTCCTTGCACTGTAGCTAACTGCTTCGTGTCGTGTGCATGAGGGTGTAGCGGTACACGTCGCCTGCTCGTGTATCTCTGACTAGTTTTACAAGTCGCTGTTACATTTTCAGGAGGAATTAGGAGGTTCGCTCGGTGATCTCCTGTCGGCAATGTGTTACTAGCCTCACACACGCTAACATATAACACTCAGTATTACGAGCGCCATAACGTGTGACAATGCTGCAGTGTGAAGTTTTATTCTAATCACGATACGCGAGTCAGCATAATCGACCGAGTACAATCACCTACATTTATGTTGCATTTTTAAAGACATTTATCTGATAATTTTAAGAATTTAACTTCGTAAGACTATTTTGTGCGAATACACGTGTGTATACAATCATAATAAATGGGCCAGTTTCTTTAATGTTTCTCACAAACTGTGCAAGCGGTAGATTTATTTCGGTATTCTTTCCAGGATGACCTAGGGGGTGACTTCGGATATACGCTAGTCACACTTTGTGCTTAATCCTGCGGAATGAATGAATTGTATTTTTTTATTTAATTAAAGTTATTATTTTTATACACGTAACTGTATGGCTTAGCATGCTGTATTGATTAAAACTGAGCTAACGTTACAAAGTACAATGTAATAATTTGCAGGACGATACGAAAGGCGACTACAAACGCGTGTTACTCACACTTGTCTCGTAAAGTAAGCGCATAATACTACGCGATACGCGATGAGATCCTCTGGATATGTTCCGTTTAACTTAACTACTGCCTTTACATTGTATAACTGTTGAGATGTTGTAGAAATTGAAGCTTGATATTTTTGTGAAAAATGAGATATTTATTGGTGCTGTAGTTTTGTTTACAATATACACATATTTACATTAATTAAACTACTATGTATGTTGTTGCGTGTTTTATTCCACGTCCCTTATTCCCTCAGCTGTGATCTGAAAAACATATAATTTTATCACAAAACCCACTATACTAGTTTTTATGTTCATTCTGTAATTAAACTTAAATAAATTCATTAACATGCCTATATAAGATATATATCACACTATGTGAACTTTCTTTGTGAATAGCTAGGGAAAAAACGCTAACCCAAGATACAGGACATGACCTAGATTGGGTGCTAGAAGTTATCTATAAAAATGTTTCCATACTTAGCCAAGTGTTAAAAGTACCTTATATAATTTTTTTTTGTTTAATAATATTATAATGGATCTCCTTTTATATTAGGTTTAAGCTTATTAGGCTAATGAGCTTATTTGGTTTATTTATTACTAAACTTCTGCATGTGTGTGTGTGTAAAGTTCTGCACCAGGTGTTTCGGTTTCCGAAATTAATTATAGCCTGTATGTTGCCCAGACTTAATAGCTATATAACAAAAATGTTTCATTCAAATCTATCCAGTAGTTCCGGAGATTAGCGTCTACAAACAAACAGATAAACATACATTTTTTTGTAATTCTATGTCTATAATTTATTTTTAAGCCCCCTCAATTATGTTTTAATGTTTTTGTAAATATATCCAATGTACAGACACACTTTTTTACTGTTTTATTACATGTAGGTATATTGATTTTATAAAACTTATGGTTTTATATACAGTATGTTAACTAACAGAGGGCGTTCCTGTTAACCCGCAATAGTATAAGTACATCAATTAGATCGCCGCACACGCGACCCGTCATTCATAAATAAATTGCGACGTTGCCGTCCTTCAAGTACGCGTGTACAGAGTGTTTCTTTTACGTATCAATTTAACATTTTAGTGAATATATTAATATTAAAAAAAATAAAACATTTTGTTTTCGAATGGTAACATTTTTTTAGCATGTATGGATGCTATACTATTGCGGGTTAACTGGAACGCCCTCCTGTTATTAATATACTGTATAACAAAACAGTCCGAAACATAGTTCGCCGAATCCAAATATTGTCATTGATAGAATATTTTCGACATAGTTTTTATACGCATGCGTATAAACTTGGCACGGCATCAACTTGTGAGTGAGCCATTACTAGGAAAGCCCTGTTTACGTTGGCATCGCTCCAAACTGCTCATCAATGATCTGCCTATCAAATATTAATTTTTGGGTCAGCTGTACCCATGTAACCAACTGTGACGTAGCTCGGAGTTGGGGAGTTGGCGGTGTGATACGCCTGTACCTCGGAAAGCTCGATAAGCCGATGGACGCGGCTCCCATTTTTACTTTTTTTTCCAATGCCAGAGAATCTGACACTGGTCTGGCCAAGAGGTATCTGGTCTACCCAGTTACTGGGTTGTGGAGGTCAAAGAGAGGTAGGTAGTCGCTCCATAGAACACTAATACTCAGCTGCAGCCAATGAGACTATGAGCCAACCCTAACATGGGCAAAAGGCTAAGCAGATGTGGATTTGAGATCAACTGTATAGGCCTTTTCTAACAGCATTTGCTATATAATAATAAAAATAATAATAAAATACTTTATTTTCAGACCAAAGTCTATACAGGGCGTTCAATTTAAATATTTTTATTTTTACATGAAAATCTGGTGAACTAAAATATGACGAATTTTTAAAAGTCATAGAACAAAAGTTGTTGATTATGATGTTAGTAACATAGTCCTGAGAGGTTTTTGGTGTTTTACAATTAACCCTGTATATAAGTCTATATTTATGTAGAGACACATTCACACATAAACAAAAAATAAACACACAAATTCAAAATAAATATAAATACAATAATAACAAGACAAATTAGACGAAATATTATAAAATACACTTAAAAAAGTAATTACTTAATGTATATGAATGACGCTCTGTGAGTCGTCATCCAGTGCCACATTACTGGACTATTCATCCTGTCGGCGACGATAGAGCTATCAGGCTGTTACAGTTTGAGCTGTCGCGCACTCGCCGCATCATATCTTGCTGGAGATATTTTTGTCGACATTTCTTAAAAAATGGTGGAGTATTGACGGTTTGGGGTTTTATAATGAAACGGTTAATAAAGTAATTACAAATGAATAGGTTCTGTTCTGTATACAGTTATGAAAGTACGCGAATCGAATATGATATGGAGTTATTTTTATATCCAAAAGAGATTAAAGGAGCACCTCTAACCCATGATTGAACTCAAATGGAATGCACCTCGGTAATGTTATTTTTAAACAGCGCCCGTCGGAACGAAAATAACTTTTAACTCAAATATTTATAGTACGGATCACTTTTACACCTTTGTTAAATAATGAAAGTATGATCAAGGTGTTTTTTTTTTTGTTTAAAGATAAGCCACATCTGTTTTTAGTCTAAAATATGGTAAAAATTATAATAGATAAAGTAGCTATATTTTAGTAACTTCATAATCTTTGAAGAATTTGTATTATTTGGTGTATTCTTCGCCTTTTACCCGACTGCAGCGAAGCTAGGAGGAGGGTAACTAATGTTTTTACCGCGTATGTATGTATGTCCGTTCCTTTGTTCCTTTGTAATTGTAACTTCTAAACCTGTGAAAGGATTTTTATAAATAATACGTCGTTGGATTTATCTTGCTGACGCGAGTGTTACTGGATACATTAAAATAAACACAAATCACCACAACGACAACCAAACGCCATATTGTCAAAAAAAAATCTAAAATCGACAAACTATATCAAGTGGGGAATCATTAAATAGATCTCTAAATAGTAGATTGTATCATAAGGGAACAAAATAATATTTTTACGGCGAGGACGCTTTTTCGAATCCAGAGCGAAGTGAGGGATTCTTTAGTAGAATCATCTCGGACAGCGGCGACTCCTGTGATGACAACTTTGCCCACAAGTTTCGATCAGGCGCTTTTCACTCCATTTAGCTCTTCTGAACCTATATTAAATACTAGACCGGATTCACCTGTTGATGACAACTCACCGAACATTACATTCCGAAATGGCAAACGGCGGCGATTGGAAGATAGTGATAGCTATGTACTTTCATGTCGGAAATGAAGCAAATGTTCCAAGATTTCAAGGCCCACCAGGATGAAAAATACGAAAAATTATTTTCTGTAGTGAACAGCATTCGTGATTCCTTTGACCACCTTTCGGCCCAGCACGATGTCCTTAAATCTCAAATCGAGTTGCTAAAAAAGGAGCGCAAGGAAAGTCTCTCAAATATGAGCGACCTCGGAAACAAGCTCGACAAAATGGAGAAGTGCTCGAGGTCCACATGTCTAGACATTCGAAACATTCCAAGCACCAAAGGTGAATCAAAGACCTCTTTGTTAAAGACCGTCATCGACGCAGGTAGCCTACTAAACCTTGCAATACAACCAAGGGATGTGAAGGACGTATTCCGTATCAGAACAAAAGATTCCGCCAACAAAACTATTATTGTCGATTTTTCCACTGTATTACTTAAGGAAGAATTCTTAGCTAAGTTCAGGAACCACAGTAAAAATAGCTTTAAATTATCAACAGAACACCTTAAAAACACTGGCCCTGCAAAGCAAATTTACGTATTTGAAAACTTATCAGCTAAGAACAAAAGGCTGTTTTTTCTAGCCCGTGACGCCGCCAAATAAACAAGTTTCAGTTCTGTTGGGTTTCACACGGGAAGATTCTAGCGCGTGAAAGGGTCGTATGTCCTCACTTTCAAGTGCAAAACGAGACAGACCTTAGTCGTATAATATTATTATTATGTAACTTTATTAGCTAATTACCTTGTTAACTTTGTTCTAATGTGTTGCTTACAAATCTACCGTTATAAGTTGAAATACCCTGAATATGGGACTATTATCAAACTTACAACTACTCACCTTTCACACTCACACACATCTTCGCACATACTAAATCACCTCCACTCTTTCCGCACTCTGTATTCTTCCCCTAAAACAGGATTGCTTAAAAATCTCTTGCTCATTAATCAACCCCTTAGCGTATCCTACTGTCAACTCAATATACCTACGGCTACTACACTGTAACTACGAGTACGAACACTCTAAGATCCTAAAATGTTGTTGCCCTTTTGTTACTAAAATTAGAAATGGATGACCTTTCCGTGGACACAAGTGAAGTTGAGCAGATTGCCGTCTCAAGTTGCTATACTTGTTCCCCGGAAACAAGTGACAAGTTTTTAAATCGTTCTCTCCATGACCTTAAAATCATACACACTAATATCCGTAGCCTTAACAACAATTTTGATAATTTGGTGTTATTTATGAGTAGATTAAAGTACTTGCCTGACGTCATTATACTGACTGAGTGCTGGTTAAGCAAATGCCCAATTACTCCCTTGCTAACCGGCTACAACTCACATACTTCGTCGTTTAAAACACAATGAAGGTGTAGTTGTCTATGTGAGAGATTACTTTGATACAACTATCGAAATTCCTATCTATAATGAGGCAAATGTTCTTCTTCTTAAATTTTCGAATTTAGCTGCTTTTATTGCAATTTATCGCTCACAGATTTGTCTAATTTCCTTGGCAGCTTAGACAGTTTGCTTGGTGCTTTAACTGAATTTAAAACTGTAGCCATTATCGGTGACATTAACCTAAACATCGTACCTAGGAGCACCGACCCTAATGCCGATGAATATCTCAATCTTACAGCCTCGCACGCAATGCTGCCAGCCTACACCCTCCCAACTAGACTGTCAAATTGCCTTGACCATGTGATACTCCGCACTCAAAGCACTGCTACTACACTAATTATTGACTCGCTCATTACAGACCACTCTCCTATTGTTGTTTTCTGCAACCTCAGTGTCAAACCCAAAACGTTTCACCGTACCCGACCCAAAATTGATTTGCCTCGGATTGTAGACGAAATTCTCACTACAGATTTTTCGTTCATCTTTCAGTGTCACAATCCAAATGAAGCTACGGAATCTCTTGTTTCTATCATGTCCTCAGCTATCAAATTGCACTCACATGTTTCACTAGTTCCCAGTCGTAAACGCATCATCAAGCCATGGATTACTCCTGGCTTGCTGAGGTGCATACATCACAGGAATAAGTTGCATCGTAAATATAAAACACAACCAGAGAATCAGCCGAATAAACTGATCTTCTGTCGCTATCGCACCTTCTGCAACAATCTCTTAAAGAAAGTCAAGTGTGAATATGAACGCTCTCAATTTCGGCAGGCTAGAGGTAGTCCAAAAGCTACATGGAGGCTTGTTAAAAAAGTAGCTTGCCTGGGCCAGTACTGGCTTCTGAGCTACTAAACTGCAGTGCCGAACCGTCCCAGTCTGAGAATAAAGCCAATAATTACTTTGCGAGTGTTGGTTGACTCTTGGCAGCTGAAATCGAACACTCTGATCTCTATAGGTATCTCTCACAAAATCGACTCAACCATGAGATCCCAAGTACTTCCTTACCGTCTTCACCACATTCAATGGTTCTTCACAGCGTGGAAAATATCATCCTTAGCCTTAAAGATAACTGTGCTGTTGGATTTGACACTATATCCCTCTTAATTGTGAAGGCCACACGTCAAATTCTAATTTCTATCCTCGTTTTCATCTTCAATCTGTGCTTTTCAACGGGAATTTTTCCTGATGTTCTTAAAACTGCTGTATGCTGTAGTCCATCCTATCTTTAAGTCGGGAGACAAGGTAAATGTCACTAATTTCAGTGTTGAGTACATTTTCTAAGATTTTCGATAAGGTCATAAACCACAGACTCACCAAATACCTAAAGAAATTTAACCATCTCGCTAATAATCAGTTTGGATTTAGGAGTGGAAAATCTACTGAAGATGCTGTACTCGAACTTACAGATACTATTATTATTGGTCATTGGGAAAATAAGTATAAAACTCTTGCCATCTTTTTAGACCTCTCCAAAGCCTTCGATACAGTCTTAATTCTTATACTTCTTTAGAAGCTAGAGCATCTAGGTATTCGTGGGACGGTTCACGATCTCTTCAGGAGTTATCTTACAGGTCGTAACCAAATCACAAAGCTTGATAACTATCTCAGCAACGAGGAAACGATTACATTTGGAGTCCCTCAGGGCAGTGTCCTGGGACCCCCACTTTTTCTCATATACGTGAACGAACTGTGTCAGTTATCTTTGCCCAACTGTAAAATCATAGCTTACGCGGATGACACAGCCTTAATTGTTCATGGGCGGGACTGGAATGAAACTCGCCTTAACTCGGAGTTTGCCTTGAGTGCCGTCATGAGGTGGCTGACTATTAACCTTCTCATCTTGAACATCAATAAGACCAAATTTGTAACATTTTCGACTATAAAGTCAAGTCAACCTCCTACACCGCTAGAAATTCGTGCTCACACCTGCCCTAACTTACAGCCAAATTGTGGCTGTCAACAATTAGAGAACACCGCTATTATTAAATATCTTGGAGTCACTATTGATAGCAACCTGAAATGAAAACAACATATAGCTTCAACTGTAGCCCGTGTGAGAAAACTCATATACATTTTTAAAAAGCTCAGAGGCTCGGTTGACTTTGACTGTATGTTAACCGTTTACTTTGCCCTCGCTCAGTCTGTTCTAGGGTACTGCGTAACGGTCTGGGGTGGTGCTGGTAAAACGGTGATGCTTCGGGTCGAACGTGCGCAGAGAGCTGTCCTCAAGGCACTGGCAAGGAAACCGATCCGGTATTCCACATCCTCTTTATATACCCTCTGCCAGGTCCTCACCGTAAGACAATTATTTATTCTTCAAACTATTCTTCGCAAACACAGCCAAATTAAATTTGATCCTAAATGCTGTACTGCGTGCCGCTCGAATAGGGTTTGTAATACCGAGTCTCGTCGAACCGTAGCTGCAAGTCGTCATTTCAAACACACAAGCTTAAAATTATACAACAAATTAAATAAAAACTTACACATCTACCCACTACACATTTAACTAAAAGCAAATGCAAAATGATAGTAGATTCTTGGTTAAAATCACAAAATTATGCGGAGACTGAGAAGCTCGTGGAAGTGTAACACATCTATCACACAGCCCAACAAAACTTCACAACTCACATTCTTCATACACCCCTTACACACCTCATTTACACTCACCCATACATCCACACATTCACCTTATATTACATTACTACTTCTAAACACATCCCAATTTCATTATGTCTTTTGTTGTTTATTTTTATCTTTTAAATTATCGCTTTTTTCTGTTAAAATTATTTCTTAATTAACTTTTTGAGTTTTTGCATGGAGCATTATACCATGTTTTCTGTATCCGGAGAAGGGCGTTGTTAACTGCGCTACAGTTTATACTTTTGCAGCTAACATCGTTTGACTTGTTGTATCTAGTCTTGTGTTTTTGTTCCTGAATAAACTATTTACTATTTAGTAGAATACTTAACGTAGCGAGGGATTCAAAGTACGTCGCCAGAACCAAAAATATATTTTGAGCCACTCTACTTTTCATCACCCACTGAGAAAATAAAAGGTGCCTGATATATTTTGTAATATTATTATTTAATAAAACATAGAGTAACAACGAAATTGAAATTAAATAGTATCTAATAATAAAACAACTAAAAACTTATATTTACATTTGAGACATTTTCGGAATTATGAAAACTGTCACTTGAAGAATAAAACCATGAATATCTCAAAATCAAACAATCCGTGAAAATTGACGAAAACGCGGGCTGTAGTTCTTTTTTTTTATTCATCTGCCGGCGTGACTATGGACCGTCGTACCAGCCAGTCTTTATTGAAACAATATTTGCGTTCGATTTCTTTGGCGCTGAACACTAAGATATTCCAAATTCAAAAAGTGCGCGGCAAAGGTAATTGTGGCGCACTTATAAAGGGGATAAAACTCAGTACTGATACTGCCCGTTAAAAGTTTCTTATAGAAAACACCACCTTTGGGTACACTTAAAGGCAAACCAAGTCGTCCTTTTCAAATAGATGGGATGAAAAATTATTTTGAGGTTTCTTTCACCATTTTTCATTTTAAGCAACCGTGTAGGAAATGTAACGTTTTAAAAACGGAATTCAATCGTATAAAAGTATCGGAAAAATGGTTAATAAATATTTAAACTAAAAAGCTGAAAATCAAAGTGACAAGCAGTCGGGACCCATTCCATTGTTTTAATTTAAATTATATTATGTTCAGTTGGGTCCCGCCCGATGGTCACTTTTTAAAATGAAAATGTGCTTGTTTCTTGTGTCAATTGAGCAGTCGGGTTTTTTTTAGATTTTTGATGAACAAGTATTTGTAGGTACTTTATAAGCGCCTAATAAAGCGAAGCGTCAATAGCCTAATGGCTAAGGTGTCGGACTTGTGATGGAGAGGTCGCGGGTTCGAACCCCACCCATTACACTATTGTCGTGAACCCACTCCAGACAAGCATATTTAGCTTAGTTGGAGGGGTTAACAAGATTGCTAGTAATGTGAATTCTACCCACATTGCTAGATGCACAGAACCTCATCATCATCTGCTTATCCTATTCTAAACTATGTTAAGGTTCCAATCTAACTGGATGCAGTTGAGTACTAGTATTTTACATGGAGCGACTATCCCTCCATAACCCAGTAACTGAGTAACACGATGCTCCTTAGGAGGACTGGTAAAATTAAGACTGAACTCGACAAGACTAAATTTACAGGAACTGATATCTAAGACAGAAGTGAGTGTGGCACTACCGCCCAGTAACTGGGTAACACGATACCCCATGGCAAAACTGTTAAAACTAAGACTGAACTTGGCAAGACTAAATTTACAGAAACTGATATCTAAGACAGAAGTGAGTGTGGCACTACCACCCAGTAACTGGGTAACACGATACCCCATGGCAAAACTGGTAAAATTAAGACTGAACTCGACAAGACTAAATTTACAGAAACTGATATCTAAGACAGAAGTGAGTGTGGCACTACCACCCAGTAACTGGGTAACACGATACCCCATGGCAAAACTGTTAAAACTAAGACTGAACTTGGCAAGACTAAATTTACAGAAACTGATATCTAAGACAGAAGTGAGTGTGGCACTACCGCCCAGTAACTGGGTAACACGATACCCCATGGCAAAACTGTTAAAACTAAGACTGAACTTAGCAGGACTACATGTACAGAAACTGATCACTAAAACAGAAGTAGAAGTGTGGCACTTCCTGGCTTGGCCACGGTCATAGATTTGAAATCTAATCACACCCAGATTTAGTCGTTAATTAGTCTGTTCTTGGTCTGTTCTTAGTTTGAAAGATATAGGGGTACATTGACAGCCGAGACAGAAAGCATGCTTTATAGCTCAGCTGCTTATGTATCTCGGGATCTAGACCACCTAGCGGAGATCTGTTTTTGCCCAGATTTAGGTGTGATTAGATTTCCATGACCATGCCCAAGTGTAGTATTTGAGTTTTGACTACTGGACAAGTCATCTCCAACACGATCTTTTGACTTTCTCTCGACTAGCTAAGTACGAACTGTCTCGTTGGTTCAGTGGTCGCAAGCGCCACTGCTGAGCATGACGAATTGAGACCGATTCCCAGGTCGGGCAAAAGTGCTATTAGGTTTTTCCGTTAAAAAGAGAGATCTCTCTTTTCTAGATCGTCGCATATTGGAGACTAAATCTCGCTGTTATTAGATTTCTATGATTGAGGCCAAGCCAGAAAATGCCACACGAAGTAGGAGGGTGGTTAGCGTCAGAATGGCTGGTTGCAAGCGACTCTGAAAGTATATTCAAGAATTGCTCTCCAATTGTTTATTTTTGCTATATTTCTTCAATAATTGCTACATATGATACACTCAGACAAATATCAATATTTTATGACAAACCATTCTGACGTCAATATGCATAGCATAGTATGCTGGCCTCCGTGTGAAGCATGAAGGACGCCGAATTTAAAGGTATATTATTTATATCAATAATTATTTACTAATTGCTACTTTCACGAACTTATGTTTGAACTTCGTACATACATTAGATGATTAGATAAAGAGATATAATAATAAAATAAGATATAATAAAAAAAAAAAATAATTGGAAAGGCAAGTTTTTTATAACTACTAAATATGCAAGCAGTTAGTGCACGTCAAAAACTATAAAACCACTTGACCGCGCATACGTTGCCCCAACGCACGAAAACTGAGTCTTTTTGCTCTTACATATTGGCTACGATACACGACACGAACCATTTTAGTTGTGACCAAGTATTAAGCCTGTGTGCATGCTAAACAATTACAAATTTTAAATTTTTGTATCCAATTTATAACGCATAATAATGCTTTCATGCGCATTGAAGTGGTGTGGAAAACATTCCCAGACATCTAGATACCAAATGCATGACTTAACTATTCATTAGTAATGAAATAATATGAAAATTATTTATCATTTAATCAGATTATAAGCTACCGCAGAGGTCTATTTAAAGTGGTGGTTTGGGTGGTCAAGGACAAAATTGTGTCACGCGTTGATGTCTTTTGGAAAAGTCTCTTTCTTTCATGAAGAAATTCTAATTCTTTTATCCCTGTCTTTCCTTTTTTATTTTTATCGTAAAAATCTGTGCTGTTACCTTTTACGGCTGAATACGATATCGATAATCATAAAATTAAACTTTTTTTTTTTAATTCAATTCAGATAGTTGTCATAAAATACCTATCTACATTAACTGACTTTTAAAAAAGGAGAAAGTTCTGATATTTTTCTTATGTGTGACATGCATGTTTTCATTTTAGATTTCCCAAGATTCCAGATTAAAAAGAAAAGTGGATGGATAAGATTACTAGGGAATATTGGTTTCTAGTTTTGTTTTTATTGATATAATGTTGAGAAAAGTCAAAATAATATAAGATACCTATATCCAATCTTTCTAGGCTTCAAATAGTATGACGGAGTCTAATATTAATTAACTTTGGCACGGCTGGGTACCACCCACACTTGGTTAATATACCGTCTTGTCGTGCCAAGCGCTTCTCTTCCACATTTATTGTGCGCACAGCCAAGCTGTGGAATTCTCTGCCGGCTTCTGTGTTCCCTGCCACTTATGACCTTTCAGCCTTTAAAGCACGAGTAAATAGGCATCTTCTGGGCTCGCTCGTCCCATCTTAGACCTCATCTATCGCTTACCATCAGGCGAGATCGAGGTCAAGAGTGGGCCCATCGGCAATGAAAAAAAAAAAGAATTGGACCTTTGCATTACAATATCGTCCTCGTAAGTTACTTTGGTTCCGGGGTTGCGGTAATGTTCTAATGAGATATCGCGGCCCCGGAACTTAAGGGCAGCTGAAGGAACAGGGTGGGTTTTTAGTCAGTAGAAGTCTGAGACTCCCTTCCACTTTAGCCAGAGCGGGAGAAGTCATTCGATGATTTTCCCACCCAGGAAAAAAACAGGTTACTTTGTTTCGATGTCGAGTCCACGGGTTAAGTGTATGTAGGAGGGAGGAGTCATTAGATAAATCATCTAATGACTCACCACCAAAAAAATAATTATTACCAAGTGCCTGCTGAAGCTACAGTTGTTGACATAACTGATTTTAATGAAAATATATTTATTATGGAATTTTTACTCAGCATTTTTACAACGTAAAAATCAATTTTATCGATATCGACTACTTTCCCTTAATCAAGTAGACCAATCACTAACCAGGCATATCTACGCAACTTGACCTTGAACTGACCAATTGCAGCTCTGCATTTCTCTGTCCCCCCCGGCCCGGAGTAGTTAGTCGTGTTCTTCAAAGAAATCGGCCCATACGCTCTCAAGTGATTATATACTCTCTGGTGCACGTAGAGCCCGCTTTACCTCCACCACTGAGCCTCTCTGCTACTCAGAGGGACACACGTTGAAGGGATCCTCCTTCCCCTTCTTTGGCCGCCTCGGGGCCCCTCTAGACAGAACATTAGCATACGGACAACAAGACCCCTTAAGTAAGTGATTCCTAATAAGGAGTTTTTGCCCGTATCCCAAGGTGCACCAGCCCGGAAAACTGGTCTCCTCTTGGACGTGTCCGCAAAGGAGGCAGTTAGATTGAAAATACTTTCAGAACCGCTTGCCGTAGTCAACCAGTCATACTAACATTAAAATAGAGGGTATAATTCGGGATTCTAGGGTTTAATTCTGTTATGGTGTACAATAAAGTGTATATCAATCTATGCCCACCTGAAACCTCGCCACAGCAGTAGCAGCAACATTACTCTTCATCAACAACGCTAGCCTGTGTTTAGGATCCTGCACTCCAAGGGGAGTACTCAACAGAATGCGGACGTTACAGCGGTGCGCCCACGCATCGCCTAGCGACCCGACTACAGAGCCGCCTGACAGACCCACACGGGTACTCATCTCGTTTGATAGTACTACCTGGAACATTATAAAATAAGACATCTATACTAAAATTATAAAGCAGAAAAGTTCATTTAAACGCGCTTTTTATCGTGATAAGGTCCACGGGAGCGAAGCCCCGCTCCACTGATAGTCTATTTATATAAAGAACGGCTAATTTCATTATACAAGAAGTATAATGAAATTAGCCAAATCATGCGTGACCAGTCATGGATATGATATTTAATCACGCCTAGATATAGTCACTTATTTTTACGTTGTAGTTTAAAAGACAGGGTCCATGGGTGGTCATGCCAGTAATCATGTTGTCTGTTTGTATATCTCGAAATGTAGAGCATATAGCGGAGATCTCTTTTCACCTTTTGTCGTGATTTAGGTCAAAAAAGTGGCCAAATAAAACCATTAGTCGATTAGTTGTTTAGAAGGCATGACCAAGAGCTATGCTTCAATTTACCTTCATAGACTTTTTTAATACCCACTAATATTAAAAATGCGAAAGTAACTCTGTCTGTCTGTCTGTCTGCTAGGCTTTCACGGCTAAACTACTAAACCGAATTTGATTAAATTTGGTAAAGGGATAGAGCTGATTTTGGGAAAAGTCAGACTACTATATATCGAGAAAAAAGGGGTTGAAAGTTTGTATGGAAATTATTCATCATTGTCAAACTTTTTTTTTGTTACGTAGCTATTGGTCACAGCACGGCAACATATAGGCTATTATTGATTTTGAAGATCGAACCATAGCAGCCCAACAAAACTATAAGAGCTACAAGTATAACGTCTTAGAAAAAGTTGTTTAGCGTGTAAGCATTCTCTATTGACAGAATAATTTCGAAGGTCTGGCGCATTTGATGTGGAAGGTGGAACCATAGCATCCTAGATAAACATTAAGAGATACAAATATAGTATAGTATGTTCTACGCGCGCCTCAAAGAGTCGTCAGCAATAGTGACGGGGCCCCATAGAGCCTTTGCCTGCCGGAGTTGCGGAAATGTTCTAACGAGATACCGCGGCCCCGGAACGCAAGGGCAGCTGAAATAACAGGGTACCGTAAAACGTGGCAACTTTACCGAACCCTCGGTAACATTACCATACTATAGGCATTCGGTATAAACTCATTTATCTAAAAAATCTGCCTACTAGAAATCTATTTTGTAATAGTAGTATTTTTTAGACATTAAAAGGCAACATTTATCATATTTTGCGTAGAGGCAGAACTGCTGTTATGTCAGTAATGACTGTCACAGTGTACTGTGTGAAAACGTGCTAGGAGTAAATAGTTGCTAAATTGTGCTCACAGAGCCCTAACTATTTATCACAGGTAAGTGAAATTTTGATATTGTATGTATATTACGGTTGGGATTACTGTTGTAATGTCAGCAATTGCATTTTCTTTAATTTATTGAAAAAAACTGCTTAGGTAATGTTGGTTGAGGTTAGGTAAAGTTACCACTGACTGCTTTGTGGCAACTTTACCGGCAGCTAGGGTTGGCACTAAATCAAGCATGAGTGTTTATATCTTGTTTGTGTGTATGTAACCATTTTCGAATACCTAAATTTCACAGCATAATAGTGAATATCCTGGATGATAAGTTATATTGGGTTTGCGCGCATGAGAGCTTTAGTTTTATTTAATACCTTTTGTTTCAGAGCCAAAATGGCCCCCATAAAACGAAACCGCAGAAAACTCAGTCAAATCCTACTGTGACAGAAATGGGCTTGAACATAAAGTTATATTACTCTTAGACAATGCCCCAGGGCATCTAACCTCACTTGATATGCCCAGATACTTAAAAGTGTACGTGAAGTTCCTTCCACCAAACACTACGTCAATATTACAACCTATGGACCAGGGAGCAATAGCAAACTTTAAAGCTTATTACCATCGCCGCACTTTTATCCAACTAATTCATGAAACTGATAGGGAAGGAAGACAGTCTATGCGAGACTGGTGGAAGTCATACAACATTATGAAAGCTATTCACAACATAGAAGAGGCTTAGAAGGAAGTTAAAAAGAGTTGTATGAACGGGGTGTGGCGTAATCTTTGGCCAGATATAGTGGAATCACCTAGAGCAATTGTCCAGATGCAGAGACAAGTGCTTGAAGACATTGCTGTAATGATTAAGGGGTCTGAACTTGAAATGTCGCGGTAGAATATCTCGTAGAACTTGTAACAACGCACGACGATCCTCTCAGCAATGAACATCTGATCGAGTTACAGAATAATCCTATCTATGATGTGGAAGAACAAGTAGAAGAGAAAGTTTTATCTTCAGGGGAATATAAAATACTCTTTCAAAAATTTATTCAGGTTTGGACATATTGCAGAGTATAGACAATAATGATGACCGTGTCTGACCGTGTGTCAAACAATTAAAAACGGTGTTGGGTGTTATGAACGTATTTTACAAGAACGTAAAAAAAACACTACCCAAAAGACAATAGTCTATGTATTTTTCCGTAAAACATAATTAATAGTATGTATTGCATAAAGTGCTCTTAGAATTAAAGTGATTGATTAAAATGATTCATATTTTGTTTTGTATTAAATTTTGACTATATTTAATCATAAACCTCGATATACGCGAATTTCAGTTAACGCGATTTTTTCCGGAACGTATCCCTCGCGTAAAGCGGGGTATTACTGTGTATTTCATAAAAACACTTTGTTTTTTGACAACCCTGAGCGTTACAAATTATTTGTATGTAGATTACAATGAACCCCATGGCAACTTTACCTACCTACTGTCTGTGTTGCCGTTATCGTTATTGATTTCCACATATTCTTTTCATTTTTAAAAGTAGTAATCGTAATTTAGGCCATCTTTAGCTCAACTACTCTTTAATATGCAATACATAATGAATACGGTGCGTAGGTAAAGTTGCCAAAAATTTGGCATGTTTACCCATGTTGTTTATTCTTTTCTACAGGTTAAAATAAGTGCTTTTATAGATTGACGATTACGGTAAAGTGAGCCAAATGTATTATAATTATAAACAAATAGTTTTAGTTTCTATGCGTCTTATGGTTAAAAAAAAAATTCGTTTTTTGTTATGAAATATGGTCAAGTTGCCACGTTTTACGGTAGGTTTTGAGTCAGTAGAAGTCTGACATTCCCTTCACTCTATCTAGACCGGTAGAATGATGAATTTGATAATTTTTACACCCGAAAAAAAGAAAATAAAAAAGGAAAAGTTGACCAGTGTGATAAGTAGGTAAGTACTTATTTTCTTTTTTTCGGAAGAATATCGTAGTTCTGGTGCGTCTGATGTTCCAGTAAAAGAAACTCGTGAACTTTTTATGAATAGTTTGGATTAACCGTAAGCACGTATATATTACTTATATGTGGTTTTATTTCATTCTTCTTTTATCAATGTTGTAGGTACCTATATCAATCTATACACATGATGAAACAGTAAAGAAAGTGTCAGTGTGTCTGTATGTACCTACATTGAACATATTTAGGTACAAAAAATAATTGAGAGGGGTTTAGAAACAGTACTATAGCAACAATTTAAAATAAAATGTCTGTTTGTATATGCTAACCTCTAGAACTACTAGACGGCTTTTAATCAAACTTTTTTGTTATATACCTACATATTAAGTCTGGGCAACATCAGGGGCGTAGCTACCACCGTATTTGCCGTATCAATTATACGGGGCCCCCGGGCCACGGGGGCCCCCAAAGTGTGTAAGGAAAAAGAATAAAAACTTTCTAATTTATTTTATTATACAAATGACAAAATTCTATAAAGCAATTCCTTTTTTTCCCGCCTTAAGCGTGCGTTCAAAAGTTGGCAACACTACATCGTTATGGCGGGCTGCGGGACTTCCCCGTTTTACTTACTTCATCTTCAACTCAGCGGGGAATCCCCGGGAATCCTTCATCGATATCGCGATGTACGTGTACGTTGTTGTACTTTGCATTGGATGTTAAACCACGGAGTGCAGTGCACTGTTTATTTACGCGCTTTATATAAATGTGCATTACATTGTAATTCAGTACAAACAATATTGTTCTTCTGGTTTAGCAGTATTAGTAACGATTTGTAAAAGAAATGAGTGAAAGGAAAAGAGATTATCCCAGCGGCGCTGAGAAAAGAAAAATTAAACAGAAAAGGGACGAGGTTATAAAAAAAGTGCCCAAAATTTCTTCATTTTTTCAGAGACAAGATACTGTGAGTGATTTAGATTGGAAAGGTAAGTACTACACTACTACCCAACCCATTTATTAGGGGCCCGTAGTGATAAACAAGGAAATCTTTTAATTTCGGTCTGTCCATCTGTCCGTCACAAAAAGTTGTCTCCCCCCTCGATTTTCACAATTATACTGTTTTTAGGGTTCCGTGCCTTGATTAAAAAAAACAAAATTGTAACTTATCTATAGGATCGATTTGTTTTGTTGTTTGTTTATCAGTCCGTATCGTATCGTTAATTGCGTGTTGAGAACTTCAGATGTGCAGACTCGCTTTCGGGTTCTCGTTTTGTATAGCCACTACACTACGCGCTGCGTTTAAATAGCACGCAGGTGTATAGTAATGCACGGACGGGCTGCAGGTGATTTTGTATCTACTAATAGGTACGAGCACAATCCGCGTAGAATCTGTGTGCGTCTGAACTGAACACTCTCTAACTGTGACCCTTAGTAACGTTATTTATTTATATATAACTCTTTTTAGTTTAGTATCAAAGTATTCGTATTTATTTTTTAACAATTACTCGTTTATTTTTAGATTCTTCTGAAGCATGTTCTTCGTCACATATCCATCCGGAAATAGAAGAAAGCCAAGCACATACTTTATCGGATGTCCATCCAGAAATCGAGGAACCCCAAGTCAACGATTCTGATATATCTGCAGATAATGCAGATTGTAATATAATTTCATCAGATAGAGGAAATTTTGGTGACAATTTAACTGAATGCGAACGAAAAATAATTTTTAAATTGGGTCCATTTAAACCACAAGGACCATTTCCAAAAGTTTCAGAAAATAACCGACCTTTTTCAGCTTATTATTATTCATATTTCAATCAGGCAGGCATAAAAATTATAAGACCATGGTTATGTTATTCTAACGTTTTAAACAAACCGTACTGTCACTTCTGTTGGTTATTAGCAGATCGTCAAAACAAATCGTACTCCTCTGCTTGGGTTAACGGTGTTTCGGTTAGAAGCAATTTCACACAAACTATTCTTGACCATGAAAAGTCACAGCAGCATATTAGTGCCTCACTCTCTTATAATAATTGGTTGCAAGGAAATACCATCGATACTCTATTGAAAAGTGAAATCGATAGTAAAATTACATTCTGGAGAGATGTACTGCATCGTATAATTAATGTTATAATTACTTTAGTATCTTGTAATCTACCTTTGAGGGGGCATGATTCTGATTCTGGCAATTTTATGGCAATTTCACGTCTGCTATCTAACTATGATGCAACTTTAAAAGAACTTTTTCTAAAACCGAAAGGTGAAAAAAATTATTTAAGCCCTACGATTCAAAACGAAATTATTAGTTTGCTTGGTACTAACGTTAGGAACAGTATTATCTCAGAAATTAAAAATGCTCCATTTCTGACAATAATTCTGGATACAACACAAGACTTGTCAAAAATTGACCAACTATCTGTAGTTTTTCGATATATCTCGGTTACAGAAAATGATGATAATGTGCCTAAAGAAATAAAAATCTGTGAGTCCTTTTTAGGATTCATAGCAGTAACCGATTGCAGTGCTGCAGGTCTGAAAACTGTCATTTTAAATTTGACTAAAGAATATGGAATTGATTTGACTAAATGTAGAGGACAGGGATACGATGGAGCAAATGTTATGTCGGGTGTGTATGGAGGATTACAAACCCTAATAAAAGAGCATGCTCCAAATGCCGATTATGTTCATTGTGCTGCGCACGCTTTAAACTTGGTTTTGAACGATGCTGCGAGACATGTTCGTGAAGTATCGACTTTTTTCGATAATTTAGAAAAAATATATACTTTTTTTGGCAATAGTATAAAACGCTGGGCTATGCTAAGTGACGATTCATCTGAAAAATATTTGATTACCCTTAAAAAGGTATGTCCTACCAGATGGTCTTCTAGGAACGACGCTTTATTAGCAGTAAAGAAAAATTTTTTACTAATCATGAAAACTTTGTACCAACTAAATTTAATTTCAAATAAAAAAGATGAACGTGAAGAATGTAAAAGTATAATTAATATTTTAGAGAGTTTTGATTTCTTAGTGCTCGTTACATTTTTTTCTTCACTATTTGAAATTATTAATCCTGTTTCTAAAGCTCTACAGCATGATAATAATGACTTACAGAAATCTAGTATTTTATTAAGTAATCTTTTAAATAGACTGTGCCAATTAAGAAATCAGAATTCATTTAATAGTTTGCTAAATGAATCCAAAGATTTAGCAAAAAAGTGGGGGGTAACAACTGTTTTTAAAAACAGTAGGCGAAAGATAACGAAGCGTTTTTTTGATGAGTTATCACAAGATGAGAGAATTTCCGACCCGGAATCCTATTTCAAAGTCAATGTATACTATTGCTGTTTAGATATATTAATTTCTCAAACTAAAGAAAGATTTCAGAGCCTTTGCAACCTGAGTAGTATATTCGAAATATTACAACCGGAGAAACTCCTATCTTCTTCAAGCGAAGAGATATTAAACGCTTCCGGAAAACTGTCTGCTAAATACAGTAAAGACATCTCACTTAATCTTTGTGACCAATTAAAGGCTCTAAAAACATGCTTAAATTCTGAAATTAAAAAAAAATATTCCATTAAAGAACTCATTGAATTATTGCTAGTAAAATTCAATAGTCTTGCATCCAGTTTTCCCGAGGTAATCACAGCATGCTTTTTATTCTTGACCCTTCCAGTTACAACCGCAACGGCAGAAAGAAGTTTTTCAAAATTAAAACTAATAAAAAATTACTTAAGAACTCGATGGGACAAGAACGGCTGTCAGACATCTCACTATTGTCCATAGAGGCAGAAACTTTAGAAAAACTAAAATCATCATCAGCCATAAATGATTTAATAAATCAGTTTGCCGATAAAAAGGCAAGGAGAGTGAATATTTAAAATTCGATTTTTATTTGTAAAATGGGTAAATTATGTGATAAATAAATATTACTTCTCACAATATTTTTTTTCTTTTGTGAAAAATCTTTACCTCCATATAAGGGCCTCCAAAAAATTTTTTATACGGGGCCCCGACAAGGCACGCTACGCCACTGGGCAACATGTATGTTTGATGCAAATCTTTACACGCTAGCCAAGCCTTTCCATCTCTAAAGGTCATAAGGGCCCCATTATACTCTTGTCTCCAACAGGTTAGTCTGCTCTTTCCATACTACCACAATATTAATGTTAATGCTCAGGGAGTGAATAATGGCATAATAGTTAACAAGGAAGTATCTTAGATAAAAATCTGTTACACCTCTACAACACTAAGTATTACTTATATGTTACAACTCTAAATAGTGGGATAAGGAGGGTAATTGAAGATTCAAGCAATGCAAAACGTATTAGCTAATAATTATTTCAAAAATTGTTTCTTACAGCAATTTGGTGTTGTATAGCAATTTTCTGCAGTTCTGCCATCTGTCTAAACAGCAAGCCTGTTCTCTGCTTCGTCGAGATGCCATCTTTGAATGGGTAGGCTATTGAGTCTATCGCTATAAGTTTCACCTGAAAAGTAGTGGGACACATTTTTGTAGTTTTATTGTACGGAAGTCTGTTCTGAAAGTCAGAACTTCATTCATTTGAGTTTTAGATACAATATATCTAAAATATATCCGTTTGCCCAGCAAAGCCTCACAGAATTTGCGTTTCAGGTGTGCACCAATGCAATGTAGGTACTCGCTTCTAGGAGTATATGTATCAGTTTCTTTTTCAATGTACCATACTTCTGTACTTTTGAAGAAATATGCAAAAATTGTTTGTTTACAAAATCATAAAGTCAAAATCAAAAAGATAAGTTGGATCAAAAATATCATATATTACAATTGATGGGGTGACCATGATTCCACGTGAACTTGGATAAAAAAAAACTCTTTTGATCCAATTTATCTTTTAAAGTACTAATACAGCAGAATTGCAATGTATTTGGTTCGTTCCAAATATATGTACTACATAATTTAGGAAGTCGAATTTTGTAAACAAACATGTCATATTTAAAAAGATATAGGCAACTATGAGGTCTGTGCTGAATGAACTAAAATTGGTTTATTTTCCAAATTTAGCAAGTTGTATGAGAAACCAATGCGGGACATATGTTACTTGCCAAACGTCAATTATTTGTTAATAGTTTTTGGCTAAGGTTGTTTTGTCTTTTTTAGATATTTTCTTATAATCTTTATTCCAGCTCGGCCCCCTATCCACATCTATATATTATTTGTTATTACGAATTCACAATATCTGTTGCGTTACATAGGTATAACGTGTTAATAGAGTACATTCCTTGATATAAGAAACTTTTTAATACGCTATATATTTTTCAAGTTACATGGGGGTCGTGCTGAAAACGTTTGGCTGACACGGCCCCCTTTTTTGCATATTTCTTCAAAAGTACAGTGGTACGTATACATTGAAAAGAAACCGGTACATATACTCCTAGAGGCGACTACATTGCATTGGTGCACACCTGAAACGCAAATTCTGGTGGGCCTTGCTGGGCAAACAAACATAATATAATTAATTTTATGTTTATGATACCTACATAATTTCCTATGATGATGCTCTTGGGTACATTACAAGCGGACAGCATTGAGGTCGAATTTTTAATTATATATTTTAGTTTAAATAAACTGAAATATATATAACACCTAAATAGGGTCATCTTTTTTTAAGGCTACCTATGTATGTACAGACGCCAGCACATCAAGCTACAACAATCTGTCAAATTTCTTTAATAGATTTTCAACTTTATTGTTAAAGAAATTAGGTTCAAGGTTGATTGGGAAGTTTCGGGTAGCTTCATGTGCTGGCGTCTGTACCATGAATTGTACAGAATGAATTATACAAATTTTAAATAAATGTAATAACAATGTATCTAGCTTCCTCAATTTTAAAAATCATTTTAGGTTTATCTGTATTCAAGTATTTATTGCAGTGTATTGCCTCTTTAATATTTTCTCTAGCAGTGAATATCAAAAGCATTATTCACGACAATGATAATTTGGAACTACTTGTACAGTTGTTTTTCATGGTGACAATCAACTGACTGAAAACCCAAACTGTTCTTTCTGTTTCCCATACATTTCGAGACCACGGTATTTCGTAAGAACACCCCACCCCAGGTACTTGTACATTTAGATAGTCAATTGTATTAAAGCGTCAATAGTCTAATAGCTAACTAAGGTGTCGGACTTGTGATCGAGAGGGCAGGTTCGAAACCCACCCATTATACCACTATTGTACATAACCCACTCCAGACACAAGCATAGGTATTTAGGTTAGTTGGACGGGTTAACAAGATTGCTAGTAATATGTATTCTACCCACATTGATAGATCTCTTTAAAAAAGAATTAAGTATAATTTCTTACATTAGGATGTTCCACAATAAAAGTAGGCAGCCGATACATGAATGCACAGAACTTCACCAGACCAAAAGCATTGACATAGTGCAGCTTGTTCAGTGCGTCTTCTTCAGTAATTTTTAGTGGTTCATCCAGTAGGGTTTGACATCTCAATAAACTTGCACTTAGGATCTCTAAAAATATAACTTAATATTTATAAAGTAAACCAGCAGTTGCACCGGGTTTCGCTCCCGTGGGCTTAATTACTATAAAAACATAACACCGTCTTTTGCAGTCGGGTAAAAAGTAGCCTATAACCTTCCTCAAGCTTCAAGCTACTCCATACCAAATTTCTTCTAACTCCACCCAGTACTTTCGAAGATTAGCACGTTCAAACAAACCAACTTTTCCGCTTTATAATACTAGTATGTGAATAGAATGATCTATACATACTACTATTTAGGCTATTAAGTACTTGAGAACTGTTAATGAGGAAAAAAAAAGTTGTATCCATACTAATATTGCGAATTATCTGTCTGTCTGTTAAACATAGGATACTTTCAACCCCTTTTTGGCTAAAATGGGGGATGGAAGTTTGTATGAAAAATCTAAACTGCTTAACTGATTTTAATGAACTATGGGACAGAGATAGATAAAGATCTGGGGCCAAACATAGGCCAATACAAGATGTCAGTTAGAACAGTGTGTCAAGTGAATCAAAAACATGATTAAATTATTGAGTGTTGAAATATTTAATATGTTTAAATATTAAATTTACACAGAGGAAGTCGCAGGCAATAGCTAGTATCTCGTTTATTATATCTATGAATAGTATAGTACATAAAGTTTTATAACGGAGCTCTTTCATGAAATATTGCCACCATATCTAAGTAGCACTCTATTTTTAAAAGGAAATGATACCAACTTTTAAAGGCAACTAAATCCAACAATCATGTTATAAAAAGAACATTGAAAAGTAACTGTGGAGTTCTTACTGGTTCTACACCATAGGAAACAATCAATTCAAATAGTCGTAGGGTGGTGGGCCTATGTGAAATCTATACTATAATATTATAAACAGGTAAAATTTGCAAGTTTGTAAATTGTAAGTTTGTATGTAGGGGGTAATCTCTGAAACTTCCGAATCTATTTTGAAAATTCTTTCGCTTACATGTAGCTGCATTATCCTTGAGTACTATAGGCTATAAAAAATCTTTATACCATGCATATTAGTAGAGCTATTATAATCTTTGTCAAGCAAGTCGGGGACGGGATCCCATGGAATATTTTCGACAGAAGGCAGAAGACAAAGACAGGCAGAAGCTAGTACAAAATATATTTGGTAAAATCAAACCAAAAATAGATTTGATTTTACCAATTATATCTCTAAGCTACCAGCATCACACCATAGGCAGTGGTAACTACTTTCTATAAGAAAAAGAAGAGAAGCTGGCCTACTTGTTTGCCTCCCATCATCTTAACCCTTTCTCTTGCTAATAGACTTCCAGTCTACCATGTTGGAGTTGAAAATGAGTATTGAGACCCAAAATTAAAAATCTAAACAATTTAGTCAGACTCTTGGGCAAGTTATCAGCCAACAGTATTCATTACCTACATATTTTACTAAGCTATCTTTTAGTTTGTAGTTTAGTTTCAATCAAAAAGTGTAAAACTTTAAAATGAATATATTTAAAACAAATTACCTCTAAACCTAGATATGGTGAAGTTTGTATTAGTATCAATGTAGAGTGCCTCTGCATTCAGTCCACCCAGTTCCATAGGTATTTGAGCTGACGCACACAGCTGTAAACTGAAAACAATAACATTATAATAGTCCATAAGATATAATAATATGGTTGAATTTCCAAGCTGTTACATACCATAGTTGAGTTTTTCCAGAACCAGGCAAGCCTAGCAGTTCAGTGATAGAACCAAGTTTGAAACCATCAGTACCCAAAATGTTATCTAAGCTTTGGCTAAAGGATGCCACTGAAGGAAGACTTGTTTCCCTCTGAAAAGTAGACACTCGGTTTAATGGTATTTAAATATAGTTTTATACTGATCCCTGTACGACCTATACCTGCCATAATTCCGTTGCATTGGATATCCTGAAAGACTTCATATGAAACTTTACAACACTGCAGATTTCAGCTAAATAAAATTTATTAAAAAAGAAATTAATAATATTCAAAGTATTCAAACAAGTTTAGTATTTTATCGTACCGCCAAATATACTGTCAGTCTGTCACTTGCCATTGCCAAATGCCAAGTTGAAATCACTGTTATTTAGTCGTGGAAGTTTTGACAACGAACCGTTTTCAGCTACCGTTTTACGTTCTGCGACGGTGAAACCGTTCTTACTTCGTGGGTCCAACCAACCAGTCTTCGTTGCACAAACCAGTCTTTATGCAATTTTTTATTTTACTCTTATGAAAATACGGTTGAGAATTCATTGATGCAACGATCACACTTGTCGCGTCGTCTTTCCATTTCGTTTCTCACAAATAGTTATTTCAAAGAAAAGTGAACTATGTACCAATGTAACACAGTCGATATTTCATTACCATTCGTCAGCGCTATCCTTCCTGACGCTATGTTTCGTTGACTTAAGGTACAAAATCACCTTGCATAATGAATTAGAATAATTCTTGGAATTCAAACCAGTGAGCGCGTACATTTACATTTTTTTGGTCAGTTGTAATCTTGCACTCGCAAACTGAGACCCCTAATTATGTGCTTACGAGTGAATTGAAAATATTCAAGTGTACATAATATTCTAACCTAATTATGTTAAATATAATAATTTAAAACCCATAGCAAAGTCTGCACTGCTAAAATGCACCAGAATGTTTGCTCGCATTTCGATAAAGACAGTAAATATAAAAAAGCCATTATTTATGCCACGAAAAATGAAGCTAAAAATCATAATGTAGTCCGATAAAACGTATTATCCAGTAAACTGTTTCATACATTTTCAACTAGAAATCGTTTGTACTTTGTACGTTGCAAGAAACTGCAACTACTTCACTCGACGATAGTTTCGTCTATCAAGCCGTCTTCAAATCAGTTGCAATGACGACCGTTTTCTGCAACTGTTGTCGTCGTCAGAAAAACGGTTGCATTTCGTCCGCCAAAAATTCGACAACGAACCACCACTACTGTTTAGCATAGACTCAAAAACTGGCATAGACTAGTAGATAGCAGCAACAGATGGCTTCGCCTTTTCCGTTGGAAGGAAAGAAAAATACCAAAAAAAAAAAAAACGCAACAGATGATAATCACTTAACTTTTGTTTAAGTTTCCTCGCTTAAAGTTCACTTCCAAGTTGACATCTAATCTTCGATTCATATTTACGAGAATAACAGTGGTTATTCTCTTATCATGTAAAATGTTCACCCTTACAATAGTCTGTTGCAATAATGACAACAAACGTCACTTTTGACTTTTTGACGTACAAGTACAAGATTACAAGTGTCACTGTCATCATAAGTCACTCATCTCATTCACTCATTGCTATGAAGCGACTGCCAGCCCAGTACATAAACAAAAATAAAATCATCTAAAAATATATTAATTATCATAGTAAAGATGAATCACAACCAAATGAACATGCATGTGCCTATGAATACTGTTGGCGCGACACCAAATGTGGGGATGCAAATGCCAGTGCCAGGCACAATAATGCAGCAACCATCTCCTCAACAAATGCAGCCACAACAATTGCCGCAACAACCGCAGCAGCAGGATAAAATGGACAATATATCTAGGGTCAAGACTCTTATGGGTTCCCTCCGTGAGTCCATTCCAGTAAGTGAATAATGGATTGAGGTTTATTTGTTATCTGAAAGATGACTGATTTCATCAAACATCTTGTTTTCAGATGACACTGAAGTCTGCAGCACAAATCTTACATCAGAACCATAATATAGATTCTAACTCCCAGTAAGTATTACACATATAATTAATTTAGATGAAACCTGCTAGCTACATATATAAATTCCACACATCTTGATCTTAATACATAGTAAGTATATTCTGTCTGCTGGGGTTGTGGGAATGCGCGTGGCTCTGGAATATAAGGGCAATTGAAGGAACAGGGTGGGTTTATAGTCAGTAGAAGTCTGACACTCCGTACCGCTCCACCGAGAGTGGGAAGAGTCATTAGATGACTTTTTAACTGAGAAAGAAAAACATTTCCACTGGAATTCATGATTGCATCTATTGACTGCTGATCTGTGTGTCTTCAATTCGATTCCCGAACTGGAATAAATGTTGGTATGCCATAAAAAATTAAAATGTTTGCCAGAAAATACTCACAATACAGGTAAATTCCAAGAGTATCTGCAGATTATTTTATTATTAATAAAGATAAGGATTAACACCACAGTATGAATAATGTAGTCACTTTCAATACCCAGGCAACCTTGAATTAAACATTCATTAAAAGAAAGAAGACTAACTAAAACAAAGCCCTTTTGTGTACAATATTGGTGTACCCCATCCCAGGATTTTAGATAGTAAAAATTCCTCAAAACATGGGTCTGCATCAATACTAATCGCCATAACTTATTTTTGCAGGAAAGGTATTGACAACCCAGTTCCCAGATTTGATAAGAATCTAGAAGAGTTTTTCTCAATTTGTGATCAAATGGAACTACACCTGGTAAGTTGGAAAAAATGCTACTCTAATAAGAAGCAGAAATGGGTTATTTCGATGTCACCCTGCTTTGTCTCCACAGGGAGACTATGCTAGCCCATTGGATCCCAACCTGCGGTCCACAAACCACTGGTCCTCTAAAGGTAAATTTGGAACTTATCAACTGAAAAGGAACTCTGATGCAAACTAATTTAAGTTTCTATTATGAATATTATGTTGCTATAGTTGTATAGATAGCATTTTTTTATTTCTATCCTTAGTTAAATTTTCTTCAGGTCTTCTGGTCCCTGCCACTAATATGGAAATCAAATTAGTCCTAGATTAAATAAAGGGTGGGAACCACTGAGCTAGCCAAATAATATAATACTTTTTTGGTACAAATAAGGGGTCATCCATTAATTTTATCTCATAAATTTTGTGCTCTTTTTATCTTTCCCTTTCCTTGCAGCCAGAAATCCTGCATAAAAAAGCCACATTATCAAATCAGTATTACTCATGAGGGAATATAAATACTTATACAAAAAAGTCCAATTGCATAAAAATAAGTTCAAAAACTTTGAATTATGTAATGACATAATTCAAAGTTAACAGTAAAGGTAAAGGATAGAGTATGGTGTTAGGTAATGACCTAACACCATACTCTATTTTTTTTCCGGTTGGGAAAATCGTCAAATGACTCCTCTCGCTTTGGGTGGAGTGAAAAGGAGTGTCAGACTTCACTGACTAAAAACCCACCCTTCTCTTTCAGTTGCCCTTGCGTTCCTGGGCCGCGGTATCTCGTTAGAACATTCCCGCAACCCCGTAAGGCAATAGCTCTATCGAGCCCCATCAATGCTGCTGACTGCTCTTTGAGGCGCGCGCGGAACACGACGCGCCGCCGATTCGTGCCTGATCCTTAGCAGACAGTGACCTACCCCAGCTCGCCATCCGCAGGCCCGCATCTGCGTTGGCCGGTTATCGGCTCGCGATCCCCGACGCCCGAGGCATCTCTTGCGGCGGCTGGGGCGTGAGGAAGAAAGTTGTCTTTCCTTCACGCGTTCAGCCTCCTCCTTCGCTGGCACGACTGCTTCGCAGAAGGATGCGACTGCATCCCATATCCCCTCGCCCCGCACCATGGCCTGAGCCAAAGCCGGACGCGAGAGGTCGCCGCCGCCGATCGCCTCCACGAGGACGCGGCGGTGCTCCGCCCAAACGGGGCACGCCTCCTCTGTATGCTCCACCGTGTCCTCCAGGTGGTCCCCACAATGACGACAGCCATGTCCGGTAAGCACCTGCGTCAGGCGGAAGGACGCCATGGCATCTCCAGCTACTCCTCAAAGAGGACTTACCGCCGTGATTGCGGCGTGCCCATACCTAACACCATACCCAGGAATAAAAAGTATGCTTTGCGACTTGGAACCAAAGCTAATGAGATTCACTATGAATGGCTTCTGTATTATTTTAATTGATGAAACAGACTTCAAATACACAAAGGATTATTGTAGCATCATACTTCATCGGGCACGCCGCAATTGCGGCGGTAAGACCCCTCTTTGAGGAGTGGCTAGATCGGCGTCACGGCGTCCTGACCTACCGCATGACGCAGGTCCTCACCGGACACGGAAGTTTCGGGAGGTACCTGTGTCTGATGGGAAAGGAGGAAACGCCTGGGTGTCACCACTGCGAGGGTCGCCCTGAGGACACGGTAGAGCACACGGTGCAGGACTGCCCCGCTTGGGCAGAGCACCGACGTGTCCTCACGGCGGCAATAGTCGGAGACCTCTCGCGCCCGATATTGGTCGAGGCCATGCTGCGGGGCGAGAGGGAGTGGGAAGCGGTCGCCTCCTTCTGCGAAGCAGTCATGCTTCCGAAGGAGGAGTCGGGCCGCGTGAGGGAGAGGATGGCGTCCTCCCTCCAGCCCAGCCGCAGTGGTAGACGCCCACGGCGTCGGACGTCGGCCGACGATCTCCGGCCACCGTAGGCGCGGGCATGCGGACAGCGAGTAAAGGGCAACTCGCTGTCCGACCATGGACCATGCCCGGGTCGACGGCGCGTTGTGTTCCACGCGCGCCTCAAAGAGCGTCAGCAACATGACGAGGCCCCTCCTGCAGGGGGCCGAAGCCTGCCGGGGTCGTGGGACTTATCCCATAACCGTGACTCCGGTACGTAAAGGGTTATTGAAGGAACACCGTGTATTTTAGTCAGTAAAAGTCTGACAGTCCCTCCCACCCTGCCCGGGGTGGGAGGACTTATTTGATAATTTTACCAAGCTAAAAAAAAAAAAAGCATCATACTTCATAATATAAGAAAAATACTGGACAAAATCAACACACAAATGTCGTTCCCTGCATGCCAACCTCCAGTCACTGTGTTAGTAATGTTACTTTAAATACATAACATGAGACTGAATATTTTAATAATCTGCTATACCAGGACATGTTAGCACACAAACATGCCTACTTCATTAACTTTACGTGGGACTACAAAATGTACCGACAAAATAAAATGTCCGTTGGTATTTTTTGTCAAATTGTTGAGCTCCTTAAGTTCTAAGTTGAGCTACACGATAACTGACAAATGCTTGCACTGTCTGGACAGGTCCGCTCAAATTTGCGTGTTTATTTCCTCAAAAGAATTCCACAGACATGAACCTACATGCTTCTCATATAAAAATACAAATTGTCTGGACTCTGAGTTTGTTTCGGTGTTTCTTCTCAGAGTAGTCAGTTAGGAAATACCGGCCTCATCTAGCTAAACTTAACACGCAAAAAAAACATGACGTGTAAAAGTGTTATTTATAACCAATTTACAAAAATAAATATTTCATTTCATTTCATTTCAATAATAATTTTCCACGACTTTCATACAACGCCATCTAGTCCCAAACTAAGCAGAGCTTGTGCTATGAGTACTAGATAACTGACAAACATACATATATATTTCTAAATACATACATATTATAGATAAATTACACCCAGACAAAGAACAAATGATCGTGCTCATCACACAAACATTTGTCCTGGGTGGGAATCGAACCCACGACCTTGCGCATAGCAGTCAAGGCCACTGACCACTAGACCAACAGGCCTGCCAATGCAAAATGCAGGATCAATAAATAAATTATGCCATGCAAATAATTTTCAGAATATATAATTACCATTCATAATACATATGCCTTCATATGTATTATGCACTGAAAAATTAGTGCAATGACTAAGCGATAACTTAAAAAAAAAATATGAGACCGGTAGCCTAATTGCTAAATTGATGGGGCCCGTAAGGCCTTTGCCTGACGGGGTTGCGGAAATGTTTTATCGAGACACCGCGGCCCCGATGACAGCACCGATGACTGCAACTGAAGGAGCAGGGTGGGTTTTTAGTCAGTAGAAGTCTGACACTGCCTTCCGCCCCACCCACAGCGGTAGGAGTCATTTGATGATTTTCCCACCCAGAAAAAAAAGCCTAATTGCTAAATACCAAAACTAATTAAATTGGTCAACAAAAGCATTTATTATGTTTTTTTTTATGTAAGCATAATATGAAGCTTTGGATTTAGATTTATTTTTTAAAGAACCTTATAATTATGTCAATAATCTTTCTTACAATAGCTATTAAATAGATGAATATTGTTTCGCCAGTCGCTTAGTGAAGTACGTCGTGAAACTTCGACAGAAATCTAGAATGTTCGAGACACTAACGCCATCTAGCGGCGAGTAGCAGTACTGTGTATCTCAAGTAGCTTCTGGAATATTCTTGGCAGTATAAACAGTGAGTCGATTTTACAAGAATGTTCTAGAACTCATAGACCGGGGTATAAATAGATCGCAAAGGGACGCAGAGAGTCAGTCTTATTACGAGGCGAATACGCGATATAATCGTAGCTCTACAAGTGAATTTCAGTGCGATTTAAGTTTAAGTGACAAGTATTGAAGTTAAAATAACTGTGTTCATTTTTATTGTGTGTTTACTTAATTAAAGTGTTAATTTAGGTCTAATTGGCGTTAATTATTTCTATCCGGAACTCCAGCTCCTAACAATATGTATAAGATAACTTGATAATTGTTGATCGAAGGTAGATAACCATATATTTACCATTAGTCGAAAATATTAATTTTAGCTCCAAGGATTCAAAATCTAGAATTTTCTTGCATAATTTAGGAATCCGCAGGAGCTTGTTACATTGTGTGCATGTTGATGTAAATATAGTGTATCTAAGTGCAACAATTAACTTCTTGACCCGGCAACAGTCTCTAATCACTATTATTATTAACTAGCTGTGCCCGAGACTTCGTCCGCGCGAAATAGTGACTATCAGCAGCATTTTTAATTTTTTAAACTAATTATTTGAAAATAAAACTCATACATAATATTTATTAATATCTAATCAAAAGTCTAAAAAATAAGTTACAAGCTTCTAGCTTTAAAAATGACGTAATTTCCATACAAAGTTTCATCCCCTATTTCAACCCCTTACGCCCTTTTTTCGCATTAAAAAGCAGCCTATGTCCTTTCTCAGGTTCTAGACTATGTCCGTACCAAATTTCATTAAAATCGGTTCAGTAGTTTAGGCGTGATTGCGTAACACACAGACAGACAGAGTTACTTTTGCATTTATAATATTAGTAAGGATTTCTTATCAGTGATGTCTTTACGTGACTCTAGACAACGTCAACACCACCATATGATATACAGGGCCGTTTAGGCTCGTTTAGTGAATCTAGAGCTATTAATCTATTAATCATAGACTAAACGAAAAGAATGAAAGGGTTACCCATTAGGGGGAGAAGAAAGGATTACCCATTTAAAGAAATTATTTACGAAATGGTAACCCTAATATATGCCTACAGTTACATTTAGAACAAATTAAATAGTTTCTATCTTTTTATCTAGACTTGATGTTATTTTACGTGGGCCACGGCGGTTGTTATTCCAACCAGCCTACCTCTACCAGGAGTAGATAAGGTCTCCCGGTCCATTCAAATGTCTAACACAATAGTAGTTTCTTACTACTTACTTAGTTTTTAGTACTAAATCCTCATGTAAGTACCACCACCATAGGGCGAGCGGAAGACTTTTAGGCCCGTATATACAGAACGAAACTTGAGCACTGATCTCTGTTTAAAACTAGTTTTAAGTTGAGATTTAATTTTAGAATATTCCTCAAGTACAGATCCATTGAAAATAGTTCCGCTGTACGGCTTTATTCTAGATCGTTACTCAGTTGTTGATTCATCACCTAAGTATGGTCGACACCACGCTTGAGCAGAGATTTCCTTGTCATTTAACGATTACTATTCGCTTTTCAGTTTATTATTTGATATAAAAATGGTCATTTTTGGCGAATGATGATGAAATTACATTTTATTTTGCAAACTAGTTACAAATTACACTTTTACATGTAGTTTTTTTGCGATTTTAAGTTTCTAGAGGAAGCCCGTGTTTTCTATCTTATATAGATTACTACAATGATTTTTTCAACGATGATTTAGACAGAAAAACAGAATTTCAGCGTTCCATGTGAAGAGCCCATACACAGGCCCATACAATTTTGATAATAATTTTAAGAAATGGTATAGATTCACAAGATGTGGTAATACTGCCATCGATTGACCAAGATTTGAAAAAATATGCATTTCTGTTTTGTTTTAAAGTAACTATAACTTTGATTTCTTTAAGTATTTCTATTTACCTTTTGAACGCCAATCACTTGTATACAAGTTCGAGATTTTCGTGCCCTCAGCGCCACTACTTGATTAGAAGTAATAATAGTATAAAATAAATTTACAACTTTTACAAGACCTTTTATTTTGTTTTTATGGAAAATTGTCCTGTTATAAGCCATATTTTTAAATTTTTCACACATAATAAGTTCTTGTTTGATTTATATTCAATAGAAACAAAAACGCCAGAAAATATTTTAATGCCCCCAACGCCAAGTACTTGATATAAAGTAAGCCAGTGATGGGACACGATGAAGACCTCGCTATATTTCATCTCGTCGAAACGATCATAAATACTATTATTGCAAGAAAATGACGAGAATAAATAATATTTTATAAATATTGTAAACTATAAACTACGTTTTATGCACCTTGTTATAGCCTTTTTATTCAGATCAAAAATTACATAAAAAGAGAAATACATGTAAAGCTTAATACTACTGTTATCCTTAATCTAGTCTTTTATTTGAAGTTTTCTTATTTTTTGAAGATCTGTTTGCCAGTCGGCAAAGGCCTCCTCCAACCTTTTCCACTCACGTCTTTCTTGAGCCACCCTGTTCCATGTGACGCCTGCCACTTGCCTGATGTCATCATCCCACTTTTTTTGTGGTCTCCCTCTTTTCCTTTTTCCTTCTCTTGGATACCATTGCGTCACATTTTTGCTCCATTTATCTCTTCCTCTCATCATGTGCCCCGCCCATCGCCACTTCAGTCTTCTAATTTTGTACGTTATGTCTGTAACCTTTGTTTTGCTTCTTATTACACAGTTTCTCAGTCGGTCCGATTTTTTCACATTCATCATGCTTCTTTCCATTGCGTGCTGGCATGTTGCAAGTTTGTTAGTCAGATTTTGTGACAAGGTCCATGTTTGACTGCCGTACATGAGAACTGGTAGTATGCAGGTGTCAAAAAGTTTGCTTTTTATATTAATATGCAGATTTTTATCGTTCATAATCTCTTTTAAAGCCCAGTACCTTTTCCAGCCATTGGTTATTCTTCTTTCAGCTTCTTTGCGCATGGGGTTATCATTCGTTATTAGTTGTCCCAGATAAACATATTCTTCCGTATACTCGATTTGATTACTCCCTAAGTTTATAGCTGTTTTCTCTCTGTTGGTCAGCACCCTAGTTTTTTCTGGGTTCATTTGTAAACCCACCTTCTTGCTCTCCATTGCTAAATCGTTTATCATTTTTGTTAAATCTTCGGGAGTTTTTGCAAATAGCACAATGTCATCCGCGAATCTCAGATGAGTTAGTGAACGACCATCTACGTTGATACCGAGATTTTCCCAATGAAGACCTCTGAATATTGACTCAAGCACCGCCGAGAATAATTTTGGTGACAGAGGATCTCCTTGTCGTACGCCTTTGCCAATTTTGAAACATTCGCCTTTCTTTTCCAGTTGTATTCTCGCTGTACTCTTGTTGTAAACGTTTTTAATTAAGCGGATATACTTGTGGTCAATTCCTTGTTCTCTTAAGAGGGTGTCGAGCCTACGAGACGCGCGGAAAATAGGTATTTACTGCAGCGGGCTAGTCGTGTGCGTTGTCACACACACAATGACAAGTTCGCTCGAGGCCCGCTTGCCGTTGCACGACGAAGTTTGCTAGCTTTGCATTATTTCATTTTTTATCGTTATGTTGAATAAACTTGAAAAACGAATATTAATTATTTAGATGGTTTTATTTATCACACTAATATTATAAAGGCGAAAGTTTGTGAATGAATGTGTCTGTTTGCATGTTTGTTACTTCTTCACGCTCAAACGGCTGGATGGATCTAAATGAAGCAAGTAGGTACGTAAATAAATCACAAAAATAAATTTAATAAATTATACCTATTATATAAAAATTAACGTTTGTTTTTACTGTAGTAATACATTATCCGTTCCCTCACTATTCATCCTATTGCAATAAAACTTTGATTTTATATATTAAACTCCTCAGATTTTTTTTTAAAGAATACTAGCAATGTGGGTACATTTCACATTACTAGCAATCTTGTTAACCCCTCCAACTAAGCTAAATATGCTTGTGTTTGGAGTGGGTTCACGTCAATAGTGTAATGGGTGGGGTTCGAACCTGCGACCTCTCGATCACAAGTCCGACACCTTATCCATTAGGCTATTGACGCTTCGAAACTGGGTAAGTAGCAAGTTAGGGTAGATGGGTATGCAGTACTTATTTGAATAATAAAACCAGTATGAAATAAAAAAAAATATTATGTAATGTCATAATAAAACCAGACTGAAATAAGTTTTGTTTATTAAAATTTCATTTAGTGCTCGTTTAAATTCTGATGTACTGTCATATTTTTAATAACATTCTTTACTGTATTATATATACGTGGGGCCATACCAAAAAAACATTTTTTCATTAATGCTGTCTAGCGAACTTACTTCGCAGAAAATATAAGCGTAATTTATTTCATAACATGTATCAAGTGTAACTTAATTTAAAAGAAAAAAAAAAATAAAAGAAATCTATAAATCTAATGTTATATTGCTTATTATAACATTTTACAAAAATTGGCCAAGTGCGAGTCAGACTCGCCCATGAAGGGTTCCGTAGTAACTATAATAATATAATATAATATGTATATTTACTTGACAAAAAACTAAAACTTACAAATTTCTTAAAACTAGCTTATTTACATTTTTTGCAACTACGCCAAATAACTTTGTTTTTCATAGTATTTGTATGAATTACAAAGTTATATTTGCGGTTTTAGAAAATATGCTGTATCTTAAAAACTGCTGACTCGATCTCTTTAAAACCAACTTTGATTGAAAGCTTACATTAAGATCTATATATATATATATATATATATATATATATATATATATATATATATATATATCTGTAGGTGAAAGCTAAATGACCTTAAGTCCATTTTTTGACATTTTTATATTTTTAATGATATTTATTCAGAATACCCCAATTGATCAAATGGTAAAAGCCATAAAGTCTTACAGCCGCTAATTTCGCAGATGTAAAATTATAAATAACATTAAGTCCCTAGACGAGAAAAAGTAAATGATCGTATGGTTACTTAATATTGTTCACTATTTAAAAAATAAATATAGATAAATGTTAAATGATTGTATGTGGGACTTACTGTTCTTTACCATTACGCTCACGGGTTAGATTTGCGCGGGTGCATCGTACGTACGATTCCCGCCGCGCCCCCGCGCATGCTCTCCCTCAGTTTAGTTTGATTTGTGTTTCGTGCAATACTAGACGTACTCGAAGACGTACTCGCGGCTGCAATCCCTCTCTCTCAAAGTGCACTTCAGCAATATCCAGGGTCTGCAAATCTCGTTGCAGTCCACCACAACCTCGAGACTGAAAAACCTGCTCTTTTGTTTCTTTCGGAGACGCAGATCAGAAGTCCGTCAGACGTGTCGTATCTTTCATACCCAGGGTTCCGACCACTGTCTGGTGAAGTCTGTATCCGTCTACTCCCCGCCCGATTCCAGCCTTAATGGCACACGGCGGGTATGGCGATACAAGTCAGTGGATTGGGATGGCATGCGATATTTCTTTGCATGTTATCCTTAGCAGCCTACTTGCTTCTCTTCAAATGATTCATCGTCGTGCGCAGACGCCGTGGCGGATGTTTTGCGACAGGGGATGAAGTACTACATTCCGTTACCTAACAATGTCCGGCAAAGCTCGATCGAAAGCTTGGTTTGGCGCCGAATGTGATCGCACTGAAGCGCTTAAACACGCGGCGTACCTTGCATGGGTCGATGCTCGAAACTGCAAAGCAAATGACGTGATTCAGAAGAAAAGAGCTTTCAACAGGGCTGCCAAGTCCTGTAAAAAGGTTTTGCGGAGGGCTCGGTTTGACCACGTTAGCCGAATCGGGAACAAACTTGCTTCATACCCTGCTGGCAGTAAAGCTTTTTGGTACCTGGCAAAGTCGGTCGAATCGAACTTCTGTCGCCCCTCACTACCACCACTGCCTAAACCTGACGGGTCTCTGGCCCACTCCGCTGAGGAAAAAGCAAACTTGTTTGCCGCTCTTTTTGCAGAGTCTTCACGTCTGGATAGTAGTGGCGCTCACCCTGCTGATGCTCTTATTGGATGCGGGTCGTGTATGTCGGACATTCGCATCCATCAGAAGGACGTCCGTAGAGTGTTGCGTAATCTTGACGTGAACAAAGCTAGTGGCCCCGACGGGATACCAGCAATTGTTCTTAGAACATGTGCGCTTGAACTGTCTCTAATTTTGTCGCGCCTGTTTCGCCTTTCGCTTGAGACTGGAAAGGTGCCGAAAGCATGCAAGCTGGCTAACGTGCAGCCTGTGCCCAAAAAGGGCAGTCGTGCTGACCCGGCCAACTACAGACCTATTTCAGTCACGTCCATACTCTGTAAGAGTATGGAGCGTGTACTCAATAGTAAGCTCCTGGCATACCTAGAAGCCAACGACATCATCAGTGCCCAACAATACGGCTTCCGAAAAAACCGGTCTACAAGGGAACTTCTAGCTTATGCTATTCATATCTGGAGTGAGGCCATCGAGAAGCACGGGGAAGCACTTGCTGTCTCTCTTGACATCTCTAAGGCCTTTGACAGGGTCTGACACGATAGCCTTATTGCTAAGCTACCTTCTTTCGGTTTACCCACCCAAATTTGCGTTTGGATTGAAGACTTGCTGAGAGATCGGTCCATTCGAGTGGTCATTGATGGCTGCTCATCTGGCCAATTGGCAATTAATGCCGGGGTCCCTCAGGGGTCAGTTCTCTCAGCAACTTTATTCTTGCTGCACATTAATGACCTGCTTATGCCCGGTACCTCTGGGTATGCAGACGACAGCAGAGTTGCTGCGAGATATGTGTCCAACGCGCGTGCTGGTGAGTCACAGATCCAGTCTCTCCGTGAGGACATGGTTGGGCGCTTGAACTTGTCCTTGAAGGCTGTCTCCGAATGGGGCGATGCCAACTGGTCAAGTTTAATGCAGCTAGGACCCAGGCGTGTCTCTTCTCCACAAAAAGGAGTCAATTCAAACCGGCTCCTAGTTTCCGAGGTGTAACCGTGCCGATAACTGATCATATCGAGCTTCTGGGGGTAAAACTAACTTCTACCCTCAATTTTGGCCCGTTTATCGAGGCTACGGCTCAACTAGCATTAAAAAAGTTGGGAATCCTAGCAAAGGTGAGACGGTACTTCACACCCGAATAGCTGCTAAATCTCTATCAAGCCCACGTTCGGTCGTGTATGGAGCACTGCTCTCATCTTTGGGATGGATCTGCCAAGTACCAACTAGATGGGCTTGAATCTATTGAGAAACGGGCCAAAAGACTAATTGGCAACAATACACTGGTTGAATCAAAGCTCCAGAGCCTTGAACATCGGCGATGAGTTGCTAGTCTATCGGTTTTCTATCGGTTACATTTCGAGGAGTGTGCGATGGAATTACACAAATTAATTCCGTCAAGCCCGTTCCATCATCGGACTACAAGACAAACGGCGATGCGCCATCGTTACATGGTGGACATCCCACCTATACGCACTAAACATTTTGGGAATACCTTCATTGTGCGTACGGCTAAGGAGTGGAATTCCCTGCCGGAGTCTGTTTCTCGATAGCTATAACCTAGGGGTCTTTAAGTCAAGAGTGAATAGGTTACTTTTAGGTAAGCATGCTTCATCTTCGACCACATCATCACTTACCATCAGGTAAGATGGTGGTCAAACGCGAGCCTATTATAAATAAAAAATAAAAACAATAAATTAAATTTGAAAAAGAAGAGTATGGCACAAATAGTTACAAAACATCTTTTAATCAACAAGAATTCGAATAGCTATCCTTAATAAGAATAACATTAAGTGTTTTGTTTAATTTAATTTATTTTATTAAAGATTTTAAAATACAAATATTTTCTTTTTTATTGAATAAAACATATTATGTATAATTTTATTTGTCATTAAAACTTTTTAATAAAATTTTCTATGATGTTGTATCGTACCTAACTTATAAAATATTAAAATTTACTATACATTATTGATACAGGAGAGACGTAAGTACCGTCATACTATAAGATATCTAGTAAAGCTTCAAAGTTAAAGAACCTTAAGTCCGATAATACAGCCTTAAAGAACTATATTTGTTAAAAAAAATTCTCAATATAATAGCTTAAGTACCTATTATAATCATACTTTTTATTCGACAATGATACGATAATTACTTTTTATACTATGTCGATTTTAATGTCAAATTTCGAGTATGGACATCTTTAATGATCTCTACTGAATACTTTATAAAATGTGACTTAAGGCCCTTCACCTTTCACCTACAGATATATACAACGTGTAATTTAAAGGGTATATACATATCAAGTGCATGGCTTCTTTGGAAGATAACAAACGATATGGCAAGGGTTTTGTAATCCTAAGTCTACATGTGTAGAACTTATTACAAATTCCAGTACACTGATACCAGAGACCGAATTTTTCAAATTAAGAAGAACGAAAAGAATTATCGTGTTATTGGCAAGTGACGTGGAAAGTTATTGACCCTCGTAGTGCTGTGACACGTTTGTTATGATTGGTATTCAAAAAATATGTGAAACCAATAATTTGGTATCAATTCTTTAAGTCAGTTATTTTGTGCTGAAACTGTGCATAGAGCCTCCATACCAAATGTTGTCTTCAGCCCTTTTGGTTAGATATGGGGTTTCCGTTACACGTTGTATATATATATTTATATTTTTCACTCCACTATTATAGAAGTTAGAGGGAGGGATACACATTTGACCACTTTGGAAGCTTATATCTTTTAAACGATTGACTTTATGAAAAAGTGGTTTCAGAAACCCCCATGTCATTTTTAAAGACCTGTCTATAAATACCACACACGCATAAGTTTCATGAAAAAAAAAAAATATTTTCAGTTTTAGTTCCATGTATGGGGTAGTAGTATGTTCCTTTATTTTAAATGATTTTTAATTTTTTTCTCAATATCGGAAAGCGTTTCATAGAATACATCTACTTACCAAGTTTCACATGTATAGTCTTAATAGTTTTGGAATAAAATAGCTGTGACATACGGACGGACGGACAGACAGACAGACATACAGACAGACAGACGGACAGACATGACGAAACTATAAGGGTTCCGTTTTTTGCCATTCGGCAACTGAACTCTAAAAAACGAGTAATTTCTTTAAATATATATTTTTAATTTTGGTACACTACACTTAACACAGTATAGTAAGAAAAGAAAAAATGACAAAAAGATACTATACTTTGTAAGAAATAAAAAGACAATAAAACTTATTTCGAATTTTGAAAATACAATCGTAGAAATATCAATGCATCCAAGGTTTGACTTCCAAGCCTGCTTCGTTTATTACCAACATAAGCAGCAGCTGAAAACGCTCGTTTAGGTTTTACACTGGTTGGAGGAATAGACAATAGATACTTATTTGCTGTTTCTAAGTGATATCCACTAATTCCTCCATTTTCAAACAGGCTTATTTCACGTCTATTTTGCCAACCCCGATTAATTTTGTATTTGTACTTCACGATCTGGGGATTTCATACTCTTATCAATTTCCAGCTATAACTTTTCCTTTAGTGTCAATTGGGGTTGGGATTGGGAGGTTTGTGGCATTAACTCATCATCTGTTTGTGATCCTGATCTTCCTTCTTCTTCTTCCGTGTCATCTCGACTTTTAAGTTTTTTAACAATATACTTTTTAACAATAATGTAACAGACTCTGTTCTGATCTCAACTACCGTTTAATAAATAGCAATAGGATAATCGCTAATTGCAAGACTCTTGCGAGACTCTCGTTTGGGCAACACCATATGGTTTATTGGATGTTGAAGTCCACTTGTCGAAAGAAAGACTAAATCTTTCACCTGCACTTTTCAAATGTTTCAATTCTGCAGTTACTTGCTTTCTGATTTTTTCACTGTAATTCATGACACGTTTTTGAATGGTGACGGCTGACTTTGGTAAATCCGTGTATTTTGCAAAGACAAATTTTCTCGAATCATCTGAAGTTATGAATATACTGAATGGAAATCCATCTAATGCAATCATTCTTGCCAAAACATCATCGAGGCTATCGTCGGCACTTTTAGTAAAATAATCATTTAACTTTCGCTTGGCTGGCGGCGGTGCTGTGTTCAGATTATCAGAATCTAGACTTGTTGAAGCTGATATAAGCTTTATGTTATGTTTTGATGACAAATGTGTATGTAATCCCTTAGTCGATCCATCCAAAGTCTTGAGAATGGCTGAGCATCGGTTACATTTGGCACTATTCCTATCATTCGCAACTAAAAAATAGCTCCACATTGACGTCGTATCACTGTGTTTTTTATGTTTAACAAAGTCTCCCGCCATTTGAAATACTTAATTTCAGATAATTGACTTTTAAATTTAAATGACGTAGGTCGTGGGTTTAAATTTAGAAAATATCTTGTAATGACCAAAGTTTTAAATATAATTAAGCATATCTTAAAACTGGAAACATATCTTACAACTATACAATAATATAGGTTATCCATCAGAATTCAGACAGGCTTTAATGTCCTCTCATAGGTATAATACAGGTTAATTAGGTAATTAACCTGTATTATAGATACATTGTAAGAATGATATTTTAAAAGAGTAACTGTGGAGTTTCTTGCCGGATCTTCTCCATAGAAAACGACCAATTTCGAACCGTGCCCTGCGCCAAACTGCTGACGTTTTATAAGTGCCCATGTAGGCCTATGTGAAATAAAACATTTTGAGTTTGAAAAAATCACAAGAAACAGTAGTAGGTATCTCTACTACTAAGTAGAGATACCTACTACTGTTTCTTGTGATTTTTTTTATTTTTGGCTCGCGTTTGAATTTTAAGAAAAAAATTAATTCATTTCAAATTAATTCAATTAAATAATTAAATTTCAATTTGAAATTAATTTTTAAACTGGCATGATTGCTCTATGTTATCTCTTAAAAAATAGTCTTTTTAAGAGATAACATAGAGCAATCATGCCAGTAGCGTGCAACCAGCGCACCACGCACCATGAGACCATAAGTCTAGTTTAAGCATATACTAACGGGAACCCGTGTGAAATTAGTACTTCCCACAATATGATTATAAATTAAAGCCTGTCTGAATTCTGATGGATAACCTATATTATTATATAGTTGTAAAATATGTTTCCAGTTCTAAGATATGCTTAATTATATTTAAAACTTTGGTCTATACTGTCGTATAGACCAATTAATACAGCACAATGGGATTACAAATAAAAAATATCCGATAAGTTGGTCATCATGTATGTCATTGATATACACTATAAAAAGGAAAGGGCCAAGAATTGAACCTTGCGGAGCACTCATCTTGGCTAGGGATCCTGCAGATGTCGCTCCATTAACAATAACTTTTTGTTGCCTGTTTGATAAATATGAAAGAACAAGGTCAGCAGAACACGAATCCACGAACTCCGTAATGGTGTAATTTACAGATCAGTGTTTTGTGGTCAACGCAATCAAAAGCTTTGGAGAGGTCACAAAATATGCCAATTGCATCCTGAGATTTCTCCCAAGATTCCAGAATGTGACGGATGAGCGCTACTCCTGCGTCTGTTGTTGACCTACCTTTCGTGAAACCAAACTGCCGACTATGCAGAATTCCATTTGAGTTAAAATATGATAGCATCTGGTCCAGCATGATTTTTTCGTATATTTTGCTTAATGCTGGAAGCACATATATCGGTCTATAGTTAGAGGGTTTTTTTTTTTTTTTTTTAATCTTTATTTGTTTATAGGGACTTTTACGCATACCGTATGTCAGTCCCATCGTATCCTAAACAATTGTACCTTCACAATATGTGGGCCATGAATTTGAACAAATCCTTTGCAGCGTCGCCATTTGGTTGGGAGAGAATCGTATGGTACATGCCTACATCCGTTCTGTTCAAATTCAGAGTCCTCAATAAATAATTTCTACTAGACTCATACCGGACACATTCCATCAATAAATGTTGTAGGTCCTCGACAACTCGACATTCCTCACAATTGGGTGAAACGATTTTCTTCATCATGAAGGCAAATTTTTTGCATGGAATGTGTCCACATCTGAGTCTAAGAGCAGTAACAATCAGTTTTCTACTAATATGGACACTATTCATAAACCAGGGCACGCGAAGAGGTTCACTCTGTATGGTTTTATACCATAAACCCTTCTCTAATGAACGTTTATTAAAATATTCTTTCCAATAGTCATCGCATATATTTTTAAATTTTGGTAGAAATTCTGAATAATCTAATTTTATATTTAATTCTTTTCCATTCCTAGCCGCAAATTTCGCCAATGAGTCAGCCTCTTCGTTACCCCGCAAACCAATATGCGATGGAACCCACTGCAGTCTCAGCTGGATACCTTTTGAAGTAATTTCATCAATTTTAGATAAAATAGCATAAGCTATCGATGCACCTCTGTGGCCAGAGGCGCATCGAGCTATATGTTGTAATGAACTCTTGCTGTCTGTACAAATGACAACATTTTTAAATCCACAATTATTAATTATATAAGTCAGGGCCTCTGAGATTGCAATGAGCTCCAACGACATAATGGATGTAAGTACATTTATTTTAAAACAATTATCCTGAGCGCTTATATCTATATTAGGTATATAATATGCAGAGCCATGACCCTCTGCACTCTTCGATCCATCTGTAAATATGTAAAACCAACCACTATACTTTGTGTATAACTCACGAATAACTTCATATTTTAATGTATTACTGTCATAAGAGTCTTTAGATTTTTTAATTGATTCGAACTTTACTTTAATTATTTCATTTACGTTAATATTTGTTATCCATGTTTGTAAAGTATACATTAATAATGGACAGGAAGAGGCTACCTGTAGCTCTTTAACCTCATTCATAACTGATACCAATAAAGGAATGTTTTTGTTTTTCCAATAACAATTTTGTCGAAGAGCGTAGAGATTTTCTAATAACTCACAGTTCAAATTATTTTCTATTGCCTTTGACTTTAAACAGAACTTATAAGGGATCACTCTTACAACCCGACTTAAAAATTAGTACTACTTTACTATGTTTCATTAAATCGGGAAAATTACCGCTGTCTATACATTAATTAAATGTGCCTGTTAGGATAGCAGCAATTGAGTCAATAATATTACCAAGAACCCTAACAGATGCACTCCATAAGTCATCAGTGTTTGTTATGTTAAGACTTGGAATGCTTTTTAATTACATCAATAGAAATGGGCTTAAATGAAAATGTTGGTATATCCTTATTGAAGTTTTCCTTTAAAAAAGATTCTGCTGATAATGGCGAAGAATGTAGAGATTTAGTAACCTCTACTGGAATATTGGTAAAGTAATTTTCCAACTTCTCAGCCACTTTTGACTTATCTGAGATGACCTGATCATCGATGTTCAAAGTCAAATCATTCTAACCCTGTTGGTTTGTGTTTCCAGTTTCTTTGTTTATCACCTTCAACACAGTTTTTATTTTATTGTTAGAAATGCTAATTTTATTACTTTCTGATTTAGATTTAGCTTAGGGCGCATACTCTTTTAAATATCTTTGAGTAGTTTCTTACATAATTATGGAAGGCTTCATCGGAAGTCAATGATTTTTCATGGTATAAGTTGTATAAATTGTCTCAGCTTATTCTTATTCCAGCAGTGGCCCATTCATTAAATTTAGATTTATTACTCGTTTGAAATTTTTTAACTGGACATGCCTTACTAAATTCGTGGCATGGTGAAGAAAAAATATCCTGTAATTTTCATTGGGGTCATGGGAGTCAAAATTGGCCATTGAAAGATTACTTTACATGTTATCATTAAAAACATTAATTTCTTTTTAGTTAGTGGCCTAAACTTAATAGTCTTATTTAATTGCCGCTTTTTAACCAACTCAAAGGATACTAGTTGACCTGTATGGTCAGACCTAACTCCACTAATTTGAGACGAGTATTTTATGGCACAATTAGTATAAATATTATCTATGCATTGAGCTGATGTTGCTGTTATTCTTGTTGCTTCCTTGTATGTGCATTTTAAGTTAAATGAACCAAACAATGAAGTAAGCTTGCAGTGTTCAGGTGAATTTACTAACAAATCAATATTTAGGTGACCACAAATGAAAACTAATTTATTATCTCTTATAAGCTTAGGCACTTAAAATTTCTCCCATTATCATTAAGAATGATGACAAGTTTGGTGCTGGTGGTCTATAAACACTTAAGAAAGTTTGGCCTTCAACTTCTGTACATGCTACCTCACACAAGCAATCAACAGAGCAAGCGGTGATATATTTTTGTTCCTTATATCTAAGAGAATTATTACGTAATATTAAAGTACCACCTCCTACTGAGGACCTGTTGTATGCACTAGTAACAGAAAAATATTAATTTTAAACAACATTCTATCTGGTTTTAGCCAGGTTTCACAAAAACATAAGATATCTATATCATATTTATCTATTAACATTTCCTCATCTAATATTTTGCCGGAGAAACGATTTATATTCTGATGATATAGTAAAATTTTGTTATTATAACTCTCCTTTGTCACATCTAAGGGTTTAAACAATTAATTTCAGTATTATTAGATACCCTAGATAATATTGAATAGTCACTTAACCTAGGATCAGTTAAATTGTCAATAACCCAGTGTAAATTGTAAGCTAACAAAGTAGCCAATGAACTTTCGTCGTAAATTCTAAAATGAATGTAAGGATTGCAATCGGTTTGCCCAAAAACCTATTACACGATGTTTGATGCAATATTTTGCAATCGACCTCGTTTGCTGAGCAAGCGATATAATGCGGTCGCACTAAGTTCGCCGCGAGCTTAGTGTATTTCGAACAGCAACCGGGTGCACTCATTTTCATCATTTAGCGATAATTTTAGCCGTTACGTTAGTTTGTTAATTATACTTAGCAATAAACCCTTGAAGGTTATCAGTGTATTTAACTTAGTAGACACACACGATATCCATATTGAATGTTGAAGAAAAAGTTGCATCCACCAAGGATGCAACTTTTTCTCCAACATTCAATATGGATATCGTATGCGTTTTAAATTGGATTTCAAAATGAAAGCCAGATTTGCAATCACCACCCCCAAAAACCCATTACACGATACCCATATCGAATGTGTGAGAAAAAGTTGAAAATGAATGCCAGATTTGCAATCACCACCCCCAAAAACCCATTACACGATACCTATATCGAATGTTTGAGAAAAAGTTGCATCCGCCATCTTGGATTTTAAAATGAATGCCAGATTTGCAATTACCACCCCCAAAAACCCATTACACGGTACCCATATCAAATGTTTGAGAAAAAGTTGCATCCGCCATCTTGGATTTTAAAATGAATGCCAGATTTGCAATCACCACCCCCAAAAACCCATTACACGATACCCATATCGAATGTTTGAGAAAAAGTTGCATCCGCCATCTTGGATTTTAAAATGAATGCCAGATTTGCAATCACCACCCCCAAAAACCCATTACACGATACCTATATCGAATGTCTGAGAAAAAGTTGCATCCGCCATCTTGGATTTTAAAATGAATGCCAGATTTGCAATCACCACCCCCAAAAACCCATTACACGGTACCCATATCAAATGTTTGAGAAAAAGTTGCATCCGCCATCTTGGATTTTAAAATGAATGCCAGATTTGCAATCACCACCCCCAAAAACCCATTACACGATACCTATATCGAATGTTTGAGAAAAAGTTGCATCCGCCATCTTGGATTTTAAAATGAATGCCAGTTTTGCAATTACCACCCCCAAAAACCCATTATACGATACCCATATAGAATGTTTGAGAAAAAGTTGCATCCGCCATCTTGGATTTTAAAATGAATGTCAGATTTGCAATCACCACCCCCAAAAACCCATTACACGGTACCCATATCGAATGTTTGAGAAAAAGTTGCATCCGCCATCTTGGATTTTAAAATGAATGCCAGATTTGCAATCACCACCCCCAAAAACCCATTACACGATACTTATATCGATTGTTTGAGAAAAAGTTGCATCCGCCATCTTGGATTTTAAAATGAATGCCAGATTTGCAATTACCACCCCCAAAAACCCATTACACGATACCCATATCGAATGTTTGAAAAAAGTCTTCGACATCACTTTCACTTCCTCAAATGGTGCTTTTCGGGAGCAACTGCACAAGGTACTATTAGAAATACCCAAAACGCTATAGGTGTGCCTATAATATTTAAAGAGTTCCCTCGCTTTCTCCAGGATCCCATCATCAGATCCTGATTTCATAACAATGGAACCAACTAGAAAGTATACCCTTTCAAACGAAAAAAAAATTCCAAATCGGTCCAGCCGTCTTCGAGTTTGAGGTTACATACATAAAAAAAAGTTTAAGACGAACTGAGAACCTTCTCCTTTTCTTTGAAGTCGGTTAAAAAGCAATAATAACATCACAAAATAGAAATACGTACTTTTTATGAGAATGGCGTTTTTTTCGAAAATTTGCGCCAACTTTCTTCTAATATTATATTTTTTTACATTTTCCCATAATAAAACAAACATTGAAAAAAAAAAATGTTAAAGAAATATATATTGAACAATAAAAAGTAATTGTTGGGTATGCATAATAAATCGTACTCAAAAAACAAAAAATTAGACTTATGTTATTCAACGGATTGCTGCAATACATACGTACACAATAGATCGCGAATTATCGTTACCGGCGAAACGCTCCACGATGAGACGTGACCCCTCTCTGAGCTCCCGTGGACGACTGAATTTTCGACCGGTGTACGTTGCGTATGGTTCAAAATAGCGCGCAAATTAGAAGAAAAAATTAAAATTAAAACAACCAAGCGACATTTTTGAAATGTTAAAGCTGTAAATGATAGTATGATAATTAGAGAATAATATGAATTGAAGTTTATGAAAAAATTCAACAGTTTACTATCAAAATTCAGCGACGCACGAGCATGTTTTGTAAGGATTTTTGTCCAACTTTATGTATTTTTGTTTAATAAACTATAAAATATTTTTAAATTTTGCCAACTATGTTTGCTAACACATTTATTCTAGTGTTCATTACATATTTTTGTATGGTAATTAAAGTACTATTATAGGTTATTTTCCTTTAGTAGTGAAGACCGTTTTGAGTTATTTTACTCGGCGCAGCCTTAATGACTCCCATATCTTTGCGTGAAATAAAGAATCGAACGCCTTGCTGTAGTCGATGAATCCTATGTAGTAGGTCAATTGGTATTCTTTATACTTCTCTATAACTTGGCGTACTACGTGGATGTGGTCGAGCACTGAGTAGTCTTTACGAAAACCCGCCTGCTCAATGGGTTGGTGTTCGTCTAATGTTTTCTCAATCCGATTTAGTAAGATCTTAGCAAATACTTTATATAAATTGGACATTAGGCTGATGGGGCGATAGTTCCCGATTTCATATTTGTCTCCTTTTTTATATAGAAGAATAATGTTTGATTCTGTCCATTGCTGTGGGATAATTTCGGTGATTAGTATCTCGTTGAATATGTCGGTAAGGACTGGTGCTATAACTTCTTTACTTTCCTTTAGGATTTCATTGTTTATACCATCGGGTCCTGGTGCCTTGTCTTTCTTTTGGCTATCTATAGCATTTATTACTTCACTCATAAGGATGTTAGGGACGTTTGAGGTTTCCTCTAAGTCGTCTTCGTCCTGAGCGATGTTGTGTTCGTATATCTTTCTGTAGTAAGATGTGGCAATTCCTAAGATGTTTTTTCTGTGGTGGCTGTATTCTCCGTTGTCGTTTTTAATTTTTGCGATCCAGTCTTTTGAGTTTGTTAATTCCTTGTTAGCTTTTTTAACACCTCCTGTTTTGATTACGTGTTTTTCGATAATTTCCATTCTTCTTCTTTTGCTGTCTTTTCTTATGCTTTCATTGATGTCTTTACTGATTTTTGCTATATGCTTTCTTCTGTCGTTTATATCTTTTGTGTTGATTAGCTGGTTTCTTTGTTCTAGCAATTTTATAGTACTAGTTGTTAACACGTTCCTCGGATCAGGTTTTATCTTATTAATGTGTTGTAGTTGAACTTTAATAGTAGTCTCTATCCAGTTGTATTTTTCCTGAGTTCCTGCGATCTTTGCGTACTCTTCTAGGTCTGTAAATTTGTCCTTTAGGGTGAGTGCTAGTTGCTCGTTTTGTTGCTTGCTGAGCTTGCTAGTTGGTAGTTCCTGTCTCGGTCTAGTGTTTTTTGGTTGTACTGATTTTATTTCAGCTCTAATTAGTCTGTGTTTGGTATTGAAGTTCAGCTTGTTGATGACGTCAAAATTTGTAAAGCAGTTGTTTCTGTTAGTAATCATGTAATCAATTTGGTTCTTTGTTTTCCCATCTGGTGAAATCCATGTCCACATCTTCTTTATGTTTTTCTTGTATACTGAGTTTAGAATAGTTAGGTTATTTTCTAGTGTGAAGTTTATAAGTTTTTCTCCATTTCTGCTTCTAGTTTTATTTCTGTAGATGAATGGTCCTAGTGTTTTTTCTTCTCCCGGGCGCCTAGTTCCAATTTGGCCGTTGAAGTCACCCATGATGACTAAGTTTTTGTGGGCCTGTTCTTGGATAGTGTTATTCAGATCGAGGTAGAATTTATCTATGGTTTCTAAGTCCGATTGTTCTGTTGGTGAATATATTTGTACAATAGACCAAGGATCTTTATACCCCGGTAGTTTCAGGTTCATCATTGCTATGCGTTCCGAAATTCCGATAAATTCTTCAATAGATTTTTCAAGATATTTTTTGACGATGAAACCAACGCCATGAAGGCCTGGTGTCGTTCCTATATGATACATTAAGAAGTCTGGTTCCGAGGTAATTTTTTCTCCCATTCGTCTTACTTCACTGAGGCCGAGGATATCCCATTTAATTTGTTTTAACGCATTATTTAATTCTATAAGGTTTTCTTCATTTTTCAGTGTGTGCACGTTAAGGGCTGCGACGTAAATGTTTGTTTCTTTGTAGTTGTTTCTCTGTGTTGTTGAAGGGTTATGGTCTATGTCCCCCACGAGGACCAGTCGGCTTGGGGGAAGATGTGTTTTTCCTGTTTGTTTGCTTTCATAGTTTGTTTGCGTTTTCCGTTTCTCGTTTAATTGCTATTGCTTATTGGGTATAGGTTTGTTTGTCAGAGAGTTTGATCTGGGTCTTGTTGCATCGAAGGCATGCATCCTGTTATTTTTAGCAGAGTTTAGAGTAAGTTGTTTTTAGGTTGAGTTTTGGATGGTGACGGTGAGGTAGTTGGCTCCCTTTTCCTTTTTTCTGCATTGAGTTCTTTGACTACTAGTTTGTCGTAATTCAGAAAAGCTATATTTCCTTTCTCTCTCTCTTCTTTCAACCGTGGTAACAGTGCTTTCCTTTTCTCCAAGACTTCCTTTGAGTAATCCTCTGATATATAAATGTTCTTTAGATTTTTCCTGTTCTTCATTATTTCATCTTTTTTCCATGCATTTATAAGAGAGCAAAGCACCGGTCTTGGTTTATTCTGAACTTTATTTTTTCCCAGTCTGTATAAATTGTTTATTTCAAATTGCTGCATATTTATGTTTAGGTCTTCCTTCAGGATCCCCTTGAAACTTTCAAATAGCTCCGAAATCGAGTTTTCTCCCTCTTCTAGCCCAAAAATAATAATGTTGTTACCTTTCTTACCTCTTTTCAAAGATTCTACCTCTTTCTCTAGATCGTTAACTTTTTGTTTTAATTGTTCATTCTCTTCAATAATAGGGTTAAGTTTTTCATCCATCCTATCCATTAAGTTCTTTGTAAGTGATTCGTTTAGTTCCGCTATTTGTTTCTGCATTTCTGATTTCATATTGTTAAATAATAATTGAAATTGTTCCTCCATATTTTTAGTACAAGTAGCGTAGAACGGAACGTACTATAAATCGTAGTTATTAATTTTTCATGTACTTGCAACACTGGTGGTCACCCTATCGTTCGCTCGCAGGTATACCAACTTAATGACCTGACGTGAGGTTAATTGTCATTCATTCATTCATTGGCGGTAATGCCAACTTAGTAAATTAACGTTAGGTTCGCTCTTTGAAGGTAATACCAACTTGACAGGGTGAAGTATTTTGACAGAATGAATTTCGAATAATGTGAAATGTTCTAACCTCAAATGTTATTTTGGGTTTTTTTCTGCACTATACTGGATATATCTTGCTCGTAGCCCAGAGTTTTCTTGCTTCTGTGTTCACCGGAGTGCCACTTTGTGATTTACAGTAGTTTTGACGGCTAAGGCGGCTTCGAACTATTTATTTTAAATGATTTGTTACGGATAGAATCACAGTGATGTTAATGTTCCAGAGACCGGAAACGGAAACCTTTATGCACCTTAATCAAGAATAAATAGGTTTTCTAATCATTGTCGATACTGAAACACCGTTGGAAAAACCCATCCTTACAAAGTGGCTAGTTGTCAGTGCGCACAACGCCACGAACTTGTATAGAAGTAAATCTGTGATGCCATAAGCGGACGGGTTTCATGGTCATAGTGACTGTGCTTTTTAGTGTAGTGCAATGTTTACATCTTGCTTTGGCGCACGTGTTCTTACAAAAAAATGAGTGACGGTGAATATGACGAATTATTGCGAGTTTTACAAGGTGTGGAGTCTGAATCAGAATTTGATATAATTACAGAGGACAGTGAATCGTAATTGTAGTATGCTAAGGCCACAACATTCCCTAAGACGATCACAAATAAAAAGATAAAATCAACTTGTGATATAGACAAATGTTATTTTTGGACACCTGGTATAACACACTAGCAGCTAATTAGCTAATGCACTGGCTAAAATATGGCAACCTCAAATTCTCCCTTATTTTTCAGTACCTCGAGAATTTTTGGCATGATTACATATTTTTGATCAACATCGAACCTTAATAATTCATTCGATACCAACTGTCCGAAATAATTGCATCCATGCACATCCATGACAGTGGGTACTGGATCCTTTTTCATTTCTACTGCTTCTGTGTATGTACCACTTTCCTTGAATTTTGTTTCTTTTTGAGTAGATTCATCATAAGAAAATTTTTGTGAATAATCAGAATTTTGAAATAGTTCGTCGTCTTGACTAGGGCGTCCAATCCCGGAATACCGAGATCTCGGTATTGCGGGATCCCGCGTCATTTTCCAAACCCGCGTAATGCGGGATTACAGGCGCGGGATCCGCGGGATTTGCGGGACTGAAAAAAACATGCATACGCGCCTCTCGCGAGCGCGATCGCTCGGTGACTGGCGGCCGGCAGTGTTGCAAACAACGCGGGGGCCGATGTCACCCGTTTTTCACAGCTTATGTAGCCTAATATAGCCGAATTTCAGTCAGTGGTAGCCTAAGTATGTAGCCTAAAATATTAGTAAGGTTTTTTATTCAGTATTTGTTACTGTTTTTTGTGAAGAAAAAAAGGTGTAATTTGATTGATTTCATACTAGTAGTAATACTGGAATAAATGTGAAGTTAGTAGATTAATTCATTGTGTATTTTGTGATCAATAAACGGTGTAATTCGATTGATCTCATACTAATAGTAATACGTAAATAAACGTGGAGTTAGTTGATTAATTCATTGTTTTATTTGCTTTATATAATTGTGGATATTTTCAATATGCGGGATCCCGCAAATACCGAGATTGAATTCACGCTGCGGGATTGGATGCCCTAGTCTTGACATTTTTTTTTATTGTTAATAGGCTCGCGTTTGACCACCATCTCACCTGATGGTAAGTGACGATGTGGTCGAAGATGGAGCACGCTTGCCTAGAAGTAACCTATTCACTTTTGACTTAAAGACTTGGAAAAATCATTGCTAGTATTTTGCGACACCTATACCTACCATTAAAAAAAATCTGTAACATCTGCGTAAAACAGACACTTACCCTCCATTTTAATTAAAAAAAAACACGTAGAAAACCACGTATCTAGCTTCTATTGATTGTATTTGGTTCTATTTGTTGTAAGTAAACGAAATAAATTATGCATGAATCGGTTGAGGTTATGCACGTGTAACTCGACCACAGTCAATAGAAAAAAGAAAAATACCATAGACATCGACATCTAGACATCCTTATAACAGAAAGGATTTTGACGTGCCTCGAGCGCCAACGACTTGATAATATGAAGTAGAAGGATTAAATTTGGAGACAAATAGGGATGTGCCTTCTAGAACACACGTCTAATTTTACAATTCTTTTCTTATCCAAATATATCCAATATATATATATATATAGGTTTTCATATTTATTTTTTTATGAAATAAAACAAAATGTGAAAATACGGTATCAGTTTTTATTTAGCTTCGTAAATTGGTGAATAAACATTAATTTCAACTTATAGATACGTTATACATTTGTAGCGTGGCGCTGGAGGACACATCGCGTATTGTATAGATGGGCGTCGAAAAGGTTAATAGGTTTTTCCAAACCATTAAAAGTTATTTGTATAGTGAAACCGTGCAATACATATTTTTTATTCTTAAAAATTCGGTATTAAAGTAAATTGAATTATTTACGATCATTCGTATACCGGAACAGCGGAGACGAAGAAAATAAAACGTAAACGAAAACAGGCTGATGCATACACAATAGACATTCTCTGCTTGATTGAGGCTCGATTTGAAACTGAGTGTAGTTTGATTACCGTTCTGTAATAAGAACAATGCTCAAGTGCAGATTCTATATATAAACTAAGATCAGGTGAATTAAGTTCAAACTGGACTTGTTGAGTAACGTTCTGTAATACGGACCTTAGGGCCTTATCATACTAGCGGATTGCGAACGTCCTCAAAGCGGAGCGGGCGCGCAACGAATTCGTTACGGACACACAACGAACACGCCGCGCATGCGCAGCGAATTCGTTGCGGACGCGCAACGGGATCGCCGCGAACAGCAAAGTGGACGCCATTTTGTACTGCCTTGAACAAACGCCTTTCTTCAGGTGACACTGATAATCTCAAATGCATGTCTTTATGTCTTATGTCAGTTTGTATCAAATGCTACAACTCATAAAATGTAGGTTTTGACATTCGCAGGTAGGAACGAAATTGTTTTGGATTATTTTTTATTCGTTTGCAAAACAACACAAAGTAGTCGCTCTCCTCCATTCGATTAACTGATAATGGATCTTCCCAAATTCGTCGATGCTTTCGTTTTCGTCTCCGGCGTCTTCGAAGTAATAAAGCCAACAGGAGTGTTTCCTCGTCGGAATCCATTTTGTTACTGAGTGTATTGTACGGCGATAATTTGCTACAAACACGCGACGAAAATGTAACATATTTGCCACGCGTCCGCGACGTCCTCGCTGCGCAGCCGCGGCGTGTTCGCGACGCATTCGCTGCGCGTCCGCTCCGCCCCGCAGCCGCTTCCAAACCGCTAGTATGATAAGGCCCTTAGATTCAACTCCTATTAACTTGGATAAAAGCTTGGTAAAGGTTGTCTGTAAAAGATCGTTTTTAGCGATAAGTTCCAACCAACCTTGTATCGCCCTTTTTCGTTGTTAACTTGGATAAAAGCTTGGTAAAGGTTGTCTTTAAAAGATCGTTCGATCGTTCCAAAAATTATTATTATTATATAAACGTCACTTGTAGGTTCATCAATATTATATTTTTTAGACAACCTTAGAATTTCAATGTGATGGATCGTATGATCCATCATATTGATACATTACAAAGTAAACCGTATCATTATCACTCAGTGGCCATGTTGTTTACAGTACAAACGTAAACTAATCCACTCAACTACTGGTGGTTATTTATTGTACTTTGCCTTAGGGTGATTTTTTAACCTAGGTCAGTTATGTTTACAATTTAAACGTTACACATGGCACTTAGAGGATTTTAATTGTTTTGACGCGGGTGTTACATAACATCGACGACACGATTAGCACAGTGGTTGATCGATTGGTTTTTGCGTTACATTTCGCCTGTTCTATTCCCGTACTAGAACAACACCTACAAATAGTTGTTCCGGGTCTGGGTGTTTGTAAATATACATTCACGATACAAGACAAATTCGTAGTGTGGGGCAATGTTTTTGTAAAGAAAAAAGAACACTATCTTCGAAATGACTAAGATAAAATGTAGAGCTACAAACATTGAAATAAATAAACTAGGTACAACTTATTTTAGTTTGTACATGTTTTCACCAATATGGCTAATATTTTCATACATAAACAATAGTCATTTGTTTTTACAAAGTTTTCTTTAGGTTGAATTCAAACTGAAAAAAAGAAAAAAAAAACTATAGTCATAATATCATTGTTTTATGTTCTATTTGACAGCGCACGGCCATTACGTGCATCCAACAAGCGCAGTCAGCAGCTCACTACCTCCCTCTGACCATCATGCCATCCAGACTTGATACTGGACCAACCACAACGGTAAGATTAAACAATACTACACGCATTTATAACGATTGGCTTACCAACAGTTAGTTAATGCTACAAAAAATATTTAGCTCTTCATGAAACCATTATGAACTATCCTTAGCGAAGTAGATAATGGGATATCCATAAAGAAAAGGAGCTTGAATTTTTTAGAGCACGAACTTGTTTTTTTCAAACATGAAATGGTAGACATTTTTGTCAAAAGAAGAGTACCTACGGTACGGTATTATGAAGTTAAATATTTTAGATTTGTACACCTTAAAGTTATTAAATTATTTTTGCTTCGTTAACTATACTTTAGGTTAAGGTATATAATTATATGGGTCTTTGTAGTCTGATAATAAATGATTAAATAAATAGATATCCTTCAACCATATCAAAAAAGAGTTGTATTTTTTGTTATTAGATTGATTCAGTTATGAAATGTCGTGTTTTAATACTTTGATATTGAAATGAATTCGTTGACTAATTTCTGAATGTAATTATTTTGACGAATGTAATATAAATCAAATGTTATGAATATGTATGCTACTGACTGTGGCAGGACACAGAGATACATTTATAAAAATATTTAGACTTTAAGATAGTATGTACACAGATAAATTGATTGATTGAATGAGACGTCACGAAGTTTAGGACCGCGTCCGCCCCTTAACATGTAACGTAATGTAGCTCCTAATACGTATGCCTTTCTATTTCAGGACACAAACCTCAGCTACCCACAATACTTGAATACGGTGCGTCTACAAATAACCTACGCCAAAGATATTCACGACACTTTAGTTGCGGCCGCGCAGAACATTTCACCCACCGAGTGACGTCATTACATAGTCAAGATACATAGCACGTATGAATAACGTTTATGTTCTAAGTATGGGTGTAATAAATGCCCTTTCAATATCAACATTGGTTTTATTCTGAGAGTTATTCTGGTTTTATAAAAAAGGTAGTTGCCATTTTCGAGACAGTCAAAGTTTCAATAAGTACCTCGAATTCAAGTGTTGGTTTCTGTAGAAAGATAGATATACTCTTTATATCTGCCAGCTTCTGTGTCTGTGTTCCCTTCCAAATATGACCCGTCAACCTTTAAATCAAGAATGAAGAGATATCTTCTGACAGACAACGCACAGCCGAAACTACTAGACACAAAAAGCTGAAATTTGGCATGTCTGTTCCTTGGGCAGTGTTAGTGCTCCCCGCACTAAGAGATGATTTTTGGAAATCTCCCCTAACTGGGTAAAACAGGGTGTTAAAGTTTCTATTAATCTTTCTATTTTTTCTATGGATTTAAACTTTGTAAATAGGATTCTCAAGTGGCGTAAATGAGCAATAAAAATTTAATATTTACACGGGACAAATATCCAACGGGAACGAAGTTGCAGACAACAGCTAGTCTATATTAATATTATAAAGCGGAAAAGTTTGTTTGTTTGAACGCGCTTATCTTCGAAAGTACTAGGTGGATTTGATGAAATTGAAATGAAATTTGAAAGTAGCTTGAAGCTTAAATAGGGGACGGTTATAAAGGCTACTTTTTAAACGACTCCAAAAAATGAATATTATGGTATGTACAGGCCTGTTGGTCTAGTGGTCTATTCATCTATTCCGTGTAGTGGTCAGTGGCCCTGACTGCTATGCGCAAGGTCGTGGGTTCGATTCCCACCCAGGACAAATGTTTGTGTGATGAGCACGATCATTTGTTCTTTGTCTGGGTGTAATTTATCTATAATATGTATGTATTTAGAAATATATATGTATGTTTATCAGTTGTTTAGTACTCATAGCACAAGCTCTGCTTAGTTTGGGACTAGATGGTGTTGTGTGTAAAGGGAAATGATTAAATTGAGAATGTGGATGTCAGTGTAGAGGAAGTCAGAAACTTTCTAGTGATGCGACAAGTATTGAGTATGGTGGCTTTCTGGAGCGTGTATAGTGTATGAGAAGGCATTTGAAGAGTATTCAAACTTTGTGTGAGAGCTTTTGGTACTACACCAGTGGATGAAAAAGGGACGATATGAACAGTCTGTGCTTTCCACTGAGTTTTGATTTCTATCGGTCGATTAAGTAAACAGTTTTATTTGTTTTGTCGTATACTGTTATATCAGGCCTATTGTAGTGTATAGTTTTGTGTGTGATTATTGTTCTATCCCAATAGATTTTATGATTTCGTGTTTCTAAAATGATTTCTGGTTTATATTTATAGTATGGAATCATTTCAACTGTAAAATTGTATTTATGTGCTTTATTATTATTATTGTGATGAGCGAAGCCTCGCGCAACTGCTAGTTACTTTCTATTATTAGTAAGTAGAAACTTTCCTTCCCACCTAGTCGCGACCTGTCGCACGGTGTCACGTTAATTAAACTTTTGTTATCTTCATAAGGTACACTGATTAGTAAATAACTTACATCCTTGTAGGTAAAATCTTTTAAAAATCTTTCTGCTAATCTATACTAATATTATAAAGCGGAAAAGTTTGTTTGTTTGTTTGCTTGCTTGAACGCGCTAATCTTCGAAAGTACTGGGTGGATTTGGATGCAATTTGGTATGGAAGTAGCTTGAAGCTTGAGGAAGGTTATAGGCTACTTTTTACGCGACTGGAAAAATGGAGAGTTATGTTTTTACCGTGATAGAATCCACGGGAGCGAAGCCCCGCGTGAGTACTAGTTGTGTTATAACACACTTTATTTTAAGACTTCGATATTATTTTGTTAGGTACTATAGTGCATCAAACAAGGTCGGTACAACTCTAGGTCTTTAATCTTCCGGGGTTGCGGAAATATTCTAACGGGATACCGTGACCCTGGAACTCAAGGGCAGCTGAAGGAACAGGCTGGGTTTTTAGTCAGTAGAAGTCTGACACTCCTTTCCACTCCACCCAGAGCGGGAGAAGTAATTCCATGATTTTTCCACCACAAAAAAAGGTCGCGATCACGTGAAAGAAAGTAGTACCCTATGGCACTCTCCAGCCCTTTAGTGGGGGGTGGTGTGGGGGTACCACACCAATCGATCCGTAATAGACGAACAAACAAACACTTTTTCATAATTATAAAAGTATTAGTACGTAATTGCATAAAATCTAGTATAACTCTTTATAGCAGAAGTTTAAGGCTGGAAACAGTGCTCGACCAACGGTCAGCGCTGACCGTACATTTTGACCGTCAGCGCTGACCGTCGGTTGTGAAAATCATCAGCGTAGCTGAGTGCGCATTCATAGGCTTGCATAGATATAGCTACGCCGACTGACGGTCAGCGCCGACCGTCGGTCAAGCACTGTTTCCAGCCTAAAATATTAATTAAATGTTAGAAATACGCTCTTTTTGCAGGAATGTTCTAACGAAATTCTCCAGAACGTAAGTGCAACTGAAGAAACGGTGCGTTTTTAGTCAGTAGAAGTCTGAAACTCCCTTCCGCTCCAACCAGAACGGGTCGAGTTACTTGATGATTTTCCCACCGGAAAAATAAGCTGTAGGTAGGTACTTCTTTTACTTTTTCCCGTAAGGATTTGTAACCACTGAACCACTAGCTGTATTTGGCTTCTTCCGTATGGAAAAAAAAATAATACCCCAAACGAACTTACTCGAATTCAAATTAAAAGTATTGTGACTCTTAGCCCAGTTTATGATCTACTCATCCCCTACGCGAGTGAATGGAATAGACTTCTAAGTATCTAAACCTAATTAATGAGACTAACGAAAGATTAAATTAATGAAAGGAAAAGCACTTGAATTAGAGCCATTTTTTCAGTTTCGGAAGTAGATATGAATGCAACATTGATCTAACATTAAAGTTTAATAAAACCAACAAATTATTTATTAATAAAATATATTAGACTGTAAAATATATGGATACATTAACAGGAAATATTTTAACATACTTTTATTCAGATCCTTGTAGCTACATAGATAATACGACATTTCACGTGCCCTCTATTTACGATGCACGAAGGGACACAATACATAAGCCTTATAATAATAATAATTTACAGTTGGATATATTTTCGAGATCATAAGAGAAAGTAACCACATTTTATTGTACTTATTTCATTTTTTAAATGATTATAGCGGGATTTTAGAGTAATTAAAGTTAAATTTCATTTTAAAACTTTCATACGATCTCTTGCGCAGCCGGTCCGGACATTTCTCGCCATACAAAATATTTGAATGTGACTTAGAAATAACACTTTAAACTAGAACAATCACAATAGGAAGAAAATAGAATACTATCAGTCTTTAAATTAGAAGACACCAGGAACATTAGTTTACTCCAATTTCTTGAATGTACCTGAAACAATCAGATTTGGTTATTAAAAATTGGCCAAGTGCGAGTCAGACTCGTCCATGAAGGGTTCCGCAGTATCTATAATAATATAATATAATATGTATATTTATTTGACAAAAACAAATCCTTACAAATTTCTTGAAACTAGCTTATTTACATTTTTTTACAACTACGCCCGATAACTTTGTTTTTCATAGTGTTTGTATGAATTACAAAGTTATATTTGCGGTTTTAGAAAATATGCTGTATCTCAAAAACTGCTGACCCGATCTCATTCAAACCAATTTTTGTTGAAAGTTTACATTAAGATCTACAGATATATATATTTTTTTAGATTTTTAACTCTATTATTATAGAAGTTAGAGGGGGGGGGGGGGGACATTTTACCACTTTGGAAGCGTATATCTTTTAAACGATTACTTTTATGAAAAGGTGGTCTTAGAAACCTCAATGTAATTTTTAAAGACCTGTCTATAAATACCACACACGCGTAGGTTTCGTGAAAAAAAAAACATTTTCAGTTTTAGTTCCATGTATGGGGAATAAAATCGGTTAGCGGTTCACAGAATACATCTACCTACCAAGTTTCACATGTATGATCCTAATAGTTTCGGAATAAAATGGCTGTGACATACGGACGGACGGACAGACATGACGAAACTATAAGGGTTCCGTTTTTTGCCATTCGGCTACGGAACCCTAAAAATAGCCTTATAAAGGATCGGACTACTATTAATAATATATTAATATATTTATATTTTAATATATTTCAATAAATAATTATTATTATTAATTATTATTCTAAGTTTCTGACTGGCTAAACAAACATTTCTTTGAACAGAAATCTACAAAAAGCATACATATGCCTATCATTTGCTGTATCTACACAAACATAAGAGAGGATTTAGACCAGGCCACAGTACGGCTTCCGCTCTCCTTAAAGTGACTGGGGACATTAGAGAGGCTATGGAGAACACAAAGGTTACTGTTTTGGTGCTTATTGATTTCTCCAATGCTTTTAATGCCGTCAGTCATGATATTCTCCTATCTATCCTGTCACATCTCATGGTATCTTCTGAGTCTCTGGAATGGTTCTCTTCTTATCTACGGGGACGTCAGCAGTCGGTTCGTGTCGATGAGAATTCTTCGAGTTGGCGTGACTTGGATGCTGGTGTCCCACAAGGCGGTATTCTTTCTCCGTTATTATTTTCAGTCTTCATAAACTTTATAACTCTCTATCTTCGGTGTTCGTATCATCTTTATGCTGATGATCTGCAGTTGTATGCATCTGCGCGGGTGGAAAGTTTATCAGACGCTATAGGAGATGTAAACCGAGATTTAGATGCTATCAAAAGCTGGTCTGATAGATTTGGGGTGTCTGTAAACCCCTCAAAGTGTCAGGCCATTGTGATTGGAAGCTCGCGTATGATCGGTAGATTGACAGTAAGTTCGCTCCCTCCAATCATTTTTAATGGTGCCGTCATCCCTATTAGTTCTAGCGTTAAAGATCTCGGTTTGCGTCTTGACTCTATGCTTAGCTGGCAAAGTCAGGTCTGCGGTGTCAGTCAAAGAGTCAACGGGACTTTGCGATGTCTGTATCGTCTGAGGAACTTTTTACCTGCAAAAACCAAGACAATGCTTGTGCAAACTTTAATTTTCCCTTTTATCGACTATGGTGACGTGTGCTACTTTGACTTGAATGCGGTCTTGTTGGATAAGCTCGATAGGCTCCTTAACAACTGTATCCGGTTCATATTTAATTTAAAAAAATATGACCACGTATCGAGGTACAGGACCGAGCTCAAATGGATGCCCATTCGCCAGAGAAGAAGTTTGCGCGCTTTGACTACGCTTTTCTCTTTGCTGAACTCTCCTACCCCTCCCTCTTACCTTATTTCTCATTTTCAATTTCTATGTTCCTCACACGCTAAAAGTCTGCGCTCTTCCAATAATCTTCTCCCTACTCTGTCCTTCGCATACTTCTGATTTTATTCATTCTTCCTTCTATATACAGGCTATTCTTCTGTGGAATGCACTACCTCTCGATATCAGGACGGCCACCAATCAATATGCATTTAAGAGAAAGTTGCGGGATTATTTTCTTAACAAATAGTGGAAGCAGAGTTTTCAGAAACCCACTTTCTATAACGTTTTATTATTATATATATATAATATATTTTTGGTATGTATTATGATAAATATGTATGTAAGTTTATTTTAGTTAGAAGTATATGTATATATACACTTGTAATAAAACTTTTACGTTGAAAATATTATCTACTTAGTTTATTTTTTTTTATGCACCTGCCATGTTATCTCTTCACCACCCATGGTTGACTGGTAGAGAATGCCTATGGCATTAAGTCCGCCTTTGTACATTTTGTGTTGCATAAAGTTTTAATAAATAAATAAAAATATTAAATTGTCAATCAATCATTGCAACCTTTTTTTGAGATCAACTGATTAAGAAGTTATAAACGAACATAATTCTATCAGTAGGTAATAGAGTGGTATTAACAAAACAGTCGCACAGCATCATCATCATTTTCCTGCCCTTAGGTATCCTATTTACTTTAGGTCAATGTCACACGTTTCATTCTCCCCTGTCAGCAGATGTCACGACATCATTCACTCCTTTTTCTTTCATATCATTCCCCACACGATCCATTCATCATTTCTATGGCCTTCCTCTACCAATCCATCCATCAACATTCTACCGAGTGTAGCCCTGTAAGAATTTATAAACGAACATAATTCTATCAGTAGGTAATAGAGTGGTATTAACAAAAACTTTTTACCAAAAAATTAAACCGACTCCCAAAAAACACTGCAAAGTGAAAAATAACTTTAATTTCGGTAGTCGGTGTCTTTAGTTTTGTTTTTTCGTTTTTGGCACCGACTTCCGAAATTAAAGTTATTTTTCACTTTGCAGTGTTTTTTGGGAGTCGGTTTAATTTTTTGGTAAAAAGTTTTTATTTCACTCTTTTTAGTTGGATGATTTTTAATTTACCTAGTTACAAGAGCCTAAATGTCAACTACTTATAACCTTTTAAAAAATATTGTTTTTCCCAATGCTGGGCCGTTAATTGTTGAGGAGTTCTCCTGGTACTTCACCATCAGCTCTACATCACCATATGCATTGTGACGAGCATAAAGTGCTTAACATCCATATTCAAGTAATCGAATCGCAATCCACTCAATACTTATTATTGAGTAGTTTCGGCGGCCATCTGTGGTCTTCATCATCAGTTCCACTTCCCCAAATGGTACTTTTTGAGAGCAACTGCACAAGTTACTATAAGAAATACCCAAAACGCCATAGGTGTGCCTATAATATTTGAAGAGTTCCCTCGATTTCTCCAAGATCCCATCATCAGATCCTTACTTTGGTGATAATGGTACCAATTTCGAAGTATACCCATTCGAACAAAAAAAGAATTTTCCAAATCGGTTCAGCCGTCTTCGAGTACTCGATGATCATACATAAAAAAAAAAAAAAAAAAAAAATATGCGCGTCGAATTGATAACCTCCTCTTTTGGTCGTCGGTTGAAAACAGTCGCACAGCATCATCATCATTTGTCTCCCCTTATCCCATTTACTTTAGGTCAGTGTCACATGTTTCATTCTCCCCTGTCAGATGTCACGACATCATTCACTCCTTTTTCTTTCATATCATTCCCCACACGATCCATTCATCATTTCTATGGCCTTCCTCTACCACTCCATCCATCAACATTCGACCGAGTGTAGTCCTTCCCTAGCTGATTTCGACCACAGCGGCTAATTAGAAAGATATTCTAGTGCACTGTGCACTGTAGCAACTGTTTGAGCGGAGGTATAGATGCACTCTGTTCCTTTACTCTCATAGTCCGATGGGACGGTAAGGCGACACGAACACGGCAAACCGTGCTTCCGAGACTAGGGAGCATCACACCGCCAACTTCCAAACTCCGGGTTACTAATAATATGTTTCTAATTGAAAAACCCCTAGGATTTTTTGCCCGACACCTCGCTTAGACTACTAAACGAGGTCGCGCGCCCCTTTAAATACTTACGAAACAACATAATCATACCAGTAGTAGGAGACTAACAAAACAACAGTCGCGCAGCATTAGATAATAATTCTAACCATTGGCAACACATCTCGGTATCTGCCAGTAGTTACATTTCCCTGACAACAAGCCCAGGGGGGGCTACACTTCATAAACTAATGAAAGGGACACATAAATCGATCCTTATCAACAATAAAGAGAAATACAGGCCTCGCCTCTTCCACTGGATGTTTGTGCATCGTGACCCTAGATAAACTTATTATGATGACATTAATTATGTTCTGTCACCCACTGTGTGCTATGGAATAATACAGGTTCGGTTGGTGCTCCCGCATACCTATGTATACTGTTAAAGAGTAGGTTTGTATTATTTTCACACAAAAGGATTATATTGTTGCAATTAAGCTTCTGTAATCAGTACTAATATTATAAAGAGTTAAAATTTGTTTGTATGTAGGGGTAATCTCCGAAACTAATAATCCAATTTTAAAAATTTTTTCATTGGTAGTAAGGTGTATCATTTGTGAGGAAATCTATGCGCTATAATTTCGAAATACACATGGACGAAGTCGCGGGCGAAGCGCTAGTTAATTGATATTTTATTACGGCATGTTTATAACACTATTATTAATAAAGGATATCTTGTTTACTTTTATGGAACCGCCATTTTAAGATATTCCAGTACATAGTTCAGATGTAAAGACGTTCGACTACTTTGGTAAACAAAACCTGATAATGTGGTACCTACCAGTTATTTTAAATACCTAAAATATCATTACTACAAGGATTACGAATTGACTTTGTTTGGTCACTTTTAGGTAATGGACGAGACCTAGTTAGTTAATGAGTTTATTTTTTTACTATTTCAGGTTCCCATTAAAGTAGGCCAATGGAAATCTTTTGCTCGCAAAAATCATATTTTATGAACAATAGCAGGGATAAAAGCATAGTCTAAACATAATAATTAGTATTTAACACGTTTGTGTAAAGGTCAAACTATTTTCTATCGGTTAATTAGCAGTAAATTTAGAACTAGTACTCACGCGGGGCTTCGCTCCCGTGGATTCTATCACGGTAAAAACATAACTCTCCTTTTTTGCAGTCGCGTAAAAGGTAGCCTATAACCTTCCTCAAGCTTCAAGCAATTTCCATACCAAATTTCATCCAAATCCACCCAGTACTTTCGAAGATTAGCGCGTTCAAGCAAACAAACAAACAAACTTTTCCGCTTTATAATATTAACTAGCTTCCGCCCGCGACTTCGTCCCCGTGGAAAAAAAAACCCCCGATTTTGAAACATTCTTCATTACTGCTCCGCTCCTATTGATGTTAGCGTGATGATATATAGCCTATAGCCTTCCTCGATAAATGGGCTATCTAACACTGAAAGAATTTTTCAAATCAGAACGGTAGTTCCTGAGATTAGCGCGTTCAAGCAAACAAACAAACAAACAAACAAACAAACAAACTCTTCAGCTTTATAATATTAGTATAGATAGTATAGATAATCGCATAAATTTGTACGTAGCCGGATGTTTCTATTTAAATTTTAGACTTCAAATGTAGGTACCAACTTTTTAACGGTGTCGGTGAAACTATGAGACGTTGAGCAGTACATTTCCTATTTACTGCGATGTGCAAATTATTTTCAATCATGTTGGTTGATAAATATTTTAGTCTACTTGAACTCCCATGTTAGACAACGGACGTTTAGTGATAAACGTTCATTAAAATTAAACTATTAAAATACTGACCAAATTAATTTGTCTCGGCTTCTTAAAAATATTATAAAATCGAGGGATTTCAAATCTATGCAAACAAATGAAATACATTAATAGATATATTTCACTAATAGCGGAGATAAAGTCGTTGCACTTAGCAACAGTTGATAAACGAACATTCACCCTAACAGACACATAATGGACATACATAATTACGTAAGTTTCCTCATATAAAAAGTAACTCGATATAGGTGACAATAACAAGTATTTTTTGCAGTATGATAATATTATCGCCTACAGCCTCCGTTGTACTCATATTTCTTCCATTGCCATAGTATCCATGCCCGACCGTTTCTGATAATAGCCAGACGGAAAAAAAGATATTTTTATACGACAGACTTAATTAATTATTGTTTTGGTTGTAAAAAGGTGATTTTGTATTTATCATTCATACAGTGCGACTGTTCCAATCATAGATAATATAAAGTTCTTTTGAATATCTTTTCTTCAATTCAAACCCATCCTAGTAAACATTATTTCACCAGTTACGATGAAGACACTTAATATTTTTGCAGCGTATTAAATACTCATTAAATAATTAATTACCGTGCTGATCTGCAAAATTATAGTCAGCCGTGGTGACCGTTGTAAACGGGTAACCCTTAAACCGGCTATACGTTATGAACCGCGTAACCCTTTTCGATTGCGTAAACCCAACTAACGCACGTGCGATCAATACGAAGCTAATAAATTGCTTTACAATCATGTTACATTCATGTTTTGTTATAAATGACGTTTATTGTACTATGCGGATTATCAAGCCGATCTAGCACTACCTACAGCGCAAAGTTTATCAGTGATATTTAATAGTACCTACTTCAAGTGAAAACACATTAAGAATTTCACAACTTATCAATTTATCATGCCCTATCTATAAAATCAATTAGATACTGTTTCTAAATTAATATAATTATTTAATATAAAGCAACTGACAAAGTAACCACCACGACCCAGTAACTGAGTAACAAGATATCCTTAGGTAAAAATGGTGTCAGACTTCTTTAGCAACTAAAAGATGTATATATATGATAGCCTCAGGCGGGTGCATAGGATTATGACAGGGCATGCGGCGGAGTAAAAACACACAAAAACTTCTTCTTTTATAGATTTTTAGCATAGCCACAGCCACGCATCGCACCATGCTACGATGCGTGGCTGTGGCTATGCTAAAAATCTATAAAAGAAGAAGTTTTTGTGTGTTTTTACTCCGCCGCATGCCCTGTCATAATCCTATGCACGCCCCTGGTCATAGCCTAGAGCTAGACGAATTGCTTAATGTGCTTTCGAAAGCACGGAGGTATCTCCATATTATTTATTTATTTATTTATAGTTAATTAAAACGGTACAACACCAATTACATTAATTAACATAGAAATAGAAATACATTTAAGATAAGAATAGTAATAATTGTGATTGAAAATTGAAATTATATAAGATAAAATTAACATGGAACAGTAGACACTCTTGCAAACTTCCTCTCACAGAAGACCAGACATGCACGCATAATTTTACTCCATTCATCAGCAAACACATCACATTCAGGGTTGGTAGTCAGGAGGGCATTGAGCATCCTTAGAGTGCGACAAACTGGGGATTCAGCTCTGGCGACAGTTTTGGAAGTCGGTGGAGCAAACAAATTGTGCAAGCGGTTCTGACGGTGTCCGATGTACTTGTCAGGCACGAATAGTCGGCAGAAAAGGCCATGGAGCTCGGGACAATTGATACGTCCGCTCAGGGTTTTGCAGGCTACTGTGAGCTGATCAAAGCCTCTCCTCACCTCCAAAGAATTAAAGCCTAGCATTCCTAAAAGGTAGTTGGTAGGGTACATGTAAGGGAATAAGTGGTATAACCTTTTGAATAGGAACCTCAGGATGGTTTTCTGAACCTTTTCTATCATTAATGTTTGAATTGCAGTGTAAGGATGCCAGACACAGGCACTGCTTTCAAGTTTACTCCTTACCAAAGTGGTGTATAATAGCCTAATAACATTGGGATTGCGGAAATCCCGCGCATTTCTTAGTACAAAACCTAGGCGCCTAAAAGATTCTTTCGCAAGGGCAGAGACGTGATCTCTAAAAGTCAGATATCGGTCAAAGGTCACTCCCAAGTCCTTAATATTGGTGACACGAGTAATTGCTTCTCCACCCAAACAATAGTTGTAATGGATTGGTTGCAACTTCCGACCGTACGTCATGACATAGCACTTGCTCGTATTAAAAAACAGCCTGTTCTGGATGCTCCACTCATAGATGGCGTCAATGTCCTTTTGCAGGAGTTTACAATCATCAACCGTTTTGATTTGCGCAACAAGTTTTAAGTCATCAGCATAGAGCAAGCATTTCGCAAACTTGACATTGGAAATAAGATCATTGATCATGATTAGGAAGAGAGGTGGCCCCAAAACAGATCCTTGACTCACACCTGAGCGAGTGTAGTAAGGCTTGGATTCGAAGCAGCCATGTCCGACAAACTGTTTGCGATCCCGCAGGTAGTCAGAAAAGAAGTTAAGCCAAGCGGACGAGAAACCGATGGCTCCCAGCTTCGTCAATAGCACATCATTGTCAACTTTATCGAAAGCTTTACGGAAATCGAAATAGAGCGCATCAACTTGCCTACCTATGTCCATGCCACTAGATATATAATCAACATGAATAAGCAAGTTTGAATTTATGGAGCGACCGGGTCGAAAACCGTGTTGCGCATCAGATAAAGACATATCTATGCGTTTGTGTATAAATTTATGCAGTATGTGTTCAAAGTATGGTATAAAGCTATGGTAGGCAGGATAGCGATGGGTCTGTGTTCCTCTACAGATGTTTTATCTCTAGTTTTAGGTATGGGAGTGACCCGCGAAATTTTAAACTGCTCAGGGTAAATGCCAGACTGGAGGGCTAGGTTAAAGATATGACATAGAGGAACTGCCAAGATATCGTTACATCCCTTGAGAATAAATGCTGGAATGTTGATGAGGGTATGCGTTTATTAATATTTATTTACGTACGATCGAACCAGAGGGCTGATACACACTATTTCCTCACGAGCCCCTCTCCAATACCTAAATGGCAATATGTAATAAAGGTAGACTCGTAAATCCAAAGCTACTGACAGAGAGAGAATATTGACAAAAATATTAAGAGCCATTAAGCGTTTTCTCGCAAATTTCTAAGATTTCAAGCGTCTGCTATACCATATCACGTCATACTTTGAAATTTTTAAATAAAATGAAATGGCTCTTAAAGGTAGGTAATTAGAAATAATGTAGTTTTCCGAAATGAATTACGTAAAAAGTAATGAATATTAAACGAAAACCTCATTTAATGTTCATTAGCGCCACAGACTTCGTTAAAGACAAGAATAATTATACAATTATCATAAATATTAAATAATAATGAAAGTGTAGGTAATTTTCATGATGGGAGCATAGGACACAATAATTGTTATGTTTAAATAACAATCCTTATCCATTTTTTATCAATACTTTATTACATACATATGTCTAATAAATCTGAACTTGTTTTTCTACGAGTAAGTATATTACTTTGTTGCAATTTAAGTACCTTTGTAAATCAACGTTATTATTGATAATGTATTATCTGGAACAAATTATTCCACACCTTATCTCATTGGTTCTGTTGATGATTTCTATTCAAGGATGAAGCTAGACGGACGGTCTGCTGTATTTAAAAATATGTAGATAATGCTACAAAAATATCCTATGTACGATTGTGGTAAAAAAAAAACCTTCAACTTGGTGCCTTTCTCTATTGTAGTGTACACTTTTGTATACACTGCAGTAAAGTTTATTTGCATTCTTATATAGCTTTACCTTGAGATACAGGGTTTAAATAATCGTTATTAGCAAAGTGAGAACAATGGATGATAATGCTGCCCAATGTGTTAGAACAGCTACATTATCAAGTTACTATATTGCCCACTAATGTCTACAAAAAAGACAACCTCTTGATATTTTTGCCGCATAATATCCAGTATAATTATCAAGTCTTTCTCGAAACGTCCAGTCTGTTCAAAACCGAGGGAATATCAGGGTTGCGATCCACGTCCAGAATGTACCTAATCGTTATCACCGCAAGATCCTTGTTATTGTGTTATTTATAGGCACCTCTATATTTAAAACGATAAATGAACGTAAGATGACATGACCATATTTTTATCTTGATTACCCTTGACTGCGAACATTTAGCTAGTAGGTAATCATTGAACCTTATTTTATTGATCTCTTTCGGGGTTAAACAATATTATGATACGCTGCGACTTTATTTTGTTGTTTTATTAGGGTTCCGTAGCCGAATGGCAAAAATGGAACCCTTATAGTGTCGGCATGTCTGTCTGTCTGTCTGTCCGTCCGTATGTCACAGCCATTTTATTCCGAAACTATTAGGACTACACATGTGAAACTTGGTAGGTAGATGTATTCTGTTAACCGCTTTTACGATTTTTATTAAAAATTTAAAAAATCTGTAGAATTAAGGGGAGCTCCCCATACATAGAACTGAAACTAAAAATATTATTGAGGTTTCTAAAACATATTTTTCTTAAAGTCAATCGTTTAAAAGATATACGCTTCCAAAGTGGTAAAATGTGTGTGTGTCTCCCTCTAACTTCTATAATAATGGAGTGAAAAATCTAAAAAAAATATATGCTGTAGATCTTAATAAAAACTTTCAACGAAAATTGGTTTGAACAAGATCGGGTGAATAATTTTTGAGATAAAGCACATTTTCTAAAATCGCAAATATAACTTTGTATGTCATGCAAACACTATGAAAAGCAAAGTTATTTGGTGTACTTAGTTACTACGGAACCCTTCATGGGCGAATCTAACTCGCACTTGGCCATTTTTTTTTAGGCTACATTCGATATCGACGCATCGAGTTCAACAGTTAAGCTGATATCTAAAATTAAAAGATGATAACGATATTATGTCTGTACTTTGAATAAACTTAATTAACAAAAACATATGATATTTCTAAAGGACTTGACTAAAAATTAAGCAGGAAACTTATTTAGGTATGTACGAGTATATCTACATAAATTATCCCTGACCCAAATTATGTAAATATAATATTTGCAATGCCAAATTGTTTTTAAAAGGACTTGTTATGCTTTGGTTGTGCTCTGATCAATCAAAACGATTCATGTAGAAGCACATCATTCAATTTCAGTTTTCTATAACATACATAACTGTGTGTTATAGATCAACTGTCTCAAATTCGGAAACACCCACCACCTGGGCCCTAGTTCGAATGACAGGATTAGGGCTCAGGGTCGCCAGAGTGGCCAATATAATATAAATAATTAATCAGTGTCAGTGTACTACTTACATGGTTCATCCGAACACCTGCTGCGCGGCGTACGTGATGTGTAGGTAGCCGTCGTGTGCGCGGAACTGCTCGTACGCCTGAGCCATCGTCATGCTGTGGCTCGCGAGGACTTTGTCGTTCACCAGCAAGTATAGCGCCTGAGGGGAATAAAAACAATCGTTAAATGTAGGCATCAACAAACAAATGAGTTTTAAAGTTGGATCACAGTGGATCAACAACTTTTTAGTCACATTTTACTCGAGATCTGTATGATCGTCATACTACGAAGGGATCCTAGCCACATCCCTCGAAAAGGTCTAGATTGGAGAAGCGGAAACGTGGCCGTCCAAAGTATACTTGGAAACGGTAGTGGCTGAGCCTAAGAAAAAACGCGCTGGCGGGCCACTGTAGACGCCCTTTGTCCCACTTAAGGGACTTAGGGCATTAAGTCAGCCTGATCGCACAGCTTTAAGGTTATGTTAAGGATAATTCTTCTCACCTGTGAATCTCTTAGTTTCATTTTCGTCCGTATGATGTAAAGGAACTGGGACATTGTGAGTTCTTGTGGCACTAGGAACTTTTTTCTGCCCAACGCGGGCACTTCTCGCTCTCTTGAATACCGTTCGACGTATAGCTGGAGAAACAAAAACATAAGTAACGAAAATGGCCCAAATTAAGGAAAATTTGGTTTATTAAAATATTGCTTACCGGCACTTTATTAGGAAATCTATGTCTAATCGCTTGAACCTCTTGATTTGATTGTTTGATATTCATATTATTATCTGCAACAAAACAGTCAGCTTTAGATGAAATAATTGTCAAGAATGACCGGACAATAATTTTTACACGTCGAAAACAGTACATCGTCTGAACACAGACGCAAATTTTCTATAATCATTCTTTGTTTCCTTTTTAGTTCGAAGTTTGAGATAAGAAAATAAGAATGGCTCTGGGGTTTATCTACTTTGTAAAAGTAGGGCAATTGGACTTTGTTAGAAACTTTTGCATGGCGTTTCCTGTGTAAGTTTACATAAGTTTCTTATGTACCTACTAGATAGAGTTCATAATGATCTGAAGAAAAGTCCTAATTTAAACCATAATTAAACCAATTCCCTATTGCGAACAAACAGTGCTCACTTGTCCACGCTTGTTTTACGTAAAGGCAAAACATTTCGCAAACAGTATCTATACTTAATATTATAAAGCGGAAAAGTTTGTTTGTTTGTTTGCTTGAACGCGCTAATCTTCGAAAGTACTGGGTGGATTTGGATGAAATTTGGTATGGAAGTAGCTTGAAGCTTGAGGAAGGTTATAGGCTACTTTTTACCCGACTGCAAAAAAGGAGAGTTATGTTTTTACCGTGATAGAATCCACGGGAGCGAAGCCCCGCGTGAGTACTAGTAAAGTAATATAGATAAAACAGAGCGGGGCGGCTGGCCGCGGCTTAGCGATTAGAAAGGTTGCCTGAAATTACTTTCAGCGATAACACACACATACGATGTACTTAGGTATGTCACTCTGAGCTTTAATGGTTATGTAATTATGGTAAATTTGCTATTTAAAAAAAATTACAAGTTAACTTGAAAAACTTACCATCTTTATAACCGAAAACTTCTTGTGACGCGTATGTGATGTAGAGAAATCCATCTTCATCGCCATAGTCTTCGTAAGCCTGGGCCATAGTGAGGCTCATGCTCAGCATTGATTTGTTGTTTATTATCAAATATAAGGCCTGAAACAATATAATAAAATGAATATGATTTATAGTAGCCATGTCCGTCAGGTTGGCTCAGAATGCGACCAAGTTCGGTAGCCGCGTTGAAGAGTATTTAAGTGCTGCCGAAGACCCCGGCGCAAGTGTGCAACACGGGGTGGTTTTAGCCAGTTAAACTCGCACATTCGCCCGCAACAGGGCGGAGGAAATCTTTGATTTCCACTTCGATAAAAAAGAGGACGGCCAAGTGAAGAGTCGTCGGTAAGTAGAGTGCTGATTCAAAATTGGCGAGTTGCGCTTGCGAGGCACTAAAGTGGCGTCAAAATGGCACCTTCCAGAACAGCACTCATTCCAGACAGATACAATTTACATTATTAACGGACTTAAAAGTATTGTGAAAACGGATGGCAATGATGTAAAAGATATGTGAAATCTATACCTACTTATAATAAATCTGTAGAGAGGTCAATTCTGTACATGAAATATATTTCCAAAATAACTATCAGGGGGTGATTAGGGATCGATACTGATGCCACAAATGTAATCAGTATAATTTTTGTCTGTCTGTCTGTCTGTCTGTCTGTCTGTATAACCGTTATGGAAACAAAAACTACTCGACGGATTTTAACGAAACTTGGTACAATTATGTTTCATACACCTGAGCTGGTTATAGTATACTTTTCATCACGCTACAATCAATAGGAGCAGAGCAGTGAAGGAAATTGTTGGGAAAACGGGAGAAGTTACTCCATTTTTAGGGTTCCGAAGCCGAATGGCAAAAAACGGGACCCTTATAGTTTCGACATGTCTGTCCGTCTGTCTGTCTGTCCGTCCGTCCGTATGTCACAGCCATTTTATTCCGAAATTATTAGGACTACACATGTAAAACTTGGTAGATAGATGTATTCTGTGAACCGCTTTCCGATTTTAAGAGAAAATTTAAAAAACATTTTAAATAATGATATAAATAATTTCAAATGTTTGCATGCCGATTGGTAAAATGTGGCTGAGCTAAATGTAATCTTAAGAACTATTATGTACCCATATTTGCAAAATAAAAATTCTATTATAAATAGTCAATTTATAGAGAAAGGCTATAGGCTATATATCATTACGCTAAGGCCAATAGGAGCGGAGCGCCAATGAAGAGTGCTTCAAAATCGGGGTTAAATTTAACGTTAGCCCAAAGTAACTATTCCACGCGGACGAAGTCGCGGGTAAAAGCTAGTACTAAAATAATAAGGGTTACCGTTGCACGTTGGATGAGTGCAGACATACAGATACCTACCTCGTGTTACGCTACCTAAGCAGATAGTTTGGGTCACTTCATACAGAGCTTAGTACCTACTATGTAACGTAATTGATTATTTTATCTCCAGTGGAGCTAATTGATTGATTACGGGCTTACATAAATAATATTCTTACCCGACTAGAAGATACAACCAGATTGAACTAGACGCTAGCTTGACTAGATCATAGACTATAGACTTAGGTGGCGCTTTCATCTGTCGATAACTATTTATTATTACCTACTCTTACACACACAACACAATCGGTTTATATCGGTCCGACTGCTGGGACCCGAACCTCCTCTATGTGAGAGGGACGAGGGACTATTAGTTATAGGTACATTTTTATATTAGTCATAAAACAAAGTTAGCTAAGCAATTTTGGTTATACAATTATACATACTTTGAAAGTATTAAAGTACTTATAGTAAGTAGTTACTTATACTTTAATATTATGAATGTTAAAGTCTGTCTAGATAGACATCTAGTGTATCTATTACGCTTAAGGTAAACAGCATTTTTTTTTAAAATTGGCATGGAGTTATTCTAGAGCCAGGACTAAACATTTTTTTTTACAATATGGGGCTGTGACTGCTGAACGAAGTTACGAGCAACAGCTAGTATACGGGTATTTGTATGAATGGTTAATGATTATAATGCCTTATTTCAGTCAGGAAAAGTCTTGTAAGTCCAAAATGCATTGAAATAATTATGAATAGTAAGTACTTACTTGATTTGGTTTTATTTTTATCCTATTCCGTATTATAACTAGAAACTGCGACATAGTGATATCTTCAGGAACTAAAAACTTCGATTTGTCCAACGTTGGTAGGTTTCTTTCTTTGTGATATCTCTCAACTATTAACTGCAAAGTAACACAAAAAAAAGAATATGTTAACCATTGAACCGCTAAAGGCGCCATGTGGGAGAAAGATATGGTTACGAGTAACCCTGAGCCTTGGGTTACCTCATTCGAGGCAGTAATTAGAAACATCATATTATAACTTATGTTATAGCAACTAAATTAATTTGTGAGCCGGTGTGAAGGGTGGCCAGTGGGCATATGCTTCAAATATACAATATGGATGTAAAAATTAATATTCATAAATACTCACGGGTATTTTGGTGGGGAATTTGCTTTTTATCGCCATGACTTCTTCTTTCCTGCTAACTGCAAAGAAAAGGAGCACACATTATGATCTCATCTATACATGCATATGTACATATAAATAGAATCGAAGTGTGTCTGTGATTTCAAAATAACGATGGCGCTTATTGTTATTTACAGGTTACTAAAACAAAAACATTTTTTGTCTGTCTGTCAGTCGCTCTATCTTTCTGTTTGTCCGACCCAATCTCAGGAACGGCTGAACCGATTTTATTGCGACTTTAGTACCTACAGTAATATTGATCCCACGCGAACCAATTCGCGGGCGCATCTAGTTGGACATAAAATGTTGAATATCGACGGTCAATAGAATGTAAGTTCTTTGCATTGTTATCAGTTTATTTGCACATCTTTCACTCAATGAACTTTTGCCTTTGTGTTTGGTAAAAACAAACACTGATTCGGTGAACAGAAGAATATCGGTAGGTATTCTCTTGGTGCTTGGGGCGCAAACTTTACACTTACCTACACACAAAGACTCAATTAACGCAAAATATATGGTCATATTGGTCATACGAAAGATTAAACTGGTACTTTTTTCTTGACAAAGTGGTGCATTTACAAGTGTGCACAGTAGTTAGGTATATAATATTTTATTCTTCTAGTGTGTTTTGCGTTTATTTATTTATTATTAAGGTCATCCAACAGCTTCTGTATATATTCTTCGTTTAATTACATTGATACTAGTTAACCGACATATCACGGGCGCTCGGAGTGTGGAGGCTGTCCGCTCACCGAGTGATCCTAGGAAAGAAAGTGGACCAGTGAACCGAGTACAGCGAGGCTCGGAGGAGACCTCTTTGCAGTCTCCCCAGGAAAATGCCGTAAAAGACGTCGCACAGAAGGGGTTCCCGAGTGGTGTTTTAAAAGGTTAATACTAGGACATTTCTATGGCCTGATGCTGATCATCGAGTTGGTTTTAGTGAGGCTTTAAAAGCCCACGCGCCATTTAATGGTTTCCCCACGATAACACAAAAAAGGTTACTGACATAAACGTATCAGACGTAGTTACTGTTTATGGTAAGTAAAGACGAGGACCAGGGGCTATATTATAACGTGTTAAAATTTGAGTCGTTCCAGCGAGAAAGAGGGATGAAGTTATGCACGCTATATAACTCCATCTCTCTTTCTCGCTGGAACGACACAAGTTTTAACACGTCATAATATGGCCCCTGGTTTATATTTTTGTCAATAAAAAGGGTCTAAGATTATGTAAATTTTTAATCAATAATAATGCTAAACCACGCGTTATTAACAATTAGTGTGTGGCCAGTGATCAGCTGTGGCCGTTGTAGAGCACACATGCCAGCGGTCACGTCCCACTGCCAAAATAGATCAATTATAACAAACTGATAACTAAAGCATACCAACAAACTACAAAGTCTGGGAGTTCAATGAACTGTATCTATGCATAATTATATTTTGCTAATAATACAGCAATAATAACAACTGTTTCGCGTTCTCAAATAGGCTATTGACATAAATCAGTGAAACGACAACAAAATGAACGAAAACATTAATCACTTGGGGTAAACAATATTGAGCTAATTGATTGTTGGTTAAGTCGAAGTGTTAATTAATTACTGAATGATTTATTATTAAATGATTTTTATTTTTATTTTTTTTATTTTTTATAAAATATACTAGAAAACAATCACAGGGATGATTTAGTCTTCTAGTATATTTTTGTTGTTAGTAAAACCAATTTGAAAGATAGAGTCCTTTTCATTAATCTTCTTTTTACCCGACTGTAAAGAAGGGTTTTGTTTTTCGAGCGTATCTTGTATGTATGTATGTATGTAATATTTTTTATTACCTCATATCTCCAGAACCGCTGAACGGATTCACATAGTTGAGGTATCGTTTGATTCGTCTTAGCAGCCCAAGTGTTCTTAGGTAGGTAATATTTTAAAAAATCAAACATGGCGGCTGTGCGAAGCCATTATAAATAGTGAAAAAAAAATATTTTTCGAATGCTACAATATGGGTACCTATCAAATTAAAGTGCCGTACAACGTGGCAATGCTGCCCGTCTTCTGGGCACGTTTCTGGACGACAGCAATGTGGAAGAGTCACAGAAATCTTAATAATTATTAAGATTAATTAATTATAAAGATTATTAATAATTATTAAGATTTCTGTGGGAAGAGTACTTCGACGCACAAGATTATTTTTTTTTATGCACAGTAAGGTTTAGTATTATTTAAATATTGTAAACTAATTAGTATTTAAGACAACAATTAAAAACTGAATCCTGCGCCTAGATTAAGAGAAACCGCGTATTATAATTATCTATACAAAGATCCACACCTTGCCACTTTGTTGTACAAAGTAAGTTGTGAGACGTGGACATTTAGACCAATTAATCCAACTTATAAGTCAAAGTATGTACTTACTAAAAGGCTTTTTTGTCTTGAAGCACTGTTTCACATTATGATTCACATCGTGTTTTATTAAAGCTGTTATGAAGTTTAACTCCATTTTGAAGTTACCGATCGCACAGTATCGTGTTGGTCTCGCGGCGACGTGCACTTCCAGCGCAGTTCGAACCTCGACTACACCAATGTAAATATCATCTTTACTTTTATCATTCGGCATGAAGTGAACTCGTAAACAAGCCGATAATCAGTGCTCTTTTATTAATTTCTATTATTCAGAGTTGCATTTCACTTAATGTGATAGTGATTACTGAGTTACTGTCGGACTGTCACGTCACGTATGACATTATTGCTTATTTGTATACTACCCGCTCTTTTGGATAATATTGTAGCTTTAGGTAATATAACGGCTTTAACTTTAGTTCGCTGCTTTGCTCGGGTAGATAGATAATTATAATGCGGAATCTTTGTAATCTCCTTTAAAAAATCATACCAGTGTTTAGCATTATGTTAATCTTTTATAACCGCAGAGCCACTGAAATAATTTCTAAGTACATACTTACTATACCGGTTGGCTAACTTAAATAATAAGCATGTTATATGAAAACACGATTTCTCAAAAATCGAAAGAGTGAATAGGTTACTTCTAGGCAAGCGTGCTCCATCTTCGACCACATCATCACTTACCATCAGGTGAGATGGTGGTCAAACGCAAGCCTATTATCAATGAAAAATAAATTAAAAAAATCTACTTTTTTGAGTTGTGCCCTTATATTACTAAGGGTGCGATATGCTGTAGAATCTTAATGAAAATTTTGAACCAAAATTGGTTTGAATGAGATACAGCCAGTGGTTTTTGAGACACTCGTATTACACATAAAAAAAAACGCAAATATTCCATCATCGGACTACAAGACAAACGGCGATGCGCCATTGTTACATGGTGGACATTCCACCCATACGCACAAAACATTTTCGGAATACCTTCATTGTGCGTACGGCTAAGGAGTGGAATTCCCTGCCGGAGTCTGTGTTTCCCGATAGCTATAACCTAGGTGTTTTAAGTCAAGAGTGAATAGGTTACTTTAAGGTAAGCGTGCTCCATCTTCAACTACATCATCACTTACCATCAGGTGAGATGGTGGTCAAACGCGAACCTATCATCAATAAAAAAAAATACTTTGTCATTCATACAAACACTATAAAAACAAAGTAATTTTTCGCTAATTTTTCCTTGCTACTACGGAACCCTTCATGGCCGAGTCCAACTCGCACTCGGCCGGTTTTCTTTTTATGAAGTGGCTTTTATTTTATGTCATGCAATTTGATCTCAGCAACCTTTTTTAAATTCTGATGATGAGTGAGGAACGAGTATGTTAATTAATGTATGAATGACTTGCTGAAAGAATATTTAGAGCCAAAGCCTATATAAGTATATATCCATTAGTTACTCAAAGTGATCACTACTGCTGGCAATTTAATATCAAGCCACATCCGCCCGCTATTGGGACTTCCGATAAACTTTGTATTTACATTCAATTGTCGTCTAACATTCAAATCATTGTGGAGGTGGCGCTTGAACATCAGTGCGACGGTATGGCCTGATAAAAAAAGTAAGAAGTACTAACATTAAAAATGACATTGAATTATAATTATACTGTAGGCGCAGTGGTTGATCGATTGGGCGGCTGGGTTGTGTGTAGCGGGTTTGATTCCTGCTCCAAGCAATGTCTATCTAAGTATAATTAAAGGAATGTTTTGATCTCTATAAGAGCTGCAGTGACGACTAGTGTTGCCAGGTCGGATTTGTTTTAAATCGGGACAGAAGGTAAAAAAAATCGGGATTTAGGGTTGTAGATCGGGACGAACAAAAAAATACAAGTTTTTTAAAAGTATCCAGAGCGCTTTTGATGTGCTGCAATAGTTCACAACATCCTGAAAATAAAGGGTGTCTCAGCGCCGATTTTAAATTTTAAACTCGAATATCTTGGCAACCAGCGGAGCTAGCAGGAAGGGAGCGGTAGCGTTTGATAGATGATTAGTGCAGATTTTTCAGTCACCATGTCGTAGTGGTCTGGTGTGCACCGCGTTTACGCAATCAAGGCGTATTTTTGCAACGAGTTTTCATTGAGTGAAGCACAGCGCAAGTTTTGTAATCGCTTTGAAATCCGCCGTTTAAGTGATGCCCCGAGTATTCAGTTAATTAAGTCATGGGTAGCAAAGTTTAGAGCGACAGGATGTTTACTGAATCATTCAATTGGCCCTCGAAATAGACCTGTGCGATCGATTGAAAACATCAACCGCGTCGCCGCTGGCGTTGTTTCCTGGAAAACTCATAAGCCGCTTTGGAGACATATTGTGGCCACACAGATCTCCCGACTTAACCCCAGCTGCCTTTTTTATGGGGTTATTTCAAAGCAAGAGTTTTTGATACCCCTCTTACGAATTTGGAGCAACTGAAGACTAAAATAACGACAAAAGTGAGGGTCATATCAGTTGACGTTCTGCGGCGTGTCTCTGCAAATTCGCTAGTCCGTTTTGAAGAGTGCATTCGCCGTGATGGAAGACATCTTGACGGTGTAATATTCCGTACATAAAATCCGCACTAATAAACAATAATTTATTGCTATTAAAATATTATAAGTACAATCTTAGTTTTAAACTATTGCATAGCTTTTATCGCGGGCTTTGAGCGTGGCGACCGAATCAAGAAATTCCGTAACGGATATAAACCTACTACTACTACTACTACCCTACACCCCCCACTCCGACCGACACAGCGGTGCGGCGCCGGCGTTGAAAGCCGTGCATCCAGGGTTGGATTTATGTATGTTGAAAAAGATAGTACAAACAAATGAAAAGGATAGTATTTATAAAATAAATATAGGACACTTTCATTTTTTTTTTATTTAACATATAATAGTCATTAAAATCAACATCCGTTAAGGCAAAATTTACTTTTCTTCTAAGTTTATCAGTTCTTGAATATTACTATTAGTTCAATCTTCATTCTTGGCATTTAATCTCATCAACATATCCTCAGTAGGAATAAAATCAGTAAAATTCCCACTTTTGTTACCGCTTTTGATAACGTCACAAGACAATAAAATGGCATTTTAAATACAAATTATTATAGTACAAAATATAACCCTGGGAAAGAGAGAAGTGTACTTCGGAAGATAATCGGGGAATCCCCGGTCATCAACACAGAAAACCTTGAAAGATCAGAATTCGGTCGGAATATTCATAATTATGACATAAAACTAAGCATTCGGGAGCAAACTTTAAATTATAGTATGTTAGCGTACTATCCTTAGATGTGGATAGTATATAGTACAAAGGGCGAAATTATAGTATAAATACTATAATTATAGTACAAAATCCAACCCTGCGTGCATCGTCTAACGTCGTTTCAGTTCGGCAGACTTCAGCACGGTGTTTGTGTGCGTGCGACTAGACGTATGCGTGTAGACTAGCTGCTAACTGCTTATAACTGAGTCCATGAGTGAGTTCGAGCCCGCGACTAGTTCTGAATAACCTACATGTATTGTAAGATAATAAAAATATTATAAACAATATTAACTTTTCATTTATTCAATAAAAGAAAAAAATTGTTTTCTTATCGGTCACCACGCTCAAAAAGTGTAACTTGAATTAATATCAAAGAAATAAAAATACTGCATAAATAAATAATTATAATTGCATTAGTTGATAAAAAATGCTCTGCAATAGCTTTACCGCGGCAGTCCCCGAGTGCCACACTCTTTTTTTTTATAAATATTCTATTTTATAATCGGCGCTGAGACACCCTTTCTACGTCACATTCAGGTCGTCTAGCTATCTTTTGGAGTACTTGATCCATAGATTACTCGTATACAAGGCCCATTTTTTTTAATTACGTAATTGTGAAATTCACCGCAAGTCATACTAAAGTTAGGTTTTTTTTTAATTTCGGCTTTGACATGCTCCAGTATCAAATGGTTTCGCCTCTTGGACCAAATTAAGTTGGTTTGTGAAAATACTCTTTCCGCTGCCGCACTTGCCATGTTTGACACCGGTATTGGATACTATAAAAGAAAATAACTTCAGAAGTTTTGCGAAGTCTTGTTTTGTAGCGGCGTAAGATCTTTGTTCTGCACTGCTGTTTTACCAAGTTTTGAATGAACACCACTGAATTTCGTGACCTTCAAAATATAGCAATGTCTCGTTTTCAAGATATATTGCTATCCACATCCTGTAAAATTAGTGCAGCTTGGTAAAATGCCAAGCATGGCTCCGTTTCAACAGAACTGAAGAATTGCCACAGCGCACTTGGGACATTCATCTTCTCCCAATGGTATGTTAAAATTTAGTTGCACGTTCTACGGACTTCTACGGTAGAAAGAAGTGACAACCGTCTTGCTCTAACATGACGCAAGACGGGAGCAAATTCAGCTTCCTGCAGCTGATAAGAATCTTTTAAAGTGTCAACTCGGTTTATAAATCGGGACATTTGGTGTCCCGATCAGCGGCAAATCGGGACGCGTCCCCAGACCCCTAAAATCGGGACTCCCGCGAAAATCGGGACACCTGGCAACACTAGTGACGACTGATGACGATAATGATACATAGAGGTCTTGAGAGGGGTGTCTAATTAGTTTCCATATGAAAATACATATGTATGTGATGTATACTAATTGCTTTAGGCATAAATATTGATATGGAAGACCATGTATTCGTCAATACCTAGATAAAACTTTCTGTCAAAAAAGTGTACCTACTTCATGACGTTGTGCCTACTCTTCAGAACAGTGAAAACCTATGGTAAATATCTAATATGTCTATACTTCTTGTTGTAATGAATCCTGAAATCAAGGCATCGGAGTTTTTAACCGACTTCTGAAAAAGGAGGAGGTTCTCAATTCGGATGTTTGTTTTTTTTTTTTTTATGTTTGTTCGGGCATAACTCCGTCGCTTGCTAACCGATTTTAAAAATTATTTTTTTGTTGGAAAGGGTATACTTCCCAAATGGTCCCATGAAAATTTTATCGAAATCGAACAAGCCGTTTCTGAAAAATCAACAAAAGTCTAAAAAAGATATTTACATTGATGATCTTTTCGTTTACTCTGCATTGTGTTTTTTGTTCGCGCGTTTTTAGTTTTTTGTAGTTGACATTTTGGCTTTTATAACTAGATTAATTACAAATTTACCCACTAAAAAGCGCGAAAATAAAAACTTTTTTGCAAAAAAATAAAACCGACTTCCATATCAAAACACTACAAAGCCAAAAATAATTTTAATTTCGGAAGGCGGTGTGAAAAAAAAGAAAATACAAAACCAATAACACCGACTACCGAAATTAAAATTATTTTTGGCTTTGTAGTGTTTTGATATGGAAGGCGGTTTTATTTTTTTGCAAAAAAGTATTTTCAAGTTGAATATCTAATAACCAGATAACACACATTTCTTATGATCACACTTAAAAGGCACAAATAGGTTAAATGAAGAGTAGGGTAGTGTACATTTTATGCCAAGGCTTTCAGAGGCCTGCCTTATCAAGTCAAAAGTAGATTATATACCTAGGTTATATAAATATAGTAGAAGGTAGTTAGGTATCCTACCCAATTTTAAGAGATAATTATCGATAAGCACCTACTAAAATTTGATGATGTTTGCATGATATAGAATAAAGATTACCTACCTACAATACTAATCTTACAGTATTTACGTGACCTCTCAACCTTACGAGCTAGGTGGTAACGCAGTATGTTGCTTACAATGCCACCTACATACTAATGGTATTAGGATTGGGTGCCTAATAAGTCGCCGCATGGTTCCATTTTGAAACAAGATCTGCTAATCTGTGCCGAAGGGCCAGCACATCCTTCTTAATCATTGTTTTTATGCATAGGTATGTACGTTCAGTAGCTTTCGGTGATCAGTAGTTTATCAAAATTATTGATACTTTGGAAATGAAACATTTCGTGATAGGGCTAAATGCGAGACTACAATACAGTCGCTTGCCATTTATTTATTATTATTATATGTGGAATCAAGAACAATTACATTAAAATAAATCTTAAAATTCACATTTTAAGTCAGTAATAAAATTACATTAATTAGAGGTAAAAGCTACGACTACTTTAGTAGTGCGATAGCCGTATTATTTAGAAAAACAAATAGATATAGATGACGCCAAATAACTTGGCAAGGTTTTGGCGTAGTGGGGGTAAGTTCGCGCATCGTACACTTAGTGGAAGAAAAAAGTGGTCTCTTTTACTGCTTCTATGGTTATTGCCATCATTTATTTTTAATCATATCTGTTCAGAAGAATGTTAAAGAAAGAAGAGGAATTCATTCGTTAATTCGATATTATAAATAAAATAGATATAATACATAAATACATTTAAAAGTGAAAAAAATGTATTTAAAAAACATTAAAAATAATATGTACTCGTCGCCACAATTAGTTAATAAAACTGCTACCCCTTTTATTCTTCTTTTTTCAGACAGTTACGAATTCGGAATTTCAACCTTCCTTAACTACAGTGTCTAACTGTTCTTTCTGACGTTTTAATAGTCTGCGTAAAACGGTATTTGGTCCTATGGCATTGTAACCAAGGTAACAAAAAATAAATTTAAAACAACAACTCGTAACAAAAACAAAGGGTACAACTTTCGTGTACGCAAGTGTATTCGGGAGCAAATTGAACGAGAACTACTGACGCACCAATCACGCGCTCGGAGCGGCGCTACGTCATACCCCGCGTCCCGCTGACAACCGCTGACACCTAAAAATCGACTTCTGCGCATTGAACGACTCTTACCAAGCTATTTGACGTTACCTGTACTTGCAATGTACAGAGATTTTTCACTTATTTATTTAACAAAATAATTTTGGGAAATAAGAGGGCTGATGAACGAATTTTATTTCATGAACGCAGATATTTTGACAGCCGCCTACCGCGTTTCTTTACACGTACAACCACATTTGCTTATATTAAAGTAAGATAACATTATTAAATAACTTTTTTAAACTATATCTTAAAGTATAATAACAATAAAATCTAAATTAAACATTACAATAAACTATTAAGAGCTTTCAATGGCTCGGTAAGCGTGAACATAATGTATTTACTTCTCGACTTATCCTGGCCCTGGCTCATCTTCAGGGCAACGGAACGCACTTGACTCTCCTAGCGACTGAAAATGAATTATCGAATTTCTGAAATAATTTATTAGGAATATAACAAAGTGTAGCCGTAAGTGTACTGCGTAGGTGTAAAAACATTCAATGCTATAGGTATTATTAGTTTACTGTGTATTTTATACGGTTTTATTTACTAACACTTTTTGCTTCATCGATGGACTTTAGAATCGATAACCCAATTTCTTTTAAGTTTTAAATGACTGCAATTGTCTGTTAGTGCGTCGCTGTAAAAATGCTGCTGTGTTAGGGTTGTGTGACGGCGTCGTGATCCTTGTGACCATGCTTTTCACACCGATTTATATTGCTATGACCTTTATAAAGACCTGGCGAATTCGGTCGTTCAGAGCTCGTCTACTCGAGTTTTTGAGCGGTAACACAAGTGTCGCATTCTGCAAAGTTCCTGAAAATGCAGCTGGTAAGTGTCCTAACATAACATTGAGACAGTTATGTCATACATTTCTAATTTAAATGTAAAAAACAAGACGAGAGTTCATTATCTAATTCATTAAATAACTTTTGTTTAAATTTATCGACCGGCTTCATACCCCTGGTTTACGCAATGTAATTGTTGTCTAAATTATGCTAATTTCCACCTAGTTGTAACTAATAAAAATAATAAATTTAATTTACAGAAACTCCTACACTTAGTTCTAAGCTCTGTACGAATCCAAAAAATGCATATCTATGTGACTTACTGGACTATACAAACGCGACTCGGATCTGCAGCATGAAGCCAATGCAAATGATTGAGATCAATGACTGGGTATCCTGTTCCAATGGGCTGCCTTTGGGCTCTAGTGATCAGTCTCCTATTACTGACTTAGATGTAGATGTGCTGTTTGAATGTGAGATGGAACCACATGATAACTCAGGACAAGATATCATTACTGTAAGTTTATTTTCAGCATGATATTATTACTTATCTAATACCATGAGCTTCTGTAACTTTGGCCCTGGGGCTTAACTTTGACACATTTTAACCTATAGGAAGACCGTAAGCCATGTCTTTTGTCCATAATTATGTGCTTGGCTCAAAGTTATACCTATGGCCAAAGTAGTAAGATCTTACAGTTCAAAAAATCTATCTGGCTTCTCTTCATAGTTACAAACATTACCATTTATGTACTTTAAATTATAATCATTATTACAATTGGTATCCAAAATGATGATTTATAGGTATAACTTCTACTTTGATTCCAGTTAGAGTCTATGGGTCAGCCTGTGGCATGGAAGGCAGGCTCTCACCTAGCAATAATTGTGAAAACTAACATAGAACATTTGTCCATCATTGGCTTTAACTTCATTGGTGGAGAGTTTGTCATAGACCACAATTTGCCTGTGGTCAGGATACAGAGTGAGTACCATCTTGATTTTAATTAAATAAAACAAAAATACAACAACATACAGGACTTTCGAGGGGGATGGTTTATGTGACATTTAAGTACATTATGTTTCTGTTTCAGCTGTCCAACTATCAGGTGAACCCAACAAGGCTTCGGATCTTTCTATGAGAAGTCTTCGCAGTGATATCCAGTACAGTCTTCAAAAGCCAGCAAATGAATTCCAATGGCCAGTCCATGCAGCTCTGCTTAGGAAACTGTCAAAAGTTGTAGATATCAAATCTGACACTAAAAACACCATCCAGATGAATGGAAGCAGTGGAGATTTGGTTCTCGAAGTACCACCTCCTAGGAGAACTGTTACTTTAGCTGATGTTAGTGTCAACACTGGCAAGTCATTATCGGGAGAAGAGGTAGAGCCTCCAGAAAGCAATAAAGTAACAGAAACTGTGGCAAAGGCAGAAGTGGCACAGCCTGAAGAAGAAAAAGAAGTAGTAGTTGAAAATGTTACTGTAGAAATACAACACAATATCACACCAAAGAAATCTAGTTTAAAACTTGACCTGAAGAAAGGCACAAGTCAGCTCTCAACTTCTTTACTAAACATATCTAGTCAAATAAAGTCTGTAACTACTCATAAAAGGATAGTAAGTACAACTGGGCCGAAGAGGCCGCAGTCACAGATAGATTGTTATCCAGTTGTTAAGGAGGAAGCAGCTAGTAGTTCCACATCCCAGCAGAGTACGCCGAAATCTGTGAAAAGTTCCCGTCCATTAGTGAATACGAAGTCACCAAATGTGTTGATATATTCTGATAGTGTAGTAGCTAGAGATAATTTGGAGGCGTCCCTTAGGAAAGTACTGGATTGCGATAGGTGAGTGTGAGTGTCTTATGTGTTCTATGGATATGCTGAGCTTTCATAAAATTTACACAAGCTTGGCTCATATCAAATCAATTGCAATTGTATCAACCTAGATTTAAGTTTATTCTAATTGGCATTTAAAATTTTTGCATTGCAGTTCTTAAACATTTCACATATTGGCTATCAAAATTACGCTTGTAGATAATTATGTTTAAATTTATGTACAAAATCATTACACAGATATAGAAAATAGTTGTACCCATAGAGTATGTAGTTAATGGAATGTGAATATTGTAAATACGACTTCATGCATTCCTACAGTCAAATGAGAAAAGTTTGATTGTGCATGGGGCAACAGAGTCCTTTATTTAGTTTTTTTTTTGTGTGGTGCTGGTGATTGTATGGACCAGTCATGTGATATTTTTGTTACCTTCCCAAAACTCGTGATATGAGGACTGAGTTTAAAGTGTCAAGTCGTCCATGACGACATTGTGCTGTAATTAGTACAGTGTGGTAACCGCTGGCATATTTAAATGGTTTTAATATGAGAGGCACATCTAATGTAAATTCATAGTTATATTTATGTTTGAAACAACTCTATCAATCAATGTCACAGTGTTTTGTGGGACTAATTTAAAGCTATATGTTCACCATTCAATAAATAATGCATTTTGAGAATCCAAAAAAACCTGAAAGAAATACAAATTACTATTTGTGGCAATTAGGTAATATATGAAGGGTATCTTCCAAAATCTTTTGAATTTTGATGAGAGTACCTGCGCAACAGTGCCACAGTAACTCATACAACTATAGAAAAATACAATAAACATTGTCAGGTATACGCTATACGTGGTGTCCCGCGAGGCGCTGGAGGGCGGCGCTTGGCGGGGCCGAACCGCCCTGGTGGCCGTGGCGGGCTGTGTGGGCCGCGCCGCGCCACTGCTACTGGCGCATTTACTGGCGGGCGGAAGGCTGCTCGCGCTTTGCTCCGACTTACTCCACACTGTACTGCCGTATTATAAGACTGCTGAGGTACGATAGCAATACAAAAGTTCCCAGACACCCAGTTTGCAACCTTACGACATAAGGGCTAACATGTTCTCCCAACTGCAATGCATGCAGCGTAATAAAGGATGTACATCATTTTTTGATGGAGTGTGTCAAGAACCAAGAGGAAAGGAGAAGGCTAATCAATGAGTTTAGTTTAAATATATTACAGATTGGTATTCAATCAATTTTAGCTCAACCGAAGTCAGATGTAGCAAAAAGATTTAGCGAGTTGGTGTAGTATATTGATTAGGATTCTCCTTTAAATTTAATTAAGAAAACATTGTTTTGTAGAAGCATGTGTACGGCATGATGGGGTTGGCGTTGGCCGGATAAAAACCCCAAATTAATTTCATAAAGATTATTAAAAAAAAGGCTAATGTTGATCGTCCTGAAGGTCACGGGCCAGTCAGGCAGTACTTTGTGTTATTTATATCAAAACCACTGTTCTCAAATCGGTGAGTGAAAACGTCGTGAGGAAATCGGCATGTCCTAGGACCAAAATTTCGAAGACCTGTGACATCCACCAACCTGCACTGGGCCTGCGTGGTGGATTACGGTCCATTCCTTCTTATAGAGAGGAGGCCTGCTGTCCCGGCTGTGGGAACTTTATAGGCTGAATTAATATTATAGTAGTTGGTAGATGATATGCTCCTCAATTGTGTGTCCCATTTACTTGGGTTCGGCCTTCCTTCTCCTTCTTTTCTATTGCGAGCAGCCGTTAACGGGTTCAGTTGTTCTTCGTTCGGGTCTTTTTCAACCTTCTTCAGCCAAGTAGAGGGCGATTTTCCGCTTCTGCGTTTCGGTACTGGTAAAGCTAATGAAACTCATACATTCCGACTCTCCGAGGTCTAAGCAGTATAAAAATCCGTAGTTCCGAACCCGTACTTTTCTGTGTTTCTTTGTTGAGATAACTGTGTACATTTTATTTCCAGGTTCGCGAAAATGAAGTAGTACAATTCACGTATGACAAATGGAAGTCTGTAAAAATGAAGCATCACATATTCTGCTACCAAGCATCACCTGCCAAGAAACAGTTCTCCACTGAAAGCGATAGACAGTAAGAACATACTTTATTTATTATAAATGTCTTTCATTCTGTGTGATATGTGTTTCTTTCAAACACTGAGTAGTGAGTAAATGGAGTGCTAAGTTAGTAAATCAAATCCATTAATTTTAAGCACAGGTAAACTAATATTGCCCCACCATTTGCTAATTATTCTGTGTCCTCAAATAAATATTGTGCTTATACTATGAATAACATTTTGGTCACTTTACAGAGCAAGTCAGGAAAATAATATGTATCGGTACGCAAACAAACTATTGACTTAGAAGTCCTTTAATCCTCAGCCCTCATACTGTTATGACACATTACGCCTTGAGATTTAGTGTTTGATTTATAAAGCAGTGCTATTTTCACGAATAATGATTACAAGCGACAGAACATTTATTTTTAAAAGAAGTTTTTATTTATACTTTGTTGATACGCTTAATTTTAGTTTCTTGTTCCAAAGATATGCATGTGTGTGAGTAACTAGATGTGTTGTCTTTTACATACAATGTTTTTATTATAAAACTTAACATAACTGCATTACACAATTTTAGATAATTACATTATTTAGAGAGTGGCTGAACAAGGACTATGGCTAATACATATTATTATATTGTAGCTTAGAAGTAACACAATGCATCTAATGTCATTTACATTATTGTAATTAATATTCACAGCATTTAACACAACTTATGACGTAGTATAACGTATTATAATATGATGAGGAATATCAACTTAGTTAAAATCATTGCTCACATTTGTTAATAACAAAACAGAAAATGTTACTTTATTTTAATTGCCCAGTGAAGTCGCTTTTACACATAGAGTATATATCAGATACCTCATTTCTTAAGAAAATAGAAGATTAAACCGCAATTTATTGTATTTAGGACTTCATTCCGACTGAAGTAAAGTGGTTAACGCCACTAATTACTAGTAGTACACGAATTGAAAATGTTTTTCTACAAATAACTGAATTTCAATAAAAGAAAGATTATTTACACAAAACTGCCTAGTTTGATCATAATAATTATGTCAACAATATCTTTTCAAAATTATGAGTAGATACATTTTGTATTTGTGACCGTGGTTTCGTATATTTACATGTCAATACAGCGCTGAATGTGGAAGTGAAGTATCTGTATGTAGTATTTATTCCGTGACTTAGTACTGTAAGAAAAATATAAATACACTAGCTGCGTCGCAAGTTGTAAAAAATAGTGATGATACCAGAGAGCCTTTCGTATACTTCGTAGTTATGTAAAATCGTAAAATAAAACTGTTTTTTTTTTGTGTGCTTGACTTTGAGAAACACAGATTTTGATTTTATTTGAATGCAGGTAGTTAAAGTTCACTGTCTTCGCTTGTTGTTTCAAAAACATTGCGATTCTCTCTGAAACCCCATACAAAAGGCTTTGCGGTATTCTCTCGCGTATTTTGGTGTGTTAAAGCCGTCATTTTTAAGGTACAATAGAGAGAGAGAGAGCTATGCAAGTAGAATAGCACTGTCTCTTTCGAACCGTTAAGGCTATGACACTTCGATATATGACCGCGGAACAGTTCTAGGTACATTAGATTTTTTATGCGTAGGCCGTCCAAATACGCGGGGCATCCTGGTCATGAGCTGGACATCCAAGTGTTGGCTTCGGAAGAAACTTGGCGCACGCCCTCCCTGCTGCAGGCCACCGACCTCACAAATAGAGGCATTGCTATCTTCTCACAGGTTTGTATTATGTGTTGGACATAAGCATGTAGGTATGAGCGTAGTATGACCCTCGGACCCAATTTTTCTTGGTCTGAGATGCGACCACACTAGAAACGAAAAGCAAGTAAGCAGATTGTAAAAAGGTTATTGCTGCGCGACGCGATGTAAAAAATGACTATCTGTACCTGTTGTCCTGTCCTGTGTGGACGAATTTTTGAATGACAAATTATTATAATGATGCATTATAATAATTTGATTTCGATTATTTACCTTTTGACTAAGTACTTGACTGCATGCATAACTATTTATTGATTGTTGTGTTTATAGTGTATTTGTTTTTCTGTTCATGTATTTCATTAATTTAAAATGTTATTTTTTGTAAAACACATAATCTAATGACTCCGAATGTGTCACTTATAAAGGTGAACGCCAGATTTCGCACCGCATACTTCTTTTCGTTGTTTTGTGTTAGAATTTATACCATTTATTAAGGCAACTGCGCTATTTATTTTCATGCAAATGTACTATTTTTAAATAGTGGGATTCCAGGCGCGTGCATAGGATTATGACAGGGCATGCGGCGGAGTAAAAACACACAAAAACTTCTTCTTTTATAGATTTTTAGCATAGCCACAGCCACGCATCGCCACCATGCTACGATGCGTGGCTGTGGCTATGCTAAAAATCTATAAAAGAAGAAGTTTTTGTGACCGATTACTCACAAAAACTTCTTCTTGTGTCAATAAATAATTGCCATATGAACAAAAACACGACGAAAAATATTGACAACAAAAATCATTCCTATCATTAAATCATTAACTATTATGATTGTTTGCAACAATTATGCATTCTTAGGTATAATATATAAGTGTTCAATTATATGTATTTAATATTATTTCTATGTCTAAATAATTTATTATCATTTCAATATTTATGTTATTTTACATATGGCAACTTTTAAAAACATAAGAGCGTTTAGTTTACGATTTTGCTACGTTTAATTAATAAAATCTTTTTATTAATATTATTAATGAATCCCACTATTTGAAAATAGTACAGTTACATGAAAATAAATAGCTAAGTTGCCTTAATAAGTGGTATAAATTCCACCACAAATAACGAAAAAAGGATGTGGTACAAAGTTCCCATACAAGCCTGCCTGCCTGCCTTTGTATGTCTTTATTATGACAAAACATAGCGCACCCCCTATTTATGTAAACATCTATGTTTCACAAATAAACTGATTGATTGATTGTAAAATTGGTAGGAATCCAATAACAAGTTCAATAGCAATGAACTGACTACATTTACAGCTTTTTACAGCTTTCAGATTTTTTGTTTTACATGAGCATGAAAATCATTGCTTCTTGCCAAATTTCATGATTCCCAGAATCATGAAATTTGGCAAATGGAAGTACCTTATAGGTTTTGATTCTCTTATGAAATCGCAAATATGTGATATAAACGGTGGGATGTCTTTTTATCGCGTTAATTTACTACTAAAAATTATCAAGTTAAAGAAGGATGACCATTTTGGACCTGACGATGTATAGTTATGAAATAAATGTTAAAATTCGGCTAATTGGATTGTGTATCAATTACGCTTATCACAATTTTAAAAGAAACGCAGGAAAAATATATATTTCATTTTTTCTGTAAGCTTATTTTACGTTTGTGGTAACATAATACCATGTTTTGAACGTACCTCAATTCACTTTTTCAATAACGTTTCATTTTAAGCATTGTTACTGGAATTTATTCAGCTCTGCTTCTGAGTTTTATATATTATTTTAAGTTTTATTTAATCAATTTGTATTTCTTTATTAGTCTTTATATAATAAAGATTCATTGAAAATAAAATATTAATTAAATTAAATAATCATTTAGTGCATCATTGATGATTGAAACGGATTTTTTTGACATTTGTCAGATGTCCGATTGAAATCAGTGAGTGACTGTACTGTGCAGTCTTTTTACGATCCTATTTGTTTCCCCCTGGATCTCGATATCTTCTTCCTGATCTGACGACCTTTGCTTTCCGTAAATACGTCTTCTTGATAATGCCGCTGTCAACAAAAAGTCGACATATACTTTTGCATAAACTGCTTAAATACGTTTCGGCGTTATCTCGTTCATGAACTCAACACAAGAGCTATTTCGTTACTTAGCGGGTGGATATCACCAGTAATCGTAAGTATTTATGTTTAATCTAAAACTATCTATCATATCCTTATCAAAAACTATCAGCCTGGCGCTTCTTTATAGTGTATGACAACATACAAGCTACTGACCGAAAGATGTATTAAAACTAATACAGTTTTGTATTGATAATTCAAGTTTCGTTTTGAACTATTAATCTTGGCATTAAACTATTACCTATATCAATTGTAAACAAAAGAAGTTTATATTGAATTTCCTATTTCAGATTACTGAGGATGATTACATTTGTGAATCTTGTAATGAACTCATTATGAGAAACTTAAACCAGCTATTCACGACAAGCGGTGATGGTGTTCAAGCTTCAGGGTCATCTCGACCAGGTCAAAGACAAGTGTGCATCCTTTGTGGACGATCAACACTTAATCTTCAGAGCCATTCTGTTGTTTTTGACAATCTTGTAGAAGAACAACAACATATAAATAATGTTATACAAACAAGGATTGCACCATGTCAGGTATTTATGTTTCTATATTATTCATTATGTGTATATTATTTCATATCGTAACTCTGGTGATTTCTCTTTTTGACCATGAAGATCATGTGAAAATGTATTTTATTAATTTACAATACCTGATATTAACTCAATGTTTTCTTTCATAGATGTCATCATGCTGGATGACTTATAAGCATGCTGCCATACGTCTTGGGCAGGCTGATGAAGCTCGTGGTGTGTCTACTTCTGCCCTATTGGTCGACGGACTAAATATGAATAGAAGGTCTACTGTTTTTCAGAGTATAACAGCCAACCGAGATAATTTATTTATGTTTCCAAGATTAAGTTATAGTGAATTAATACTGTTTGCTCTAGGTACTTACCAGATAAGGCAAGCCAGATCGTATTACGGGGAACATAATCAATTTCATGGATCATATAGAATAGAAATATGTAGGGACACAAGATTTTTCTCAATACAATCTGAGAGGAAGTGGTGACTTGACATTAATAAGAGGAAAAATTAAGTCCCAGCATATTTCAACAAAACAATATTATGTCTATATTTTTATAGAATACAATGTGTCTGGCAGATCTGGTATAGTCGGATTGTAAATCAAGTGTTTGTTTAAATTATCGGTGTACAATAAAGAGTATTCTATCTATCTGTCTATCTATCTATTGTTGGAATTGTTTGGTTGGTTGATGGTGGTATCTTGGATGGGCTAGCTATCAAGAAAATATCTCAGCGCCAGCAGAATTCTGAATGATGTAGTTATAAGAGATTTAGATGAAAATGATGATTAATAAACCATTTCACTTCAACATAGTTTACTTATCATTTGTTTTTTCCTTTTTGTTAATCATAATTATGTACTACATAGTACATATATACCGAAAGCCAGTGAATTGTGTTATTAAGACAAGTGACCCCTTTTGACAATACAAGAACTACATTGTACCTACTTTTTAGAGGTATACAAACTATTTATCTTTGTTCTTTACTTTGTCTAGTACAAGTTATTTGTGCTGGAGAAACAGAAATTATTATGCTCGACACTCGATTTTTGTGCCAATCATCGAGAGTACCTAAGCAGTGACGTAAGATAGTTTGAAAGAATTCACAAAATAAAGACGGTTAGACCATAGCTAAGTAAGTATTTCTATTTTAGATTACAATTCGAGAGTTAATAAGTTAGTTCTAGTACATTAAATCTTAACGGCAAATCCTAACCTAAAAAGTACCTAACATTAATAATTTTTGGATTTCGTAGCGTTTTAATCGCAAAAATGACTACGTGACATTATTTTCTAAACTTAAGGACGCATGTTCAAAATTGATAGGTATCAAATCGCATCACTACATAGACAAGGCTCAAACACACACAAACGTACGAATAGCTCCGCGAATTATGGGTACGTAAAGTCATTTTGATACTTTAGATTATTTAATTTTTTTTTAATGGCTTCATGGTTGCTTTTATTTTGTGTGCTGTTTGATGTCATGAAATTATTGGAGTGACTTGTAGGTACACTTCGATGACTGGTACTGGATCTCTTTGACAACAAGATGTAAATGTGCAGTTTTTTTTTATTATGGTTTCGTAGCCGATTGGCAAAAAACAGAACCCTTATAGTTTCGTCATGTCTGTCTATCTGCCCGTCCGTCCGTAAGTCACAGCCATTTTATTCCGAAACAGTTATGACTACCTACATGTGAAACTTGGTAGGTAGATGTATTCTGTTCCGCCGAGTTGAACCGCTTTCCGATTGATAGACAAAAATATATAAATTTAAGGGGGGCTCCTCATACATGGAACTGAACCTAAAAATATTTTTAAGCTATTGCATAGCTTTTATCGCGGGCTTTGAGCGCGGCGACCGAATCAAGAAATTCCGTAACGAAAATAAAACCTAATACGGTCGAATATGGTCAGTTATTTCAATTCGGGTTACTAACGTTCTATTAGCGTGTTTAGTAAAGAATCGGATTGGTAACCGTCAGTATTTTGGATTAAACCCAGGGTCTCATCATATCTTTTTATGATTTCTTTTTTATTGAAAGTACTTTTATATTATACTTACTAGCTTCTGCCCGCGACTTCGTTCGCGTGGAAAGGGGTTCCCGCGTAAATCCCGAACCCGTAGGAATTTCGGGATAAAAACTATCCTACGTCCTTCCCAGAGTCCTAAACTATTCCTACGCCAAATTTCATCTAAATCGGTTCAGCGGTTTAGGCGTGAAAAGGTAACACACAGACAGACAGAGTTACTTTCACATCTATACTAATATTATAAAGCGGAAAAGTTTGTTAGTTTGTTTGTTTGTTTGCTTGAACGCGCTAATCTTCGAAAGTACTGGGTGGATTTGGATGAAATTTGGTATGGAAGTAGCTTGAAGCTTGAGGAAGGTTATAGGCTACTTTTTACCCGACTGCAAAAAAGGAGAGTTATGTTTTTACCGTGATAGAATCCACGGGAGCGAAGCCCCGCGAGAGTACTAGTTTATAATATTAGTATGGATTTAGATATTTTGTAAATATTTTGTTGAATAAAATAAGAAACATTTACATTTTATTATAGGAGAAAGAAAGTCTAAAATGTCAACGCCGCGAGAAATAGCTGAAAACTAAAAATGTGGTATAATTGACCCGGTAACTTGAATTAATATCAAAGAAAAAAAATACTGCATAAATAAAAAAATATATAAATAATTATAATTGCATAAGTTGATAAAAAATGCTATGCAATAGATTTACCGCGGCAGTCCCCGAGTGCCACACGGGTTTTTTTTTTTCATCAAACCTTTTCGTGTGTGGTATCCATAGACAGGTCTTTAAAAATTATATCGGTTCCTAAAACTACTTCTTCTTAAAGTCAATCGTTTAAAAGATATACGCTTCCAAAGTGGTAAAATGTGTCCCCCCTCTTTAACTTTTATAATAGAATAAAAAAAATATGCTGTAGGTTTTAATGAAAACTTTCATTAAAATGGTTTGAATGACATCGGGTCAGTAGTTTTTGAGATTTAGCACATTTTCTAAAACCGCAAATATAACTTTGTATTTCATACAAACACTATGAAAAACAAAGTTATTTGGCGTAGTTACTACGGAACCCTTCATGGACGAGTCTGACTCGCATTTGTCCAATTTTTACGAATGAGCCCACTCTTGACCTCGATCTCGCCTGATGGTAACCAATAGATGAGGTCTACAATGGAACGAGCGAGCTCAGAAGATACCTATTTACTTTTGCTTTAAAGACTCAAAGATGGCAGGGAAAACAGAAGCCGGCAGAGAATTCCACAGCTTGGCTGTGCGCACAATAAATGTGGAGGAGAAGCGCTTGACAAGACGGTATATCAACCAAGTTGGAGCTTGTATTGTTAGATACGATGAGATATTATAATTATACGAACTCAGTGGAGTGGCCTGCAGGAATACAGCAACCGCTCTTGAAGATCCTAGACGATAAGAATAGCTTATCAAGTTTGGGTCCATTCTGTTTGGTAGGTGTGTAATTTCGTGGTTTTCGGGGTCGCTAATAACGTATGGGGTTCAAAATCAAAGATTTCGCCAATTAAACTGTTCACCGTGTGTTTCATTTCCTTGGTATGATAGCATTAGCGATCTTGACAAAAGCTGGGTGGAACAATATTTTAATATTAAAAATCAATTTCTTATGTTTAATATATTCTTGGAATATATGAGGAATGAGCTCGTAACTCCATATTTCTTACCCGTCTTGGGATCAATCAATTCTGGAAGAAGACAATTTTTGTAAAATCGAATTAAGTGGGTTTCCATTTTTTCCTTTCAGAATTAAAAGTCCTTTTCAATGATTTCAAACTTTAATTTACCAGTCTTGCCTAGTAATACGCAACTGCCCTTGAATTTGATAATACCATTTATGTTTTTTTTAATAAAAATACCCAAATTGCTACAGGTGTGCCTATAATATTTGAAGAGTTCCCGCGATTTCTCCAGGATTCCATCGTCAGATCCTGACTTCATGACAATGGAACGAACTAGAAAGTATACCTTTTCAAATAAAAAAAGAATTTTCCAAATAGGTCCAGTAGTCTTCGAGTAATCGGAGAACATACATAAAAAAACAGATTCCGAATAAGTGGGGACCTCCTCCATTTTTTGAAGTTGATTAAAAAGTGTTTCTGTCACAAACCAAACAGTAATACAATAAAATATATTGAAACACTAGCTTCCACCCGCGACTTCGTCCCCGTGGAAAAAAAAAATCCCCCGATTTTGAAACATTCTTCATTACTGCTCCGCTCCTATTGGTGTTAGCGTGATGATATATAGCCTATAGCCTTCCGCGATAAATGGGCTATCTAACACTGAAAGAATTTTTCAAATCAGAACGGTAGTTCCTGAGATTAGCGCGTTCAAGCAAACAAACAAACAAACAAACAAACAAACAAACAAACTCTTCAGCTTTATAATATTAAGTATAGATTCCAAGTATGTTTCCAGTATCAATTTCCAGTATGGTTTCCAAATTGCTGCCACAAAAAGTACTACAAATCTGTTGGTCAGATCTTTCCGGACGCTCTTCGTGTCTACTGCGAGTATCGCGACTGCCTCCATAAATCCTGTGTAAAGAGGACCAGATCGTTTTGATGGTCACAATAAAATGACACATATTTACAACTAGCTTTTGCCCGCGACTTCGACCGCGTGTATCTCGGAAAATATCCCATCAGTATATTTATGTGGAGAACATAGCGCCGTCCGATGTAACTGTACAAACTCAAATGACTACTATATATCATTGCCGTGTATTTGGTGAAAACCGTATCAAAATCTTATGTGCTTTTTATCGCGTTCAAACAGACAGACAGACGCGAGGTGGCGGGAGGTCTCTGTTTAGATAAAATTTATTATGGTAGTTACGATCTAATAACAAATATTTTTTGACCACATGTCCAAATACCGTCCCGTTATCCTACACCGGTTCCCGCTCGTGCACCTCCGCTGACCTTGATCACCGACTGGAGGAAAGTAAGTGAAAAACAGTAATGAGGTAAATGCAATTAAAGAAATTGGTCAGTTGCATTTTTGCGACACTTGCACTAAATATCTCATGGTGGCAGTTCTAATTTTGTGAAAAGTTTTAGTGATGGATTTTACTTCCGAAGGTATGTACTATATTATTTTCTTATTAGAATATTTTAATGTGTCATAAAATAGACTATCTGTGAATTCACAAAAAAGGCATGTTTTTCTTTGTTTTCGAACTTATCAGGCTTTTGGGGTATTAATGACAGCTGCAGAGGTTACTGCACGGTCAACTGGACATAAAAACGTTGCCAGAGTTATAAAGGACATTCGCGAGAATCCAGCTTCTGCAAGTGCAACAGCATTAGCCTTCAACAACCAAGTGCTGTGCAAGTGATAGACTGCTAAGTAATGACGAGGCATTAGCGTATTATATTGATTCAAAATCAACAACTCACTCATATAAACAGACTAGAAAGTGGATTATGAAAGTCGGGCATCACGTGTTTCCATCATATGATTGCATTGTTAAATCAAAAAAAGCATATTATCCTTCCGAGGAGCACATTGTTTTGACACAATCTCGAGCAGAAATTGAGCTACAAGCTATTTTGAATAAAACAGCAGAACGTTTAGTTGAAGCTCAGAGAGAAGTTGTCACAAGTGTGCTCCCCAATCTAATACCAGTCATAGTGCTTACAAACAAAGATTTGAAAACAGCGAAGGCACTGATGAGTTCCTTTTTGTTTATTCGTTGGTTCCTCTAAGGTTAATCGACGAGAGTAACAACATTATCTGGCAAAATCCTCGTCCATCATCGACGATGTTTTGTCGTCCAATTAAATTCATTTTTGCCAAAGAAACAACGGAATTGACAAAAATCGAAACAAATAAGGTTTTGGGATAAATAAACGACTACTTGGAGGCTACATCTTATGATCTTGGTGGTTCTGAAATTTCTGTTAAGCACAAGCTTCTGCTGACTATGACTGATGGAAAAGTGTGCAATGCTTTGACAGAGACACATTCATCGCAGAAATGCTATATTTGTGGGGCCACTCCCAGAATGATGAATCAAGATAATTTTGGCTTGGGTTTGTCAACATTACATGCTTGGATTCGTTCGTTTGAGTGCTTTTTACACATTAGTTATAAGTTAGATATTAAGAAATGGCAAGCTAGGTCTTCAGAGGAAAAATCAAGTGTAAAACAACGATCAGACGAAATCAAACAACGATTCAAGCATGAAACGGGATTAATTGTGGACAAGCCAAAGCCAGGATTTAGTTCCACAAATGATAGAAACAAAGCTCGACGTTTTTTCGGGAACCCCGAACTGAGTGCTCAGATCACAGGATTGGATGTTATAATCATCAAACACTTTGATGTATTGTTGAGGACATTGTCTTCTGGCTTCGAGATAAATCTTGTTGAATTCAAAAAGCCGAAGAAGAAACAGCAAGTGCTTCCCCTTGCTTCTCAATGGCGTCGCTCCAGATATTAATGGCATACGCTAGAAGATCCCCAGCTGACCGGTTTTTTGCGAAAACCGTATTGTCGGTCACTGAGGATATCGTTGGCTTCTAGGTATGCCAGGAGCTTACTATTAAGTACACGCTCCATACTCTTACAGAGTATGGACGTGACTGAAATAGGCCTGTAGTTGGCCGGGTCAGCACGACTGCCCTTTTTGGGTACAGGTTGAACTTTAGCCAGCTTCCATGCTTTCAGCACCTTTCCAGTCATCTAGCGAAAGGCGAAACAGGCGTGTCAAGATTGGAGACAATTCAGGCGCACAAGTTCTATGAACAATTGCTGGTATCCCGTCGGGGCCACTAGCTTTGTTCACGTCAAGATTACGCAGCACTCTACGGACGTCCTTCTGATGGATGCGAATGTCCAACATACACGTCTCGCATCCAATAGGAGCATCAGGAGGGTGAGCGCCACTACTATCCAGACGTGAAAACTGCGAAAAAAGGGCGGCAAACAAGTTTGCTGGTTTGAGCAGTGGTTACCACCACTGCTCAAACCTGACGGGTCTACACTACCGTGAGGGACGACAGAAGTTGAATTCGACCGACTTTGCCAGGGACCAAAACGCTTTGCTGCCAGCAGGATATGAAGCGAGTTTGTTCCCGATTCGGCTAACGTGGTCAAACCGAACCCTACGCAAAACCTTCTTGCTGGACTTGGCAGCCCACACAAGCATAGATAATTTTGTCTATGTCCGTGTCCACCAGAGCCCAAAGTGTAGAAAACCTGGAGTCCTCAAGGTTCCGGAGACGCCAATAGCAGATGTCGTCGCGGGCGTACATACATAACGCCGCACGTGGTTTAAAGTTGTGCTCCAAGGTAAATCCTGGGTATGAAAGATACGACACGTCTGATGGACATCAGATCTGCGTCTCCGAAAGAAACAGCAGAGCAGGTTTCAGTCTCGAGGTGGTGGTAGACTGCGACGAGATTTGAGTGCAGACCTCGGATATTACTGAGGTGCACTTTGAGAGAGAGGGAGTGCAGCCGCTGTTTAACTTTTTATTCCATTTCATGATTTAGAGAGTGAAGAGGAGAGAAGAAGGAAGTGAAGTGGGGCTTCACGCTGTTAACCTCCAGACCCACACTAGACGGATGGTATTGATTGGGGAACTAGTCTGGAGACTGCGGGGACGCCCAAGCCCCCCCGGGAATGACCATCGGGCCCTCTCATCTGGTCGCCAACCAGCACGATGGTGCATTCCGGGATGTTTCGACAGTTGGTGGGGCAGCCTGTCATGTGTGGCTGGCACACTACTTGGGCCCCCAACTACCTGCGGTCGGCCAGCGGCGCACCGTGCCTCGGATCCGCTCCTCTCCGCGACTAGTCTCCCGATACGTCCGCACTAGTGCGAGCCAGATTGGTCTTTCAGCAGTGAAGCAACTACTTCGACCCAACTCCTTGATAGGCTACACAGGGTATCGTACCGGATAGTGTTGCCCAAACGAGAGTCTCGCAAGAGTCTTGCAATTAGCGATTATCCTATTGCTATTTATTAAACGGTAGTTGAGATCTCAGAACAATGTAACAGACTCTCTGTTACATTGTTCTGAGATCTCAACTACCGTTTAATAAATAGCAATAGGCAACACTAGTATCGGAACACAGCTAGGCCGTTTGGCGGTACGTCTTTGCCCTGTGGGTGGTCACAAGCCTGCAGTTTTAACCTGCCACCTGTTTGATGTCACCTGATTAGCACCACCCTGTTAGGTAGTACAACACTACCTCTTATTATTTATGTGTAGCAACACTGGCTCTTGTTTCCTGTTCCTACAATAGTCGATGCACCATGCCTTGATATAATACTTTATAAGATTAATTAATAAAGACATAAGACTTACTGGTGAGTTCTATATTCCATCGTGTCTCTGAAGACGCCCTGCAGCCGCTCCACATATCACGTCATCCACAGAAATCAAAAATATAGGAGAAGTGGTAAGGGGGCGTATCGGTGTCCGCGCGACATGGCCACAGGGCTCATGTCACAGGCAAGTGGCCGTCTCTGCGAACTAGTGCGCTTTCGACGGCGATCGTGATAACATATATGAATGCCGAGTTTTTCTGTGGTATCTTGTAAAAACCGAAGCCAAAATCAAAACTATGTGAATCATGGAATCACTTACCATATGTAAGTACAAGTATTTTACAATATTTGTCTTTAAAATCATGAAAAACAATACATCGTAAAATCTTTCTTGGTTTTACTATGTTATTTTTGTTTTCAAATATCAGAACGACTGTACTACTTTTGCTATAAATACATTGCTCCTTAACCACTACCTGAGTTCGTCACTAAGTAACTGGACAAGCAATGTAAAAATAACATACGAAACTGTATTACGCGGATTCATCGCGTAGTGAGGCCGCCACTTCTTGCGACGAATTAGTGATGTGCTTGTGCAGATCCACTAACGTATGCTATCGACAGCAATGTCGATTGACGAATGAAATATTGCTATTATAGTTTAGGGGTTTTTCAACCGACGACAAAAAAAGGAGGAGGTTATCAATTCGACGCGTATATTATTATTTTTTTTATGTATGATCACCGATTACTCGGAGACGGCTGAACCGATTTGGAAAATTCTTTTTTTGTTTGAAAGGGTATACTTTGAAATTGGTCCCATTGTCACTAAGTCAGGATCTGATGATGGGATCCTGGAGAAATCGAGGGAACTCTTCAAATATTATAGGCACACCTATAGTGATTTGAGTATTTTTATAGTAACTTGTGTAGTTGCATTCGAAAAGCACCATTTGTGAAGTAGACCTGATGATGAAGACCACCGATGGCCACTGGAACTACTCAATATATAAGTAGGAATAATAAGTAGTTCATGTGTTCCGCTTCGATTACTTGAATAAGGTTATTAAGCACAATATGCTCGTCATAATGCATATGGTGAAGTGAAGCTGATGGTGAACTACCAGGAGAACTCCTCAACAAATAACAACATTGGGAAAAGCATTATTTTGTAAATGAATATAAGTAGTTGACATTTAGGCTCTTGTAACTAGGTAAATTAAAAATCGACCAACTAAAAAGAGTGAAATAAAAACTTTTTACCAAAAAATTAAACCGACTCCCAAAAAACACTGCAAAGTGAAAAATAACTTTAATTTCGGAAGTCGGTGCCAAAAACGAAAATACAAAACTAAATACCGGTAAAAAGTTTTTTATAACATACGGAAACCTCTAAGAAAATTGTTTTAACTTTTATTTTACATGAGATGACAGAAATAAAAATACGTTGAAATGTCAAGTGTACAAAAAAGTAAAAAAATAAACAATTTATTTTACGCCCGCAGCATGCGTAAGGAGTTCCGACGTCGCTGTCGGTCGCTACAATAGTTTATTTTTCAATCTGTCAACCGTTTTAGCCCGGTGTAAATAATGTTATTTTACTTTTTTTGATTTTTTTAGAGAGTAGTAGAGAAATGCGTAACCAATATTCGTAAAGTAAGTTACTTTAATTTTAGGTTAATAATCGGTGGTGTTTTTCGGTTTAGAATTATCGTATGTTATGCCTTATCCTATGTTGCTGTTTCTTTATTTTTTTATGGTTTTTGTATTTTACTTCCGTTGAAGTTTCGAATGCGTTATAATAATCGGCATGGTTCAGATAATATATTAGTGAATTTAGCTTAAAATAAGTCAATATATTCATGCTATTTATTTGTTAGGCATGGATGTGTGTTTGTTTTCATATATTTAACAATTTCTCTACTAACTAGGATTTTTCTTATAACAAAAACCTATTATAACCTACTAAACTATTACCTGCGGGGTAATTGCGTAACACACTTACAGTAGGAATCGGTTTCATTATGCTAAATCAACAACACTCACTGTGGTATTTACGTTGTTGAGCAGACCAATATTTTGAACATATGTAGCAATGGATTAGCAATATACGTCAAAATCATTCAGATCTTGATTTATAGTGTGGTACGTAATTATTGCGATGCTTATTATATGGTGACGTTTAGAAGTAGCTTAGGATGTATGTAAATGATAAATAAGTGGTTTTCGTACTTTTCAGCTTCCCAAAAGATGGTAATATAAAAAAGGAATGGATTGATGCCACAGGCATGCCACCTAACTGGTACCCTACACAAAATAGCACCATAAATGCTCGGTTCACTTCAGCGCAGAAATGTTCCAGCCTGAATGGACAATTCCAAAATTAAGAGTACAACTGATTTTTGCAGAAGTTGGTTAAATTTTATTTTATTACTGAAAGCTATTCTCATGTTTTAGGACATTCATAAAATCAGTCATTCAACTTTTCAGGATTCTATACAACCTATATGGCTGGTATGTTCCGATTAAGAGCGTAATGTAAGTTAACATCAACTTCTATTTGACCTATCACTATGATAATTAAATATTAAGATTTAAGTCGAAAGCGCCAGGGTAGCCCTTAATACTTAGTAGGTAGTACTTAATAATAATTATGTAATGTTATGTTCTTAATAATATGTTTATTGTTATTATAATATTTTCTGGACATGCCATTTTTTATTTGGTTCATTTTCAGGTGCCCAAAAAAAATATACAATAACAAATGGAAGAATCGATAACTTTCCGATTTAGTCAATCACTAGCGTATATGTAAAATAAATTGCTTTTGCACAGCACAACGATAGCGACCGATGTTTTTGTGTGGGTAAATTCTAAGGTGCATGGTAAATACACGCTGTGTTTGACGGAATAAGGTTTATTATTGATTGTATAGTACGTTCTGATTTAGGAAATGCGGGTGTGTGCGCGAGTGCGTATCTATTGATTTTATTAAACTGCATGTGTAGTTGTTGCCCCGCCCAGCGCCTAACTGGAGACACACGGTTCCGATATAATTTCTTCTGTTGACCACATCTAGTTATTTATTTTATCTATGACGTCATCCCATCCACGACAAACAAACTTTACACACCCGAGGGCCACGTGTAGGGATTTGCAAACGGGTATCCTCTTACGGACACGGGTGACTCAGCCCCCAAAGCTGTCTGTCTGTCTGTCTGTCTGTCCGTCCGTATGTCACAGCTATTTTATTCCGAAACTATTAGGACTATACATGTGAAACTTGATAGGTAGATGTATTCTGTGAACCGCTTTCCGATTATAAGAAAAAACTTAAAAAATATTTAAAATAAAGGGGGGCTCCCCACACATAGAACTAAAACTGAAATTTTTTTTTTTTCATGAAACCTATGCGTGTGTGGTATCTATAGACAGGTATTTAAAAATGACATTAAAGTTTCTAAAAGGACATTTTCATAAAGTAAGTTGTTTAAAAGATGAACGCTTCCAAAGTGGAAAAATGTGTGTGTGTGTGTCCTCTAACTTCTATAATAAATAATGGAGTGAAAAATCTAAAAAATACATATATCTGTAGATCTTAGTATAAACTTTCAACCAAAATTAGTTTGAACGAGATCGGGTCAGCAATTTTTGATATACAGCATAAAAAAACCGCAAATATAACTTTGTAATTCATACAACTACTATGAAAAACAAAGTTATTTGGCGTAGTTGTAAAAAATGTAAATAAGCTAGTTTTAAGAAATTTGCAAATTATTTCTTTTGTCTATTAAATATACATATTATGTTATATTATTATAGTTACTTCGGAACCCTTCATGGGCGAGTCTGCCTTGCACTTGGCCAATTTTTTGGGGGGGAAAATCATCAAAATGACTCCTTTCGCTCTGGGTGTAGCGGAAAGTAGTGTCAGACGAATACTGAATAAAAACCCACTCTGTTCCTTCAGTTGCCCTTGTGATCCGGGGCTGCGGTGTCTATACATATATATGTCTGTAGATCTTAGTATAACCTTTCAACCAAAATTAGTTTGAACGAGATCGGGTCAGCAATTTGTGAGATACACCATATTTTCTAAAACCGCAAATATAACTTTGTAATTCATACAAACACTATGAAAAACAAAGTTATTTGGCGTAGTTGCAAAAAATGTAAATAAGCTAGTTTTAAGAAATTTGTAAGTATTTTTTTGTCAAATAAATATACATATTACTTATATCATTATAGTTACCTACTTATTATTATATATATATATATATATATATATATATATATATATATTGTAGTTTATTATATAAATATATAACAAAAAATATCATGAAAAAAATCATTTTAACTAAAAATAAGACAGATTTCCAAAAATAACAAGTTGGAAGTATTTTTTTTGTTTTTAGTGTTTTGGTTTGTCGACTAGTGCTTTACCTAGTTACAAAAGCCTAAATGTAAACTACTTATCACCATTTACAAAATATTGCTTTTCCTGATGCAGAGCCGTTCATTTTTGAGGAGTTCTTCAGGTACTTCACCATCAGCTCAACTTCACCATATACATTTTAACAAGTATAAAGTGATTAACAACCATATTCTAGTAATCGAATCGCAACCCATGAAATACTTATAATTGAGTAGTTCCGGTAGCCGTCTGTGGTCTTCATCATCAGTTCCACTTCACCGAATGGTATTTTCCGAGAGCAACTACACAAGTTACTTTAAAAATAATAATATTTGAAGAGTTTCCTCGATTTCGACAGGATTCCATCATCAGATCCTGACTTGATGACGATGGGACCACCTGGAAATATACCTACCAGGTGCCTTTCAAATAAAAAAATAATTTTTCAAATCGGTCTAGTTACGAGTAATCGGGGAACATACATTTAAAAAAAAACCAAGTCGTTTGCACCCATTAAAAAAATCGGTATCATCTTGGGTTTAGACATTTGTTCAAAAAAGATAACAATTATTCCCAAACAATAGATAAAAAACTTACTTTCTCAAGTTGCTCATATAAAATGCGTAAAGTATCGAAATAAGTATTGTGTAGTATTATGAATTATTTTGTGTTCGTACAGCGATCTATTTTTAGACAAATTTCTGTTGACAAGCGACATAGCGACCACTCACGAAGGCGGCTGACCGCGTATTAAAATTTCTTTACACTTTTCTGTCCAATAAATCTAAACAGTGACCAACGAAAATAACCCTTAATGCGACCAGTTAGGATTCATGCGCTGTAGCAAAATATGTGAAAAATTTAAAAGGGATTTTATTTTTTTGTGAAGCTATTTGTTACATTTTCGTTATTATTAATAGGCTCATTTTGAGGTAATTATATCTGCTAGCCTGTGGTATTTTTTAAGAATCAAAATATGTAAATGTTTAGCAGAAAAAGAATCCTAAACTTAACCCTTTTTCCTCAACTTTGTATGCAGAGGTTTTGAAAAATCGTGTTTACAATACTAAAAACCATATTTTTTGTATTTTAAACACGGCTGCTTTGGAGATAAAGAAGTAATCTATCTATTGCAACTGTTAGTTTTGTTTGAATTTCTTTATATTAGTCGGAAAAGGCACCCAAAAACAGTTTATTTACGTCAGATTCGAACTTACGTCCTTAAAGGTAGTATTTCTTCGATACCTTATAACTATACATCAACCTTAGTGTCAGGTTTTGAAATGTATGGAAAGTGGTCATTCTTTTTTATTCACTGCCTGAAAAGAGCATAGACCCGAGGTTGAGTTTATTTGATATAAATTTCAGTTTGATATCACTACGCGCTCTAGGAAAAAGGAGTTTTGATACATTGACGGACTACGAAGATCTATTTTCTCCTATGAAGTTACGGAACCCCGAAAATAATGTGTATTACCTTCTAGATTCATTTGGAAGCAGACCCCAGCGATTACTTAGGCGACGAAGGCATTAAGAGCAACGAAGCTCGTTTAGGAATCATCCACAAAATACTAGGAGACATTCTCGGGCTGCATGTCAAAGAGCGCAAGGAACTGACCCAGATAGACTACACGAGAGGATTCTTCTTAGGAAACCATGTGGTAAGTCCCTTACTTACCCTTCAATGAATATCACTGTATATGTTTATTTCGCATCACCATCAATGTAGCAATTGCTGAATTATTGATATTTATATTTTGATACACTAATGTGTTAGGAAAACATTTACTCTATTTATTAAAGACACGTGGTTCTTGATAACCCGAAACCTTCCGTTCCGAATGGGACATTACAAATATTAATTAGGCTTTGAAATCATATGATTGGATAAACAACTAAGTGAAGTGTGGTTTTCGTTGCTTGTCTTGTTTGGTAATCAAATATGGCGTATGTATTTATGATATCAATTTATTATAAGATTTTTTTTCATATCTAAGGCCTTAAGATATGAACATAATTTAATTAAAACTTAAATGAATTGATTCACTAACAGACAACTATATCTAAACTGCTAATTCCAGAATATTTTCTCTATGGCATTTTAACATTTAGAAAAGATTTTTGATTTTAATTTAGTTCACCCCTTAAAATGTTGAGGAGGTCGTGGTTAATTAACCCTTTCATGGGCGGTGGCGTGTATATACGTTCCAAGACAGCTACGAGTGGTGACAGAACGTACTACCACGTCTATTTTAATTTACTTGTTTTAAGCAGACCGTTTAGTCACGTTGACTCGCAATACAAAATTGTACTAGCTACGTCTTTCCGCCACAACGCATGAAGATTTCTAAATTGTTCTGTCACATTACATTATGATTTTTGATGCTTCAAAAAGAAGACGTCCTGCTCATGCGCAGGTGGTACGTAGAATACGCACGACGTTGACGTTAGATAACGATAGTGCCGCTATTGGCCAAATGTATCGAAAAAATACGACTCGACGTCAATAAACGTCTAACCATTTTGTATGAAGAATTGATGTGTCATTCTACATATACCACGTGATCGAGTACCGTCCGCGAAAGGGTTAATAACAGCCGTACCAACTGATCTTGAAGAGTAAGCAGCGCTTCCCGAGGTCAGGTCCTGAATCGATAACCATCTTACCATATCGAGATTTCTTCGTGCTTCGAAGAGCACTTTAGTCAGTTGCTCCCGGTAGTCATTAGTACATTTTAGCAGTCGTTACGAAAATCTGGCATCGTTCGTGTCAAGGGGTATCGTGTTGCACTGCTACTGGGTTGTGGAAGTCAGATGGGCAGTGCTCTAAGTGAAACGCAATACTGAGCTGCATCTGGTTAGCGACCACAATATACAGGGTTAATTATAAAACACCGAAAACCTCTCGGGACTATGTTACTAACATCATAATCAACAACTTTTGTTCTATGACTTTTAAAAATTCGTCATATTTTAGTTCACCAGATTTTCATACAAAAATAAAAATAATTAAATAAAAAGCCCTAAATGTTACGAGGTCTATGCGAAGCAAAAGAAAACGATTATACTATCAGTTTCTTTTGCTTCGAATAGACTTCGTAACATTTAGGGCGTTCAATTTAATTATTTTTATTTTTGTATGAAAATCTGGTGAACTGTAACAGACTCTGTTACATTGTTCTGAGATCTCAACTACCGTTTAATAAATAGCAATAGGATAATCGCTAATTGCAAGACTCTTGCGAGACTCTCGTTTGGGCAACACTAGTCAAAAGGCTAAGCAAATGATGCAGATCCCTTAAAATGTTTAAGATTGGTGTTCTGATTAGTAGCTTTCCAAGTTATCGTATTCAAAATTGCAATATCTCATGTTTTTTTCCGTGTTCGTTTACCAAATAAGACATCAAAGGAAAAATACACAATGACCCCACCCTCTTAACGTCAAACTGCTGCTTATCAAAATATAAATGTCGCCCCTAAGCAACTATTAGGAGTTAACAGTAGATAAACATAATTTGTGATGTGCATACTTGCATACATTAGCTGTAATGTATTGTTACTAGGTTTGGAAGTTTGAATTAACTAATTAATTCTATCACGTGTCGTTGAGCTTTGTAGAAACACCGTCATTTGGGGACATTCATGTGGATATGGTGGACCATTCGCTCATAATATTGCGTTGTGTATTCTTTTATTGTCAAAGTATATGTATAAATGTCAGCTCTTTGAGAATGCCGTCCAAGGCTACATTAATGATACGAATCATCTTCAATCGACTAGAATGAATATAACTAACTTTTAATTTAAGAACTACTCCAGTGTTTGTCTGTTCTTTTTGTAAAAAATTATACACATTCTATACAAAGTAATATCAGAATTTCCAAACGAATAATTTTGTGGAATAAGAAGTAAAAAAATAAATAATACGACTTGTATTTTTCTTATAATTAGTTATTTGTGCATAACTATAATACTAGAGTTAGGCTGAAACGCCTTGGATTTTTGTTTTGTTATTTGAGCATATATATTTAAAATAAACAAACATCCGGGAAAATCTAAAAAAAATCTGGATCACTGAAACAAATCACCCGGTAATTCCGAACATGTCATAGAATACAGTAGGTACAGTTCCGTCAGCGTCATCCAGTGTATGGTGGTCACCTGTGTATACGATAGTGACATGTTCCCGTAGGCGGCGTGGCCGAAGCGTGCGGCCGGCCCAGGCCACGTGACCGTGTGATGCCCGGTGAGACGCACAGCTTTGACACCACAAGTGCCAGTAAACATGCTACCACACACGGTTATAAGAGTGAGCAATATAAATTTACCAAACTGCAACCAAATACTCTCCGTATTTGGTTAAAAAAGGCAGCAATAGGGAATATGCATGTAATTTTTTGATTTGCTTAATCTATCACGCGGCAGCGTGTCCAGCCAAGTTAAAAAAAAAGTGGCAAGGCGCCATTTTGAGCTACTTTTGACACCTTTACAACTTGTAGACTATTTTAATCTACTTACATAACATTTGGCACACAAGCTCCTAGCTTGTAAAGGATTGAAAATTCTTTAATTTAGCTGTAACGCTTATATCAGCGATTAAAGCCAGCATTTTTATGGCCAACTTTTAGATCAAAAACCTAACAAACCAACCAACCAAATAACCAAACCTAATAGTATTAAGTCCAGTAAAAACATGAAGTTCAGTAACTGGCAAATATATGTGCGTCAAATATTGCCAAGTCAAATCTTGAGCTTGAATTACATCGTGAGTAAACACAGAACTTGGCACCCATATAAATAGGTAAAACTCGATTCTATTGTTGGTAAAGTCGAGACCGAAGCATTATTCAATATTGAACTTTGCTTCATTTCACATTTATGTTTTTGATAGGATAAATAACCTTCTAGGTCTTGTGGGAAATTACAAAATATGTTTTTAAATATCCATCACTGACGAAGTTATAATTAGAAGATTGATAATTAGAACGAGAAGTCTGTCATACAGCTGCTGTAGAAAAATTCGTTTTTGAGAGACAGACAGATATATTCGTTTAAAATTATTGTAACTAGTGTTTTCACTATTAGTTTATGGAAATTTTAAAGTTATCTGGTTGTATAATAAATAATTTTGTCATGTATATTCCTTATTTAGAGGTTCTTGAAAACACGAAACTTAAAAACAGTAAGACGCAGTACAGAATTTAAATGGAGGCTTTGAAATCCGTAACATTACTATTATTCTACACTGTTATAATTTCTAGAGACGACTCTCTGTTTTTCACTTTATAAAAAGTTAGAAAGCTCACTCTTAAAACTTATGGATATTTAATTTTTTTAAATTATGCTTTTATTTTATGCATTAATTAATTCAGATCACAATGTTTTAGAATAATATGCATGCAAATCGCTTCGGACATTCTCCTTTCTTTCACAGATTTGAATGTAAATATTTATTATTATTATTAATCACCTCTTATTTCACAGATCAATCATAAATCAACATTCGATAGAAGTAAATAAATCATAACATTAGAATCAATATCAAGTTTTACTTAAATCATCTCTTCGGTCACCGAGATACATTCATTTTAATCGAGCTTAGTGAACAGATGCTAATTAAGCTAAATGTCATTTCTAATGCGAATATCTTTGATTTTTCTATCAATGTTGCATGTTGTGTTGACCGGAATTTTCTGTCACATGAGATTAAGAAAAGAAAGAATCATTTAAGCATATATTTAAAGTAAACATGTATAAGTACTAGGGTGTCCCTTACATGGGCAAAAAAAATCTTTGATTTTTCTATCAATGTTGCATGTTGTGTTGACCGGAATTTTCTGTCACATGAGATTAAGAAAAGAAAGAATCATTTAAGCATATATTTAAAGTAAACATGTATAAGTACTAGGGTGTCCCTTACATGGGCAAAAAAAAATTTTTTTTTGTATTTGTTCACATACCCTCTGTTTTTTTTTTATAAATTTTAAAACATACTCAAATATGAAATTTCATCTTTCTAACATAATCGCTACCCGTGCCGACTGAGCTTCAAAGTTTATTGAAAATATTATCTTGTTCTCATATTTGGGTTGGCAATAAAACTATTATAAATGAAACAAATTAAGTGAATAAGAGTTAAAATAAAATAAGTTTAAATAATAAAATTAATCTTTATTAAAAAGAAAAGAATAACAGTCAGCTAGGGTAACTTCTCTTAAGTGTAGTTTTTTAGTCCGGATTGAAATATCGATATCCCTACATACAACGCAACAAGAACTGTTTTTATTCTTCTTCTGCTGTTTATTTGACAGCCCTTTCAGCGGAATCATTTACAACTTTCAAACGATTTATTCAGCGTCCTGAAAAACTGCATTATCGTTCCAACAACATACATCTTCTTAAAGAAAACCGTCGTTAATCTGAAGTTGTGATCGAAATGTTTTCCGATACAAAATCATCATCATCAATCATTCATTCGTTTTATCTACAACAAAACAAAAATATATGAATAAACAAAAAACAACAAGAAATGAAAAAAAAAAGCATATATACTTGCTTACCGAAAAGATTTTGGGTCATTTCTTCCATCGATGGAACATATCGTTTTGTGATTGCCAACGTAAATTTCTGTTTAATTTGGAAATTATTTTAATTTTGGCTTATCAACTTCATCATCAAAGTGATAATATGACAGTCTCTTCACACTAATACGGACCACAGATGCATGGCTGCTCATTCGGAGTTGTGATTGCAATTACATTTTGAAGAATAGATCGCTCTCGCTATCCATCATGCCTGATGCTGTGCTCCAGGGGGCCTGAGTATTTTCTTGTTGCGACTCCCAAGTTATTTGTAGTGGAAGTAGATGCTAACTCTCCTCTCTCTCGCTAACTCTCTTCCAATCCTCTTTGCCTAACTAGCTATTCCTTCTTTCTCTGTTAATTTTTTGTCAACGCCACCTAAGCATCCCGGTCGACCTGGCTCTCTTTGTTTCTTTAAAAATGCCTTGTCTTCCTCTATTTTCATTCTTGCATGTGCAATAATATCAAATAAGGTATGAAAGTGGTTTTAAAATTATATTCACGATTCTTGAACGTGGCCGGAGTATTCATTCTTATATTTTTTGTAGATTTCCCAAACATGATATAAATCAATAAGTTTCTTCACGCATTTTAGAAAATGTGTTTGCGGGAATTCTTGCATTTTCCCAAAATATACCGCACTCTTTAATTACAAGATTAGCACTTTCACTGACAGTCAACTTGACTTCGCGAATATTATAAAATAGGACAGCGAGAACTTGTCTATTTGACGGTAATTTTGCACGGGTTTTTTGATGACTAGGCAGTCCGACACCGAACTCTACGGAAATTTATATGTAATAAGGAATCTATCTCACTAAAAATCTTAAAAATCATGTATGAAGTGACTAATAAAACACTCAATTACAGGCTCAAGCGCAGTACCCGCGCAATTTGTATGGACAAGTTTCAATCGCAAGTCGGCACGGGTTATCGTTTATAAAACGGGCTAATATTTATTTCTAGACTATATTAGGTCATTATGAAAGTTTTAAGAAGGTATGCGTAAAAATATTTCGACATCGAAAAAGAGACACCCTAATAAGTACATACAAAAAACTCAACATTTTTAATTAAACTTTTTCTTTGGGTAAAATAAAATATTGGACTCTCGATCCGTAATATTAGATAGTGCATTTAGGAAAACTCATTTATGGAAAATTGGAAAACGGCAAAATTCTAAATCTGCCACTCTGATCCTTACATATTAAAAAATAAAGTCTCACTTCGCGTCTATCAGACAGTCTGTTCGTGATAAATTCAAAAACTGTAGAACAGATTGTCATGCGGTTTCGCACCAATGGATAGAGTGATTTATGAGCAAGGATTCAGTGTATAATTTATTAAGGTTATGTCTCAACTAGCAGAATAATACCGTGCGAAGCGGGGCAGGGTCGCTAGAGTACAGGATTGTCCCATTGCTTCTCAAGTAGGCCAAAAAAGTGATTTCAATTAGCATGTCTGACAGAAGATTCTGAGTGCGTTGTCACCCTTACGCCTGTGTTATTCCATCACATAAATACATGTGATACTTCTCTCGTAGCACAAGCTGCGGCTAGTGGAGGCGTGCCCCGTAGTAGATGGCGCGCGCGTGCAGACGTTGGGCGACTTGCGCGTGCAGTGGTGTCTGCGTGGCGAGGAGCCTCTCCACCCGCCCGGGCCAGCCTTCCTACCCGTTCATGTGTACGAGTGCCCCGAACACTTCTCTACGCTGGAATATTTTGATGTAAGTATCTCCGACGTGTAAAAGTGTTATTTGTGACGTGTAAAAGTGTTACTTATGACGTGTAAAAAAGTATAACCAATTTGCAAAAATATTATATCGTTTCATTTAAGGATGTCAGACAGTGGTTTTGATTATGAATTTTGTGCTGATTTGCCTTAAAAACTTACCACTTTGATAGTTATACATAAGAAGAACGCCTTTAAATGATAAGTTAAAATACTGCAAATTGGTCACGTCACATTTTTGATCTTCTTGATTGTGTCTTTTTTGCGGCACAAATGACCGAATCTATTTTTTACGTTAATTTAGAAGTTTGATTCGAGACCTGTAGATCTGATTATATGGTTTTAATTTCAACTCGATATCTTCCCGATCTTGACAGACAGACATATGGATAACAAAGTGATCCTATATTGGTGCCGTTTTTGTCCTTTTGAAGTACGAAACCCTAAAAATGGACGTTGACACTAATACATCTCAAAATCAAAGATTCCACCAATTTGAATTTATACAACAGCTCTACATCGATCTTAGCGTTGTTGCCCTCCAAATTCTGGGCCTTTTTTAATAAAGCTGACAATCCGACAAGTCCGACATATGTAAAAAGTGACAATCTGACAATTTTGCTGTTTAATAAAACTTACAGGCGACAAAATTGTCACGGTGGAAAATTGACAAATATGTAAGAAAATCGCAACAATCGGACATTTTTCTGTTTAATAAGACTTTTAAGCGACAGGTGACAATTCGTCGTGAAAAACTTGTCAAACTCAAACTTAAAACTCAAAATGTTTTATTTCACATAGGCCTACATGGGCACTTACAAAACGTCAGCAGTTAGGGAACGATTCGAAATTGGTCGTTTTCTATGGAGAAGAACCGGCAAGAAACTCCACAGTTACTCTTTTCAAATCAAAATATCATTCTTACAATGTATCCATAATACAGGTTAAGTAGGTATGAGAGGACAGTATAGACCAATTAATACAGCACAATGGAATTACAAATAAAAATTGTTAAACAAATCTAAGAGTCTACAGTGTTCTCCCATTCACAAAAAGCTTATATTAAAGTAAACTTGAGAAGCGACAACATTAGACTTCAATAATGAAGGATAAATTAATAATAAAAATTAAACAAAATGAAAATCTGTCAAATCGGATGGATTATCGTAGGGAAAAATAAAAAGACACTCACGAAAGTGGAGTTGTTAATACACTAGTCAATAACGCAATTACAATAAGCCAGGGAAGCCACATGTGCAGAAGGAAGGAATCATCGCTAAGCAGTCATATCTTCAATGTAGTCCCGAAGCTTATAATACGCTTTTTTGATAAGGACACGTTTGACGTGGGTTTTAAATTTTCCTTCGCTAAGTTCTGTCAAATCTTTATTAAACAGAAAATTGTCTTGACATATTGACATATTTGTAGAACTGTCAGACAATTCTGACAGGAGCATTACCCTCTGTCGCGAAATCATATTTTGAAGGTGTAAGAAAGTAATTTATTTATTACCATTATGGAAAACTAAAATAAAAGCAAACAGAATAAAGGATAAAAAAATCATCTTAAACGCTGTCGGCTGGTAAGTAGAGACTGGTGGCATTGCCTCGTTGTTTGGCAGTGCTTAGCCTTTGGCCAAAGAAATAGCCAGCCCTTGTGTCAAGGGAAGCGTCAACGAGCCTTTACGATAGTTCTAAAAAAAGGCTGTGAGCATACGGGCCCTTGGACCGTAGTCCAAGAGCTTCGACCTCAAACGGCTCAAAAATATAGTTATCACCGAGATTACTGTATTTACGTCGCTTGAGGTATTCCGCAGCCGCGGCAAGAGCGCCAGCACAACATGATGAACTGGGAAGATGGGATGGCGCGACAGTATCGACACAAGTCCCGCACTAAAGGTCTGACCATCTTCCAAGGAAACAATGCCATGCCGTCCGGTCATTTGCCATCGTCACGCACCAAGCCATTGGGTTCCAATATGACTGGAACCACAGATTACTAAATAGTTACTTCGTAACAGATACATCACTCTCATACAAAAGCGAAAATACTTACGCTATAATAGCTAATAATAATACCAGCTGATTGCAGCGAGAAGAAATGTACCATAAGTACGCACACAGATAGTTGAGATTGTTTTGCCCGCCGCGCAACCCACGTCATCGAGCGAATGTCCTAGGGTTGTATATGATGATATTGGTAATAAAACGAATATAGAAAAACGATTATTTTTTATTTGTTGATCAAATATGTTTCAGTTTAATAAAGTGATAGATGCATTTTTTCCTTCTCTGAATTTCCGATTATTAAATTTTAGTGTGAGAAAATATCCGAAACCGCGTAAATAATTTTAATTTTAATAAAATTCCGCGCAAATAAATAATCAAATGGGAAACAGGAGCAAAGCGAAGGCAAAATCAATTGTTTTTAGGTCGATCCATTATGACGTTGACAAAATTATTTAAAAAGGCTCAGACAGGCGTGCGGTAGCCCACTGTCGGATGTACCGACGGCGATACGCGAAACGGTAGGCATATAACGCGTGGCCTTGAGCGAGTGACGGACCCCTGCTGGAACGCCTACGGTGATAAGGGCTCGTCGGATAATGTCGTTTAAAAATCTCAAAACAAACAATCGTAGTTGACTAGTGATTGATTCATTCTGTTACTTTGTTAATATTTTTTTATTCTTTGTTACTTTTATTTTTCTATTTTGTCCTCATTTATCTTCATAAAACAAAATATTTACAAATATGTCAAAAGTCGACATAATTGTCACGACAATCCGACAATATTGGCAGAAATATTTTGATGTGGTTTTAAACGTCGTGTTTATTAAAGGCGTTTTTACTTGATAAATATGTCACGATTTCGCCTGTTAATTTTTGACATATTTGTCAGTTTTATTAAACAGCCTAAGCGCAACAATTCTACAATTTTGTCACTTTTGACAGATATGTCGAATTATCAGCTTTATTAAATAGGGCCTTGGTTTTTCAATAGAGTTTGAGGAATTTTTGCACCTTATTTCGCATACGTTTATTCTATATCATGTTTTTTTTTACCCGCCGCTATATATAGCGGGAAGACTTAGCAAAGGTATACCTTTGCTAAGTCTTCCCGGCTAATTAAGTAATTTTGTATTAAATTGCTGAGCCTAACAAGTATCGGGCGCCTGGTCGTGCCCCTTTTTAATTGATTTTTAGAGGAGGTTTTGGAACCTATTTCGCATACCCTTATTTATTCCATTCTATTCAACTACCACGGTGGCCTAGTGGTCGCAAGCATGACTGCTGAGCAAGACGTCTCAGACTCGATTCCCGGGTCGGGCAAAAAGTGCTTTATTGGGTTTTTCTGTTAGAAATTTGTCAGTAGTAGTCCGGAGTTTGAAAGTTGGTGGTGTGATAACCTCCGTGCCTCGGAAAGTATGTTAAGCCGTTAGTCCTGCGCCTGATCTCTCTCCGGTCGTGTCGGATTGCCGCCATCGGGTTATGAGAGTAAAGGAATCGATTATGAAATTGGCTGCCGTGGCTAAAATCGGCTAGGAGGACTATTATTTTATTAATATTATACAACGTGTAACGGAAACCAAACATATCTATCCAAAAGATCTGAAGACAACATTTGGTATGGATGGAGTCTCTATGCAAAGTTTCAGCTCAAAATAAGTGACTCACAGGATTGACCCCAAATTATTGGTTTCATGTTTCTTGAATACCAGTAATAACAAACGTGTCACAGCACTATGAGGGTTATCACTTTCAACGTCACTTGCCAATAAAACGATAATATTCTCTTCGTTATTCTTAATTTGAAAATTTTTGGTCTCTGGTATCAATGTATTGAAATTTCTAATATGCTTCACACATGTAGACATAGGATTAGAAAACCCTTACCATATCGTTTGTTATCATCCAAAGAAGCCGTGCACTTGGTATGTATATACCCTTTAAATTACACGTTGTATAAGGTGTATCTATTCATACACGAAATATTTTAAGAGACATACCTATAGCTGGTAAAGAAACTATAAAAGAAAAAAAAATGGATTGCAATGTTTTTTATTTTACGTAATTATTATAATTTTCATATGATAAAATAGAAAAACTCTTTAATCATCACAAAAGCCGCGCACCGTCTCAAATACCGCCGCCGGCCGCGTAAACTGGCGTATTGGATGTCAAAAAATAAGAAGGAACCAGTATTTATTATGTGTGTCAAGAAATATTACATTATTTAAAAAAATAATAATATATCTAGTTATTTTTTTTTGTTGCTATAGTTTCTTTACCAGCTATGGGTATAACCCTTAAAATATTTCGTGTATGAATAGATAGATACAAAAGGGCTGAAGACAACATCTGGTATGGAGTCTCTATGCACAGTTTCAGTTAAAAATAAGTGACTCAAAGAATTGATACCAAATTATCGGTTTCATATGTTTCTTGAATACCAATCATAACAAACGTGTCCAGCACTACGAGGGTCAATAACTTTCACATCACTTGCCAATAACATGATAATTCTGTTTGTTCTTCTTAATTTGAAAAATTTGGTCTCTGGTATCAATGTATTGAAGTTTCTAACATGCACCACACATGTAGACATAGGATTACAAAACCCTTGCCATATCGTTTGTTATCATCCAAAGAAGCCGTGCACTTGGTATGTATATACCCTTTAAATTACACGTTGTACATTCTATATAATGACATGCTGATACATAGCACCTTTGCTAAGTAAATAAAGCAAGTTTTTATTTAAATTGCAGAATCTAACGTCGACTAGCGTCGGCCGGCTGTTGGTGTACTCGGACGTGATGTCGTCCACGATGCACGTGACGAGCGGCCCGCTGGCACACGGCGTGGGCGCGGTGGCGCGGCGCCAGGCGGCCGGCCGGGGCCGCGGGACCAACCTGTGGATCTCGCCGCCCGGACAGGCCGCTATGTCGCTACAGGTACAGAACCACCCGCCATTCAGTTTGAATCGTACTTTAATTATTGCACATGTAAACTCACAAGTTATGTTGTCAATAGCTTGTAGGGTACATACCTCTTTTTTCTCTGGGTCGGAAAATCATCGAATGACTTCTCCCGCTCTGGGTTAAGCAGAAATGAGTGTCAGACTTCTACTGACTAAAAACCCACCCTGTTCCTTCGGCTGCCTATCAGTTCCGGGGCCGCGGTATCTCGTTAGAACCTTCCCGCAACCCTGGCAGATAATGGCCTTATGAGGCCACGCCACTGGTGCTGACATCTCTTTGAGGCGCATGTGGAACACCACGCGCCGTCGTCCCTGGCTTGGTCCTTACCGGACGGTGAGCTACCCCTGCTCGCCGTCAGCCTGTAGGGTACCTACCACATAGTTTTTGTAAGTTTATCACACATACAAGTAGCGGCACGAAACTTTAGCGCCGACCGTTAATGCGCAGAAGTAAAAATCAAGGTACCTGAGGGGGGCTAGCGGGATGAAGGGCTGGCGTGCGTAGCGCCGATTGGCTCTCCAGCCGCATTATGTTCCCCGCACCGATACGACGCTCCGCCGGCACATCCCGTGTACAGTCGCGTCATTAATTGTATTGTTATTGCTGTTAATTTTTGTTGTTGTTTTTTGTTAAGTTTGAATTTGTTTGTTAAATTTAGTTTTTTGGTTTGTTTGTGACTTTAAAGTGAATATACCTAGAAGAAATACTGTTTTGAAAAGACAGGCAAGGAAAATGGTTTATGACGTGAATTGCTTTTAAAAAAGGGAATCTAACGAATTAATTGATTCTTTGAAACAAATTAAAAGTGAGATTGACGAAGCTATAAATACTTTACTCAGTCATTCGGACAGCATTACTGTAAATTTGAGAATGGTTCTCTGTAGATTCAGATTCACTGTAGATTCTCTGATTCAGATTAGACTTAAATCTAAAATTACAGTTTTCAAATAAACAAATATCTTGGGTACCTACTAAAAGGCCTTGGACATTGGCATTGGAGATAAACTATTTATTAAAGCGTAGGTAATATTATTTCCTTTAAATTACCTACTATTTGACATTACATTAAAACAGTGTCTTTAACGTTATTTAGCTAATAATTGTATTGCGTGCGCGACAGTACCCATGCGCAGCAATCCCCTCCGCGTATCGTTCAGCGCTAGACTTACGTGCCGCTATTTGTACTAGCAGTCACGCGGGGCTTTGCTACCCTAGACTTTATCACGATAAAAACACAACCCTCCTTCTTTTGCAATCGGGTAAGCCTTCCTCAAGGTTCAAGCTAGTTCATACCGATTTTCATACAAATCACCCCGTATGTAGTACTTTTGCAGATTAGCGCGCTTAAACAAAAAAACTGGAACAGTTTGTTTGTTTAAACGCACTAATCGCTTTCTGATATTAGTATAGATTCAGGAAAAGCTAGCTCGGGCAGCGAGGAGCTCGTAACTTAGTCATAACTACCGCATGGGTTGATTTTCGACGCTAAACAATGCTTGTAGCGATTCGACAGGAAACGCAAGTTCCAACACGCGTTTCTTTCTATAGATCAGTCAAATTATAAGGCACCCAATTTTCATATCTTTTTATCTTATTGATAAACGTTCGGGTCGTTAATCCATGCCGCTAATTCCTCGGTAGTTTGACTTGGTTCGGCTTCCACCACAGAATAAATAAAAGAGGTTAGAAAGGAAATAGTTCCTGATTTGTATGAGAACGCGTGTCGCCGCTTGTCTCCCACTCTTTAGTTCCACTACAAGCAAGAGGCCCGTTACGTATGCGAATTATGCACACAAATAAATTACATACACTTAAATCGAGAGCTTGCTACTGATTATAACTCACTGTCGATAAACATGCGCCGTGCAGCACGGCCAATCAGGGCAAAGGACGAAACGTCAATGGTTGAAGTGTTGAGGACGCAACGCATGCAAAACATTGTAAGCGGACTTGGTCATTGCGTTGATTAAACAAGTACATATCGGGCAATGTATATTTTTTTGTAATTTGTTGCAATAATGTTGTTAATGTTTGGAATTTCATAGTGATCAGAATATTTTTATGTTTTTTACAAATAAAACTGTAATTAAATGTTATTTTCGAATTACCGATAGAAATATACAACGTGTAACGGAAACCCCATATCTATCCAAAAGGGCTGAAGACAACATCTGGTATGGAGTCTCTATGCACAGTTGCAGCACAAAATAACTAACTCAAAAAATTGATACCAAATTATTGGTTTCATATATGTATTTCATGAATACCAATCATAACAAACGTGTCACAGCACTACGAGGGTCAATAGCTTTCCACGTCACTTGCCAATAACACGATAATTCTTTTCGCTCTTCTTAATTTGAAAAAATCGGTCTCTGGTATCAGTGTATTGGAATTTGTAATAATTTCTACACACGTAGACTTAGGATTACAAAACCTTTGCCATATCGTTTGTTATCATCCAAAGAAGCCATACACTTGGTATGTATATACCCTTTAAATTACACGTTGTATACCTCCTCGCTCAATACTTGCTGTCTGACTTTTTGATTTACGGGTTATAATTGCACAACACGCCAATTTAAAGCAGAGCTTTGTGTTCCGAAGTAGTCCGAAGCGCACTAAACGTGGTGAATGAATTAATTAGTCGAGCTATGATTTTCGAAACATAAATGTGGCGCGCTCGCCACGCCCACATTAGCACTCCAACCTTATTCATCTATTCCGTGGCTTCCACCAACTCCTTCAATTCAGTGTTATTCACCTGTTTGGGCGTGGTCTTCGACGTGGCTTGTTCTTCAAGTTGAAGTCTCCATTACGAAAGCGTATAAATCAAAAACACATGTTCGTTCATTAGCAGTCTCCTCCCCAAAAGTAGCATTGATATTGCGAGCTGTTTCAGCCTCGTTAGTCCAAACTGATAAAACGGTGATTTCATACTTTAACCTCTGTTACACTCGGCGTCACAAAAATCGCACCTCTCTGAAAATATGTTTCAAGCATGTCCCGCCATCAACGAATACATTAAACCCAATTAATATTGGTATCGATTGAAAGTATGTTTATCGACCTTTAAATTAACAACAGTTAGAATTCCTAAACATAACAAATCACATTAGCACGTAACGTTAAAAAAAAGTTCTCAAAATACACATTACAACGGTCACTAGTTGCACCACCCTACAAGGGTATAAAACGGGCGACCCGCGTCAACTATCCGTCAAGAGAGCAGTAGGGAAACTAGCACTCTAATAAAACACATAAACAAAACGCGTTCCGTATTCCGGCCTCGCCGTCGAGGCCCATCGCGACGTCCGCGCTCTTGTAACGTCAACCCTCCCCGACCTTTGCCAAACGAGCCAGCCCACGATGCTGAGCCAGTAGCAATAAATACTCCCTTAAATAATATGACCCAGCCTGACCCTTTGCTGTCCACCATCAACGACCCCGCTGAGCCGAGGCTCGTACTCCACAGGGAGTGCCCTTAGCGTGCGGTTGTTTAAATATAAATATTAGTTTGTAAGCCCTGGCTGGGGGCCTTTAAATTTTAGAGGTCACCACAGGATCGCCCGGTTAAGTAGTATAATTAGCCTTAGCGAGCTAAACTACGAGTGGCCCTATAGAAAAAAAAAATCAAATGTGGGTCATTCGCTATCCAACCTTTGAAGTGAACACACGTGAACAGCTGCAGCAAGAAAAATAACCCTGAAGATGGATACAACTGCAGATGAAGCCGCTCAAGTCATTGCACTACTGCAATCAGGGATGCGGCAATGTGATGTTGCTCGGCAACTGAATTTGAGTCGTTTTTCCGTTCGACGAGTGTTCCAACGCTTCCAAGAGACTGGTGACTATATCCGAAGACGTGGATCTGGAAGACAGCGCTGCACATCCGAAAGAGACGATCGCTTCATTGTTTCGACGTCTTTACGTAATCGGTTCTCCAATTCTGTTGAGCTGCAGCAACAACTCCGATCAGCTCGCAGAACTTCTGTAAGCGTCTCCACGATAAGAAGAAGATTGCGGGAGAAGAAAATTGCAGCTCACAGGGCTGCTACAGGGCCAAAATTGACTGCACAGCACAAGAGAGACCGGTTGGAATTTGCCCACGACCATGTGGATTGGACAATGGATCAATGGAGGACTGTGCTCTTTTCGGATGAGACGAGGGTTTGTCTTTTCTGCAACGACAGGCGTAGAAGAATGTATAGGAGGCAGGGGGAACGATTCGCACATTTTCCTGCTGCACATTCGCCTGTATTCAAGAGACAGTGGAATACGGGGGTGGCTCGTGCATGTTCTGGGGCGGCATGTCAATCGACGGCAAAACGAACCTTGTGTGTGTTTTTCGGACTGGAAGTGCTCGCGGGAAAGGGTCGCTGACTGCTCATCGGTACATAACAGAGATCTTAGAGGAGCACGTGGTCCCTTATGCGGGTTTTGTTGGCAGTGCGTTCATGTTAATGCATGATAACGCCCGCTGCCACACCGCATTAATTGTAAGAGACTACCTGTAAGAAGTTGGGATCTCTGTTATGAGCTGGCCGGCGCGAAGTCCAGACCTGAACCCTATTGAGCACCTTTGGGATGAACTGAAACGGCGAGTACGGGCACGTGATCCTGCTCCTACCACTCTCCAAGACCTCCAAGATGCCGTCGTTGCAGAATGGGACAACATTCCTCAAGAGACTGTTGTTACATTAATTAGGTCCATGAGAGAACGCATGCAAGCAGTCATCAGGGTTAGGGGGGGTAACACTAGGTTTTAAGTTGTTTTTAAGGACTAAGTTGTAATTTTTTATGTAAAAAATTAAACGACACATTTTATTCATTTGCATTAGCTTGTTTTTTTTTTTATTCCCTGGTAAACAAAAACCAAATCTGTTGCTTTATTCTGAAATTTAATTAAATTGCCTTTCCAATGATATCTTATAATTATATGTCTATCAATGTTTAATAGGGTTAAAATGACTTTGAAGGGAATTCTTAAAGACGTGCGATTTTTGTGACGCCGAGTGTATATCGAGATTTCCGGCTTTAATTTGTACGTCTTTAACAGTCGTTACAGTCAGAAGCTAGAAAATCGGAGGCGTAGAATACGCAGTCGTTCCATGTTAGACACTGGTACCTACCCAACTGCATCCGGTTAGACTGGAAGCCGATTCCAACATAGTTGGGAAAATGCAAAGCAGATTATGATTCAGGGAAATAGATAGTCGCGAATGCGCAATGTCTCTCAACAATGGTGACATTAAGTTAACACACGAGTAGTATTAGTGTCCATTAATCATATAAATTATGATAGGTTTTTGAACCTATAATTGAAAAAAAAAACAATAAAAATAAGGCGGCGGTAACGGCGCAAATACTGTAACCTTTCTAGTAATTACAGTTTCGTGCCGTTTGGGGTCGAAACGCTTGGGTCATGGGGCCCGAGTGCGCGTCTCCTTTATAAGGAATTATCTCACCGGCTGATCGATTCCTTGCGTGACCGGAGGGCCGGCTCATTCTTTGCCCAAAGAATAAGCATTGCCATACAACGTGGCAATACTGCCAGTCTTCTGGGTACGTTTCCGGACGACAGCGATGAGGAGGAGTACTTTGACGCCTAAGCCTGTTTCTTTTTATTTTATTTTTTTATTTTAAATTTTTATGTACATAGTTAGGTTTAGTATATATGTATATATAAGGCGGGATTGTTACTAGTTTAATTAAATAATATGTTATTGAATTGAAAATAAAAAACACTGCAAAATTAAAAAAAAAAAGTAACTAAAATTGGAATAACCCTCGCAAAAATTACTTATCGCTCCGAATTAACATAAGCCAGTACTGGCTTTGGTTAACACGTCAATTCGCGCGCTGGCAACCGTGCAACGCGTCAAGCGAGCCAATTTATTGTTTTTGTTACTTTATTATGATTTTGTTTATTTAATCATAATTTATATGATTAATCAACACTTTAGCCCTACCCGTGTGTGAAAATAATGTCATCATTGTTGCGCCACGTTGTATAAAGTGAACACGACAACACCCACGACATTTTAGACAGATTATAAAAATATAATTATTAAATGTAGTAGTTACGTATTGCGATTGCAATTAATAAAGTAACATTGATTTTTCTATCTACAAACTTGTAAAGTAAACAAACATGCAAGCTGTTATTACCATGCCATATTAACAAATGTGTAAAAGACTGGTGCGCATGGTAGGTTTATCAATACCTGTATTACACGTCACCAGTTCCCCCCTCCGTCCAGTAAAGTTATAGTTTAATGCAAAAGAATATTCGGTTCAAACTTCAGTAATTTTTTTGCGGATAAAACATCCAGCATCTCCTGTATCATACCTATTTTATAGGTACTACATTAAATAATTACATTTTTATAATCTGTCTAAAATGCCGTAGGTGTTATCGTGTTCACTTTATACAACGTGGCGCAACAATGATGACATTATTTTCACACACGGGTAGGGCTATAGTGTTCATTAATCATATAAATTATGATCAAATAAACGAAATCATAATAAAGTAACAAAAATTGGCCCGCTTGACGCGTTGCACGGTTGCCAGCGCGCGAATTTACGTGTTGCCGCTCCGAGTTAACCTAAGCCAGTACTGGCTTATGTTAATTCGGAGCGATAAGTAATTTTTGCAAGGGTTATCCCAATTTTAGTTACCTTTTGTTTTTTTTTTTTTCAATTTATGAATTGTTTGAACCTATCATCTGAATGTACTAACGAGTTACCGCGGCCACAAAGTGTAAGGCAACTGAAGGAACAGGGTGGGTTTTAGTCTGTAGAAGTCTGACACTCCCACCACCTACCTTCCTACCTTCAGAGCGGGAGGGTCTTTTGATGATTTTCCCACTGAAACAAAAACTCCACAAATTTAGCACAATGCAATCCCTGTATTATGCTTATTGTTTTTCGCTACCCCTGTGTAGAAATTCGTAAAGCTACACTGCCTTTTGGATAATAGTGTAAAGTTATTATCCGTATTGTATTATAGGTGTGGCTCAAGATATCTCCGTGTCTCCCGCTGGTGCAGCACGCCGCCGCATTAGCTGCGGTGCGGGCTATACGCTCGCAACCCACATATGAACATTTGGATATTAGGTAAAACTTCTGTTCCACCATTTACAACTTAATTTATTAGGTCCGTTTTTTTATTGATCACTTTTTATTGAACTCATCTGATGGTAAGCGATGATGTTGTCTAAGATGAAGCACGCTTACGCTTAATTTTCTTCGCAAACAATACCTGTCATTAACGGTACCATGACAAGAAAGTACCAGTAAGTAAAAAAAATATAGTATAATGTTTATTAGACACAAAATAAATAAACATACACATACATTCACTGGAGAAAAATATTTAGTTTATTAATTTATATACAACGTGTAATTTAAAGGGTATATACCTACATAACGAGTGCACGGCTTCTTTGGATGATAACAAACGATATGGCAAGGGTTTTCTAATCCTATGTCTACATGTGTGGAGCTTATTAGAAATTTCAATACATTGATACCAAAGGCCGAATTTTTCAAATTAAGAAGAACGAAGAGAATTATCGTTTCATTGGCAAGTGACGTGGAAAGTGATGACCCTCATAGTGCTGTGACACGTTTGTTATGATTGGTATTCGAGAAATATATGAAACCAATAATTTGGTATCAATTCTTTGAGTCAGTTATTTTGTTCTGAAACTGTGCATAGAGACTCCATAGCAGATGTTGTCTTCAGCCCTTTTGGATAGATATGGGGTTTCCGTTACACGTTGTATATAAGATTTATTTGTGGCTTATGAGGAGCTCGTGACTAAATAATATCAGCCGTACGGGTCAACCTTCAAAGTTAAGCAATGCTTGCCGGTATCGGTGTGATTCCTTCGTGCTTCGGAAGACACGTTAAGTTGGTCCCGGCTGTCATATGTACATCTTTGACAGTCGTTACAGGTAGTCAGAAGCCAGAAATTCTGACACTGGCCTTGCCAAGGGGTATCGTGTTACTCAGCTACTGGGTTGTGAAGGTCAGATAGGCAGTCGATGCATGTAAATTACCTACTAGTACTTAGCTGCATCAGTTTAGGCTGGAGGCCGACTCTGTTGGGAATAGTTGATGATTGTGCCTTATGATGGAATATTTGCATCAAGACACAAATAATCCTGTGTAATTTTTCTTGCCGGACGTAGTAACAATTGTGTTTTGTTATTGCGTTCTTGGAAAATTAATATTTATAAAATGTATCTTTACCATTACACTTAAGGAAGTTGTTGTGACGAACACTGTTTTGAGGAACATTGATGCGAGGAACAAATATTAGGCTGAAAAAAATTGTCATATATATTACTTATTTTACATGTTTCAGTCATTGAAATTTGAAATACTGCCAATACAGAAAGTGTTTAACAAGATGTTGATGTTCTATGCAATTTTTGTTTAAAAACATATCGATGTGGGCACTGCACCGTCATTTAACCTTAACACATCAAGGGTTCTGTTAAAACAAGATTCGTCAAAGTGCATAGAGCAGATTTGCCGCATTTTATGTAACCAATACCTTCTATACATTTCTTTATTAATGTTTCGTTTCCAGGAAACCTGTGGATTAAAATATCATTCCGATGTATTTCACAAACTGTATCAATATTATCGATACTTTTCCGCGCGACATCACTAGCCTTACATACCAAGCACTGTATGTAAACAATGCAACGAAATAAAGAAAATAATAACGTTTTAATCCATACCAACATGAATCAGGTTGAAATAATATTCAAAAACATCATCTAGTAACAATACATTCTACATAATAATTATAAATATTCGACTGGATTAGAGAAAACTAGTTACTAACCTGTGCAGAGTCAAATTAGGCTGATTTTTTCTTGCACTACACTGTTTTATACAACACTAGGGCATGATTTTCCTATTATTGTCTAAACTCAGAACACCGAAATACTTTTTTACCTATACGTATTTTTCTATAAAATAACAAAAATATCTTGAGCAAGCAACTGTTTGATAGCACAACTACCACAAAACCACAGAGTACTTTGGGCACTCAATATGGCGAACGGTCACGCATAGACATGATTTTGACGTCGAATAAAATTTTTGACAAATTTTTACTTGACAAACATTTAGACGTCTCTCTTGTCATATGCAGCTCTTGGTAGGTTAAAAAGAGACAACACGCTTTTTGTCGTGTCTATTCTTCATATAGTAGAATATGCCATCTCCATAGGTACTTTTCCAATCTCAATGCGGTGACCATGTCGACCGGTGTAACCGCTTCGTTTCCCGCCACAGCACCACTCGCGCTAGCTTCACTCGGTGTTGCCAACAAGTGTGTACATTTCATATTTTTACAAAAATATTAATAGTTGGGGGTTAAGAAACAGTAATAGAGGAAGAATTAAAAAAAAGTCTGTGTTTGTCGGTTTGTACACGCTAATCTCCGGACATACATGATGGATTTTAATAAAATTTTGTAAGTAGATTTATCCTGGAACTTTTTATCCCGGAATACCTACGGGATCGGGATTTACGCGGGACACCCTCCCGCGCGAACGAAGTTGCGGGCAGCAGCTAGTACCTAATAAATGTTTATGTTATAAGTATTTTGAGACCTGTTTCATCGGGAAAGGGAATACTATTATGTACGTACAGCTTTTCTTTTTCGACGTTATCGAAGTCGGCCGACTATTTTCAGTATCTACTTACCTACCATTTTATACAATTTTAAATCATAAGCCTCAAAATTCCTCATGTTTTGTTAGTAATAATTATGTTTGATTACTCAACAGAATAAAGTGGCCTAACGACGTTTACTACGGTCGTGACGTTAAAATTGGAGGCACCATCACCACTGCGAATTGTATCGGCGATGAAGTCTATGTTAATATTGGTAAGTTTCTCTCCCTATAATTTTTCCCTTCTTTCTCAATTATACATGTAATATTTATAAGTATTATGATTTTGGTATTGTATGTATTTTATATTATTATGTACAACTAATATTATGATGTTTGTACACTGACAGCCCTTAATCTGTCTCCTTTAAGTTTGTCCATCCAAAGGTTGTCTGTAAGAGATCGCCCTGTGCGATAAGACCGCCCATTGTACACTAGTTTAATTTTTTTGTATCCATAGAAATATTGTAAGGTGTACAATAAAGTATTTAATAATAAATAAGTTTCGTCCAATAATATCACAAATCTATACTAATATTATAAAGCGGAAAAGTTTGTTTGTTTGTTTGTTTGTTTGCTTGAACGCGCTAATCTTCGAAAGTACTGGGTGGATTTCAAAAATTCTTTCTGATTATGATAGGCAGTTTCATGAGGAAGGCTATAGGCTATCTAGCATTACGCTACTCCTCTCGGTTTTCCTACAATAAAGGTATTGGTGAAGTAAGTCGGAAGAAAATATGCCGCTAAATTATTATAATCGCGTGAGCTGGCGAAATGCTGAGTTATACGTAAAGATCATGTACTACAAAAATGTAGGGTTTATTTAGATCTAAAAAAAAGTCCGCGGTACTGCATATCTAACTTTTATAAATAATCCACAATAAGGCAAATTATGTTAAGAAAATATTTAAAAAATAAGGAATGTCTTTGTAGTATTTTTATTATATATATATATATATATATATATAATCATTTATTTCAGGATTTTCTTCCCATAACCAATACAATTAATACCTAATTATCATTAGTAGCACTACTTAAAACTATGTTAGTAACTTTAAAAACTAAATTAAAATTAAAATTTTGAGTCAATTACACGTACGTACATGTAGTTGATTCAAAAAGTGAATAATAGGACAGTCTAATTTACTGGCAATGACACTCAGGAGACTGTTAGTGCTAGCACGCACTCTGCTGAGCAAGGACGCTGCTCGCTTGCGTCTGATCGCAGCGAAACAGTCAGTGTGCGCGTCCGCGAACATGCCCGACGCGCAACAGAAGCGTGGCAGCCCTAACAACATCCTGAATGCATTGTTATACTGAACACGAAGTGCATTGACAGATTTTAGGGTACAACTAGTCCAAAGGCTACACGTGTAAAAAGTTTGACAGTAAGCTTTGAAAAGTGTAACTTTAACGGCACCTGTACAACGCGAGAACCTTCGGACCAGCATATTACACCTCACTGCCAATGCTCTCCGCTCCCTTTCAATATCTAGACTGTCCCTTAAATCATCAGTTATAATGTGGCCTAAATATTTAAACTGATAAACACGGTTCAAGATACCACCATTTAAAGTGACAGCTGGGTAGACTTCTGCACTCTTATTAGCCACCCGAAAAATTTGTATTTCACTTTTTTTGGTGTTATTAATATTTGCGTTTGAAAGTAATTTCATCATCAAGACAATTTTATGAAGATTATCTTTGCCTTTTACAGTATATAATTTGGACTTATAGTTTAGGAGAAAATGTAAAATTAAAATTATTCAACAACGCTATTCACCGAAACGGCCGCGGCGGCCCGGGGATGCACGGCGCGACGCGTTGAGCATGACTCGCGTACTCTACCACTCCGCGATAGATACCGCACTGATAGTGAACCTTATCTTGGTTTCATTTCGACTTCTTGGCTAAGAGACTTCCTATGTAAAATTGTTTCAGCTTCTTTTACGTCAGATGTGTATTTTTGTATCTATACATTTGAATATTTATATTTGACTTTCTCTTTAGTTGAATAAGTAATTTTGATAGGGTGTTGTTTTGTTCATCCCATTTTTTATGTCATCGTTCAGTTTAAAGGTATGTTGTAATGAGATACCGCGGCCCCGGAAGGCAAGGGCAGCTGAAGTAACTGGGTGGGCTTATAGTCAGTAGAAGTCTGACACTCCTTCTCGCTCCACTTAGAGCGAGAGAAGTCATTCGATGATTTTACCACCCGAAAAAACGGGTCAGACATTCAACGTTGGCATAGTTTAAAAGCGATGTTGTTAGGATTCCTTAGCCGAATATAAAAAAAAAGGAACCCTTATACTATTCGTCATGTCTATCTGGCCGTCTTTCCGTATGTCACAGTCATTTTATTCCGAAACTATTAAGACTACAGAGTTCAAACTTGATATATAGATGTATTCTGCAAACCGCTTTCCGATTTTTATGCGAAAATAATGTAAAAAAAAAAACATTAAGGGGAGGCTCCCCATACATGGAACTAAAACTAAACATTTTTTTTACATCAAGCCTGTACGCCTATGCGGGTGTCGGCGTCTATAAATAGACCTTTAAAAATAATACTGAGGTTCATGTAATCATTTTTGTCAAAGTCAATCGTTTGAAAGATATTATTATTTGGGGACACATTTTACTACTTTGGAAGTGCCAAAGTAATAAAATGTGTCTCTAACTTTTAAAATAATAAAGTGTAAAATATAAAAAAAATATGCTGTAGATTCTAATGAAAACTTTTAACTAATTGATTCGAACGAGATACAGTTTTTGAGATTTCATTTTCACATTTGCAAAGTCCGCAAATAAAACTTTGTCATATAAATATTATGATAACAGCATTTTTTTACGTTAATCTATGCTAGCAAGCATAGCTACGGAATTCTTCATGGGCAAGTCAGTCGAAAGATATACGCTTCCAAAGTGGTAAAATATGTTTCACCCCCCACCCCCTCCTACTTTTATAATAATGGAGTCAAAAACCAAAACAAAATATATGCTGTAGATCTTAATAAAAATTTCAATTAAAATTGGTTTGAACGAGATCGGGTCAGCAGTTTAAAAATACTCTAAATGTATTCTTGACAATATTATTAAATTAAACTATATTTACTTCGCGATTCTCTATCCATTGCGATTTAGATTGACGCATAAAATTACACATTAATAATAGTAGTAGGATTATACGCGGGTGAAACCGCGGGGCACAGCTAGTTCATAAATAAACTGTTAAAAGTCTTATATATTTATTATAATTAGCTGTGCCAGCGGCATCGTTCGCGTGGGAGTATTTTTTTAATCCAATCCCGTAGGAATTGCGGGATAAAAAGTGTAAATTGTGCCATATTTTTTTTTTTACCCGTGAAACCGTCATTAAAATCGGTTCAGTCATTCCAGAGATGAGAAAAAAGCTTATTTGTGGACAAAGAACCCTATTGTTTCGCCATGTCCATCCGCCTGTCCGGGCTTAGCTTACAAACAATTGGTACTAGAACGCTGAAACTTTGTATATTCATATTAATCACGCCGACAAATTAGAAAAATAAAATAATGAAAAACATTTTTTTAGATTACTCCCCCTACACGTAAAAGGGGGTGATTTTCTTTAATCTTGTGTACCCCATCGTATGAGGTATCGTTCAAAAATAACGGGAAGAACAATTTTACGCATTTAGAGAGCCGTTTGCGAAATAGTAAGCTTTATAGTGCTAATTTTCACTTACCATCAGGTGAGATGGTGGTCAAACGCGAACCTATTTTTAATAAAAATATTTAAAAAATAATCGTTTTAGTCTAGTGTGCCCCCCTACCAACTAAGTGGTTGTAGGTAGGAATTCAAACGTCACGGTAGTAGTACCTACATATAACAAAGTTAAATGAAAACTATCAGACCTAAGGGTGGGGGCACACGATGCGTTGCGGCGCCGCACCGCAAAGATTTCACCGTGTCAGTGGGCACACGAGCGGTGCAGCGCCGTAACGTTGTTATGTCGCAGTGGCGCCGTAGCAGCGTTGGACAGTCTGTTGACAGACACTCGAAACGAGCGAGCGTGTGTCCTTCCTTGTGACGCAAAACAACTGAGCGGTGCCGCTCCGACGTCGCAACGCATTCACCCCTCCCCGCCTCGTCTTGGTGGTTGCAAGTCCGGTGCGGCGCCGGAGCGCATCGTGTGCATGCCACAGATATTTCTATGTAAGACGACGCAGCGATACCGCTCCGGCGCCGCACCGCCGCCGCAACGCATCGTGTGCCCCGGCTCTAAGTTGGTTTCACGAGTAATAGTTGACTGTTGACCAACTGTATTCTACTCGCTTTCTGACAAACTTAATTGAGAAATATTTAGAACAAGTTCTTTTTGTGTAAAACAGAATAGTTTGTTAGAGTATGGTACGGAACTCTCCGACAGCTAATTCGACTCACACTTGGAGTTTTAGTAAACTATGGAACCCTACACTGCGCCTGGCTGGCACGCACTTGGCCGGTTTTTTTTATTTGTACAATGTGTTTTTTATATCCCATAACTCCATAGTAGTTATATTCCATAAGTAAAAATAAAACGAAGACCTACAATATGTGCTCCAAAAATGCATAGCTTTGAAAATATAATTGATTAAGGTCAAAAATTGACACTCGGAAGTTTCATTGATAAATACGAGTAATTCATTTTCATTCAAACCGATCATTTATATTTAAAGTTACGAAAATGCCACGCTGTCAAATTTCACGTTAGGGTGTTTTGCATTAATAATCGTGACTTGGTCGAATTATTTTATAAGAAAAATGTAAACAAAAAAAAAACATAAAAAGAAAAATAATTCTTATGCCAGTTGATTCTTTGATATGGATTCATACCCTAGAGTAAAAAAAAGCACCTTGTATAGATTAATAAAAGTTAATAGCGTCATCGCTCAATCACAAGATCCTATAGGATCTTGTAATATATGTTTATCTTATAAGATAGGGTTGCGAGAATGTTCTAACTAGATACTGCAGCGCCGGAACGCAAAGGCAGTTGAAGGAATTGAGTGGGATTTTAGTCAGTAGAAGTCTGACACTCCCTTCCGGAGTAGTCATTCAATGATTTTCCCGGCCCAAATAAAAAAGGATCCTTTAATATACTTAAACTATAATGGTTATTTTTCCAGGTACCGGTGTGAACATATCGAACAGTGTACCCACGATGTGCCTGAACGACATAATAGCGGAACACAACAAGACTCACGGTACCTCGCTCGCTCTCATGTCGATCGAGCGTTTCTTGGCGCGCTACTGTTCCCAGCTCGAGCGTATACTGGACTACATAAAGACTGATGGCGGCGTCGACGCCTTCTTGGAGCAGTATTATCAGTATTGGTTGCATACGTGAGTATCTACTATACATTGGTTTTATAATGATAATAAAACGGTAGTACATACCGTAGTAGCGTAGTTATGTGTCACCTAGCTTCCTAGCTTTTGACAGAGAGGAAAGAACGACGTTCTATTTATTTATTTGTTAAAACTTTATGCAACACAAAAGTACAAAGGTGGACACAACCGATAGACTTGCAACTCGTCGTCGATGTTCAAGTCTCTGCAGCTTTGACTCGACCAGTGCATCCTTGCCAATGAGTCTCTTTGCCGGTTTCTCGATAGACTCAAGCGGGTCCAGTTGGTATTTGGCAGATCCATCCCAAAGATGGGAGCAGTACTCCATACACGACCGAACTTGGGCTTGGTACAGATTGAGCAGCTGTTCCGGTGTGAAGTACCGTCTCACCTTTGCTAGGATTCCCAACCTTTTTTCTGCTACTTGAGCCTTAGCCTCGATAAATGGACCAAAATTGAGGGTGGAAGTTAGTGTAACCCTAAGAAGCTCAATGCGATCGGTTATCGGCACGGTTATATCACGGAAAGTAGGAGCCAGTTGGAATTGGCTGCTTTTTGCGGAGAAGAGACACGCCGGAGCCTTAGCTGCATTAAACGTCCCAGTTGGCATCGCCCCATTCGTAGACAGCCTTCAAGGAAATGTTCAAACGCAAAACCATATCCTCACGGAGAGACTGGATCTGTGACCCACCAGCACGCGCGCTGGACACATGTCAGCAACTGTGCTGTCGTCTGCATACCCAAAGGTACCGGGCATTAGCAGATCATTAATGCGCAGCAAGAATAAAGTTGCTGAGAGAACCGACTCCCGAGGGACCCGGCATTAATTGCCAATTGGCCAGACGAGCAGCCATCAATGTCTTCAATCCAAACGCAAAGTTGAGTGGGTAAACCGAAAGAAGGAAGCTTAGCAATAAGGCTATCGTGCCCAGATCCTGTCAAAGGCCTTCGAGATGTCAAGGGAAACAGCAAGTGCTTCCCCATGCTTCTCAATGGCCTCACACCAGATATGAATGGCATACGCGAGAAGATCCCCAGTTGACCGATTTTTGCGGAAGCTGTATTGTCGGTCACTGAGAATGTCGTTGGCTTCTAGGTATGCCAGGAGCTTACTATTAAGTACAAGTTCCATACTCCTACAGAGTATGGACGTGACTGAGATAGGTCTGTAGTTGGCCGGGTCGGTACGACTGCCTTTTTTCAGTACATGCTGCACGTTAGCTAGCTTCCACACTTTCGGCACCTTTCCAGTCTCTAGCAAAAGGCGAAACAGGCGTGTCAAGATTGGAGACAGTTCAGGCGCACGAGTTTTAAGAACAATTGCTGGTATCCCGTCGGGGCCACTAGCTTTGTTCACATCGAAATTACGCAGCACTCTACGGACGTTCTTCTGATGTATGCGAATGTCCGACATAAACGTCTCGCATACAATAGGACCATCAAGAGGGTGAGCGCCACTACTATCCAGACGCGAAGACTCCGCAAAAAGAGCGGGAAACAAGTTTGCTTTTTCCTCAGCGGAGTGGGCTAGAGACCCGTTAGGTTTGAGCAGTGGTGATAGTGAGGGGTGATAAATGTTCGATTCGACCGACTTCGCCAGGGACCAAAACGCTTTGCTGCCAAGTTTGTTCCCAATTCAGCTAACGTGGTCAAACCGAGTCCTCCGCAAAACCTTCTTGCAGGACTTGGCAGCTCTGTTGAAGTCTCTCTTCTTCTGATCCACGACATTTGCTTTGCAGTTTTGAGCATCGACCCGCGATGAGCGCGATCACATTCGACGCCAAACCAAGGTCAAGCTTTGCCGGACATTGTTAGGTCAGAGAAAGGAATGTAGTATTCCATCCCCTCTCGCAAAACATCCGCCACGGCGTCTGCGCACGACGATGGATCATTTGAAGAGAAGCAAGTAGGCTGCCAAGGATAACATGCAAAGAAAGATCGCATGCCATCCCAATCCGCTGACTTGTATCGCCAAACCCGCCGAGTGCCTTTAAGGCTGGTATCGGGCGGGGAGTAGACAGATACAGATTTCACCAGACATTTGTCAGAACTAACTAACGGTGACGAAATCGTAATCGAGTAGCGGTCTGGATCTGTAGTCAGCAGAAGGTCTCAGCAGCATGCGACTGGGCTGTATGCGACTCAACATCCGGCACCTTCGTTGCTCCCTGGACCAGCTGAGTGAGATTTAATGCAAGCGCAAGATTGTAATCTCTCACCCAGCATGATCTGTGCACTGGTATGGGAAGAGCCACTCCTGGTGATGGGCATTAAAGTCCCCCAGTAACACGAACTGAGCTGAAGGGTATCGCTGCTGAGCCGCATCTGCCGCCTCACTGATGTATTCTGAGAGCCTGGTTGTCTCCTGATCCCCGCTGTGCGAACGGTAAACACAGGCATAAATAATTTTATCCACGCCCGTGTCCACCGTGTCCAGAGCCGAAAGTGTAGAGTCCTCAAGATTGTGGAGACGTCTTGGCAAATAATGTCTATAACACTGAACCCAACAATGACTGGGGTTCAAACCCGTAATCACCCGGCCTGGTGGTCATGTTTAATGCTGCTAAGACCCAGGCGTGTCTCTTCTCCGCAAAGAGGAGCCAATTCGAAACCGGCTCCCTACTCTCCGTGGTGTAATCGTGCCGACAACCGATGGTATTGAGCTTCTTGGGGTAACACTAACCTCTACCCTCAATTTTGGCCCCGGTTATCGAGGCAAAGGCTCAACTAGCATCAAAAAAGTTGGGAATCTTAGCAAAAGTGAGACGGTACTTCATACCTG